>JAPFRF010000011.1:128515058-129782558 GCA_029282475.1 Phrynocephalus forsythii | reverse complement strand
CTGTAACCTAAAATATTTCGTTTTGTAACAAAACTCCTTTAAATTAATTTTGTAACAAAACAAAATAAAAAAAATTACTCTAGAAATGAAACACTATTTTTCCATTTTGTGCCCATCCCTAATCGCAATTATTCCCAGGTTTGAATAAATAAGTTAGAGAAATTCCTCCTGTGGGACTATGAACCAGCTACAAAGGAAGTTTCCCCCTGGATCTCTGTATGTTCAATAGCTATAGGTGTATTTCTTTCAGGAAGACTCTGCTGAGGGTGGGCAATTTTGCTGCATCTTGACATGATATTTGACTGGTGACTTCAGTGACAAATTAGGGTGGAATGTGCTTGTTAGTAAATTACAGTGTAAGCTGTCAGTTACTTCTGAACACATCAGTTCAATTTATAAAGTAGTTTAGCAGTATGAGTTGATCAATACATATTCCAAGAAAACTCATGATCAGATTTCAGTAAACCTGTTAGTATATTACATTTCAAGAAGAAATGAATTTCATTTTGTTCAATAGAAATATTGCTGGGGTGATGTCCAAGAGCAAAACATTGCAACAAGGATAAAATACCTAGAAATGTTAAAAACACAACCAACAGAAGACTGAGGAGCTATTCTTCTTTACACATATCCTTATTCGTTTATTTTTGGTGAGTTTTCTGAATATCCAGCCCACACATAAGATAAAAATTAGCCATAACAAATTTAGGAAGTGATTGGTAACATAGGAGATTTAATGACACCATTCGTCTATTTCTGGGGGGCCAAGTACTTTTTGAAGTACTGTATATATGAAGAAGCCTGATGGGTAAAGGTCATGTTCCATCCATCCATCGTCCTGCTTTCAGCAACAAGATGCCTAAACAGAGCCTGCAAGTATCATGTTTGGTTCCCCAACCCAACAGCTGGTATACAGAAGTGCACCTACAAATGAAGCAAGAGCTTCCATGCAGTTATTAAGGTTCACCAATATTCATAGCTCTGTCGTCCAAGGACTTTCATGGTCAGAGAGAAAAAGAAGTTAGACCAAAAGCACATCCAATACCCTGCCTCTTGCAATAGCTTATTTCTACGTTAACCATAATCTGTGTGAAAACACACATCATCTTCTTTTGAATTTTACTCCCTCCACAATTTGTCTGTGGTAAATGACTCCAAGTTCTTGAAGCATGACAGGGCGTGGGGTGTCATTTTCCTCCTTCAAATCCACACCATGCATAATTCTGTACCCCTCTATATATTCTAAGATAAAGCGGACTGGATATTGTAATCTTTCACCAAAGAGGAATTTCTTCATTTAATATTGGCTGTTTTATTTCCAAATAATTCCAATTTTGTAATGTGTTACATTGACTTCTGACACACAAAATGCTGTCAATCTAGTAATATCTCTTTTCTAGTCAGCCACCTCTGCCTCAGTTGTGAATCAGGAATGTAACTATAAAGAATTGTGAACTAGAGATTCTTTGACCCATTGCATACAATTTTAGATTTAGTTCCACTGAACTTCTTTTTATATTTTGATGATGATTTGTCCAGTTTAGATGTATCCTAGTGGAACTCACTGTATTCATCTTAGGCCTGCACCATCCTAAGTATTAGTGTCACTTGAAAACATGGCCACCTGACCTCCCTAATTTCTGATATTTATAAGTTAGACCTGTTCTCAATATAGGTCCTTGAGAAACTATACTTCCTACTTGCAGACCCAAACACGACAACTCTGTGATTCTACCTTGGCCCACCAGTAACACGTGCCAACATGTACTTAACAAGTTCATTACAGAAAATTACAATTGGAAATAAAATAATAAGTAGAACCTCGTGGTGCAGCGGTTAAATGCCTGTACTGCAGTTACAACTATGCTCACGACCTGGGATTGAATCCCAGGTAGCAGGCTCATGGTTGACTCAGCCTTCCATCCTCCTGCGGTTAGTAAAATGAGTACCCAGCTTGCTGGGGGGGGCAATGTGTAGCCTGCATACTATAATTAAAACTGTAAACCACTCAGATACTATTTGAAGTGGTATGGGGTGGTATATAAGCAGAACACTTTAGATGATAAAAGACATAACTTGGATTGGATACAGTGAAACACTAAAGCATAAGGAGCAAATCTGAGCACTGGGTGACCTGGTTGCCAACTGATGCAACCCCTCCCAGACCCTGAAGGACAACCAAACATGGCTGAACCAATGTGGGTATGAATGATTTCCCCCCCCCCAGGAGTAAGATGAATGGAGGGAGGTCCACTATTTATATTTCCCTGGTTGACCACTTTTCAGTCAGACAGGGAAAACTCCAGCCAGCACATTGGCTGGCTTCCTATTCCTTTAACCACACCTCCCTCAGAAATAAAGTGGCCTGGGAATAAGATGACTCCACGAGGCCAGTGAAAGATGGTGGCTGTCTTCCATGCCTTGGGACTTCCAAGGTCTTCCTGTTGCACTTCCTACTGCATGACTTGACCCAAAAGTGCCAGAACATGACTGACCAGAGAGAATTTGCTACAAACATCCTTAAAAGCTTACACAAACATTTACACTGCATCCACTGTAGTAGAACTCATGCAATACAAATGCAGTTTTCATGTTTCTTGTGTAGCTGGTGGAAGTAGGAGTGTAGAATGTTCTTTGTTTTCTGTATTCTTGAACAATATCCTATTGCAAAGAATAAAGACCCTTTGTGAGCAGAAAACATCTTCCATATATACAAGGGTACTTTCAGATCCAGTTCAATATCCACCCAATGTCTCAATGGTTATGGGGTTTCTGGGGCAGGGCATTTCCCCCATGTTGGAGCCCTTATATTGAATTCAACTCAGCTTCCTGTTCTCCCCCATTCCTGTCCTGCCTCTGCTGACACTTTAAAACTATATATTTGTTTAAATCTCATCTTAGAGTGATTTAAAAAGAAAAACTCTCACACAAGACACAACAGCACAAGACTCAAGGGCCAATTTCTTATTCCATAAATTGTGCATTTGTGATGGTGGCAATGTCATCGGCAGAAGGAGATTGCTAGTCATTTCAAAATTCCTACCTTGAACTTTGGTCTCACGTAACTCACACACAATCAGTTTCATTGTCAAGCAAGCCCCAGAATGGAAATAGGCACTATGTATTGATTGATAATCTCCTACCCCCACCAGGGACATCATCATCCTAACATAGGATTAATTTACTGATAATTCTTATTACCTGAAAAATATATATCCTGAAAACATATATTAAAAATTCTTGTTCAGTTATCTTTACACATATTTTTCTGCTTTCATTTAATAATATTTTATACTTAGAAAATCCTCAAAAGGGAAACTGTAAGTCAGAACTGAATTGATGCCACTTTTATTATTATTATTATTATTATTATTATTATTATTATTATTATTATTATTATTATTATTATTATTATTATTATTTTCTTTTAACACTGTAAGACCTTCAGTAAGTTAAATAATTCAGGATTGCTATAAAATGTCAAATATATGGAAGTAAAAAAATTGCTACGTTTCCTTCTAGGATTGAGGACTAAGGCATTTAACAATGGCTGGCTTATGTTCTGTATAAAGAGAGGGGTTATTTTATTGGCCATTATCAGAGTCATAGCTCAATCTGAAACAGAATAAAAAACATACCACTGTACAGCCATAGGTAGAAAATATATCTGGGAGATGAGTCATGGCAACTGGACTTCTTTTCTTGTAGGATCAAACATTTCACTAGTCATCTGGATGACCTTGCCTGGATAGCTGATAATCTCCTCAGACATAGAAAATACATCTTAACCAGATATCATGTGTTATCAGCAGACAACGTAAATGATATTTAAATGATATTTAAACATTTACATTTAAATAATATTTAAACATCTACATTTTAGAGATATGTTTGTTCCTTCATATAAATGTAAAAGCCACAAAAATGTTTTGAAACTCTCCAAATAATGTATATAACCTTCTAGATTTGCAATACATCAAGAATAAGTGAATTTTTAATGCTCAGTACAACAAGCTATGACACGGCTTCTTGGGCTCTACAGACAGCAGTATAAATTAATATTTTAATATTACCAAAAGATGATTCTGAAATGAATTTATTCAGTACTTGCACACTAACTGACAAAGTCAATTTCTATCAGCCATCCCATCAAGCTAACTCTATTCAGTTCATAATTAAGGACTGCTGTCATAAGAAGAAGAAAAACATAAGAACAGCCTTGCTGGAACAGGCCACAGCCCATCCAGTCCAGCATTCTGTCTCACACAGTGGCTCACCATTTGCTTCAGGGTATTCCCAAGCAGATGTCTTCACCTGCTTATGATTCCCCAGAAATGGCAGTGAGAGATATCCTGTCTATCTCTCCAAACCGGAGGTTGTCCTTAGGCATCCATCATGATAGCCATGGATACCCTTGTTCTCCATGAACATGTCTAATCCTTTCTTAAAACTGTCAAGGCTGACAGTTGTCACCACTTCTTCTGGCAGGGAGTTCCACAGACCAGTGATCCTCTGGGTGAAAAAGTACTTTTTCTTATTTGTTTGAGGTCCAACACACAAAAGTTTCATGGAGTGCCCCCTAATTCTAGTGTTGTGCAATAGAGAAAACAGTTTTTCCTTATGTGCATAGGACACACTGTGTATGATTTTATAAACTTCAATCAGTTCATCTCTTAGGTGCCGTCATTCAAGAGTGAAGAGGCCCAGCCCTTGCAGCCTCAAATGATAAGGAAGGTGTTCTAGTCCCCTAATCATTCTGGTGGCCCTCCTCTGCACTCTGTCCACACTGTTACACATCCAGGCTATGCTGCCTTTCCATAAATCTTGTCTTGACTGTGTAGGATATACACAAAAATGATACATTTTTTTTGTTTCAGTGTTTGTTTTCAATGCAAGAACCCTTCTGATTTATACAATTGTAGTTACACAACTCTGATCACAAAGTTTTTTACTTCAACAAACTATGAAGTAATTAAACATATAAAACCACTGTTCCAGAACAAATCTATTTGAAAGAAATGTGCAGTCTTGAAAACAGAAGGCACCATTAATAAATGCCAGGCAAACAGTGCTAGTTAATTTAAATCCCCACTGTATACTACTTGAATTCCCAGCTTTGCCACTGTATCTCTCTGCCCCATGGGGCTATTTTTAAATGAATATTGCAAACACAGTAATTGACTTTGTAAAGATTTGCATTTTAAAAAAGGCAACTAGAATCAACAATACAAACAAAATCTGCAACTGGATAATGTGCCCTTTCGCAAACACATGCAGTTTGTAGAGTGGTAGCCATATTGGTCTCTTAACAAAACAAAACAAAACCACAAATATTGTAGCATATTTAAAACCAATTAATTTGCTGCACCACAATTTTTTTCTGGATTACAATCCACTGCTTCAGACACTGGGAAAAGAATATCAAAGTCTTATAAAGTTTCCAACCAGGACACCCAGAATACAAGTTATAGATTTGCTAAAACTACCCCCCACTGAAATTTGCTTGCTGCAGCACAAAAGTTTACTACACAGATGAAGCATCTGCATTCTGGTCTGGAAAAAGACACAGAATGTATCTGATTGCCCTGGAGATTTCAAATCTTTTAAAGTTCAGTGATTTTTCTTTCCTGTATATCACAGTAAAATACATAAACCATGTTATTATTGTTCTTTAAAAATCACAGAGACATTTCTATTGAGAGTAGACACTTTTTTTGAACCTACCCTCAAAACCTGCAGATGGGCCAGGCTCTGTGGTGACATGTGTGTGTGTGTGTGTGTGTGTGTGTGTGTGTGTGTGTGTGTGTGTGTGTGTGTGTGTGTGTGTGTGTGTGTGTGTAAGCAGTTTGTTGGTTTATAGAGCAAAAGAGCTGTGTTCATTAAAGGAATAGTTCTCAACCATTAAATAACCCTGGTGTTCTTTGACTCCCAGAAACCCCAGGTGGCACAGCCAGTGGTGAAAGCTTCTGGATATTGCAGTCTGAGAACACTTGGGTTACCCAAGGTTGGGGACCACTAGAGTGTTATCTGAGATCACTCCTACATTGTGTTATCATTTCAGCATCTAGGGTATATTGCTTGACGGCTGTTCTTGATGTTTTTATACCCAAAATGGTAAGATAGTTTATGAGCATTGGGTGTTGGTGCAGCTTTTGGGGGAGACTGCCCTCCATTTCAGTCAATCCTTTTGCTCCTACTGTATTGTTGGTTTTTTCGCACATCCCATCATCTGCGCGGGCGCGGTGGGGTGATATTAAATGGTTCTTCCACATCGCACGTTCACCTGAAGTGGACAGAGGAGAGACTATGAAGACTGGCATGTAAAACTAGAACAATGTAGTTCTCTATCGGCTGACAACCCCCACCCACCCCAGCCAGGAGGGAACTCTTAGAGGGAAAAGACAGGGAGAAGTGTGGCAGTGACAGTAGTCACAATGGGGGTAGCAGCAGGTTGTTTTGAATTGTCACCAGTTGTCCAAAGCTGCAGTGTTTGCTGTATAGCCAGGTCTTCAAGGGCAAGACATGGTGAAAAAGCTAGCCTCCCACAATGCATTGGGGATGAAAGCATGGTGGCTGCTCTAAGAATGACATGGCAGCTGTGAAATTCAAAACAACCCACTGCTTTGGCCAGAGCTGCTGTGGCCATTGTAACTACCCTCTTCTTTTGCCCTCCCTTATCCTATAAATGCTTTCCAGTGGCATCAGAAGGCAGGGGGCATGGATAATGGTATGGGTAGTATCAAAATATCCAGACATATGTTTGTAAACCCAGCAGAGCTGTTGGACCACAGTCCCTATATCTAAACCTAGTGACAATTGTCTGCAATTCGTTGAGTTATATTGAACTAATTATAATTCTTAAATCACACTAATTGTAATTCTTTTTGCATGTTTGAGGTTTAATCAAAGCAAAATTTAATGCAAAAGTAGCTTTCTTTTTGGTGACACACATCTTCCTTTTGGGGAATTCTTTTCTTCCTTTTTTTGTGAGTGTTGTCAGTTGTTTAGAATGGAAATGAAGCAATCCAACAAAAACATTATTAGTGCAATAAAATATTCCCCCTTGGCCTATAAGATTAAATGCATTATGCATAAACATAGTGCAGAACCTACCTGTCTGCAAAGTGTGTCCACTTATAGTTCACTAGAACTAAGAATATTAAGGACACACTTATTAAGAACATAAGAGGAGCCATGCTGGATCAGACCAAAGGCCCATCTAGTCCAGCTTCCTGCACCTCACAGTGGCCCCACCAAATGCGTCTGGGAGCACACGAGACTAGATATCTGTTTTCTGATACCACTCCCCTGCATCTGGCCCTTGAAGTACGCTGGTTTTAAGCCTGGAGATTATACATCTCCATCATAGTTTGTAACCTGTAACCATGGTTTGTATTTCAAGGGCCAGATGCAAGGGAGTGGTATCAGGAAACAGATATCTAGTTTTGTGCACACCCAAATGCATTTGGTGGGGCCACTGTGAGATACAGGAAGCTGAACTAGATGGGCCTTTGACTTGATCCAACATGGCTCTTCTTATGTTCTTATGTTCTTATGACTTTTCCTCCAGGAATCTGTCCAATCCCCTTTTGAAGGCATCCAGGCCAGATGCCATCACCACATACTGTGGCAGGGAGTTCCACAGAATAACAACACACTGGGTAAAAAAATACTTTTTGTCTTTTCTCACTTTCCCAACCCTCAGTTTGTCTGGATGTCCTCTAGTTCTGTTATTTTGTGAGAGGGAGAAGAGTGTCCCTCTATCCACTTTACTCATGCCCTGCATAATTTTGTACATTTATTTATTTATTTATTTATTGTATTTATATCCCGCTTAATATCAAAAGATCTCTAAGCGGCTTACAAAGCCACAGTTGGCACAGATAATCACAATTAAACAAACAGACGATACACACAACAAACTAATATAGTTAAAAACCAGATAGTGTTCCTGATACTATCTAATAAAAATCTAATAAAAATATCATTCAGAGACATGGCGATGGGGGTAAGAAAAAAAAAACCCTAGGAATCGCCGAAGGCCTCCCGGAAGAGGTAGGTTTTAAAGCCTTCCGGAAGGCCAGCAGGGACTCTGCAGAGCGCACTTCAGGAGGGATGGAATTCCAAAGGCTAGGGGCCGCCACTGAGAATGCCCGGGCCCGAGTACTCGACTTCCGGGCTTCTCGAGGAGTGGCGACCCGCAGCAAGTGCGCTCGCGCCTGCCGAACGGGACGGGCCGAGGTGGTTCGCTGAGCGATACGCTCTGTCAGGTAGTCCGGTCCCAAGCCATGGAGGGTTTTATAAACTAAAACCAAGACCTTGAATCTAATCCGGGCTGCAACGGGCAACCAGTGCAAGCGGGCCAGGACTGGCGTGATGTGATCATACCGACGCACGCGCCGGCCACCAGCCTGGCCGCCGCATTCTGTACCCGCTGCAGCCGCCGGAGAAGAGTCAAGGGCAACCCCATGTAGAGGGCGTTACAGTAGTCCAGCCTCGAGATCACCAGTGCTTGGACCACTGTTCTCAGAGAGTTCGCGTCGAGGTACGGGCGGATCTGGGCGATCCGACGGAGATGGTAATAGGCGGACCTGGTCACCGACGCCACCTGGGATTCCATGGAGAGCGCCGGGTCCAGGAGCACGCCCAGATTCCGCACCCTCTCCGCGAGCTGGAGGGACACTCCCCCCAAACAGGGGAGGGGGCCACCGTACCCCGACAGCGAGCTCCCAAAGAACATAACCTCCGTCTTCTCGGGGTTGAGCTTAAGCCTGTTCGCCCCCCGGTCCAGGTCAGTACAGCCTCCAGGCACCCATCGAGGACTTCAACAGCTTCCACAGCAGAGGTGGAAAAGGAGAGATAGAGCTGCGTGTCATCAGCGTACTGATGACAGCAGACTCCAAAACTCCTGATGACCCCCGCCAACGGCCTTACGTAGATGTTAAACAGCATGGGGGACAGAGACGACCCCTGTGGAACCCCACAAGGGAGAATCCAAGGGGCCGATAACTCCCCCCCATGCTGAACGTACTGCGGCCGGCCCTCCAGGAAGGAACGGAGCCATCTGCGAGCAGAGCCTCCGATCCCAACCTCAGAGAGCCGGGTCCAACAGGATACCGTGGTCGACGGTATCAAAGGCCGCTGACAGATCCAGGAGGACCAACAGGGTAGAGCAACCCCTGTCGGCCGCCCGGATAAGGTCATCTTGCAGGGCGACCAAAGCTGTTTCGGTACCCCGACGGGGCCTGAACCCGGACTGGCATGGGTCGAGGCACTGCCGATCCTCCAGGTATGACTGCAGCCGGACCGCCGCCACCCTCTCAATCACCTTGCCCATAAACGGGACGTTGGCGATTGGGCGATAGTTTATTAAATCGTCAACTGCAAGGCCGGGTTTTTTCAAAATGGGCTTAACCACCATCTCCTTCAGACGGGAGGGAAAAAACCCCTCACTGAAGGAGGCGGTGGCGATGACAGAAGCCCATTCGGCCATGGTCCCTCTGGCAGCTCTAATTAGCCAGGCAGGGCAAGGGTCGAAAGGGGTGGAGGCAGGCCGGCAATGCGCCATAGCCCTGGAGACCTCGACAGCGGAAACAGGCCCAAGCGCATCCAACCGAGGCGACGAAGGCGGACCAGCAACTGGTGATGGCGGGGCGGGACCACTGCAACCGGAGTCAAAGCCGGCATGGATGGCCTCTATTTTAGTTCGAAAAAAGGCTGCGAACTGCTCGCTACTGAAATCAGTAGGAGGAGGCCTGGCCAGACTAGGATTGCTGAGGTCACGAACCACCCGGAAAAGCTCCGCCTGGCGGTTCGAGGCCTCCGCAATTCTCAGGGAGGTAAAAGATGTTCTAGCCTCCCTTATCGCGATGGTGTAGCGACTAGACTGGGCATCAATGGCAGCCTTACTCAACGCCGTCCGGGTTTTCCTCCAGCTGCGCTCTAGCCTCCTCCTCTCCTGCTTCATTGCCCTAAGCTCCCCGGTGAACCAAGGTGAAGGCCGGGCTCGGCAACGGAGGAGGCGCTTGGGGGCGATCCGGTCTATGGTGTGGGCAGCTGTTTCATGCCAAGTGTTAGCCACAACCTCGGCCGGAGCGCCAGTCAAACCACCAGGCAACCCCCCGAAGAGCTCACCGAACCGCTGAGGGTCCATGAGCCTCCGGGGGCGGGCCAAAACAGAGGCCCAAGGGTCCCCGCGGGGAGGGGCCGGAATCGCCAGGGAAAAAGAGAGCAGGTGGTGGTCTGTCCATGACACAGGCAGGGAAACAATGTTCCCCACCTCCAGACACGAGTCCCCCGACATGGAGGTAAAAACCAGATCCAGGGTATGACCGGACCTGTGGGTGGGGCATAAAACATGCTGGGACAGACCCATGGAAGCCATGGATTCCATGAACTCCAGGGCAGTACCGGAAAGTCCACCGCCGGCGTGCACGTTGAAGTCACCCACCACCAAAAGGCGCGGGGACTTCAACAGAGCAGCGGCGATGAACTCCGTAAGCTCTGGAAGGGATTGTCCCGGGTTGCGGGGAGCTCGGTAACCCAGCACAATGCCAAATCTGTCCCGCTGACCCACCAACAGGTGAAGTACTTCCAACCCCTGGCTAACCAATGTCGAGGCCCTGCTGACATGAAAAGAATCCCTGTACACGATCGCAGCCCCTCCCCCCTTTTGACCCCCCAACCTTCCCACTCCCTCTACCAAGTACCCGGGCGGACACAGGAGAGCAAGGGAAGCCCCACCCTCCGTGCCCACCCAGGTCTCAGTGATGAACGCCAGGATTGATTTTCAATCAAATCCCCCCCCTCAGGCACCTCAGGCTAAAGAGCCCCAAATGTTTTAGCCTTTCCTCATAAGGGAGGTCCCCCAGCCCAGTAATCATTTTAGTTGCTCTCTTTTGCACCTATTCCAGTTCCACTATGTCTTTTTTGAGATGCGGCGACCAGAATTGTACACAATACTCCAGGTGCGGCCTTACTATTGTCTTATACAATGACATTATAATGTTGGCTGTTTTTTTTTCCAGTCCCCTTTTTGATAATCCCTAGCATGGAATTGGTCTTCTTCACCGCTGCCACACACTTCATTGAGCTGTCCACCAGCACACCAAGATCTCTTTCCTGATCCGTCACAGATAACTCAGAGCCCTGATAACTCTACCAGATTTTGGGATAGAAAGACCAATGACACCTAACATCAGTGGTCATTATAGGTGTGGATGCTGCTGAGTTTGTGCCTTAGCATAAAAGAGTTTGTACACACTGGGAGTATATGTAAAATGAGTCTGAACAATTTTGTACAATATGAAAAACTGTATGTACAATATGAAAAACATGCTGTATGTGAATGTACTATGTAGTTGCCCAAAGTTGTATGTGGCAATGAGTCTGAGACCCATTGAAGTCCATATCTTGGAACACCATTTGTGTATTAGGAACTGTCTTATACAGGCCCCTTTGGCTGCCCATTAGGAATCCAGATCCCAGAAGGTACGAATGCAGAGCTAGATCTGTTACCATACATCTGTGTACACCCCGAGGTAAGGAGGTAAATGAAGGTCAGATATTTCTGTACAGTTAAGACGGAAACCCAGATGTGAGGAATTAGAAGGGGATAGAGAAAGCCCAGCCAGATGGGCATAGTCTGATAACCTTTGTGGCACTGTATTGTATGAGCAGTAGAAGAGAAAGCCACAGTGATAGAAACAAAAAAATGCAAGGTATTCATTAAGATAAGCATAAGCATAGAAAGTTCTTGTATTAGATAAGGCTTGGTGATAATACTTGTGGATAATGACTTTGTATTATATTTCCAGTTGGAAAGCAAACCATCCAGGAGTTTCTTGGGAAAAGGATGATGAAACTTGCAAGTTGTTGGGAAAGCCTGATGCTTGTCACAACAGATTATTCGTATTTACTAAGATTGAGATGAGTCAGTGTGTGTAATTTCAGTGTTGTTTACACAGAACTTTTGATTGGCAACTATTTGAACAGGCTATTCCCTATGTGATTAGTTCAGATATATTTTTGTAAAGTCAAGAGGCAAGTCTGTAAGTGGTATTTTGATGATAATTCAGTTATATATGCAGTTGGGGTGAGATTTTCAGGAACAGGGGAACATGCCACCACATTCTTATCTCTCCATCCCTTCAAATGTTTTGAATTTTTAAAACAAATTATTACATAAATCAACCTAGCACTACATCACCCTAAAGGCTGAGAAGACAGTATCTAATCATCCCTTCTAATAGGGTAAAGATAAGGAAAAGGAACTTCTCTGCACTCTCTAGAAGAGGTCTAGGCAAAATAGTGTTTGCTTCATTCCCAATCCCTCTGAATCCAAATTCCATTTGTGCTTCTCTTTCTTCACAATTTGTAAATTCTATGTATTATTCTAAAGAAAAACTTTAAACAAACAGCCTACTGAAGCTTATTGTTCTGTTGTTGCTCCAAAATTTGACCCCTTTTGGGGTTATGTAATAATGTGCAAGCATAGCCTTATTATAGAAATGACTCCTGAATTGTAGATTAGATTGCAAAGATCCATTAAAATTACCAAGTCACCAGCTCCTATTAGTATTAATATTTCTGTGAAAGCATCATTGAATCAAGGAGTTTTGCCATTTTGGTAGATGAATTTCATGTCGGATTTCTATATTTCAAAGCAACAGTTAACTTTCAGTACAAGTTTTATAAGTCTGTTATGTTCAAACAGCTCTTTAATATACAGTACTTACTCCATAATAGGGTTCTATTTATAATATCAAGTATCAGAGAATTATTACCATCCATCAATAGTCTACACCAGTGATGACAAACCTTTTAGAGACTGAGTGCCCAAAAGGCAATTCAAAACTCACTAATTTTTTGCAAAGTGCCAATAAAGCAATTTAACCTGAATACAGGTGGCTGTGAAGGAGCAATATTGGGTGCCCAAAGAAAGATCTCCAAGTGCCACCTTTGGCACCCATGCCATAGATTTGTCAACACTTTTAATATGCCTTCTATCTTCTTCACCTTTTTCTGAACATTAAAATAATTGTGGACATTCCCCAGGTTTCCTGTTTCTGTACTTGTCTAGACCACAATATGTTTTTGTCTTTCTTAATTTCATTTTGGATGTTCTTGCATAAAGGTATCACCCGTAACCTATTTTTGCAATTGTATAATTCTCTGTTTGATGTCATTATTTTTTACCATTTTCCTTTCTCTTCCATTACTTCTGCTGTTGCTTCAGTCATCTACTACATTGGTACCTTGTATAAAGGAATTAATTCATTCCAAATGAAATTATGTTAAACAAATTTTCCTTTATACAAATTTCCATAGGAATGCATTGAAGACAGAGTGATCCCATTTTTATGTTGTACAGATTTGCCCCATAGGCGATTCTCTTAAGCAAATTTCCCCTATCTCCGGAATTTTTATGTTGTACAAATTTTATGTTATACAAATCATTTGTATAACATAAAATTTGTTATTTTTCTTCACATTTCTACTTTTGCACCTTCTATTGGTTGACTAATAGCTGTGTTGATTTAGAGCAGGGCTGTTCAACTTTGAACACGCCGAGGTCAACTTTTTCCGGCCCAAAGTGACTGAGGGCTACTATACTAAAACCTCTACTTACAAATTTTATATGTTCCAAGCGCATGCTCATAAGTAAAAAAAATTGTAAGTAAAGCAGCACTTTCTCATAGGAATGCATTGAAAATCAATTAATCCATTCTGGAGGGAACAGATTTCAATGCACCATGGCCCTTGAACTGCCCCACTCGGCTGAGTAAGGGGGCTGGCAGACCCAGAACTTTGCTAGAGCAGTGGTGGTCCCTGGGATGGGGGAGGGAGGTCTACCTGTTGTGTAAGCCTGATTTAGAGCAAGTAGCATTTACATCCAAGCCATCTGAGTGCTCAAACATAGAGATTGCTTCAACTATGTCCTCAACAATAATACATACATACAGTTGGATGTCTTATTTGCTAATTAATTTTATGCTGTTTTTAATTTTTTTGTTTCTGTATTTTCTTCGATTTGGGGCAAACTATAGCAACAAAAGACTTATTATATAAATTTATATCAGCTCTGAGATATGTCTTCACTAACTTAACACTGTTCTGGCACCTCTCCTTAATGAGGATATTGTTTATTTGTTGCCTTACAAGATTATTATTAGTGTCTTCTTCCATGGAGTTTCATGAATAGTTTCTTTGGCAGTCATTTTAATGTGGTTTTGGTAGGTGCAAGTCCTTTTTCTCATCCCTACAGAACTCATTCTCCATGTTCATTCCATGTTCCTAGCCAATATTTGCCAATAAAATCTCTTCAGGCTCCTTTTTCTATATTACTATTTAAAAACCACGCTTGTGACATTTCAATGTTTCATTCTCGTTTTTTTTTAATAAGATCTTCATAGAATTTTTCTGTGTTATCTCCTTCTTCACCCTTTTCATTTCTTTTTCTATACTGTAAACTATCCTTGCCTCATACTTGCTTCACAAGTTAACTTTGAACCATAGATTCTTAGGACCCTCTGGCCATCTAACTGGCCAGACCAGGAGGACTCACAGTCTTTTTATAATTCTGTCTAGCTATAGCATGTCTATTTGGAAGACAGAATATCCTGTTCCATTTCAAGCCTCTGTGCTACAGCAGATTGCAATGGCTATCATTATGCCCACAATACCAAAGCAGAGATAGCACCCTTTGCCTTTCTTCTCTGCTTCATTCTGAGATTCCTGCTGCCAAAACCAGGTGGGCTTCAGAGGCAGGTTCATCCCTCCCAGTGCCATGGGGCTTTTGCTCAAGCTTCTCTTCCCGAACCTGTTGGCTTTTCCAAGGTTTGGGTTAATTAACAGATGCTCAGTACTTGGTATGTCTCAGATATAGTGGTTAGCACTACTAACTGAACCTGGTTCCAAGGGCCCATTCCTTTGTATGTAGATTTATGTACTGCCATGTGCTGTCAAATCAGTTCCAACATATAGCAATCCAAACAGGGTTTGCAAATAGCAACCTCGCTCAATGCTTGCAGATTCCAAGGTTCTGGTTTCTTTTCTTTTGTCAATCTACCTCTCTGCTCTTCCTTTTTTCATGTTTCCTTCCAGTTATTTTTTTACATTGTTTTTGTCCAGTGAGTCTTGTCTTCTCATAATGTGCCCAAAGCTTGACCAGACTTAATTTAGTTTTGTTTTAGGGAGAGTGTCACTGTAACATATAACACTCACTTCTTGGACTTTCTGGTGGCCTGCGGTATCTTGAAAGCTCTGCTCTAGCACCCCATTTCACACAAATGAATATAGTTTTTTCCCCCGTTTGTTTCCTTCAACATCCAGCTTTCATGCCTGTACATAGAAATCAGGAATACAAGTCTGTATGATCTTGGTCTTGATCTCCAGTGACTAATGTTCCCTCTAATTGTCAGCCCTGCTGGGCAGGAGCCTTACTGTGATGGAGTGCTGCGTGTGTACAGCTTAGGGCTCTATTACACATCCTTTAAAATGCTGATTAAATTTCAAAATAAAGCGTTTCCAAAAATCTTGTCCCCACGGCCACCGGGTTTTTAAAAAACCTGTTATAGCCCCTTTTTCCAAGTTTTCCAAGACCTACCAGAGAAGTTCAGAATTTTTTGCTTTGGTAAAAAATGCAAGCCAGAAGTTTGTGGGAGCTCGCATATGATCCGGTTTTCTGGATTGTTTTTTCCCCCCTAGCCCTTACCAGCTTGTCCTGCGGCTCATAGACGCTTTTTAATTTATTTATTTTTACATCCCCCCCCCAGCTCTGATCAGTTGGCCTTTTGGCTATAAGTGTTTATTTTTTATTTTTTTCTAGCACCAATCAGCTCGTCCTGCGGCTCATCGGCGCTTTTTAATTTTTTTTTTATTTCCCCTTCTCCCCAGTGCTGATAGCTGGCTTTCGGGCTCTCAGCCCTTTTTTATTTTTTTATTTTGTTTTCTAGCACTCTAGGGCTGGTCTGCGCTTTAAAAAAATCCTTGTACGTGGGAACAGAGATCCCACATCTTCAGTCACATGACCAAGAAAGAAGAAAAGCTGAACTTTCACAATATCCAGATCTTCCCCCAGGTGAGATAGCAGCCTTAGAGAGAAAATTGCCAATAACATATTTTAACTCTCAATGAGTTTTGCTACTTCCTTCATTGCTGCCCTTCCAAGACTCAGTCTTCTTATTTCTTGCCCACAGTCTCCATTTGAATTGATGCTTGAACCGAGGTATAGAAAACCTTTAACATATTCATTTTCTTCATAATCATGATTTTTCATGCAATTAATTTCAATGTCACAGTGATTTCCAGTGTGTTGTAGTGGACAGAGTGATGAACTATGACTCTGGAGAACAGGGCTCAAATCCCCACTTGTCCATGGAAACTCACACCTCAAATCCCACTTACCTTAAATCTCGCTTGCTTTGAAAGCTCTTTTAGTTGCTATAAGTCAGTTTCGAAATGAGGGCACAAAACAGGCACACAATGTTCAATAGTTGACCCATTTTTGCAACTTTTTCTTGTCTTCGCCTGCAGTTGTTTCAAGCATTGGTACCTTTTGCTAGCAAAATGGGGTCATCTGCACCTCTTAAATTTTCACTCTTTCATCATGGTCTAGTCCAGCTTTTATATGATATTTTCTGAATACAGATTGAAGGGAGATAAAATACACCCTGGACTGACACCTTTGCCTATAGGAAACTTACCTGTATTCTGTTTTAAGTACAGTGGTATCTGTACTTACAAGCGGCTCTACTTATGAGCAATTCAATGTAAGAGCAGAAAACCATTGGCATTTTAACTGCTGCCTTACAAATTTTAGATGTGGTCTGCTCTGTGTTTGTGTTTTGTGTCATTACAGTCGTGATCGACTCTTTGTGACTCCATGTCCATGGAGTTTTCTTGGCAGGAATACTGGAGTGACTTGCCAGTTCATACTCCAGGCACCTACAGCACCTGGTATTCCCTGGTGGTCTCCTATCCAAGTACTAACCAGGGCCGACCCTGCTTAGCTTCCAAAATCAGGTGAGATCAGATATGCTTAGGGCATCTAGGCAGATCACAGTCTGCTCTACTTACATTTATTTATTTATTTTTATTTTTTAGATACAGCTGCTCTGCTGTACTTACGAGTTGTTCGACTTATGAGCATGAATTCGGAATGAATTAAACTCGTAAGTACAGGTACCACTGTAGTTATTTGGAGCATTAATAGTTGTGTGTTCATAGTTGCCCAAAAGTATACAGCTGCTAATATTTGGGTTTTAACATACCTAACATCTCTTTTCAATATGTGTTTTATGCCAGTATAGAATCATTTCCTGATTTAATGTTAGCTGATGTGTATTATATACACTGAATTGATGAAATAGCTTTTACAAAAATATGTGTACAATATGTGTATTCACAAAGATAGATGAATGAAACTTAGAGCTATGTTTGTGTGAATATGAGATTCTGGAAGCGCAATTTATAAAAGGCAGATTACATATAAAAGCTAAAATAAGAGCATTTAGCCTGTGTTCATTCTACAATTTAATGTGACAACAAGTCTGACAAATACAGGTGATCGTTTCTGTTTAGTCTGAAAGTATTCAACATGGGAGCAGTACATATTTTGAAACAAGAAATGATTTTGGCACAGGGCCCAGCACTCATTACAAAAGGCAGAAGCCTTGGAAGGAAAAAAATTGTACCATGAACCAGTCTGAGGAAAAGATTTATTTATTTATTTATTTTGGATATTTTTATCCCACCTTTCTCCTTGGAAAAGGATCCAAGGTGGCTTACAATAATGAAGGACAATATACAGTCTAGAACAGGGGTCCTCAACCTACGGCCCGCGGGCCGGATCCGGCCCCCAGAGACCCTGAATCCGGCCCCCGGGAGCAACAGCAGACCCCCCCACCCCGCCCCGCCCGTATCAAGCCCTTTAGAACAGTTGCATTGAGGCGGGCTCAACAAGCGCTCTAAGCGGGGCACTTCTGCCCGCCGCCGCCTTCAAAGCGCGCGCTAACCATCCCTCGGGGTTGTCCTTTTCCTTTCCGCGCCCCCCACCCTTCCTGCCCCCGCTGCTTTATTTTTGATTCTTTCTGTCCCTCGCCGGACCCGTTCGCGAGTTTTCGGGACCAGGCTGCGTTCCTGCGTGCGTCTTTGGCGCATGTGCTCCCCTCACCCGGAACTGGTGGGAAGCGGGCCAGGGAGAAGGAGGAGGTGGAGGCCACGCACGCGAGAGAGAGGAGGAGGAGGAGGCCCGGCGTCGCCCGCGGGGGAGGGTTTGGAGGAGTAAGTAACGGGGCGGCGGCGCAAATGGCTATCCACTGGTTTTTTTTCTTTCCGGGCTCCCTTCGGGTCCTTTCGTGCTTTCCTTCTTCGTGGGCGGGCGGGGGGGGCGCCGTCACCAGTGTCACGGAGCTTGGTGGGCGGGCGGGGGTGCAAGGGGGCACTCCTCCTCTTCTGGTGCCACCCTTTTCCCTAATATCTTCCAGTCTAGGTTTTTTTTTAAAGGAAAATTAAAAAGTCCCATCTTGCCCCGCGCCTGTTTTCTCTCTTTCCTCCTGATTGGTCGAGGCGCAAGAGCGCGAGTTGTTCAAAGTGGTGGAGTTGCTGAGCTTTTTTGGGCGCGCGCCGCCCCAGCGCTCCCCCTGTTGGGGGGTCGTGCCTTTGGCCACTCCCCACACACACTGTTGCCTACCGCTTGTGTGGGGCAGGCGAGGCTGAGGCGTCCAGCGCCCCCCCTACACACACACACACACACACCGAAGCGGGTGGGGAGAAGGACATGCCTGCCCGCCCACCCTCCCGCTGGCCGGACTCCCTGCCTGCTTGCTTGCTTGCAGGAGGAGATGGACGCTGCACCTTCCCTCTGAGCGACGTCCTTGGAGTGGCCACGGTACCAACATGTGGCGGAGGTACGGGGTGGGGTGGGGGATCGCCCGCCTTGGATCCAGGGTGCCGGGGGGGTGATGGGGATCCCGCTCGGACGGGGTGCTGCTGCTCTTTTGCCCTCTGCTGCTGCTGCTGCTGCTGCTGCGTCGGCGGGGCCGTGGTGGTGGTGGGGAGGACCAGGAGAGAGGCTGGAAGGCTGGACAGACCCACGCCCCATCGCGCCCTGGAAAGGCGCCCGGTTTTCTCTCCAGGCGCCGCAGAGTCTGCCACCTGAGACCGAGGACGGCGGCAGGCGATCGGGCCAGTGGTGCCGCTGACCGAGAAGCAGGCTGGCTGTTTTGGTTTGCTCTCCTCCCTCCCTCTCTCCCGCCCCCTGGGCAAGCCGGCTTGTTTTCCCCACTTCAGTCACAAACTTTCTCCCGGCCCTCGTGATGCCGCTGGCCAGGGATCACAGGACCAGAAGTTACTGGTGATGGAAGTGGTGGCGGTGGGGTGTTGTGTGGTTGGATTTTTTCACGTTGTGAACTGGCACCACTTTATGGTGGATGACTCTGTGCCCAGGTGTTTGACGATTCCCCCTTTTCTCCCCCTGTTTCCATGTATGTATGTATGTATGTATGTATGTATGTATGTATGTATGTATGTATGTATGTATGCATTGATTGATTGATTGATTGATTGATTGATTGATTGATTGATTGATTGATTGATTGATTGATTGATATAGCTTGTATGCCACCCACTACCCAAAGGTATTATTATTATTATTATTATTATTATTATTATTATTATTATTATTATTATTATTATTATTATTATTATTATTATTATTATTATTATTATTATTATGTTCAGTGTGCATAGGTATTTCTTCATATTTTTTTCAAAATCTAGTCCGGCCCCCAACAGTGTCTGAGGGACGGTGAACCGGCCCCCTGTTTAAAAAGGTTGAGGACCCCTGGTCTAGAACATTTAAGACATCCTCAAGTTAAGACCAGGTAATTTAAAGAGGCATCTTAGAACATTTAAAAGGGCAACATTAGAGCAACAAAGAATACGCAAGAAGAAAAGAAAAAACCACATAACACCAAAAAAGGTTAAGTACTAACAACTTACATTTGTGCAGCAACTTGGTTACATTGTTTACATTTAACACAACCACACAAAGTAAGCATCAGGCTACAAACTGCTTTCTGGGAGGAAAAACTAATTCCTGCTTCAATTAAGAAACATAACCCAGACGGCCAGTGGATGTATAAGAATTAATCCATAAGGATTTCTCCAACATTATGCAATATGACTCATCAAATCTGATCATTATGCAAAGCTCAACTAAGAGCCAAAACTCTGATAATGTTTTATCATAGCTATCCATGGTCTTCAAAGTGTTTTTGATAGAAAATGCAGTAATTTCTCTATGTGGCACAGTTGTTAAACTGCAGCAATGCAGCCAGAGTTCTGCTCACAAAACAGGTTCAATCCGAGACAGCCAACTCAAGGTTCACTCAGCTTCCATCCTTCCAAGCTCACTAGGAGTAGGGGCAACTTGTAGCCTGCATATTTAAGTTGTAAACCACACAGAGAATCCATTGGGCACCATGGCATGATATATAAGCAGCAAACCCAAAATAAAATGTAGCAATGAACTGTAGAGAGGGGGCGGATCCAGCTGAACTTCTTCTCTGAACATATCTCATGGATGGCAGTGCTAGTGTCTTAATGGCCAAAGGAAAGCTGTACAATTAGCTAAAACCAGGTTGGCAGGTCACCTAAGTAGGCAATGCATCAACCAGGACTGAAGAAAAGAACGTCATCTGCTCCTGAACAATGAGCAGATCACATTGTTCCCTTTGTGGACAGAGCTGGAAGCTTTTAACAGATAAAGCCTTATTGATTCTCTGTGTCCAAATTTATTATTGGGTTATATTTAAATTGTTTTCTAATTTTAAAGCTTTCATTTTCTATTTTTAATGTTTTTGTAAATAATCCAACTGCCCCTATTATGTTTTGTAAGCCTTCTTGTGTCCTATTCCTGAGAGAGGTAGGATTACAACCAACACATGAATGACCATTCAACTTGAAATTGAGTTATTTATTTATTTGTTTGTTTGTTTATAAAATTTATATACTGCTCCATCTAGCCACACGGCTACTCTGGGCGGTTAGGCAGCAGTACCCACTGATTTCAATATAGGTCACTGCTAAAAGCAAAATGTTTAGCACCTATTAGCAGAGACTTCAGTTAAAGAGATAAGGACTTTTTAAAACCACTGTAGCTAGTAATAAAGGAACCAAGCTGATTGCAATAGTTATTAGGATGACCTTTCTTTGTGTAAAAGATTATATGGGCATCCTGCACTCTATAAGTGACATGATAGTGATTCAGTCAGTTAAACTGGGACAGTTCAGGAAGAGGAAGAACGTGGTGGGGCACATGCAATGACACTAAGGCAGACTGGCCCCATATTACATCAAGTGTGTGTTGGGGGGGGTTAAATACAACATATTACTGGAAAGAGATTATATATTTCCTGGAATAATGCCCATATTGTCCAATAGTTTCCCTTACTGCGTGCTTTAGGAAATAATGGCACTCTTTTACATATATGAAATAAATAAAACAGTGTATAGGAATTGTCAAACCACTCCAGTATTACTGCCAAGAAAACTCCATGGACATGGGGTCATGAAGAGTCGGACATGACTGTAACAACACAACACACACACACACAAACAGGGAACACAGTATGTGTTGTGGGGGATTACCTGCTTATATCCCTTAGTCACTGAGGATATACTCTTGCTTCTGCATGCTTCTGCATCCATTTTTGGATTAGATTTCAAAAATGTGACCTGGAGGCTGCTATATGAGTTATGCAGAGAACATTTTGAAATCATGCTCCTGTTCAGTGACTATTTCGATGCACCATTTTCTGTCAATGTGACAAAGATGATGCTAAGACAGATCTTTTGACATAAGCAGAATTATTTATATACGTGTTTGTTTGTTTGTTTTGCAAAAACCTCACTTCATTAGCCTTATTCATCTGATTAGAAAACAAATAGCTGCAGCCCTTTCCCTTCTATTCATGTAGTTTCAAAACGTGGTTATCATTTAAAAGACGGTTCTGAATTGTAAGAAACAGAACTATAAAGCCAATATCCCACAGCATTAATAGTAGAACAGAACAAAGACTGTGATTTTGAAAACAAGACTGTCAAGGAAGTACTGCTTCTGAATTATAACCCAGAAATAACATCAGCCTTCAAAGAGCCAGAATGTGTTCTTTTGACTTATTCAAATCAATAAAAAGATTTGCCATTGAATATTTTCCAGGTCTAAGCTGGTTTTGTAATGAATGTGAGGACATGACAGATTTAGAGTCAATTAAACCAAAGGTTTCTTAGCACTTCATACGTCTATGGCAGGTAACATGTGACCCTTCAGATCAAACCTGCAGCAAACCTTATCTTCGTAACACCAGCCCCTCAAAAAAAGGGGGGGATGAGAATTGGATTCAAAAAGTCAACCTGTGCCCTCTAGAGGGGGTGGAAAGCAATTATGCCAAGGCACCTCTGGGGCCCCAAGTCACCCATTATTTCATTATATTTAAAATTGCGTACTAGAAGACAGAAGAATTCTTTTTTTATTATTTTAAAACAACAATCATTCTTTTGTAAGAAATATTCTGGAAGGTGGGAGACATAAAAGCAAGTGTGGCCTGCGACAGTCTATGGTTGACCTGAACCCTTGAAGGCTGCACAAGCCATGATCAAGGTAGGCTTACAGTGGCCACTCCATGGCTAGAGAAATAATGTGCTGGGGTTGAACCTGAGATGTTTTCCATAAGGCAATATTCTACTGTCACTGCCTTTCTCTTACATACGTTCCTTCTCCTCCTCCATCTTTTTTGCCTTAGGCTATTATTTGAACATTCCTGGGTATTCTCTTTCTAACTCCCCCACTCTTGTATTCTCGAGGGCTTTCACGGCTGGGATCTGATAGCTGTTGTGAGTTCTTCCAGAAAAACTTCCAGAACATGTCCAAACAGCCCAAACAAATCATAACAGCTAACGCCCACTCTTCCTTGTATACCTCAGTATAATGACCTAACATGAAATAAAGATTTTGTGGCCCTTGAGTTTGGATTAAATAGAAAAGAACACAGTTCATCCTCTAAGGCAGGTAACTAAGCTCATAATTTATGGGTGACAGATTAGACATTGGTTTGTTTCTTTGCATCTTAACAAATTTTATGACAGTTCACAGCATATTCTGGAAATACATTTTACCTCTGTTTTTTGTTATAGTTAGCTTCTGCTTTTCCTTCAACCTGCTCAGGGACACATACAATGGTGTCTCGAGTTACGAATGCCCGAAGATATGAAAAATTCAAGTTATGAATAGGAATCCCGGGTATAGGAAAAATTTGAGTAAAGAAAAAAATTCTTAACTTTAATAATAATAATAATAATAATAATAATAATAATAATAATAATAATAATAATAATAATAATAATAATAATAATAATAATAATAATAATAATAATAAATACATTTATTGTCAATGTACAACATGTGCACAATGAAATTGGCTGAGTCTCCCTTGACCACCCCCACCCCCATCCCACCCCCATCCCGCTAGCAACCACTCAGTCTTATTGCACCCTGTGTACTGACACAGAATGTCCCAGCCCACAGGTCAGTTCTTCTATACTTGTCCTGGAATTATTTCCCATTCAGCAGTCTGACAGCCCATGGATAAAAAATGTTATTCAGTCTGTTGGTGCGGCAGGAATGCAATGGAAATTGATTAATTTGTTCCAGAGGCTAAAAAAGAGACAAGAACACCCTTTTTGTGCAAAACTCTTTATAAAGTACACTTTAAAGACATGCACACTGTACAGGGACATGACTGATCCAGAATAAACATTTAAAACATCACACATCAATTTTTTTGAACACAGTACAGAACAGTTCAGTGCATTTCAAAACATGCACACTGTGCATGTCTTTAAAGTGCACGTGATAAAGAATTTTGCACAAAAACCAGGTGTTTTTATCTCTTTTCTAGCCTCCAGAATGAATTAACCTGTTTGCAATGCATTCCTATGGGGAACCATGTTTCGAGTTAAGAAAATTTCAAGTTAAGAAAATGAATTTGGAAAACTGATTAATTTCTTAACTCTAGGTACAACTGTACTACATTATCTTTTACTTTGTCCATGCAACAATTCAGTGCAGTAGCTGCTGCTGGGAGTATGTGACTGGCCTAACATCCTCCAATGAGCTACATGACTAAAGGGAGATTGAAACCTTGATTCTATGAGTCCTTGTCCAGCATTCTAAATACAAGATGGCTACAATAATGGAGTTCAAAGCAGCACACTAGACATCAGAAGCAGAAATATTCAGCAAACTATGAATCCCAGGATGCTGTACGACGTGATACATAAAGTTATCTCAAACTACTATAACTGGGTAGTTTAAATACAATGGTGGCCTGAAAAAAATAATGCAAGAATATTAGGAGTTTAACAAGGCATCTGGAAGTGAACAACGTGGCTTGGTAGATTCCCAGACAATGAGACAGCAATATAACTGGGACACCATAACAAAGAAACGCTCATGCGAATCTTCAGGAAAAATGCTTTTTTCAACCAAACCTCCTATATTCAAAATACTGGCTTAAGGATTCTGGGAGCTATCATCTATTCTAGAAAATGTTTTAAGTTTTATAAAGGAGCTTTATCCTGCTTTCATCATCACATCTAATTTCTCAAGGCAACTTTGATGTTATTCTCTAAGTGTTTTTGGTTTAATAACTTCTGTCTAAAAGGCTACTTCAAAAGTCATTCACACAGAGATAGCTCTGGTAAATTGTGACAACACAGAATTCTGGCTTGTGCAACACCTTGAATCTTTTTTTCTTTTTATTAACAATCATACTGAGTTCGAAACAACATAAACAAAAGACTCTGAGGTTGCTTTTACACATGAGACTTGAAGCACCTCCTGCCTCAACTGTTTTTCTACTATTAATGGAAAACACAGAATACTAAGTTTTTTCATTCTGTTTGTCTCTGTGTTTCCTCTTGTATGGTCCAAAATCATAGAGCTAGTACAGACCACAGGTCAACCAGATCACATGTGAAAGTGCCCCAAGATAAACAGCAATTCCTTCTTGGGATTATTGTGTCCATTTACATTTCTAAAACAGGACAAGCACTTTTAATGCTTTTAATGCGATTCCCTGCTCTCAGTTACTTGAACATGTCTTAAATGTACTGGACTGCATAGTGTTCCTCATTACTGTAAACCACCTTGGGTCCTTTTCCAAGGAGAAAGGCAGGGTAAAAATACTCAAAAATAAAAAATAAAAAATAAATTTGGAAATGCTGAGTCATCTACTATGTGCATTTAAAGAATGGTCTGTGTGATTCTGAATTTTAATCAGAGAAGCAAAAGGAAAGGAGGTGACAGAGACATGAATAGGAAAAACCTCTCCACTGGAAGTGTCTTGTGATCTGTTTCACCTGGAAACTGATAAATGTTAACAGTGAACATTCAAGCAAATTAGATGCACATTGTAGATTGGAAGAGGGAAAATTAAACTATAGGAGCCAAATGGAGTAGAACTTGAATATTTCTTAGAGACTGGTAAAGAGACAATATCTGCAACCATATGTGAGAGCACTCAGCTAGCTTAAATAGGGGAAGACAGGGCAGGGAACCCAGATTATGCCTTGCTGCATGGATACCCACAAGCACAAGTTTGTGTGTGGGATGTCCTATTCTTGTTCTAGTTGAACAGGGGCAGCTGGTCATTCATACTAAAAGACTGACCATTCTAACAAATCCAAGCCCCTACCACACTTCATCTGCCCAAATAAGCAGAGAGAGGGGAGAGAAGCTCAATCCATCACCAGTGTTGAAAGAATCCACCAGTTTCTCACTGCGGCTATTACTTTGTAACTGGAAGAATAAACCTACTGGTGAGAAAAGCCGGAGACTAGAACACTTTTTGGATGGCAGCCACTGACCTTGGTGCCAACACCCCAAAAAAGAAACATTTCCAGCCTCAGGGAAGATCTGAAATTGGATGAGCCATTATATTCTGTTGCATTTGCAGCAGGGGGGTCCAAACTTTTTGCAAGGAGGGCCAGATTTGTTGAGGTGAAAATGTGTGGGAGCCGACCATTCAGCCACTTTTGGCCCCTGGGCCAGACATTGGACAAGTCTCTGTAACATGCAAGGATGTGGGGAAGAAGCTGTAGCAACGGAACCGGGGGTGGGTAGGCTGGGCAGGTGGCTGGGGGGATGGAGGGAGGCAAGGAGGGCAGGCAAACCATAAAACTGCAAGCTGACGTCTCCAACTGGTATGAAAATTGGCCAGATGGCAGGGATGCATGCCAGGCTGAGCAGGTGGGAGAACAGGCCGCGGGCCACTCAAAATTTGAAAATGGGCCACATTTGGCCCCCGGGCCTGACTTTGGGCATGCCTGATTTACAGTATATTGGCATGATAGGAGAAGGATGATTCTCATCTGTTCTTATCATTCTGAGCTTCTTACTTTTTCTCTATGATATCCTTTTCAAAGGAATCAAAGAGAGAAGAATGATTTACAACAATACTCCAGTTCCAGGAGATGGCATATATGTCCATCCTTTGTCAGGGAGCTGTCTAAAATGGCTATGCCTACATGCTTTCATCCATGCTACAGTATTACTCTTTGAATGCCCTCACAGGGAGTTGCCTGAAAATTATTGTTCAATTATACATTCTTCCTCCTTCTTCCCAATTTTTCCCAATTCCTGTTCCTTTGGTTTTTACCCTCTTCTTTTTCTTCGCAATCCTTGTTCATTTTTATCTGTAATCCTAATCTTATTGCTGATCTTTATAAACCATTCTACTTCTCCTCTTACTTCTTCTCCCATTGGACATCATCAGGCTGTTTTGACCTTGCATGTTAAAGCCTTAAACAATGAGGCTGTGTTGCACCCAAAGCAGTTTCCAACAGTTCTCAGGCACTAAACTAGTTCCATTATTGCCCTTTATTTCTCCTCACCTGTAACTGTTTTCTCACTGTGAGAAAGAAGTAGTACATATACTGTATGCCACAGATGGCCAGATGGGTGGGGTATAAATATAATAACTACTAAAATACTAAAATGCTGATATATGTACTTGATAAATTTTGGTGGTTCTCAGGAAACTGCCACGCAAGGGATTAGTTCATTCAGTTTATTAGACAGATATAAGGACAGATATAAGAGTACAGAGTTTATAGCCAGTACAGAGTTATAGTCAGTACAGAGTTACAATAGATACACAAGACAGACAACACACAACCAAGGTATTAGTGGGAATTCCATCACAGCATGATCTAGGCCATAGACCCAAGACTCTGCCTCCTTTCTCCCAGAGTGGTCTCCTTTTTTATACCTTTCTGTAACCGCAGCTTACGTATTTGTGCGTATGAAATCATACCTGGTAAGTTATCATAATTCTTAGAAATGGCTTTAGTTCCCATTGCCTGCTGTTAACAAAATGGCGCTTTTTGGTGCCATAAGATGGTGCCCACATGTCTGTGTTGTCTTCGCTTCCCCGTTGGCTCTATCTCGGTTAACCACAAATATCTGCTACACTCTACAGGCTGGCATCTACGTTTTTTATCTATTTTGTGTTTATGCCAGCATGACTAATAAAGTCGGGTTTAACACTTTATAATAGTTTTCGGCTTTATTCTCATATTTATTAATTCTATTAATTCTTATTAATTCTCATCATACTTTTAACATAGAATATTTAAACATTTGCTTTAGTACATCTTCAGTGGCTTAATGTAAGAAACTTTTAGCATCCCAAAATCTTCTTTGTGGGTGGGAAAGGGAGGGAGGGGGATTTTTTTTCTGATGAAGAACAAAGTGAAAATGTTTCAAGTAAATAAATAAACAGTTTACTGGTGGTGTTCTAGGTATTTTGAAGCAATTTTATATGTTCAGTTTGAGCTGAAAAACCTCTTTCCCTGGTCCCATGAACTTCAAAATACATGTATAGTTCTTATGTGTGCGTGTGGTTCTCCCAAGTGTAAGTTCAAAGCATAAACAGTTCAAACACACACACTTCCTCCTCCTCCCCAACCTGTATTAGCCTCCTGACATGTCACAGTGCCCCCGCCTGCCACCAAATAGAGCTGCCATGACAGGAGAGGAAGCTGGACAGGCTGTCATTATCTGTCTAGCAGCCACCATTCTGCCAAGAACCCTAGGTAAGGTCAAGACCCATCTTTCTCAGGCCACTTCCTGGAGATGAGTAACAGACTGGCTGATTGGTTGGTTGATTGGTTTTTAAATTGTATAACCAAAATCATGCTGCTCAGATCTGTGCAGTTAAAGGGAGAAATGTACTCCTCTATTTGTATATTTTTCATTTGATTTGTATCTATCTTGTTTCAATATCGTTTACAGTTTCAGCAAAATTAGGAATGACTGCCTCTAGCTACAGCTGATAATTTGCTTCAAGGAACCAGAGAAAGCAGTCACACACACACACACACACACACACACACACACACACACACACACACACACACACACACACACACACACACACACAGAGAGAGAGAGAGAGAGAGAGAGAGAGAGAGAGAACAGTATTAGCTTAAAAAAAAAACAAGCCGGCTTATACTCTTAGGCAGCAAATGTCAACACATGAAATTAATGGTAATGCACTACAAAAAGCATGTTGGTGTTTTCCCTTTAAAATACTATGTATAGCAACATGCGTAGGTTCCTAAGTTCAGGTTCCTGAACCTAAACCATCTGCTTCCTAAACCATCAGAAGCAGGATAAATCCATCAGTTTAAAAACACTTAGGGGTAGAAGGGAAAGCCAATAAATACCTCAGAATAGCATTATGATGACAAATTTTAGGAACAGGACTGTACTATTGAATACAGTCTGGCTAGTGCTGGAGCTGCTCACCTAGGTGCTCCAGTGAAGCATGAAGTGAAGCATTAGGTGACCTTGTGCCAGTTATACCTTCTCTCAGCCTTCAAAGAAAGGAGAAGGAAAACGAACAGGAAAGCCATATATGCCACCTTGAGCACACTGGACACAAGACAGGATATAAAAGGAACAATCAGACAACAGATAGAAAAGCAACTAAATGATTTACAACAACACTAATAGTAAACACAGAATTCAACTAGACCAATGCATACCTGAAAATTCTTGCAAATTTATCCACACATTCAGGAAGTACTATTCCCTATAGAACAACATTTTTAATCCCAATAAAGCAGCAGTGAAAGAATCAAAGATAAATCGCAAGGTCATAAAGAAACGCCATGATGTACTAGAATGCATTTCATTCACATTTATCTTGATGCTGCTGTTGTGATTGCCAAAATTATGGTGCTAAGAATAACTGATATCTGTAGCTGAAAATAATGGAAAGCTATTCACTATTCTCCAACATCATCTCTCTGACTTTATGAAGTGACAACACATTGCTTAAAGTGATAGACTTTCAAAATTCCCGCTGCTTAGAAATTTTTTAAAAACCCTTTATATGGTATGCAAAATGACCCATCTCTTTCCACCTTGTCCCATATCCTTTATCCTCCCAAAGCTATGCCATGTAAATGCATTGCACAATTTTCTACATATCTGCTAATAGCAGCTAATGCTAATAAAAGTGGTGGTGAAGCTGACACTGCAGTGGTGGTCAGCAGGGATATCTGTTCCACTGCATATACAATGTGCTGCTATCAAATTCGGAAAACTTATCTGTTAGAACCAGAGATCAGAGTCTAAAGTATGCAATCACTTGCTGTTCATAACTCCTTTAATGTGCAAACTGCTTTGCTCGTTTTTATTTTTCATCAAACCTCCTGGGATGATGAGTTGATCTAAAATTACAAGGCATATGATTCATGCTGAGAATCAGATTCATCACAAACTAAAATCTTACTTGGAGTTTTGCAACAAATATGAGTTAAAGCATGAATAATAAATAACATCTCATTATTCAGATGAATGCTCAAAACAACAACCTGAAATCAGTACTGAATAAAAACAAAAAACTACTCCAAATTAATAAGTAGACATAGGCACGGAGCGGCGAAATTCTCATTTCCATTTTCGGTTCTCGTTATTGTTACGTAACGGGTAACGGTAACGAGAATTACTCCGCTCCATCTCAAACCCGACCCGAAAAAGAAAAATTGGGTCTGATTTTTCGTTGTTGTTCATGGCATCACGGCGATCGCGCAATGCCAAGCAGCACAGAAAAAAAGTTTTAAAAATTAAAAAAAACCCGATTCCCGGCCAAAAAGGCAGGCAAAAATATGCCTGCCTCAGTGAGGGCACCTACCAGAGAGGGGTGGTTTCTGGGGGGGTCCCCAGCCTCCCCCCCTCCTGTCCTGGGCTGCTGGTACCAGGCTGGGGGGGCCATTCTCGTCGTCTCCATTTGCCATGCGGTGGGGGGGATCCAAAATGGCGAGCGCAATATTTATTTTTAAATCGTGGTCCAAAAACCCACCAAAGCACCACAGAAACATTTGAAAATTAGGTATTTTAAATGCCTGATTTTTTATAGTAGCAGCAGTGGGTTTTTCTTGCAATAAAACGTCTCCATTGATTTTATTTTTTTATTTTTATTTTTATTTTTACACCTGCGCAATGATGGGCTGGCCATGGGATGGGACCATGCAATTTTTTTGACCCATTCCACCAATCGCATAGCCAGGTTTTGACTGAGACTTCTGGATGTGCCAGAGGGCATAAAAAGCCCACTAACCCTATCCCTAACCCTAACCCTAACCCTAACCCATACGCCAGTACACTGTCCTTCTTAGTGGGTCAGAGGCACCCAGAGGTGCAGCCCACTAACCCACCCTAACCTTAACCGTAACCCTAAGCCTAGCCCTTACCCTAACCCCAACCCTAACCCAGATCCGTACGCAAGTATGCTTCCCTTCTTAGTGGGTCACAGAGGCACCCAGAGAGGTGCCTCCCAGCCAGAGCCCACTACCCCTACCCCTAACCTGTACGCCAGTACACCAGTATGCTTTCCTTCTTAGTGCGTCAGAGGCACCCAGAGAGGTGCCTCTGCCACTTACCCCCCAACCCTAACATAATAATGTATGGTACACAGCGGCTACGCGAAACGCTTCCCTTCCCTTCCCTTCCCTTCTTAGTGGGTCAGACGTCAGAGGCACCCAGAGAGGTGCCTCCAAGAGCCCACTTACCCCAACCCCAACCCCCAACCCCAACACAAACGACAAATGACAAACAGAAACAACAAATTTTTGAAAATTTCCGCGACAAATGGAAACGACCCGAAACGGACCCGTCCCGACAAACGACAACTCGAAACGTCATTTTTCCTGGTTGTGCCCATCTCTATTAATAAGACTAAGACTAAGACTAAGACTAAGACTAAGACTAAGAATAAGAATAAGAATAAGAATGAGTTCATTGCTTAAAACCTATGTGAATTAAACAGAATTATGTCTTAGAATCCTGCTGAACAATGTTTACACTCATTAAAACACAATACACAAAATGCCTTTTGATTATTAATCATTAACTAAGATTCATTCCAGTAAACACTCTGGACTAAATCCAAGATGATGCTAATGATAGCATTGGGATTTTCTTCTTCTACCCAACTCCATGCAGCCTTCTATGGTGTAATAAATTTGCTCCATGGGGTTTCCAAAATCTCCAGAGCATGATTTTATACACACATACACACACACACAAACATTCTGCTGTTTAGACAAACATCATTGGATACCATAATTTTAAAGCCACTGTCATATAAACATGACAGGGCTAATATTCCTGGAAATATATGCCTATGAAAAAAGGAAGGAAGGAAGGAAGGAAATTAACTTTTTTTAAAGACTCAATTACACACAGTGAAAATGGGTAAAGGAAATTACTATGCATGCTCCTATCCAAAGAAGTTCTTCTAACCACTTGCCCCTGACATGTGACATGAAGGACTAAGGGATCCTGCAGAACTGAGTTATCTGAAGTGCAGAAATAAGGCAGAATCCTGAAAACTGAGTAGAGACACCATCTGTAAGCCAAGTCCTGCCATCCACACAAGGCAGATACATGAACCAATTCAGTATCTTCAAATCCCTCTTTTGCCAAATAATTTTTGTGAATAGATATACCTGTTATTCAACATTGTCATTTATCTAAAATCTTCCTAAATCTAACTCACAGAGCGGAAGAGACTATCCAGGTCCAAGAAGAGACAGGGCACACTTCAGAGGAGGAAGTCACTCCCCCAACTCAGGAGGTGGATGGGTGGAGGAATGTGACTCAAAGGAGTAGAAGGCCAAGGCATCGCTCAGAGAGTCTCATATTGCATAATCAATTTGAAGCTCTTTCCCTCAGCACACCTCATGAGGCACACATAGAGGAAGAAGTGGTTCCGCCGGAGGATCTCTCCCTCATCACTATTGATGAGATACAAGATCAGGTACATGTTGATGAGCAGGCTGCAGGAGAGAAGCTCATTGTGCTAGGGGATTCTATCATTAGAAATACGGAGGGATGGATTTGTGAGGAGCATGATAACCGGATGGTCACTTGCCTGCTGGGTGCAAAGGTTGCAGACATCACCAGAAATATAGATAGCTTGTTAGAGAGAACTGGGAAGGAGCCAGTGGTCATGGTACACGTCGGTACCAATGATGTCGGGAAGGCCAAGCGGTCAGTCTTGGAAGCCAAATTCAGGTTGCTAGGTAGAAGATTGAAGTCCCGGGCTTCCAAGGTAGCATTTTCAGAAGTGCTACCTGTTCCTCGTGCAGGTCCCGCCAGGCAGGCAGAACTCAGAAGCCTCAATGCGTGGATGAGGCGATGGTGTCGAGAGGAGGGCTTTAGATTTGTCAGGAACTGGAGAACATTTTGGGACAAGCCAAACCTCTTCAGGAGGGATGGGTTGCACTTGAATCATGATGGGACCAGATTGCTGGCACTCAACCTCAAAAAGGCAGCAGAGCAGCTTTTAAACTGATAACTGGGGAAAGCCGACAGGAGCTGTGTGGCATCCGGTTTGAACACCTCATCCTCGGGAATGAGGTTGGAGAGGGTAGAGAATCACATAGAGATGACATAGCAAGTATTAACACTGGCAGAATAGCGGAATGTGACAGTTCGTCTACTGAAAATAAAAGCTGTGGGGGGAGAAGAACAAGGCAGCAGCTGTTGCGGGACCCACTGTACAAGTGCTTCTACGCCAATGCTCGAAGCCTCCGAGCAAAGATGGGAGAACTTGAACATCTGGCAGCTAGGGATAACATTGATATAATAGCCATAACAGAAACCTGGTGGAATGTGGAGAACCAGTGGGACACAGCAATCCCAGGCTATAAACTCTATAGAAGGGATAGAGAGGGGCGGGTTGGAGGAGGAGTGGCCATCTATGTCAAAGAAGGCATAAAATCCAGCAGAATGGAGATTGACAGAGGGTCTGACTCCACCATAGAATCACTGTGGGTTAAACTACCAGGTCCAAAGAGTGATATGATAGTTGGAGTATTCTATCGTCCACCAGATCAAAAACTTGAGGGGGACCTTGAAATGAGGAGAGAAATCATGGAGGTGGCTAAGAGGAATAGGATAGTAATCATGGGGGACTTCAATTATCCCCACATTGACTGGACCAATGCGAGCTCCGGGCAAGAAAGAGAAACTGGGTTTCTCGACTTGCTGAATGACTGTGCCTTAGAGCAACTTGTCATGGAGCCCACCCGAGAACAGGCAACTCTAGATCTAATATTGTGTGATACTCAGGACCTCGTCAGGGATGTGAATGTCACTGAGCCTCTGGGGAACAGTGACCATGCTGCAATTACCTTTGCCATGCATGTCGGAGGAAGAGTGTCAACCAAATCAGACATAAAAACCCTTGATTTTCGAAGGGCAAACTTCCCTCAGATGAGGAAACTAGTTAGAGAGAAACTGAAGGGGAGGGTTAGAAGAATCCAATCTCTTCAGAGTGCATGGAGCCTGTTTAAAACAACAATAATAGAGGCCCAGCACAAGTGCATACCACAAAGAAAGAAGAGCTCATTTAAGTCCAAGAGGACACCGGCATGGTTGAGTGGAGTTAGAGAGGCTCTAAAGCACAAGGAGAGGTCCTTCTGTAAATGGAAATCCTCCCCAAATGAGGAAAATAAAAAGGAACACAAACTCTGGCAAAAGAAATGTAAAAAGATGATAAGGGAGGCAAAGAAAGACTTTGAGGAACGCATGGCTAGCAATATAAAGGGTAATAATAAAAGCTTCTTTAAATATGTTAGAAGTAGAAAACCTGCCAGAGAACCAATTGGGCCTCTGGATGGTGAGAGAGGAAAAGGGGAGGTTAAGGAGGACTTGGACATTGCAGAGAAATTGAACGAGTTCTTTGCGTCTGTCTTCACGACAGAGGACCTTGAGCGGATTCCGCTGCCTGAGCCGCCCCTCTTGACTAAAGAATTAAATCAAATACAGGTTAAAAGAGAGGAGGTTTTAGGACTAATTGATAAATTGAGGATTAACAAGTCACCGGGCCCAGATGGCATCCACCCAAGGGTTATTAGGGAACTGAGAAATGAAATTGCAGATCTCTTAATGGTAATATGCAACTTGTCTCTTCAAACGGCCACAGTGCCGGAGGACTGGAGGATAGCGGATGTCACACCAATTTTTAAAAAAAGGAAGGAGGGGGCCCAGGAAACTACAGGCCAGTTAGCCTTACATCTGTCCCAGGGAAGATGGTGGAAGGCCTCATCCAAGAGAAAATCTTAAAACACATAAAAGAACAAACCTTGCTGAGAGAAAATCAGCATGGCTTCTGTAAGGGTAAATCTTGTCTTACAAACCTTTTAGAATTTTTTGAAAAGGTCAACAGGCACGTGGATTTGGGTGAACCGGTGGATATAGTCTATCTGGATTTTCAAAAGGCTTTTGACACAGTCCCTCACCAAAGGCTGCTGAGAAAATTGCACTCTCAGGGAATAAGAGGGCAGGTCCTCTTATGGATTGAGAACTGGTTGAGATCCCGGAAACAAAGAGTAGGTGTCAATGGGAAATTTTCACAATGGAGAGAAGTGAAAAGCGGTGTGCCCCAGGGCTCGGTCCTGGGACCGGTGCTTTTCAATCTGTTCATAAATGACCTGGAGACAGGGATAAACAGTGTGGTGGCCAAGTTTGCAGATGACACAAAACTTTTCCATGTGGTAAAAACCAGAGAAGATTGTGAAGAGCTCCAGAAGGATCTCTCCAAACTGGGGGAGTGGGCTGAGAAATGGCAAATGCGTTTTAATGTAACCAAATGTAAAGTAATGCATATTGGGGCAAAAAATCCAAACTTCATCTATCAACTCATGGGCTCTGAGTTATCCGTGACGGATCAGGAAAGAGATCTTGGTGTGTTGGTGGACAGCTCCATGAAGGTGTCTCCCCAATGTGTGGCAGCAGTGAAGAAGGCCAATTCCATGCTAGGGATTATCAAAAAGGGGATTGAAAATAAAACAGCCAACATTATAATGCCGTTATACAAAACAATAGTAAGGCCGCACCTGGAGTATTGTGTACAATTCTGGTCACCGCATCTCAAGAAAGACATAGTGGAACTGGAAAAGGTGCAGAAGAGAGCGACTAAAATGATTACTGGGCTGGGGCACCTCCCTTATGAAGAAAGGCTAAAACAATTGGGCCTCTTCAGTCTGGAAAAAAGGCGCTTGAGGGGGGATATGATTGAGCCATACAAAATAATGCAGGGTATGAGTAAAGTGGATAGAGGGAAGCTCTTCTCCGTCTCTCAAAATACCAGAACTAGGGGACATACACTCAAATTGAGTGCTGGGAGAGTAAGAACTGACAAAAGAAAATATTTTTTCACCCAGCGCGTTGTAAGTCTATGGAACTCCCTGCCACAGGATGTGGTGATGGCATCTGGCCTGGATGCCTTCAAAAGGGGATTGGACAGATTCCTAGAGGAAAAGTCCATCACGGGTTACAAACCATGATGGAGATGCGTAATCTCTAGGCTTTAAACCAGGGTACTTCAAGGGCCAGATGCAGGGGAGTGGTATCAGGAGACAGATATCTAGTCTCATGCGCTCCCAAACGCATCTGGTGGGGCCGCTGTGAGATACAGGAAGCTGGACTAGATGGGCCTTTGTCCTGATCCAGCATGGCTCTTCTTATGTTCTTATGTTCTTATGTTCTAACTGAGTATTCTATAGCCGGCATGCACCAGCAATCAACTTTTGGGAGAAAATATATAATGTAAAGCTATCGATTCTGACACTGACAACTGCCTTGAAGTCATAGTCAACATTTGACAGCATCTAATAGTAGCAGTCAACATTTTGTAGTTCTGACAGCTGACATGAAGTAGTCATCACAATATCTGATAAACAATGTCCAATGCTATTTATTAAACTTTACATTGTCAATCATGCAGTAGTTAATTTGAAACGGCAGGTGTCCATTACAACAGTCTTCAGAGCCATTCACCAACACCCCCAATCAGAATACAAGCATGCAGCTAGATATGTTAATATCAACAAATGAGGAGCAGGTGTTTTGTAACAGTAATGGCTCGTGACTGCTTATTTAAGACCAAACTAGTCTCAAATATCTTGCTTTACAGGACAGACAGATTGCAAAAATAGACTATTCCTAAGAAAACAGATTTCTATCCCAGATATTATATGTTGCCCAGGTAAGCTAAGAGGGAATGCTGAATTATATTAGTTCCTGCTCTTTAGAAATATCGTAACTGAGGTTTCAGCCCTTCAAACCCTTGTTTTTCTACACTATGGTTAGTTACACTCACTTATTTTTACTAACCTGATAAAGCAAATTTGGAACTGTCATGGCAAAACACTTCACAAAAATATTTAAATTTTTCAAATATGAACCCATTTGTGAATTCTGGATAAGGGGAGAAAATGGGGAAGATAATGTATTTCCTTAAAAAATTGCTCCAGTCAGGCAATAGTGGCTGAAACCCTGTTGTACAGTTACACAAGTGCCATCATCATTGGAAATGAATTGCCCTAAGTTTGGAAACCACCATGTACATTACTGTATTTGTCACATGCTAAGTCATGAAACTTAATACACAACAGATAATGCCTGCAAAGATTTTGTTAATTTACAGCCACGTGCTTCCAAGAGATGTGCCTTAAGCGTAACTACACAAAAGGATTTCAACCTCAGCGCCCTAAGGGAAAATGTTCCACATGCAATATTAACAGCCACAGATTACCAATAGAAAGCCCACATTCAGGTGAAAAAAATGGGAAGAGATGGGTGGGAAAAATAAATCCACTACTTTGGGATTCATGTTAATGGCCAAACAGCCACAAAGTAAGACTTCTTAAATGAAGTGGGCTATCAGCATTATCCCCGGATTCACCCGTTCTTTATCTTTCAAAATATGTTCTATGTTTTCCTCCATGGCTTTTGGATTTTACAACACCAAATGTTGTTTACCTTCCAACCATTTAAATATTTGCTATTTTGTGAAATGTCATTTGTCTGGTTTTATTTATTTATTTATTTATTTATTTTAGAGTTTGTTTACCCCTCTTTTCTCTTTGGAAAAGGACCCAAGGTGGCTTAAATTAATGAGGGACAATATACAGTACAGTACATTTAAGACGCATTTAAGTTTAATAACAAAGAATTGAGGGGAATTTTACAGCGATAAAAGGCAACATTAAAGCTAAAAGAGAATGTGGGCAGTTAAAGAAAAGAGTAACAATTCCATTATGAGGGATGGCGCTAATATTGAAAACACCAGAGTATTTATCCAGTCAGTCAATGCAATCATGTACGGTGGACCATCTAAAAGTTATGAGGAATGGAAATTAACATTGAAAACATAGTGTCAATGCAACCCCACAAGGAGATATATAAACAAAAAGTTATAAGTGGGTATAAACACAAAGTCTGTGTAGTCATGTAGTCCATCATTCAGGGAACGTTTGCCTGAAAAGGAAGGTCTTTGCCTGTTTCTGGAAAGACAGCAGAGATGGGGCAGTCCTGGCCTAGAGTGGGAGGGAGTTCCAGAGTCTGGGCGCAGTCACTGAGAAGGCCCTTTCATGTGTTCCAACAAGCTGTGCCTTTGAGGGTGACCAGATGGAGAGACAGGCCTCTCCTGATGACCTTAGCGCCCAACCTGGTTCGTACTGCAAGATTCGATCTTTGAGGTAGCTTGGACTAAGGTCATACAGTGCTTTGTAGGTTAAGGTCAGCAGTTTGAATTGTGCCCAACAGCTGATTGGTAGAAGGTGGAGCTGCTTTAATAGAGATGTAATGTGATATTTGTACCCTGTCCCAGTCAGCAATCTGGCTACTGCACTTTGGACCCATTGAAGTTTCTTGAGACTTTTCATAATGTTACAGTAGTCTAACCAGGATGTCACTAGGGCATGTGTCACAGTGGACAGAGCAGGTTTCTCAAGAAACAGCCATAACTGGCATAGTAGTTTAATTATGCAAATGTGCTCCTGGCCACCACTGTGATCTGGACATCTAGGCTCAAGGAAGGGTCCAGGAGCACCCCAAGCTGTACACCTCTTATTTCCGTTGGAGGTTGGTCCCATCCAGCACAGGATACATCCCTATCCCTTGTTCTCCCTTTCGATTGATCAGAAGCACCTCCATCTTGACTGGGTTACTTTCAATTTATTGATCCTCATCCAGTTCATTACTGCAGTTAAACACTCATGTAATGTTGAAATAGCAACTCCCTTAGAATCCAGAGGTGACTAGAGGTAGAGTTGGGTGTCATCGGCATACTGGTGGCACTTAACCCCAAAGCTCCTGATAATCTCCCCCAGAGGTTTCATATAAATGTTAAATAACATAGGACACAGAACAGAACCCTGAGGGACTCCACAGGTCAGCAGTTGTGCTGCTGAACATGAATCACCTAACATCACTTTCTGCATTCTCTCCTGCAGGAAGGACTGAAGCCACTTTAATGTAGTGCCCCCAATTTCAGAGAGGCGAGTCAGAAGGATACTGTGGTTTATTGTGTCAAAAGCAGCTGAGAGGTCTAATAAATCCAAAAGCAACACAGATCTTATTTACCTGTTGGGCGTGTTTATGTAATGTTTTGTGTGATGATGGTAAGCTCTCAATTCAAATGTGACTTATGGTGATGCTTTTCAGGGTTTTCTAGAGAATGAGAAGTAGGTTAACATTAACCTCTTCTGCAGGCACCCTTGGACTGTGTAGCTTACCCAAGGCCACACAATCCAGCTCTGATTCCACTACCAGGTGCGTTAACCACTGAGCTGTCCAGCAAGCTAAAGAAGGACAAAAGTTTTGCAAGCATAGAAGATATATCTAGAATTACACTTGGGGAGGATTCCCCTTCCCAGGCTTCCTCCTTCATAACGTTGGGGTATTTGGCATTTGTGCATAGTGGTGGCACTAAAACACACACACACACACACACACACACACACACACAATTTCCCAAGTGAGACAGGACCCCCCCCCAAAAAAAAATTTTGAGGTCAGAGTATTTATCCAACTCAACCAGCAATTCCTGCAAATTGACATCTCTGTGTTTAGTCTCTGTTCCAGTCCTTTGAAGAAGTTCTCAAAAGTTTGTAGTCATCATCTTCTCTCTGAGCCATTCCAAAATCAAAAGACTACCTGCATAGCTATTCTGCCTTCAAAAAAGACAGGAGGAGAAATGTGACTAACAGCTTTTGTACATAGTTTCTCCTGCTTACACAGCTAGATTTTACCAAAGTTGCCCATTTGCCTGACCTATTCCTAAATGAACACTATGGTTGAAAAACAAAAACAAAGGAGAGGCAATAAAGTAAAATTGTTGTTAATTTCAATCCAAGTATGTTTTACTGGAACTGAAGACAAAACCGTAGATTACATTGAAGTTGTCTTTTTGCAAGCCACATGAAAATTCCAATATTGTGTGGCTTTTGATAATTCTGACTTTAATACTGCAGTTGTAAATACGCAAAAAGGAGAGTGTCATGTTGAAATCAATAGGACTTTATTTTGAGTAGCATTATTGTCAGTTCTTCTGCTTTTCTTTCTTTTTCTCCCTCCCTCAGGCAGCCAGCAACCAGGAAGTGTGGGGACAGAGGAATACGAGGAACTAAGACACACGGACACACACACATATTGAAACACACACACACACACACACACACACACACACACACACACTTGTTTCTCAAATAAAATTATATGCATCTGAAGGAAAAATTGCCATAGTACTGAAATATATAGATAAGGATATGACTACACCTTTTTGACTCATACTGTATTATTCTTGAAAAGGGGCTGCAGATTTCCCCATTCATGCTGGATGCAATGCAGTTTGCAGTCCACTCTGCAGCTCCCCCTCCTTTCCATCCTTCCTATGTCCCATCTCTGCTAAGCCTTTTATGGGGCACAAATACAGTAATAATAATAATAATAATAATAATAATAATAATAATAATAATAATAATAATAATAATAATAATAATAATAATAATATGAGGAGGAGGAGGAGGAGAGTAGGCAGTTTAATCTCATATACATAAGACTTTTTAAAAAAATTAAAATTCAGAGGATGATTGGGAGAGAGGAAAAATGCAAAGGCATTTTCTCCTGGTCCTGAACATCAAGCACCAAGTGCCTACATCACTGAAACAGCACCTGCAGACATATCTCCTGTCTTTACAAGAACATATCACAACTAACTACTTGGTGTGTGTGGGGAGCCTGTTTGAATCATTCTGACTTGACAAAAATAGAACCCCCTCCCCTCATGAAAAGGGATGGGACCAATTCGAATTAGCCTTTGCATCATATGTTCAGTAAGACATTCTATGAATTCAGCCATTTTATATAAATGGAGCAAATCCTGCAGTATCTCTCTATGTAGTCACTGCCTCATTCTCATCACATACTGCTAAATGGCTGGAATCCTGTTGCTTAGCAAAGGCAGTTGCAACTAAAACAGGCTCCTACAGTTGAATCAGTGAAACTCAGGAACAGCTGAGTCGCCCAACATTCACAGTTTGAATATTTAGTTTGAAGGATGATGCTTTAAAAATTAAACAACTGTTTGAAAGTGAAATTTAGGGTGAGACAGGATGAAATCCTAAGCAAGAAAGCTAGAAGAGAAGCTTGAATGTTCCGTCATTGTTTTCTAAATAAGAGTACCAAAATAATCTTTAAAATGGTATGTACTTCTAATCCTACTTGTACTATAAACAATTCAGACTGTTTATGTGGGTTGTTATTGCATCCTCCCATTACATCCTCACAATAAGCTTGTGAGGTAAGCTACAATTACAAAAAAAGAAAGAAAGAAAAGAGGGAAGGGGAAAAACTATTTAAGGTCACCTAATGAGTTTAATGGTTGAATACAAATTTGATCTCCTGTCACCCTGCTCCAAGATGAATTTACTATTCATTACATTATACCTATGGGTTTTCCCAGTTTTAGTTACTGCTGAACTGAAGTATTTTGTAAAATGGCAAAGCTGATGGCTCACATTTACATTTATGCATTACGTAAATTTGTGTTTCAGAATAAAGAACATAACCTTTCCTTTCCATGACAAAGTTTTATTTTTGTTCTTGCTATTCTAAGTATGCCATATTTTTCCACTTGATTTCCTTACTTGAAGAATGGTGGCCTGAAAAACTCTTAACTATTTTAAAAAGTATTTCTAATTTATTTTGTTCTAATGCTGCTTAAGCAGCTACTAAGGGTTAATCTCCTGAAATGCCTTCCCTGGCCAGACTCACAAATTACCTTAAAAGTTATCAAAAAAACAAAAGCATGTTGCAGAGCTGTCCAGACAGATCTGACTCCATGGAAATTCATAAAATAGAACAACTTGCCATTATCAAGGGAGTTCGCTCTTATAAAATGAAGGGCAGCCTTGAATTAGCTACACAGCTATGCGGCCGCATCTATCCAAGGCATTTTTACAAGGGGATTTTTTTTTATTTCACCCCTTGACTTCCATGGTTTGAAGAAGAGAAAGGGAGGGCATTTCTTCCACCCAGTGCCTTGCAATGCTCCTTATCGTTTGTCCCAGAGCAACATGTACTCTCTCTCTCTCTCTCTCTCTCTCTCTCTCTCTCTCTCTCTCTCTCTCTCTCTCTCTCTCTCTCTCTTACACACAGAGGAAGAGGGAGAGAGACAGGCTCCATCTCCTCAGGCTCAGACATCCACTTCTGAAGCTTGCCCCCCCTCCATCCCAGAACTTCTCAGCTGCTTTATTCAGAAGCCAGTCGAAGGAGGCACGGGTCAACCTACTGAGCGCGACAACCTCCCGCGGCGCTCCCGCAAGGCTGCATAGAAGAAGAAGAAGAAGAAGAAGAAGAAGAAGAAGAAGAAGAAGAAGAAGAAGAAGAAGAAGAAGAAGAAGAAGAAGAAGAGGAGGAGGAGGAGGAGGAGGAGGAGGAGGAGGAAGGAGTGGGGGAAGGAGAGGAGGTTCGGAGGGATGGTCCACCCGGCGCATCCTTTCCATCCCGCAATTCCCCCTCCTCGCTCTCTCGTGGCCCATGGCGGGGCATCGTTGCTGGAGGCTGGCTGCCCTTTGGAAAAACTCCCCCGGCTCTTTCGCCCTCGCCGTGCCCGTCGCTTGGACGCGCCGCTCCTGCACTGCCGTCCCCCCCACACACACACACCTCGCCCCCCCCCATACACACACACACATACACCCGCCACCCGGGACGACCTCACTCTGCGCTGGGGGGGAGAGAGAGAGACCGGGAAAGAGAACCCCATCCCCGCCACCTGAAATCCCACGGAGAGCAGCTCAAGGTCACCTTATGGCCAACCTTCCCCGCCCCACCCCGCCGCCCCACCACCACTCCGGAGCAGGAGCAGCAGCAGCAGCAGCAGCAGCAGCAGCAGCAGCAGCAGCAGCAGCAGCAGCAGCAGCAGCAGCAGCAGCAGCAGCAGCAGCACCTTCCCAAGGCAGCCTGCGACAAAAACCGCTATCCCTCCTGAGCCCCCCCCCCTGCAACAGGAGGGAAGGAGGGCTGCCTCCCGTGCCTGGGGAAGCGCGCGCGGGCAGGACGGGGGAGCGGAAGGGTCCCGACGAAGAGCGCGAGCTTCATAACCACGACCCCCGCCCCCGCCCCCCACACACACAAACACACACCTTCCGCAAGACCGAGGGAGAAAAAAGGCGCCAGGAGGAGCGTTGCCTTCCTTTCGCCCTTCTTACCTGCGCCGGCGACTGCTGAAGGGAAGCGCGCCTCTGAAGTAGTAGAAGAAGAAAAGCGCCCACCGCCGAGAAGGGCCCCGCGGTCGCCCCGAGGCTGAAGCAGGAGGGCGCTGCTGCTGCTGCTGCTGCTGCTGCTGCTGCCTCTTCGAGGAAGTCACCTCAGAGGAGAAAAAAGGAGGCGCGCTTTTTCCTCACCGGCGGGAGCGCCCGGGGATTCCGCCGCCACCACCGGTGCGCGCGCCGCCCCTGCTTGCAGCGCCTGGCAGCTCTCCCCAATTCTGCTGCTGCTGGTGGTGGTGGTGCTGCTGCTGCTCTCCTGCGCTCTGGCATTCCCCTGCCCGTCGCGGGCTGCTGTGGAAAGGGGGGGAGAGAGAGAGAGAGAGAGGACGGGAGGGAAGGAGCGCGGAGTAGAGAAGGGGGGCAGAGGGGAAAGGGGGGGAGAGGCGAGGGAACCCGCTGCTGCTGCTGCTGCTGCTGCAAAACGCGCCTGTACTCACGAGCGCCACCTCCGCGCGCGCCGCCGCCCCCCCCCCGCCCCCAAGTCAAGCCAGCCTGGTGATGGGCTGGAGGAGGGCTGGTTAACGCGCTTGGCCTTTAGCCCCAGGACCTGCGATCACATTTATTGGCACGAACCCAATGGGTCTGACTGAGACAATGGCTGGACCGGGAGGTCCACCCCAAGTCCCATCAACTAATAGCTGGGTCAACTTTCGCAGACTGGAAGTAGACTCAAAGTCACCACCCAGTGCCACCCCCTTGTAACTGTTTCAGGGGGCATGTGGGCAGTCATCCGGTGCTAGTTTAAAGCTCCTGTGGAGCCAGAGGGAAAAGTTACAGATAGTCCCTCATTGGAGCTCTCCTTGCTAAGATGTGCTTGAAGCAGTTTTCCTGTGTTTGTTAAACCAGACTTCAGCAACATCTCTTCCTTGAGCGCTGAATACCAACCACAGAACAAAGCAAGCCAGTTGGCCTAGTCCAGGGAGTGAAAGGGAACGTCTGGTGTTAGATGCAGAGGTTCGGGTTATTTTACAGAGGCCACCCTTTCCAGTCCTAGACATCTCTGATACCACCCAGCTGTTTCTGCACAAATCAAGCAGGGCAAAGACAGGTTTGTTGGTTCCTTTTGGGATGTTGGAATGATGATTGCTGAAACAAATCCTACCCGGAGTGTATTTTAAGGATAAACTTTACAGCTATTTGGAAGGAGCAGGACAGGCCATAAACGACTGCAGCATTATTCTTAACATTTATTTAGCACCAGCCGCATACTCAGCCTGCTCCAGAACCACAGACAGATATCCACCTAGGTAAATCAGAGAAAATGCAAAGCAAAAAAAGGAGGCTTTACGGCTCCCCAATGCATCATAAATCTCTGACAGATGCATCAACCACTTTCAAGGACCTGAGCATCAGGCCCTATTAGACAGTCTTATTTATTTATTTATTCATTGTTTTATTTATTTATTGTTTTATTTTATTTTATTTTATTTTTGCTGCTCTCCATTTGAAAGCTTAGCAGCTGAGAGGTGCAGAGTCAGTGTGGTACCTTGGTTAAATAGCTGGACTAGAACTCAGGAGACCCAAGTTCAAATTCCTACCTCACTTGGGCCAGTCACACACTCTCAGCCTGACCCATTTTTTCAAGGTTGCTTTGGAGATAAAGGGAGGGGAGGAGAACCAAGTATGTCACCTTGAGCTCATGCGATAAAAATATAACTAATCATAAGGAGGAGGAGGATCGTTGTAGGGTTTGTGAGTCTCAGTACAGTAGAGTAGATACTGCATTAGAAAAGAAGTCAGGAGACCTGGGTTCGAATCTCTGCTTGGCTGTGGAAGCCCATTGGTAGGAGCAATTGCAAACCACTCTTTGAACATCTTACCTTCTTCAAAACTTCTTCTAGAGTTAAATCTGTATGCCACTTTTTTTCCTCTTGACTAACCCATATCATTATATATTGTCCAGGATTGAGATCTCCTAAAACACAGATGCGAATTGGCATTATTTTTTCCTCTCTTTCCAGGATTCTCCGTATAAACATTTAATACCTTCTGATTAAAAACAGAAGGAAAGGCAGAATCCTCCAGCTCCATTATGTCTTTCATGACTGACAAAGCTCTTTAGTGGAACCACCAGGGCAGGAATATGATCTGATCATGAAGACAAGTTGCAAAAATTGCTCTTCTCTCTTTCTCCTGGATTTTATCTCATGATTTCTTAGAGAGAAAGAGAAAGAGAGAAGAAGAACTTCCTAGTTTAGAGAGATAGAAACAATTCCCTCCTACTTCATCTGTTTAATTTGATAGGAATGGGTTAATTTTGAGAAATTCCCTTGTTAACCCCAATTATTGTGGTGGCAAGGGATTTGAGAGCCGGTTTCAGATGGGGGTTAAACCAGGGAACTTCTGAATCAGCCCAAACCAAAACAAGCTATTTTCGAATCACCTGAGGTGGGGGAGGGGCAGGGATCTGAACTATGTCTTGTAGATTAATGACGCTAGCATTCAGTTCACAAATCCTAATTGTTATCCACATAAAGAATACCCCTGAAACTGAACAGCAGAAATTTATTTGTCAGAATTGCATGTAGGCATGAGGAGGAGAGTACTTTTCCCAGACTACTAACAAAACAGGTAAAAGGCAATTCATCCTGCACAGTTTTCCCCCTTTGAAAGCATCTTATAATGCCTTTTTCCCCCTTCTTGGCAGAAACGTGGTTTTGATTGTTCAGTTCTGCACAATCTACCTTATGAGTTCCTACAGTCAGATCCACAGGCATCCAAAATTATGCTGTCAAAGCAGTCCTTGAGACTTAAACGTGTCGTGTTGCATTCTTCTAATAAATAAAAAGAGGCTTGTAAGCTATTTGGTATACTAATAGGTCAGGTCATTCCATTTTGTTGTCAATTTTTTATTTCCTAGTAAAGGAATGCATCCTGAGTTTAAGAACACCTATACAATTAATTAAACACTTTCAGGCACAGAAACAGAAGACCTGCCATCTCCTAGTTACAAATCAGCTTGCAGCAACTTCTGATGAAAGCTGAATAAAACCAGCAGGTTTATTCCATAATTACTTCTTAGCACTACAATGACTAGCTCTGCTAACTGCACAGAACTATTGTGTTTGTTTATTGACTCCATCCACAAAGCCACTCCATCTTTTGCATTTTATTTTTCTTTACTAATGTTATGAATGCTCCTACATCTAAAAGGGATCCTAATGCTGTTGCTTTTTGTTTTGTTTGTTTTAATGATGAAAATACAGCATGCGCTCTATGGCAACCTGTTCACATAGAATGAACACAGCACTGCAAACTAAGAGATTTATGTGACACAGAATTCTGCAGCTACCCATTTCCCTTCTTGCTATCATTACCCCCCAGTAATTTATTTATTTATTTGATTTACATACTGCCCATCTGACACAGAGCCACTCTGGGCGGTTAAGAGTTGCACAAAGGTGAGGTCCACAGAAATCAGGGAAGTGGGTAGCCAATCCAAGAACAGAAAATGGCACTTCAAAAGGAAGTTCAATAACCTGCCCCCCGAATACCAAATCACTCCAAATTTGGGGTCTCTAGGACCCCAGGGGGGCGAGTTATAATGAACCAAATTGGTTCATTTCAAAGTTTTTTTAAAACGCTGATTTGTTTTGTAAGAAACGACACGCTGCTGCATCATTTTGTTTTGTTAGCTAACAAAATGACAAAATGGTGTATCATTTTTGTTTGTTGCCCATCCCTAGTAGCCATCATCCTCATAATTGTAGTCATTGGAAAGAACTGCCTTTCTCTTCTGCTGCCCTGCTTTTAGCTGATGGGCAAAGGGTGGGATTGGTTAGTCATTTTGGTACATGGCCATGAAGCACTGAGAATCCCTCAGCTGCCCAGAGCCAAAGGAGCTCAGGAGGGCGAAGGTGTTGCTCTTGGCAAGCTTTATGGGAGCCTACTTGCCTGTTCTCTCCAAGATGGGGAGAAAAGATGCTTGGGGTTGTCCCCGATCTTACATGGAGGTTGTCAGAGCCAGAAGTGCGGAAACCCTGTAAGTCAAGTGTCCTGATGGATCCTTAAGCTTCTGGCCCTACATTCTCCTATGTGCCTCTAAGAGTCCTGCCTTGCCTTCAAGAATGTGTGCTACAATTTCTGGTCCTGCTCTCTGATTCAGCTATTATTCCTGTCTCATGTTGCTTCCCATGCCCCAGCCCTGACAGGGGTGCAACACAGAGACATGGATCAATCATTCAATATTCTACATGTTCAATGGGATATCAACTTAAATGCATTATTTAATGGGAACAGCTTTGACAGACCTATTCCAAGAAAGGCACAGAACACAGTGAGATTTACTTTTGGGTGTACACAAATACCAATAGATAGTATTAGGCAAGTCTTGGGAATGTATTTTTTTTCCTAGACCACAGATCCCATAGCTTGTTGGATGATGGATTCTAGAAACTCTGGTTCAAAAAATGTTTTCCCCTCCCCCCAACTCTGAGCATTTCTCTCATTTGGCAAAACTGCTCCTATTAGGCTTTTTCCTGAGTGCTTTTCCTTACATATGTATACATAGCAGAAACTTCAGTAACATTAATAGATCCTTGCGTAAATAGTTTGCAATGTGGCTACAAGCAAATTAGCAGAAAACCATTGAGAAATTGGTGAAATTTCCATAGACAAAGCAGAGGAGCAGGGATAGACCCAAGCACAGGGCCATATATCTTGGCACCATCCTTTTTGCCTTTTGGTGCAGTGGTTAAACTGTAGTCTTACTGTCAAGACCAACAGTGAATGTTCAGTTGCAGCAGATTCTGACAGCTGGTTCGAGGTTCACTCAGTCTTCCTTCCTTCTGAGGTCAATAAAATGAGTACCCAGCTTGCTGGGGAGGGGGAGGCACAATGTGTTGCCTGTATAATTAATCTGTAAAGTGCTTTGAGCATTATAGGATGATATATAATTATCCCAATTTGCTCTTGCTTTGCTTTGCTCTCCCGATATCCTATTTGATGCCACTAAGAGGTGACAGCCGAAGAGTTGAGATGATGACTGAGAAAGATGAAGTGTTTGGGGGAGAGGAGGGCACAAATGTCCCAAATGTGAGGTTTCTTAAACAGCAATGTTTCACTCTTTTGAACATATTTTCTTCAACCCAGAATTGTTATTTTGGGGTGGGGGAGAGAGGATTCATTTAAAAGACTGTAGCCTAAGATTTCTAGTCAACATTGGAATTCTCCACATAATAGCTACCTCAGGGACCTCCTGATCCTATAACTCCTGGGATTTCTTATTTTCTGTATTTCTCCTGAAATAAAGGTCTAGGTAGATACATTGATTAAGAAAGCACACGTGACATCCAAATTAATATATCTGAAATTACATTAATATAAACAAGCTTTAATAATTATAAGTAGTTGGGACTAGCTCTCGAAATACCCCACAAGAGGGATTCAAAGTTTCAGCTATATTTTCCTGGCTCAGATTAGTATACTATACAAACTGGCATTACGATTATTTTTTAATCTTGATTTTATCTTAAATATATATCTGTCTATCAGCTGATCTATATTTTTATTTATTATTTGATTTTACATCCTACTTTTCTTCCTAAAGTGGGACTCAGGGCGGCTTATTATATGATTTAAAAATAATTTATTTATGTCCTTACAAAGTTTTGATCACATAATGGTCTAGCAGCTGGATGGCTCTATGGGAAACGCATCTGGCTACACAGCCAGAGGGGGAGAGTTCAGTTCCTCACCACACATCCCAGAAGAGCCAGCCTGCATGGCCTTGGGAAAGCTGCACAGTCCCGAATGATCCTCAAAGAAGGAAGAAAAACTCTGAAAAGGTTAACCATCAAGTTGACTTGACAGCACACTATTCTTATTAGTAGCTTCTTCCTGAAGTGGGACCCATGCACATTGGTTGTGTACATGTGGGAAAGAGAGAAAGAAGACTACCCCATCCTCTGTAAAAATTTGGAGGAGGGCTAAAGTCCCTGTCTTCATAAAGGGCAAAAGGGAAGAACCAGGGAATTACAGAGTGGTCTGATGTCATCCTCAGAGAAAATTCTGGAGCAGAATATAAAGCAATCACTCTGCAAACAACTTGAAACCAATGCAGTAATAACTAGAATCCAGCATGCATTTCTCAAGAACAGACTTAAAGCCATTTTTTTGATCAGGTAACCTTTCTGATAGATGGTGGGAATGCTGTAGACATAATGTATTTTGACTGCAGCAAACCCTTTAACAAAATGCCCCATGATATTCTGAATTGCAAGGGGCGGGCAGGATAGAACAGGTGTCAGGTGGATACACAGTTAGCTACAAAACCTTACTCGGAGAGTGCTCATCAATAGCTCCTTCTCAAACCAGGAGGAAGTAACAAGTGGGGCTACTACAATGCTCAGACCTGGCTATCGGGAGGCAGTGAGCATTTCAATGCTGCTGGCATTCAAGAGAAAATTGGACAACCATATGTCAGATCTGCTTTGATTTGAATTCCTGCAGTGAACAAGGGGTTGGACTCAATGGCCTTATAGGCCCCTTCCAACTTAATTATTATTTCATTCTATTGTTTCTCCGTCTTCCTTAATTGCCTGTATTAGTAGGATTCTTATTTTATGCTGTATTTGTTTGGCAGGCAGGCAGAGGAAAACTAGCAAATGCTCTGGAAAGAAATAGTCTTCACTAATAAAGAAAACATGTTGCCTGCATGTTGGTTATTATCCTTTATACCAGGATCTAGAATGACTAATATTTCATAGAACTCCCTTTCCATCTGCATCACCTCTGATTCAGCATCAAAGAAAGCAAAAGAGCCATCTGGAGCTAAGTGCCCCTGCAGCAAGTGTATATAAGCACACCCTGTGTGCTCCCAGGTGTCCTTGAAATAGCATCAACTCCACTATTACCTATAAGGTAGACTTCACCCATGGTCATGTGTGACCAAGACACCACATGGTATTTGAAATGGTGACCTAGCTTATGACCTTGCTGGAGCAATGATCGGCAGACACAGAGATAAGAAGGACTAAAAATTACTGATTGGTTTCTCTCTAAAATAAATCTGGCACCTCCTTGGCAAGTAGCCTCACGCTGAGACAATTTGTTAAGCCTGACATAAAAGTTGATGATCTTGCACTGAAAAGCACTGATTCAGGAATTGTTGGGGGTCAGACAGGGAGATTACAAAAAAGGACCATGCCAGATAGAAAAGTCCAGAGCAATCTTTTTGTAAAAAGGAGGGATTTGCAACCCAGAAAATTGGCACAGACTTGGTCTGAAGCTAGGAGAAAGATAGGCTTACAGTATTTCCTTTAAAAGAAATGCATTGAATAATGGTTCATACCTCAGGTTGGTAGGTGGTTTTTTTAAATGCCAGTTTTGTTTACAGGGAAGGAAACTGGAGACTGGGAGAAACTTTTTGTGATTTACAGAACTGGCTCAATTGTCATGGAGGAAAAAACCCTCTCCACTTACAACAAATGATGTGTACAAGAAGGTTCATAAACAAAGCCTTTGACTTCTTGAGTACACAGAAGCAGAATTTCTTGCAACAAAGTTTGTAGGTACTTTTCAAAAAATACTTTCGCTGTGACTCTCAAAAACACGGAGAAGCAGGGATGTATTGATTTTACTTAAGGGGAAAATAGTGCATTTGAAATAATTAGTGCAGAAGTTTCAAGTAGAGGAAAGTATTTATAATTAGAATCACACTAATAGTATATGCAGAACAAAAGATGCAATACTGTAGGAGCAGTAAATGGGGAGACGTGAACAGGCAGAGGAGATAACATTGGTGCTATGAGATTTAGAAAAAAAAACATAACAATTGTGCTTTAAGGGAAAGGGAAAGGAAGGTGCTTTCTAACTGAATTAATCTAAACAAATAAATGGTCACAGCCAACATCTACATGTGACTAAAACTAGGATGTGTCCTTCTACCACCATCCTACTTAATCTTACCTCAAGCAGAAAATGGTGGCAAGTCATGCTCATGGATTGCTCATGGATTGAAGTCATGTCATTCTAAACGTTAGCACTTGCCTTCTTTGAAATTCCCCCAACTTCTTCATAAATGATTTAGAAGTAGGAGTAAATAGCAAGGTCGCCAAATTTGCCCATGACACTAAATTATACGGGGTAGTAAAAACTGAGAGAGATAGTGAGGCGCTCCAGAGGGATCTTTTGACACTGGGGGAGTGGGCAAACCAGTAGTAACTCTGCTTAGACTCCTTTCTTCCCCCTTGCACCCCAATCATGCACACAGTGGATGATGAGATAAGCTGTGCTCAATTCCAACAAAGTAAATATCATAGCTCCATACAGCAGAAATATAAATACAGCACAAAATCCCAGCTGTTTAATGAAGCCTTCCCAAACTAAGCTCCATCTATTTATTTTTATTTCATTTATGAGTATTTTTACCCTGCCTTTCTCCTTGGAAAAGGACCCAAGGCAGCTTACAGTATACAGAGACAATATACAATCCAGTACAATTAAGACATATTCAGTTTGAGAAACAAGGAAATAAGGGGTATCTTACAGCAAAAGAAGACAACATTAAAGCTTAAAAAGTATGCAAGCAGTTAAGAAAAGAGTATAAATACCATGTAATTGTGTACGGTAGACCATCTAAAAGTTATGAGGGATGGGAATTAACAATTGATAACATAGTGTCAATGTAATCACACAAAGAGAGATACAAGTACAAAGTTATAAAAAGGTAAAGGTTCCCCCGCGCATATGCATGCTAGTCGTGTCCGACTCTAGGGGCGGTGCTCATCTCCGTACTCAAGCCGGAAGAGCCAGTGCTGTGCAAGTCCATGGCCATGTGGCCGGCATGGCTGCAAGGAAACACTGTTTTACCTTCCCGCTTTTTACGGTGGTACCTATTTATCTATTTGCATTTACATGCTTTTGAACTGCTGGGTTGGCAGGAGCTGGGGTTATCAGCGGGAACTCGCTCCACTGCGTGGCACCCGGGATTTGAACCGCCGAGCTGCCGACTTTGCAGTCTACAGTTTCGGTGCCTTAGTGACTAAGTCCACTGAGCCACCAAGTCTGTGTAGCAAGTCTGTGTAGCCATGTATGGTAGTCCATCATTCAGGGAAAGCTTGTCTGAAGACAAAGGTCTTTGTTTGTTTGTTTGTTTGTTTGTTTGTTTGTTTGTTTGTTTGTTTTTTAATATTTTTACCCCACCTTTCTCCTTGGAAAAGGATCCAAGGTGGCTTACAATAATGAGGGACAATATACAGTCCTGAACATTTAAGACATCTTCAAATTAAGAAAAGGGAATTAAAAGACGCATCTTAGAACATTAAAAGGTAACATTAGAGCTACAAAAGAGATGAAAGAAGAAAAGAAAAATCCATTTTGAGGGGTGAAAAGCAGCATAGAAAATACTAGTGTTCTTAAGAAATCAATCAATGCTACCATGTATGGTAATCCATATAAAAGTCACATAGTAGGTAATCCCTCATTCAGGGAAAGCTTGCCCGAAGAAGAAGGTCTTTGCCTGCTTCCAGAAAGACAGCAGAAATGAGACAGTCCTGGCCTCCAGTGGGAGGGAGTTCCAAAAGTCTAGGAGCAGCAACAGCGAAGGCCATTTCATGTGTTCTTCTGAGGTGCACCTGTGAGAGTGGCGGGATGGAGAGAAAGGCCTCTCCTGATGACCTTAGCACCTGAGCCGGGCACTTCTTCTTGGGAGGAGCCATTCTGACAGATACTGAAGTCCCAAACCAATCAAAAGCTTTCACTACTCAGACTGAAGAAGCTGCTTGGATGTGTAGAGCAACATTTTGATCCCACAAGAAAAGAAGTTCAGTTGCCATGACTCAACTCCCAAATGGTAGTGTGAAAAGAGCCTTCGCTAGGCACCCATCAGAAGATCTGCTTGCTGCTACATGTGAAAGTAATTCTTTCTAGTTCTGTCTGCAACATTTTTATTGCATTTCTCAGAATTGCTGTTGTTCAGTCATTCAGTCATGTCCAACTCTTCGTGACCCCATGGACCAGAGCTCACCAGGCCTTCCTATCTTCCACTGCCTCCCGCAGTTTCATCAAATCCATATTGGTTGCATTGATAACACCGTCCAACCATCTCATTCTCTGCCGTCCTCTTTTCCTTTTGCCTTCAATCTTTCCCAACATCAGGGACTTTTCCAAGGAGTCCTCTCTCCTCATGAGGTGGCCAAAGTACTGGAGCCTCAGCTTCAAAATCTGTCCTTCCAGTGAACATTCGGGGTTGATTTCTTTCAGGATGGATAGGTTTGATCTCCTTGCAATCCAGGGGACTCTCAAGACTCTCCTCCAGCACCACAGATCAAAAGCATCAATTCTGCGGTGATCAGCCTTCTTTATAGTCCAGCTTTCACTTCCATACATCAGTAATGGAAAAACCATAGCTTTGACTATCCTGACCTTACTTGGCAAAGTTATGTCTCTGCTCTTTAGGATGCTATCTAGGTTTGCCATTGCTTTCCTCCCAAGAAGCAGGCGTCTTTTTATTTCGTTGCTGCAGTCGCCATCTGCAGTGATCAAGGAGCCCAAGAAAATAAACTCTGTCATTGTCTCCATTTCTTCCCCTTCTATTTGCCAGGAGGTGATGGGACCAGTAGCCATGATCTTCGTTTTTTTAATGTTGAGCTTCATCCCATTTTTTTCACTCTCCTCTTTCACCCTCATTACGAGGTTCTTTAGTTCCTCCTCACTTTAGGAGCTGGGAAAGAATTGATCAAATTGATAATTGTGTGCATTGACCACAATTTTTTTAAGGAAGTGAGGTTCATCTGTCAGTTTCTCTTTGACTTCTACTACAAAGGGAGGAGGGCAACATGATACTTTATTGGCGTTCTCATAGCACCTTGAGATCACCAGGGAGCATGCTCATGATCTGAGACAAGAGGCGAGAAAGACACATGGACTCTGTCTGAATGAATACAGGGGAGAGGCCATTTTGAGGGCTTTCAAAAGCAGTAGATTTTATGGCTACACCAATCCTTGTATATGTATGTGTGAAAGAGAGGGAGAGAGAAAGTAATGTAATAATAAATTGAAGTAATGTAATAAAACATGGCAAATTGTTCAAATAAATTCTATTATTTGAACAGAAAACAAGACAAGCGAAGCTGCAGGAAAAACACACTTGCAGCCTCTGACGCATACCTTCTCCATCCCTCTCCAAAATGCTGGGATGGGAAATTTTAAAAAAGAGGAATACCAGGATATTTGTCATCTATTCAAAAAGATAGAGTTGTCAGTGACAGAATGAACTGCACTTTATCCGCACATGCATTTATTAACTTATTTTTTTCACATTAGAAAATGTATTAATGTTTGCAAACACAGAGGCCAATATGATCTTGGGCAGCTCCACCAACGTAGTAGGAAAGCCATAACGGGCAACAGAGACCATCAATAATGAAAGAGCTATCTTTCGATTCTAGGGTGCCTGCAACTTGGTCTCATTGTGAATAAATCACACACAGTCTAAAACTGAAAAAAGAACTCTAATTGTTAGTGACAATATTTGAAATTTTGTATGTCTAAAGTGTTAGAATAAGTTAAAGGGGTGCAGGGGAAGTTACCCTGATAATAAAAGTACAGTGGTACCTCAACTTACGGTTGCCTCAACAACCAAACAATTCGACTTACAAACACTGCTCTCTGCTCCGCATGACAGCTGACTTTGACAGGTACGACCAGGTACGACCTGTCAAAGTCAGCTGTCATGCGGAGCAGAGAGCACCATTCATAAGTGAACCAATGGTGGCAAGTGATCACAAGTCAGCCAATGGTGGCTCCCCCCTCCCAGACTGTGGGTGATTATCCGGAACCTTCCATCTCAGGTAGTCTCAAAAGCAGAGGGAGGAGAGAGGAAGGTAGGTTTCCCTTGCATCAGCCAGGAAGTTTTTCAAACAGAATGCAGGTTAGGGTTTTGTTTTTCTTTATATTTATATTTATATTTTATTTGTTTTCAACATCCTTTCTTATTTTTCAACCCATTTCTAATAATGGGGCAGCTAGTCGAGTGTGTATATGGCTACAAATTGCACTTTATTATTGTTACATTAAAAACACAGAGTAAAATCCTGTTGTTAGCCCCAAGCAGGGCAGATTCCACAGCCAGGTACCTAAACCTTGGTGTGGAAGTGGACTTATAGCCAACTTCTTTTGTGAATTTTGGCATTTTGTGTGTATAATATGTGGTCTATGGGGTCCCAGAACAAAGTATCTGAATTTCCATTATTTCTTATGGGGAAATTTGCTTTGATATACCAGTGTTTTGGTTTACAAGCATGTTTCCAGAATGAATTGTGCTTGTAAACCAAGGTATTACTGTACTTTAAAAGTGTGGTTTGAATAGTTTACTGTTAGAAATTCAAAACAATTAGCCCAGTTTGGCTGAGCAAGGTCATTGATTATAAACAAACCTGGCAGTTGAATTATTTCCCTCTACAAACTGGCACAAGGCTAGTTTGGTTGGGTGAGCTCAGCACTTAGAGTATTTTTTCTGTGTGCATTCTTAATACGTCCAAAGGCTAAGAAAGTCATTTATTTAATGTATTCTTACTTTTAGCAACTTTGATATTTTAAGAGATTTTTGCTTTTAAATTTACCTCTTTTAGGTTATATAAGCTTCTTTTATTTATGGATTCAGTTATGATTTAATTCTCACCTGGAACTTTTATAGCTAAAAGCTTGCAATTGAAATATATTTTTCTGACTTAAGTATTTGCCTATATATTAAATTTTGTTTCTTTAATTGTTTCTTACTTGCAACTTTGCAGATTTATAAAACTTTTCTATTTCTATTTAAGTATTTGTGCCTAAACTTTTCTTCATAGTTATAAGACTTTTACAACAACTCTGAAGTATTTTGTGTATATGGAATGTAGAAGTAATGTAGATAAATAAAGCTTGTAGAAGAGTTAGAAGCAAACATGGGTTTGTCAAAAACAAATCATGCCAGACTGAGCTTATCTCATTTTTTTGATCAGGTGAGTTGTAGACATACTATATTGAGAGTTTTTACAATGTTTATTCTGGTAATTTGATGTTTTGGTACTTCTTTGATTTGGTTAACAACTGTAAATAAAGATCTATCTCTATCTAGACTTCAGCAAAGCCTTGACAAACTTTTATATGATGTTCTGATTAGCAAACTAATTGGGCATGGGCTGGATAGAACAACCATCAGGTGGATACACAGTTCATAATCTTACTCAGAAAGACCTTATCTGTAGCTCCTTCTTAAACTGGATAGAGGTAGTAAGTGGAATATTACAAAGCTCAGTCCTGGACCAATTGCTCTTCAACCTTTTTATTAATGCAGCGTTTTTTAATGATTTGGATGAAGGAACAGCCGGAGGAGGAGGAGGAGGAGGAGGAGGAGGACCAGAGCCTCCTGTCGGTGCATGCGCCCTGGGCATGCAGGACACTGGGAAGGAAGAGAGAGAAGACAGGAAGCAAAAATTTGGAGAAAGATCAAGAGGAGGAGGAGGCATCACCACTCACCAGCGGACCCACCATCCCTCCTGGCACTGGCTGCCCTCCAGCAAAAGAAAGGGGTCCGGGGACAGAATGAAATTGAACAGCAATAAATGCAAAGTTCTACACTTGATGGCACCGGCGTTGAGCCCCTCCAGGGAACTCCATTACAAAATGAGCTCCGGATACTTGATTCAGTAATAATGCACCAGCAGCAGAAGAAGGCGCCAGGCCTCGGAACTGCCCCGTCACCAGGCAGATTGCAAGCCGCAGGACCCCAAGGTCGCCCGCCCGCCCGGCGCGTCCTGCAACCGCACAGCCCATCATCCCCAGGTGCAGGGGGTGGGGGTGGTCTCGAGCCAGATCACTGTTAAATTTTTAACATTTTCAATGGTGTGCTGCTATTTTTTTTAGGATGTGCCTTTGCCCAAAAAGGTTGAAAAACACTGTATTAATGATTTGGATGAGGGACTGCATAGCCATGATGGTGGAAGGGAACAAAATTCAAAAAGATCTTAATGGGCTTGAGCACTGGGCTGAAAACGACAGAATGAAATTGAACAGCAATAAATGCAAAGTTCTACACTTGGTGGGAACTCCATTACAAAATGAGGATCCTTGATTCAGTAATAATACAAGGAAGAAGGACCTCGGAACTGTAGCAGATTGCAAGCCGAATAGGGGCCAGCACTGCAATGTGGCTGCTATTTTAGGATGTACTAGTTCATCTTTGCACCACTATCAATATTTATTTATTTATTTATTTATTTATTTATTTATTTATTTATTTATGTATGTATTTATTTACCATGCCAATTTCCCAGAGGGAACTCTGGGCGGTTCACATAAAAAAACAAGAAATCACAAGATAATAATAGTGATTGAGAGACAACAATAATAACAGAACCAAAAGTGTGTGCTGCCTCTGATGCCCAGGCACACTCGACACCCCCAGCAAGGCTTCCCTGGCTCCCAGAGCAGCCCAGCCAAGGGACGTGGGATGCTTACAGGAGGGGGTGGGGGGGGGTGAGAGAGAGAGAGAGAGAGAGAGAGAGAGAGAGAGAGAAAGGGGGATGAAATAGCTGGGTCTGACTACCTCTGCAAGGTAAGGAATGCCATTGATTCCCTTTGAAGAGCCCCAGCAGCCCAGCCCAGTCTTATCCGGCCTCTGCCTCCCTCCTGACAGGGCACAATTGTCATGTCCTCTGCAATGTAGCCTGGGAGCTGCTTAGTAGGGGAGGAGCACTGTAGCTTGAGGTGCCACCAGGGAAGCCTTGGCTGAGGAAAGGGTGCAGAGCTTCCTCCTCCTGCTGCTCCACCTCCAGGTGCCCTGAGATTGCTACCTGCCTCAGGGCAAATACACCTCTCCGCCCCCTCTAGATACGCCCCTGATACCAAAGAAGAGGAACACCAAAGAATACTCCAACTATCATACAACTGAACTCATTTCACACACTAGCAACGTTATGCTCAAAATTCTACAAGGGAGGCTTCAGCAGTATGTGGATAAAGAACTCCTAGAAGTGCAAGCTGGATTTCGAAGGGGCAGAGGAACTAGAGATCAAATTGCCAACATGCGCTAGATTATGGAGAAAGCTAGAGAGTTCCAGAAAAACATCTACTTCTGCTTCATCGACTATGCCAAAGCCTTTGACTGTGTAGACCACAACAAACTATGGCAAGTTCTTAAAGGAATGGGAGTGCCTGACCACCTTATCTGTCTCCTAAGAAATCTAAGAAATCAGAAGTGGATATGGAACAACTGACTGGTTTAAAATTGGGAAAGGGACAAGGCTGTATACCAGGGGTCCTCAACCTAAAGCCCCCGGATCAGAACTGGGGATATGGAACAGCCAGCCTGCAGCTGCTTCTGTTGCTGAGGCAGATTTAACTGCCCAGATGATCAGCATGCTGGAGTGGGGCATTTGGAGTGGGAACAAGGTCACCCGCTCCCCCAAGGCAGTGGTGTCGGGTGTGGTGGACTGTTTCACCTGTATACTGTCACCTTGCCTATTTAACTTATATGCAGAGTACATCATGCGAAAGGCAGGACTGGATGAATCACAAGCCAGAATTAAGATTGCCGGAAGAAATATCAACAATCTCAGATACGCAGATGATACTGCTCTGATAGCAGAAAGTGAGGAGGAAGTAAAGAACCTCTTAATGAGGGTGAAAAAGGAGAGCAAAAAAAGGGGGTGAAGCTCAACATAAAAAAAACCCTTAAGATCATGGCCATCTGTCCCATCACCTCCTGGCAAATAGAAGGGGAAGAAATGGAGGCAATGGCAGAGTTTATTTTCTTGGACTTCTTTATCACTGCAGATTGTGACTGCAGTAATGAAATTAAGATGCCTGATTCTTGGGAGGAAAGTGATGGCAAACCTACGCAGCATCTTGAAAAGCAGAGACATCACTTTGCCAACAAAGGTCCAGATAGTGCAAGCTATGGTTTTTCCAGTAGTCATGTTTGGACCATAAAGAAGCCTGATGGCTGCAGAATTGATGCTTTTGAGCTGTAGTGCAGGAGGAGACTCTTGAGACTGCAAGGAGATCAAAACTATCCATCTTGAAAGGAATCAACCCTGAATGTTCACTGGAAGACAGATTTTGTAGCTGAGGCTCTAATACTTTGGCCACCTCATGAGGAGAGAGGACTCCTTGGAAAAGTCCTTGATGTTGGGAAAGATTGAAGGCAAAAGGAAAAGGGGATGACAGATAATGAGATGGTTGGATGGCATCATTGATGCAATCAACATGGATTTGACCAAACTCTGGGAGGCAGTGGAAGACAGGAGGGCCTGGGATCACAAAGAGTTGGACACAACTTAAAGACTGAACAACAATAACAACAAAGTCTCATTCTATTCAGCACTGGTTAGGCCTTGTCTTGAGCACTGTGACCAGTTCTGGACCCCAAGAAGGATGCCAACACACTGGAACAATTTCAGAAAACAGCAACTAGGATGATCAACAATGGAATCCAACCTCTAAGGCTGCTATCTCACCTGGGGAAGATCCTGATCTTCTGAAGGTCCGACTTTTCCTCTTCCTCCCGTAACATGACTGAAGATGTGTGATAGCAGTTCCCACATACAATGGTGTGGGGTTTTTTAAGCGCAGTTCAGCCCTATGGCCAGCAGGTGATGCTAGGATTTAAAAAATGACCAGCTGGCTGGCGGAATTTAAAACAAACAGCACCGGATCCAACTGCCTGTAGCTAGGAGGGTGGGGGGGAATTAAAAAATAAATTAAAAAACAGCGCCAATCGGCCCCAGGAATAGCCGGTCGGTGCTATGAGAAAAACAGAAGAAAGAAAACCGGGGCCCACAAGGTCTACCTCTTTCAAAGGTGGATTTTTTAAGCGAGGCAAAAAATTCCCTACCTCTCTGGTAAGTCTTGGAAACCTCGCTTAAGGGGGCATTATCTGATTTTCTTTTCTTGTTTTTTTTTTTCAAAAAGCCTGGCATTTTTTGTACACGGTTTATCTACAAATTTAATCTGCATTTCAAGGGACGTGGGATAGGGGCCTAAGAGGAAAGACTAAAGGGACTAGTCATTTTAGCCTTGAGAGAGATGATATGGTAGCAGCTTTCAAATATGCCCTGCACTCTGTTCTCAATAATCCCAGAGTTCAGGGCATGTAACACTGAGTTTAAGCTATAGGAAACCAGGTTTTGGTTAAATATTAGGGAGAAAACACACCTTCCTCACTATTAGAGCAGTATGACAATGGAAAAAAATTGAGACATGTAATAAATAAAATATAAAAATATATATATATAAATAAATAATCACTTAATTCAAAAAGGCATGCTGTATTTTCTTTGAAACTATAAATTAGCCATTTAGTTCATAGTACTCATGGTATGTCCTTAGTGAAAATGTCAAAAGATCTTTATCCGTGGCAGCTGTAGGGCAGATGATTGAATGTAAAATTAGAAGGTGCTCAAAGGGTAGTCATGAGGGTTTCTGCATAAATCAGCACACTAAATTACTGTTAGGCATTTGATAGCTTTCTACCAAAGTTCTCTCTGGAAAGCCTCAATTAAGAAAGAAACTGCAATCAGGTGTAGCAGACATTTGTAGCATAAACACGTTAACATTGCAGCCAAAGTATGTATTTATCTCAGTAAATGCAATGTTAAAACAGCACCAACCAGAGGCTGCAAACTGCATTTTTTATTTTGCTGCCTTAAGTTTAAATAGAAAAAGAAATATTATCAGTTATGCTCACTATCAGAACACAACTGCAGTAAATCTTGTTAGTGATTCTCTGCAAACTTAGAAGATATCCTAGGCATGTACTGTAGTGCACAGCCCAGTATGCAGGTACAAATGCCCATGTTATCTTCTTTATTTGTAGCAATACCAATACACTCACATGAAAACTCAACTAGATTTTGACTAATATCTAACTTTTTTGGTCTGGCAGGTCAAAGTACCACCAATAAATCTATTTTACAAATGACATCGTACAAAGTAACAGTAACAAAGAACTTTATTTCAAGGATTTTTGAATTGGTATCATAGACCATTGCATCCTAACATGGGTCACCAGATATTCTTGGACTAAAACTTGCAGAAACCTTCAGTGCTAGCTGCGCTAGCTAGAATTTCTGGGAGACCAAGAATATCTGGACGAAACATTTTTGAACAGCAACAAATTAATTGTCCTATTGGCTCTGCAACTGACATAGGCTCTTCCAAACTAGGTGCAAAAAAAAAACCCAAAAAAACCCAGGGCACAGCGAGGAGAAAAAGAGTTAAAGCCATTCAACGGAGAAAGCACTCAATAACAATGGTCATTCTTTTTCTGCCAACACTCTAAAGAAGTAAACTAATGTAGTCCCATGAATGCATCAGGTTTGGGAGAATCCCAGCTCCATAATCCGTTCACAGAAAGCATGGTCCTGTCTTAGAACCAGGGCCCACGCTAGGGTTTTTTGCGCCCTAGGCGAGGGGTGGGCAGGGGCGGGGCAGCGGGCGGGCGGCGGGGCGGCGGCGGCAGCAGGGGGGAATGGACGGCGGGGGCCAGCGGCGGTGGGGCGGGGGGCAGCAGGCTGGCCAGCACCCCCTGTCCATTTTGGCACCCTAGACAACTGCCTAGTTTGCCTTAATGGACGCGCCAGCCTTGCTTAGAACTCTTATTCATTAGACCAGAACACCAGTAGGATGTTCTGAGAGACTATATAATGGGCTATTTGACAGCTACAAAGACAACTATCCATTGTTCCAGAAAATCTTTTCTGTTCATTTCATAGGAGAATCATAATAAAAATTCTTAACCTTTCTACCCTAACCCTATTTCTGAGCAGACCTCAAGTTACTGGAGAGGTCTGACCTTGCCTATGGTCTCTTGGAACTGAGCAGCACTTCTAGGGTGCTTTGAAGTCAAGACGTGGCTTATTGACTATAAAACCTCTTGAGAATGGAACTGTAAAACCTCAAAATGGACTTTCCCAACTACCAGCCCCAAAATCTCTGTAGTCACATAAACAGATCAGGTAACAAAACTTACTGCTATGCAATATCATAAACCAAGCAGCTGGAAGAAGCAGGGAACTTTTGCTTAGATCTGTCTGTTCTGTCTCCTATGTTATTTAACATATATATGAAATCACTGGGGGAGATTATCAGGTCTTTTGGGGTTAAGTGCCACCAGTATGCTGATGATACCCAGCTCTACCTCTCATCGCCTCCGGATTCTAAGGGAACTACTACAGTGGAACCTTGACTTACGTCATTAATCCATTCCAGTGGTCTAGACTTAAGTCAAACATGACTTAAGTCAAACGAACGTTTCCCATAGAAAGTAATGGGAAAGCAGATTAATCTGTTCCAGATGATGAAAAAGACCCCCGAAAACAGCAATTTAACACAAATTTGACTGGGATAGGAGAGTCCTTCTGGGGATGTAAATGAAATGTCTCTTCAAAGAGAGGAGGAGGCAGTGGAATTATAGTCCACAAGTTATATGCCTCCACTTTTTAATGTTCATAGCTTAAATGTCTAACATTTAAGTTTTGCTGATTTTTAACCTGACGTTCCAAATTCTGAACAACTCTATGCTTACCATTAGAGTCCCACAACTTTACAGCTCCCCAACTAAAATGCTTCCATTGTGGACCAGACTTCTGCAGCCAGATTTTTTACAAGACTGAGCCAACTGTCTAATCAGCGAGGCCAGCCCCGAGCTCCCAGCCCTTCTTCTCCTCCGGCAGAAGGAGCTGGCCTCGCCGAAGCCGCCGCTGCCGGAGGAGGGGAAGAAGGCAGGAGCAGTTTGGAGGCGGCAGCCGCGATGCTGGGTTGTGGCTGCCGCCCAATTCTGGTGCCTTGCGCCGGGGCTCCGAGATGTAAGTCAAAGCCTGTGACTCAAGTCAAACAGGCCCCTTCTTGCTGCAAATCAAATATGATGCAAGTCAAGCAGTATGTAAGTCAAGGTTCCACTGTATTTCAACTTTACATGAGTGTTTAGCTGCAGTAATGAACTGGATGAGGATGAACAAAAATGAAACTAAACCCAGACAAGACAGAGATGCTTCTTGTCAGTCGAAAAGGAAAACAAGGGATATGGATGCAACCTGTACTGGATGGGGTCACCCTCCGATTGAAAAAAAGAGGTGTGCAGTTTGGGGGTGCTCCTGGACTCATCCTTGAGCTTGGATGCCCAGGTCATGGCTGTGGCCAGGAGTGCATTTGCACAATTAAGACTAGAGTGACCATGCTGCCAGATGGGGTGTAGAAAAATCAAATAAATAAATACACCAGTTGTACGCATTTCTTGAGAAACCTGCTCTGGCCATGGTGACTCATGCCCTAATGATATCTCAGCTAGACTACTTCAATGCGCTATATGTAGGACTACCAATTAAAAGTCTCAGGAAGCATCAATGGGTCCAAAATGCAGCAGCCAGATTGCTGACTGGAGCAGAGTACCGAGATTACATTACACCCCGATTAAACCAGCTCCGCTAGTTGCCAATCAGCTATCAGGCACAATGCAAAGTGTTGACCTTAACCTACAAAGCACTATACAATCTGAGTCCTAGCTACCTCAAAGATATAATCTCACAGTACGAACCAGCTCAGGTGCTAAGGTCATCAGGAGAGGCCTTTCTATCTATCCTCCCACTTTCACAGGTGCACCTCAAAAAAACACATGAAAGGGCCTTCTCATTTGCTGCACCCAGACTCTGGAACTCATTCCCACTAGAGGCCAGGACTTTGCTGTCTTTCTGGAAAAAGGCAAAGAGCTTTCTCTCCAGGCAAGCTTTCCCTGAATGATGGACTACCTCTTATGTGTCTTTTATATGAATCTACCATGCATGATTACATAGACTTTGTATTTATAACCACATATAACTTTGTGTTTTAGAGATGGGCACGAACCGAAAAAAAATGGCAATATGTTTTGTTTTGGTTCGTTTTAAGGTTCAGTTTGTTTCGTTTCGTTTTAACAATTTTTAAAAAATATTTGTTTCGCTGGTTCATTTTAGTTCGCCACAGCCGCCTTGGGTCCTTTTCCAAGGAGAAAGGCAGGATAAAAAATATTATTTAATAATAATAATAATAATAATAATAATAATAATAATAATAATAATAATAATAAGAATAAGAAGAAGAAGAAGAAGAAGAAGAAGAAGAAGAAGAAGAAGAAGAAGAAGAAGAAGTAACCCGGAGAGTAGAACAGACAGACTAAAGGCAATGAAAACAATGTATCAGGTCATACATCTGAATGTATGACCTGATACAATTGTACATCTTTTAATCTATCAAAAAAAATCTGCACCCCAAAACCCCAAGAGTACAGGAAATTCCGGCTTAGCCATGAAATAAAATGCTTGTTTGGCTTTGTGCTGTTTCGTAATAAATACTTCTGAAATACAGCAGCAGCAGCAGTAATAGTAATAATATTTCTGCAGCTATATTGCTTGGATCCAGGTATGTGTCTTGAGAGCAGAAAGGTATCACTGGCATCCTGGCAATTTCTGGCAATTTCTGTCATTCATCGTTGTCCTACTCGCAGATATGGTCTGGGGGCACATGAAGTCTGGAAAAATCAGGAAATCCCAATTCTGTTACTAGGATCACATAGATGTTATCCCTGGACGTAGCTCTCTGATTTTTAATAGAATAAAGTGTTTCCTATTATGCTCATTTTAATTTACTAGGACCTGTAAACCTGCCATTTTACATTCCCTGTCCATATAGTTCAGTAAAAGACAGAATATATTTTATTTCATATAAGAATTTGTTTATTTATTTTTATTTTGAATATTTTTACCCCACCATTCTCCTTGAACAAGGACCCAAGGTGGCTTACAGTAATGGGGGACAATATTACAGCCCACAACATATATGACATATTCAAGTTTAAAACAGGGAAATAGAAGAGGCATCTTAGAACATTAAAAGGTAACAGTAGAGCTACCAAGAGCACACAAAAATAAAAGAAAAAGCAAATTAACATGGAAAACACTGGTATTCTTATGAAATCATTCAATGCAATTATGTATGATAATCCATATAAAGTTATATAGTAGGAAGTCCCTCATTCAGGGAAAGCTTGCCTGAAGAGGAAGTGCTTTCCCTGCTTCAGGAAAGAGAGCAGAGATGAGGCAGTCCTGGCCTCCATCGGGAAGGAGTTCCTAAGTTTGGGAGCAGCAACCGAGAAGACCCTTTATTTATTTATTTATTTATTTATTTATTTATTTATTTATTTATTTATTTATTTATTTATTTATTTGACTTTTATACCGCCCATCTATACCAAGGGCTACTCTGGGCGGTTTACAACATGTAACAACAAACAAAGGAATACATTTTAAAAACCAAAATACAATGTACAAAATAAAAATATATACATAAATCAACAACAAAAACTAAAATGAAGCTAAAATGAAACTAAAAATGGCAAGAGATTTGATAAAATGGTTTAAAAATAGTGCCTTACTAAATGTTTAAAGAATCAGGGAATGCCATTCTATAGAACCAGGTCTTCAATAGTTTTTTAAAAATTTGAAGCGAGGGTGCCAGCCGAATTTCAGGGGGTAGATGGTTCCATAATTGGGGAGCAACCACCGAGAAGGCCCTACTCCTTGTGACAGCTTTCCGGGCCTCCCTCGGTGTTGGGACTCCCAGGTGTCCTGCCTGGCTGGCACGGGTGATCCTGGCAGTTCTTCTTGGGAGGAGCCGCTCTGTCAGATACTGAGGTCCCAAACCGTTTAGGGCTTTGTATGTTAACGTCAAAACCTTGAAGTCAATGCGGTAGCGTACCGGCAGCCAATGCAGGGCTGCCAGCACGGGGGTAATATGTTGGTGCTTTCTTTGCCCCGTTAGAAGTCTGGCAGCTGTATTCTGCACTAGCTGCAATCTCCGCATTAAACTCAAGGGCAGCCCCACGTAGAGAGCACTACAGTAGTCTATTCTCGAGATTACAAGTGCATGAACCAGCGTAGTTAACGCCCTGATGTCAAGGAGGGCCCGCAGCTGGGCAATCCTCCGCAGTTGGCAATGAGCGGAACGGACCACTGACGCCACCTGGGTTTCCATGGTGAGTGCCGGGTCCAGTAGGACACCCAAACTGCGGACCCCATCCTTCGCGGAGACAGTCACCCCCCCAAAAGTGAGGTAGTTCCCCAACCCGCAGACACCAGGGGGGCCCACATGGAGGATCTCCGTCTTGCCCGGGTTCAACCTCAGCCTATTAGCCCCCATCCAATCCGAGACAGCCGCCAGGCAGCGCTCAAAGGACGGAATGGCATCCACTGCAGAAGATGGAAAGGAGATATAGAGCTGGGTGTCATCCACATATTGTGTTCTTATGAGATACAGCTGTGAGGGTGGTGGGATGGAGAGAAAGGCCTCTCCTGATGACCTTAGCACCCAAGCCAGTTCATACTGTGAGATTCGATCTTTGAGGTAGCTTGGACCCAGGCCATTTTGTGCTTTGTAGGTCAAGGTCAGCACCTTGAATTGTGCCCGGTAGGTTGGCAGCCAGTGGAGCTGCTTTAGTAGGGGTTTAATGTGATCTCTGTAACCCACCCCAGTCAGCAATCTGGCTGCTGCATTTTGGACTCTTTGAAGTTTCCTGAGACTTTCCATTGGTAGCCCCACATACAGTGCATTACAGTAGCCCAGCCAGGAGGTCACTAGGGAATGTGTCAAAGTGGCCAGAGCAGATTTCTCAATAAATGGGCAGAACTGGCATACTACTTTTAGTTATGCAAATGCTCTTCTGTTCACAGCTGTGACATGGGCATCTAAGCTCAAGGGTGAGTCCAGGAGCACCCCTAAGCTACGCACCTCTCTTTTCAATTGGAGGGTGATCCCATCCAGTACAGGTTGCATCCCTATCCCTTGATCCCCTTTTTGACTGACCAGAAGCATCTCTTTCTTGTCTGGGTTTAATTTCAGTTTGTTCTTCCTCATCCAGTTCATTACCGAAGCTAAGCACTGACCAAAAGTCAAAAGAGCTTCTTTGGAATCCAGAGGTTATTTATTTATTTATTTATTTATATTTTTATATACCACATGATTTTCCTGAACAGGAACTCAGGGCGGTTAACAAGTATAACATACAACAATTCAAAAAAAAAATAGGTTCCACAAAATGACATATAAGAAAAGTATGTTTAAAGCATACAAAGCGTCAAACTGATGAACTAATGCCTAGTGAGTTTGTTTACATTATAAAGTTTACAATGTTCTAGAGTCATACATAGCTGGGTATGGGTATGGTATTCTTTGTTGTCAGATCTCACCCTATTTAGTAACAGCCTAAAGAACAAGATTTATAAAATGACCAGTAATAACTTACACAGATACAAACCAGACACAGTGATGATTAACAATCATATCCATCATTCTTTGCAAGTGTTATTCTCACTGGAAGCCTATTAGATATACTGTACAGCTATAAATCTTATAATAATATACAGTTCTGTGAAACAACCCTTTCAAAATGGGAAACTAAACATTAAAAAAATAGTTGTTAACCTGAAGATAAATTCTTGATTGAAAAACAATGGTTTTAATCTGAGGTAGGAAACAGTTCTATGCTGCTTTAGCAGAAATTTTATTCATACAGTCTTTTTTTAAAAAAAAGTTTATGCACCATATATGTTTTATAAATTGAATTCAGTACAAATTCAGAGAGACTAAACTTTGATTGAAATCCCTTTCCTTTCTGCTCAACTGCAGTCCTCTTTTTATTTTGTAACTCTTCAGCCATCTCAGTTTTCCTGTTTTGTGAGGGGAAGTCTGACATCTCTGTGCTCCCCCTGTAGAACTGCAAGTTCTCAGAAGACTCCTTTCCCCTCTCTCCTAGTTGAAATCCTAAAGGTTCTTCTGTCCTGTGTCTTTTTCCATAGAAATGTTGAGCTGCTGTTTTAGATTTTAGGTTTTCTTCTGGCTTAATTTTGTCTAGCACTTCATATTCCCATTGTAAAATGGTCTGCTCTGCCTATCCCTGTGTTTGCAAGAGCTATCATCAAATTCTTTCAAATATACTTCTGAATGAATCAAACCCATTTGACCATAAGAACATAAGAACATAAGAAGAGCCATGCTGGATCAGGCCAAAGGCCCATCAAGTCCAGCTTCCTGTATCTCACAGTGGCCCCACCAAATTCATCTGGGAGTGCACAAGACTAGCTATCTGTCTCCTGATACCACTCCCCTGCATCTGGCCCTTGAAGTACCCCAGTTTTAAGCCTGGAGACTGCACATCTCCATCATGGTTTGTAATCTGTGATGGACTTTTCCTCCAGGAATCTGTCCAATCCCCTTTTGAAGGCATCCAGGTTAGATGCCATCACCACATCCTGTGGCAGGGAGTTTCACAGACTAACAACACGCTGGGTGAAAAAATAATTTATTTTGTCTGTTCTCACTCTCCCAGCCCTCAATTTGAGTGGATGTCCCCTAGTTCTGGTATTTTGTGAGAGGGAGAAGAGTGTCCCTCTATCCACTTTACTCATGTCCTGCATTACTTTGTACGTCTCAATCATAACCCCCCTCAGGCGCCTTTTTTCCAGACTAAAGAGGCCCAGATGTTTTAGCCCTTCCTCATAAGGGAGTTCCCCCAGCCCAGTAATCATTTTAGTCACTCTCCTTTGCACCTTTTCCCTTTCCACTATGTTTTTTTGAGATCTCACAAATGGATGCCTTTTGGTGCTTGATGTCAGTCCCAGAAATATCCAAGTAGTTCAGCCTTATCTAAGTCTCGGACTGGTGATTCCCATATCATAAGACAGATCTAATACTGTGAGTTTTTTCAAGGCCCCTTTTCATCACTCAAACAGATGCTGTCATTTTGCAAATACCAGCATCTGATAAGCAGTTATCTTTCAGGAGGACCCGTGTTAGACTTGATAGTGTTTCACTTGTGGTGTGTCCTAGCAGATCATGGCCATCTCCAAGTATACAACAGGACAAATCCAAGCATATCAGATCCTGAAAAGATTTTATTTCTTCTAGTTTTTCAGAAACAAGAAGATACAGTGGTACCTTGTATAAAGGAATTAATTCATTCCAAATGAAATTACGTTAAGTAAATTTTCCTTTATACAAATTGTCCATATGAATGCATTGAAATGGAGTAATCCCTAATTGCGACCATTTTTATGTTGTACGGATTCACCCCATAGGCAATTCTGTTAAGCAAATTTCCCCTATCTCCGGAATTTTTTATGTTCTACACATTTTATGTTATACGAACTGTTTGTTATATAAGGGTCCACTGTAACTATTTTTCAGGCATAGTGTTCGGAGCACTAAATTTCCATAAGCATCAGTAAATTTTTGCAAAGCACTGAGTCCTGTTCTTGATTCTGCTAATTTCTGTCTAGCATTTGCAGCATAGAAAAGTTTTTCTACTATCTGTTCTGGAAAGCTCTTCAATGAATCAAAGTGATTAATGTTGTCAGCAACATAACTCAAGACTAAGCTGAAGACAGATTTAGCTGAATGTTGTAAATTTCCCTCCTTTGTATAAGTGAAGATGAAGTGATCCGTTCTTCCATTGTCATTTTTTCTGTTAATGCAAAGCTCAGCAGAGAATCCTTTGGAGAACAGTCTTGAAGGCCTTGGATTTGATGCATTTTTTTCTTTACTCGTGCTGGAGCATTTCCATTCACTTCATATAGACCACCATGTTCTCGAACATATACAGGCCCTCTTTTGTGAAGAAGGCCATCGGAGGCAAGTTCAGGCCAGTGCCAGGCCTGGGGTAAGTACAAGAGGCCCCAAATAGTCCCCCCCCAAGCCCAACCCAAACCTGCATCCGCATATCACGGATTTTCAGTGATCACGGGGTGGGGTGGGTCCCAAACCCCCACAATAGTCAGGGGGTTACTGTACACGTCTAAGCAGAAGATGAGAACTACTCAGAAAATGTTATAGATTCAAAGGTCGCCATGCCCATTCTAGAAATATCTAGCCTGATGAACAGAAGTAGCCTGCCAGTCCATGGGGAAACCTTTGAGTCCACCAAGCACCAGCTAATCTCTGCATTAGAAGATCTTTCCTTATATTGTAAAAATAACCAATTGGAACCAAACCCTTTAAAAACACAGGTCTATGTTTCCCATTTAGTGAACAGTGAAGGAGCCCACTTCTCATCAAAAGCTGGTGAATTATTTTAACATTTTAAATTTGTATTTACTTTATCTCTGTTTCATATACGTCAATAATTTTAAATTGTGCATTGTTCTGCTGTGAATAAAGACAAAAAGAAAAGACAGCCCATCACTAAACACAGACAGACTCAAAGGTATATCCAGAAACACAGCCAGTGATATGGAAATAAGGTCAAGAGCTGGACTTGATTTTACACTCTGTTACATAAGAGTGGAAGCGAACAGAACTCCAGCTGTGTAGAACTCTTGCCAGATACCATGTTGGGGGCAGGGGGGAGGTTGATTTATTGCACAGGACAGCATTGTACCAATAAGGTAACACAGCTTCATTCTGCAACAGAACAAAGCAAAACAAAATCAACTGTTCTATTAAACATGTTTCAAAAGCGGCACATCCACATTCTTTGAAAAAGCTACACCAGCATGGATTAACATACAGTTTCTGATTAAAGTTAGGCTATAATTACCACAATGTCCAACAGTCAGAAAGCTGTTGAAGTGCATGTACTTTGTGCAGATTAGTATTCTTTTTAATTATAACTGCAGTGGAATGTGATTTAAAAACAAAAGACAGATTATACTCTGGCAAACTGCTGGAGCACCCGACACTGACTGATTTCTCAGCAGAAAGGAAGTGTGTCAGAATACGGCCTCATCCACTCCCTAAACCTTTCAGACATAGAAAAGGAAGAAGGCGAATTCTGGTGAATTTGGCATTCGTTATATAGAAACAACTTAGACATTAAACTCAGCAAACATGTTGCACAACATTCTTGTTCAAAAATATCCTAGGGTAAGTAAGTATGGTCTGAATAAGAAGCACTTTTTCAAGCCCCAACATGTAACGTGAAAATGTTTTGACTTGATCATGGAATGAGAAACGTAACTTGCAGGGAAGAACAAAAGGATACCCAAAGAAGGAAAAAGTGGCAAATGCAATACACGTGCTGTACAACATGGACTAAAAGGGTAGAGAACAATCATCCTTTTGACCAATGAAAGGAAGACAAGTTCATCTTTGTACTGTGTACTCATAATGCTGTGGGCAACATGCAGCCCTCAAAACATTTCTGAGGTGTTCATTCCTCACCTAGCCTCCTATTTCTTTGTGCAAGAAAATAAAACCTCTGGGCTCTCCTGCACTGTTTTACATGGGAGAGGAGGGGGAATCCTGATGTTCAAAAACAAAATGGATTCCAGGACTAAATGGGTCTCAGGGGAGAAAAGAAGGACCCAAGTTGCCCACTCTTGACTTAAAGGAAGGCACCCATGATCCCATTACTTCTGATAGCATAATACTATAGTAGTGGTTGTTATTGGAAAACACTGCTGTAACAAGTGAATTGCAAACCATGACCACCTGTTTTATTCCTGGGGAATGTATGTGTACAATGGGAAAACAATAACAACATTGGTGCTATTCTCCTGCTATAGCTGGAATATCTGAGTTTGGACTGGAATGCAAAAGAACATGGGGGGAACATGGGAATATGAGGGGGAAAATAGCTGTTTATAAAGCCAGGTAAAACATTCCCTTTATGTTATGGGTCCCTCATTGGCAGTATCTAGAATAGTACTGGCAAACCTATGACACAGGTGCCAAAGGTGGCACTTGGTCAGAGCCCTTTCTGTGGCACCCAACATCACCCCTTCACAGCCACCTGTATTCAGGTTAAATGGCTGTACTGGCACTTTGTGGGAAAATTAGTGGGTTTTGAATTGCAGTTTGGGCACTCAGTCTCTAAAAGGTTCACCATCACTGATCTAGAACTAAGCACAAGGATCTGCTTGTCTGCTCCACACTTCCCAAGTAAAGACACCAAAGGGTTGAGAAAAAATACATCTCAGCACTCTGACACCTGACTAGTCCTCACTGTCATGGGATGAGAGCAGTGACTGAAAAGTGTTAGGTGTGTTTTAGCTTTCTTTGGGAATTTGAAGCATTGTGGTTTGAGAAGACATAGGGACTGAGATGCTGGAGCCCATGTAAGTAGAGCATTGCCCTTATGCTGTTTGTGCAAATACATTGTTCATCCACAACATTAAACCAATGACAGGTGAGGTGAATAGCATTGATTATATCATTACAGTGGCACCTGTCAGGGAGTGGGATATACTTGGCAGCAAGTAAAAGGCTTTATCTTGGGTTTCATGTGGTAGAAGCAGGAATTATGGGCAAGCCAAAATATCTGAGTGTCTTTCACAAAGGCCAGATAGTGAAGGTTAAACAACTGGGTCAGATCATCTCCAAAACACCACATCATGTGGGGTGTCCCTGGTACACAGTGGTTAGTAGCTTTGGTATGGATAGCTGGGTACATGTGCATCATTTACCTGGGGAAGAGACAGCAGTAGGATGCACTATGGGAAAAGCTGTGCTGGTGGAGGCAGTGTCATGCTCTGGGCAATATTCTGCGGGCATTGATGTAGATGATATTTTTACATGTACCACCTGCCTAGAGATAGTTGCAGACCACTTACAACCCTTCATGGCAACAGTGTTCCTTGATTATAGTGGCCTCTTTCACCAGGATTATGCAACCTGCCACACTGTACAAATTGTTTAGGAATGGTTTGAGGAAAATGACAAAGAGTTCAAGATATTGCCTTGGCCTCCAAATCCCCCATATCTCTACTCAAATGAGCAATTAGGGAATGTGGTGGAACACACATTCTAATGTTTGGAGAACCCACCCTACCACTTGCAGGGCTAAAGGATCTACTGCTAAAATCTTGGTGCCAGATGCCACAGGACATATTAAGAGGTCTTGTGGGGTCCATGCCTCAATGGATCAGAGCAGTTTTGACATCATGAGGGGACCTACACAATATTGGGTAGGAAGTTTTAATGTTGTGATTGATTGTAGCATAACCTTTTGTGGTTTGTGGCACACAATGAGTTATTTAATGCATTAACAACCCAACATATCCATAAATTCCTCATTTCTTCTGTTGCCATAATTTCTTAAAAACAAAAACAACAAACAGTGTCCACTGGGCATTCCACTGCAGCATCATAGACAATCTCACCAATACTAGCACGGTTTCTCAAGGACACAAAGAGAAAGAAATTGGCAGTGTGCCACCCAAGCTGACAAGTATCAAAATCCACCATGCTATGTCACTGTAAGATGTTTCTAGCAATTACTGTCTGCCTGCAGCACTGTCTGAAGTGGAATGGGCCACAGGAGAAAGTGCTTCAGGAAGCACACGGGGAAGACCTGAGGTTTTACCCTGAGACACACACCATTCAAGAGATACCAGGTAACAAAGACAAGAGACATTGTGTGCAGAGATGGCCACCATTCCTTTTTGGACTACAGAAAGTAAAGTATTGCCCAGAGCTGTGATTTGACCATGATTTTAAGTGTACTCAGTACGACATCGAGAAAATCATTGTAAGAATGGCCAATAGTCATGACAATGATAGGGTTTTGAAAGTCATAGTGTCATGGGCGCCCCCACTCACTCACTCCTTCTGCACCTCTGCAAACACTTGCAAATACGTTCTCAACTCCAGAGCTTGCTCCAGTGCTTTACTTTCAAACACAACTGAATGAACATTTTTAACTGCAGTCGCCTCCCCTTCTTGGATCAAAGGCTCTGTCTCCGAACAGTGTTCCTCTACTAGTCCGCCCAAGTTACCGGGATCAACTACCCATTCAGCTGCAAGAAAAGGCCCTCTAACATTGTAGCCCAGGCTTAGAATCAACCCGGTCATGTCTCCCAAAACACGGGCGTTCAAACTAACAAATCCCAAAGACGCCATCCCAGGTCCTTCGATTCAGGGTGGGGGAAAGATTTATTCTTCTTCCGACCTTTCCCCATGGATAGCGAGACATCTTTCCCACTTTTCTCTCAACTCCCTCTAGCTTTCTTGTCTCCTTGCTTCCCGCTCAAAGAACTCCTGTGCCTTTTTCCTTTCCTCACGCTCTGCGGTCTGTGCCCAATATGGCGGCTTTACCGCCTTTCTCTCCTTCCATTCGCGCTCCGCTGCTTCTCACAGAAGCTTGAAGGTCACCCACTTTCCAGTCCAGGGATCTTCCTTTACAATCTTCACCAGTTCCTCCCAGCTCAATTTCACTTCCCAACCACCTAACACACTCCCTTTTTTCTTTCCTCACATTTCCCTCTCCTTCCTTCTCCTCTTTCTCTCCCTCTGTCTGCCCCTTCACCTCCCCTTCAGTGTTTTTGTTTTCTGTCTCAGCTGGCCCCTCAAAGGAAGATGCGCACTTCCTTCCTCACACGTAGTATGAGGGCTTACTATCTGAAACTGACCAGGATAAGGCAGCCTTACAGTGTGAACACAGGAATAACCAAACTGCAAATGACTTCACTCAAAAATGTGTTCCCAGATTGTGTGCAACTGCAGTTCAGACTTCTCTATGCATCTGTTTTTCAAAGACGATTATGCTGTGATCCTGTGGACACTAACCCAGGACTGAATCCCAGTAGGACATCTGAGCATGTACAGCTAGGGCTGTGCTGCTAAATCTTTATTACTTATTAATAACCCACATATTGATGCAACATTTCCATAAACGGTCTTTCAAGAAAGAGAGGGCAGCTCTTAGTCATCAGAATTCAGGAAGTTATGCAAGAGAAAGCAGTAAAACGTCTACTTAGGGGCTTGCAGTCTATATTCAAATTTCTTGAAGGGTGACAAACTAAGCTATCTCCTGACAGGCATCTCTTGCTGTGCATAAATCCAGACTACTGCTGGAAGAGTGTACTGGCAGGTAAGAAAGAAATTACCCTTGGAAATTTCTTCCCTCTCATTTGTACAATGGCTTTTTCCTATCACACATAGAATGATGTCAGTATTTTCTATGACTGTCTGGAGACAGGAAAGTGACATGGTCATTTGATATAGTTTGAAAGCAAAATCACTCTATATGAAACTACGTTGCCAGTGTCATTTAGAACAAAAAAAATTACTAGACTCAAGTTGCCCAAGTTTTACGTCATATGCCTTAAGGTTATTCTAGCCATCTGTAAATATAACTATTCCAGTTTGAGTTAATGGCAAAGAATCCTCATGACTAATTTATCCTGTTTGTAGCCTAATGTACTGTGAGAAGGATGCATGTATGCCTTTAAGGACATACATTCAAGTCAAGCCATCTTGAAGCCTCAATTCTATCAAGGAACTGCACAGACAAATAGATTCCTCTGTTCATTTTTGTACTTATTCAGCATCTACATATAATGGTTTGCTTGTTTTTAATGCAGAATGACAAAACATGTCCCTCCCACAATAGGCTTAACAATCTAGGAAATAGACAACAGAAAGTGATCAGGTACATGGGATATAAATTGAGTTATGAGTAGAAATAGGAAAATATTTTATTTATTATTTATTTTGAATATTTTACCCCACCTTTCTCCTTGGAAAAGGACCCATATGGTTTTCTCTGCATATTCATCATTATAATTATAACCATGTGGTTATTTCTGCATATTCATCATTATAATTATCATTATAGACAGTATTTTCCCATGTATGACTATATTTTTGTCTAAAATTGAGGGTTGTCTTATACACAGAAGTAAGCTGGGGAGAGAACCGCATGGTTGTGAAAGTGAAATTTTGGGTTGGAAAAGAGAGAGTCATCTTATACTTGGGGGCATTTTATCAATGGAAAATATGGTACACTCAGGGTGTTTTGTGGGGGCTAGAGATTTCAGGGAAAGCACAAGATCTCAAACCACCTGAGGTACAACCAAAATACAGCCAATATTTGAGCATCCTTCTGATCCAGTTCTACATTAAGTCATGTCTTCCTCCCTTAATGACCCTTTCTTGTGCTATAGGTCACTGCACCATGCTAATCAGTTCGGGTGTTAGGTGCTGTTCATCTGTTGTATTTTGTGTAATCCAAAATTGGGATTATGCCACATGTCATTCATATTTTTCTATGCATCTGTGTCAGTACTGCATCCTTTTTTACCTAGATATTCTGACAGCTATAAAAAGACGTGTTTTGATATCTGGGGTTCTTTTGATATATTAAGGAATGTTGCTCGCGTTTATCAGGTGATACATTCTTCCTGAGCGCAGAATAGATCTTGTTTCAAATTCTCACTTTGGATGCTGTTATTACCGTTCTTGCAGCTCAGCTGCGGATAAATAGCTGTAAAGGATTGGGCAAGCTATACAATTACCATTATGTCTCTTGAAGTAGTAGCTGTCCCTTGCTGCAGCCATTGTCAGCACTCCAGCCCTAACGCTGAATGTGTCATTCTTTTTCTTCTCTTTCTTTTCTTTTCTTTTCTTTTCTTTTCTTTTCTTTTTTCTTTTCTTTTCTTTTCTTTTCTTTCCTTTTCTTCCCCCCACCCTTTCAAAATATACATTCCAGAGTTCTCCATTTTGGGAGTCCTACCTGACAGACCAACATGTGACTCACCTGAGGGAAGGGCCTTACCTGAATGGCTTTGTGGCCTGGCATAGGCCTAGCTACACTTAGCTTCCTGTTCCAACAGGAAGGTATGCTGATGCTTGCTTGGAGTTTCATTTCTGAAAGGAAAACTAGGCAGAGCTAAGCCTGTGCTAAGCCCCAGAACCTTCCAGTTTCAGTCTTTCTCCCAGATGAGCCATATGTCTTAGTCTGCACCAACATGTCAGGAAAAAGAATGAAAAACAAAGCAGAAAAATGTAGTGGCACCTTAAAACTAACTGCTATAGTTTAATGGGAGCTTTGGTGGACAAGACCACTGCATTAGATTTATCCACGAAAGTAGTTAGTCTTTAAGGTGCCACAATGTTTTTGACCCCTTTATTTATTTATTTTTCTTTTGGTTTTGCCTGATATATTTTGGTGTATGCTGGTGAGATGGGATTCCCAGTCCAAAAGAAAACCAAGCACATCCCTAGCTACCACCAGCCCATCTTGACTTCCCTGGACAGTCCTGGCATACAGTAAAGACCCCTTAGAAGGAAGATCCCCAGGTCTAAGAAAATGAGACATGCAAGGGATATCTACAGTAGGCTTTACATTCTTCTATAATTCTTACTGCTTCCCCCCCTTTTTTTCCCTTCTCTTTTTTGCTTTGCTGCAAATCTCATTATTTGGCTTCTTACAACAGCTTTATCCACGTCCCATACTGTAGCCATAGGGATTTCTAGACATATATTTTCTTTTAAAAAGAACTTCGTTTCTTTTTTAATTTGTTTCAGAAATATTTCATTTTTCAGGAGATACGTGTTTAGCTTACATTGCAAGTTATTTCTTCTATTTTCCAAACATATAAGAATAAGGTTGTGGTCAGCAAATGTATTAGGTAGAATTACTTCTCTCATAATATCTGATGTAAGACAACACATATCTGTTCTTGACCACTTTCATCTGATTTCTTTCTCAGCATGACCCTCTGAATTCATATGACATATTTAACCCAATTTAACATACAAAATTAGCACCTTCTTTTTCTGTTGCAAGAGTGCCCCAAAAGCTGGTGAGCTGGGGCAAAATTATTGTCTCTCCCTGCACCAGCAGGTGCAGGAACAAGTACAGATGCATGCTGATTTCTAATAACAAGCTGAGATGGAGGCATACACACAGGACCAGAATTAAGGCTATTACAACTAAACCTTAGGAAGGATGTTTCAGCATCTTAGAATTGGGGCATGAGGAAGCCCTACACCAGGGGTCCTCAACCTAAGGCCCCGGGGCCGGATGCGGCCCCTCAAGGTCCTGAGTCCGGCCCCCAGACCATTGCAACCCCCCCACCTACCCCCTGCTTTGTAAGCAAGCCAGCCTCCACAGCTGCTTCTGTTGCTGAGGCAGTTCAAAGCAGTGGGCTATGTCGCTTCTCCCACTCCCACCAACTACCACCCAGATGATCAGCATGCTGGCAAGTGGGGCATTCAAAGTGGGAGGGCTACGGCAAGGTCCCCCACTCCCTCCCCCCCTTTTCCATGTTGGCGCTTTTTTTTGGACTGTGGTCCGGCCCCCAGTGGTGTCTGGGGAGTGGTGGACCGGCCCACTGTTTGAAAACTTTGAGGACCCCTGCCCTACACATTCAGAGGAATAACCCAAAGATGGTGTTATCATAAGGAAGTCATGGCCATCATTAAAACCTCAAATTCAGGGGGAAATTCACATCCAGGGGGCCTTCAACCATACATTCATCATCATGCATCTCATTTGCTTTATTTCTTTTGGCATCCCCTTCTGTCCCAAAAGCTCAGGGTGGGTGATCTTCTCCCCCACAAACACCGCATATAGAACTGCACATACTTACCCAGCAAGGGATATCTACAGTAGGTTTCACTGATGCCAAGATAGATGTCTACTGGTCTAATAAGCCTGTGGAATTAAAATGACCTCTTCCGACTACTGTAAATTGCTGGATTTTCTGAGATAGGAACACATGTAATATTTATTTTAATCTAGGTTTTCTTTAAATATTGGCTGGTTTCATCTTTGAAAACAATGACAGCAGGGCATTCACCCATTCTCTCAAAGCCATCTGTGGCCATTTTAAATTTTATTTCAAAAGGCACTGCAAGCTGTGGAAAGATGTACTTCCATAGAACTGCAATAGCTGCTTTATAGGTTATTTTGGAATGCTTATGTTCCCTTGTGCCAAGCTTATTATTTTTCTACTCCCCACCCTCCAGTTTGTTTTCTTAGGCAACTACAAAATACTACATGTGCTGTACCATACACAGATACCTAACCCATACAGAGGACTAACTGATTATGTTTAATTGTATGGGACCAATTGTGCTGCTTACCAGTTAGAAACTGATATCACTTCTGAGTGATTATCTGAGGAAATGGGCCATAATCCATGAAATCTCCCATGGAAATTAATCTGCTGAAGCATTACAATACTTTTGTTTTTATGTTTGTTTCATCGTTGCTCTCTGGAAAAAAAGAAAGAAAGAAAAATAACTGGATCTATTGCTCTGGCAGCACTTTCGGGAGCACCTGCCACAAACAATATATCATGGAGTGAAGGAAGTCTGGTGGATGCAAATCATTTTACACTTCTGATTAATGGGAGAGATAATGTACTTGGCTGAACTAAACACAGGGTTAGGCATTTAAGCTGTAAATTAACACATTCATGTTCTGAACTGTCAACTTGGAAGAGTAATGCAAGTTGTGCCTTGGCCTCAGAACTCAGACCTGATGTAATTTAGCTTATTATCCCAGCCCCACTCCATCCTTGGTGTCACAAGGGCTCATAGACTCCTCAAAGAAATTGGAATCTTCCCAACCTAGGCAGTTAACCAAGTCCAATAACCCTAAATCACTTCCCAATCATTATAGATAACCTTGGCTCTAATTTAAATCACTGCAGGTTTGATTTCAAGGTGATATGGAAAACTTCTCCTGCAGTCAAGCTGCAACTTTGCAGCCTGGCCAGAATGTCAAAGTGGATTCCCCACAAACAATTTAAATGGAAAGAATGGGGAAGGGGCTAAAGAGAGACACCAAGATATGGTTGGGGGGGGTGCAGTTATTTTCTCACACTTTATCCAGAGACAGGAAAGAGGGAAATTCTCCACACAAGTTTCCATTGTTGATCATTCCTACTCTGGTTTGGTTTTACGATGTCCATTAAGATGCCTAATGAAATGGGTATCTTATCTTAATGTGAGATACCCCACATTCATAATGGTATTTATAATACAGCTCAAAAATAGTATAATCATAGTTATGAACTATTTTATTGGTGCAACATATGTTTTCCATTTAGATAACATGATGCACTGAGACTTGGCAAACCAGGATTTGAATCCCCACTCAGTCACAGAAATTCACTGAGGGAATAAGAACTGGTAAAAACACCCCAGAGACCTGTTAGCATCACAATAAGTCAGTTCTGACTTGACAGCATGTAACAACAATGCCCAATAAGGTGTTATAACTCCAAGACTGTTTTTAAGATTAAAGCTGCAAGTATCCAGGCATCAAATTCTGCATGTGATGCCAAAAACAGCCTTATGCAATTGGTGAAAGAAAAGCTAGCACTGAACAATGGAACGATTTCTTCCTGTGATGACTGCTTTCTGCAGAGCTAGTCATTGACACCAAACTGAGAGGAAGAGAAACACCTACACGGTAACATTATCTAATTTTGCACTTGACACTGCACAGATGAAAATGGAAGACATATCCCACATTCTTTAACATTATCCTTTCCCCAAGTGGAATTTGATAAGGGAGTGGACGGAACAATGATCTCTGTCACCATCAGTCAATTAGTAGGCAGATACTGATGTGGCTATGATCACCACACCAGTCTATATACTATATCACAGCAACATACTTTGTCATAACAAGCAAACCATTGATGATGATGATGATGATGATGATGATGATGATGATGATGATGATGATGATGATGATGATGATGATTGCAGCTGTGTGGTAATTTGATAATAATAATAATAAAGTTTTAGTGCACACTACCATAGGTTTTGATGAGTACAATTCACATCTCTGAAGTAGGTTTTGATGAGTACAAATTCACATCTCTGTTGTCAAAACTTGAAAATGTTCCTGAGATCCTGGAATTCTTACTTTTCCAAAAATCTAAGAATATTTTAACCACAATACAGGTTTAAGCATGCATTATTCATTCATTCATTCATTCATTCATCCATTCATTCATTATATTCCATTTTCTCCTTCAAAAGAGCCCAAGGTGGCTTACATCATTAAATGATATCTAAAGCCAAAAATAGTAGTTATACAAATATTAGAAAGGGTCAAACACCACACTATATCACAGTAAACAAAAACAACATCAATACTATTTCAAAGAAGTAAGACAACAATCCCTTGATCAACCCTACTCTGACAGACAGTCACTGAGGGAAAACCTTGCCTGATGAGAAAGGTTGTCCTTCTGCCAGTTTGCAGGAGAACAACAAAGATGGGACCTCCCTAACCACTTGTGGGAAGGAGTTCCAAAGTCTGGAAGCAGCAACAGATATCCAAAGGTAAGCTCATTTTAGTTCGAAATGCACACTCAGATAAGTGTCAGTAGAACTGCAGCCTAACAGTTGAGTTTTGTATGGTTTATTCTATCACATAATGATAGGCGCACTCACTTAGGTTGGCCACACCCAGAGAGGCGTGGAAATCGCTTACGCATAACCACGCCTTCTCTGTGGTGGGCCCTTCATTGTGGAATCAGCTCCCTAGTGAGCTGCGCCTAGCAGTGTCCCTGCCCGCCTTTAAAAAAGCCTTGAAAACCCATCTTTTCAAGAAGGCATTTGGCAACCTTTCTATTTCTATTTAATTTATTTCTTTTCTTTTCTTTTCTTTTTTTGTTTTGTTGCCGCCCATGCCACTCTTTGTGGAGGGTATTGTACCCTCCTATTTTTACTGGTATTTTACTGCTACTTTTACTGTTGTTTTTAAGTGTACACTGCCCTGAGTTCCGCTTCAGAAGATAGGGTGGTATATAAATGTAATAAATAAATAAATAAATAAATAAATAAATAAATAAATAAATAAATAAATAAATAAATAAATGGTCCTTCTAATATTCTAATTTTCCATTTGTATTCTATCCCCCACCCCACATTAATAAGGGCAACTAGGATGCAATTCAAAAGCAGTATAACAATAGTTATAAAGCTATTTTATTGATGCAACATATACTTTTCCATTTATTTTCAAAAGTTTGTTTGAAGAGTAGTCTAACGCTTTCTAGAGGCCTTTTAATTTGCACATATTGTCCAGGTCTCTTATAAAAGAGGGAATGTCTTGCATATTCTTTGTGTCTTCAAAGTGCAATGCCAGAATTGTTCACAAAAGGAACCAGTATTTTCTTTTCTTTTCCTGGTTAATGGAATGAAGAATTCAGCACTGTGGTGTGCTGATGTGCAATACAATGAATTATTTTTGAAAGTAGAGCAACAACAATAATAACAGCCTGGTCAAAGTCAAGCGGAGAGTAAGTTTTTTAAAAAAGCTATCTGAGGTTGGTCTCCTGTAAGAATGTGAACACGGGGTCAAGAGGAACCCATTGCCCTTCTGTGTCCTGTCCCCTCTTCCCTAGAAAAGGGGGTTGGTCAAACAGAGAAACAGGACCTGGAAAACACCAGTGGGGGGAAGAAAGAAACCAGGGGGGCAGGGGCAGTTCAAGTGCGAAAGAAAAGGCAGAAAATGAAAAGAAGAGTGGCGGGGGGGGATATGCAGGAGGAAGGATATAAAGGTGTGTCAAAAGGGAGAGGCATGGAAGAATTAGGATGGTCAGAGAATAAGAGGAGAGAGTCTTATCAAAAGAGTTGGAATGTAAAGATCTGGACTGGGGAGTGGGGATAATTGATAATAACCCAGGAAGGAGGAGAAGGGAGAAAGTACCTCAGATATCCTCATATTAAGTGGGGTTGGGGTAGGGGAGAGGAAGAGGGAGATAAAAGAGAGAACAAGGCCTGCCCCAAGAGAAGGCTATATGAGGCAAGTGGAAGAGTGTTGGTGGAGGACTCCCTCAGCGGGAGACCAAGGCCAGGGCAGACCAAAGAGCATGGCAGAACCCTGCAAGATCCACAGACTGAGAAGAATGGTGGAAGGGGGAGTCAATGTTGTTGATGTTGCTGCCACCCGTGTCTTCATAGGGAATAAAGACTGAGAGAAAAGACCCCCGGGCTTGTGAAGGAGAGAAGATCCCTCCCCCAAGCTGGACAAAACTTCATAGAACCCTTTCCTCAGCCTGATCGAGGAGGAGGAAGAAGCCTTAACAGTTGAAGATGTACCATTTGCCCCACTGGGGGTCAGTGTTAATGAACACTGGTTGTTTGAAGCAAGAAGATGGTTCCAGAGTGACTTTGTTTGATTGTGGGGGAGGCTACCAGAAACCATAGAAAACATACTCTGTTCATAGGTGAGAGGTGAATCTTCTGCAAAATGGGCATTTTTTTAATTAAGTAATTTTATTGGGTTTTTTAAGGGGGGACAAGGGGGGAGGGGTATGGGGGGAAAGGAATACAGTTTAAAAATTACATTGAATATATGAAGCCAAAAATAACGATATAACCTATTAACAAATCACCAAATAATATCACAATGCTAGTAGGTTTGTTACTTCTTGCCATCTTTTCCGAGAAATCTCATCGTAGTCTCCCTTTAGAAAGCTGGAGAGTCTGTCGATTTCAATGCATTCTCTTATCTTTTCGTGAAAATTTTTCTCTGTTGGCACATCTGGTTGTTTCCAGGATTTCGCATACAATATCCTTGCAGCAACAATTACATGGTGAAGTACATATCTCTGGTCATAGGGAATATTAATATCTACTATATTTAATAAAACAAATTCTGGTCTAAGCTCTAACTTAATCTTCAAATATCTTTCCAAAAATAATTTCACCATTATCCAGTATGCCCTTGCCTCTTTACATGTCTACCACATATGGTAAAAAGTACCACAGTCATGTTTACATTTCCAACATTTAGGTGAGCAGTTATACATCTTAGATAAACGGTGTGGTGAGAAATGCCATCTATAGAACATCTTATAACAATTTTCCTTAAAGGCTATAGATTTGAAGATTTTGACTGTGTTCCACAAGGAGTCCCATTTGTTTAGGTGAATAGAATAACCAAAATGTTCTGCCCATCTTATCATAGTGTCTTTAACCAGTGTATCAATCGTTTTTTTATTTAACAACATACTGTAAAATTTACTAAGGAGCTTTGAGTCACCAGAGGATAGTATTTTGTCAAGTGGAGTATCATTAGTCATAAGTCCCCCCCCCCTCTTTAGTAAGATCTTTGAAGTGTGAGTATATTTGTTGGTACTTCCACCAGTCTAACTTATAACCTTCTGATACTAATTTTTCTAATGATTTCAAAGAGAGGTCAGCGTTCAGAAGGTGTCTGTAAGTTAAAAATTTTGGGGTTACACTTATGTGGCGGCTAATAACCACTCCCAACAGAGATAACCACAATGGTGCTTTGGGGTAAAATTGTTTTTTGATCAGTAACCATATTTTAACTAAGGCATTCCTTATCCAGTGCTTTTTAAAAAGGGTAGGTATATTACCCTTACACCATATATAATGATGCCAACCCTTATCCAAGCCGTGGCTCTCAAGCTGCAGTATTCTATTATTTGTCATCAAAATCCAGTCTTTAATCCAAGTCATGGTAGCGGCCTTGTAGTATAACACCAAATTGGGCAGAGCAAAGCCACCAGTTTTAGTTCTGTCCTGTAGATAAACATTTCTAATCCTTGCTTTTTTCTTTTGCCATATAAATACACGTATACTTTTTTCCAGGTCTGAAATGATCTTAAAGTTAGGTAATATAGGTAGGGATTGAAATAAAAAGAGCAGTTTAGGTAAGACATTCATTTTAACTGCAGCAAATCTGCCCATTAAGGATAACTGAAGTCTTGACCAGGTTTCCAAATCAGCTTTGATTGCTTTTATACCATTAAGATAATTATCTTTAAGTAAAGTGTTACAATGGTTAGATACGGTAATACCCAAATATTTTACCTTACTAGCATGTTGGAAACCCGATTGGTTTACCAAATTTTCGGTCATAGGTGGAGTCATATTTTTAGTAAGCAACAGTGTTTTTTCTCTGTTTACCTTTAGTCCTGAAATTTTGGAGTAGGCCTCCAAAGTCTTTAGTAGTTCTGGAGTGGAGGTCTGAGGGTCCTCCATAATAACCAACAGATCGTCCGCAAAGGCTTGCACCTTATAAACTTCTCCTTTGCTTTGTAGGCCTTGGATACCTGGGGTGTTTCTTATAACATGGAGTAGCACCTCTAAAGTGAATATAAACAGCAGAAGGGAGAGAGGGCATCCTTGCCTGGTGCCTTTGTGTATCTTGACTTTGTCTGTAAGGTAGCCATTGACTACAATCCTAGTGTTTTGGGCGGAGTAAATTTGTTCAATTGCTTGTAGCATTCTGTGACCACACTGTCGATAATCTAACTGAGTTTTGAGTAAAGACCAGGATACATTATCGAATGCTTTCTCAGCATCGATGAATGCGAAGGCTACTTGCTTCTCAGGGTGGCATTCATAATATTCCAACGCATTAAGAAAAGTTCTAATGTTGGATTGGAGGTGCCTTTTAGGAAGAAAGCCAGTTTGGTCGTGGGATATCAAAGAGGGTAGGATCATCCGCCATCTATTTGCCAAAATAGTTGCAAATATTTTGTAGTCCACATTTAGGAGAGCGATTGGCCTGTAATTCTGTATCAGGTCTTTAGGTTTCCCTTCTTTAGGAATCAGTGTTGTATGAGATAGTTTCCATGAATCTGGTATGTCTTCACCCTCTAAAATAGATGTAAAAAGATTTTTCATATTTCCAGAGACTATCTCAGAAATTTTTTTGTAGAATTGTGCCAGTATCGAGTCAGGTCCGGGGGCCTTGTTCATTTTTTGGTGATTAATAGCCTCTGTTATTTCCATCATTGTTATAGGAGCGTTCGTCGAAGCTCTCTGTTCTTCAGTAAGTTTTGGAAAGTTGGCTTGTTCAAGGTATTGAAAGATGGCATCTTTATCTATTGTCTCCGGCTTGAACAAGTTCTGGTAATATGCCTTATAATTTTTTGAATTTGTAGCTGCTCTGTCTGGTTTTCCCCAGTTTTATCTTTAAGTGCTAAAATAAGTTTTTGAGATTGTACCTTTTTTAGCCTATAGGCTAACCATCTACCTGGTTTATTTGCATTTTCAACAAAGTTCAGCTTGGCCAATTTAATTTTATGGGCTATATCTGCTGTCAGGATCAAATTAAGTTCATGCCTACAGGAAGCTAGGTCTTTGTTCAGCTGCTCGTTGCGTGGGTCGTGAATTAAGTCCTTTTCAAGCTTTTTCATCATATTGAGGATAGATTCAGATCTCCTTTTTCTCTTTGTTCCGTCTTGCCATGTATTGGATGACAAACCCTCTAAAGTAGGGTTTTGAGGCATCCCACACCGTTTTCAATGGGGTACCCTTGTTCAGGTTCAGTTCAAAGTATAAATTCAAATCTTTGGCAGCCTCCAGAATAAATTATTTGTCAGTCCACAAAGCTTAGTTGATTTTCCAGTGTCTGTGCTTACCCGAAGATTTCAATGTCCACAAGATAGCATTATGATCGGAGATTGTTCGGGGTAGGACTTCTATGTCCCTTGTATTAAGTAAAAGATCAGGTGAGGCCCAGCACATATCAATGCGGGAGAAAGAGATGTGTTGTCTTGAGTGAAAAGTGAAACCACCTTTTAGTGGGTTTTTCCTTCTCCAGATATCTTGAAGTTCTAAAATGTCAGACATGTCGAGGAATGATTTTGGCAGTATGGAAGACGAAGTCTTGGGTTTTTTCCCTTTTGGTATTTTCCTGTCCACAGATGGAATATGTACAGCATTGAAATCTCCCAGTATTATTAACTGACGATTTTCATATTGCAAGAGCTTCTGAGCCAATTCTTCAAAGAAAGCTTGTCTTCCATGGTTGTCGTTGGGGGCATATATACCAACAATAATTGTTTCTTTGGATTGGATATTTGCCTGGACCAGGATCCATCTGCCTAGTTGATCTTTTTCCAAAAGAGCTGGAGAGAGTTCTGGTTTGATATATAATGCCACCCCATTTTGCTTCTTTTTTTGCTTCTGCAAAATGGGCATTTCATTACACCTGTTACGTGCCTACATTTCTGTAAGGCACAATGGGGACATTTGTGCATGAAGTCCCTGTGGTTTAGAAGTAAAGTCACCATGTTTTTCTCATTAGTGATTAAGACACCTTGCCTTTTCCAAAAGCCAAATGCTATTAATTTCCTGTAGAATCAGGTTGTGGAAAGTCCCCATGAACTTTGTGACACAACAAATTCCTTCCCCTAAGAGCAGTTCTCCCAGTGTTTTAAGAATAACGCAACAAATGCGTTTGGCAGCATACCCTCATAAGAAAGCAAAGGTCATAGTTACATAGTGTTCAAGGGAACTGCTGGATAACTCGGTGGCTTAGGTCTCTGTCTGTAGAGCCAGCGGATGGAAGTTCAGTTCTCCACTGTGCCTCCTGATGATCCATAGGATCTCTTCAGTTCTGCAGTTCAAAAGTTCTTATCATAAAAAGGATGGGGCAAGGAGTTACTTCGTCAGTAGAACCACTGGAAAGGACTGTGCCAGAAACCCAGAAAGATGGCCTCACTCCCTGGGATGAAACACATTTTGAAACATTAGTTTAATACATGCTATTTAACAATACAGGCAGACCAAGCCCTTTGAGAAAGTTGGGACAAGATGATAAGCAGCACACCTGACCGAGAACTATTCAGACCACCAGACGTTCCTTGAATTCTGCTCTCCAATTACTCTGACCAACTATGCAGAACTGGTAGGGAAATTAGGGACAAGAAATGTAACTTTACAAAAATTGTTTATTATAAGCCATAACCACCTTTTCCTTTGCAAATGAAATCTCATTATTTTCGAGATATACATCCTGGGTCCTGCTAATTAATAATCACCCACTGGGCACAATTCAAGGTGCTGACCTTAACCTACAAAGCACAAAACAGCCTGGGTCCAAGCTAACTCAAAGATCGAATATCTCAGCATGAACCAGCTCAGGTGCTAAGGTCATCAAGGGAGGACTTTCTCTCCATCCCGCCACCTTCACAGGTGCAGCTCAGAAGAACACACAAGTCTGTTCCCAGACTTTGGAACTCCCTTCCACTGGAGGCCAGGACTGCCTCAACTCTGCTGTCTTTCCAGAAGCAAGCAAAGACCTTCCTCTTCAGGCAAGCTTTCCCTGAATGAGGGACTACCTACTACAATATAGGACTTTATACGGATTACCATACATGATTGCATTGCCTGATTTCATAAGAACACTAGTGTTTTCCATGTTGCTTTTCACCCCTCATAATGGATTTTTCTTTTCTTCTTGCATGCTCTTTATAGCTCTAATGTTACGTTTTAACGTTCTAAGATGCCTCTTAAAATTCCCTGTTCTTAACTTGAATATGTCTTAAATGTTCTGTAATGTATATTGTCCCTTGTTATTGTAAACCACCTTGGGTCCTTTTCCAAGGAGAAAGGTGGGGTAAAATATTCAAAATAAATAAATAAATAATTGTAAATGCTATGAAATGAATAATATGAATATAAAGGAACAATGGAATGCAGAGACAATACTTTGGTGGTTATTTCACTTCTGGACAGATGTTTGCTTGCTATATTCTGTCACATGTACTACTTTACTATGCTACATAAGGCATATGATGCTTAGTGTTTGTTGCCTTTTAAAATCACTGAGAACCCTGAGAACAAAGAGAGGAGGAAATTGGATAATTTTCAGAAAATCCCTATGCCAGTTGCTAATCAAAAGTGTGCACAGGGTATTGTTTATTTGAGTGTTAATGGAGACCTAGAATGAATTTAAATTCCTCTCTTCTGCAGAAGCCCAGGGCCTTCCTGAGAAGAGAAAGATGGAGATTAATAGCAACCATCATGCACTAAAATAAGACTTCTTCACCAGTTACATAAACACTGTAATTATATTGGTTATGCAAACAATTTTAACAGGGAGAAAAGGCTGCGATAACTGGAGGCTCTCCCCCTCTTGCTCCAGTCACAGCACAGCTGAAGAATAAAATTAGCAAAATTAGCATAAATGTCTTTGTTAAAATTGTTTCCTTTTTAATTTTGATTTTTTTCCTGCAATGATTTTATAAATAAAAGCAGCATGAACATGTATTAAATGTTGGTCTGTTTTCAAAGCACAGCATGCAACACTAGAACAGCTTTTGTGTTGATCTTATATGCCAGCGCATATAAACAGTGACAAGACAGAACTCAAAGGATGAAAAAAATATGTTGGGCGTTTCGCCACCCTGCTCTGCCATTTGTGTCGGGACGGTATATACCTTGCCACATTGCTGACCTATAGGTACATGGTTTGCAACAGCAGCCTTTACACTTTGGGTTCAGAATGGGATTTGCATGCATTTGGGGACCCATTCCATTGCAATTGCATGCCTTCTGGAGAAAACATGCTTGCCAAATTTCAGAAAAAGCACATGATGAAGAGATGACAATTAACCAAACACAGTTCCAGGAAGAAACTAATTAATTGACAGCACCAGCATCATAGAAACATTATGCACTTCATCTTTTGTACGTTTCCTGTAGAGAGGAAACATACAAAATGATATGCTTATATTTATATGTATATGGTCTTTTATATGAATCTACCATACATGACCACACAGACTTTGTGTTTATGACCACTTATAACTTTGTGTTTACATCTCTCTGCAGGAAACCCATTCAGAGCCCTCATTCGTTTCACAGATCATCGGCCCATACATGACATCTTACTCTCACTGCCACCATTCAGGGTTACCCAGTTGAAATAACCGAGTTCCAGTCAAGTTGTAATGTTAATTAACTAAAAATAATGTTTATTGAATTCAACAAGCTGTTTCAGTTTCAGGTTTTTTTGCACACCCTTAATTAAAAGTTCCTCTAAGGCAGTTTATACTCAAATTCTGTCCTTTTACTATTCTCAAAACCTCTCTCATCTGCCTCACATCTTTTCTTAACTTTATCTTAACTTTTCCTTCACTTTTATCTTCTGCCTCTTACAACCATCAAGCTGTGCCTTTTAAATATGTGGGCTCTGCCTCCACACTCCCTCATTGGCCCGCAGCATTCACCCTTTACATCCTCCTGCACAAGCACATTTGACTATGTAGGGGTAAACACCGCACTCCCCTTGTGCATTGACACTATGTTTTAACGTTTAGATGGTTTACCGTACGTGATTACATGGAATTTTACTATTTTCTTTAACTGCTCACGTTCTCTTTTAGCTTCAGTGTTCTAAGATGCCCCTCAATTCCCTGTTCTCAAAGTTGAAGATGTCTTAATGGCACTGGACTATGTATTGTTCCTCATTACTGTAAGCTGTCTTGGGTCCTTTCAAAGGAGAAAGGTGGGGTAAAAATTACTCACAATAAATAAATAAATAAATAAATAAATAAATAAATAAATAAAAATAAATAAAGTATCTGGCTATGGAGCCAGAGGTTTGGAATTCGATTCCCTGCTGTGCTTCATGCAAGTAGAGCCAGCCTATGTAGTCTTGGGCAAGCTGCACAGTCCCAGAGGAAAGGCATGGTAAACCACTTTTGAGTACAGTATTCTATATGTGGGAAAGCCTGAAAAGGGTCATCCTACAACAGAACTGACTTGATGGTGCATTGTTGTTGTTATAGTGCAGGGAGATAGTGATTGACACAATATGCTCTTTATTGTATGTCTTTGTCATACAGATGCCTCAATCTTTCTTCTAAATCCTACAAAGAAGGGTTCCTTTCCATTCCCTTATGCTGAGTGGGCATCTTATAAACTATGTGGCTCATAAGCAGCCTTCCTATTACGTGGTGGCTGAGAGAGGGCAAGAGAAGCCCTTCGTGACTCTGCCAACCACACTCTCTGGACCTTTGGAGCTTGTGGACAACTTCCTCTTATACTGACTGACAGCCACCACTTTTGGAATGGATGGTCCTGCTCTGTCCCTCTTTTGCCAGCACCCAAAAGCAAATTCCCAGGTGATCTTGATTGGGTCTCCACTACTTGTTTGGGGAGTGTGTTGAGAGCAGCAACAGCCCTCCACCCTGAACAGGAAGACATGGGTTCTGGTTGTCCTGCTAGTTAGTGCCACAACTAGAGAGGGCATTTCATTTTGGAAGTGGTCTGGTTCTGAAACCATTTGGAACCAGACCAACCCTCCAGAATAAAATCAGCCAATCCCTTACCTTGATCTGAGTTCTGCGGGTCTAAATTGCAATGAGCAAGAAGCCTCCGATGTCAAATAAATAAATAAATATAAATAACCTCTGCCAAAACTGGATAGGGAGAGTATGGCCTTGTTGCCTTTGCTGGACCTCTCAGTGGCTTTTAATCATGGTATCCTTCTGGCTTGTCTCTCTCTCTCTGGATCCGGCCTTGGAGGCTGTAGTCCTTTCTGGAGAGCAATTTCAGGTGGTGATGCTGGGAGATTTTTGATGTGCTGGTCATTGGGCTGTGATGTCCCTCAGGATTCTGTTTTGCTTCTTCATGCTATTTATTTGACACATGAAATCACTATGAAAGTTGGTCTGGATTTTTGCACTTTGATGTCACCAGTGTATAGATAATACCCAATTCTCTCTCCTTTTCCTGCCTAGCTCCAAGGAAGGAATTCCTTTCTAAAACAGTGCCTGTTTTTGGTTAGGGATTGGATTAGGGAAGACTGAAACGCCATCCAGACAAAAAAAAGGTTGTCCTTATCAATCCAAATGCATATTGGAGAATAGGGATTCGCTTGTGCTAAATGGGGTTACAGTTTTCATGACAACTCAAGTCTTAACTTGGATGGGTATCCACCCCTTCCCCGTGTGCCTGAATGCTCAGGTCTCAGCAGTGGCCAGGTGTGCATTTGCACAATTCAAGCCGGTGTGCCAACTGCATGCTCCCTTGGAGGTGTGTATTATTTGATTTTTGTGTGTTTTAATATGTTTTTAAAGGTCTTGATATGTTTAAACTAATTGTTTTAATGTCATTTCACATTCTTTTTTAATGTAAAATATTTTCTGTATCTTAATTACTTTGGGTTTTTTTAAAAAAATAATTTATGAGACACCTTGGGTCCCTACCCTACCAAATAAACCCACTCCTTCCTTAAGACCTCCTGATCTGCTGGGGCCATGCCTGGACCTCTTTCCCCTTGCTGTGTCATTCATACAGGTAAAACCGCCAAACTGCTTTCATTCCTCCTCCCTCCCTCCCTCCCTCCCTCCTCTCTCTACCCAAGACTCTTCATCAGAAGCAAAGGGCTTGTTCAGCACAGTTCAGCTCTGCCAGACTTGCTGCACAGAGTTGATGTTTCAATGAGATGAGAAGGATGGGATGCTGTATCCCTGCAGCAGTTAAAAAGTGAACAGTAAAGGTCATGGACCTGATGCCAGGAAAGGAAGCTTAAAATGAACACAACAACAAGGGCAGGCCTGGTGCTTGAGTGTTGCCTTCCACTGCCTGATTGGGCTGGGAGAGGGAGGGGAGGCCATGAACCACATCAAAATGGAAGCCGGCAGCAGCGGTGGCAGCGAGGGAGCTGACTTGGATACCAAGAGAGAACGTTGATTGAAACGCAGACGTTTCAGGAAATGTATTTGCAGCCCTAATCTAGGTGAACACATGGAGGGCACTTGCAGACATAAAAAAATTAGACTATGTTAAGTAGGGAGGGGGGCTTTCCACTTTTCAGGCAAGCCCAGGAGATACATTTATTTAGGTAATAATTGCTTTATTTCCTGGGGGGAAAGAAAAGCCCATAATGGAAAAGGTAATAATAAAAAAAACATAGAAAGGATCAGTGTCACTTCTAATATCTTAATAGCTGTGAAGGTGTGACTTTGTAGAAATGTCATCTGCAAGTAGGGATTTACATTTAGGAAAGTGAAACCTAGCACTGGACAGTTCCTCCGGGGGAGGGGGGGAGTCTTTAGAGGATAAGAATGAAACTGAATTTGGAGTGAATACAATGATTTCTGTAATCTGTACATGCTCATGCCCACCCAACCCCCACTGCTGCCATGAAACGGAGGGGGGGGGAGGCCTTCACAACTGGATGCAAAATGTTAGCACCTTTACCCCAATTTGATGGTCATCAGGGAGGGGGAGCTGCAGGATGCCAAGAACAAGACCCAGACAATTCCGTTCACAAACGTTTTACCAAGCAACATGTTCTGGACCAAGGTTTAGCAGGCACTAAACAGCAAAGCCCACAGCAAGAAAAAGAAACTGGAAGGTTCAGGCAAATATTATTCTACAGAGGCTTGTCAGTCAATTCACTAATTCAAAACAATAGCTAATTAAAGTTTTTGTTTTACTGTTAACACCTGGTCCTCTCCAATGAGTCATAATAATTAAGAAGTTTTTATACCCTATTATTCAATTCATCAGAATTCCCAGAATGGCTTAAATGCCTCACCATCACTTGGCTGGACAACTGACCTTTATTTATTTATTTATTTATTATTTTATTTATTTATTATTATTATTATTATTATTATTATTATTTGATTATTATTAGGTTTAAGCTAAATATCAAAGGCTAGATAAATGGGAATAATAGTCATGGATGTATGGACAATGATTCTGACCCCTCAGAAGAACAAGGACCAGAATTTTCGTGACACTGTGCGGTTTACAGCATAAGCAAAAATAAATAATAAAATTACCTTACCAGTATGCAAAATATATATCTTAAAATTATAGAATAAACAAAACAAACCAACATGGCATCAAAACCATACACTAATTCAAATAAAATTCAGAATAAGAAAAGCACTGACAAAGAATCACCATGAAGCTGGAAAAAAGTAGCGTCATGTTTTGTTTTGTTTTGTTTTTAATTTTATTTGATAAATGGTGATGTCTTCAAATAATGGGGGTGCCAGGTTAATATCTTGGGAAAGTTGGTTCCACAGGTGTGACAATGATTCTGAGACCAGGTTCCTCAGAAGAGAGCGAGACTGGTTTATCTTCCAATAAACTTTTATTAACGTGACACTGTTACATCTCTTTGGTTCCAGCATAAACAAAAAAATAAATAATAAAATTACCTTACCAGTATGCAAAATATATATCTTAAAATTATAGAATAAACAAAACAAACCAACATGGCATCAAAACCAACCTCCTCCTTCCCCATCTACTAATTCAAATAAAATCGTCCCTCCTCCCAGAATAAGAAAACATACCCTGCCCGTTCCAAGAATCACCTTTTCACTGTCCAAGCTGGCTTTCCCTACTATATAACGTTTCTTTTCTAAAAATTATACATTATTCTTCTAGTTTCATTTCTACTTGTTTTGATACATTTTTGATTCCTTCCATTCCTTCACTTGTATCTCTCTATCTACCTGTCTCTTCTTCCATTCTTCCACTTGTATTCCCTTATCTGATTTCTCCAAGGCTGCCCTCCAATTCAATGCCTCTTGTGCAACTGCAAAGAAGCTCCCAATGGTTTATATACATCCTCTTTATAAATGCTGTCTCTTTATGTTTCTTTCCTCTCCATCTGGGTCCATTCCTTTTTGTTCATCCTTCATCTTTCTCTCTGTCCCTGTTTCTTCTTCTTCATTCTTTTCTTCATTATTCTCAGCTTGGTTAGCGGACAGACCCACATCCTCCTGCTCACAGCCACTTTTCGGGACTCCTCGGGGTTGGCACTTGCAGATGGTCAGCCTGCCTTGAACGGGTGATCCAGGCAGTTCTCCTTGGGATGAGCCTCTCTTTCAGATACTGCAGTTCCAAACAATTTAGGGCTTTGTATGTTAACATTGAAACCTTGAAATCAATGTGGTATCTTATTGGAAGTCAGTGCAGAATGACCGGAACAGGGGTAATATGCTGGAAGCTTTTTACCCTGTGAACAATCTGGCTGCTGTGTTCTGCACTATCTGGAGTCTCTGCATTAACCTCATAGGCAGCCCCATGTAGAGAGCACTACAGTAGTTTAATTCCAAGATTACAAGCGCATGAACCAGTGTGGTCTATACCCCAACATCAAGGAAGGCTTGAAGCTGTGCAATCTTCCACAGATGGTAATGAGCGGAACCGACCACTGATGCCTGGGTTTCCATGGTGAGTGCCAGGTCCAGCAGGATGTTCAGACAATGAGTTATTTCCCCAAATGAGAGGGAGCTTTCCAAACCCCATATGTCAGGGGTCCCCACCCACAGGTTGTTCATCTTGCCTGGGTTCAACCTCTACTAGCCCCCATCCAGCCCAGAACAGCCCAAAGGCAGCACTCAAAGGATGGAATGGCATCCACTGCAGAAGATGGAAAGGCGATATAGAGCTAGTGTCATCTGCTTATTGATGACATGAAGCTCTATAACTCCTAATGACCCTTCCCAACTGTCTCATATAAATGTAGAGCATAGGTGAGTTGACTGATCCCTGTGGCACCCCACAAATGATGGACCAGAAGCCAGAGGTCATCTCACCCAGCTTCACTCTCTAGGGACAGTCCCCCCCAAAAGGACCAAAACTAAGCTAAGGAATGGTATCCAATCCCCAGCTTGGTGAGCCTCACCAGAATACCATGGTCAACAATACTGAAGGCTGCTGAGAGATTGAGGAGAACCAACAGGAACATTTGACCCCCATCAGCCTCCCACAGCAGGCCATCATGCAGGGGGACCAATGCCTTCTCCGAATTATGGCATGGCCTAAAGCCCAACTGAAATGGATCCGAGGGCATTGGTATCATCCAGGAGACCCTGAAGCTGTTCTGCCACCACCCTCTCCAAGACCTTGCTCATAAAAGCAATATTGGTGGCAGGCCTCTAGTTGTCAATTTGGTCTGTTGCCACATTAAGTTTTTTTTTTTTTTTTTTTTTTTTTTTAAGAATGGGCCTAATGAGTGTCTCCTTGAGGCCAGGGGGAACCCTGCCTTCCTGGAGAGACTCATTAATGATTGCTGAAGCCCTTTCAGTAGTAATTGGCCTGGATGCTTTTATTAGCCAGACTGGGCAAGAATCCAAGGAGGAGAAGGTGGCCGGGCAGCTATCAAGGGCTCTGTCCACCCCAGTCGATGTCACAGGTTGAAAGCTGGAAAAAGATTCCAGGCAAGGCGATACACCCGACATCTCCACTTGATCTACTGTTTGAAATAGTGCTCCCGACCCCAGCGGATAGCCTCCACTTTAGATTTTAAAAATACCACAAATTGGTCACAGGAAATGCTAGAGGGATGCCTGCCGCTGTGAGCAATTTGCAGTATTGATCATGTAGTATAAGAAAAAGTTCAACCTGATATTTTTGGGCTTTGTTTATCCAGTTAGAATCATAGAATCATAGGCTTGGAAGAGGCCTCGAGGGCCATCCAGCCCACCAGCAACCCCCTGCCATGCAGGAACCCCCATCAAAGTACTCCCGACAGATGGCCATCCAGCCTCTGCTTAAAAACCTCCAAAGAAGGAGACCCCACCACCCTCCATGACAGCATATTCCACTGCCGAACAGCTCTAACCATCAGGAACTTCTTCCTAATGTTTGAAACCATTGCTCTGAGTTCTAGTATCTGAAGCCACAGGAAACAAACCTGTCCCCTCTTCGATATGACATCCTTTCAGACATTTAAATATGTTTATTGTATCCCCTCTCAACCTTCTTTTTGTAATGCTAAACATTCCCAGCTCCCTAAGCCACTCCCCATAACACATTTCTTCCAGACCTTTAACCATCCTGGATCCCCTCTGGATCCAAGGTTGCCAACATCCCTTTAAAATTGAGGTGTGCAGAACTGAACACAGTACTACAGGTAGGATCTGACCAGAGCTTAATAGAATGGTACTATCACTTCCCTTGATCTGGACACTATGGTTCTGTTGATACAACCAAGAATCTATGCAAGTCATTTTTTCTGCCTATATGCAGGATCCTACAAATAATTACAGACTGTCTGCTTAATAATCTGCTCTAGAATGTTGTCAGGAAAAGATGTCAAGCTGACTGGGTTATAATTATTTGGGTCCTCTCCCCCCCCCTTTGAACATAGGGACAATATTTGCCCTCCTCCAATCTATGGGGACTTCATCTGCTGTCCAAGAATTCTCAAAGATCATTGCCAATGGTTCTGAAATTACGTCTTCCAGTTATTTTAATGTCCTTGGGTGTAATTTGTCTGTCCCTGAATACTTACCGGGGGTGGCAGATGATGGGGGACGATGACGGGTGAGGGGCGGATGGCGACGGGTACGGGGGGTGGACAGCGATGGGGGCGGGGGTGGCAGGCGGATGGCAATGGTCAGCGATGGTCGGACAGCGACGGGTGGCTGGCAGGCGGTGGGGGAACGGATGGCGGTGGCCAGCAGTGGGGGGCAGGGGTGGCAGGCTGGCCAGTGCCCTCTCTCCATTTTGGCACCCTAGGCAACTGCCTAGTTCGCCTTAATGGACGCGCCGACCCTGGCTGTTAGATTAGTTTCCCTTGAGGCCTGCCTCCAGATGCTCTCTAGCCTTGTCCAGTTTCACTTCAGAGCCTTCAGGTGCTGCTTAAACCAATTGCTGGATGGGCCTGGCAATGGAGGGGGTGTTTGGGTGTGATTGTGTCATTGACAGGAGCTCCAACCAATTCATGGAAAAGCATATCGGAAGCTGTGCATAGCTGTCTACGAATGGTGGCAGACAAGGTTTTCAGGATGTACAGTTTATATTGCAAAGGAAGGGGCTCCAGCAAGAGGGACCTTGCAAACTGAAAGCATCTCCAAGTTATACAGTACCCACACTTTGATGTACATATACATAAATGTTCCAAATTAATAGGTATGGCTTGTGTCAAATGCTGCAGCTTCTGTTTAGAATTCCTGCCATCAACTCATACCCTCTTTCCAGGATCCAGCTGGCTATTCTCTTCCTCACCCTCTGATCTGACTGTTATTTTGCCACAATAGACAGCCAGTGTTCTGTGACCACAGCACATGCTCAATTACTACAGAAGTATTTTCAGTCCCTGAAAATACACACACACACACACACACACACACACACACACACACACACACACACACACACACACACACACACACACACACACACACAGAGAGAGAGAGAGAGAGAGAGAGAGAGAGAGAGAGAGATTTCTGCAAGGCTTTGGCTCCTACAAACCTAATGATATCTCTTGTCTTGTACAAGCATGGTGCCACTTGACTACATAGGACAATCATTTGAATAATGAGCCTGCTATTGTCATTGCCAGGCTTTGCTTCATTTGTGCAGTGAAATGCAATTAGTTGGCTTTTAATGAAGCTTTAAGCATTTTTTGACATCTAAGAAGGTATGAAAGGGAGGAAAACTTACTTGCATAAAAGGAGATATAAATAAATTGTTTTCAGGAAAATGAGAAGGGCACCATCTTATGCATGCGGTACACATTCTGGCATAAAAGCTAGATGAGAAGTTTGCATCACTGCCAGGGCCGGCGCTTCCATTAAGGCAAACTAGGCAGTTGCCTAGGGTGCCAAAATGGAGAGAGGGCACTGGCCAGCCTGCCGCCCCCCACCACCCCCGCCGCTGGCCACCGCCATCCGTCTCCCCACCACCCGCCAGCCACCGCCATCCACCGTCTGCCGTCCGCCCCCCCCACCACCCGCCAGCCACCGATGTCTGCCCCCCACTCCCCATGCCTGTTGCCACCCCCGCCATCCGCCCCCGCCTGCCACCCCCCCCGCCTGCCACCCCCCCGCCCGCGCACCCCCTGCCCACCCCCTGCCCCACCACCGCCCCCACCCCCTGCCCCGCCCACCCGATGCCTGCCCCCCCACGCCCCCATGCCTGTTGCCACGCCCTGCCAGTCAAAGGAAGGTGTACCTCCTTGCACATCTTTCGAAGGACTGGCAGCCAGAAAGCGCACAAGCCAAAAAGGAAGGTCCTTTGCCCTCTGTTGTTGGCTACCATTCTGCCCCACCCCGATTAGAATAAAGGAAATCAGTTTTCAGAATATTTGTGAACGTTGAAGGAACAGCAGAAAATGCCAAGATTATAATGGTTCCACCTCTTAAAATGGGTGGAACCCAATTAAAATAATAATAACCTTTGAACTGCAGAACTGGAAGGGATCTTATGGATCATCAAGTCCAGTCCCTCATAAAGAGGATCACTGGGGAATTGAACTCCCAGCCTCTGAGGCTGCAGCCAGAGTCTGAAGCCACTGAACTACCCTCCCTGGTCACACTAGGTTAGTTGCAAGTCAAATAATAGGGTACCAATTGGAGTTGGCAGAGCCAAGGTGATGCTAAGAAAATGTTTTTCTCTTCACCAACACATTCTTTTGTGAGTGCAAAGAAGAGGCAACTTCACACCTTGGTACACTATGAAAGATCTGGCACCAGCTGCTCCAAAATTTCCTTGAAGTTGCCCATTTGTTAGGTGAAAATGATCAGGTGTGTTGTATTAATTGTATCACGACGCTTCTGACACAAACAAAAGATGGTGCCGCTCAGTACCAGAGCACCACAATCAAGTGATTCTCCATTTGTAGGCTGTTGTAATTGACAACTGGAATCATCATGTTTAACCCATGGTGCCTCTCTGAGAGCAAAACTCCGAAGATGGTCAGTGGAGGATGTTTCTTGACAAGAAAGGCAGCCTTTTGCTGCCTGGAAAGATGATCCCTTGCTGCTGTTCCACCACTTGAAACAAGAGCCTCTCAGCCTGACAATGCTCTCAGTTAGCATAGCATCTGAAACAAGAAGCACTTTCTAGCTCCATCAAAAGGTTTGACTCGTGCATATATATATATACAAATGCCACATACCTGCAGCAACACACACTGCCTAGGCACCAAGTCAGATTGGTTGATGACCACTTAGACATGACACACAATGATAACCAACCTTTTTCATGTATTTAAAAGCATTTGTCCCACTTTTCAGCTGGAAGCTGTCCACGGTGTTTGACAAATATCTGATCAGTCACACCAAAATTTGTCCCTGAGCACAACCCACTAGAGAAGAATCTATGGGCCTTTTCACACGACCCCTAAGATCCGCTGGCCACTTAAATTCGGACCAGAGATCTTGGGGGTTCATGTATTTAAAAGCATCCCCACCCCTCTGCACTTCCTTGCTCCTGCTGTCCGTGAGTGGGAGAGACAAAAAGAGAGGAAAAATGCAGGCTCACCCCAAAATTTGTCCCTGAGCTGATTCCTTCTCTTAAAGGGGTGGGAGGCAAACAACAACAACCAACAGAAGCGATGAGGCCCGGCACTCACTCCCTTAAATCCCATCAGATTTTCACCCTCCGAGAGCAGGTACATGAAAAGAGATCTGGGACGCGGTTAGGTGGGCGTCTTCGCACTCAATTTCTGCAAACTCCGGAGCTGGTGGGGAAACAATTTAAGCTCTGGAGCTGGCAGCCATTTGCGGCGGAGTTTAGGGGAGTGTACAAAGGCTCTATGTAATCCTAATAGTGCCACTACATGCTTAAGGGGGATGTTTTAAAAAAACTAAATGTTTAGTTTATAAAACCCTCCATGGCTTGGGACCGGACTACCTGGCAGAGCGTATCACTGATTCCTTCCCTTAAAGGGGCAGGGAGGCAAACAACTTTCGGTCGCCAAACGGGAAGCCCGGAGGAGAGCACTCGGACTCGGGCTCTCTGTGGCCGCCCCAGCCTCTGGATTTTCCATCCCCAGTGAAGTGCGCTCTGCAAGTCCCTGCTGGCCTTGCGCTGAAAACCTACCTTTTAGGTGAGGCCTTTGGCGATAGTTAAAACCTCTTTTTTTTTCTCCGCCATCTCCGGAGCATTGGTCGGGGTGTCATTTGGTTTTAACAGTGTCTAGGTGTTTATAGGTTTGTCTGTCTGATTATTTATTGTATTTTGCTGGTTTTGCAGCTCTTTTGGTAAATCCTAATAGTACCTAGTAGATAAGCGGGATATAAATATAACAAATAAATAAATAAATAAATAAATAAAACCAGTCCTTGGATGAAAGAAGTTGGTGGTTGGTGAATTGTCCAGGGAAGGGAACTCCAGAGCACCATCACTGGAGGTTTTCAAGAAAATATTGGACAGCTACCTGTCCGGGATGGTAGGAGGTCTCCTGCCTTGGGCTGGGAGTTGGACTAGAAGACATCCAAGGTCCCTTCCAACCCTACGATGATTCTATAGTTCTAAGGTGCCAACACTCGGAAGCTTCCATCACTCTTGCTTCCATCTTACTTCAGGCTTCACAGAGGAGGATCAATTGTACTTCAACCAGCTGGTTATGCAGAGATAACTATTTCAATGGGAAATGCAGTATCAAAGGGATTCCCATAATTGTCATTTCAGAATTCCTTAGTATTGCAAAATATAAAAAAAGATCGAACAGCTTAGAAGTTGTTCATATTAGGAATACGACCTGGTTTGGCCTTGTATGGTACAACAAGACATCCCCCGCCTCCGCCCCAGCGAGCAATACCTTTCTGTTGGTCTCACAGAAAGGTATTTGTTTCCACAAATGCTCAGAACATAAAAACTATAACAACTACTACCTCTGTGCATCAACAATTAATAAGAGGCTCTCTGTCTTTGTGGTCAATCCTCCTGCTCTTTTGTGCTTATTATAAGTTTAGGTACAGAAAGATGCTAGAGACATTTTGCACAAGCATGATGGAAAGTGTGTGTGTGTGTGTGTGTGTGTGTGTGTGTGTGTGTGTGTGAGAGAGAGAGAGAGAGAGAGAGAGAGAGAGAGAGAGGGAGGGAGAGAGAGAGAGAGAGATCTATCCTGAGATGGAATCAAAACATCTTAACAGAGCTTGAAAAATCCTCCACGGGATTTCTCCCTGTATCCACACAGCCTCTCTTAGGAAATATCTTGAATCCCCAAGACTTTTTCTACTTCCCCAGATCATCTACAAAATGTCTGATCAGAAATATTTGCAACTACCTATTTTAGAAGTCTGTGAGAATGCAATTTAAATGTTATCATAGCATCCTTAAAGCTACAAGACCTCTGCAAAAGCAGTGGCACTGATCTTCCTGTTGCCTTTCTCCTTTCTCCTTTTCCTGTTCCACCTTCGCACCTCTGAAAAAACTGAAGGATTATGTGTAAGCTTTGACTTTTGGACCTTACATCTTTGGGAAAAGAATTTCTATAAGCTGCTTTAGAATGGGTCATTTATGTTATGGCAAATGTTAAGAGATATAACTACAGTTTAATATGTTGGGAAACAAGACCTCAAATATTAGGCTCTTTGGCTGGCATCCAACAGTGATACAGAGAAGAGAACTCAGCTAATCAAATCTGGGAGTGGTGGAGCAGACATCTATATAACACTAAAGCAAGCACTACAACCACAACCAGCAACTTCATGTTACACCCATCCAATGCAGTCACCCACAACAGTCCCACACAATAGAACACGCAGCCATGAAAACTATAAAGACATTTTGGGTTTTTGCCAAAGTAAGGGACCGGTAGAGCACTTCTGAGTCATTATACCCAGGAAACTCCCAAGGAGAATCAAGTAAGTCAGAATCACCTTGACTGTACACAAGTCTTCTTATGAGGCTTGACGGATTTCTATTCATTTATTTTACCCTGGATCTGTTCTTTTTGATAACTGGGTTTTAGAATTGTGTAGCACAGAAAGACACACGGTATAGATGATTTAATAAATAAAGTGCATCCAGTGGGATGACTAGTGGTGTTAACAATTCAAAGCACAACCTACTCAAATGGAGAGAAGAACTAGGAAGGGGGTCCCATTGAGTTGCCACCTGTCAGGGAAATGGTGGAAACCTCAGGGAACTCCTCTGCTTCTCTGCATCTCCAGGCCGAGGCAGATGGAAGAGAATGTTTGCATTGACTGTACATGGCAGATGTGTTACCTGGCTCCTCATCTTTTCCCCACTCCCAAAGAGCGCTCAGAGCAAAGATTATTTACCTGCATTGCCACTGCTATGTGCCCCCAAATCACTTCTACAACTTGTGACAGAAGGGTTTTTGTGGTACAGTAGGACCCCCATATCAGCAGGGGATTGGTTCTGGGCCACCCCATGGAGGCTGAAATCCACGGATAAGAGCTCCTTGGCCTGCTTGTTTGACTAGCCAGCCAGCAGGCAATGAGGCTTTGTTTGTGCTGTGCTTCACTGCCAGGGTGCCTCTCCCAGCATTTCAAAACGAGGAGGCAACAGCTATTCCAGATGCAAGGATCCAACCTCAAAGCAGCACCTGTTCCTTCAGACGGGACCCTGTGATCAGATTCTGAGTGAGGGGGTGGCAGAGGGACTGACCCCAGACCACGAGTGGCAACACATTTTGCCATGTGGCACTGGAGTTGCTGCCGCTGTTGCTACCTTGCTCAAATCAACAACCTGAGAGTGGAGGCAGCAAAATCACACGGTCCTGTTCAGAGGAACAGGCACTGCTTTGTGGCCAGATCCTTGCCTCTGGACTAGCTGTTGCCTCCTCACTTTGTCTCCTTGTTTTCAAATGCCAGGAGAGGTGCCCCTGGCAGCGAAGCACAGCATGAACAGAGCCCCGCAGGCAAGGGAGCATGGTGGGTGGAGCAATTATGTGGGGTGATCTGGATGGCTGGCTTGGAGGCCCCTCAGGGCTGAGGGTACCAGGCCCAAATCCCACCTCCTCTGCTACCTGGCTAGCCAGCGGAGGAAGGGGCCCGGCTCTAACACCTGTCCACCCAGCGACTCCTTCCCGGGTGGGACAGCCTTGGCAGCACGAAGGGTCATCTGACCACCACATGGGACCCCTGCTTTCCCTTCACTACCAGCACCGCCCTCTGTGCTGCACAGCGGGGGGGGGGTGCTAAGGCAGCATGGCTTAACTTTTGCCGCTGCCCAGCCGGTGTGGCGTAACTTTGCCTCCAGCACCCCCCCCCCAACTGCTGATCACCAGCCATGGATAACTGAATCTGCAGATGGCAAATCAGTGGATATGGGGTTGGTACTCTACATGAAACAGTAAAGGATTATCTTGTATTTGACATCTTTGTAAGGTTGGGAAGCAATTCGAACCCAGATCTCCAGAGCCAGAGTCTGACACTTTATCCCCTATACTGTACTACACTGCTTCTCAATGCATTGTGCAGAATTCGTCTGTCGCAGGCAAGTCATATGCACAAGCACACACCAACAAATTACTATGAAACAATGTCCCCTCTATTTTTTTTTGCCCCCACTGCATGGGAGCATCGTCCATCCATGCATGGGGGGGGGGCAGGATTTCATCTGAAACCTGGAAATAAATAGGCTTTGATCTTGGCTGCTGTTGCTGCAGGGTGCTGATGAAGCTCTCCTTACAGGAAGTATTGCTCTGAAAGCATTATGCACTAATCTGCCTCTTGTGTTGGCCCAAGGAATTGTGACTGGTCTTAAGTTTTGGCCCTGAAATCTCTTTCTTTGGTTGAGAAGCCTTTTATTGCCACCACTAAGGAGAAAGAAGAGTTTATGCAATCATAACCGATGTCTTGGGGTGCATGGCATGGAGACAATAAGCAGCAGGATCATAGATCCGAGCTGACTGTTATGTTCTCTTCAGGACCAAGAGCATGGTTGCTGTCAAACAAACCCAGCAGCAGAACTTTTCCCCCCACATCCTTACTTGATCTGCCATCTCCGGAAGGTCAAGCACACCACTTGGGGCAGCCTTCTTTTAGCCATACAGATTGTTTATTTATAGTGGATCCACGATCGTCAAAACAAGCAGAGACATACAACACAGTCCAATTTACAAAAATTAGAAGGCTTCTTTAGACAAGCCTTTTCTAACATGTCTAATTCAAAGATAATATGTTTGTTTCACAGCAATGCCACAAGAAAAATGGTACTGGGCTGCTTAATTGAGCCTACAGGGAGAAAGGGGCTGTAGGTACAATGGTACAATGAAATACACACAAAGAAAGAATGGGGGAGAGAGAAAGAGAGAGAGAGAGAGTTTTATATTTCACTTGCAGAACACACCAATGGCTTATCAAGGGTAAAAATCAAAGAAGCCAATTTTGGAAGCATTTTATATTAAATGTAAATTGAGAGAGAGTGATATTTGGTCCATTTAAGGTATTCCATTCTGCCTACTAGCGCCTATTTTTGGCTGTCAGTGGCACTGTATGTACTCTGAGTCAGGAAAAGATTTTGTTACAGATTATCTTTTTTCTGCTTGTAACCCTTCTTGTTCAGTCCAGTATTACTTTGAATCAATGCTCAATGCACAGCAGCTCTGTTCATTTTCATAGTTTCCATGCACCTCACATGGCTATTAAAAATGCAGAGTAATGGTATTTGAAAATTATATTTCAACCTGTTACTACACTCTTTTATTACACTCTTACACTTGCCATTATGGGTTTTCACCGAAGTGGAGGGTGAGCAAAATGCTACCCTCCAAACTATGCTCCTGCTCCTACTCAGCTCAGCATTAGCTCTACAGGTTAGGGTTGGTGGAATCATAGAATCATAGAATTGGAAGAGACCTCAAGGGCCATCCAGTCCAACCCCCTGCCATGCAGGAACTCCCATCACAGGATTCAAGACAGAGGGCCATTCAGCCTCTTGCTTAAAAACCTCCAAAGGAGGAGACTCCACCACCCTTCGTGGCAGCTTATTCCATTGCCAAACAGCTCTAACTGTCATGAACTTCTTCCTAATGTTCAAATGGAATCTCTTTTCCTGTAGTTTGAAACCATTGCCCCGAGTCCTAGTCTCCGAAGTCATGGAAAACAAACCTGTTCCCTCTTCTATATGACATCCTTTCAAATATTTAAACATAGGTATCATATCCCCTCTCAGTCTTCTGTTTTAAAGGCTAAACATTCCCAGCTCCCTAAGCCATACCTTGTAAGACATTTCTTCCAGACCTTCAACCACCCTGGTCGCCCTCCTCTGCACCCGCTTGAGGTTTTCAACAACCTTTTTAAATTGAAGTGCACGGAACTGGGCACAGTACTCCAGGTGGGGTCTGACCAGAGCAGAATATAGTGGTACTATCACTTCCCTTGATCTAGACACTATGGTTCTGTTTATGCAACCAAGAATTGCATTGGCTTTCCTGGCCGCCGCATCACACTGCTGACTCATGTTCAATTTGTGGTCCACCAAGACTCCCAGTTCCCTTTCACATGTACTATTTTCCAGCCAGGTATTCCCCATCCTATATCTGTGCAATTAATTCTTTTTACCTAGATGCAGCACCCTACATTTCCCTCTGTTGAACCCCATTCTGTTAGCTTTGGCCCAGCACTCTAACCTGTCAAGGTCATTTTGGATTTTCATCCTATCCTCTAGGAAATTAGCAATCCCTCCCAATTTGGTATCATCTGCAAATTTAATTAGCATATTCTCTATTCCTTCCTCCAAGTCATTAATGAAAATATTGAACAGCACTGGACCCAGAACAGAATCCTGGGGCACCCCACTGGCCACGTCTCTCCAAGCTGAAGAGAGGCCATTTACGATCACCCTTTGGGTGCAATCAGTCAACTACAGTGGAACCTTGACTTACGTCATTAATCCGTTCCAGTGGTCTAGACTTAAGTCAAACATGACTTAAGTCAAACAAACTTTTCCTATAGAAAGTAATGGGAAAGCAGATTAATCCGTTCCAGATGATGAAAAAGACCCCCCAAAACAACAATTTAACACAAATTTGACTGGGATAGGAGATTCCTTCTGGGGATGTAAATGAAATGTCTCTTCAAAGAGAGGAGGAGGCAGTGGAATTATAGTCCACAAGTTATATGCCTCCACTTTTTAATGTTCATAGCAACAATGTCTAACATTTAAGTTTTACTGATATTTAACCTGACGTTCCAAGTTCTGAACAACTCTATGCTTACCATTAGAGTCGCACAACTGTACAGCTCCCCAACTAAAATGCTTCCATTGTGGACCAGACTTCTGCAGCCAGATTTTTTACAAGACTGAACCGACTGTTTAACCAGCGAGGCCAGCCCCGAGCTCCCGGCCCTTCTTCTCCTCCAGCAGCAGCGTCGGCTTCAGTGAGGCCGAGGACCAGCTCCAGGTGCTCTGAGCTGGCCTCACCGAAGCCGCCGCTGCCGGAGGAGGGGGAGAAGGCAGGAGCAGTTTGGAGGCGGCAGCCGCGATGCTGGGTTGTGGCTGCCATCCAATTCCGGTGCCTTGTGCCGGGGCTCCGAGATGTAAGTCAAAGCCTGTGACTCAAGTCAAACAGGCCCCTTCTTGCTGCAAGTCAAATATGATGCAAGTCAAGCAGTATGTAAGTCAAGGTTCCACTGTAATCACAAATCCACCTATCTATCTATCCCACTTTCTGCTAACTTCTTAGCAAGAATACCATGGGGAACCTTATCAAAGGCCTTACTGAAGTCCAGATAAGCAATATCCACAGTATTCCCTTCATCCACCAGGCCTGTAATTTTATCAAAGCAAGAGATCAAATTAGTCTGGCATGGTTTGTTTTTGATAAACCCGTGTTGACTTCCTGTAATGACAGCATTGTTAAATAATTACTGACTGCCTATTTAATAATCTGCTCTAGGATCTTTCCAGGAACTGAAGTCATGCTGAGTGGGCGGTAATTATTTGGGTCCTCTTTTCACCCGTTTTGAAGATGTGGACAACATTAGCCCTGCTCCAATCATTGGGGACTTCCCCTGTTCTCCAGGACTTCTCAAATATTATTGCCAATGGTTCTGAAATGACTTCTGCCAGTTCTTTTAATATCCTTGGGTGTAATTCATCTGGTCCAGGAGACATAAATTCATTTAATGTTTCCAGGTGATTCTGTACTACCTCTCTACCTGTTCTAGGTTGCAATTCCCATCCTACCTCATCTACTCTTTGCCCAGTGGATCTCTTTTTTCCTTTTTGAAGAAAGCAGAGGCAAAGAAGGTATTGAGTAGTTCTGCCTTTTCCTTGTCTCCTTTTGGTAACTGATCACTATGCAGAGAGCCTATCATTTCCTTATTTTTTCTTTGCTGTGGACATAACTAAAGATACCCTTTTTACTATCTTTAATCTCTCTGGCAAGTCTAAGTTCATTTTGCGCTTTAGCTTTTTTTTACCACCCCTCTGCATATATTAGCTGTTTGCTTATATTCCTCTTTGGTACATTCCCCGTTTTTCCATTTCTTGTACTTGTTCTTTATAGTTTGCTGAGTTGAACGTTCTTTAGTAAACCATTGTGGCTTCTTTAGACATCTCCCATTTTTTCTTTTTGTTGGAACATTTTTAGGTTTTGCCTTTAATATCTCGCTTTTAAGGGACTCCCATTAATCTTGGACTCCCTTCTTTCAGTGTTTTGGTCCATGGAATGAGAGCCAATGATTCCCTAAGTTTACAAAAATTGGCTTTCTTAATGTCCAGGATTCTTGTCTGACTATGCTTAGCTTCACCTTCCAACTGTATAACAAATTCCAAGAGGGTATGGTCACTTTTACCTAAAGATCCCACAACTCTGACCCCATTTAAAAGGTCCTCCTTATTGGTTAAGAGCAGATCAAAAATGGTTGTGCCTCTTGTTGCCTCCTCTATCTTCTGGCCCATGAAACTGTCTGCAGGGCAGCAAGGAATTTGTTAGACCTTGCATTCTTAGCTGAGTTGGACTGCCAACATGTATCAGGATAGTTAAAATCTCCCATTAGTATTACATCTCTCCCTTTTGACTGTGGGTCCATCTGTTCACAGAAGGCATCAACCCCACTCCTCTGGCTGGCTTGGGGGGGGGTCTATAATATACCCCCACAGTGACATCCCTCCCAGGTTTCTCACCCTTGATTTTCACCCAAATACTCTCAAAATGCTTCCCCTGTGGATTAGAGCCTATAGATTAGAGCAGTACAAGAACATTTGGAGAACATTCCCCTGTAGATCAGAGCAGTACAAGAACATTTGGAGGAATGTACTTTACTAAAAACTGCAGTTATCATCAGAAGTACAATAATCCTGAAAATACTTGTGGACAAAGGGACTTTGATATAAGGGAATTTATTAAATGCAACATATAATACTCCTTCAGTATTTCTCTACACCTGAAATGCAAAGCCTAAAAATAAAGCAATATACCATCATGCCCATCCACAGGTCCACATCAATAAGACAGCTATGTCTTCTTTATAGGACATTCTCTCTTTTCAATTCCCAGGAGAATGCACAACCAAGTGTGAGATGTGGGCATGTCTAAACATGTGGCAGAGAAATCACACAAAACATTTACACAATTTCCACTTTACTCTATGTAACTGCTACAGGCTTGGTTCCGATAAACTGTATTAAGTCTTTTCCATGTTTCCTTGGTTTTTCATAGCTCTCCAAAGTTTACCCCTCCCTCAATTATAGAAAATAAAAGTACTTTCTTTAAAGCAGTGCTGAAAGATTTCCTTTAAACTAATCCACACAATGTTCTAGGTAAATCAATTTATTGTTCAAAATTATGGACTTTAGACAGTTTTGTAACAGATACTTCATGAATTGCCAATCAGCAATACTGAACAAACATCAAGTTACCCTTGTTTAATCAAAACAAACATAGCATAGTGTGAATGCTGAAGAAACAGCAATATTACCAAAACTAAAGGTAGTCCCTCTGTAAAGAACAGGCAGAGGCAAGCGATACTGAGGTACTCATCTCTTTTTTCTTTCAAGCAACTAACTGCATAGATCCTTCAATGTATTTGAGATTAGGCATTCCTCTGCATAGCATTTACAACATCTTATTACATAATGAAAGTTCACTGTATTTAAATCTAAAGCAGCATTTCACACATGCACTGATAGAAATACATTCCATGTAGTACTGTTGTCATTCAAACCGCCATACGGAATTTGGAGATTCTTGGAGAAAGTATCCCAATTTCAAATCAGTATTATCCATGAAGAAAAGTCTAAACTGCAGGAACTATGGAAACTGATTCACTCAATATTCAGCTGTTGTTGGTGTAACATGAACATATATAGTCTTCGTATTTAAAGTCTTCATGGAAGTTTCCTTTGTAATCTCTGGAAAGAGGAGAGAAAATGGGAAGTTACTAGCAATGGTAACACACTACAGATATCCCCATGTTCAAACAAAATAAAGAATATCATAGCTACCTGAGTCATGTTTTTGAGAGAAACGTATGGCATACATCTAACAATGAGGTATAAGCAATAAAAACAGAAAACTCACAGCATATCAAAGATGGATTGGACTAAAAATCCACCATAGCAAGAGTTTCATTTTTCACTGGATGTGCAAATCAGTATTAGGTTGAGGACTTCAATGTACATATTATGCTCAAGTTTCCTATTTTTCAAACACCCATTCAGATAACCACCCAAGGGACTGTGCAGATGAAATTCCCTAAAAGATGGCACTAATAAGCAACTGAATTCATTACTTCCGGGTTAATCAGAAGGACTGGGAACATATTCCAGAGCTGATCAAAATTCAAATCATAATCCTGATGTCAATGCCCACCTCAAACTAAATAAAATACAAAAAAGAGATGTTACAAATATTTAGTTCAGATAAAAATATTTGTTCTAAACTGATTGATCCATTAGAAGACGTGTGACCAATGACAATGACCATGACCACTTTGGGTCCTTTTCCAAGGAGAGAGGCAGGGTAAAAATATTCAAAATAAATCAAGAAAATATAAATAAGATCTCAACAAAAATGTAAGAGGGAAAACAAGAAATGAATGAATGTACAGTTATGCTTTGAATTATGAAATTAATCGGCCAGTGCTGCCCAAAAGCCAGTGGGGTAAAAAGTACTCAGAAATAGTTTAACATTTCCTTCTTCTTGGGTCAGCCTGGGACACACTCAACCTCTGGTTCTACAGCCCTATACCTAACACACAGAGATGTCCAATATAAGCAGCTCTTACTTTGTCTGAATGAACAATGGTATCATAGCTAATCAATGGTAAAAATCCTGTTGTTCAGGAATAGTATGTTAAAATTGAGACGGCTCACTGAATCTGTAGGGACATGGTGAGCAAACCTTTCCATAAGTTCAACTGATTCAAATGAGCCTACTCTAGTAGTGATTAATTGCACTGGAGTAAGTTGCAACTACAGTTTGTTGTTGTTGTGTTGTTACAGTCGTAACCGACTCTTTGTGACCCCAAGTCAGAGTTTTGTTGGCTGGAAAACTGGAACTTACAACTGGGCTGACTCACCAAATCTCCACTAATTCAATGAGCCTACTTTAGTGTGGCTTATGATTCTAGGCAACAGGATTTCAGTCCATGTCAGAACACAGTACAGTGCTACCTTGTATAAAGGAATTAATTCGTTCCAAATGAAATTATGTTAAGCAAATTTTCCTTTATACAAATTCCCATAGGAATGCATTGAAAATGGAGTGATCCCATTGTTATGTTGTACGGATTCTCCCCATAGGCAATTATGTTAAGCAAATTTCTCCTATCTCTGGCACTTTTTATGTCGTACAGATTTTATGTTATGCAAGCTGTTTGTTATACGAGGGTCCACTGTATCTTCTTTAAGATCAAGAACGTAATATAAAACAAAAAATTAATGGCATCCAATCCCCCACGGGAGATGAATAAGGAGAAGGAGAAGATAAGAGAACTACACATTTTGTTTTTTAACCAGGCTGGGCACATAATATATGTAATAAAAAGGTTTTCAAAGTATTGTTCAAGGGCATTTTGGTGAATCTTAACTGGCATCAACATTTAAGAATGTGTTCAATCAATTTATTGTACTGCTCTATGCCTTCAGATCCTTCAGTAAGACTAATAGCTCAGTTCTAAAAATGGCGAGATGGGCCATTTATTTATTTAATACAACCATATGCTAGTGTTATACTAGGTACTGGGAGTCCTCATGAACAACTCTTTCCTATTTCCCCATCCCCACAGCAGCGTCATGAAAAGGCTGGAGGGATCTGCAGAAAGAGCACAACCAGAAGTGGGACACACAAAACAGCATTTTTCAGTGCAATCCCTTTGGCCTAGATTTAATGGTGTCAAACTACTTAAGCAGTGAAACAAAGCAAAGGTGCTTCATGTTCTCAGTGGCCCTACCTGGAGACATCCAAGAGCTCAATGTGCAAGTAGAAAGTAAGTTCTTGTAACAGCAGCCACTACTTGCACAACCAGCAGAACTGGCAACCCCACGTCACTCCAACAGCCGTTTACTTCTCTAACACTGAGCATGAAATGCTCTGCTGGCACAGGACATAAGAACATAAGAAGAGCCATGCTGGATCAGGCCAAAGGCCCATCTAGTCCAGCTTCCTATATCTCACAGTGGCCCCACCAGATGCGTCTGGGAGCGCACAAGACTAGACAAATATCTCCCGATACCACTCCTTTGCATCTGGCCCTTAAAGTACCCTGGTTTTAAGCATGGAGATTACACATCAACATCATGGTTCAGGATATCAAACACAGAATTTAACACACACAATTACTACTTCTTCTGGTGCGTGAATTAATATTTAATAATATTAATTAATATTTAACAAACAATGCTGTCATTACAAGAAGTCAACACGGGTTTCTTAAAAACAAGTCATGCCAGACTAATTTGATCTCTTTCTTTGATAAAATTACAGGCCTGGTGGATGAGGGGAATGCTATGGATATTGTTTATCTGGACTTTAGTAAGGCCTTTGATAAGGTTCCCCATGGTATTTTTGCTAAGAAGTTAGTAGAAAGTGGGATAGATAGTGCTACTGTTAGGTTGATTTGTAATTGGTTGACTAATCGCACCCAAAGGGTGACCATAAATGGCCTCTCTTCAGCTTGGAGAGACGTGACCAGTGGGGTGCCCCAGGGTTCTGTTCTGGGTCCAGTGCTGTTCAATATCTTTATTAATGACTTGGAGGAAGGAATAGAGAGTATGCTAATTAAATTTGCAGAGGATACCAAATTGGGAGGGGCTGCTAATTCCCTAGAGGATAGGATGAAAATCCAAAAAGACCTTGACAGACTAGAGTGCTGGGCCAAAGCTAACGAAATGGATTTCAACAGAGGGAAATGTAGGGTACTACATTTAGGTAAAAAAAATGAATTGCACAAATATAAGATGGGGGATACTTGGCTGGAGGATAGTACCTGTGAAAGGGATCTGGGAGTCTTTGTGGACCACAAATTGAACATGAGTCAGCAGTGTGATGCGGCGGCCAGGAAAGCCAATGCGATTCTTGGTTGCATAAACAGAACCATAGTGTCTAGATCAAGGGAAGTGATAGTACCACTCTATTCTGCTCTTGTCAGACCCCACCTGGTGTTCTGTGTCCAGTTCTGTGCGCCTCAATTTAAAAAGGATGTTGACAACCTCGAGTGGGTGCAGAGGAGGGCTACCAGGATGGTTGAGGATCTGGAGGAAATGTCTTATGAGGAACGGCTTAGGGAACTAGGAATGTTTAGCCTCCTAAAAGAAGACTGAGAGGGGATATGATAGCTATGTTTAAATATTTGAAAGGATGTCATATTGAAGAGGGAACAGGTTTGTTTTCCATGGCTTCAGAGACTAGGACTCGGGGCAATGGTTTCAAACTACAGGAAAAGAGATTCCATTTGAACATTAGGAAGAACTTCATGACAGTTAGAGCTATTCGGCAGTGGAATATGCTGCCACGAAGGGTTGTTTGAGTCTCCTTCTTTGGAGGTTTTTAAGCAGAGGCTGGATGGCCATCTGTCGGAAATATTGTGATGGGGGTTCCTGCATGGCAGGGGGTTGGACTAGATGGCCCTTGAGGTCTCTTCCAACTCTATGATTCTATGATTCTATGAATTGTCTTAAAACAGTTGTGACAAATCAAACAACAGAAAGTATAGCATTCTAAATAATAATGAGTCCTCTAATGTTTACTATAAATTAAAAATTAATCATGTGAAATTTGGGTGCACTATAATCAATAGCAGGTACTTTCTAGATATGCATTTCAGGCTTGAAGTACTATACAACAAGCCACCCTCCACTTCTTCCTGCATCCATCCATAGTGTTTTAATGTTGGGCCTGAAATGAAATGGAACAAAGTGCATGTTTGAAAAGACTTTTTATACCAAGTTAGAAGCACTCTTCATTTTATGGATTTTGTAGCACAATGTGTAATGTAAAGAAAATGCTTGCTGGATATACAGACAGTGTTCTCTTCTTTGAACACCTTATTTAAATAAAAGCACACTGATCACCTTCTGTTTCAGCATCATTTTTCTGAAATGCACTGGCCCATTTAGTGGGAATTTAGTGAGCCATTTCTTCCATAAGTTCCATTGATTCAAATGGGCATCTCTAACTTGATTTACCATGTTCAAGTAGTTTGCAACTAGAGTTGACCCCACTGAATCAATGGAACCTACATAGAGGCTGAGTCATCCATCATCTCCACTGATTTTTTAAAAAAACATTTTTATTTATTTTCTACACTAAACCAAATAAAACAAAATATGTTGCTCATCCCCCTATCATTTTACCAATTCAATCACAATGTTTCCCAACATCTCAGCCCAGTATAATTCATATCTCCTTTCCCAACTTAAAAGAACATACAGTACTTTCATACTTAGTTTCCTTACTGTCTTATCCATATTCTAGCTGTCTTTACTTACATCTATTTTTGAATACAAAAGATATAGCCTATCTAATATCAACAGTATATTCAACCTCGATGGTTAATTCAACTAGCAAAAAAACTTATGCGTGCCGAATAAGATTCAAGGTCCTGGTTTTAATTTATAAAACCCTCCACAGCTTAGGACCTGAATATCTGGCAGAGTGAATCTCTCAAAGATCAACTGAGGCCCGACCAACCAGAATGTCACGGGCGCACTCACTTCGGGTGGCCACGCCCAGAGAGGCTTGGAAAATGGTGACCCATAACCGAGCCTTCTCAGTGGCTGGTCCTGTGTTGTGGAACCATCTCCCGAGTGAGTTGCGCCTTCCACAGTCTCTGCCAGCCTTCAAAAAAGCCTTAAAGACCTGGCTTTTTTGTGAGGCGTTTGGTGACTGTTAACTTGTATTTTTTTCCCTGTCCCGCCATCTTGCCATTGATTCCTTTTTGTAGTTTTAATGCAATGTTTTATTTAATTTGTCATTTCTGTTACTGTTTTCATTTTGTTGTAAACTGCCCGGAGTTCCTCTGGAAGACGAACGGTATATAAGTATTAAAATAAATAAATAAATAAATTTTAGCTAGCTATATATATCATAAATGTCATCCATGATATATTCACCTATTCTTCTTAAAAATACCTAAATTCAAATGCCTTCTCTATCTCAAGTTAGTATTTTATGGGCTATTATAAAAGAGCAACCTCTTGGTCTACAGATTTCACTTTATGCATAGAAGTTCTTATCTGTCCCTAACAACCACAATTCTTTTAAGGATCTAACAAATTAACATTTATTTATATTTCAGGTTGGTCTTCACATTTCCATTTTCCATTTCAATGTCTTCTGGGAAGATCTGAGTGTTTGAGTCTCCTTTATTGGTACCTTGGTAAAAAGGGATGCTACATCAAAACTGATTAGTATGTACCTGGGGTTGAGTTTTAGGATGTTGATCTTGTTCATGATGTGTCCTAAGTCCTTAATGTGGGAAGAGGTTTGTTCAATGTGGGGTCTGGAGGAGGGTGGGTAAGTGTTTTACTAATTCATGTGTTCAAGAACCAATGGCAGTTACAATGGGTCTGAATGGGGTAGAGCCTTTCTGGATTTTGGGGAGTCCATATAATCTTGGTGAAAGAGTTTCCGTCTTGCATATTTGTTGAATGACAGTGGGGTGGAAGGCGGAACTCCTGATTAGCCTGTTTGCTAGTGTTGTGATTTTCCTGGTGGGGTCCCATTTTAGTTTTCTGACTGTCTGGAACATGTCCTCCTACTGGAAAGAATTCATACAACCCGCAAGAAACTGGATACCACAGTAATCATGAAAACAGAAAAATGAAAGGAAAAAAGGCTCACCTTAACTTTACTAATGTAAAGGTTAACAACTAATGTAAACCTAGGAAGAATTTTATTTGTGTTTGATCACATACTGAATAAGCTGAATATGCAGTTTCCAAAAGCCTATCTGGATGCTCACAGCTCTTTCAAGGACTAGTGTTCACTACCAAGATCCCATTATCAAAATTAATTAGAGGGGAATGATGGGGGAGGGGTGCCACATTATGCTAGTTTGTATATAGCACACTCTCAGTGATCCCTGGGGCTTGCTAGCTAGTATATATGTCTAGGACCACAGGCCTCAACGGAACTGCTGATTTTCTTTTTGAAAAAAGCTGCTAACTGATGAGTTGTTCCAAACTAGCTCAGAAAAGTAAATCCTCTGCAAGGTACCCAAGCAGCAGGTCTCCAGTTAAAACACAGTTCAGTTTTGCACTCCATACCACAGTTTCTGGTGGAGAACTTCTGATATTTTCAGTTTGAGCTATCGTCATCATCATTGGCATCCTTCAGTCTCGAAAGACTATGGTATCATGCCTGGAGTAGAGATCCAAATAACAACACCTAGTGTGACTAAATAGGCCAATCTGGGAATGGCAGTCTCTACCACACTGGGGGCAGATGTGTTCTGTTTCTTGCCCAGTCCTCGAGTTTCATTGTTTCCGTGCCTGCCTCTTTTCCTCTGCCTGTTGGACAAATGCCTCTTCAAATTTATGTAGACCATGTTGTATCTTTTGCCTCCAGACAGTGCGATCGGAGGTCAGGGTTTCCCATCTGTTGAGGTCCATTCCCAAGGCCTTCAGGTCCCTCTTACAGATATCCTTATACCACAGCTGTGGTCTCCCTCTGGGATGCTTTCCCTGCACTAGTTCTCCGTATAGAAGATCTTTTGGGATTCGTCCATTGTCCATTCTCACAATGTGTCCAAGCCAGGCGTAGGCATTGCTGTGTCAATAAAGTATACATGCTAGAGATTCCAGCTCGTTTCAGGACTATGCTATTTAGAACTTTGTCATGCCAGGTAATGTTGAGTACTCACCTAAGACAGCGCATATGGAAGGTATTCAGCTTTCTTTCCTGTCGGGCATGGAGGGTCCAAGACTCGCTGCAATACAAGTGTGCTCAGTACACAAGCTTTATAGACCTGTATCTTTGCATGTTCTGTCAGCTTCTTATTGAGCCATACTCTCTTTGTTAGTCTGGAAAACATAGTAGCTGCTTTACCTATGCATTTATTCAGCTCAGACTCTAGTGAGAGTGTATCTGAGATGGCTGAGCCAAGATACACAAAGTCGTGGACAACCTCCAGTTCTTTTGCAGAAATTGTAATGCGAGGACGAGAGTCCACATTCTGGCCCATTATTTGTGTTTTTTTCAGGCTGATTTCTAGCCCAAAATCTTTGCAAGCTTTACTAAAATGACCCATGAGTTGTTGGAGATCTTCGGCAGAGTGAGCAGTAATGGCATCATCATCAGTGAAGAGGAGATCCCGCAAACATTTCACCTGTACCTTAGACTTTGCTCTCAATCTAGAGAGATTGAAGAGTTTTCCATCTGATCTGGTCCGGAGATAGATATCCTCTGTTGCAGTTCCAAAAGCATACTTCAGCATGGTAGCAAAGAAGATCCCAAACAAGGTTGGCTTTACAGGATCTTAAATAAGTTTATTTCAAGAACAGGGAAACCGGCACTGCCTAAATGTAAAGCTGTTAAATGAATAAAATATTTTACATAAGTATATTCAAAGAGGTTTAGGTGTCATGCTGCGGAGCTTGAGATTGGTAGTTCAATTCCCCACTGCTCCTGTGGCAAGGATAGCCAGCTGGTGTAGTCACAGGCAAGCTGCACAGTCCCAGAACTGGCCCCAGAAGAGGGAAATGGTAAACCACTTCTGCGTATTCTCTACCTGGAAAATCAGAATTGACTTGATGGCACATGTTTATTACTCAAAGGCTGTGCTTAGCGACAGATCAGTTTGCTAGACAAGCTTGGACAAATTACAGCCTCAAATAATCTGCATTACAGAAGGCATGCAACTGCTTCAGAGAACAAAGTTGCACGTCATATTATTTTACCATACTCGAATAAAATCTTTCACTGTGTGGCCAGGTTACAGAGGCCCATGCAAACCATTTGGCCACACTGCCCAAACCTTCCATGTGCAGGGGAATTCTAGGACAGCCCAATATGCTCATGACTGGGATAAATCATCCTACTCAGTATCCTTCACCACAGCTTGAGTGCTCCAGGTAGTTATCAAAAAATTTACAAGGTTAAGCATTGTAAACTATATGCCAACCCTGCCAAATAGGAATGCTAAAAACATATCCATAAAATGAAGAGAATACTGTAAAGTAAACAAAGCAAAGCCCTTCTTTAGTACCAACAGCCCTTGCTCCCCAAATCAAGTCAAAAGAAGTAAAGTTCCAAAAGCAGTCAAAAAAGTTGTGGAGCACATAAGCACTGAAAAAGATCTTAAGGTAAAGGACAATTACAGAACAGCTCACACAAGAAAATAAGGAAGCTAATTATGTATTCATGAATGCTTTTACAGCTGGGACCTGATAGCTGTTGTGAGTTTTTCAGGCTGTTTGGCCGTGTTCTGGAAGTTTTTCTTCCTGACATTTTGCCAAACTCTGTGGCCGGCATCTTCAGAGGGCCAGGAGCTCAGGGAACTAGGAGTTCTCTCTGGGCTCTGGGGTACAGAGTGAGTGAGACTGTGGGGTTTTAAAGTGGTGAGAAAGGCTCATCCCAGGACTGGTTTTTGGCCTTGGAAATTCCTTGTTACAGAAATAAGACACTGCTTGTAAAACATTTAAATTAATGGGAAATTTCTCCCATCTCCATGCCTGCTCGTCCCAGTCACAATCTAATAGGCCTGTGTTTCAAAGGGCATCTGAAATCCATCATCCCCCTATTTTCCAGCTTCTTGACAGTCACCATAGGTTCGATACAGAATTTAACACAGGTAAATTACATTCTGTTGGCACTACAGCGGCAATCTGCTCTGAATAGCAGCTATATCTTACTACATACAAATCCCAACTGCACTAAATGAGATTCTAATATGGATCCTGAGCAAATTCCAGGAAAGCACCACCCCCTAACATTACCCAACTCACAATGAAGTAAGTGCACAGTGACATAGCTGTCACCATATTTTCTCTTAAAGCAGCTGATGCCATTGTTAGGCCAGGGTTAAGCTAATTCTCATCCCGTTTTCATTATTAGTCAGGTCTCAGAAGCTGCCAGATTCCTCCTCCCTTTCTGCAGCTCAACACCTGCAGATTTCACTTCTGTGCAACCACTTTCTTCCCCTTTCCAGCCTCATGCCAGAGATAAGAATAAGTTTGACCCTATACAGTTCTGCTGTACATCAAATTTTATCACCTTATTTAAGTTAACCTTTAAATGCATCATGTTCAGCAAATTATAAACTTCAACTTGCAATACAAGATTCATGCAGCAAGCAGACTGTGACATGATTAATATGAGCATTACACTCTTGAATTGATAAATATTTGAGATCCTCCTCCATCTAAGCCCATATCCTCCCCCTTCTCCCATCCATTTGCTATGCAGATATTTATCAATGCATAACAAATCTTAATGCCAGGAAATATAAGGTATCATTGCCTCCCAGTTGCTTGGGACAATTTATAACTCTAGGCAAATGAGCAGAAAGAGAACAACAACCATAACAACAAAGTGCCGTCAAGAGAACCAAAGCGTTGTGTTAAGAGATGGAATTTTAAACACGGTTCATTACCAGTTCCACCCGTTGGACCAGTTTATTTAATTAATTTATGTATTTAAAATATTGCTATCCTGCCTTTCTGGTGTTTTTTTAATACTGATTTTAGCTCCTTGAAAACAGTGGTGGTGATATGCTAATTCAATAATGCAGTATTTGGATTTCATTCTGGGTTTTTTAGATTTTTCAAAATATCATTAGCAATGTTGCAGCACAATATTAATGGCTTATCCTATATGATGAGTTAACCCTAACTATAGTTACTGAAGTGATACAAGAGAAAAAGTATCTTTGCCAGAATGAGATACATTTCAAGCAGCCAAAATCCAATTATGATAAATCTTAAACTCTGTCAAAACAACAAGGCCAGTGGAAGTGATAGCATTCCAGTTGAACTATTTAAAATCTTAAAAGAGGATGCTGTAAAGGTGCTACATGCAATATGCCAGCAAATTTGGAAAACTCAGCAGTGGCTAGAGGACTGGAAAAGATCAGTCTATATCCCAATCCCAAAGAAGGGCAATGCCAAAGAATGCTCCAACTATCGTACAATTGCACTCATTTCACACGCTAGCAAGGTTATGCTCAAAATTTTACAAGGAAGGCTTCAGCAGTATGTGGAAAGAGAACTCCCAAAAGTGCAAGCTGGATTTCGAAGGTGTAGAGGAACTAGAGATCAAATTGCCAACATGCGCTGATTATGGAGAAAGCTAAAGAGTTCCAGAAAAACATCTACTTCTGCTTCTTTGACTATGCCAAAGCCTTTGACTGTGTGGACCACAACAAGCTATGGCAAGTGCTTAAAGGAATGGGAGTGCCTGACCACCTTATCTGTCTCCTATGAAATCTATGTGAGGGACAAGCAGCAACACTCAGAACTGGATATGGAACAACTGACTGGTTTAAAATTGGGAAAGGAGTACGACAAAGCTCCCTGAGGCATTTGGTGGGACCACTGTGAGATACAGGAAGCTGGACTAGATGGGCCTTTGGCCTGATCCAGCATGACTCTTCTTATGTTCTTATACTGTCACCTTGTCTATTTAACTTATATTCAGAGTACATCTTAAAGAGCAGAGACATCACTTTGCCGACAAAGGTCAGAATAGTCAAGGCTATGGTTTTCCCAGTACTAATGTATGGAAGTGAAAGCTGGACTATAGAGAAGGCTGATTGCTGCAGAATTGACGCTTTTGAGCTGTGGTGCTGGAGGAGAGTCTTGAGAGTCCCTTGGACTGCAAGGGAGATCAAACCTATCTATCCTGAAAGAAATCAACCCTGAATGTTCCTGAAGGACAGATTTTGAAGCTGAGGCTCCAGTACTTGGGCCACCTCATGAGGAGAGAGGACTCCTTGGAAAAGTCCCTGGTGTTGGGAAAGATGGAAGGCAAAAGGAAAAGGGGACGGCTGAGAATGAGATGGTTGAACGGTGTTATCGATGCAACTAACATGGATTTGACCAAACACTGGGAGGCAGTGGAAGACAGGAGGGCCTGGCGAGCTCTAGTCCATGGGGTTACGAAGAGTCAGGCATGACCGAATGACTGAACAACAAACTCCCTTCACTAACTGTTAGACCGACTACATGAAACATTTGCAGTAACAACTTTTTGAGCTGCAACACTGACAGAAGTAAAAAAATACCTTGCTCTAACAATAAAATGTAATATTAAATTCCTACAAGGCAGTACATTTTCTCATCATCAAGATTTGAAGTATCGCTTCACCTTCCAATTACACAAGTAGCTCTAATTTTTGTTCTTTGTATTTTTAAAAAAATGTTTTAAGTTTAATGAGAGCAAATGTATCAATTACAAATGCACAGTGCACTGAAAGCTGCATAAGACTACAATCGAGTACTTTATCAGCTAATAGTTTTCTGTTATAGCACTGGGGATGGATGAAAACCTTACCCAAGCCTCTGATCTCTGTTGCAGGCATTTGCTGTTTTTCCCAAAAACTTAGGGAGGGTAAACACGCAATATGGAGGGATATCATTGCAGTGAAAACGAGGTTAGTGTGAACAAAAATAAAGCTATGACACTTCATACTGAAGGCAGAAGGGTTTGCTCCCCCAGGCAAAATAATTGTCCAGATGCTAATGAGGGATATTCCCTATTACCTCATGGAAATAGGTTCTAACCAGCGTTCTCCTGTCCATGCCAATTCTCTCTGTTTAGAATTCAGTAGGATCATTTCCTTTCTCCAGTTTGAAGCTTCTCATATCTTAACTGTACTGCAATGGGGTCAAATTACATGTTAACTTTAAAACCAGAGTGCACAATTCTAGTATTCTTGGGAGCTCTACATATTCATCTCTGGATCTTAAATGGCTGCTGTCCCTGTGACCTTTCCCAACTCCAAGTGTTATATCTTACAAAAATGGTGGGCTGGTCAGTGAAAAAGTCCATTTTCTTACCCAGTGGCCTTAAAAAAGGAGATGATAAGGGGGAGGACAAAATTGCCCTCAGATCCACAGAAGGCCTTAGGAGGAGTGGACACCATGCAGCCCCTTCCTCAGATCCTTTTTGCAGGGACAAAAAGAACGGTGGCAGGAAAACAACTAATTCAACAGAAATGTGTTGTTGAAAGCAAGCTTTTCAGATTTCATAAACTGCCAGAAGGACAAAGTGAGTGCTAGATCTAATCAAACACGAACTCTCTAGAAGCAAAATTCCAAAGGTGACGTACTTTGCGTACATCGGGGGGGGGGAGCCAATGGAAAAGGAAGAATGATGGGAGCAGAAAGGAAAGATCAAATGTGAGATAGATTGACTCCATAAAGAAAACCACAGCCTTAAGATTTCGGCAGGTCTATTAAAGACAGTTGTGGAGGCCACTAATTCATACAGTTGCCATAAGTTGGAAGTGACTTGATGGCACGTGGCAAACACCACTCAACCGTTTTGTTTTGTTTTGTTTTGTTTTGTAAACAATCCTGAAAAGACCTTGTGCCTAGAAAGTCCCCTTGTGCTCTCTAGGTAGTTATGAGGAGCAATTTTACCCATGTTCATACACCCCAAATGGTCTTTCTTTCTTTGTCTATTTGTTTAAAGTACAAGAACAGCAGCAGATCTTTTCAAACTATAATAAAATAAACCCATTTTTTTCAGTCAACAAAACCTCATTGTTTACTGACTTAATTATATATCTAAAAATTAAACATCAAAACCAGCCTTTTAGGCTATGCCCCTTTCCTTTGGCTCCTCCTGCTTGGGAGAACAGGTTTTGGTTGCAGCCAAAAAAAAATTTTTTTTTTTGGGGGGGGAGGGAAGGCCCTCAGCCTCCCTGAGATATCCCTTCCTTGGTTGAATGTTCAGCATGCAACTTAATCACCTTTTTCTCCCTTCTCCATGTCAACCCTGAGGGATATTTGTGGCTTCACCATAACCTACCATCTTGTTTTATTCCAAGCTAGCAAAAAATTAACACCTGAGGAAAAACTGAGATAAGGAGGAGAAGGCAGTTGACCTTCTTTGTGGCAGAGTGGCTTCCCGTCAGATGGATGGTAAATAAATAAATAAGACCACACTCGATCCTTACCCTCTGTTAGTGCTTCATCCAGGAACAACTTGAGCCGCCTGCTTCGGAGCCCAAACACTTTCCCTGTTTCATGCAGAAGCCCTTGATATGTTAGTCCGTTCTGGCCAACAGGATTTTCCATGAGGAGAGTTCCAACCACTCCATTTAGACATTCTGAAGGAAAACAATTTATCAGGATTTTAGCAGTAGAAACAAAGCTAAACCAAGATAAGCATCTACTTGACAATCTCTTGGCATATGACTGTAAACAATTCATTGTCTTGATTAAGCTTAATTTGATCTTATCTTTGAGATTGTATAGAGTTTTACAATCTATATATTGTACCCTAAAATGACAGATTTCCCCCTCAACCATCCTGTTTAGGCTGCTGTTTCACACCAATCTGCCCATGGCAGGGGGTGGAAAAGACACACTGAGCCCAGTAAGGCTTGTTATGTGGCACTGGGTTGCATTCAACCTAAGCAACCCTCACAGGATTTTGAAGATGTGTCCTTAAAGAGTGGTGTCACCAATGTCACCCCCACCAGTGAGTTTTCATGACCAAGCAGGAAACCAAAACCCGAGTCCTTAGTATTGCATTTCATTCACTACAGCTCACCAGCTTTCTGAAAGAGACTTACTTTTCAATTAATTGTTATTCCTTACTGAACTTCTAACTGCCCTTAGCATACAAACTGCCTGACACACAGAGAGAGACTTTGCCTTTCCCCCATCCCTCCTTAAACTGTATACAAGAGATGATACCTTAGTGTGCACATATTGTAAAACTCTATAAAATCTCAAAGATAAGATCAACTTAAACCTAATTAAGACAATGGATTGTTTACAGTCATATGCCAAGTGATTGTCAAGTACAGTGGACCCTTGCATAACAAACAGCTTGTATAACATAAAATTTGTACAACATAAAAAATTCTGGAGATAGGGGAAATTTGCTTAACATAATCGCCTATGGGGAGAATCTGTACAACATAAAATGAGATTACTCTGTGTTCAATGCATTCCTATGGGAATTTGTATAAAGGAAAATTTGCTTAACATAATTTCATTGGGAATGAATTAATTACTTTATACATGGTACCAATGTAAATGCTTATCTTTCAGATGCATAGCTACTACAAAACCCGGAATGTTTAACTGCTGGAATGAAACCAAAATTGACCCCGGGTTCAGTCCCAGGTAGCTGGCTATGGGCTAGCATACAAGCAGCAGGCCTTGCTTTTTTGTTGTTTTATTCAGCAGAAGCACTTGCCAAACAACTCCTGAAATCCAAATACTACCTCCCCATTCCTTCTACATAATAGGAACATCACCTCCCTGTTCTGTATCTTTGTTATGACCCTTGTCTTTGATTATCAGCTTCTCCAAAGGTGTCCTAACCCTTCATGGCATCACACCTAAATGGGGCAAAGAGGGTGCTTGTGCTTAATAATCAGGTGGGTCACGTGTACTAACTGCATTATCTGCAGCCGGGGAACAATGTGTAGGGCAAGCCGGCCTTAGGAGGTTTCGGAATGTCTAAATGTCAATAAATAATCTGATTTGCATGATTCTCTGCACTGGCAGCAGGCTGGGCTGAATTACCCTTGCGGTTTTACTCAAACTTCACAATTCCTACAGTTCGACTCTCACAGGAAGTACCTTGCGGTTTTGCATTCACCAGTCGTAAATTGATGTACTGACAGAGGAAGCCATCAAGACTACCCAAGGCCGGTACTGACCCTGCAGTTACATGAAGCATCTTGCCGCTAAGACTCAGCAAGTCTGTTTGGTTTTTCAGCTCTGAAAAAGAAGAAAGAAACCAAGCTTTTAAAGGAAAGCTGTCACAGAGCACTGTCCCCCCACATCAGAGGATGCTGCCTGCTGCTTCCATGAGATGTGCTTTCCTTTTTAGGTTACAGTTCTCAAACATATTCCAACTGGAAACACATGCACTGAAAATCAGTACTGTCATGCTGTAAATATCCCTTGCATAATGTATACCATATAAGGAGAATAAGATGAGGAGCCATCCATTGCTCTGCTTGTCTCAAATGGCCACCTGACCTTAGTTTCCCAATGCTGCAAAGAAGGTGAGGAGATTCATAGCAGGAAGAGGTTATCCATGGCTTGTACTCATGATGATCAGATGTTTACTTCAGAATCAGAGAAAATACACCTCTAATGATGGCGTACAACACTGACAGAGGACTTGCACCTTCATGTCCTGGTTCTTAGCTTATTATAGGTATCTGACCGGACTGTGTAAGAACCAGGTGTTGGGACAGACACAACACTGGCTAGATGCATTGCAATTCTTCTTATAAGCAGAGACAGGCTTCCGTCTTGTATAATTAGGCTAAGCAAGCTTTTGCATGACTTCTCCTCCTTATGCGCTAACATTTGTATACACAGACCATACTGTTTGTTGCCTGTTCTAAAACTAAACCAGCACCAGCATGGGAGTTACAGACAACTCCCAACCCATACAGTCGCCTTTTTCCAGATGTTACTTGTATCACATGGGATCATGCTGCAAGGAAGTTGGGGGCTTATGCTGTCCTAGTACCCAGTAAAGGTACTCGATTGCAAAGGAAGAAAAGATACAATGTCAGCATTAGTACTGATAGGAGGAAAGCACCTAGAAGAAAAAGAGTTCTTTATTTAAGCATGACATCTGCAGATGGTAGGAATTATTGGTGCAAATGCATCTCTAGGTATATGTAGGGTAGAACACTGGATAAACTATCAAGGGAAAGGCAGAGAACAAAATGCTATAGGCCAGGCCAAAACTGAAATATGGAAACCTGGTATCTACAGAAGAAAGAACCACTACTACCTAGCCAAACCTGTCAGATAGGATTCTTTTGATAGCAGTGTTAGGGGGAAAATCAGCTATGCCAGTTTGACCACCTTGGAAGAAAGGAGAGACTATCAAGGAGAGTGGTTTTCTTTAAAAGGCAAATGTCTCAACAATAACCAGACATCTTGCTACTTTTCACTTATTTTGCGAATTGTGATAGGCCTGTGACAAATGGGCTACTTTGAAGGAAGATTTTTGGACGACACGGTAGCATGGCAACCCTAAACTCAACACTACTGAAGGGAGAAGTGTACATGCTGTTTCTATCATTGTTTACTGTGGCAGTGTTTTTACCGTGCTGTATCAAAGACCACCAGTTAGTGGGCAGTCTGAGTTCAACAAAACAAAATAAAGTGGGGGAGGGAAGTAGGACACTAGCATCCAACATACCAGAACACACTTTTTACCACCTTTCAAACTAAATATAATAATTTTCATCATCTCCTGCACACACTCCGGGCTTGCATATTACAGTATATCTAAAAGAGTGTGTGATACTTTTGGGAAGATGTAACAACAAATTTAGTGTTGTAACTTTTGAAACAAGTCATAAGCCTTTCAAATATGCCAAACTATATTCTTTTAAAAATGAAATGGTAATAGCTTAATTGAGCCAGGATAACTATATATTTTTTAAAAAAATCTTAACTAAAACGAATACCTCCTTCCTCTATTTTTGTTGTTCTACCTCTACCTCTAGCCACCTACTTCAAGGAAGCATAAACTTAAATGCAAGAATTATTAAATACTTGCCATAGGTACATGGCATTACGGAGCATAATTTCCTCAACTTCGCTTTCTCATTTAAAAAACAGTACTTCATCATATATATAGCTGTTCTGCCTCTATTTGTTGCTGTCAAGAAAGGCCATATAAGCAGATAAATAATTCAGCACATTAACTCAGTGGACTTGAGTGAAGATGATATAGCTGAATGCTCAGTGCAAAATGCTGAGTGGCCCCGAGATAAACCTTCCCAATGACTCTCATCACTAAGTGACAACATAGCAGGTTCAGCCGCATGACTTTGTGGCTCATGCGGCCTAACAGACCTATTGCTCAGCCAAAATGTCTTCACATAACAGAGAAATGCAGGTCAAGATGATACAGATACGCTAGAAATGGCTTTATGAAGTTAAAGGATGACTGACGGAAGAATATTTTCAACTTGGAAAAAAAGTCAGCTTGAAATTTTCTCTTTACAAGCTGAGACTACTACCATAAAGCAGGAAACAAATTTTATTGATTGAATGTCACATTTTGTAAGCCCCATATTTACACTATGCATATATAAATAAGATTATCAACACTGCCTGGAGGTTGCAATTTACTTCAATGTGTTAAGAGATACAGTATCCAAAAACCGGACAGACAGAAGATGCCTAAGCATTGTTTCTCTTCACATTACCTCTGTCATTTACCACAGAAATTGACTCCAGCATGAACACTGTTGCTAAGAAAAACATGGTACTAAAATCTGCAGCCAACTCAGCCTCAAGTACATCTGGCACTATCAAGTGCATAAGAGACAATTGCCAAACTTTCCAAGCAGGTTGCCCATCAATAAAGAAAATGTTATTTCCAATATTATGAGGTTTCCCATAAAGAACTAAACTACAGTATAATAAAGCCCTAAAGTAACTTTTGACTTCCTACCCTTTCCATTTTTGGTATCTGATGCCACATGATAGCCACATCTGAGCATTATAAAAGTTCTGCAACGCAATGTAGAAGCCCTGCATTACATAAGCTACACAAGGTTTTTAAAAAATGTTTTAAAACAAATTAGGCTATTTGGTCATCATACAGAACCACAGAAGTTATTCTGCTTTATCTAATCTATGCATTAAAAATCTCCCCCTTCCATATTGTTTAATAGTGATTTAAAATCAGTGCTTTCTAAAATAAAATCTTAACAAGCATTATGTAGCAAAATATGGGGGGGATTTTGCTATTAGAACTGTACTGTAATTAGTTTTTGTTGTTGTTGTGCCTTACAGTACCGGTGGCCATGATATTCCAGTTTTTTATCATCCCTACATTCTGTAGCTTCCAAAAACAGAATGTTCTAACAATCTTTGGCATTAGAATACAAGAATAGGAAATAAAGCAGAATTTGGCTTGGGAATCAGACATGAAGCAGGAAAGAGACTCAAAATTCTGTGAAGCCAACAATTTGTTTATTGCAAATAATCTGTTAAACCACCTAACAGATTATTGTGCATGTAAGCATTATCAGATGTCCAACAGAAAAAAACAAATTGATTACATAATTAGAAGCAGCTGATGAAGAGGCCGTCTTCTCTGAGTAAATAAGACAAGAAACAGACTGTACTGCAAAACTTTGAATATTAAAGAAAAATGATAAAAGCAGCCATGTACCAAATATAATACAAATAATAACCCTCAGTAATCTAAAGACCATGCAGACCTTAAACATATACTATAAATTGCCAACAGCATTTTGCAAACATTGTCAAAGAACAGGGCAATGTTTTATTTGATCAGAATATAAGTGATCTTCTGAAAAACTGTATATAAGACATGTAAGGGTGAAAGATTCCTTCAGAGAAGAATTGTTTGATGGAGAATGTGAAATTTCAGAAAATGGAAAGCTGCTTGCAAAGTAATCATAAGAGATAGGATACCGAGACTGATTCTAAGCCATACTGACTAAAGTTACTGACATCTTAACTGTTACATGTTATGTAATATGGAAAACAATGGTGTGCAACTGAAAAAGTTTAATTCATCGTATATTCCATTTCTAATGAAAGGAGATGCCAAGAAGTGAAGAAGACACAGGACCATTGCATTACTTTCTCATGCAAAGTAATGCTGCATATTTTATAACATACTCTTTTACCATTTATGGAGGAAGGAATATAAGATATTCAAGATTGATTGCAAAAGAAGAAACATTTGAGATTGCACTGCAAATATATGTTGGGCATTGGAATTTAGAAAGAATTCCCCCCACCAAAAAAATCTATTGGTGCCAAGGTAGATCTCAAAAAGCTACAGATCATTCCAAAAGAAATGAGTGTGCTATAACATTTGGTTGGTTGGTTGGTTTATTGATTGATTTGACTTATATACCACACCATCTGGCATAAAAGCCACTCTGGGCAGTTTACATAATTTTAAGGTACACAATGAAACATAATAACAAACATAAAACAAAATAAGAGACCATAAAATCAAAATCAATATTAGAATCTGATGCAGAATCAGAATCTGATGCATAATCTATATTTTGGGGATAATACTACTGTTTGGACATTATGTGGTGACAGAAAAAAATCACAATTACAGAATGACTACATAAGAACTAGACAGTAATAATTTTTTTATCACGCCAACCCGATAGAGGATGCACAATAACCATCCATTGGTTTCAAGTAATACTGACCTGTTTTTCCATTGAAGATTGCAAGTTTTGACTTTTCAAGTCCAAAAATTGATGAAATAGTACTAACAAGTTTGGTAAAGTCTAATTTATTATCTCCCTTGGGATTTTCCAGCAACACCATACCACCTGGGGAAAGAAACACACTGTAGTTTGCAACGAAAGTAACTTTTTTTATTTAATAGATCATGCTGGTTGTTAGACCTAGACCTGAGTGGACATGAAAGACAGGTGATCTGAAAGGTACATTTCTCTTTTCTTACCCAGCAACAAATTAAATAACTTCATTTTAACTGAAAAAAGAATACAAAGACTTCTCTTTTTAAAATTGACAATAAATATCAGACTAGAATGATCCCAATGGTTAAGATGCCTAAACACATCCTACAGCTGAATTTGTAAGGAAATGTGGCTATAATTTGATTCCCACATTCAAAAAAGACCTATTAGATCAAATCCATGGGGACCAATGAGCTTGAGACAGATTTTTATTGAGTAGTTTCCTCTCATGCTACACAAACTACTAAGAAATAGAGAATAAATCCAAAAGTAGTTTATGAGTCAAGTGTTCAGAGGAAAACACCTCCCTTAGGCTGTTCAAACACTTTAACTGACCATAAGAATCTTTCTAGGCCCAGACTGTAACAGCTAAAAATAATAAAAAAGCCTTGGTATCCATATCAGAGTTACAGTACTAGGATCTGTTAATGTGTGGTGTGTGCATCACATGCCATCAAATTGGAAATGGCTTCTAGTGATCCTAAACAACTGTTTTCATTGGTTTACTATTTGTTGAAATAATTCTATAACCATTGACATGCCCTTAATATGCCTTTTCCACATATCTATCCAGAAATTAGTCATATCTTTCCTATGCAAGGGAGTTCGCAATTAGCAGTACCAACCTATGACCGAACCCAGAGGTATTAAGTTCAGTGGCAATTAATATCAGGCAACCAGGTAAAGGGATTGCAACCTGAACAAGGTACTCTTCATTCACCACCACACAGGCTGATTATGCAGATCTGTCATCTCGGGCAGGCCCTGAAGTAATACTCAGTCCATGATTGCATCAATATATTACATATACTAGTCTGATAGCTACTAAACCGGAGCCTTGACAAGTAATATTATTTATTTATTTAAAATATGTTTACCCCATCTTTCTCCCTGGAAAGGACCAAGACAGCTTGCAACACTGAGGACAGTGTATATAATCGGAGACAATAATTATACAACAGTTGTTTACAATATTAGATACAATACAGTGGTATCATGAGTTACAAAATTTATTTGTTCCAAATGCATTTTCTTAACTCAAAATTTTCTTAACTCAAAACACAGTTTCCCATAGGAATGCATTGGAAATTGATTAATTTGTCCCAAGTGGGAAATCACCCCCCAAAGCACAGTTAGCAGGCAAACAAACAACAGATGAGCAACCTACCTTATAATAACCACTTGAGAAACCCACCAAAGGTCCAAAAAAAGTCCACAAAATGGTGCCAAATATTTCTGAAACCGGGCACTTCATGCAGGTCATTGACAAACAGAAACCCCATTTCTCAGCTTCCCTTTTCAAAATGGCTCCTTCTTCTTTCCAATTGCAGCACATTAGTCAGGTGCCCACAAGATGGCAATATAACTATTGCAAACAAGCAGGTGCAGTTTTGAAAAGGAATCTTTCTTTTCCTTTTCCCTTTCATAATTCAAAAAAAAACCAGGCTTTTTGTAACTCAAAATTTTTCTATGCCAGTGTTTTTCTATTCATAACTCAAATTTTTCATAACTCAGGGTGTTTGTAACTCAAGGTACCACTGTATTTAAAGCTAAGAACAATGAGTGTGCATAAGAAGCCTTCAAATTTTAGAAGAGTTTAAAAGAAAATAACAAAAAAAGGAATATACCTTGCTCTTTACCATTGACACAGATGTTCAAATTGACATAAGCACACGTTGGCTCAGTGTGACGATCTAAAGCACCTTTGGTGAGTGTAATTTCCAGTTCTGAGCCCTTCAGCTAAAAAAACAAGCAAATAAACTATTGCATTTTCTTGCATTATTTTTCTAAGGAGTGCCATGCAAACTCCCCCCACTTTCCCCAAAAGTAATTATAATTTGAGTACAGTGTCAGGAATCATAGTAACAATTGTTGCTAATTATGGAGTCACAGCTCCACATGCAGAATAAAAAAACAGGGTTTCTGGATCTGCTTGTCACTTACTGGAGGAAATTGTTATTAGCCATTAACTGCCAAGTAACAATTTTATTTTGAACAGTAACAATCAAATCCTTAAGTCAGGAAGGACTCTGGGATTTTTTGATTGAAGAAATACATCTCTCTCTGTATAGCTGGTATCTTATACAGAACCAAATACTGATGTATATAACACACTTTTTGTATCACCTCTCATTATATTTTATAATATGTGTGTGCATGTGTGCATATACAGTAGGTATGTTTCATTATATTCTGCATAGAATCTATTGCTAAAGGTTTTGATAATTGATTATATACAGTTTTAACATATGGGCTTCTTGACTACTTGATACGGGGAGGGGAGGGGGAGGGGAAAGCAAGCAGTATCCAAGACTAATCTATCCTATTTAGATTAATCATCTGCATCTAGATTGTTATACTAATGCAGAATTTATTTTTCATGGTTCTCTTACAAACCCAAACATTTCTGCTGAATATCTAACATTATTTTGCTATCCCCATTAAATTACATGCTAGTACCCATTCATCACAATCAACTGGAATATGATCAACATCTTTTTGATAATTTTAAATTTTATAATATTATTCACCATATACTTATACACTATTACACATTTTAATCATATCAATTGTAAATTGTATCCATCATCTGTCTAAGCAAAAAACCTAACTAACCAACATAAAGTAAGACTTGAAAGCAATTTACACTGCATACGCTAAAAAAACATTTTAATCCCAGTCACATATGATGTCAACCACCCCAAATATTCTGTGAGGAAGCCATATTTTGCCTGGGCGCCATACTCTGTGTCAGCCAGGAGGAGGACACTCCCCAGCCAGATCCCATTGCACGTTAAGTCCCTGTCTTGTGTCTCCACTTAAGTTTACTGCTTAAACCTCTAAGGCAGGGGTGCCCAAACTTTTTGTAAGGAGGGCCAGACATGGTGGCTGAGAATGTGTCAGGGGCCGTTTGCTCCCCGACCCTGCCACCCCACTGCAAGCCCCACCCACTGACCCATAAGTCCCACCCACTGACCCCTTGCAACCCCACCTGCAGGAAGGAAGGCAGGGACCAAGGGAGGGAGGGAGGGAGGTGGAAACCAAGAGAGGAAAGAAGGAAGGTGGGGAACAAGGAAGGGAGGAAAGAAGCAAGGTGGGGACCAAAGGAAGCACAGGGAGCCGTGGCCACCACAGGGGAATGTGTGGGTGAAGGAGGGGGAGGGAGGGGCGGGCCAGCCAGCCGGGGGCCACTCAGAATGGCCTGACGGGCGGATTTGGACCCTGGGCTGGATTTTGGGCAGGCCTGCTCTAAGGCACAGAGAATACACACACACATACACACAGATTAGTCATGCTGGCTATTTATACATTTTATACATGGTTACATGTACAAATAAGGTAAAATGTGCCACTGCAGAGTAAGGGTTACAACTGCACTGGAGTAGCCCCTTGTGTACCACTTCAAACAATCAGAATGGAGATCTTTCATATGAAGGTACAAAATTAACATACATTAAAACAGTGCTCTCCACCATGTGCTTTCAACAGGTTAAATCTGAAGTATTAATTCTGTGATGACGACTACTTAAAATATGGAGGTAGGAAGGCTTTTCTTTGAAGTTCTGGGTGTGCAAACCCACACAAACTAATTTTGAAACTGATGATTTCACTGACTCCTTGAACTTAATGCTCGTTATACAATATGATCACCTGAAATGGATACAGTCCAATAAAGATTTAATGTGAGCAATACATTATTCAAATAATGGGCTAGGTGACCATGATCTAAAGGATTCGTATTCTTACCTGAGTCTTTTCTTGAATGAGAACTTCTTTCGACGGAGGCACTGGGTATGGCTTCAAGGCAGCCTTTATTGTTGCAAAAATGAAGTCTGTATGCTCCTTAATAACAGTTTCAAGATAACTGCCTTCTGGTTGTGCGTGGTAATATACTGTAATCTCATCAGTAGGAACAAGATTTCGCTTTGAAAAAAATTATTAGCACAAATGATTATTAAACATTATCTAGAGGAACAATTTTGCAAAAAGAAAATAAAATCTATATTAGGTATTGTTAGAATTTTAAAAGGCATCTTAAAAATGATCCAGTAAAATTATTTTTGAGAAATACAGGAAAGCAGGAAGGGAATTTAATTATACAAATTATTACAATTGAGTTTTCCTGTGTGGAAAGTGCAATGATGCTTCAAGTAACAAGTTTAACAGTATGCCACCCAACACAACAACATACAAATGGCCTTTGTCATTTCATTAAACTAAAACTGTTGAGAAACAAATATGATCACTGGATTAGAAGTATGAACAAAATTAATGATATTCACTTGTGGATGAGTCTGTAGTTATTTTCAACTGAGCACTGAACTTTATTCATAGATCCAGTTAGCCTTGCAATGGGAAAAGTCACCTTCACACACAATTACCTTTGCCATCCTCAATTTTTATCTTCTGTTTTATTCTCCTTTTATGGCCATCTGTTCTCAGTCTTTACCCCATGCACTCCCAACTCCTCTCCTTCAATGCTTTCCTATTATGTTTAAAGTATTGATTTGCCTTTTTTTTCTTCATCGCCATTCTGTCATTATGATCTGCTCAACGATTTTGTTTCTCACAGTGCTGCAGCTGACTTGGCAGGAGGGACATATGAATTTACAAGACAACATCAAAACAGGAACCCACTAAATTGAAATAAGGCAAACTCTAGGCTCCTGTGGTTTAAGAAGCACTTTCTGCAAAGCACAGCGCTCATCCTACAGTCCATTTGGAGTTGCTCTTGCAGCCTTATATTAATGTCACTGTGCCTCTGTGCTATATGCAAGCTACCACCAAAGAACTGGGCTCCATCTATGCTCAGGCCCCTGCCATGTTGGCAACCATTCTTGCTTTTCAAGACAAAGGAAGGGCGATGACGACAAAGGTGAACTGTTCCTCTGACTGAGGCTAACAGCACTTCTAAAGCACAGCCCATCTTGTACACAAAGCACAAATGCCCTTCACACCATGCCTCTGGTGGAACTGGTCCTACCATAAACCTCTCAGAAGTGCTAATTCCCCTGGTGAAAATAGCTGAAATCCAGCACTAACCTACACCAAGAGTAGGCTCTTTGAATCAAGGGAACACACGGAGGAGTTGACTTACCAAATTCCCACGGATTCAACAGGTTATGATTTACTGCAGGATTTTAGCCAATGTATGCAGGTACAGTCGTCCCCCGCCATTTTGTGGTTCATATACTGTGGTCCTGGTATATCGCGGGACCGCAGTACATGAAGGCAAGGGCTCCCGGGGCAAGCTCTGTGTGCCTGTTTGAGACCTCCTGCCCTTACCCCAGGTCTGGCGCTGCCCCGAGCAGGTCTCTGATGAGCTTCCCAGGCCTGTCAGAGGCCCCAGAAATGGTTTCGGGCAAACCAGAAGTGTCTTCTGAAAAACCGGAAGTGCCTTTCTGGATCATCCAAAACCACTTCTGGGGCCTCCAACAGGCCTGGGAAGCCCATCGGAGGCCCATCCGGGGAAGCGCCAGGCCTGGGGTAAGTGCAGGAGGCCCCAGGCAGGCTCCAACCCAACATTCACATATTGCAGATTTTCCTTCATTGTGGGTCAGGTCAGGTCCCTAACCCCCACGAAAATGGGGGATTACTGTAAATGCATCTTGTTTCTTGAGTTTAATGATGCTTCCTTCTTTTCAAAACCAACTGAGAAATTTTCCACAGGTGCCATGAGCCTCAATAGCAAGCTGTAGGAATCTTGTTTCCAGAAGAAAAAAAGTAGTATTTCTCAGAAATCATACTGGCATCTTCAGCAGTGACAAAGCGAGACCTTTGGGACATTCATGGGTGGGTGGGGGATGGCCCTGCAGGCTGCCAGGATTTGCCCTCCCCTGCTCTAAACCCTCAACATGTAGCCGCTGATTTCTATTTTTCTTTTTAACTTGGGGAAAGTGTCCTCATTGATTGGTAAAATATATATGTAAAGTATTAGTAACTGTGAACAACACAGGATTTCAGCGGCCATACATGGAAGTGTAACAAGGGGTGGTTCAGGGCTTACTACACAGAGACAAATCTACATCTCTGATATCCTTAGATGCCACAGTTTCAATGTTTCAACTGGAGTATCATTAATTGGAGAAACTCACAAGATAAAAGTGTGAACTGGCTTCAAGAATCTCAGAGCAGGAGTGGTCAGTGCACAAAGCCAAGGTACAAAAATGCCCATAAATATTCGCCAGTGATTATTTGGCTCAGAATCACTGGAACAGCAGTCCACCATCAAGTACAGGACCTCAAGTAGACTTGAAAAGCAGATGGCTACTGATTTGCCATTTACTTTGGATCTTAAAAGTCAATAATCATTAGTGCTACTGTTGACCCTGCTGCTATTACTCCTATTATTCCTATAATATGAGGCTGTAATTAATACATTACAAACAAAGGTTGCCTATGGGCTTACAGTAAAGGCACTTTGCAATTCAGTCTACCCTGCTTCCCCAAGATACTGTTTGTTTTTCCATCAGTTTGTTCTAAACAGGAGCCAGAGCCATACAGCAAGTTACTTTTAGCGTGGGCAGATTTTTTATAAAGGATTCAGCATGGGAAATGATCAAAAATTCCACTACACTCAGATCCTTCACTACTATTTCGATCACAGAGACATTTTTTCCTGTGCAAAAATGTTTAAAATGAATTGATGCTGATGATGGTAATGACTATGAAAAGATAATCACGGAGGCAAAGGCGTTGGGTGGAAGGATCGAATTTGCTTTATCTCCTAGTCATACAAACCTTCTTTCGAAGTTTCTGAATACGATTAATTACTTCACGAGCAACACCTTCGTCAACCATAGACTGATCAGGAGTTACATCCAGGAGAACCAAAACCTGGCAATTAAAAAAAAAACAGATGTTCTGAGCAAAGTAACAAATGTAAATATATAGCAAAAGTTACAAACTAAAAAGAAGTCATAGGTAACCAAAAATGTGGAGCATGTTGACATATACAAGCATACAAGAATGTGATTTAATGAACTTTGAGATAAATCGTAGCCCTGCAGTAAAAGTCAGAACAGAGAGGACCCAGAGCAGCTTCTTTAAATGGATGCATCTGACGTGCAACAAATGTAAAACAGGATTTGAAAATGTACATTGTACTGTGATATTTATTTATTATTTGATTCATATACTGCAACCATCTAGCAGAAAGCGACTCTGAGCGGTTTATAACAAAATGCATTAAAACACATTATACAACTTAAAATAGTAAACAAACTAGTCAATCCAAACCACCATGACTTAACTAATAACAAAACAAAGATAAGTAAGCCCAAATCAAAACTATTCTTGACATGAACAAACCCTTTGTGTGAGACTGAATAACTGTTTGGATCCCCCTTTGCCCTCACAGGCAAATACTCCAAAAATGGGTTTCACACTTCTAATTTAAAGAGCATGATTCACAGGAACTAGGGCTAACAAAATTACACGTGTGGGTTCCAGTCCTCTGCATGCCCCCACCACCATCCCTAGCTGCTATATTAAATACCTGAAAATCAGAATGTGCTTCAAACTGGGCAGACCCTGCTACAGTCTGGTCAAAGGTATACATCAGGCGGAGATCTTCGTCATGCAGTTCATGGCCATTCACCACAATGGAGCCTGATTCATTTAAATCAGAAAAGCATCTATTTTATATTGAAGCATGGTCAAGCATTCCAAGAAAACTGCAATGGCTCTACACTCAAATAAACCCTTGTGCTCTTCTCTTCCTTTCATTTTGAAAACAGCATATCTATAAAGGTATTCTTACCACATTTTATCTCAGTTATGTTGTAATTTGGACAGACTTCATTTAAACTACTGCATTAACTTAGAATGAAAATCAAGTCTAATAATTCACAAGTTCAGATTTTTACAACATCTGTAAAAGATTTCATAAGGTTTAAACTTTATGTTCTGTACCACAATTTGGGAAGACTGTGGTTTTGAAAAATGGGCATGAAATTGATTAAATAATGCAAATAATTAATGCCCTTTCAACAATATTTAGCCATGTGAGCTCTTTTTCACAACCTTACAACTAGTTGTTTTCTTCACCAGATTTAGCATTTGCCCTTGCTGAACATTTATATATTAATTCAGTCTCTAAATTTACACCTCTACAAAAAACCTCTGAAGCGCAGAAGTCAGAAACCAGACAGAAATGATAAATCAGACTGAGTCTACATAATACTTTTATGTAACTATCAATATGCTAGCACAAGCTCTAAACAATAGATAGCACCCAAGAACAACTAGTCAGGTTAGAGAAGCATGCCAAGACTATTATTTAAGATGAGGGGATTCCAATAACTAAACAAACACAATGAAAGCACAATATGGTAATTGCAACAGAACCCCAATGTTTCAAACTAATGTCTCCCACAGATTTCTGCAACCTAGAAGACATGAGGTTTCAGGCCAAGTTGCTTTCATTTCACATGGAACCACACCTCAGATTTTTGTTTGTGACATAATGCTATTATCTGCTGTGCTATTTCTGTCATCAGGCTATCTCTGGGAAAGAGAAATTGAACACCCGTTATGGATTAGTTTCAGATCTTCTCTAAAGTTGCCTCAGTTTTCAATAACCTCTCTCCAATTAATTCCATTATGACAAATGCAGCAGAAGCACATGCTGAAAGATCTCTCAAGTAGGCCCTTTTGTGGGGGGGGGGGGCAAATCCTCCAAAAAACAGATTTTTTTAATCTCACCACTTCCAAGTAGAAAAAACACAGCAAAAGGCAGCAAGAACAACAATCAGTCTTAGAGGTTTTAGACACAAGACTTTTTTTTAATCAGATAAAGGACATTCAAGTTCAAAAAGTGGAAATACTTCTATTTATACTTGTTTGGATAACCTGAAACAGACAGGCTGGCTTGCTGACTAAGCACCTCCTGTTTTTTTTTTTTCAGGATTGATTTAATTCTTGTCATCTTTCCAGTTATTCTTCAATATGTTTACTGAACCTTTAAACATTGGTCATTATATTACCCGTGGAATAGCTTTTAAATCCTTGACAGTTTGTTCCTAAGATATAAAATGTACACCAAAATTATGAAATGGATTGAATTGCCTATTTGAATACAAACGTTTCCTTGGCATGTTAATAAAGTCACTCCCATTACACTTTTCTGATAAAACGTACACATTGCCACTGACCTGTCTTCTGGAATTCTTCCAACTGCTCGCTTGTCAGCTCTTTGATTGCAGCCATAACAGATTTAAAGGCACCTTTCAGGCGCTTCCCAAGCACCATGTGATCAGGTTCTGCTCTCAGACGGATTCCATATTTATCTTTGTCAGTTGATAATGTCACGTGACGGACGTTAAGTTCCTGTAGGTTGGCAAAAATAATAGAGGAAAGAAATAGGATAAACTCATCCCAAGGTCATCATGATTAATAAATTAACAGCAAACAACCTACTTTACATCTAATGGTGAACAGCAAAACATTAGATAGAACTGGACGAACAAAAACACACTTATCTGCTACAATGATGTATCTTTTTCCAAGTTCTAGGAATATAATGGGTGAATTTGTTTATTGGTATTCTAACATCTAAAGCATTTTACTGCAGAATTACACTAATCCTCATCTAATCAATATTTTACACCAAAAAGGTTCACAAACCTCCTTTCATTAATTTTATTTTCACTACTGAGGTTGAAATATCTCAAACCTACTCAATTCAGAAATACTATCTCTGGGGGTATGGGGCTACTTTATTCAGTTCTTGTCCTCTTTGGAATGTCATTTGGCTAGCTGACCCCCACACCATTTTAAAGCTAAAACAATTCCTAACCAAATTTAGGTGAGAACTGCAATGGAAATTGCCTTGACTTGCCTGAATAGTCAACAGTTCTCTATAACAAAGAACTCATTATGTAATTCTGCCTATTAAAAGGTTTATGTTACAAATGTGCACACCCCTGCAGCAGTAACTGGCCTGTTAAACTGTGTTACCTTCTAATGTTTTGCATCTGAACAGAATTCTACAATATTTTTGCTTGCAGAAAGCCCGGGAGACCTTTTGTCTGGCCAAACAAATACACACACAATATTATAAAGAGATCCATGTCTTTTATGAGACGTTGAGCTATAAGAATCTGATACACGAAACTACACAAGGGGTCACCCTGTCTGGCAGGCCACACACTCTTAACCTGAAAGCAGATAAAGGTCTCAGTTTCCAAAACAGAAGTTCAGTTCAAAACAAGCACTTTGAGTCAGCGTGTAGCTGAAAATTCATTGAGTAGTACAGACCAAATAAAAGATTTTACAAGTTTTCTTACTATCCCATTTATTTCTTAGCAGGACAGACTGTATACTGCTTTCTGTCCTCCATTTACACTTTAATCAATCATGAAAGTACTGCTGGTGGCAGAATCATACAAGACAAGCAAGAGACAAGCAAGCAACAAGATTTTTCACAACATATTATTGGTAAATCTTCAATTCCCACTGGCCACATTTCAAAGAGGGCACAGAAGCACATTCTGTAAGTATTGCTCTTTCCAACCAAGACTGCAGAGCCATTTGATACTTAGCCTCCCACTTGCAAGGAAACTCAGAACAATCTAGAAGACTTATTTGCAAATTGATGCTTGTTGGACTGGGCTGTATGAACAGCCAACTGCTGTAGCAAGATTCTCTTATTTAGAACATAAGAACGTAAGAAGAGCCTTGCTGGAACAGGCCACAGCCCATCCAGTCCAGCATTCTGTCTCACAAAGTGGCTCACCATTTGCTTCAGGGTATTCCCAAGCAGAGGTCTTCACCTGCTTAACATTCCCTGCAAATGGCATTGAGAGATATTCTGCCTCTCTCTCCAACCCAGAGATTGTCCTTAGGCATCCATAATGATAGCCATGGATACTGTTGTTCTCCATGAACTTGTCCAATCCTTTCTTAAAGCTGTCACGGCTGACAGCTGTCACCACTTCTTCTGGCAGGGAGTTCCACAGACCAGTGATCCTCTGGGTGAAAAAGTACTTTCTCTTATTTGTTTGAGATCTTGCACCCAAAAGTTTCATGGAGTGTTCCCTAGTTCTAGTGTTGTGTGATAGGGAAAACAGTTTTTCCTTATCTCCTTTGTTCATGCTGTGTATGATTTTATAAACTTCAATCAGGTCACCTCTTAGGCGCCGTCGTTCAAGAGTGAAGAGGCCCAGCCTTTGCAGCCTCAGGTGGATTTCAGGTTGTTCCACATTAATTTGGATGATGGTAGGTCCAATAGGCATTAATGTGGGATACTATGGTGAGAAATCCCTTTCCAATCCTCAAATACTTGAGCATATAAAACCTGACCTGTTCTAATCATATCCCTACTTCCAGCACCTCTTAAGATATACAGCAGCTATGGCATTCAATAGCGGCTGAAGAACTGAAATAGTGCAGAGTCCATATGAGCTGGTCTCTTGTGTTTATTGTCATTATGTGTCCTTATGTTTCCTGACTTTCCAACACACAACATGCCAAGAATTTGAATACAAATATATAAGAATGTTGGGTATCTGCAATGCCTTCTGCTCTTTCATCTTACCTCAAGTATGTACTTTTCCAAGGACCTGATATCTTCCAATACTTGTTGATCCTTATGGATAACCACCACCTCTTTCAGTGGATACTGAAAATGAATTCAACAACTTTAGTTTGCGGGTGAAGAAAGGCCACTGAAGTCTACCATACAATGAAATCTTGGTGACTGAAAATACTTCTCCATGGCTCATGTTCTACTATTTATTGATTTAACTATATCTTTTTCTGGGAGAGCCAATAAATGCTTTTGGGATATTGGTGTAAAAGAAGAAATCTTACCTTTACTGGAATGGTTTTCCTATCTCTGATTACCCTCCCAAGCTCAATAACAGACTGCATTCGTGAAACAGCATTTTCAATGTTTTTGTCAATCAGATCTTCCCTAGATTCAAAACGAAATCAAATATTCCAATTATTTTTGCATATACCAAGAAGTGTTTTCTCAAAAAAAAACCCCCATCAAAACCTACTTTTAAAAACTTTATGAAAAAGTTTCTGGTCGAGAATCATCAAGCGACACTTCTGTTCATCTTAGAGATGAAAGCAAACATGAATCAGCTGATTAGTATACGAGTGAAAGCCTACAGAGGTCAGCAAATGAAATGACTACGGAGAGCTACTGCTCAGCGATAAAGCATACTACTAAGACCAAATCATTTACTCCTGCCCTAACCCTAACCCTTCCCCTCCCCCGCCAACCTCAATATTCCTATTAGGATAAACCAGTATTACTGGGTTTTATATAACAAGAACACCAAGAAAAGACTGTATTATTCTTTCAAATGTTGTCTGTATCTAATTTTTTGCTCACATTCCCCACAGCCTCTACTCACTCGTTTTAATTATCTGTCATAACAGATCTTAAAGTTCATTAACAGCTACTTTGGAAGTTGTTTGAAAGTAGAAAGGAAATTTTTGATAAATGAAAAATAAAGAAATAGAACATGATAGCTCCTGATATACCAACTCCATCTGCCCAGTAACCTTTTTTTAACTTGTCTCAAACATGTGCAATAATTGCATCACAATCACTTGTTTCTAGGTCCCAAATAAACAACAAGTAAAAAATTCAAGAGAATCAATTGCTAGACTGCATTTCACTCTGGAAGTAAAGCTAAATAAGAAGGAAGATATTTCAGCTATAAGCCAGAAAAGGAAGCAGTTATTGATGCCTTGGTAAGAGGAAGCAAGTAATGCAAGGACCATATTCCTTGCATTAAGATGACCAGTTGTTTTTTTTTAAAGGATTCTTATGATGGCTTTGTAGTAGATGGGATTCCCTTTTCTACCCAGTCTTTCCAAGTAACCAAAGACATTTGTTTCTGGGGAGTATCTAGAGTGTACTTTTAATATTCTGCTTAGCTTAGTCTTTTTAAATTTCCCAAATATTTTGATTACTATTGTGCCATTTTCTGATGCATTGCTTATGTTTTATGCTATGCTTCAGACTGGAATGATGTTTTAAATTAATCATCGCATCCTTATAAGACACCTTGAGCTTTGTAGAGACAAGTTAGAATATGAATGAGTTTTTAGACTTAAATTATTTAAAAGCCCCAGGAAACCAGTCCACTTTTAATCCTAGCTTTGTTGCCACAGCCTGCTGGACAAACAGCTGATGCTATCATTGGCTTCTCAAACAGCTCAATATTTGTGGAATGGTAGTTATAGGTGACAAAAACTGAAGGAGCAGGCTGATGTATTGTGATATACATCAAAAGAAAACTGTAAGTAGGTATATGAAGATTTGAGAAGTAGAAGTTTTGACCTCTACATATTAAAATGAGAAAAATTTACTTCAGAACTGCTTTTCAAATGTTTACACATCCAAGAATAAAATGAAATTCTGAGCTGATGACAGATGCTATCTTATTTCTAATCTCATAATGGGAAGAGAAACCCACTGCCTTTTACTTCATAATATTTTGTCCGCAAAGTTCAGTGAGTAGGGTTAGCTGAACAGGGTAAGAACATTACTGTAAAAAGCATAACACCATCCAATAAAGCTTTCAGTACAAATTACTGTAGGTTTACTTCAGTAAATATATGTATGATTAAAATTAGCTATTATCTACAAATTTACTTTCACTTGGACAGATCTAGTACATCATCTGTTTTACTAGGCCCTTGCAGCTAAGTATGATGGGAAGGAAGGAAGCTGACTGGCTGTGGTCAGATATTCATCAACTATAATCGAGACTGAGTGGTTCTGATTATTTGAAATTTTAGCATTGTTTTTGTTATGGCTCAAGTTTAATTCAGCCATACATGTTACCTTATGGTTTGCATTTGACAATGCATTTTAGTGGCTTGGGTTGGGAAGATCAATTTCATCAGCTCAGGAGGGGTTACCTTGGTGGAGAACTCACTAGCAGAGGAGGGCAACCAGAATGATTTGGGGACTGGAACACCTTCCTTGCCATCTGAGGCTGCAACAGCTGGGCCTCTTCACTCTTGAACGATGGCGCCTAAGAGGTGACCTGATTGAAGTTTATAAAATCATACACGATGTGGACAAAGTAGATTAGGAAAAACTGTTTTCGCTGTTGCACAACACTAGAATTGGGGGCACTCCATGGATCTTTTGGGTTTTAGATCTCAAACAAATAAGAGAAAGTACTTTTTCACCCAGAGGATCACTGGTCTGTGGAACTCCCTGCCAGAAGAAGTGGTGACAGCTGTCAGCCTTGACAGTTTTAAGAAAGGATTGGACAAGTTCATGGAGAACAAGGGTATCAATGGTTATCATTATGGACGCCTGATGACAACCTCCGGGTTGGAGAGGCAGGCAGGATATCTCTCAATGCCATTTGCAGGGAATCGTAAGCAGGTGAAGACCTCTGCTTGGGAATACCCTGAAGCAAATGGTGAGCCACTTTGTGAGACAGAATGCTGGACTGGATGGGCTGTGGCCTCTTCCAGCAAGGCTGTTCTCATGTTCCTAAGCCTTCCAGTTTGTGCCAGCCAGGACAGAAGCTGCTGCGATAGGAGAAAAGCTTTTTCATTTATTCTCACCAAAAAGGTCTGTTTCCTAATTTCTCTGCTATTAAAGAAATTGTGAGGTTTAACTCAAGATTACCAAGCCCACTATAACATTTTCTGCCCTTTACAAAGGGAAAGCGGCAGCGTATATGTATGTACACAAGACCTACCCCAATCTGTCCTTGATACATCCCATTTCAGTCCTGCTACAAAACAGATGCCTCTAACAGCAGATCCCCTTATCTTCCTCTCCCACTATGGATTCCTGGGATAGTCTCTCAGTAACTATGGAGTTTGGCCTTTTCTAAACAATAAAAACTTTAAAATATATCTAGAAAGATGAAATAGCTTAAGATCGATAATTTCCTAATCACATACATCAAGCAGCAAATAGGAAGTTTCAAGAGGTTGGATGTATTTTCCTTTCAAGCAAAGGGAATTAAATACATAACAAAACTTCTTTAAGGAGACAAACTGTCCCAAAGGAACACATAGTGAGATTCAAGTATGCTGTCTGATAATTGTGACAGGTTCAATCTGACTACTTTCTCAACAAGTGCATTATATGGTGTGAGGACAAGAGAAACAAGATGCCAATTCTTGCTAAATGTCTCCACTACTACAGAGCTCCTGGGAGGGGAAAACCCTGCCTCATTCTAGCGTATCTATTAAAAACAAACAAAGTAAGCAAAAAAAAATTCCTCAATTCAGGTTCTTTTTTCAAGTAATTCACTTTCTCAAATCACTCTTATCTCTGGCATCATTAACTGAAGAGAACAAGAAAACACTTGGGATTTAAGACACCAAGTTAGAATCCTATAAATAGCTGAAGATCCTTTTAAATGTGTCCTCCATGATAACCGTTGAAGGGCACCTAAAATGACAATGCACATTCTGTGTTACACACAAAATCACATTTCTATATTGCAAAAAATCCATAGCACTGGATTTATCCGCAGATAATATGTTTTGCTACCTTGACAAATGACTCAGAAATACTAGAGAAGTGTCTGTATTTCTCTTTCAAAACCACATTTATATCAGGTACGTCTCCAGCTTGCACAGCAGCTGCTGGTTTGTGGTTTGACCCCCAGATAACACTATTTTCAAACATTAAGCACTGGAGATTGAAGACAGCTTCTCTACCCACACCCACACCCAAATACAGTGACCCCCCCCTGCCTACTGCGGGGGTTAGGGACCCGACCCGACCTGACCAACAATAATTGAAAATCCGCGATATGCGGATGCAGCTCAGGTCGGCCCTGGGGCGCCTAGCTGGGGGCTCTTGTACTTACCGGAGGCCTCAGAAATGATTTTTGGCAATCCAGAAGTCACTTCTGGTTCGCAGGGAGGCCCTTTTGGGCCCTTCAGAAAGCCCGAGAATGCCCTCACAGGCCCATTTGGGACAGCGCCAGGTTGGGGGTAAGTATGGGAGGCCTGAAACAGGCCTTTCCCCCCCTTACCCCAGGGGGTCTTTTTTCATATACTATGGTCCTGCGATATAGCAAGACCGCAGTATATGAACCGCGAAAGGGCGGGGGACCACTGCAGCAGGATAGTTTGTCGAACTGACTGTGGGAACACTCAGAATAGGTTTTTGTGACCACCGTAGCTGCACTGGACTGGAAATTGTGAGATTTAACCCAAGACTGCCAAGACAAATCTTATACTGTTGTATTTAAAGACATGTATCTGGAAGTGTAGGGGTTTCTAGTCTTAGGGCATCTGATGGTATTGTAAAGTTTTGGAAGAGAAAGGTGCCTAAATTTCCATGTTAAAACTAGGTTCATATTAAAGAATCCAATTGGAGCCCTGTAAATATGAACTATAATAACCTGCCGCCTCTGCTAGCATGGCCATGCCTACAGTATTTTTTAAGTCTTCTGAGAGTTCAAGACCATCCACTGTCCCAAGGCTGGGAATATGGGCACATTCGGGGAAGCTGGATGTGGATTGACTTCTCTGCAATAACCTCTAGAGGTCATAGGAACACTAATATTTTTAACAATGAAAAATCACATTGCCATTACTTTCCAAAACTTTTTAAAAATAAGATTAGACTTTAAGCGCCATTTCCTGGCATTAGTACAAAAACATCATGAATTTAACATTACGCTGTTCATCTTAAGACATTATTTCCAAGTTCCATTGATGAACAAAATTCAAATCCTATTCAGCCCTTTTTACCAAGCACATTCATGCAATAACGGTGAACTCTAGATATTTCATTCATACCGGATAATGCCTTCTGGATAGAACACCAAAAAGCCAAGGCAGAAACACTTGGGACCAAAAGAGAAACAAATGCCTCTTCAGCAAAACTGACTACCACCATTTTTCCACAACCAGTTGTTAGGTGCCATCAAGTCACCTCCAGCTTATGGCAACTTCTACAACTACTGTTGTTTCATTTTGTTTGCTTGCTTTTTGTTTTGTTTTATTTTGTTGTTTTAAATTACTGATCTACCATCACATTTTAAAATGTTGCCATTCACTTGTTTTTAAAATGCTTTAGCAGCACTGGTTTTCCTCTTCAGTCTACCATTTGGAATTGTGCCAGAAGATTTAAGACAACAGACTGGCATACAAACACATATTCATGCAGCAGCAGATTCTGAAGCCCTTTTACACATGGATGTAAAAAAGATTCTAATAAATCTGATTAGGAATTTTAAGAAAAACAGAAGGGGGAGGGAAATAGTCTTAGAATGAAAAAAGAGCATGTACAAATGGCACCCAAGTAGTCTCCAACCCCATGGCCAAACTAAGTGAGGAACACAGTATGCCACACTTGGTGATTAAACAAATGCTGGTAAATGTTTGGCCCACTAAACATCTTTGGCTCCAATTTCCATTGCCCCTTACCATTGGCCAGACCAGCTGGGGCTTCGGGGGATGGGATCCCAAAACAACCAGGAAGTCAATTTCTGTAGAACCAGCCACCAGACCCCTCATCCTGAATTCCCCATTTGTTCCTATTCCTGGGTGGGAAGTACCAAGAGTAGCAGCCCTGCCGTCACCCATCCACAAAAGAGCATCTTGCATGCTCTTGGGTAATATACAGTGGGGATAAAGTGTATGCATGCTGAAATATTCCCTTGAGCTATTAGAAATACAGATGCCTGCCTTTTCTGTACCACATTTAACTTAGTATAAGCTGTAGCCAGTAAAATGAAGTGGAGGCTGTTTTAGGGCTTGCCATTTAATTTATTGCTCCACTAACTCAACACATGATGCAGACATGGTACATTTTCTATCACATATCTTTGTGTTTTTTCAACAGAATACAAGAATTAAAAAACAGAACTACAGTAATCCCCCACCTATCAAGGGGATTAGGGACCCGACCTGACCCGCAATAATTGAAAATCTGCGATATGTGGATGCTGGGCTGGGTTGGGACTGGGGCCCCCTCTCTGGGGCCTCCTACACTTACCCGAGGCCTGGCACTGCTGTGAACAGGCCTCCAATGGGCTTCCCAGGCCTGTCAGACCCCCCAGAAGTGGTTTCCGGTGATCCAGAAGTCACTTCTGGTTCACCAGAAACCACTTCTGGGGCCTTTGACAGGCCTGGGAAACGTGTCAGAGGCCCATTTGGGGCAGCACAATGGTCTGGGGTAAGTGCAGGAGGCCTCAAACAGGCCCAAGGAACTTGCCCCAGGGGGCCTTGCGTTTCGTATACTGGGGTCCTGCGATATACCGGGACTCCAGTATATGAACCGTGAAATGGCGGGGGACGACTGTATTGCTAATCAAACTCCTGACATTCCTTAGCATACCACTGCTTCTTTTGCTAAAACTCAAACAATCATCTACTTCAAAAGAATTAAAATATCTCGTAGTTTCCACAGTTCATAAGCAAACTACAAATACAAAAAACGCCACTCCTACCCATACACACACAAAAAAAATACTGCAAAGTGCCAAGGAAATATGATTTAAATTCCACAACAGTTATACTCAACACAACTGAAAGATTCCTCACCTAACTTGAGGAAGCATGAGGTAGTGAATGCTGTCAGTATTCTTCTCCTGAACAGATGCTGGATCAATAAGAGTTTTCAAATTCTGGTACATCAATTCAGTGATAAAGGGAGTATAAGGTGCCTGAAAATGACATTTTTCCCATTACATTGTTGTTCAGATGCATGTACTTTCAAGCAATTAACTCATTCTGCTAAAGCAGTTTGTGAAAGCTCACAGGTTTCCTGTTACTGGAAACACATTTCCCCCCACATTTTTCAATGCATGATCAAATTCTATGCGGCAGAGTACAAACAAAGTTATTCCCATGTACAATAACCCAATATCTTGATCAGAGCTAAATGCAAGTCAGCATGCTCAGAAGTCAGGGTGGAAGATTACTGGGAAAAAGATACTCCTGTTGGATTAAATCTGTTAGTCCCAAGTGGACTTGCATACACAGTAAATTAACCAGCCCCACTGATTTCAATAAATCTACTCTAGTTGGAATGGACATCAGATTTGGCTCATAACTGTGTTACTATTTTAAAACACACACACCACCTCTCACCTGGGAAAGGGGAATGTTTAACATTCATCCAGTCGCAGCTCCCAAATATTGGAAAGCAACCCTTTCTTTGTGAATCCTGATCTGCCTGCAACGGCAGACTCCACAACAAGGAGTGTAGTTGTTTGTCCCCCCCCCCCAAGTTTGGCTCAGAGATTCTCAGAATATTGGATTGTGGCCCTTCTGCTATTCACTGTGCTGTTCCCATGCCTCTCCAGAATCACAACCTATACAGATATCAAGTCCTTGAAGCAGAAGCTAAACATTTTAAGTTTTGTGGTACTACTCCAAGTAGTTCTGTACCTAAGCTAATTATGAGAAAAGCTATGTGGGATTCTGTTAAACTCTTACCATTAGTCTGCACATGGAGAAGAGAACACCAAATAATGTTTCTAAGGCCATAATGCAGTCATCTGTTCCGTTTTCCCCCTGTTGGAGAAATATTCATACATATAATAGAGATAAAACAATCCATAACTTTTTTTATTCTAAAGTTAGATTTTAAACACACAAACACCCACCCAGAGAGAGAGAGAGAGAGAGAGAGAGAAAGAGAACTCGGTTTTTAAGGGCAAAATGAATCAACACAGGTGGAAGCTGTTTCTAGTTCTTATGCATGTGAACCAGAAGCAAGAACAACCTACCTTCAATCTTCTGCGGTTCATTCTGACATACCAGTTGGTAAGAACGTCCACAAATTTTACTAGTCGAGGAACCACTGTGTACAATCTGTAACCTGATAGTTAAAAAGAAAGATAGCACAGCATAATACAACTTTTTGACTTTAGTTAGCTTTGCTTATTAAAATATTAAGAATCAGATGGATACCATGGCAATATCTTAAATAGCATTTCTTAAAAATTGAGGAAAGTAGTACTACAGAGTAAGGCTGCCCTTGATTACAAACCACTTTTCTTCCTTCTTAACCAAAGTTTGCAAAGCCACTTCAAATATTAATTTCCAGTGATGATTAAGAGATGAACACTGGTTAGTACTAATTATGATTGGCACATCAATATCAAACTTTGGGTAAAAACATTAAAAAAGGAACAGGGAGGATATCTTCGGTGGAAAAGGATAGAGAAAAAGTGGTATGAGTTTAAAATTTGGAGGCTGAAAAACAATTTGTAACACATGGTTTAGGTTGGTGCATGCAGAAGTTGAATACTACTTTAGGCAAAAATGAGATATCTGGGTATCAAGTAAGTTTATGAGGATGAAATTATAGGAATGGAGGGTCCAATCTGAGGGCCGCAGTTTCAGAAGCTCTCCTTGCTAAGGTTATAGCTACAAGAAAGATGTTTTTGAGAGAGAACACAAGTTCTAGTGTAGTTGTCAGGGCTTAAAGGAGGAGGTCATGATGCATTGGTTAAACTGCTGTACTTCAGCTGTAACTGTCCTCACGACCTGGGGTTCAATTCCAGGTAACTGGTTCATGGTTGACTCAGCCTTCTATCCTTCCAAGGTCGGTAAAATGAGTACCCAGCTCTCTGGGGGGATGGGGCAATGCCTACATAATAAATTGTGAACTGCCCAGAGAATGCTTTAAGTGCTATAGGGTGGTATTTTAGCAGAACACTTTGCTTTGCTTTGAAGTACAATCGTCCCCCGCCATTTCGTGTTTCATATACTGCGGTCCCAGTATATTGTGGGACCGTAATATATGGAACAAAGAGCTCCGGGGGCAAGTTGCATTGGCCCGTTTGAGGCCGCCTGCACTCATCCCAGGCCTATTGCTGCCCTGAATGGGCCACCAATTAGCTTCCCAGGCCTGTCGAAGTTTCCAGAAGTGGTTTCCGGTGATCTGGGAGTCACTTCCTGGACAACAGGCCCAGGAAGCCCGTCAGATGCCTATTCAGGGCAGCACCAGGCCTCAGGTAAGTGTAGGAAGCCCCAGAGAGGGGCCGCAGTCTGACCCAACATCCACATATCACAGACTTATTTATTTTATTTATTTACAAGATGTTTTAGCTGCCCCACTACCAAGAGGTCTCTGGACTTCCCATTGTCGCGGGTTGGGTCCCTAACCACTGCAATAGGCAGGGGATTACTGTAGCCCAGAGGTGGATAGGAGTTGATATAGCATGCCCTGTGGCAATGATAGCAAGGATCCATGTGTCTGATGCTTGCTGATCTGAGCTGAGCATGTTGCTGAGGTGCTACAGAGGTTGCAATTTGTTTGGAAGCCACATCAACTATGTGGCAAGCAGCCATCCTTTCTTGTTTAGCTAAATCCATAGTTTCTTGATGGTATGACAAACAATGTTCATGTGACAGCGTATTTAGAAGAGGGTGGACCTTGTTCCATATGTGGCATTGGTATGCTCCCACATCAGCGAGATACAGTAGTTGGCTACTCTCAAAATGAAGGAGACTAGGGTGTACTGCTGGCAGCTGAGGATATCAAGCTTTTTGTCTTCCTTGTTATTTGGTGCAGAGGCAGAACAGTTTCTACCCTGTTCTGTGTGGCAGAGTTAGGCAGTGGATGGTTAGAGAGGAATTTAGTCTTCTCTCCATGGGTTTTATACAAATTATCTACCCTTCTGGAGATTAAGGGCAGTGCCTCTTTGATGAGCTTAAGCAGTAATGGGAGGAAACCAAGGTGTAGTGGGGAGGACGAGGATGGTCCTGGTTAATGTCCTCTGACACATTGTCTGACTCTTGTGGAAGTGGCTGATCAACAGTAAGTTCCATCACTTTAGCTATTCTAAGAATAAGCTGGGTGTACGATTTGAAGTCATTTGATGGAGAAGGTGGATGTTTGTTTGCCATGTCTGAATCAGGCATGGCAATTTTAGGAGGTAAAATTGAACTGAGGAGTGGTCTGATTCCTCAGAGTCAGAGGAAGCTGGTTGCATAGGTAGATTGCTGTGGTCCACTGATGAAGGAGAGGACATGGTCTGTCATGTCCCTAAAGATGGAAGGATGGTTTGCTGAGTAGAGGCCAAGCATTTAGGAATTGTAGCAGTGGTTTGCTTACAATGTGACAATTGAGAAATTATAGGACCAGATTGAGGTGGACCAGGTAGAGGTCCTTTGTAAGCAGTGGTGACCTGTAAAGAGGAGGTTCTCAGCACGGTTGCAGGCGCTGTAGTCAGCGCTGATATATATTACCTAGGCTTACTTGTTGGTTGTTCTTGTGTGCAGTCTGGTATTGGAATACATTTGCATTGATGTTGAGAAGGAATGGAAGTCAACACTGAAGGGTAGAGAATGTCATCCAACCAACAAAATAGGTATGCTTCTGAATCACCTCAGTATCGAGGCTCAGAAGGAGACCTAGAAGAGCTGGACATGGTGTCCCTGGATTCTCTCAAACAGAAGAGGCCCCTTGTTAGAGCAGGAGGAGCCATCCTTAAATGGTTCCCAGGTTGTCTTAAATTGGTGGGAATGGGGGGAAATGAGGGAAGTCAATTTCTCTATCTTTTTCCTCCTTCTTTTTTCTTTTTACTCATGTAGAAGGAGGTCTTAAGAAGAAGAAAGTTATGAAGAATTGTGAATAACAGCTGAGCTAATTGCAGGAATTCACTTTGGATACATAGGAGTTAGAAGCATGCGTGCTACTGCAGCAGTGGTAAAAAAGGATCCGGGACTATACTGACAGGGGAAGAAGCATGTGCACTGGGATGTGGAAGTCCCTAACAGTTTACAGTGAAGCTCTGGAAGATTCCAAATGCTCTGCACAGGCACTGAGGAAACCCATATGTGTGCATTCACAGACAGCACAAAGAAAAACCAATAAATAGTTAAAGTTAAGCAACTACTGAATGTTTACAGATCAGCGTGGCTGCTCATATAAAAGAAAGCAAGAAACAGAACTAGCTGGATCTTTCTGGGCAGCACTTTAGAGTCCAGCAATTCAGGAGTCATCCCCTAGCATTTTACCATCTCTTTAGTGGCAATTTTGCCTAAGTGGAGGAGGTAAGGAAGAATTTTTAAACACATTTATTACATAACATTTCCAGAGCCTTGTTTAGTCAGAATAACAGCAAAGGTAAAAGATCCATAATTTTCATTTTGGCAGTTTTCATGCAGCGAAAACAAACCCACAGGCCCAAACACAGGGCGAGTTCACTACAGCAATGGGATAATTTTCTTTCTGAGTTATATGTGCTTACAAATGCAAGGGGGTGGGGGAGAAAGTACACACATTCTATCTTTCTCAGGACAGACTAGAGATGTAAAATTTCCAGAAAGTTGGAAGCCATGGAAAAAACTGAAAAATGGAGGGAGCGCGTGGAATTCCATGGTGTTTGTTTTTTGCTTTTGAAGGGTTTTTTCCTGGAAGTATCTGGAAATTTTACATCTCTAGGAGGGAGAGTGTCTCAGCTTTTTGTATTGTTACAGTTCCTCCTATAGTGTATAGAGAGTTGTAAGTGCCATAAAAACAGCAGACAGCAGCAAATGGGAGTGGCTATCCCCCTCCCCACTGCCAATATGAACAATGAATCCCTCTGTGGATAGGAATAGAGCATTTTTTGAGTTGCCAAGTGGAACTCAGTTGTCACCACTAGGTTTTGAGGCACTAAACTAGCTTTTAAAATATATGATAGAAGAAACTAACGTCATCCTGTCCCTATGACATCGGGCATCTTGTCCACTGCCACCACATATCAGAGAAATGTTCTCCCCACCTTTACCCCCACCATGTTGCCATTCACAAATGTGGAATCGGAGAGCCATTTGGCAATCAACAAGAGAAAAACTTCACACACACACACACACACACACACACACACACACACACACACACACACACACACACACACACACACACACACACACACACACACACACACACACACACACAGAGAGGCATTATCTTTTTATGCAAAATTCTGTAGCATCAAAATAAACATAACTTGAACCCTAAAATGTTGTGAAAATATACAGATATTGATGTAATAAAGATACGCACCAGCCATTTCGACTTTGAAGAACTGAATCAATGACTGTGTGAAAGAAACAATCCATTTGTCCATAATGTTGTCACTTTTTTTAACCGTTTTCTCATTGTAAAGAAACTCCTTTCCATCCTCCTATAAATACAATGAGAGAAATACATGCAGTACTTCAGCTAAAAAGCATGCAAACTCATCCAACCAAGTAAAAATTGATGCAATGCAGAATCATTGGGATGATAGATAGTAATTGAAAAAAAATTAGAGTTTTTTGGAATCTCCTTGGAAAACCCTTCTAGTTCTTCAGTCTTTCAAGAAGCCAGTTGCAAATATCTTTCACCATAAAATATTTTATTTATGAAATTGATTATTTATGTGATTTAGGTCACACATTTCACCCTAAATAAGGTCTCACATGCACACATTTTTACCAACACATGAAAGGGTTAACTTCCTGCTTATCTTATTTCTGTGACAAAATTATCTGCAATGCATGCCATACTAAAGGTGGCACTTACTATCACGCTCTACTGTAAGAAAAGCAGTTTCTAGTATGGTACTATCCGTTTAAATTGCTTGGTAAAAGAGTTAGTATTACATTACAACAGCCTAAGTTGCTTTAATAAGGCTGGATAGTTTGAAAAGCACTTTGGTCAGAAATATCTGCTTTCAAGGTTTTCATATAATGAGTTCTCATTTGGACTTTGATCTCTTTGCAGTCCAGGGGACTCTCAAGACTCTCCTCCAGCACCCCATCATTAGCCCAGGTTCAAACCACTTCATCCTGACCTTTTAGCTTTATAATATGCTATCTAGGTTTGCCATTGCTTTCCTCCCAAGACTTTTTATTTCATTGCTGCAAAAACATCTAGTGGACTGTAATTTCAAGGTAAACCTGAAAGGCAAACATTAAGAGGTTCAACTGCTATTAGAAATATTTTCTATGATGCTTAGAATGACTATAACATGGAATGCAGAAGTAAATAGGCAAGGTGACAGATCATCTAATTCAGCCTAAACAGCCATCAAATGGTACAGACACACATTTAAATAAATGGACTTGCCATAGTTTGTTGTGGCCACATTGGCATAGTCAATGAAGCAGAACTAGAGGAGGAATCTGGCTTCTCCATAATCCAGCGCATGTTATTTGATCTCTAGTTCCTCTGTTACCCAAATTCATCTGCCATAATAGAGAAAACACATAGGATTTCTTTTTTGATGGACCGATCTTTTCCAGTCCTCTGGCCACTCTGTTTTCAACATGCAAAATATAATGCATCCTCTTTTAAGGACCAATATTCTGTTTGCACAGATATTCAGATCCAAGTCACAATTTTCTTCTTTCAGGGAAATCCAGATGATATAAAGTATAAATGATTAGGTCCCTACCATTTTTGTCCTTTATCATATCCATCTTTCAGAAAATACCCTTTAATATCTACAATTTTCTTGAACAGATCTCTGGTTTTTTCCTTTGAAACGCTCATTTCTTTGCACAGATTCAAGTGACTGTCTCTCCTTGCTATTCTTTGGAAGTCTGCATTCAATTTTCTGTATCTTTCCCTTTTCCTTGCATTTTGCATCCCTTCTCTCCTCTATTTGTAGGGCCTCGTTGACAACCACTTTCTTTCTTGCATTTTCTTTTCTTTGGAATATTTTTCATTGCAGCCTCCTGTACAATGTTACAAGCCTCCATCCATAAAGGTGTTCTGTCCACCAAATCTAGTTCCTTGAATCTATTCTTCACTTCCACTGTGTATTCATATGGGATTTGACTTAGGTTATACCTAACTGGCCCAGTGATCTTCCCCTACTTTCTTCAGTTTAAGTTTTTTTGAAATAAGAAGCTGATGATCTGAGCCACAGTCAGCACCAGGTCTTGTTTTTGCTGACTGTATAGAGCTCCTCCATCTTGGCTGCAGAGAACATAGTCAATCTGATTCGGTATCCATCTGGTGATGTCCCTTTTGTGTTGTTGGAAAAGAGTGTTTGCAATGACCAGCTTGTTCTCTTGACAAAATTCAATTAGCCTTTGCCCTGCTTCATTTGGAAAAGGCCAAACAGTTATTCCTTTTATCAAACTTTAGCATTGCTGATGAGAAGAACAGTCAAGAGAGTTCTTGGAAGTCTTTAAAATTGGTCAATCTCAGACTCTTCTGGTAGTTGGTGCATAAACTTCATTCATTGTTCCATCAGGAACGTACCGAGATCATTCTATCATTTTTTAGGTTGTATCCCAGCACTGCTTTTCTACTCTATTGTTGACTTGGCTATAATTTCTTCTTTGATTAATAGATTATTCATCTGAACTTTCACCCATTCCTGTCCATTTAAGTTCACTGATACCCAGGATGTCAATGTTTGTTCTTCCATCTCACGTTTGACCACATCCAGCTTACCCTGGTTCATAGAATATTTTTCCTGTATATTTCTTTGCAGCAACTTTCCTTTCTCTTCCAGGCACGTCTAAAATCAAACAATGTACTAAGCAAAAACATCTAGTGGACTGTAATTTCAAAGTAAACCTAAAAGGCAAACCACAACGTAGAAATATTTTCTATGATGCTTAGAATGACTATAACATGGAATGCAGAAGTGACCGGATCGTCTAATTCAGCCAACAGCCATCAAATGGTACAGACACACATTTAAATAAATGGTAGGCCACATTCCCACAACTTAGGAGAAATCTTTTTATTCCCACAGTTACCCAAATTCATCTGCCATGAGAACATATAGGATCTTTTAGGCTCAACTCTGTTCAACATGAAAAATATAATGGGACCAATATTCTGGCACAGATATTCAGATCAGTTACTTTTCTTCTTTCAGAAATAATAGAAAGAAAATGATTAGGGCAACTGAGCTATATTACGAACACTGTCTTGGGACACTCAGAATAGCTAGTTAATTATGAGTTTCTGAAACGCTCGTTTCAGAGGTGACTGCTAAAAACACACCAATTTTCATTACTATCTGAAGTCTGTTGCCCTCACTGTAAAGGCTCCCCAATGGTTTCAAAAGCTCATGTATCGTGAGAGGCGAGTCACTGTAAGTGGTTCAAGTTATCAATATTTAGTGCATTTGCTAGTATGTTCTCTGCAAAGGAAGCTTCCCTTAGCAGAGTATCCATCTGCCATATCTTCTCAACACACTGATTAAAAAGCAACTAGTCAAATATTGCTGTTAAGAGAAGAGACTGGAATTTAAGCACAATTCTGAAATTCTCATCATTGTTCCATCAGGAACACTCACCTCAAGGTTGCCAAACTAATCTATTGGTATAACTGATTAATGATTATTTTACTTTAAATACAACATAAAACCATCAAGTGAATATTTTTTTTGCTATTGTTGGAATTTAAAAACCAAACAATGTCCTAAAAATTTATGACATATTTTCCTCTTTCTTGGACAGAAGTATGAATTACAGCAGTCCCCAGATAGAGTTATTAAGCATGTGAATAAAGAAAAATGTTTATTTTTCATACAGGATTATAGACTTCAGTATAAAAAGATACTCATTCTTAGCCTTTCAGAAAACTAAAACTCTATGGGAAAAATATCTAGGTATGGAAGAAAAGATAAACATTTAAGCTAATTTTCCTTTCTATTTTGCTTTTTCATAAAAATAGAAAACCGTGAAAGACAAATGGATGCAGCCAGGGAGACTTACATGGTGCATGTTGATCTGTCAGTTTCAAAACCATTGGGGTCTATACCAGCTAGGGTGGAAGCTGCAGACTTCAACCGATGGGCATGTATGTGTAAATTTTTGTTCCAGGTAAGATGATTTTGTAGCATTATGGTTTATTGAGGAAAATCTCCTGGGTGGACAAATGTACTATATTTTTCTGTCTAGAAGATGTCCCCTTGTATAAGGAGACTGTTTGCAGAGACAAGGTATGGGCAGTTTCGCATCCACACAGTTCTCTCCTCGGCTTACTTCTATGTATAAGACAACCCTCAATTTTTAGTTTAAAAACATTAGACTAAAATATAGTCTTATACATGAGAAAATAAACCATTTTGAAAAGACATGAAAATAAGTATAAAGAAGGTTGATGAATCTAAGGAGAGCTGCCATAAAAATTGTAGAACAGAGCATCTTTCTCTTTGTGCTATCATTAGTACATATGTTGACCTTATCCATCCTTTCCTCAAAAAGCATGTTTCCTTCAAATTTGGCTGTTGTGAGGAAAATGCAGGTTACTTACCTGTAAGTTAAGTTCTTCGAGTGGACCTCTGTAAATACATACATAGGGGTTTTCGTGCCTGCGCGCCTGAGTTACCGGTCATTCCAAAGCTCAAGGCATATAAGCCCCTCCCTCCATGCACATGCTCACCCTTCTCCCGCCTTGCTGACTCAGTTCCCCTCTGGTCCGCCGCTGACCCATATAGAGTCGAAGAGCCATGACGGAGAGAGGGGAGGCGGGTGGGTGGTGTGTATTCACAGAGGTCCACTCGAAGAACTTAACTTACAGGTAAGTAACCTGCATTTCTTCTTCGTGCACTCTGTGAATCCACACATAGGGTGACTGGCAAGCTGACTTACCGGTGGAGGGTAGTCATGGTAGTACAGTTGTCAAAACTGCCTTGCCAAATGCGGCCGATCTCTGTGTCCGGACGTCTAGCCTGTAGTGTTTCAGGAACGTGGACGGTCGAGACCAAGTTGCCGCTTTACAAATGTCTTCCAAGGGCACTCCTTTCATGAAGGCAGTGGAGGAAGCTACTGCTCTTGTGGAGTGTGCCTTAGGTGTGACAGGTATGGAGACATGCGCATTTTCATATGCCATCTTGATAGTTGTGGTGATCATCTAGAGATGGATTGAGGACAGACGTGATGACCTCTAGATGGTTCGGAGGTCCTGATAAAGAGCCTGTGTGTTTTTCGTACAGGAGCTGTCCTGGATGTGTAGTAGAGGAGTGCTCTCCTTACATCAAGTGAATGGAGCGTCCTCTCCAGGTGAGTAGTCGGGTTTGGAAAGAAGGTTGGGAGAATAAGTGGCTGAGACACATGGAACGAAGACACTATTTTGGGTAAGAAGGAGATGTCTGGACGGAGTTCCGCCCTGTCGTGATGGAATTTTAGGAACAGAGGGTCCGCTCTGAGAGCAGCGAGCTCTGATGCTCTTCTGGCGGATGTAATTGCCACTAGAAATGCTGTTTTCAGGGTAAGCAGGTATAGGGATGTCGTAGCCATAGGTTCAAATGGTGGTTTAGTTAGGCAATTAAGCACCAAGGAAAGAGACCATTGTGGTGTTAGGGCCCTGTGTTGTGGACGGAGGTTGGCAATGCCTCTTAGGAACCTCTTCAGTTTAGGATGTGTAAACAAGGCTGCAGCTTCAGACTCAGGTGGCTGGTGAGCTACAATGGCTGCAGTGTAGACTCTCAGGGTGGATAGGGAGAGTCCTCTGTTGAAGAGTAAGAGGATCTGGCAAGGTACATGGTGATGAGAAAAAATAGTTTCCCAAAACTCTATGACTAGACGAAAGAGATGTTTGGAGCAAGTGCCACCCTGTTTGTTGATGTAGTATATGGTGGTTGTGTTTTCAGTGACCGCCAGTACTACATTGCCACAGAGGTGTTGGAGAAAGGCCTGGCATGCCTTGAAAATAGCTAGGAGCTCTAGCTGGTTGATGTGAAGTGCCTGCTCTTGAGGAGCCCATGTGTCGTGAAAGGCCATGTCAAGACAGACCACAACCCAGCCGGTGGAACTTGAGTCCGTATTTACTTGGATAGATGGAAATCGGGATCAAAAGTGATGGCCCACTAACATACTGGACCTGTTCGCCCACCAGGTAAGCATGTCGTGAAGGTCGGGAAGGACACTGAAGAGCTTGGAGGGAGAGTCCAGATGTAGATTTAAACTCCAGCAGGTATCCTTTTTCTATTATGGATAAGACCGAACAGTCTGATGTGATGTTGCACCAATGACAGAGAAAGAGGGCCAGATGAATCAGATGATAGAAGTCAAAAGTTGTCCATCTGTCTTCTGTCTCTAGACTTAGAGACGTGGGAGGAGAACGATTTGATTTTTTTCCCTTGGAGGTAGAAAAGGATGAAAAGTTACTGGATCTTGTAGAGCAATCTTGTGACTGTTGTCTTGAGTAAGAGGGTTGGTAGGATGGCTCAGAAAAGGTCTCTGCTGCCGCTGAGGTATCAGGTTTAGCTTTTTGGCAATAGTATGTTTCTTCTGCCTGTCTTCCATAAGATCATCCATGGTGGGATGAAAGAGCCCTTCCCCCTCAAAGGGCAGCTGTTCGATTTGCACTTTATGCTTGTCCAACAATCCTGTCGATCACAACCAAGCATGACAAGGAAGGACCACTGCTGCTCCCAGAACTTTGTAATCCAAAGCAAATATCTCATCTGTTGTGCCACCAGTGCCATGGCCTCCTTAAAGATTGCCGAAGCATCAGCCTTTTTGACACTCAGAATCTTCCCCAGAAAGGGCTGAAGGTGTAACAGCAGTTCTCTCTGGTCCGTGCCCATCGTGCCCTGATAATGAGAGATTTAAAACAGCAGAGAAACAAAGGTGTAGATGTTCCTCCCAACCGTGTCTAATTTGTGTCCCTCCTTGCAAGGGAGATATGGGGATCTGTTTGGTGCGAGACTGCATCTGTGAGATGGCAATGACAACAGAATTCGGTGTCGGGTGCTTAGTCAAGAATATCACCTTTTCATTGTGAATCTTGTAGAGGGACTCAATGTGTCTTGAAACATACTGCGAAACAATCTTTGTAAAGGACTCCTCTGCCATTGATAGAAATGATGGTATCATTGCTAGAAGAATTGGTGAAGCCTTATCCAAGGAGATCTTGCTGAAGATATGATCTGTATGCTTCGGCTTAGGCTGATGTATGGGAAGGTCAATGGATTTAGCCATTCTAAGGAAGAAATTGGTATAATTTTGCATTTCTTCTGAAGACAATGGAGGGTGCTCCTTGATTTTGGATTCAGGAGTAATTACCAGGTGGGTAGTGTCATCCTCGGAACCATCATCCGACATGGAAGAGGGGTCCGAATAGAATGAGAAGTCGAGGTAGACTCCAAACCAGACTAAATCACTCATCGAGACCCATCAAACTTCAACTACAAGGTGGGCAATGGCATCACTGGCACCAATACCAAGTGAGGAGCCGATGGTATGGACATTGATACCAAAGATGACAGAGCCGCTGCCGCTGCGACCTGTAATGGAGTAGGTTGCAAAGTCAGAACCGCAAGCTTGCATTTCTTTTTTCTTGGTACTGACGACTCGGCAGCCGAAGGTGGGGCCAGGATAGATACTGACATCGGATTCAAGGCTGGAACTGAGGATGGTACCATGGATAAAACCGTGGTCGAATCATCGCCGGAATGGAAGGTTTCGGTACCAATGGTATGGACAGATGGGATGGAATCTGCACATGCTTATTCCCATTCCTCTTCTTTTTGTTTTTAGAACAGTGTTTTGAAGTCTTTTAGGCAAATGGCTCCAGATACGGCTGGGGAGGAGGCAGCAGGATGGACAGCTGCTGAGGTACTCCCCTCAATACCTATGGAGTAGGTGCAGGTCGGGCTTGACTGGCAGTCGAAACTGAAGTCGGGATGGAATCAACTTCTTGTATTGCTATCTCAGTACCTGGCGAGATGAAGGCAGTCGACACCTGTACAAAGAGGTCTTTCATTAAAGAGATGTTCGGAGGTTCCTCAGTCTCTGAAAATTCCAATTCCGATGAAAAAGAGGAAGAAGCTGATGGAAAGAGAGGATCACAGGCCAAAGCTGGTGCCAGGATGGAAGGTTGTTCAGATTCGAGGTCAATAATTTTGGGCTGCATCAATACCAATGGGGTGGATATTGATGGAGATGGAATTGACTTAGACGTTCGTTCCCTCTAGTAAAGGCAGCTTACGTTTCAGTTCCTTTTTCGATACCGGATCCAGTTTCAAGTCTCTTTTGGCTTTAAGTGGACTCAACAAATCGGAATGAGATGCACTACCTTTATCCATTGACTCAGTATGTAATGAGTTCTCTAGGAGAAAAGTGTTCAAGCGGTGCCGATGGTTCTTCAACGCTTGGGCACTGACGTTTTTACAAATGTTGGAGGAGTTGGGCCGATGGGATTTGCCCAGACAATAGAGTTGCTCCTGATGACCATCGGAGTGCAGGATTTCCCCCACACACAAAGCACAATGCTTGAACGGCAGCAGAAATGCCATAAAGCAACCAAATTCTAACTTTAAAGACTGAATTATATTTTCACACAGAGACTAACAAAAATGCTACCTCTTAGCATGGCGGTAAGAGGGAATTGAGGCATTTGGGCGGGAACCCTCTCACACATGCTCAGTGTGGGGAGGAAGAGACTAACAAGCTTTCTTTTTGCTAGGAAAGTCCGAGTCTTGCGCGTGAACACTGGGAAACCTATCTGTGTGGCTTTACGAATATTTATATCTCTGGGTAATGCCACCGTTTAAAACTCGGCTGGTATATTTAGTCTCTATACATGGCACTACACATCATCAACAGATGATAGCTACATGTCCTGCCAGCTGATAGAAGGCTGAGTCTCACCCATGCCTAGAAATACACATTTTCTATAGTCAGATGCATAAACCTATTAGGGCCTTGTTCAATGTTCAATCTGGTCTATTCCAGGATTCAGTAAGAATGTACCTGAAAGCTGAAATAAAAGGTATGGCTTTTTAGATAAGAACACTTGGGACATGAGTTCAGGACTGTCTAAATTCTGAAACTGAAGTCCCAGACCCTAGGAAGTGACGGGTAAGGGTGTGAAAGGATAGGAGGACCTGTGAAACATTATCTCCTTGCACTCAAGATTCTAGAAACACTATGACTGAAAATCAAGGGAGGAGGAGGATACTTCTTACTGTTATTAAGAATGCCTGACCATTGATTACTGTTTGAATTAGGTGACTGCTATGGCCAGTCAGGGAAGGCATTAGCAGACTAACAAAGTGGCATTTCTCAAGGTCGGATGAAGCTTCTTCTAACACTGCACAAAAATACTTCAAGGTGGTGGTTGGGATCTGATACAGCAAATAAGAACTACTTTATGGGGAAACATGTCCACCAGGTTCCCTGTTCAGGCTGCCATGATTCACAGTAAACATTAGAAGGATTAAAGCTACAACTCCATAGTATGAGAAGGAATCTGAATGCCTAGAGACTAAAATTAAAAACTAATAGTTTATTCCCCTTCAGCAAATGATAGAAAAGCAAGTGGTCGCATTAATAGATGACTATTCCTTCAGTAGCTGAATCAGTGGTTCCCAAACTTCCTAATGCCACGACCCTTTAATACAGTTCCTCGTGGTGACCCCTTGCCCTGCTTAGAAGAGGCTACAAGCCCCCTTTGGCAGGTCACTGCCACGGGTGCCATAGAGAACTTCCCTCTACAGGCGCCCTCAGCTAATCATAGCCTCTGGTACCATTGACTGACAACCCATCCAACCTATCAAGATGTAACTCACTCTTTCCCCCCTTCCTCCCCCCCCCTCCAGACCCAAGCCGTTTGTGTCTTTTTGTTCACTGGCTCATGGCAACCCTGTGAAATGGTTGTTCGACCCCCTCAAAGGGGTCCTGACCCCCAGGTTGGGAACCACTGAGTTAAATGGTTTCAGTGTTGGCCTTACATCCTCACAACAGAAGCCAGGATTCAATTTAGGTCTGCATGAGGACAATAGCATAATGTGGAACAGCAACAGCTGCACATTGAGTAATACTTGATCAAATTCCTAGTCATATGTCCCATCACACAATTGGCACACTACCAGGAACACAAATGAGCACTCATTAATTTATCAGTGCAAATTACTATGGAATAAACAGCATAAGGAATTTGCTACAACAAGGTAACAGTAGTGGCTGCCGACTTGGAGAACTTTTTGAAATAACTGGGCAAATTATGTAAGGATGAAACCACCAATGACTACTACTATTCCTTTGCATCCCAGAGACAGTATGATGAGAAGCACAAGCAGGAAGCTGCTGGTACTCCTTTATCCTGAGTGTGAATTTTGTAATGCCAAGTAACCTTTGGTCCAATGTTCCCTCTTCCACCAGGACTGACCAGGAACCCACATGCACAAAGTTCTGTCTGTGCCTCGAACCAAAGGAGCAGCAACACTAACTGCAGTTGCTTGGCACCAATACAATGCCTTAGAGAGCAGCGTAGAGAGAATGTTGCTTTGGTCGGATCCCGTAGGGCTCTTCTTATGTCTTTAACAGAGGAAATGCTCTATTCTGAAGGAGGCACAAATTCCAAGTTATCACATAGAGAGCACAGAGAGTGCTCCTAGTTCCCTGAGCTCCTTGCCCTCTGAAGATGCCATCCATACAGTCTGGTGAAATGTCAGGAAGAACAATTTCCAGAACACAGCCAAACAGCCTGAAAAACTCACAACAGCTATAACATGTAGATGCCTCAAAACGAAGTAAGAGGAACTAGCCAAGGGAAGTGGGGAAATTTCTTTCTCGCCTCTTTTGTTCTTAGAATCATAGCGTTGGAAGAGATCTGAAGGGCCATCCAGTCCAACCCCCTGCCATGCAGGAACCCCCATGATTTCATGCTTGCTGGAGGTGACCCCATGATTTCATTCCATGCAGGAACCCCCTTTACTTCATGCTTGCTGGAGATGACAAATCCTACATGCAACTTGTAACCACTTTTTGTTGAGGAAGACCTTCCAATCCAACTAACAGGCTGACCTTTTTTCATTTTACAGGTCCTTCTTCTTTATAGAGAGAGCAAAGAACATCCAGCGTGAAAACCCAGTACATAGAACAGATTAACAACTCCAATAAATAGAATGAGAAAATGATGAACCATTGCTCCACTGTATCTTAAATATCAAGTAAGTCCTGGGTGTTCCTTTGGTAAGGAGGGAAGGATATTATGATTACTCAATCAATTTCTATAAATGAAGGCATTTAATAGCCCAAAAAATAAGCATGTGATAATGCTTTGTGGATGGAGCTTGTGCAATACTCCTAGTAACATAACAATATTGAAAAGAAAAACAGATGGTGATTGGCAATACCTCAGAGATTCCTACCTTGAGTTGCAGAATGACAACATTCTGAACGAGGAAACGATACGCATTGTACCATGGCAAAAAGACATCCTTCAGTACATCTCTTACGCCTTCTTCTTTAAACCTCAGGTTTTCTGCTCTTACCACAGGAGAATTGATGAGATACAGCCTACAGCAGAATATAGAGACAGAATAGTATAATGATGACCCAGTATGACTTTGCAAGATTGCTTTGCAAGCTCCATTAATAATACACAGAGGCTAAAATCTTGTTGTGCTGCTCCACAAACAGCAAAAGTTTTGAAAGCAAACAACAGTTAAGAACTCTCTGTAGACATTCAACATACAATGTCTAGAGATTTCTTAATTTATGGTAATTTGTGTCTAAAACTTATGTCATTTGCATAACTGTGCACTAGGATTACGGCCATACTATAATAGACACTAGCTTACATTGAAGTACCAATATTTAGTTCCCTGTGATTGGAATTCACAGAAATTGCTCAGATACAATTTGCCACACTGATATTGGCAATTAATACCTGCAGGAAATATTAACATTACTGAAAGATTCCCTGCACAGTCAACCTTCAATTATATTTTTAAAAAACCATTCACATTTCTAACAGAAACTCAATGCAGCTGAAAACTCTATTTCCTTTCTTCCCAGAACTATGCTTTCAAGATGCTATCGAGCTTTAATCATTTAAAATAATGATTTCATGTTTCCAAATGTCAAGATGGCTTCTGGAAAAAACAGCAAATTATCCCTACATACCATGAATAATAAATAAAAGCCATAGTATGTGAATAACCCAAGTGCTAGGCATGCTTTATGGAGAATATCCTTGTTAGTACACTGAAACTCACTCTCAGGAAAATGTGCATAGGATTGAAGTCCTAATTAAAAATTGCTTGAAACCTTCCTATAAAAAAAAAAAAAAAAAATGGAATTTATAGTCAGTGTTGTGCATGGTGGTGGAGAGGGTGAGTAAGGGCAACTGTTGACTGTGCATCTGTTTTGGGGAAACAATATAGAACAAACACCGATTGCCATTATTACCAAAAAACAGAGTATCAATTAAAACCCCTTTCTTAAGAAATCTGGATTATATCTGTCCCTATGAAATAAAGGCTAAGAACTAGAGAGAGTGCAAGAATCTGCCCGTTCAACGATCCACTGCAAAATCTAACAACCCAAATATATTCTAGCACCTAATCCGCAATGGCCATTGGTTGCTTTGTGCTCTGGAAGAAGACTCTGTCAGTGTGCCAAGTGTTACAAAGATGCTCTGCTGGGCACAGGAATCTGGAGGCCAATCAGTTAGTTCCCTGCAGCAGTGTTCATTTGTGTTCGAGTGTGTCTCATGCATGCCACAAGGGTGTGACAGATGTCTGTGCTTTGCAGAGAAGTGGCAGGTATTCCTGTCATCCAAAACAGATTGATCCCAAAAGTGTTTTTAAAAAAACCTCATTAGCAGTGATTTATTTAGCCTATTTACTCAGACACACTTTGATCCCAGGGCACTTCCTAGCATCGTGCATTATGTAAAAACATTTGTAACAGCACTTGACATCAAACAGAACAATCATTTCATAAATTTTAAAACAACATTTTTTTCTAGCATTTTTGCTTTCTTTCACCCTTTCTCTATATACCAACCTAATCAGTGATTTTACACTCCTCGGAGGGAAGGGGGGGTATACAAACAGGCAAACCCCCACAAACTTTACCCACGCTTTTCCAGAAAAACATACTATAAAAATAGAAGCAAAATAGTGATATAACCAACTTGAATGTGGTAATAATAATAATAATAATAATAATAATAATAATAATAATAATAATAATAATAATAATAATAATAATAATAATAATAATAATAATGAACTTTATTTTTATGCCACCTTTCTCCCCGAAGGGTGATCTACAGAGACTTGAGGTTCAAATATTTAAACTAGAGGAAGGGTAGCAGAAACACAATGGTTTAGTCAATTAATCAGTAGGAAAAGAGAATTTCAAGGGTTATTCAAGTAGTGATTTGAAGACCACTGATAAACCTGTTCACTATTTTTAACCCTTACTCCCATGCACAGCTCTCTACTTTTCTTAAGCAGCTCAAGTATGTAACTCTTCAAAAATACTGCATTTACCAATAAGTGGAGGAGGATATTTCTGTGGCACTTAATCAAAATTAGCATAAGAAGAAAAAAGCTTTTTCCACAGAAGCTAAATTAGCTCTGTACAGAACAGGAAAAAAACTCACAAGAAAATGAGAAGTAGCTTATTCTATAAACAGAACACATCAAGCGCTTGACATCAAGTACTTCAAATAAGTTCAGACAACTCAACTGGAGCTCTCTCCTTAAATGAACCTAGCACACACACTTTTCCATTCTCTCAGTAAGTGTGTGTGAGAGAGTGCATATCTATAAATAAGACATCAGTGTACATGTATCAGACAGGCAGCAGACAAAAACAGATGTATCTTAATTGGGAAAACAAAAAATTAATAAATGCTCTACAGAACTTGGGGCTATCTGGAGCTTTAGGTGAAGCAAGAAATGTACATAAAATGGTTTATCTACCATGTCACACATTCAAAAGATAGTATTTTTGAAGGATAAAAAATACAGCAACCATTTCCCTCTATTTCTACCAAACATTGTCAAATTCCTCAAGACAACTAGAACCCAATCATCAATATCTTGGGAGCATACAGGGCTGTACCATACAGTAATAACCAGCAATTAGCCTCATCTACTTCACTTCAATTTAAAAGGATGCAAACACTGTTCCTCCAAGTTTACTAAACACCTTAAAGACAGGTGGTCATATGCATCTACATATGCATCTACTCACTGTAACACAGCTGGTGTGTTCATGTGAACCACCCTAATGAGCTTGCCCTAAGGATTATCACCCTTCGCTTTCCAACAGCTGAATATGGAGAAAGCTGGAAAAAGAAACTTATCTGACAACTTCACAACCTTATCAAGAGGCCTCGCTACTCCTCAGGTGTTACGTCATATTGTGAGGAGAGTTGTTTGTCTTAACAGAACCTATCAACGTGTCCTCTATTTCTTCTTTGCTATGAAGGTCTCTCTCTCTCTCTCTCTCTCTCTCTCTCTCTCTCTCTCTCTCTGTGTGTGTGTGTGTGTGTGTGTGTGTGTGTGTGTGAGAGAGAGAGAGAGAGAGAGAGAGAGAGAGAGCACAAAACTCCCTTCCCCTGTAGGTTCCATACTGACCTTAACAAAATTGTTGTGACAGGTGCATGGGTGTAGGTGATGGAGGCACTGTAGAAAATGTTGGAGCCTATTTATTCTCCTTAAATTATAACTGACAAAGCTGCTTGGTTAAGTAGTGAAATGTTTTGATCTCTCAAGGAAAGAAGTCCAGTTGCCATGACTCAATTTCCAGATAACCTCACCTGGATGACTGAGAATCTTCACAGACTTAAATTATAATATTATTCATGTTAGAGGTATAAAGATTCCGCCTCCTTTTTTTTTTTTCCAGGAAGTTAAAAAAATCTTACACACAATTGTGAGGGGGTGGAAGCACTGGTAAATTTTCACCAGCAAATGAAGATATCACAGCAACCAGCAGAATATTAGGCTCTTTCTGGACATAACCAGAGAAGATAACAAGCAGACATTAATCGAGACGAAAAAGGATCTAAGTTCCTCCTACCTTAGTGCGTCAGCCCCATAGGAGTTTACAATGTTTGCTGGATCTGGATAATTCTTCTTTCGTTTGCTCATCTTCTGCCCATCACTAGAAGAGAATACAATACAATGTCTACCTAGCTGGTAGTTTCAAAACTGCTCTTGTATCATTTATAAGAGAAAAAGTATTGCTCCCTTAGAAAACAAGAGGTTTTTACAACAGTAAATGTATTAAAAATGCAGGTAGAGAATAATCATAGCATTTGTGACCCATATTTAACTTTTAGAACCCATGACTACACTGTACAATGAGCTTTTTACCTCATTCTACTTCTACCCAAGGATAATTAAATCTATACCCTTTCTGAAGGGATTAAAGCATTTCAGAGTAAAATGATGATGGTTCAGATACACTTAGAAACTCAAGCAAGGATTACAAGAAAACCCTCGACAGCTACAGCTAAGAAGTAAAAAAATCAGCAAAAAAGACAATATAACAATATTAATACCATACTTGCCTGGCAAGAACTAGGCCATTTACAATGACATTTTTGAAAGGAGGCTTTCCAAAAAGAGCTGAGGACAACACTAGCAAAGTGTAAAACCTGAAAAACAAAGTTACAGAAGTCAATTTTAGGCTGACTGATGTTAATGAAATGCTTACAGCTTTTGTGTGTCTTCTGCTTTTTAATTAAGCCAAGCTGACACTTTCCAGCACAAGTAAAAGCCTCAGGATCATAAAATGAATCATGAAGTTCAACATACACACTCACATATTATTATGCAGAATTTCATGGAACATCTTAACTTGTCTTTTTGCTGCCTTACTAGCTTCTAATCTCACTTGCTCTGGCTTAGTCAGCCACACAACAGGCCCAATATCCTGTCCCTCCTGAACTGATCTTCCAGTTTTGGCAACAGCTCAGGCTTCTCTGCCCCATCCTCTTGCAGATCTACCAGGCAAACAAAATGGCAGATTTGGTATCAAGATTGGTCATGAGGTGATTTTTTTTTCATTTAAGTGATTTTATTGGGTTTTTGGGGAGAAGAAGAGGGAAATGAGGGGAAGGAAGGGGGGATACATTATAAAAATTCAATTGAGTATATCAAGCCTAAAATAACAATTTAACATATTTACAAATCACCAAATAGTATCACAATACTAATAGGTTTGTTACTTCTTGCCATCTTTTTTTGGAAATCTCTTCGTAGTCTCCCTTTAAAAAACCAGAGAGCTTGTCGATTTCAATACATTCTCTTATCTTTTCGTGGAGATTTCTCTCTGTTGGCACTTCTGGTTGTTTCCAAAATTTCGCATACAATATCCTTGCTGCAACTATTACATGATGAAGTACATATTTCTGATCATATGAGATATTAATATCTACTATATTTAATGAAAAAAATTCTGGTCTAAGCTCTAACTTAATCTTCAAATGTCTTTCTAAAAATAATTTTACCATTATCCAGTATGCCTTTGCCTCTTTACATGTCCACCACTTATGATAGAAGGTACCACTGTCATGTTTACATTTCCAGCATTTGGGTGAGTAATTATACATCTTGGATAGACGGTGGGGGGAGAAGTGCCATCTATAAAACATCTTATAACAGTTTTCCTTGAAGGCTATAGATTTAAAAAGTTTAACCGTATTCCACAAGGAGTCCCATTTGTTTAGATGAATAGGATAGCCAAGATTTTCTGCCCATCTTATCATAGTATCTTTCACCAATGTATCAATCATTTTTTTTCATTTAGCAAAATGCTATAGAATTTACTAAGAAGCTTTAAATTGCCAGAATATAGTATTTTGTCGAGTGGAGTGTCATTAGTCATAAATCCCCCCTCTTTGGTGAGATTTTTAAAGTGTTAGTGTATTTGTTGGTACTTCCACCAGTCTAACTTGTGACCATCAGATAATAATTTTGCTAATGGCTTCAAGGAGCAATCAGCATTCAAAAGTTGTCTATAGGTTAGAGGTTTAAGGCTTGTACTTGTAAGAGAACTAGTATTTGTTGGTACTTCCACCAGTCTAACTTGTGACCTTCAGATAATAATTTTGCTAATGGCTTCAAGGAGCAATCAGCATTCAAAAGTTGTCTATAGGTTAGAGGTTTAAGGCTTGTACTTGTAAGAGAACTAGTTATCACTCCTGTCAGAGATAACCACGTTGGTGCTTTAGGATAAAACTGTTTTTTTATGGATAGCCATATTTTGATTAAGGCATTCCTTATCCAGTGTTTTTTGAAAAGGGTAGGTATATTACTCTTATACCATACATAATGATGCCAGCCCCTGTCTAAATCATGACTCTCAGGCTGCAGTATTCTATTATTTGTCATCAAGATCCAGTCTTCAACCCAAGTCATAGCAGCTGCCTTTTAATACAACACCAAATTGGGCAGAGCAAAACCACCAGCTTTAGTTCTGTCCTGTAAATAAACATTTCTAATCCTTGCTTTTTTCTTTTGCCATATAAACACGCGTATACTCTTTTCCAGGTCTGAAATAATCTTAAAGTTCGGTAATATAGGTAGACATTGAAATAAAAAGACTAATTTAGGTAAAACAGTCATTTTAACTGCAGCAATTCTGCCCATTAGGGATAACTGAAGTCTTGACCAGGTTTCCAGGTCAGCTTTGATTGCTTTTATACCATTAACATAGTTATCTTTAAGTACAGTGTTACAACGGTTGGACACAGTGATGCCCAAATATTTTACCTTGGTAGCATGTTGGAAACCCGACTGTTTGTTCAACTTTCCGGTCATAAGTGGGGTCATATTTTTTGTGAGCAACAGTGTTTTTTCTCTATTAACCTTTAGTCCTGAGATTTTGGAGTAGGCCTCCAAAATCTTTAATAGCTCTGGAAGGGAGGTCTGTGGTTCCTCCATAATAACCAGCAAATCATCCGCAAAGGCTTGCACCTTATAGACTTCTCCTTTGGTTTGTAGACCTTGAATACCTGGGGCATTTCTTATTACATGGAGTAATATCTCTAACGAATAAACAACAAAGGAGAGAGAGGACATCCTTGCCTGGTACCTTTATGTATCTTAATTGTGTCTGTAAGGTAGCTGTTGACTACAATTCTAGTGCTTTGTGCGGAGTAAATTTGCTCTATAGCTCGTAGCATTCTGTGTCCACACTGTAAATAATCTAACTGGGTTTTAAGTAAGGACCAAGATACATTGTCAAATGCTTTCTCAGCGTCGATGAATGCAAAGGCAACTTGCTTCTCAGGGTGACATTCATAGTACTCCAACGCGTCGAGAAAAATTCTAACATTGGATTGAAGGCGTCTTTTTGGAAGAAAGCCATTTTGATCAGAGGATATCAGAGACGGTAGGATCATCTGCCATCTGTTTGCCAAGATGGTCATGAGGTGTTTTTTTCATATAACTTTCCTTTTTATTTATAATAATAATAAAAAAATTAAAATGGCAGGGCAGAGAAGTCTGTGCTCTTGCTTGCGACTGAGAGATTAGCCAAAAAAAGCACACAAGCTTGGTCTGGTGATTGGTTAGCGAGTCAGGAGTTGGAAGCAGCAGCACTTTTGCTGTCGCTTTTATGAACTGGCACCATATGAGATGAACTTATTTGTGTCCATCTCAAGATTTAAGTGTTTCCTGATGAACATGCCATTTAATAGCTAAACCTGTTCTTGAATTAATAATTGTACTTTTTATGAACAAGAGGCTGACGTCTAGAAACGTAAAACCAAAGCTGCTTAATTATACTGACATTATCAGCCAGGACCATATTCTAGCAAATAGAAATTTCTTATCCCTCTCCTAGGCTCCCTTAGGATCCCTTTACTCCTGGTGAAGTCTTTAAGAACTGTGGAATGGGGATGGGAAGTCTCAAATATCAAAACATTGTGATGACCAGTTACCCAAGCCAAGTCTAGCTGTGTTCCAAATCCAAAGCCAGGAAATAACTTATGGAGGTTATTTCCTTGTGCCTGCTTCTCAGTAAAGAATTTTTATGTGCAGATTAACTGAAGAATGAATTCCATACTACATCATCTGCCAAACAGGTAGAGACAGACTTTTAATTACATATTCCACATTGCTGCTTTTTGCTAGGGATCTCCTGCAGCCACTTATTTACCTAAAGCAACAATATATTTATTTATTTAAATTATTAATTTGCCACCTTTCTCCCCACAGGTGACCCAAGGCAGCTTACAACATCTAGTTTTAAAGTCTAGTTTTTCCATAAATATGAAATAGCAGTAACATTCATTTATTAACTTATAAATTTATGTCTGTAAAACTGCATTCATTGCATGGGCCGTACAAGTTATATTATTACTAGCCAAAGTCATGACAAGAATGTTGATATTCAACCTCTGGCAGGAAAAGAACAAAGAGAAAAAGACGATTAGCCAAAAGAACAGGATTGGTGAAATGGCCCTGTATTAGGATCATTCTGATTGCTAAAATGTTCTCTGTCTGTCAAATCTCACCCATGTTAACATCAAAAACATTACCATCCTCTGGTTTGGTCAATGCCCTCTGCAATGAAATCAGCAGGAAAAGAGTCTTCAAATTCTCTTTTGTTCTCAAAGGGATAATGGACTTGGGCATAAGGCATGCTTCCACTCTCAAACCAGCAATCAAAGACTTCCGGTACACGATGCAAGACACCTTTGCCACAGCGTGAAGGGATGATTATATGATCAACACTAAGGAGAAATATATATGTCAGCAACTGCAGTTCCATTCAGCAGTAATAAATTAAGATCCATGCGCAGAAATGTGTTCAGCCATGCTGGCCACATGGCCACGGACTTGCACAACACTGGCTCTTGGGCTTAAAAACAGAGATGAGCACCACCCCTAGATTCAGATATGACTAGTACGCATGTGCAGGGGGAACCTTTACCTTTTTAAAAAAAAATCAGTTCCAGAGGTGCTTGATGAAAACTTAATGGGCTTTTTCAGATATTCGGAAAAATAGCATTTCAATTAAATAGCACAGAAGTTAAGTGATTCAGGCAAAGGTGTGCCAGATCTCAAGCTATACCGTTACAGTTAAATTCTTCTATAGAATGCTATTTGTTGAAAGTCTGTCTACAAAATTTGGAGCACCTCTATGAACAAAGGCTGGAAATCATGCCCCCTACCCCCTGCAGCATTTTCCCAGAAGCAGATGGAATCTCTGTTACTTCTCAATTTTTCCTTCCATTTTTCTAGATCACAGAAAGTGTGTCATGCTGGCTAAGCTTGTTCCTCTTTTCCCATGTATCACACCTAGAACTTCATCTGAAGACTAAAAGGACTCTTTGGCCATTTTCCTTTCCCCAATCACCAATGCTTATAGATACTATTGTCTTCTTGGTGGGTTGTCCCTACATTTCCTTACTCCTATCTGCAGGACTTTGAGTGACTTGTACAAAGGTACTCCTAAGAAAAGTGTCAGTGGCTTAATTCTGTACACACATTAGACATGCCATGTCCTAGCTGCCAAACAAATCTGCACCTAGAGATGTCCTTGAGTTCACATGGCCATGTCTCATGAAAAGAACCACCACCCCCATCAATTCTTTTCTCTATTTTCCACAGGTTTAAATTAGGTGAGAATTATTCCCTATTATCCTTGACCATGGGCTCATAGCTGATCCTTCTACTTCACAAGCTGTGCAGGGTCATGCATCATCCCACCTCCATGTCTGATTGGCCAGCGCCAGGGAGAATGAAAGATCACATGTCCGAGGCTGCTTCCTTGTAGGATTGCAGCCCGGTACCAAACAGCAGCTGTTCTGCCATGTTTCATTTCGGAACCGGACCCCTTCTGAAATGAAATGCCCATGTCTGGTTGTAATTGAATTGTAACATTTCTAGGCTCAAAAAGAAAGGTTGCATTTTTACAAAGAATTCAAGATTGTCATGATTGACCAACTATCAATAAGCCATTAACTGACATTGCCTTACTTTTACCACAATCACTAACCTTTCTCTATGGAGATCAGTGACTTTCACTCCTGATAGCTCTTCCAATTCTGCTACTGACCCAACACACACCACCTGTTAAAAGTTCAACATATCACATTACAGTTTTTTTTTTTTTTTAAATTATAAGCATTGTTTCAAAACTGGACACCATTAATTCAAGTGCTTATAATTGCAGCAGAGTTGATGCTGTGCTTTCAACTAGGAACTTGAATATATGTTTAATTTTAACAATGGCAAAAAGGCTAAGATTAAAGTACTGTACAAATATTACTGTAAAAGGGAACAGAAACTACTTTTTAGATACATTTCATGCCCCAACTATCTAGAAAGCAACATTGTCTCCTGGAATTATGTAAGAACAGGGTAAGACACACTAGGAAATCAGCAGATGAGCACCAGGAAAGAGACCCATATGTGCTGTGCCCAGAAACACAAGACATTTCTTCCCAACCTGAGAAATGCCTGACTAATTAGACATCAAGATTCTGACAGCAGCTGTCCTCTCTTGAGGCCTACGTACCATTAGCAAACCAGGTAAATGTAAAAGTCAGCTTAAAGCTATTTTCTGATTGGCTCCATGCACATTCTGTAACGCCACCAAACATAATCTCTCACAGGCAGAACTTGGCTGTTTTTAATAGTCAACACTGTCTGGACTAATCTTTCTCTCTCTCTACAAACTGTTTTAAGAAAATATCAGCTGAAGGCCAAGGAATAAAGGAAGGAAGGTCCAACAAACCAACCAATCAACCAAGGACTGTAGTATTTGACCGGTTAGAAGTGATAAAAATGTGCAAACTGGAATATCTTCTAGGTGATTTGGAGTCACCATTAGAAACTCTGCGGGTAAGAGTATGAGGCCACAAGGATGGCCTAACGGTAGGCATATGTTATCAGCTTCCGACCCAAGCCGTGGAGGGAGACTGGCGGTTGGAGAATGTCATAAAGGAGGCATACAAGAAGGGAAGCCTGGTTATAATGAGGAATTTCAATTACCCTCACATAGACTGGGTGAACTGTTGTTCATGATAAAGTGATAAAGTTCCTAGGTATGCTAAATGATTGTTCCATGGAACAAGATGGTTGTAGACCCAACTAAAGATACAGGGATCCTTGACTTGATCCTGAGTAATACATAGGATCTGGTGCAAAATGTTAATGTAACTAATTCAATAGGGAACAGTGACCACAACACAATTACTTCTAAATTAATCATAGACTGCAAATCACGGATAAAATCTAACACAGAGATCTTAAATTTTCAGAAAGGATAATTTCCCAAAAATGAGGAAGCTAGTAAAAAAGAAGCTGAATGGGAAAATTGAGAGAGTCCAAACACTCCAAGAGGCATGGAGGCTGCTCAAAGAAACAATAACAGAGGCCCAATTGGAATGTATACCCAAAAGGAAAAAGGGCACTGCTAGGTCAAAGAGGACTCCAATGTGGCTTACAGGAGCTGTTCTGGAAGTGATAAAAAGCAAGAAAAGCTCATTTAGAAGATGGAAGGCTTGTCCAAATGAGGACAAAAGGCAGAAACATAAATTCTGGCAGAACAAATGCAAGGCAACAATCAGGAAAGCAAAGCAAGACTTGGAGGAGTGTATAGCTAAAAACACTCAAAGAAATAACAAGGAGTTATTTAAGTAATTAGAAGTAAGAACCCAACTAGGAAGGAAGGCCAATTGGCCATTAGACGACAATGGAAGGCAAGGGATTATTACAGAGGAAACAGAGATTGCAGCGAGACTCAATGAATTCTTTGCTGTGGTATTCACCGAAGCAAAGAATTCATTGAGACCATATGCCCCAAACAGAGCCTATCTTCGTAAGGGAGGGAAAGCAAAGAATTCAGCCAGACAGAAATAACCAGGGAGGAGGTCCTTGCATGTCTTGTTAAACTAAATACTAACAAATCACCAGGACTAGATGGCATCCATCCACAAGTTCTCAAGGAAGTTAAAGATGAAATTGCTGAGGTCCTAGTCAAAATATATAATCTTTCCCTCAAATCAGGCTTTGTGCCTGATGACTGGAAGGTAGCGAATGTAACCCCAATCTTCAAAAAAGGATCCAGAAGTGATCCAGGAAATTACCAACCAGTCAGTTTAACATGTGTCCCAGGCAAAGTGATGGAAACCATCCTAAAAGATAAAATTAATAGGCACATGGAAGAGAAGGCGCTGCTGAAGGAGACCTAACATGGTTTCTGCAAGGGAAAACCATGCCTCGCTAATCTGTTGGAATTTTTTGAAAGTGTCACCAAGCATGTTTGTTTATCTAGACTTTCAAAAGGTTTTTGACAAGATCCCACAACAAAGGCTCTTGAATAAACTTGCCATTCATGGAATCAATGGACAGGTCTTGTCCTGGATCAGCAACTGGCTAAAGGACAGGAAACAGAGGGTAGCACTAAATGGACACTTCTCCAAGTGGAGGGAGGTAAAGAGTGGGGTCCCCCAAGGTTCTGAACTGGGACCCCTGCTTTTCAACCTCTTCATAAATGATCTAGAAGTAGGAGTAAATAGCAAGGTAGCCAAATTTGCCTACTTAATTATACAGGGTAGTAAAAACAGAGAGATTGTGAGGACTTCCAGAGGAATTTCTTGACATTGGGGGAGTGGGCAAACCAATGGCAAATGAGCTTCAACATTAGCAAGTGCAGAGTGATGCGTATTGGGGCAAAAAAAAACCAATTATGTTTATAAACTGATGGGGTCTGAACTCTCTGCAACAAACTAGGAAAGGGACCTTGGTGTCCTGGTGGACAGTTCAATGAAGATGTCAACCCAGTGTGTTGCAGCAGTGAAAAAAGCCAACTCAATGCTAGGGATCATTGGGAAGGGTATAGAAAATAAGTCAGCAAGTGTCATTTTGCCTCTTTATAAAAACTGATTTTAAAAAGTTTTAAAAAGTTTTATTAGAATCTTTCAACGTGTTGGCCTACTGTATTTGTCCTTATAATGGTTGGCCAAACAACAGCAACAGTTCACTTTGCAGACGTGGTGGAGGAAAGGGGATGATGCCTGAAACTGTCCACTAATCAGGTTCCATCTGCCAAAGCTGCAACAGAAACTTAAGCCCTCCAGAATCACATCACTTTCAAAGATCGTTTGGTCTTCCATGTGTGAAGCACCGTATAAATCAGTGGTGGCGAACCTTCTGCACTTCAGATGTTTTGGACCACGACTCCCACGAATTCTGAGACTACATTGCCAGTGACAAAGGATTGTGGTCCAAAACATCTGGAGTGTTGAAGGTTCGCCACCACTGGTCTAAACCAAAGCAATCTTCATTCAGAAATTCTTCTTACACCCACCTCTTCAAAGTCATCACTGACCCACAACGGGATGGGGGTCCCCCAGTATCGGTTTCGTGAAATAGCCCAATCACGTGCATCTCTCAACCAGTTTCCAAACCGCTTCTCTCTCACAAAGTCAGGAACCCTAATTTTTAAAAGAGAAAAATTACATTACCATTAAATCAACGGAGAAATTGTTACGTTTATATACATTCTTGGTTGAACATAACACCTTTGACTAAAAAAAAGACAAAAAAAGGGAAGAAAAAAATGAAAGACTCTTTCCGGCACCAGGAGAGAGACGGGGAGAAGAGGCTTCCATTGACTTCAGTGACTGCCTTTTATTAAGTATGATTGGTTCAGGAGCTACAACCACTCCTGGATAATTATCTTCACATAGCACATTATATTCAAGAGTATAACATTTTGTGGCATCATATTTATTCATGATTTGATTTATGACAAGTAGAAAGCAGTACTGTATGCCTTTATGTTTTAGGGACCAATTCAAAAGTGTGCTGCTGACTTTTCAATCCATGAATAGCTTGGGCCCCAAATACCTGAAGAAGCAAGGACCTCGCTTGACAACCTGCCCATTTATTCTGTACGGTGGGGTGTACAACTTCAAAGCCATTTTCCCTTCCCCACACACACATCACACCCATTTGCTCCAGAACTGCTAACTGCAGCCCTAGATGGTCTGAAGACACAAGCTTCCCTTTACACAAATTTTGGTCTCCGATGCCATGTGAGGTTATTGTGTACAGTAATTATGCATTTTATTTATGTCTGTTTATGAAGGGTCCTATAAAAAGTTCTATTGTCTATGACGTAGACCAAATCATGACTTCTGTTTCATGTGCAACAGCTAGTCAGAAGGGGAACTTTAACAATAGCAACAGGCTGCTGTTACCTTTTTGATAAATTAATTTATATAAACAATAAACAGCAATCCACTACACCGGAAAGAAGCAGTTAGCTTGCTGAAGGCAGGGTAAGCCATTTGGCCAAGTTCTGTTCTGACACTGAGAGCTCCAAGCAACTGAGGTAACCATCTCATTTTGGCCTAATGCTGGGCCTAAAATATTTTACGGACAGTTCATGGCAAAGGCACAGGATCTGAACAAGGCTGCCATTATGCAAATTTTAATCACTGTATTTATTCTCCATTACTAGTCTGCAGGTGCGAGTGAGTATGTATACACTCATATATGTGTGTTTGTGTATACACTTCACAACTTCAGCAGATGCCTCCTCGGGTTGCCCTGCACCAGTTTCAAGAGGGTCACAAAGTGCCTATGCCAGAAAGAAAGGATTGATGCCTTTGGATTTTTTTAAATACTGGAGAAGAAAAAATAAACTTCCATGATCACAAGCATTTTTCTCCTAGTCCTACCTTTTTAATCCTTCATTAGAGATTTATGAAAAGAATACTAAATATCCATGAAGACTTACCGAACAAAGTCTTTTAAAACTGAAATAAACTACATATTTTACTTTCTACAAGGGGACTTTGACATACCAGTTTTTCCACTCCATTTTAAGTTGTTTTTAGACTGTCGGGACTATATGTAACAGGAAGTCAAACTCTTGACAAAAAGCCCTGTTCAGACAATTTAGAAAAGCCCTGAAGTTTAGCTTTACAATAGTATTATTTTGTTTGGTTTAAAAAGAATGTAATTGCCTTGAAAAAGTTTTAGAGTATGAACTTATTACACTTACATTCTTTGCTCTGACCTTGAAAGAACCCACCTAACCACATGCGGAAAACTGAATTAAGATAAAAGCGCATTTGAACAATTCACTAATGCAAAAAATGAACTCTGCAACCTTGCCATTTTATCCAACAGCTAGAGGGACAAGCCACTTAAAGACTATAGGAAACATTTTATCAAAGGTCAAGTAACTAACAAGAGATTCAAAAATGTAAGAATTATTATGTTCTCTACGATCTCATATCATTTTTGCATAAATCAGAAACTGAGCATCTGGGATTTTTGTTTTATCAAGAGCCTGAAGTACAGTGCAAGAATACAACTACAACAAAAGGAGATAAAAAGACATTACACAGCCTGGATTAAATGGCAAAAAATATTGGGCAACTGCCACACAAAACAACGTATTTGGAAAAAACCTATGTTACCAGCTGGACAAAATTCTAATTTACAGATCTACATTGATAATAGAAACAAAGTGTGCTGCTTATATATAATCCCCTAGTGCTCAAGCACTAATGAAATGCCCATCTCTACTTAACAGTTCAGAGGGAAACTTTTGAGGACATCAAGCGCCTGCTAACCTCTGTATTAGAAGATCTTAACTTATATTATAAAAATATAACTATATATTTTAAAAACACTTTAAGAACTGAGAAGCTGAGAGGAAACTCTAAATCAGTGAGAAGGCAGGATTTTGGAACACTGCCCTACCCCAAAGTATTTGGGCATCACTCAGGATGGAACCCTAGCAAAAAAAAAAAACTCATCAATGAAATACCAAACAGAAAGTTGCTTCCTGAAATAAAATAGTTAGGAAACTGACTGGGTCAGACTGGAGTGCATCCCCGCAAACAATAAGAATATTAGCCTGATTCCTGCTACTCTGCAGCAGAATCTGCTAATGCCATGTGGTATAAACCAACACATACCAAGCAAGTGGAAGTAGCTCTTAGGGAAACATGCAGGATTATTACTGGACACCTGAAAACTTACCCCTACAGGGGGAAAGTCTATTATTTGGCTCTATTATTTATCCTCAGCTCCTTCCAGGAAAAAAAATGTTGTGGACAAGTCCCATTCACTGCAACTGTTTGGGAGTGCAGTTAGAAATACATGGAGCCCATAGAAATACAGTGGTGCTTCAAGATACAAAATTAATCCATTCTATGGGAATTTTCGTATTTTGAAATGTTTGTATCTTGAAATGTGGTTTCCCATATGAATGCAATGAAAACCAATTAATCCATTCCAGAGGTCAGAAGAGAGAGACAGAGACAGAGACAGAGACAGAGAGAACAGATCGCATTGGTTTTCAATGCATTCCTAGGGAAAGGGTGTCCCAAAGCCAGGAAAAATGGGAACAACCTTTTCCCCTCTCTGGTGGTGTTGGATTTTGACACCCTGATCAGAAGGAGCAATGGGGGGGGTGTCAAAAACCCTCCACCTCCAAAGACAGGAAAGAGATTTTGCTGTCTATGGGGAGAGGTGGGTTTTTGAGAGCCTGCCCCAACCCAGCAAAGAAAAAAAGGTTCCCCACTTTGCTTGGTTGGAGGAAAAACCAGGCTGCTCCTCCCAGCAAAACACCCAGCTGGTTTTGACATCTGGGAAAATTATTTGGCTGCTGGTTGATTGAGGGGGGTTCCCCCCTAAACTAGCAAGGGGGGCCACCTTTGATAAAATGTTTCCTATAGTCTTTAAGTGGCTTGTCCCTCTAGCTGTTGGATAACCATCACTAACGACGGTGGCAGCAAGAGGCTCCATGGAGGAGGGGGTGATAGTGGCAGCTCTATAGTTCCATGTGTGGCAATCACCCTTTCTCTCTGGCCAGATTCTTGATTCTTTAAAGTTGAACCAGAAATTCAGCCAGCCAACCTTTCCTTATCATTTGATTAGTGAAGCTTTACTGGATGAATTTCAGCATGCCCCCCTCCCAACCTAGCAGCATTGAAAGCAGCCTCTGAGCGAATCACCAGTGCCCTTCCAAGGCAGAAGGGCTCCGTTCCCCAGCATAAATGAGGCAGCTTGGCAATGGCAGCTTGGAGGTGGTATCCCCACCCTGTTCCCAGCTTGCCCAATGCCCTGTCTCTGCCTTCCCATGTGAACTAAAGGAGAGTGTTGTGCCATGAGAAGTTGGAAGCCGCAGGTGCAAGAACTGCTGCAAGTGTGCCCTTGCCTCAAAGGGGCCCGCCTCCCACCTTGAAGCAGGCCCGGCTCCTCCTCAGAGTGGCAGCTCTCCCAGTGTAGAAGCAAGAAGCGGACCATGTTGGTGGTCACCGGGGCAGCTCCTATAGGTGGCAGTAGCAGCGGTGGCGAGGAGGCCTCCAGTGCTCCTACTGCAAGACCCTGCTCGTTGAGCGAGTTAAATTTTCTAAGAATTTTTTGCTCATCTTGTGAAACACTCTTATACCAAGGTATTACTGTAGTAAGTAAACAATATACATGTACATTTAGATAATGGAAACATCAGTTTGGATTCAGAAAGGGACACTGAGAAAATGGCCAAGGTGCAATCTCAGGGATTTATAAACATCTATGCCCACCTTTCCACTGGAAAGAACTAAAATGAAAAAGTATTTTTAGGGGACTGAGGCTGCGCCTTAGTTGCACTGCTGCAGTCAGACATAACTGACAGGTTTTTCTTTGACTCCAAACCCATCATCCCTTGGGAAACCCATGGCAAACCCCACTGAGTTATCTGCCCCTGCTACCATCACTGCCAGAGTGTCTTTAAGTTTTATTTTTGATTCCAGGATTCCTGAGAAACATGTTCCATTTTCACTTCTTCCTCTAGGAAGCAGAGACCTAGCCTTTTGCTTTGTAAGCTATAGGAGTAAATGAGAATCCAAATATTATGAATTATTATTACAGATGTTTGCAACTTTGAAATTTTGATTAGGCTATATTCAGAACTATCCAAATATTCAGTGAATTATAAATACATACAAATTGGGATTCACATCCCTAATCCTAGTTCCACAATGCAGTCAAGCTTCTAGGTGAAAGACCGCAGCACAGTAAGACAAGAATAAACACATTTACCCTCTTGCCAATCTTCCCTCTGTAATTGTATGTGTTTGCATCCAAAATCAAACACCAAACAATTGCAATTGTGTCACTCTCTTCAACAGCAGTTGAAGGAAAAAGTGATATGGGGAAAGAGTTATTTGTATTCACTGAATAAATTTTGTAAGTTACATTGCTCTGCAGGGACAGATATGGGAAATTAATGGCATCTCTGTTTTCATCTCCCAATGACAGTTTTAAAAGTATCCACATTGTCACTTACTCCAGTATACACTGCCATCTAGCTTTGCAATCTTGTTATGATCCTGCTTACAGGAAAGGAAGAATCTGATCTAAATTACAGGAATCAGAAAACCTATTGGATGCACTGGTGTTCCTTCACAACCATTCAAGGTAGTAGCAGTGATAGACTAAAAAAGTTGCACTCTTTCCCCCTTCCGAAGAGAACTCACTGGAAGTCTCTCTCTCTCTCTCTCTCTCTCTCTCTCTCTCTCTCTCTCTCTCTCTCTCTCTCTCTCTCTCTCTCACACACACACACACACACACACACACACACACACACACACACACACACACAAACATATTATGGTTGTGAACATTTAAGCCTGCAAAACAGAAGAAGGCAGCATGTAAGAAATTTGATACTCTCTGCTTTTAAAAATGGGAGCTAAATTAGAAAATAAAGCTAACAATCCAAATTGAATGCAGCTACTCCATCATTACATATACCTGACTCCAATTTATACTACACAGAAGCCATCACATAATGGACATTTATACACTTCTCTCATACCCAGTTCACAGTTCATTTTATAAAAGACTTCTCAGATATATAGTAATACCTTGGTTTACGAGCATAATCTGTTCCAGAAACATGCTTGTAAACCAAAATACTTTTATATCAAAGCAAATTTCCCCATAAGAAATCATGGAAACTCATATGATTCTTTCCGGGGTGCCACAGATTAGACTGTACACACACAATGCCAAAACTCACAAAAGAAGTTGGCTAGAAATCCACGCCCACAACATGGTTTAGATACCTGGCAGTGGAATCTGCTATGCTTGGGACTAATAACTGGATTTTACTATGTATTTTTAATGTACCAATCTAAAGTGCAATTTATAGCCATATACACACTTGACTAGCTCCCCCATGACTTGAAGTGGTTTTAAAAATAAGAAAGGATGTGGAAAACAAATTAAATAATATATGTATATATAAAAATAAAACCCTAACCTGCACTCCTTTAAAAACAGTCCTGGCTGATGTAAGGGAGACCTCCCTTCCTCCCTCCTCCCTCTGCTTTGGAGGCCTGTCTGAGACAGAATGCTCCAGACAATCACCCACAATCCAGCAGGGGGAGAGAGAGAGCCACAATTGGCTCACTTGTAATCATGTGACCTGCTCCAGTGCATGGGCACGACTAGGGAAAATGACGTTTTCGAGTTGTCGTGTGTCGGAGGCAGCCCGTTTCGGCTTGTTTCCGTTTTTCGCGAAATTTCGCAAAAATTTGTTGTTTCGTTTTTCGTTAGTACTGGTTTTGGGGGGGTAGCGGGTTCCTGGAGGCACCTCTGTGTGGTGGGTGCCTCCTATCCTCACCCGCCAGCGCTGCTACAAAAGGGCATGCATAGCCATATGCTATGGATATGCATATTGCAGACGCAGCAGACTGGCTGAGGCACCCCTCTTTTTGGGGTGCCTTCCCTGCAACAGTCGGTGAGACACAGTCAGGCAGCACTTGCAGGCATGGTTTGCATGGCACACAAATGCTGCTGCAGGAGTCAGCCAGAGCCACAAGTGACGGACTGGCAGACTCTTTGCACCCGCTCCAAGGGAAATGTACTTGCACGTAGTGCAATGCAAGTAGATCTGGCTTAGGGTTAAGACAGGTTAGCGCAAGGGCTAGGGTTAGGCTAGTTACGGGTGAGGTTAGGGTAAGTATTGGGGTGCACCTCTGGGTGCCTCTCTGACCCACTTAGAAGGACAGTGGACTGGCGTATGGGTTAGGCTTAGGGTTCGGGTTCGGGTTCGGGCTACGGTTAGTGGGCTGTTTATGCCTGATTGGCACATCCCAGAAGTCTCTGTGGTCAACCTGGCCAAGTGGCCATGCGATTGGTGGAAAATTTGCATGGTCCATTCCCATGGGCGAGCCCATCATTGCGAATGTGCAGTTGTAAAAAAATAAAATAAAATAAAATAAAATAAAATAAAATAAAATAAAATAAAATCAACGGAGACTTTTTTTGCAAGAAAAACCCACTGCTGCTACTGTAAAAATTCAAGCATTTAAAATAGCTAATTTTCGCATGTTTCTGTGGTGCTTTGGTGGGGTTTTGGACCACGATTTAAAAAAAATATTGCGGTCGCCATTTTAGATCCCCCTGCACTGCATGGCAAATGGATGCGCCCTCCCAGCCTGGTACAGTCTCCAAAACCTGGCCATGCGATTGGTGGAATGGCTCCAAAAATTTGCATGGTCCACTCCCATGGGCAAGCCCATCATTGCGAATGTGCAGGTGTAAAAAAATAAAATAAAATAAAATAAAATCAACGGAGACGTATTTTGGCAAGACAAACCCACTGCTGCTACTGTAAAAATTCAAGCATTTAAAATAGCTAATTTTCGCATGTTTCTGTGGTGCTTTGGTGGGTTTTTGGACCACGATTTCAAAAAAAATATTGCGGCCGCCATTTTGGATCCCCCCGCCCGCACACTGCATGGCAAAGGCAGACGAGACGATGCCCCCCCGGCCTGGTACCAGCAGCGCAGCAGTAGCACTAGCCAAGGAGAGGGGGGCGGGGAAACCCCCCCCCCCAAATAAAACACCCTTCTGGCCTGGTAGGTGCCCTCAGACAGTTTTCGCCTGCTTTTAGGGCCCGGAATTGGGGTTTTTTTTTACTTTTAAAAACTTTTTTTCTGTGCCGCTTGGCATCGCGGGATCGCCGCGATGCCAGGAATGACCACGACAAATCAGACCCAATTATTCTTCAGTCGGTTCGAGTTCGAGTTCTGGCGGAGTAATTCCCATTACCGTTTCCGTTGCGTAACGGAAACGAGTAACGGAAACGGAAACGGGAATTCCGCTAAGTTGTGCCCATCTCTAACTGCAATAACACTGCTGTTGATCAAGGCAAAATTTATAAGAAATGTTTGCTTGTCTTGCAAAACGCTCTTAAACCAAGGTACTATTGTAAGTGGGGAACAACTAAATTAAAAAAAGTACACTCACAGGGTATGAACAGCCAGTTATTACCAGCTCCATATGTTTATTCATTCCTTGAAGAAAACTGTTGCTAGGTCTTAAAATATGCCAGTTCAAAAATATATTGGTATTTAGTTATCTCATTAAAAACTAATTAGAAATTCAATTAGGTTATAAAAATTTGTCAAACCATGTTTAATTTGGTTCATCAGAAGAAATGCCCACAAGGAGCAGAGACTATCCCTAAGAGACATCTAGTCCTCACTCTGCAGTAATTCCAAAGACAGCTCAAGCACCATGTCACATTTCAAAGGCTGCTACACCCTGACATGCATTTTCTCTTCTAAAGAACACTATATTTAGAACACTGTCAATTCTACAAGAGCACTAACAACAAATTAAAAGAACTCAATATAGCACCAACGTAGCCAGTTCTGCACAGGTCTCAAGTACCTTCAACAACATAAACATATGAAATATTTCAGTTTGTAAAGTTCACCTCTTTTTTTAAAAAACAAGTTAAAACCTGTCAATTAAACAGTTTTTTCAATCTGAGTATAACATATAAAATATTGATTTTATACATTTCTCTAACAATGTATAGATGTTCCATCTTTCTGACTTGGGAAAGAGCATAAAAAGGAAAATTTTTGTTGTTGTTCAGTCGTTCAGTCGTGTCCGACTCTTCGTGACCCCATGGACCAGAGCTCGCCAGGCAGGCCTTCCTATCTTCTACTGCCTCCCGGAGTTTGGTCAAATCCATATTGGTTGCATCGATGACACCGTCCAACCATCTCATTCTCTGCCGTCCTCTTTTCCTTTTGCCTTTCAGGGACTTTTCCAAGGAGTCCTCTCTCCTCATGAGGTGGCCAAAGTACTGGAGCCTCAGTTTTCATCATTGTAAGGCTAATTACACTGGTGACAATAAGGCCTGTAATAAGACTTCCTGGGATAGGAACTGGCAAGCCACCCCAGTATCCCTGCCAAGAAAATTCCATGGACAGAAACAAAAGGCTAAAAAGGAAAATTAGCTATTACTAAAATACTATTACTAAAATAATCAGCTAAATACAGTGGTACCTCAAGTTACGAATGCCCCTAATTATGAAAAATTTGACTTACAAAGGGAAATCCGTGGGATTGGGGATTCTTCAAGATACAAAGATTTAGCTGTTTTTTCTGAGTTACGAAAGGGAAACAAGGTAAGCTTCCTTTTCAAAATGGTTCCTGCTTGTTTGTATTGGCAATATTGCCATCTTGTGGTCACCCCCACTACAGTGCTGCAATTGGAAAGGAGCCATTTTGAAAAGGGAAGCTGAGAACGGGGGCTTCTGTTTTTTAATGACCTGCACAAGGTGCCCGTTTTGGAGCCATTCTGGAACTATTTGGCACTGTTTGGGGGACTTTTAAAGGTAGGAAGCTGAGCTTCTATTGTTTGCATGCCTGTTACTCTGCTTTTTGCATTCTGGGGGTGATTTCCCACTTAGAACGAATGAATCCATTTCTACCGCATTTCTATGGGAAACCTTCCTTCAAGATACAAAAATTTCAAGTTAAGAACATGCCAGTGGAACAGGTTAATTTTGTAATTGGAGGTACCACTGTATTCTGACAAGTCCAAATGATTGTCTTCTTTAAATGAATATCTTTTTATAGAAAATACATTAAAAATAATAAACAGCAACCTTTACTGCTAAGTGGTGCACAACTGTCACTCAGAGGAGGATTTGGAACCAGACATGCAACATTCTGTCCACAAATACTTGGGGAGTACTACTGTGACATTAAGATGGATAGACATGCTATGAGAAAGCTCTTTACAAGGTCCAGTTTAAGACCCTGTTAGAGTTCTGGGCAAACAAAGATCTTAGCTCAAGAGCTTTTCATCTCATTCATAACCTTGGCTGGTAACAAAAGGCTTGCCATGCATGAAATTGGAAAGAAAAATAAAAACCAACATATAAATAACTAAAACATTATTTCAATCTAAAAGTCTTCGTAGACTAAAATACATTTTGTCAGACACAGCGACAGAGAGTTCCATGTGATTTCAGTCTAACAAACTTTGATATCTTTGCAGATCCATTTTCAACACGCTAAGAACTGTGACCTTGACTGGATGAAAGCAGCCTACACACTTTTAGCAAATGCCTAAACAAGACATTTTTGACAGGAGTACTCCAGAACAAAGTGTTCGGCCAGCTGAGTGGAGTCTGTGCAGGCAGAATTGAAAGACCATCAGCAGATCTCTCATTACAAGATACAATATCAAAATCCAAGAGGAAATAATGTAATTCAAGGACAATTTCTGGCTCTTAATTTTTAAATGGGTTTTACATATTGGCTGCTTTTAAAACCCACCTTTTCAGATTCCCGTACAGTGGTATCTCGACTTACGGTTGCTTCGGCAACCAAATAATTTGACTTACGAACACTGTCCAACCTGTCAAAGTCACCCGTCGTGCGGAGCAGAGAGCAGCGTTTGCTACCCATCGTGACATCCTCCTTCATGGTTGCTTCCATCTCTGCAAAAGAGATCGAAGCAACCAAGAAGGAGGAGGTGGCCATTGTGCCTCCCTTCCAAACCACCCAGGCTGGCCGAAACTGTATCGTTCCCAGGGAATTATGCAACTTCGGACAGACCGGGCTGGGCGGGGATCACAGGGACCATGGATCGTCAGCCAGCCCAGGCGCCTTGCAAGGCAAGCAGCAGCGGTGGATTGCCACCGCCACTTCCCTTGCAAGCTCCCAGGCTGGGAGAAGATCAATGGGTCCGTGCTCTGCCCAACAATTTGGTAAGCAGAGCACAGACCCATTGATCATCGCGCAGCCCAGGAAGCTTGTAAGGGAAGCGGCGGTGGCGATCCACCACCGCTGGTTGCCTTCCAAACCGCCTAGGCTGGGCGAACATGCATCCATCCCAGGAGATCCCTGGGACAGATGCATGTTGCCAAAGCCTGGGCGCCTTTGAAGGAAAGTGCTTACCTCCGGGTAAGTGCTTAGCAGGAGATAAGCATTTCCCTTCCAAGGTGCCCAGGCTTCTCCCTCAATCAAGGGCACTGCAACCCCTCCCTGAACTAATTTTGACAGGTCCAACCTGTCAAAGTCAGCTGTCTGGCAGGAAAACAGAAAGCAGCCCCAGCTGCCCTTGAGGAAGGTTGAGGCAGCCCTCCAATAGGAATGCATTGAAAACCTATTAATCCATTCCCTCCAGAATGGATGAATTGATTTTCAGTGCATTCCTATGGGAAACTGCTGTCTGACTTGATCAACTTCTGAAGATGCCTTCGGAACAAATTAATGTCATAAGTTGAGGTACCACTGTATATAGTATATATAGTATATATATAGGATGAGACCCATCAGTTCATCTGGAATGGGGTCCCATTGTTCAAAATATTCTGGCAGTGGGAACCAAAATGATTCTCCCCACCCCTCTGATTTCATTCATACTTCTGCAATAACTCTTGATTTCTTAAGCCAAGTAACTCAATGTCCCCTTCCAATCATAAAAGAAACACTTCAGAATGTCAAAGTGAATATATAGCAAGGTGTCTAATAGGTTGATTATGAAAGCAGAAGGGGAAGAGCTAAAGCATCCTGACTTGCAATTATAAAAATAAAGGAAACAGAAAATATTACCAATAACATTGGGCATTATTTTCCAACAGCTTCTCCACCATGTGCTCCACACGAACAAACCAGCTCGGCACAGCTTTATATATTAGAGGAGTATCTGACCTAAAACAAATTGCATAAATATTAGATCGCATAAAGAACATATATAATAATCCTGCAATGCTTAAAACACTAAATATCAGCACTTCCTCAAAAATAAATGGCAACATGCCATTGATTTTAAAAGGAGTATAAGTTTACCTCTTGCCTTGTAAGTCTAACTACAGTGGTACCTTGTGTAAAGGAATTAATTCGTTCCAAATGAAATTATGTTAAGCAAAGTTTCCTTTGTACAAATTTCCCATAGGAATGCATTGAAAACAGAGTGATCCCATTTTTATGTTGTACAGATTCACCCCATAGGCAATTATGTTAAGCAAATGTCCCCTATCTCCGGAAATTTTTATGTTGTACAAATTTTATGCTATACAAACTATTTGTTATACAAGGGTCCACTGTATATTGGTGACCAAAGTGGAATTTATTAAATCAATTTCTTTCTCATTTGCTATGACTAACAGTATCTTAAAGTAAGTTTATTATTAGGTAATTCAAAGTAAATTTCTGCCCAGTTTTACAAAGTAGTTGCTCACCATAACAATTTTAAAAGCATTTTTTCATTTAACATTCAACCACAGATTCCACTGATTTGAAAATGAAATACAAACATAGATTTCTTTTTCAGCCTCAAGAACAGAGGTAGAGTAAGGCTGATTATACTACATATTAGTTCCATATGTGTCACACATTTAAACTTTACAGTGCCATTCAGGTTTATCTTTTATACTTTGCCTTCACTTCTGATTAACGAGTGCTAACTTCACCTAACCTGGCTGGAGAGTTCAGCGAGTGAGGTATCTGGCTGCAGAGCCAGAGGCTGGTAGTTCAAATCCCCACTGTGCTCCCAAGAGGAAGAGCCAACCTATGTGGCCTTGGGCAAGCTGCACAATCAAAGAAAACTTCACCTAATTCTTACTATGGGCACAGGAATAATTCCAGAAAGGCTGAAAACTGGCACACGTAAATGGAATCTTCAGAATGAGAAAGAGGTTGGGTTCTCATCCTCAAAACTTCAAGCACCTTTTTTGATTCTTTTAAAATACAATTTTACACTGTGTTTGTGCTGATCAAAAAATAATTTGTAAAAATACAAGCATTTTTAAAAAATCTAAGCAACCAAGTCTAACTATCCACTGTGTGAACTGGCCTAGAGGATCTGAAGCATAAAGACTGAACAACACATTTCATAAAAGCAGAATGCATGAAGAACACTATAGTCTAAAAATTAAGGAAGACAAAATTCTTTGTCAAAGGAACAATGGACACACGGAAACACCATTGGCAGCTGAGACTGGAGCAACAAAATCAGCATTCCACCATGGTAAGGTAGACACTGTAAGCTGCATCATGCCCAAGAGACCCTATATAAGCAAAGCTCTATAATCAGCCATACAAGTTTAAAAGCCCGTTATATGTACATTGGAAGGGAAGCGGGAGGCCACGCAGTATTTGCAAAATAAAAACTACAGGAATTCATGAAAGCAAAAGAAATTATTCCAAAAAGACTAACAGCAACCTATACAAAATGTTCCTAGGTGTACTGAGGGAAGGACTCGTCACAAGTTTCAGTAAACAGCCTCTTACTGATTGAAAGCCTATTTGTGCAGCAAAATCACAATTTTCCAGAAATAAATAAGTCCAGTTCCTCTCTGAAGCCGTCCCAAGCTCCCGTGGAATCACATTCATTGTGGGCAAGCTGCCATGGACTGCAGGATAGGTGAATCTTGAATTTCAGAAAGAGGTCCGCCTGCCAGCAAATTTTTGAAAATTCAAGACGACTTCTTTGTCCTGCAGCTGCCAATGTTTTCTCCTCAACAAAGGGTTCTCTAAGCCTGATATTTATATATTTATTTATTCATTTTTATACCGCCCGTCTTCCCGAAAGAACTCCGGGCGGTTAACAGAGGGGATAAGAAGTATCCCATTTCAACAATCACAACAAGAAATAAAAATTAAAGGATAAGAGATAAGAGATGATAGCATCACCTTTACACATTGTAAATTAAAGAACATGATTCCATCCACTGAAATCCAAGTAATTTTTGTGGTCAAAGTCCAAGCTGCCTGGTGTCTCAAAATGATGTCTCCAGACAGGACTGACAACTGTGTTAACGTCAACTGATCAAGATTATCAGCTTGATCTCAAAGAAAATGACCCACTGGGGAAAGGGGATGGAGCCAGTGAATTATAAGGTCACACAGAAGGATCCTTGTAACTTCACACAGGAAATGAGAAACCTTTTATTTAGAAACCACTTGGGAACAAATAGAAAAACAAACACACTGAACTGTGCTCAAAATAAAGGTTAAAAAAACACCTTCCCAGAAGCCTAATTAATCCCCGTTCCTTAATGTCCATCTTAAACTTCAGCTTGCCTCATAACAAACACCATACACAAGGATTTAAGAAGAAAAAGAGAAACTCAGTTTTCACTGACAGTTTTGTAAAATGACAACAGCATGTGTTGGCTGTATGTAATCAAGGACTGTTGAGAACAAAAACTATGAGGCAGTATAAACGTTACCAAACTTCACAGACTTATGGTGCTGAGAGCTACCATGGCCTTTTTCCATCATAAAGAATGGACATTTATATTGTGCAATACAGTAAATAGTCATAAAGAAACAAATAATACGCTTTTAAAATACTTCACTTTTATAACAAAATCAAAATATTATCTGCACGTCCTATCCTCCCAGCGTATAATTCAGTTTCATCTAAAAATAATGCTTTGCATGGTTATTGTGTACCACCCAGAGAGTGCTTGAAATGCTATGGGGCAGTATATAAGCAGAAAACTTTGCTTTATTGAGCAGGTTCCCCCTTCTGTGAGCATACTGGAAATTTCATCAGAACAAGGTACTAATACAGTTTGTTAGGAAGTTCCATTTCTTGACTTAACCCATGTCTGGTACAATCTAACAGTAGCTCCCTACAAACTCTATCCAGATAAGTAATTCAGTAACTTTTTAAAACCGGGACATGAAGTCTATTGCATATTATATATGAGACATTGGGAACTGCCAGTATACACAGCTAAGAGTAAACTACAGATAAGAATTACAAACATGTATTGCTTTCACATCAGACTTTGGTATATTTGTAATGGGCGCTTCCCACAAAAATTTCAGTAATATGGTATTAACCAGACATCATAGGCACAAATCCTGTTGCTCACTGTAGTAAGCCTTAACAAGAGTAATGAGCAGAAATTTAGTGAGTCAGCTAAGTTCTAATATTCAAGGACCCTGCCCTGGTTTCAACTTATCAATCAACAAGACTTCCATTATTTATTAAGTGTGATGAAACATAGAACTAAAACTGAGAAAAGGAGCAATGTAAAATAGGTTCTGCTCAAGAATTGAGGTGGGAGGACTGAAAAATCATATTACTTCATCCTACAAAAACCTTTAAAACTTCAAATAATACTTGTATATGCATAAATACACATTCTCTGTTGCTGACTCCCTTATATAACTTAGTGCACCTGGCTTGGAATAATGCATCCCAGTCAATTACAAAGTTGGGCAGAAAGATGATTTTTGGAGAAAAGAATTTAACAATTTTGAATTAAAGAAAAGATTATACTTAAAGATAGTTCATTTTACAGGAAGTGTTTTCATGCCTTTCAAAAAAGTCAAAAAGCATAATAAATTGATACATGGAATGTAAGTGTTTGTGCTACATAGAGTAGTGAGTTGTCACTCAAGGCTTGGTAACCTCAGTTCACATGGCCTCAAATATCATGGTGATACTAAGATAAGGGTACCAGGTGGAAGGCTTCACATGGAGACAGTAAATCAAAGGGAAACTGGCAGGCAGGTTGTCTTCTAAAAACAAGCGATTCCATACCTAGTTGCTTGTTCAGTGATAGCTGAAGGAAGGAATACACACCAAAACTGACCTCTATCTGCAGATATGAACAGCATTTCTTATACTACTTGCTATTGTTATTTGACACTAATTAGAACAGAACATCTTTTCCAAAAAGTCATTATCTGCCCCAGTGCTATTTTTAATGTGTATTAAGTTAATCTTCATACCTCCAGCAGAAAGGATAGTTATGCTTGAAAGTACTGGCATGGACCAGTCGTCCTCTCTCTTTTAGGGCCTTAATAATGTTCTTATCTGCATCCTAAGGAAAGCAAGGCAATGTTCTTACTTCAGCATGAATCCATACAAAGAATTTCAGAGAAAGAAACAATTTCCATACTTATAATTGGTTAAGTTGCAGCCTTAAGAATAGCAATATGTTTCAAATTTCACAGATGTAACAATAAATATGTACTATTACTGCTATCTAACAACAGTTAACTTGTAAGAGAGGGGCTATCTTACTATTGTGATATAAATTTCTTAAAGGAATCACAAGAGGGAGGTTTTGCCATATTCCAATCACATCCTCAAATATAGACAAGGTCACTTATGAATCTATGTTGAAAGGCATGGAGATCTCTGAAGCCAGTCTCAGAAGGAGAAAACTCAAGGGGTTGACTATGCTAATGGAAATCAAGGCTTGGTTGGATCCAGAGACTTCGATTCATAGAGTTATCCTATTTTACAATCTCTGTCACATGCACTTCACACCCTCTGGAAAACTACCACCCCCAATTGCTATAACTGTAAACAGAATTTCGTCCACTCATCACACCACAACTCCTTTTTCAACATGCCATTTACTTGAACCATTGAAAAGAGATGCAATAAAAAAGATCACCATTTTAAAACACCATTGATTAACTAAAGGGAATTCATGAAAATTGTTCAAGCCAGTGCTATGAACTGTTTACCAATCTATGATTAAAATGGCAAAGAAGCAATATGGGAGCTTGAGTGTTTTCCATAATAAAGGCAATTCAAATAAGAAAACAAGCGCCCCATGCCCATGCCATCTTGTAAGTACATGTGGCCTACAAGCTAATTGTCATAGGCATACAACTCCTGAAATGCTTGTGTAAATAACGCAATTATAAGTTAGATGTTAATTTTATTTTTTTATGAATTCCAACTAATGCAGCAATAAATAGATCAAAAAAAACCCTCCAGATGGCCATGCTTCTGAAGTGGAAAAAGAGAGCAAACCCAAAAGTGAAAATAGCAACTGTAAATTTTCCAAAGCTGCAAGTACCCTCAGAGCAATTGTGTACACACAGTTCTTTATTTTCTCAGTAATGTTTCAAGCATACTTTCTCTAACATCCTAAAGGCAACCCACCTTCACATATTGCCCAGCAAAATCTGTCACTTCTGCGGTGAAACACCCAGAGGCGTCAACAGGACAAACTGGCACAGAATCCTTTTGAATAATATTAAAATCCATGCAGACTCTGTAGTCATCCTATAAAGCAAAGAGGGTAAACAATATGAAGTCACCTGAATGCTTATCTTTTGATTTCCCGTGCTGCATTCTATAGGTCAGAATTCAAATTAAACCCTCCTTTCCTTTTGAAGCTTCGTTGCCTCTAAATTGTTCTGTCACACTCTTAAATACTTTGCTTCTTCAACTTAAGTGAAACAAGAATTCATTCTGAACTATGAGACATCTTGTCACGTTGAGGGTTGCTTCACATATGTTCCATCTCTTCATGGCTGTGTGTGTCTAATATCACACAAAAAGGTTCATTTCTCTGCACAAGAAGATACAAATGCTTCCCAACCAAGTCTGTATGTCATTGGGAATCAACTACTGAGTGATTAAGCAAGAAATGTGAATGAAGCACGAACCATTCCTGACTATTAATGAATCGCCATCTCTCACACACACACAGGTATACACACAAAGTAACATTTTCATTTTTCTGAAGCACAAGAATGCCACCTGTAGCATTTCAGATGTAAACAGCAAACTGCAGCTAGAACAGTCTACAAATGTGCCTCAAACTTCCATATTCCTTTTTTTTTCACATTGCCTTTTAGGAACTTAACATTATTTGTGTTTTGAATGTAAGTTGACACAGGGTTAGATAGATAGGTTGCCTTCCTTTGAGTAAAGATGTGTTGACAAAAAAGGTCACAATATAAACTGTGGTGCTGTTTCTGTACTGTTTGGATTACAACAGAAAGGAAATGGATGGAGAGATACAAAAACACATTTTTGACATAATTGTGGGCATGCAATATATTCCTGAAAAACTGCTAAACTGGAAAGGATTTTGAATCTCAAGTAAAAGAGTCAAAGCAAAAGCTCCCAAAACAAAAATCCCATGCTCTACAAATATGTACATAAGCAGCTTGAAACTTACAGCACCAAAATACGGAGCCTGGTGCACAACCCCTGTACCTTCCTCTTCTTTCACATAGTTGTCAGTCACTACGGAAAAAGCACCATTTTCTTTGCACTGGAAGAAACAATATATATTAACTTATTTTGTTAGTATTTCGCTGTCATTTATTTTAGTTTTGCTTCTTCTCTAACCCATCTTGCTCTTTGTTTGATGGTTTGATGTTTATTGTTTTGTTAAGCAATTATGTTTTATTATACTGGATTTTTATGGTATTGTATGTTGGTTATGTTATGTATTTGCTCAATTTTGTAAACCGCCCAGAGCAGTCGTGTAGCTAGATGGAGCGGTATATAAATTTAATAAATAAATAAATCCAAGCAATCATATGGAAAAGATGTAAAGCTAGAACGAAAATCTTTTCATATCTAAATAAATATCTTCATCAGAACTGCAACTATAAATATGAATCAGAAAATGGTAACTAAGCAGGAGATTAACAGGTACCAAAAAACGGCTTCCCTCTGAGGCAGAGAAGTTTGACAATCCAGCCTTACATATTCCAGAGCTGTGCAACTATTTGGATCAGAGGCTGCCATTTTGTAACTACAATGGAATGTAGCTCTGTGCAAGCCCAGAACTGGTGTTAAAAATCAATTACTTATTTGATTTATAGCTTGTCTTTCTACCGGAACTGGGACTCAAAGGGCAGATGAAACTATGAACACATTAAATCATAAAATACTAAAACAAATTACAATCTCAAAACCCAATTGAGTCAAATTGCTTAAAAGACCATTGAAACAAGACTTTAAAGACACACCATCCACCCACGAAAAGCCCTGTCTTTTAGTAGCCAGCCTGAACGCTCAACCCTCCTGGCTCTGCATGCAAAGCAATGGAGGATACTGAAAAAGAAAAACTAAGACTCAATGTGACAAAACTACTTTTCTTCTGAACAAAAACAGTTGTATCTGTTACAGCAAAAGCCACTGTGCACTATATTATCTATGAAGGGAAGCAAAAAACACAAAGCACCCATTAATGCACTTTGCACTGCAATCCTATCCAATTGCACTCATCCCTACGTCCCTACATCGGGATATCTTATCTTTTTATGACTGCAGCCTTACATTGCCTTCAGAACGTTTTTTTCTGAAACCAAGAGTTAAACAATTAGATTGTTCTGCTCTCAGGGAAGAGTATCTAAAACCACATGCTACCTCCTCAAGCCAATTCCCAGAAATAAAAGAATCCACTGGAATCCTGGTATATCATCACTTGTTCTGCTGCACGGCACAGTAAACTCACAAGATTTATGGGCAGGGAGAAGCATGACAAAGAGTTTTTCTTAATTGTAATGGACAATCTGGAAGTGGACCTCAAAAAGTCCCATCGGTTCACCAAGTGCATCTGCATACTCCCTACTTTGTTCAAACAGGTCTGTTTACTTCTCCTTTGCAAGCTCCTTACTTCCAATTTATAAATAAAGTAATACAGTATCTTGGTTTACGAGCCTAATACATTCCAGAAATATGCTTGTAAGCCAAAAAAAACCTCATGTATCAAAGCAAATATCCCCATAAGAAATCATGGGAACTCAGATTATTCATTCTGGAGCCCCATAGATTACATGCTGCACACACAAAATGCCGAAACTCACAAAATAAGTTGGCTAGAAGTCCACATTCACACCATAGTTTACATAGTTTAGGTACCTGGAATTTGCTGGGTTTAGGATTAACAACTGCATTTTACTCTATGTTTTTAATGTGACAATAATAAAATGCAATTTGTAGGCCTATACACACTTGACTAGCTGCCCCATGACTAGAAATGGTTTGACAACTAGGAAAGGTTATTGAAAACAAATTAATAATAAAGAAAATTAAATTAAATTAAATTAAAACAGTGGTACCTCTACCTGTGAGCAGCTCTACTTACAAGTAGTTTGACTTAAGAGCGGAAAACCACTGACGTTTTAGCTTCTGCCTTACAAATGTTAGATGCAGTCTTCTCTACATTCAATATTTTCTATTGTTTCTATTTATTTATTTATTTATTTATTTATTTATTTATTTATTTATTTATTTATTTATTTATTTATTAGATATGGCTGCTCTTTTTCTGAGTTGTTCAACTTACGAGCATGCATTCAGAATGGATTAAACTTGTAAGTAGAGGTACCACTGTATAGACACTAAAATACCAAGGCACTTGTAAACCAGGGTTTTACTGTATATTTGTATTTCTGAACTTTCTACAAGCACTATTAGTAAATCACAAAACATCAAAACAACAGAATTGAAATACAACCAAAACAGTCACACAGAAGTCTGAATATCACATGCTACTTACCTTCATAAAATACTCAAAAAGGGGTCTATATTTCTTCCCTTTAAGTTTAACACCTGGAAACCTGAAATGCATTTTCTTAACTTAATAGCAGTAAACAAATTTTAGTACCTCCAATAATTAGAAACCATTTTTTCTGACAGATGATGACCCAGATCAGCACACAATATAGAAAAATCACAATAAGACTTTAATTTACATATACATTAAAATTGCAAAAACAATGCCTACACAATGAAGCAACAGAAAATTATCATCAAAAGTAAATTAAAAGGTATAAAACCCCTTCAAAGACCAGGAACACACTAAACCTACATAGTGTAATGAAAGATCATGATAACTAATATTTGTATGATGTACTTTTAGCAATATTTCAATTACAACAAAAGGGGTAAGTATTTGTAGCATATAACTACAGAAGATTACATTTGACACTGGTTCTACAGAACAAATAAAAGGGGGGGCATACATAACTGGTGTAAAATATAGAGACAAGCAGGCTTTTTACTAGGGCTCTGGTGGGTTGTTTGCTTGCTTGCTTTACTGCTTGCTTTATTTCAGTAAAGAAATAAAATACTAGATTATCAATCAAATTTATTTTATGGATACTTCAGAAAACAGCAGCAAGAAAGTTAAATGGCTAGAACGACAATACCACTGGAAATACATTTTTGAAAGCTTGTGATTTTTAAAAAGTCCTATAATCTTATGTCATTGGATAGATTACCCCAATTCTGTCTGACAGACTGGCTGGCTAATGCAAATTACTGCAGTCCTAATTCTTAAGGTCCAATGGGAGCATTGTTCAACATTTTTATGAACAACACATCTGAGTTTTCCATTAGAAACGATGATGCCAATAAGACGACAAGGAGATCCAGAATGTTATTATCCAAGACAGATTCACAATCATAGATCCCCAATTTCCTCCAGAGGTTTCAAAAGCAATTTCAACAGTTTCAACTGCGGCTAGAAAAAAACAAGCCATCCCTTACCACAGCTGAAACATAAAATTCAATGGTTTATGTGTTAAAGTCATCAGACTTTCCCACTCCAAAATTCTTCACTTCACTTAACTTTCACAGATCTGTTTGACTATAAATTACTGAATTTAGCATATGTTTTGTTATTTACTTGCCTATCAAGTATTGTATATTCATTGTCAGATTTGTAGAGGGATCCCAGTCTTGCTTCCATCAAAATGAAAATTCTCCCTGTGTTTTTTTCTGGAAAAGAATACACAGAAAGGAGCATTGCATTCAAAGCCAAACAATCATTTCAAGTAGCAGGAAGTGGATCTCCTGAAGAGACAGGTGGTCCCTCTTACTTGTTTCCAGAGGCAGAACTGACCAGCCTATTACGTTCTCTTAAGAGAGAGGAAATCAACCTTGGCTGAACCAGTCTTTGTCTCCAGTCACCAAAAAGGAAAGGGAATACGATACAGAACAGTAGAGACCTGATACAGTATGTGCCCTACCAAGGATGTGGTCATAACTCAAAGGAAGGGGAGGATATTCTATTTCCATTACATAAAATGAACATTTCATAATGAGTACCAACACTCCCTCTTCCTATAGTGGAGAACATCCTAAAGATACAGGATTTACTAAGGCCTAATGTCCTAGGGTGGAACCAAGGAGATTCACTTAGCTCTTCACATCCACCCAAGCTAGGTTCAGGAGAAGTCCACCACTTTGCCGAAGGATTCTTCCCCCAAATGCTATCTCAGGTGAGGCAAAACTGTACATGGATAACGGGACACAGCACTGTCCATGTAATCACCCTGCAAATTTCCTCCAGAGAGGCCCTGGCGCTACATGCGACTGATGCAGCCCTAATCCCAGAAGAGCATACAGGGTTGCTCTAGGTGAGGAAGCCTTGAATCAAAACTTGAATAGCACATATTGACAGTATCAGCCACCTAGAGAGAGATGATACAGAAAATCCATTATCCTATGGTGGAATTCTGTCAAATCTTTTTGAGAGGCCTAAAGAGATGAGAACAAATGGAAGGAAGTATCAATTTCTGTGCCCTGTGAAAAGTGGAGCTGAACTTTGGGATAAAGGAGGGACTGAGATGCAGAGATGAGACAGCCCACTGACAGGGGCTTTTGTCCTTACAGATGGGAGCTAGTCAAACAGCTCCACTGGCTGCCAATCAGCTATCGAGCACAATTCAAGGTGCTGACCTTGGCCTACAAAGCACTATACGACCTGGGTCCTAGCTATCTCAAACATCAAATTTCACAGTATGAACGGACTCGGGTGTTAAGGTCATCTGGAGAGGCCCTTTTCTCCATCCTGCCACCCTCACGGGTATATCTCATGGGAAACCGTGAAAGGGCCTTCTCAATTGCTCCACCCAGACTCTGGAACTCCCTCCCACTAAAGCCCAGGACTACCTCATCTCTGTTGTCCTTCGGGATACAGACAAAGACTTTTCTCTTCAGGTAAGCTTTCCCTGAATGATGGACTACCATGTGTATTTTATATGAATCTATAGGTTCACACAGACTTTGTGTTTATGACTACTTATAACCATGTTGCCTTAATGTAATTACATTAATGTAATGTTGTCTATTAATGCTGTAAGATGTTCCTCAATTCCTTCTTCTCAAATACTTGAACATGTCTTTATTGTACTAGACTGTATATTATTCCTCATTACTGTAAGCCGCCTTGGGTCCTTTTCCAAGGAGAAAGGCGGGGTAAAAATACTCTAAAATAAATAAATAAATAAATAAATAAATAAATAATATGTTCTTCCCAAGACTGACCATAAAACCAAGTATCTGCAACATGTGCAAGGTGGTCTGCCCATCTTTCTCACTCTGGCTTTCTGACTATGACTGAGTTAGAACATTGTTCCAACTAGGAACTATTTTGGGGTCCTCGGGTGTGCTACTAGAGCTGCTGGTGAGGACTGGGTAACCTTCGGCCCCCCAGATACTTTGGACCACAACTCCCACTGTCCTTTATCATTTTCAATACTAGCTCAGAGGTCTGGAAGTTGTTGTCCAAAACATCTTGGAGGGCTGAAATTTTCCCACTCTTGTGCTAGAACCTTCATGAAAAGCTGTGGAGAAGAGGAAAGTTCATATGGTAGGGCCCTGTCCAGATAATGCTTGTTTTAATAGGCAAATCACAGGTAATGCAAGAGATCCGGATGAATAGGTATGTGCAGGTATGCTTCAGTAAGGTCCAGGGAAGCCAGGAAATCTCCCTGCTGAAGAGTTTCCAGGATGAAGTGAAGAGTGCCCACTCTGAATCTGCATTTCTTGATGTTTCTGGTTTATCAATTTTAGGTACAGGGTCACCTTGACACATATGCCCCAGTCCCCTTGGCCACTGTGAATAATATGGAGTAACAGCCAAAGAATGTTTGATCAGAAGACACTAATCCTATAAACTTTTTCTTCACCAGGAGAATTTGAGGTTCTTCCATACTCCTTGACCTTGGAGACTGTATGAAAAATCTGGGGGGGGATGTTTGCAATTTCTATTTGATTACCCCTTCCAAAAATATATAGTACCCACTGATCAATGCAATGGGTCTTCTGTGTACCTATAAAGTGTTGCAACCCCCCCCACACACACACACACTTGTGGGACCTCGCATCAGGCTAAGGACTGTTCACGCTGAGGCTCTTGTTGCCCAGTCTGCATCTGAAATCGCTGAAGTTCGGCTGCCTGGGAACAACCACTCTCTCTACCCACTGGGGAATCCACTGAGAGGCATAGGCTAGCCAGCATCCTTCCCACCTCTGACATAGCCAGAGTCCAGTAGAGGGAATCCAGAGGGTACAGTGTGCAGCAGAGAAATATGGTGAGGACAGTATAGGTGAGATGAAGAGGAGGTAATCCAGTGTGAAGTGGAGACAGAACCTAAAACTGGTTCAGCCAGGTTCAGTCCCTCTCTCTTAAGGGAGCCCTAATGCCACCGGACCAGCTGCTCAACTCCTTCCTGAGGAAGCAAGTAAGAGAGATAATCCATTTCTTGAGGATATCCTCTGCTACAGGAATAACAAATAGTCCAGTGCTGCACTTGTGAAGGAAGAGAGACAAATACATGGCACCAACAATAAAATACTAATTCCAATTCTATCAAGTAACATAAATTCGGTCTTCACAGTACTAGAACCCCATGGCCCAGTAGTTAAACTGCTGTACTGCAGTCAAACTCTGTTCACAACCCAGGGTTCAATCCTAGATAACCGGCTCAAGGTTCACTCAGCTTCTATCCTTCTGAGCTTGGTAAAATGAGTATGCAGCTTGCAGTGTGTGTGTGTGTGTGTGTGTGTGTGTGTTGAGGGCAATGTGTAACTTATAAACTGTCCAGAGAGTGATATGGGGAAATTTATACGTGGCATGCTTTGCTTTGCTTTGCTTTGACTATGCATATTATAACTAAAAAACAAGTACAGGATATGTTTTTTTAAAAAAATGTTTTTTAGTCTAAAACCAGTACTGGCACGGAAAAAGCATAGGGTTTAATACAATCTTTCACCAAACTTTAGTTAAGGATACTTAACTGTGACTGGGTATGACATCTGAACTGATCGAACTTATGGAATTTATCAGCTGAAAAAACTAAGGAGATTCTTTTGGGTGCACTTCTGTCTACTAACTGCAGTTTCAGCATTAGTCTCCTGGAAAGGGGTGCTTTTTTCTTACAAAGGGAACATTCACGTGTGCCTGGAATCACCCTTCCTCACAACTGACCCTATCTTCAAAAATATGAGACTTGTAATCCAACTGAAGAGTTCCATGCCAGGGAAAACATGTCACCATAACTTATTTGTGGAATCAATGCACTCTGCACTAAGTCAAGGACATGTAATGTATTCTTAGTTGATGCATTCCAAGTAAACTGTTGGGCTAAATAAAACACTGACCGATGACTGTGCATGTTGGGCATTTCCCTCTCATTGATGTTTCAGCAGAATTAAAGTGAGCAGTATTTGAGGAAAAAGTTACACTACCCTTGTTGCTGCCTACCATTGGCCATGACTGAGCCTCAGAATGGAAAAGATTATGACTTCAGAGGGAGATGATGATGCACTGGCTGCAGCACGGAGCTCAGCAGACAATGCACTAGAAGACAGATATTCCCTTATAAGGATATTTCTCATTATCCTTTTAGCATTAGAAGACTTGAATCAACATGGATAGGTAAATCAGAGGGCAAGCCAATTAGATATATCATAATAAATTAAACAAAAGCTACAGGAGTTTGAAGGAGAGTACTTTATGTAACCATTGTACTCTCCATTAGCCTGCCTTTCTGAGATCTATTATGACAACTGGATGGTTACACTCAGATTTTTTTTTAATGAAGATGACAGAACAAATGTGCAGAAAGCTGTATCAGCTTTTCAGTTACTCATTTGCCTGCCTGTCTGACACAAACCTCTCCTCCTCATCCTCCTATCTGTCTTGGAGTAAAGCTGCACATGAGAGTAGTCAGAAGAGTAAAAACACTTTGTATATCATGTGCCATCAAATCACATCTAGAGATGTAAAATTTCTACAAAATTACATCTCTTAACCTGTTTTTCCCCATTTTTTTCTAAGGGGGGGGGAACAGAATTTTTCCTAAAACTTGGAGGGAAAAGCTACATTAGCACTCCCCCCCTTTTTTTTACAGCATGAAAGTCATTCTGTTACTTTAGGAACATAAAATATGACTATGGACAATTTGACTTGGCATAAAATTATCACAACTAGCATATTAAAATATAGTGTATTAAAAAGCAAAGTGTTTTGCTTATATACCGCCCCAGACCACTTCAAGTAGTCTCTTGGCGGTTTACAGTTTTTAATAACAGTATGCAGACTAACAATTATTACAAACAGATTTTACTTTTTAAATAATATTTATTTGTAATTGTAAGTAACAAATGGAATAACAATATCCTGAACTGTTTATTAGTTTATGTGGAACAAAAAGCCCTCTATAAAACAATGTTTAAAAATCCAGAATTAACAATTATTCATATTTCTTCTCCACACTATTCAATAAAAATAAAATAAAAACCTCATTCTCATAAAAAGAATTGAAGAGGGGGGGAAATTTATAGATGGGAGTGGGACTAAGCTTCAATGATATTTTTTAGAAACGATTTGGAATTTGAACACTAAGTCTTAAGATATTTTATTCATTATGCTAAAATAAAACATTCCATAATCATTTTTTCTTTTTCTTTTTTTCAATTTTTCCATGTTTTGGGGGGGAAACCAAAAAGGCTGCAGGAAAAAAAGGGAAAAAACATTTCCCCCCAAATTGTTCCATTTTTTTCCAGGCCTTCACATCTCTAGTCACATACAACTTATAAAAACCCTAGGAGGATTTTAAAGGAAAGTGAGATATTTAGGTAGGGGTTTTCCCACACGCATCCCAAAGGAAGTTTCTGTGGTCAAGTGGGAATTCAGACCAAGATGTCCTGAGTCATAGTCCACCACTCTATCCACTACACTGCACTGGGTAGAAAAACACTTTGTTACAATTGTTGCATTCAGAAGGCCAAGATCATATTCTTATTAAGCTGGGAATCAAACTTCACTCAACCAAGCAGGACCAACTTTCAAGTAAGCATGCTATTTGCATCCCTGGAAGACAGCATTAATAGTATGCCACGTCATCTTTTGCACTTGCCTTTCACCTTCACATACTGCAATTCTGGATTAACACAAAGGGCCAGGTTGCTCGGCAGAGTCCAAGGCGTTGTTGTCCAAGCAACCAGAGACAGGCTTTCATCTTCTTCTAATGGGAAAGTAACAATGACAGAAGGGTCTTGGACATCCTTAAATATAAGGGAAAAAAATAAAGGAAGTCAAGGAAATGATTTCTGCAACAGATTTATGAAGCAATGAGCAAATCACAAAATCAGATGCTGTAATTGTTATGATTCGTAGCATTCTCATAGAATTTAAACAACCAAGTTCGGTGCAAAGCATAAAGTTCACTTAGATTAGCCATTGAATGGAACTGCTGTACATTTTAAGCTTAAATTAACCAGAATCCGATGTCATTTTTTTTCTCTTTCTTAAATTTAGAGAGTGATTTTAAAGACAATCTGGTGCTCTTGGGTTGACCAGTCGCAAAAACAGATACTAAGAGACTTCTACTCGGCCTCATGATGTACAGCCTATGAGGCACCATAATGTTTCATCAATACTTAGATGTAACTACCAGGTGAAGTCATTCAGAATTATGGGGTACATGTTATACCATTCTGCACCACCTGCACTGGTTGTCAGTATATTTCCAGTGTGCTGGTATTGACTTTAGAAAGCCAATATGGTCTGCATCAAAATGATTTTTAAAAAATAGCTACACCTGTATGAACCTACATTTTAATGTCTTTAGAAGCTCTACTTACTGATTTTCAACTAAAATCAGAATGCTCTCCAGACACTACACTACGAAAGCAGATGTTAGATTTACAGGTATAGCCTAATAAGTGAAGCAAATTTCTCTTCCTCCTGCCTAGCAAGTAAATCTGTCATTCATGCTGTCCTTGAATACAAGAGTACACACTCATGCCTTCTCAATGGCTACCCTGTGGAACCCCAAATTATATTCATGTGCCTTTCTCTGTGATTGTTTCTAAGACAGTTTCCACAAATAAAATTTTTCTTTGTTTTTCAGTTGAACATGATTTGTATTTCTTAGTGCTATGTATTAGAATATTGCATTTTTAATGTAATTCAATATAAGAAAATATGCTAAATAAATCCTATTATTTCCCATAATCCTGATGTTTAGGTAAGCCTGCAACTTTGCAATATTATGTGTACAGAAGCAGTATTGCTTGCCTTTAACCAATATTTTGCAAGATGTGTTTTTTTCTCTCTGCCCCAAAGCAAGTCATGCATAAAAATACATGCTTAGATGTCATTTCAGCTCAGTATCCAACTTACATACAATGCCAATGAGGACATTACAAGGCTTCACATTTAAAAACCAACATAATTATCCAGTCTATACACTTATAAGTATATTCATCTGAAAATGCTACCATGAAAATACTAGTTTGCTTCAACCAGGGGAATCCCTAGGGATATTCAGAAAGGGAGGTGGACAGGAAGATTTTAATTCACCAGAAACAGCTGTGGTTGATGACATCATCACAGTGGAGCAGCATAAAGCTATACATCAGATTCTGGCCACTAACATATCTATTACTACTGCTCAATCAAACAATTTATGACTGAATATCTCATAAGGGAGTAAATCCCACTGAACTCAGTGAGCCTAACTTCCAGGTAAACAAAACCAGGCTGCAAATCTAGCATCTACCATATACAGGTATATGAATATTCACATTTGTACGGTATTTGTATCTAACACACACACATTCCTTGGTTTTCATGATATATTGCAATGGTGTGGGCTTGACTGTTTATAAGGAAAGTTCTTACTGACAGGTATTTGCCACCATGTTTGGGAACAATCAACAACATTTGAATAGAAAACTGGAAAGCTAAATAGCTGAGATGGACAATTAAAAAAAAGTCCTTCCTAAGCCATGGGGCAAAAAAATCTTAACAAATACTTCTAATTTTCCTACTAGCAACTTTAGGTTTGTTTATTTGCAGCTGGTCATCCTTCCATGTCTTCCTCACTCTCTCTTTTTACCATTTGTACACTCTGGTAATTCTAGTCGTGTCTGCAGATACTTCAGTCAGTGCTAAGGATTGCTCCAGAGGCTGATTATTCAGCCACCGTGATGCTCAGTTATCAGCAAAGACACCAACAAGCTTCTGCCATTATTATGTAACTGTTATTTTATTCAGTCTCTGAGCAATGTTCTACACTGCCAGCCACTTTCACAGTTTCCACAAGAACTAAATATAGTTAGGAAACTTCACTGAACATTTATTGGCATTTTGTAGAATGAACAACCTTACACTTGCAGAGTAATGGTGAGCTATTTTTGCTCTGCCTTACCTTGTAAAAAAAAGCTGAGTTTGATGAAAACAAGCTTTGTGTGAGAACATAATAAGGGCCATTTGTGCACACTGGGTTTCAATTAACAGGCATTTTAGAGGACCCTGGGAAGCTTAAGGACATTTTTTTTATGGTTGAATAACTTGTTTGGATATTTTATGAGTCGCGTAAAGAATGTAAGCTTCTTTTTTTAAGGAAACAAGGAATTCTGACGATCTTAAAAATGAGCCGTAACCTATTTTCAAATGTCTGTGTTTGAGATCATCTCTAGTCCAGACAACTGAAACACTCCAGAGCTCTTTGCAAAAAAGAAAAAAAGGGAGGGGGGACCTGAAGAAAACACTTTGTGCAGTACAAATACATCACAGACACCTCAGTTCCTTTCCGGCCCCATGTAACATGCTGTTTACAGTAGATAAGACAAATGTAAGTCATTTCTAAAATTTAATTTGTTTAGTCTCTCCTGCCTTTTGGAGTCAAGACCTTCACATCATTAAACAAAACTTTAAATAAGTTATTGATTTAAATCCCTTTCAAAGTCCAAAAATGAATACTCTAAAATTCAGCCTGCCACATAAAAGATTCTAGTAACTACTGCTTCCTGTTGAAAGCTTATCTAAATTTGACCTTATTTACTGTCCTCGTTCTAAATTTCCATATATCAACAGAGATCAGAACATGGAAACTTCGATAAAACTACAATGAAAGAAAATATAATTTGAATATTTTAAGACAATGAAAACATTTTTAAACAAATACTTCAACAATGAAAACAAATGAGTCAAAACAAAACAGTTCCCGATCCTAGGCTGCAGCTTCAAAATCCTCAGGAAAACAAAGCAATTCGGCACCCACTAGAATTATTCCCTGAAGGCAGTGACATACATCCAACAGCTACCCTCAAAAATAACAGATTATAAAATAGGTGTATGATAGGATTCAATGAAAATGTATACTTCAACATGTAAGTTTCAACAGTTCTGTGGGCCTACTTTTTAGTTGGAAATGTTCTCTGGAAGCTTTAGTTAGAGTGGTGGCCAAACTTCGGCCCTCCAGTAGTTTTGGACTACAACTCCCACAGTCCTTTCTCATTGGCAATACAGGCTTGGAATTCTGGGATTTGTGGTCCAAAACATCTAGAGGGCCGAAGTTTGACCATTACTGAATTGTTAGACCAAAACAGAGTTGCTAGGGTATTTCCTAGGACTCTTTGCAGGACTCTGTCAGTTGCACTGGTTTCTAGGCTGTTTCTGGCCTCAAGCAGAGTCAACCTTAAAACCTGTAAATAGCTTAGGAACAGAGTAATTTATTTATTTATTATTTACACTTATACATCGCACCAACTTTCCCATAGGGAACTATGTAAAGCAGAGCTGTTCCTTCCCAAGTATCCAGTCATATCTTGAGCCCTTTTTCAAAGGTTTGTTTTTGGTTACACCCCTCCATGTTAGGCAGGAGGTTACAGTCTCCTCTGGGGGGCAGGGGCAGTTTTATAAAATGCCCTTCCCAAGTAGGTATGCCTGACAAATAAAAGTATACCTATTTTGCACCAAGCAGGGCATTTTCTTTCTCCTAGTCGTTTTAGATCTTCGGTGTTCTTTAGATATTTAGTTGAGCTAAAACTGATGTTTATATTGAACTCCATCCACAAATCCTCAATGCTTAAGGCTCCAGCCAGACACATCAGATGGGATGGTCTGAAATACATAGCACCAGAAGAGGTCCTGAATTTGTGGGTAAGAAGTAGCACTAAAGCCTTATTTATGAGTTTAACATTTTCCATTCTACCCTTTAATGGGTCCAAAGATAATTCACAATAAAAATTCAACAATAGCATGTACAATATAAACAAGGAACATGCTAGAAGGCTGCTGTTTAGAAGGCCAATAATTGAAAATGCGTGGGAGGGGAGGAGATATAGAGGCTCCTGAGAGCAATGAATAAATGGATGCTTTCCTCCTTCTGATCACAGCATTGAGCAAGAAGCACGAGCACCAAAGCAACTTTTTTCTAGATGCTACCTCCTTTCCTCCCTTCAGATAGTGGGAACTCTGTGTAACAGTTGTACCCAACAAACAAGCATGTCCTGAAAATCTTGCAGCACTAAAATGAGGTTCTCTAGGTGTTCAGTTGAAAGGAGAGGGCACTTGATCGGTAGGAGCAGCTTCATCACAGACATAGCTACAGCTCTATGCTGCAGAGCAATGGTTAACTTAAGGTTGGGAGGACATTGTCAGTGGCCTGCGGATACCACAGTGATCCCCATTTGCAAGTGGGAGGAAAGAAGATGAAGCAACTGCGGGATTGGGGGAGCACAGGGGAAATGTCACAATGATGGAGCACTTGACTTTGTTCCAATACTGTATTGTGAGTAAGGATAATCAAGTACAGTACTGTATTAGCAGCCACATTAACATTAAGACCATAAGAAGAACATAATGAGGGCCCATCTAATCCAGCTTTCTGTATCTCATGGTGACCCCATAGATGCCTCTGGGAACACATGAGACAACTAGAAACATATCTCCGGATACCACTCCCCTGTGTCTGGCATTTTGAGGTACTCTCCTTTTAAGCCTGAATATAACACCTTTCCCCATCATGGCTTGTAACCTGCAATGGACTTTTCCTCCAGAAATGTGTCCAAGCCCTTTTTAAAAGAATCTAGCTGAGATGTCATCACCACATCCTGTGGCAAGGAGTTCCACAAACTAACAGCACACTGGATAAAGAAATATTTTCTTTTGTCTGTTCTCACTCTGCCAACCCTCAATCTGAATGGATAACTCATGGTTCTGGTACTGAATAAGAGGGAAAAGAGCTTCCCACTATCCACTTTATCCATCCCCTGCATAATCTTGCATGCCTCAACCATTGCTCCCCCTCAGATGCCTTTTTTTCCAGACTAAAGAGCGCCAAATACTACAGCCTTTCCACATAAAGGAGGTGAACCTGCTCAGTAATCATTAATCACTCTCTTCTACACCGTTTCCAGTACGACAATGTCTTTTTTGAGATGTAGCGACCAGAACTGTATGCAATACTCCAGGTGTGGCCTTACCATTGTTAAGTACAATGGAATTATAATATTGCCTGTTTTATTTTCAATCCTATGTTTAATGATCCCTAGCATGGAATTGACCCACTTCACCACTGCCACCAATGGATTGTCTCTTTCATCAAACTGTTCACCAGCAGACCAAGGTATCTTCCCTGATCCATCATGGACGCAGCAGCTATTGCTTGCTGCAAGATACTGCTTAATGTATGTCAGGCCCCTAGAGTGTAGACACTATGTGCTTATTATAGTTTGTGGTTTTAAGTATTTTAACTGTTATATTTAGGATTTTTGTATAAATTTTATTTCTCTGTGGCACATTATGTTTAGTAATTTTGTGATTCTGGCTAGTCCAGGCTTCACCCACTCATGTGTACTATTTGTATTATTCTTGATTTTAAATTGTTTATGTAGTATTTTGGTCAAAGACCGTAAATAAAGATTGACATCATGGACAGCTCAGAACCCATTAACTGATAAATAGAATTTTGATTTTTTTGGCCCAAACATCCATTACTTTACATTTTCTTACACTGAAATACATTTGCCATTTTGCTTCCCATTCTCTGAGTTTGGAGAAATCCTTCTGGAGCACTTCAGAATCCCTTCTGGTTTTCATCACCCAAGAAAGTTTTGTGTCATCTGCAAACATAACCACCTCACCAATTATCATGGTCTCCAGATCATTTATGAACAGGCTGAAAAGCACCAGTCCCAGGACATATTCCTGAGGTACATCACTTTTCGCATCTCTCCATTGTGAACATTTCCCATTGACATCTACTCTCTCTCTGTTTCCTGGTTCTCAAACAATTCTCAGTCCATAGGAGGACCTGCCCTCTTATTCCCTGACTGGGGAGTTTTTTCAGCAGCCTTTGGTGAGAGACTGTGTCAAATGTCTTCTGCAAATCCAGATAGACAATATCCACTGGTTCACCTGCACCCACATGCCTGCTGATCTTTTCAAAGAATTCTAAAAAGTTTGTAAGGCAAGACTTATTCTTACAGAAGCCTTGCTGATTTTTCCTCAGCAAGGCTTGTTCTTTGTGTTTTAAGATTTTATCTTAACTGAGGCTTTCCACCATATTCCCTGGAACAGATATTAGGCTAAATGACCTGTAGTTTCCCAGGTCCCCCCTCCCTTTTTAAAAATTGGCACACATCTATTATCCTCCAGTTCTCTGTCACTGTGGCCATTTTTAGGGACAAGTTGCATATTTTAATTTAGGGATCTGCAACATTTCATGATATACAGCTTTTAGGGATATGTAAGGTGTGTGTAAACCAGGTAGAACCCGCCAAATAAGTGATTTCAGTTGGAGTTATAAGATCAGTTGTCCAATAAATCCAAAAATCCCTTCCCCAATGTGAATCCAAGTGAGGCTCAGGGATAATCCGTGAACTAAAGAATTTGACAAAGATATCTAAGATACTTATTTACTTTAGAACCAGGCTGGCACCTTTAAAAAAAGAAGTCTGACGCTACCTATTTTTAGGTCAGAACAGCAAGAATGGTACACAGACTCCACTCTGAAATAAAACATCACCTGAGATGAGGTTCACCACCTCATCAGCTGCTTTACCTGTAGGCAGAACACACCAGTGATGTATTTGCATTACCTCTCCATAGTGAGGCAGGACATACACTTTGGTGAAATCAAGATATTCAGGTTGTTACTGACTTTCAGTCCAGTTCTTAATACGAATAGTGTTCCTATACATATGCTGAATATTGATGAGCCTCCACTCTAGTCTCACGCAGCTACTTAACATTTCCAAAGGTACAGGAATACCGTGCAGTGCTGTCCAAATGCATTTAATATACAAGGCAACATACCTTATAATTCTGATGGGACTCAAAGTTAGAAAGGGGTGTGTTGCATGCAGTTGAGAAAGGCATGACTTTAACTCCTCGATATACAAGTCCTTTATCATACAGCTGCTTGAAAACCCACCTGTTGATAAGCCAGAAATGCATGTTTAAATATTCAGACATATTCAGGACAATTTTATACTATCTGGATGTTGTAACAAAGATCAAATTAAATAACCACATGCAGAAAGCCAATTTATAACATCTACCCAGCATCAGGTCATTTCTTGATGGGCTTACAGTAGATGTTTCTTTAAACTGGCATTATGGACCTAGGATTTTCTTCCTGCAAGAGGCCTGAAGTATGTAACAAAGATCAATTATGTTACAACACAATTTTAACAAGTAATGAAAGGTCAAGCCAGCCCTCTTTTGTTGCTCTATTATGCAAGGATGTTTTAACTACATTTGGAGCAACACTTCTGCCAAACACTTCCCATTAGACAACAGAAAGTTTCTCTCAGGTAATGTAACTTTTAACAAAATGTATGTAATATAATATTTAACAGATTCAAAATGGTTCCTATGTATAAACGCATAGTCATTTGTCAAGACACAGGTGAATAGTGCAATCACATGAAAAGGTCAGAATAATTATATCCAGGTGCCATGGATAAGTGCTTAACATTGTCTGCCTATGTGTACTCATGTGATTGGTTTATGAGATGTTTGCCATATATATAAAAGGCAGGATTGTAACTCATTTTACTTTGGAACTGCTTTTTGGTGAGATGAGCAGTTTCCCCGCTACTCTGTGATATTTATGCTGTGTGTGCTATCTCATGTATGTTTTTTGTAATACAAGCTTTTATGCTAAAGTTTTACTTCTGTCTCCCAGCTTCAAATCTGTGCTTAGCAATTATCTTTCCATGCCACTGTATAACTCTGCTAATCTCTGAAACATTTAAAACCCAACACACTTCTTAACAGTCTCCTAAATAGATGGGAGGGAACAACTTATAGGATATTATGGGCACCCCAAGAAAAATAAAATACCCTAGTCCTGCTCAAGCCTGCAAATTGTTCACCACTTACCAAGGCTAGCACCCATAGAGCTGAACTGACCGACTCCCTGGCTGGACCCTAAAGGTACAGTACAGAGCTGTGGACAGAATCTGCTTGACCAATAAAACAATGGGGTGGTCCCCTACCTATGTGACCTTTGGTTAACTACAACAGGAACCTCTCTTCCTTGGAGAGCTCCTCTGGAACAGCTGTGGAAGGAGTGCCTACATCTCTTTATAAAGGAAAAAAATGATCTCCTAATTCTGTTGGCAGAGCTACTCCCATCAACATTTGCACACAGTGGCAACATGACTGCCCCTTTCCACCACCTCCTCAGAGCTGTTCCATGAGATGCAGCACATTCAGACTGCTCTCGTTTCCTTTCCATATCACAACAATAATCCTAGATTTTTCCCTTTCAATCCTTTTTTGCAGATTTTCCTTGTACCATTCTTCCAGAGTTCTGTTCTTTCGAAGCAGTTGAGATGTACACAGTGGTACCTTGGCTTACAAGCATAATTCATTCTGGAAGCACGCTCGTAACCCAAAATACTTGAAATCAAAGCAAAATTTCCCATAGGAAATAATGGATACTCAAACAACTTTTTCCAGGGCCTCTCGCCCCTGCTGACACTTCTTGCTGCCATCATTGCTCTACAAGGGGGCTTTGGAGAGCGGGGTGACGGTGGCAGCTCAGAGGACTGCAGGCGCTGTACCTTGCAAAAGAGGATCCTGTTGAAGAAGGAGGAGAGCCTGTCCAGCTCCAGCTCCACGTGGAATTTGAACTTCATCATTATCAATATGAGAGCCATGGGCCGTCGGGGTGGGTGAATGTGCAAAGGAGGGGTAGGAAAAGGGAAGTTGGGGAGGAAGGGAACAAGTCAGCCAAGAGTCAATGGAGAGCCCTCCCCAGGCTGCCGGCTCCTCCTTCGTGAGCCGGGCCACCAGATCTCCCCCGTGACAAGGCAGGAGAAACGGGGGAAGAAAGGTTAGGAGGAAGGGAAAAGCAAAAAAAAAACCACATACACACACCCTTAGTCTTGCTGGGCCCATCTGCCTCCTGCTCTCAGGACAGAGGAACTTCCTCACTCCCCCACACACAAACCAGGCTGCAGAAACATTTAAAGTGAGAGGTCCTTTCACATAATTCTCCCAACACTCCGATCCACCTTTCAGAATGCGATCTGGGCAGGATCCCTATCATGTTTAAAACAAGAGAAATACAGATGGCAAATAGCAACGCTGAAATTTGTCCAGATCTCTTTCTGAAAAGTGGGTTCATTGGTTGAAAGTTAAGAGAACTAAGCCAAAGGACCTCTCACTTTAAATGTTTCTACGGCCGGGGGCGGGGAGGAAGTTCCTCCATCAGGACAGCAGGAGGCAGGTGCCTCAGAGGGATAGGCAGGAGTCAGGTGGGTTCGGCAAGACTGAGTGTATGTTTTTTCTGTTTGTTTTTGCTTTCCCCTTCCCTCCAATCTTTCTTTTCCCCCTGCATTTCATCTCTTCTGGTGGCTGGGCTCATGAAGGAGCAGGCAGCAGCAAGATAACTGGAGCCGGCAGCGCTGCCCAGGAGGGTCCCCCTTTGACTGTACAGGGCAGTGGTGGCAAACCTCCATGTTTTGGACCACAACTCCCACAGTCCTTTGTCACTGGCAATCTAGGCTTGGAATTCTGGGAGTTGTGGTCCAAAACATCTGGAGTGTCAAAGGTTTGCCACCACTGGTACAGGGTAATAAAGAGGCTGGTGGCCTGTCTGCCGCTGAGGCAAGGGACATTCAGGAGGGGACGGGGAGGACAGTGGCAAAGGGGCAAGGGGGTGACTGCAAAATGAGGACCTCTGCTGGCTGTATATCAAAACATTGCTTGTTGATCAAAGCAAAATTCAACAGATTATTTTGCTTGTTTATCAAAACACTCATAAACCAAGGTACCACTGTACAAGGAGGTGGCATCCTACCACCACCTCTTATTAGAATAAGAAGTATTGCTATAAATGGCAAAACTTAAGAACATGAAATACATCTAAAATGCCTTCAAGGTGATTGTAGGAGACCATGGTGAAGAGGAGAGTAGCCTTCAGGATAGATGGTGAGGTATAAAAATCAATCAATCAAACAAATAAATAAATTTTGCATCTGCTCCCCATATGCTAAGTTACATTCCAGCTCAATTCCTGTACAAGTGCTACACTTGGACACATGGCTTAGCTGCATCCTGGCTTGATTACTCTAAAGTGCATAGCAAGTGTCTAGAAATGTGAGCAAGTCCAAAATTGCTGACTGGGACTGTTTACATGGATCACATACTGCCACCGCCACCGCCACCACCACTGCTGCAGTTCCCCTGACTACTGATCCATATTTGTGCAGAATATGAAGTGCCTAAAATTTTAAATAAAAATTTAAATTAAATAAATTGTTTATTTGGCAATTTGTTGTGCACTGCCCAGTGTTCCCAAGGGAATGCCAGGCAGTCAACAACTAAAAAAACAGTAAATAATAAATAAATCAATGGCTTGGGTCCAAGCTCCCAATCTCAGTCTACTGAGTCCTACACTGATCCAAACTCAAGGTAGGACTAGAGTAATTTTTATATTTGGAGATCTTCTTTCTTCCTGCTCCATTTTTTCATATAAAATGCTTTACTGATCTTAAGCTTTTTCTCTCCTGATATATAAAATATTCAGTGTTTTCTGTCAATTTATTTGCCGTTTCAAACTTGGTCTTGCCACCTTCAAGGTGAGTTTGGTATGTACATGGGAGAGGACATTCTCTGTTGCTGCTCTCAGATTTGCAATTCCCTCCCACATGAAGCTAGACTAGTCCCACTTTTACTGTGAGGCAAAGACCGTTCTCTCCAAGCACACATTCCCTGAGTGACTGGCTGCCCACATGAGGAGTTTTAATGGCTTTCTGCTCCTTAATGCTTTGAATGTGTTTTGGTGATGCTTATGTTTTTAGTATCACATTTCTTTAATCCTTTTTAGCATTTGTAGAGTCACTGTTGTTGGCTTTAATACTGTCTTTTAACAAGGTTTACTTGGGTCCTTTTAAGGAGAAAGGCAGGGGTAAAAATATTTTAAATAAATAAATACTGCTGAAATCATTATTACCCCCAACACAATTTGAATGTCAAACCAAAAGGTGAAACTCGAAAACATTAGAATATCATGCAAATGTTCATTTATTTCAGCAAGTCAACTCAAAGGTGAAGCTGATATATGAGATACACTCATTACATGCAAAGCGAGATATGTCAAGCCTTACTTTAGTATAATTGTGATGATTATGGCACACATCTTATGAACCCCCAAATTCACAATCTCAGGAAATTAGAATAGTGTGAAAAGGTTCAATATTCTAGGCTCAGTGTCCCACTCTAATCAGCTGGAAAAGGTTACAGGCAGTACCTTTATAGGCCATTAATAAAAATGAAAAACAAAGAACATTGCTAGCTTTCAAGTGTAAATCACTCTTCTTCAAAACAGGTTCCAGAATTTCAGGCATGGTAAAAGATGTGCTTTACCAGGAGGTTATTTTTAAAGTCCTTGGTTAGATGATGTTCTTAAAGTCCATGGCTAGATGATGTTGCAGCCAGGGCAGGAGTCGTATTAGAGGAAGGAAGTTGGAAGGCAGTTGTAAAAGCTGCTTAAGCATTAGGTTTCACACTCCTGTTCTTCAAACAAAGGAACATGGGTTATACACTGCCCCCACTCCCTCACCCATCTCTATATGGCCCTACGAGACATACAAATCCCCGTTGGCCAGAGGTGGGGGTGGGGGTGGGAAGAAAAGAGTTGATGCAGGGGACCCACCTGCTTCATTCTGGAATTGGGGTAAAATTTAGTAAATCCACTAGGTTTGCCAATTGGAACAAGATTGGATTAAAGTCATATTACCTAGTGATTGCAGTCTTGCCCTTTGGTGTTGAGAGTATTTGGTGTTGAAAGGTAGCACCTGTAACCTATTTTTGCAATTGTGTTTTGTGATGGCCATGCGGCTCAACCCCCTTTTTGCTTTGAGCTAATCAGCTAATGAATCCATAATGCATGCAAAGGGTTCCTGAGCCTTTAAATGGTCTCTCAGGCTGGTTCAGTCCAATCATAGGAAAGACTGCTGACCTTACAGTTGTGAAGAGAACCATCATTGACACCCTCCATAAGGAGGGAAAGCCCCAAAAAGGTACAGATTGCAAAAGAAGTTGGATGTTCCCAAAGTGCTGTATCAAAGCACATCAATAGAAAGTTATGTGGAAGGGAAAAGTGTGGAAGAAAAAGATGCACAAGCAGCATGGATGACTGCAGCCTGGACAGGATTGTCAGGAAAAGGCCATTCAAAAGTGTTGGGGACTTTCACAAGGACTGGACTGAAGCTGGAGTTAGTGCATCAAGAGCCACCACACAGAGACGGATCCTGGACATGGGCTTCAAAAGTCGCATTTCCCTTGTCAAGCCACTCCTGAACACTGTTGCTCAGTGGTCCAAAGTTCTTTTTTTCTGATGAGAGCAACTTTTGCATCTCATTTGGGTACCAAGGACCCAGAATCTAGAGGAAGAATGGAGAGGCACACAATGCACAATGCTTGAAGTCCAGTGTGAAGTTTCCAGACTATGTTGATTTGGGAGCCACGTCATCTGCTGGTGTTGGTCCACTGTGCTTCATTAAGCCCAGGGCCAATGCAGCCATCTACCAGGAGATTTTGGAGCACTTCATACTTCCTTCCGCAGATGAGCTTTTGAGATGCTGACTTCACTTTCCAGCAAGACTTGGTACCTGCCCACACTGCCCGCAGTACCAAAACCTGGCTCAATGACCATGGGATTACTGTGCTTGATTGGCCAGCAAACTCGCCTGACCTGAACCCCATAGAGAATCTATGAGGCATTGCCAAGAGAAAGATAAGGGACATGAGACTGAACAATGCAGAAGAGCTGAAGGCCACTATTGAAGCATCCTGGTGTTCCATAACACCTCAGCAGTGCCACAGGCTGATAGCATCCATGCCATGTCTCACTGAGGCAGTAATTGATGCTAAAGGAGCCCAAATCAGGTACTGGGTACATATGCTTGCTTATACTTTTCAGAGGTCCAATATTGTTCTATTTCCAACCCTTGTGTTATTGATGTCATGTTAATATTCTAATTTCCTGAGATTGTGAATTTGGGGTTTTCATAAGATGTATGGCATAAACATCACAATTATATCAAAGTAAGGCTTGACATATCTTGCTTTGCATGTAATAAGTCTATCTCATATATTAGTTTCACCATTTGAGTTGATTTACTGAAATAAATGAACATTTGCACAATATTCTAATATTTTGGGTTTCACCAGTAGAAATAACAAGTGTGGAAGAGCACAGAATGTCATGCAATCTTTGCCATGATATCAGAGACAAACACCCATGCATTTTTTCAGAGTTGAGTTTCTAGAACATAAGCCCTGGAATGGACACAGTCTCAGATGTACCAAGTGTCAAGACAGTATGCATTATATTTTCCAAAATATAAACAAATACTTCAAATAGGGAGATAACATCCAGATGTTACGAAAAACACCCAGACTGCCCTAAGAAACGAAGGAAGCGTCAAAGCCAGATTCAGGTAAATGATTCCCTCTTGTGGAAATTTCTCTAAGTGCAAAGAAAATGTTCAGCATTATTCACCTACAACTATTTTTACAGTTTCACAGTAAGTTCATAACAGTTGCCATATTTTTTATTTTATTTTTTGCAACTTTAAAATGTTTCTTTTGGTACTTCCAGACATAACGTATTCTAATGCTACTGCCCATGGGTGAAATGGACAGAAGCAACCCCTGTCTTCTTCTAAGCAACACAGCAGGCAGAGGATGAACAACTGTGCAGTGGAAGGAAGAATTTCCACCCGCTCCCATGTTCGGGGGGGGGGGATTGTCATGCCTTTCAGGAGACAACTTTGCACTCACATGTCAAGCAAAAAAAGTGAACACACAGAAACCTGCCTACTGCAACAATAGGTAACAGAAATTAACAACCTGAAAGCACTACAGAATATCACAATACACTCCAATTCCTTCTCAACCCAGTAAGATGGTTGGACTGCTCTCACCTCTCTCTTATGCTCTGAAAGAACCATCATTCTCCCTCCTCATTTTTTAGTCCGAGTCCTCCATCCAAATCTACTCCCATCCTGGAGGCAGCACTTTTCACACACGTCTAGCCTCGTTTTCCCCCACCTTCACTAATTCCCTGTCATCCTCTTTTCTCCTCCATGCCTCTTCTTCTCTCACCTTTTTTCCATACTCGTCCCTTCCTTTCCCTTAGGCCCCCTGTCCTCAGCAAGTGTCATCCTTTCTTCATTAAGAGCTGTTTCTTCTCCTCTTTCTGTGCTTGACCCTTCTACCTCCTTCTCAGGTGTCTGCTGGACTGCAGCAAGCATGACCTCACCCATGTTCTGTCTTTCATTCTGTCTTGGCTCTACAATTCTTTCCCGTCTCCCTATGGAAAGGGAAGACACTCTGGCTGAAAGAGTGGCCAGTCTATTAGCCTCCTCACAGTATTGTTAAACGAGCTAAATAAAAAAGGCAGCCAGTTGATGGTAAAAGGAAGGTTGGAAGGCTGAGAGGGTTCTTCATAAAAATAAAAAAGAAGAGGCATGCCAAAAAGTTCAGAAATACTCTCTTCTAAGATCTAAGCAAGATGAAACTTGTGGAAAAATGTAATGTGTTCACTGTGTTCACAGCAAAAAAGAAATTCAAGGTCAGTTGCAACAAAACTTTGCATAAATCATCCAAGAGACTAATACATTAATACACAAGGTGAACTATTTAAAACCCCAAATAGTTAAAGCAAACAAAGCCAGCCATCAAAGTTGTCCCATGGCTCTACAACTAAGGTGGTGATGTTTCCAGGGAGGGTTTTCATAAAAATATGCATTCAAACAATTCTGTTTGCAATCTCCCATAAATGTAGAGATGTCAAAACAAAGTTTCTTTGCATGAGACATGCTTCTATGCTACTTTATTGTTCAAGGCTCCTTATAATCTGAATCACAGCACTTCCCAAATGCACCAAGCATAAAATTATGCTGCTTCATTCACTTCCTAAAATATAATAGGTTGTCATCTATTTAAATGATCAGCAAAAGCTCATTACACACATACCACTGAATTCCTAGTGCCTAAGCTGGCGGGAGAGCAGAATTCACAATTTAGTTCATCATCTACACAGTATGAAGTATTTGTTTTTGAGAATATCCTTTTAAAAAAGCATTAATCTGGTGTTTTACAAAAATTATTTTCATATATTTTCAATAACGATCAGTTCCAAAATGATTTAAGAACCCTACATGTGATAAATGCTGTAAACAAAACAAAAATAAGCATACAAAGCATTATTAAAATACATATATACCATGTCCTTCAAAATTAAAAAATATGCCCAAGGGAGCTTTCAGTGTTTTATGAAGAATCAATATTGTGGGCATTTCAAAAATTAAACCATACCAAGAGCCTAAGAGACAGCAAACATGTCGAACTCTGTGGTGCTCGGGGTTTAAGATCACATAGACAGATCAGATGTCTGTTAGGACAAATGCAAGATTCATAAAACATCAGGCTTCAAAGAGGATACAAACTAGACTTCCCTCAAGGCAAGGAAATTTAGAGGCCAACTACGGCCATAGAAAAAGCCCTCTTACACATTCTCTCAGATTTCCCAGCCAACGGGCTCTTTTGATGTCTGCAGGCTGCAAAGCTTGATTTGAGAGGGGACCTTCAGAGGTTTTTTTTTTCATCATTCGTAACTCCAAAGTACAGAATTCAGGAACACTCCAGTTCCAACTGAGATGTAAAGGCGAGGACACAGAGTAGATAGCAGAATACAGCCACACGCTGCTGCTTCCACCAAATGGGCCTGGCGTCTCCTTCACCCTCACAGAAGCCATGAGAATCAATTGCCGTGTCAGAAACAACCCCCGCCCCCACAGTCTGATTGTGTGGTGGGGTTATCCAGGCAACCTGGGCCTTCGCAATAGTAGCAAAAGCAACAAGAACCCAGAAGATCCCAGAAATGCCCCAGAAGGTTTGATACTTGATAACTACATTATAGCCATCTATATGGTTATTGCGATTGTCTTTCTGTGGCCCACCCAGTCCTGATTTCAGTGGCTGGCAGCCCATTTCCCTCACAGCTGACCATGACTTTTAGAATTTAAATAAAAAATATCTGACTTTTTCTCTGTTCCCTCCCAACATCTTTTTTCCCATTTCTCCCCTCCTTCATGCCTTTTTAGAAAAAATGCCTGAGCTTGCAGACTTGAGTGCTTGTATACCCTAGGAGCAGGGTGGATTTGATTTAAATCACTTTGGTTTAAATCATGATTTAAATCACAATTTAAATCACTAGTCAGTAAAGCTCAATTTAAATCATGATTTTCTACATACTCATTTTTGTTGGAGTTGTTTTAATCTGAATATTTACAACCAGATGAATTTTTCATTTTTAGAATAACTTTTCAGATTAGTTTTACAACTATATCAGAACATTACTGATTTGACGGTTATATACCATTAGAAATACACAGATAGATAATTATGAAATTATTGCAAGGTGAACTATCTATAGCAGGGGTGCCCAAACCTTTTGTAAGGAGGGCCAGATTTGGTGGCTGAGAATGTGTCAGGGGCCGTTTGCTCCCCGACCCTGCCACCCCACTGCAAGCCCCACCCACTGACCCATGAGCCCCACCCACTGACCCCTTGCAACCCCACCTGCAGGAAGGAAGGAGGGGACCAAGGGAGGAAGGTAGAAACCAAGAGAGGAAGGAAGGAAGGTGGGGAACAAGGAAGGGAGGAAGGGAGGGAGCCCCACAAGCTTCCCGGCGGTGCTGGTGGTGGTGGCCCGCCCACTCACCCGCCCGCCCAGCTCCACAAGCTTCTACTCACTGGCCGGCCAGCTGGCCCGCCCAGCCCTTCAAGCCTCCCAGCAGTGTCAGTGTTGGCGGAATATTTTTTTTTAAAAAAAACATGGGGTGAAGGAGGGGGAGGGAGGGGCGGGCCAGATTTGGCCCCCAGGCCGGACTTTGGGCAGGCCTGATCTATAGTTTAATAGGTTACTCATTCATATTTGGACAACTGCACTTCTCACAATGTTTCATTCGGGCCACAAGGCCTCTTTGTTGCAGTGTTTGCATTTTGCACACAAGCCTGCCTTACCCATAGGTAGAGGAACTTCATAAAAATATTCCCAAACTGGATCTCTTTTACAGCCTGCTGCCATTACAGGTTTTTCTCCTCAAGAGAGAGAGTGAGATAACCCTCAGGCCGCTATACATATAAAGATCTCAAGATGTGGAGTACTGCGCTCAAAAGTATCCCTTTCATTTTACTGCTTGCCCCTCCTGCCTCAAAATTTGCTCCTTGTGAAGACCTATTCCATTCCAAACAACCTTCTATTCATTGAACTTCTTGAAACCTAGCACTTAAGAGGTAAGGTAAGGTGGTTGATTCTGTGTACATAGATTTGTAGAGAAACAAGGGAATTAAGGTATTTTCCTCAATTCTGATGTTTATTTTATAACATTTTTGCTGTGAAGGAGGCATGTTATTGTTTCAGACCCAAATGCACAGTTTTGAAAATAGCAAAACCAAGCATTGTTGATAATATCTTCGAGATAGAAACATTGCCTCAAATAACCAGAAACCTCTGAGAGAGCAGGACATTGTGAATGGATTAATACAGCCTTATGCTACATAATTAAAAACTAATTTCATGATGAATAACCTTTGGACTATAATGTATCTTAACTAGAACATGATCTTTAGAAAGATTTTTTTCCTCAAAAAGCATTTAAATTTTTAAAAATCCAATTTAAATAAAAATATCTGATTTAAATTAAATAATCTGTTTTTTTTAATTAAAAAATTATTGATTTTTATCCACACTGCCTAGGAGCATTTCTGGCTGAAGAACCACCTTCACTGAACAAATGTTTAATTACATAATTGGCACCTAAACTTTGTTCGCCCACAACACACATATTACTGTAGTGTATAACAGGAGAGATCCCTCTTGAAAACATCTCAGAAACTTTGTTTAGTACAAAATACAGCTCCTAAGCTGCTGAGAAAGCTTTCTTGGAACTCAAAAAAGCCAGTGCTCTTTAACAGCTGCCAGAGCTATGCCAAACATACATCAAAGTAGAGCTGCTTATCTTTGAAGTCTAAAAGATACAGTGGCACCTCGAGTTATGAATGTCCCGAGTTATGAAAAATTTCAAGTTAGGAATAGAAATCCACAGGTATAGGAAAATTTTGAGTTATGGGGGGAAAGCCTTTTTTCAAGTTACGAAAGAGAAAAGGAAAGGAAATATTCCTTTTCAAAACGGCTCCTCCTTGCTTGCAATAGCAATACTGCCATCTTGTGGCCACCTAACTCCAGTGCTGCAATTAGGAAGAAGGAGCCATTTTGAAAAGGAAAGCTGAGAACCCGGGCTTCTTTTATCAATGACCTTTTCAAACTGCCCATTTTGGAACTACAGTATTTGGCACCGTTTGGGGGGCGTTTTGGGACTTCTTTTGTGGATTTCTCAAGTGGTTATAAGGTAGTTGCTCATCTTACTTTGTTTCCTTTCCTGTGACTGTGCTTTTGGCTTTGGGGGGTGATTTCCCCCCTGGAATAGATTGTTTCCAATGCATTTCTATGGGAAACTCTGTTTAGAGTTATGAAAATTTGGAGTTACAAAAATGCATTTGAAACTGATTATTTTCATAATTAGAGGTACCACTGTAATTGTTTTCCTTAAGAATAAGACCAAGCATTGAAATCTCCTTTGGATTTTTTTTCATATATCCCTTTCAAAACATAGACTGATAACAGTGAAGAAGGCCAGCATGGCTACAGAACACCAATTCAGAATGCTGTCCCCAGAGAATTTGCCAGGTGCCTGCCTCATATCTTTCTGCTAACATAGATCCTCTTGTTTTCCAAGGTCTTTTTGAACAATCCAGGTGTTTTGATCAATTATGATTCTACTGTGGTGGAGAGTTAACTAAGTATAACATGCAACTAAAAATGCAGGAAAATGAGGGAACTTTTTAGTGTGAAATCCAAGGTTATATTCTCCATGAAAGAACCTGGGAAACACCCAGGTATGTAAGAGAAAAAGTGGATTAATAGCCATTCTGACCAAAGGATAGAGATAACAATATCATGATTGAGACTTAAATGTTAGGTAAACTGTCATCTAAGTTTTAGGTTGAAAGAGACCAATAACCTAGTGGTTTTATTCTAACAGAGACTTATATTTTTGCTTGGTAGCTAACGATCTACTACATTTATGTTGTATAACCTTCAAATTATCCCAAATGAAGAGGCAAAACATGAGCTTGTAAACTGCCCAGAGTAGCCTTCTTGCTAGATGGTGCAATATATTAATTAATTAATTTAGCATTTTTGCACAGTAGAAGTATAACAGCCTTGTGGGGTAAGACCAAAGTCCTCAACTGTCCAGCCCCTTGTTTCCCACACCAGCCACGTAAATGTTTACAGGAAACTAGCAAACAGGCCAGGAGGGCAGTCACCCTGCAGCGGGGTATCTTGCGGCATAATCCTGAAGTCTGCATATAGCCATCACAACTAGTAACCAGAAACGTTTCAAAGAAACCCTCAGGTCACAGCAGAGACTCACATACAGCAAAAAGTACAGAATCAGCAAAGCAAAGGACTTACCAAACAGTCTCCATGAACTCAGGATATAGAGTCTTATAATCATTATCAAAGTCAATCCACCGTCCAAGTCGCGTAACACTGGCCTGCAAAGGCATTAAACTGAATTCAAAATACAGCTTAATACCTCACTTCTAGTTTGCTGTAAGGGGGAAGAGAGCTGATACAACAAACAAAAACTGCGATTCTGTCCTTCACAAACCAGCTCTGTTTCAGATGAACAAAATATAAGGAGGGCAGAGCCCATACATAAATTACAGAAGCACATTATACTGCAGCCTGATGGCCTTCTCCTTCCTAAAGTTTTCAACAGGACCACACCGGGCGAAGGAATTATTACCAATGCAAAACACTATTAACCTCATGTATCTCAAGGAATCCCCCACCACACCAAGAAACAGAAGCACCAGCCCTCCAGAATTATCACCATCCCTAAAATCCAGAACACTGGCTGAAAAGACTAGTGGATACAGTATGCTTTCACAGTCTAAATCTAGAGATCCCCATTATCTGAAACTCAGATAAGGGCTGCAGAGGGATTCTGAGAGTTGAAATCTGAAAATGTAACTTTTCCACATTCTGCTGAAAACTAGAATCAACCTAAGAATTGTTCACCCCTATGTCATGTTGAGTGACTAGACAGGGCCCAGTGCAATGATAAACAAGCCTTTCTTTATTTCTTTTTATTTTATTTCCCCCTGTTGTTTGTTGTACTGTGTGTTCAATATTTGTTTTTATTTACTGCCGTTGTTAACCTCCTGGAGTTCCTATGGGAGACAGGTGGTATAAAATACAATGGACCCTTGTATAACAAACAGCTTGTATAACATAAAATTTGTACAATATAAAAATTGCAGAGATAGGGGAAATTTGCTTAACATAATTGCCTATGAGGAGAATCCGTACAACATAAAAATGGGATCACTCTGTTTTCAATGCATTCCTATGGGAATTTGTATAAAGGAAAATTTGCTTAACATAATTTGACTTGGAACGAATTAATTCCTTTATACAAGGTACCACTGTATATTTATTAAATAAATAAATAAATAAATAAATAAATAAATAAATAAATAATACTGGGTTTTTTTCTGGTTAAATAAAAGGAAGTGATCTAGCCAGCTAATGGGTTTCGAAGCTGATGCTGTTAGCTAGCTGATACAGACAGAAGCAGTGGAAAGCTCCCACAACTAATACATAGCCTGTAGAACTACCTTCCTTCCAAAAATATAGGATACTCTCCTTTGCACCTCAATGCTGAAAGGCATATTCAACTTTCTTGTACAGTAGTGCCTCATAAGAAGAATTAAATTCATTCTAAGGGTCAAATCATCTTACAAAAAATTCATATTACGAGGCATGGTTTCCCATAAGAATGCACTGAAAACCAATTAATCCGTTCCAGAGGGAAGGGAATAATAGGTTTTCAATGCATTCCTATGGGAAGGCTGTATAAAACCGCCTCAATCAAGGGAAAACAGAAAGCTGTTCCTGCCCTGCAGCTGACAGCTGATTTTGACAGCTCAGAGCTGTCAAAATCAGGTGTCTGTATGGGCTGCATGGAGGAGCCTCCTGCTACCGGTGATAGTGCGGGCAGCCACCTCCTCTTCACCCATGTCTCTGTGCAGAGACTCGGGTGAAGAGGAGTCCCTGCTCTGCCCAACACTTTGTTGGGCAGAACAGGGACCAATAGATCTTTGGCCAGCTATGGTGCCTTGAAAGGGAAGCTTCCCTTGCAAGGTGCCTGGGCTGGCCAAAGATCAGTCCATCTCTGCTCTGCCCAACACTTTGTTGGGCAGAGCAGGTACAAACTAATTTTTGGCCAGCCTTTGCCCAGCAAGGTGTCTCACCACCACCGTTTGACTGGCTGAAAGGTTCATCGGACATTGGACCATGCTCTGCCCTCCAATTTGGTGGGCACAGCATGGACACATTGATCCACACCCAGCCTGGCTGTTCCCTTCCAAACAGCCCAGACTGGGAAATGATCAATGGTACCTTGTAAGACAGGCATGTCCAAACTTTGTCCCTCCAGATGTTTTGGACCACAACTCCCACAGTCCTTTGCCATTAGAAATACAGGCTTGGAATTCTGGGAGTTGTGGTCCAAAACATCAGGAGGGCCGAAGTTTGGACATGCCTGTTGTAAGATGAATGGAACCGTAGGGGGGAAATGGTCAAACAATTTTTTCCTATCCCCGGAAATTCCATTTGTCTTAAGAGTTTTTCATCTTAAGGGGCATTCATTTTACTAGGTACCACTATAATGATATAAACAGTTCTGTTTTTAAAGGCTAGAATTCAAAGAATCATAGAAATAATTCTGAGAACCAAAACTTTGGGTTAGTGCATGTTACTGGGTTTTAAAAATCAGCCCATCAATTGAAATGGCAAGCATGTGATTGATGCATGTGCATATTTGTCAGTATGCACACACAGAATTACCTTCCATTCTTGTGAATATCTCATCACAATGCCTCTGCAGTTGTTGTTATATTCTGCAATTCCCATTTTTGCAACATCTTCTGGTCCTTTAATACCTAGTGCTTTGTCAATTTCATACTCCTGAAAAAGCCAAAATGCATTGAAGTAATCATTAATTGTTTGTAACAGCAACACTAAATCTTCATGAACTATAACAGAAACGTTTGGAGCCCGAATTTTTAACCAAATACAGTGGAACCTTGACTTACGTCATTAATCCGTTCCAGTGGTCTAGACTTAAGTCAAACATGACTTAAGTCAAACAAACGTTTCCCATAGAAAATAATGGGAAAGCGGATTAATCCGTTCCAGATGATGAAAAAGACCCCCGAAAACAGCAATTTAACACAAATTTGACTGCGATAGGAGATTCCTTCTGGGGATGTAAATGAAATGTCTCTTCAAAGAGAGGAGGAGGCAGTGGAATTATAGTCCACAAGTTATATGCCTCCACTTTTTAATGTTCATAGCAACAATGTCTAACATTTAAGTTTTACTGATTTTTAACCTGACGTTCCAAGTTCTGAACAACTCTATGCTTACCATTAGAGTCCCACAACTTTACAGCTCCCCAACTAAAATGCTTCCATTGTGGACCAGACTTCTGCAGCCAGATTTTTTACAAGACTGAGCCGACTGTCTAACCAGCGAGGCCAGCCCTGAGCTCCCAGCCCTTCTTCTCCTCCAGCAGCAGCGGCGGCTTCGGTGAGGCCAAGGACCAGCTTCAGGTGCTTTGAGCTGGCCTCGCCGAAGCCGCCGCTGCCGGAGGAGGGGAAGAAGGCAGGAGCAGTTTGGAAGCGGCAGCCGCAATGCTGGGTTGTGGCTGCCGCCCAATTCCGGTGCCTTCCGCCGGGGCTCCGACATGTAAGTCAAAGCCTGCGACTCAAGTCAAACAGGCCCCTTCTTGCTGCAAGTCAAATATGAAGCAAGTCAAGCAGTATGTAAGTCAAGGTTCCACTGTAAAGGCCACAGCTAAGGTGAGCTTCTATCAAAGAATAATTTATGGCTCCTCTATCAGAGAATAATTCATTATAGTATAGGCATCCCATATAGCAGGGATAATGTGAAATACATTTTTGACTTGACAACCCAAAATCCCCCCCCCACAACACCGAATCTCTAGACATAACCCTTCTGAAATAAAGGCCCTGGTATTCGGTATTTATCTTTTATGCATTAACTACTTACATGTCATTTTGTGAACTGTTAGCTTGCTCACTTAGAAAACCTACTTTCATTTTCATGTCATTTTTTTACCTTTTCAGGGTCCTAAAACTGTAGTCAGTGACTCTGCTCCACAAAAGAATGGAAGAAGCCAGAAGGTGTATCTAATGTTGTCCAATAACCAATGGAACAAACCACTTACAAAACAGATAGCACTTTCCCTACAGCACATACCTCAAATATATTCCAGAAAGCTGGTAAACCATCTACAGCTGATGTTACAAGGCACAAAAGGAAGCAGATTCCATATGCAGAATTCCACTCAATGCTGAACTCACATTTAACAAGCTACTACTGATGAGTACAAACATGGGAGTAGAAACACTAGTCCGTTGAAAGTATTCCATTAACAAAAACATCTTTCTTCAAGTCAATGGGAATCATAGTCTGAAACAAGCATTCAGCCATTATGATTGAGCTGCTGCCAAAGCAACTTAAAACCTAGTCTTTTTTATGATGTAAAAAAATTCAAATGGAGTTACCCACAGGGGAAAGTTAGTACTATAATCAACAGATAACCACGAAAAAAACAAAATAAAACATTGTACATACTACAGGCAAGCCGTGGCAATCCCAACCAAATCTTCTATCCACATGAAATCCACTCTGGTGAGCAAATCGCGTTACTATGTCTTTAATGGTTCCTGCAAGTATGTGCCCATAATGCGGAAGCCCTGTGGCAAATGGAGGTCCATCATAGAATGTAAATCTAAGTGAGAAGTAAAAACAAGCAGTGTACATTTAGAAACAAACATTTTGCTCATGTATGACAAAAGGGTGAACATTACTCAAGTGAAGTTTATAATAAACAATGTCAGTTTCATAGAATCCATCACCTATAATTTCAATTTAAGCATAGCATCCAATATCCCCCTCTTCTTCCTTTTTTGCAAGTCGGGTATTTCTCACACTTTGAAAGAAAAATTCTGCAACAAAAATATCAGCCAATTTAACAAAAATATCAGACACTGAAGAACTCAATTAGGAAGGTATAGTCTTACCGTGGCCTATTTTTTGACTGTTTGAGGCATTCCTGAAAACAATTTAGTGTATTCCAAATCTGCAATATTTTCTCCTCTTCTTGTGGAAAGTTTATGTTTTCTGCAACTTGCTGAACCATCTTTTTCCTGAATGAAACGAAGCAACATATAAAACTAAGATTGTTTTTTTCAAATGCTGTATGTTACATGGCAATACCATTTGTAGTCTGTAACACCCAATCCAGTGATCTGTATGACTAATCCAACAAAGGTCTCCAGCTGCTATATCCCAGCACACTTCTTTGTACATGGGAAGAATCCTGAAGGTTACTCGAAAATACTTTTATCTGCTAAGTATATTTATTTTATTTTATTTTATTTTATTTTATTTTATTTATATACAGAACATCTGGCACATGTACCACTCTGGGTGATTTACGAAGTATAGAACATCCTCACAACTATTCCCAGTGCAATCCTATTAATGTTTACTCAGAAATGCTGTTAAGTCCCTCTGTATTCAGTGCTCAGTGTATTCATACTTCTTTCTTTCTTTAAACTTGTAATGCAACTCCCAGCTAGCTGTTAAGCCATCTGTGATAAGGTGGAGGGTGTAAAAACTCTATGAACTTTAAAAAAATCATATGAAGGACATGTTACCCCAATGAGACTGGTTGGCAGATAGTGGAGATCAGAGTAGGCAACAATAGTGTTGCTGTGGGACTAGATAGTTTCCACATCACTCCTGAAAGACTTGTACTGAGCTTGGAAGTATCAGAAATACACCAAAAGTGCCCAGATGTACACTGCCATTTTATGTTGAAATTGGTATTCCAAGAAGCATCTGAGATGACATACATTTTTCTCAGAAGAGAATTTTTCTCTCGGAGAAATATTCAGCCCATGGGCTGCAATTTGTCCATGCTCACCTAAATGATGGAAAAAAGGTCAAGTTTCAAATACAACTGCAGATATGTCTTCACTTTGGCATCCCTTTGTTGCAGCTCTTTGGCCTAGTTTGTTTCTCAGTCTCCTCATACTAGCTATTGTATCAGAATGTTTTGTTTTGTTTGTTTGATGTTGCTTTAAAAAAGGCAGTACATAAGGATTTATATGTTTGGAGCATTTTTAGCGCCTGCAGGAACTGTCATACAAAAGGGGAAAAAATGTAACAGTGACCGGGCTATGGAGGCTGCTCGAACGTCAAACTCCATGCATATGTCAGAGTATTATTTTTGGCCCATTTATAACAACTGAAGCACTGCACTGAGACAACAGTGTTCAGTAACCACGGGGCACATGCCTAGGTACACAACATAGGCTTTCTTATAACACTGCAAAAATGAAAAGGAACAGCAGGGTAACATGCACAGGTTTCCTGAAAAATAAGTTCCACTGGCTACCGCAAAAGCCTACTCCAGTTGTAAAAACTACCTCAACTGTCCCCTCTGAGAACTTAACAGCAAGGTCTTGGCTATGATGGCTCCTTAAGCAGCCTTCTCTGAGGAGAGCATTACAGACTTAAATGTTTGAACTGTTTCAGAACCGGGCTCTGATGTTTATTGTTATGTCTGAACATTTCAGCAACAGTTGTTCTAGATCCATTTGAACTCAAAAGGTTCACCTGTCTCTGAACAAAACACAGATTCTGAACATTGCTGTTGATCTTTATACTTTTAACAGTGAAATACTCTGACAGTTGTCAGACCAAACAACAGGACAGAAATATCAAATATATAAACCAAACTAAAATGATGTGTGCTTATGTGTTCACGAAAGCTGCTCTGCTGTATTAAATAAAGATCTATGCTTCAAATTGCAAAACAGATTTAAGGGAAACCGTCACTACTAAAGTAAGACAGCCAATGCAATACTTGGTTGCATCAACATAATCATAGTGTCTTCTAGATCAAGGGAAGTGATAGTACCACTCTATTCTGCTCTGGTCAGACCCCACCTGGAGTACTATGTCCAGTTCTGTGCATCTCAATTTAAAAAAATGTTGACAACCTGGAGCGGGTTCAGAGGAGGGCAACCAGGATGGATGAAGGTCTGAAAGAAATGTCTTACGAGGAACGGCTTAGGGAATTGGGAATGTTTAGCCTTCCAAAAACAAGGATGAGGGGGGATATGATAGGTATGTTTAAATATTTGAAAGGATGTCATGTTGAAGAGGGAACAGGTTTGTTTTCCATGGCTTCTGAGACTAGGACTCGGGGCAGTGGTTTCAAACTACAGGAAAAGAGATTCCATTTGAACATTAGGAAGAACTTCATGACAGTTAGAGCTATTCGGCAGTGGAATATGCTACCACGGAGGGTGGTGGAGTCTCCTTCTTTGGAGATTTTTAAGCAGAGGCTGGATGGCCATCTGTCGAAAATACTGTGATGGGGTTCCTGCGTGGCAGGGGTTGGACTAGATAGCTCATGAGGTCTCTTCCAACTCGATGATTCTATGATTCTATGAACTGGCCTGCATGGTTGCAAGGAAACACTGTTTTACTTCCCGCTTTTTACTGCGGTGCCTATTTATCTACTTGCATTTACATGCTTTCGGACTGATAGGTTGGCAGGAGCTGGGGCTAACAACTCACTCCGCTGCGTGGCAGCCGGGATTCGAACCACCCAGCTGCAGACCTTGCAGCCGACAGTTTTCAGTTGTCTAGCCCCGATGAGCCACCACGCCCCCCCCGGGGGGGTGAGCCCTCAAACACCTGAGGAGGAGAAGAAGGAAGAAACAGAAAAGCGATGCTGGCAGCCTGACTGCCACTCCCGACCGCACCCCCAGCCGCTGTCACCTCGACATACGACGAAGGGGCTGCTGCCCGGCTAGATTTCCAATGCGGGGGGGGAGGGGGGAGAAAAGACCGCCTCGACCCGACCCCAACCCAACGTACCCGCCTTTTCCACCACAAGCCGGCCGTTTCCCCCCCCCCCAAACCCCACCACCTCCGTTACCTCTAGGCCCAGCACCGCCCGGCCGGCTAGAAATGATGCAACCGACGAGGCAGCGAAAGCATGACAGGAAGTTTCGGCCAGGAAACGAGGAGGAAAGGAGGCGAAGGAGACACGCCCACCGCCCGCGACCACTCAGAAGCGTCCCTCCACAGGAGGCCAACATGGCGGCCCCTCATTGGGCGGGCGGGTCGCCCAGCAACCCTAAATCGTCCCCGGGCCCAGACGGAAGCAGGAAAATTTAGGCCGCATCCGCCCCCCCCCCCTCTCCCGGGAAGACCCAGGGAAAACTACCGCCTCCTCGCTTCCTTATTCTGTCTCAGCGCCGCTGGGCTGGCTGGGCTTTCCCCCCACACACACACGGGTATAAACCCGAGGAAGCTGTTTTTTTTTTTCCTCCCACCGTTATCTTTTCACCCATTTAAAGCGGGCGGCCGCTGTTCCGCGCCGGAAGGGGGAATGAAAGCGGAGTGCACCTACTCGTTGCGGAGACACAGCCGGTCGCTCCGGGCGAGGCGGTTCTCGAAAGGAGGGATGGGGTGCGGTCGAGGAGTGGGGGGGGGGAGAGAAAATTGGTTGCTGCCTGAATTGGGTTCGGGAAGGATTCGGGGTTCATGGGCTTTCGTGTTTTTATTTTTGCTGCCGAGACATCGGGTTTGGACAAGAAAGGGAAGAGCTCCGACTGCGTCCTTTTGCAAGAACGTTTTAACAAGAAGCACGAAACAGAAGCAGAAAGAAAGACGTTGTGGGACTTGGAACGCTAATTGCTATACAGTATTTTTAATGTAAGCTTTCTTGGATCACTGTCCACTTAAAGACACGCGTGCTAGAGAGTGAGACTGAAGAAGTGGACAATGTTCCACGAAAGCTTATACAGTACTAAAATGAAACAGTCTCTAAGGCGCCACTTCTTCTGCTTTAATTGTGGTTTTGTGTTTCTTGTCGAAATGTTTGCAATGCCTGGGATCCTAAATCACTACTAAGTGTGAAATGCTAGAGTCTTGTATTAAAGTTTCACGGTATGGTCTCTGTGTTGTAACATTTTATATGACTGAAGAAGTGGACAGTGCTCCACAAAAGCTTACATTAAAAGTAGAGGTTTTAAAGGGCTGCACTCTCATATTTTGCTTTTGCTTTTGCTTTGTGTTTCTTCTTGAAATACTTGCACAGATTAATGTGGCTACAACTTTGAAAATTACAAGAACATCCTTCTTATAGGTAATATCATTGAGGGACAACATTAGAAAAGTTTCCAGGAACAATCCAAGGATGTACATGTTCACAGAAGACTGACACCCCATTTTTCTTACTTTTGTTGTAGGAAAATAACATAACAGCTAAGTTTAAAGCAGCACTATAAACCACAGACATCCAGGAAAACTAAGCAACCTGGTAATAAAGCCTCACGAATGTACTGTAGTGTTGACTGCATTTCTGTGCCTGATTACCTAGAAATAAGTTAAATAAGCTCGCATTTACCTTGGAGCAACCCTGAAGTCCCTACTGCATCCATTAAATAGGACAGATTAAAAGCCTATGAAATACGTTGAGGCTTTTCATTTTGCAAATACAGTATTATTTAAACTGGAGGACGCATCAAAAAGTTCATTGAAGGAAAATCCAGTTTCTGTTTAATCATCTTCATTCTCTATTTTTCTGGTTGTGTTCAGCCATGCTGGCCACATGGCTGTGGACTTGCATGACACTGGCTCTTTGGCTTGGAAATGGAGATGAGAACCAGACACGACTAGCACGCATGTGCGGGGGGAATCTTTACCTTTATGATGCAGAGAAACTACAGTATTATGAAGCACACTGTTGAGTCTCCATTCCCATGAAATAAATAATGTCAGTAGGAATGACATGATTTACCTCTCAAATTCTGCTCTGCCTCCTAACCACAGTGCTACCCCTGAGCTATGTTACAGGACTGTCATACCACTCATTGTTAATATTCTTCCACCTCCTCCATAATGTGATGACAGCATTGGGCACTTTCTGGACAGTTACAACATAGGGTGTTTATACACGACCCCTAAACTCCGGGGCAAATGGCTCCCAGCTCCAGAGCTTAAAAATGTTTACCCACCAGCTCCGGAGTTAACAGGAAATTAAGTGCGACCCCGCCCACTTTAGCGCGTCCCAGCGCAGCTTTCAGGTACCTGCTCTTTGGAGGTGAAAATTATTTGATCCGGTGTAACGATAGTGAGTGCAGGGCTCTCCTTGCTTTTGTTTGTTGTTTTTTGGCTCCTGCCCCTTTAAGAGCTACTTTTACAGAGAGGAGAGGCAGAACGAGGTGAGCGGCATGCTTTTCTTTCTCTTTTTCTCCCTCCCCTCACGCAGCCAGGGGAGCGGCATGCTTTTCTTTCTCTTTTTCTCCCTCCCCTCACGCAGCCAGGAAGTGCGGAGGGGGGTGGGGACACAGGAAGAGCGACGAACCCCTAAGATCTCTGCTCCGAATTTAAGTGGCCAGTGGATCTTAGGGGTCGTGTAAAAAGGCCCTTTATTGCCTCCCTCAAAAGGATGGAAGGTTGAGTCAAGCTGAAGCTGGCTATCTGAGCCTAAGATCGAACTCAGGTCATGAGTTTGCTGTAGCAATGCAGTTTAACAACTGTGCCATAAGGCTCCTGGCTTGCTCTAAAAATGTGTGTGTGCCACAACATTAAATTTTCTTAGTGCATAATGTGTAGTCTGGATGATGATAGATTATAAAAAAATCCTTTTTCATAAATGGCAAGGATTTATTTATTTATTCATTACTTTAGTCTGTATACTGCCACACCATGCACACACACTCTGACCAGTCTGCAACACATAAGGATGTGTTTTCCCCTTTATCTGCTAAATTGAGATGCAGAACACATTTGAAAAACCTGACTGGAGAAGACTGAATAGATTCAAACAAGGTAGGAAAGATCAACAATTTAAGATATGCAGATGACATTACTGGCAGAGAGAAGCAATAATTTAAAACTACAGGGGGAGGTTAAAGAAAAAAACTGCACAATTAGGATTACAGTTGAACTTTAAGGGGGAAAGGGCTACAGAAGAATTATACAACATTAATATAAACAATGAAGAAGTTAAATTGTTACATATTTTATATGCATTGGTTTAATCATCCAAGTGGAAACTGCAGCTAAGACATCCAAAGACGACTTTGGAGACTCAGAAGGGCAGCAACAAAGGAACTAGAAAATATCAAGTTTGAAGACATGTCACTGGAGACCAAGGCCAAGATCACCCATGCTATCATATTCTTGATTCTGTGTATGGATGTAAAAGACAGCAAAGACAGCTGATGGGGAAAGTCAACTTATTTGAAATATGATGCTGGAGGAGAGCTTTGTTAATACCACAGGGTAACAGAAAGATAAGTGTTTTCTAGATCTACTGAAGGCTGAACTCCATCTAGAAGCAACTCATGAAGAAACTTAGGTTCCTGTACTTTGAACACATCAAGAGAAGACAAGATTTCCTGGGAAAGTAATGATAGGAAAAACTCTCTCACATATATACACAAAGAGGGGGGTAGGGAAGGATGTTGTGGCAATTTTCCTCGGGGTGTTAAGCACCTCCTATCTCCTAAAACCCATGTAGATTGTTCATTTTCATGCTGTGTAGTCTCTCTGTCTCTTAGAAAATCAGGAAGGAAAAACAATGCCATTAAAATATGATCTCTAGAATTATTTTGTTGGAATTTTTCAAGAGAACAAATAGTCAAACCTGTTTTTTAAAACACTGCTTTTATCCACTTACTTTGTTGTCTGCCTTATGCCATGTTTCTGAAACAGTTGTGGTAATGTTCCACCTTGGGATTTATTTAGTTCCAGGATTTAACTCTGACTCATCTGAAATGATGAGCATACTGGGGAAATGTTAAAATGTCTGCCTCATACAAGATGCACTGTGCTTGAGAGTGTGCTTACTTACGGGTTATGTGTGTGGTATGGAAGTTGTACCCATTGGAATAGGACAGTGTTGCACAGAATCATAAGAATTGCAGAGAGTATTGTGGGCTGTTCACTCCCCACACTAGAACAAATTTATACTGCCAGGTGCCACTGTAAAGCATTAGATATATTAAGAGATCCATCACATCCTGGTCATCGCCTCTTTGAGTTGCTGCCATCGGGACGGAGATATAGAGTACTGAGGGCAAGAACAAACCATCTCAAAAATAGCTTCTTTTTTAGAGCATTATTGGCCTTAAACGGAAATTCTGGATGTGGGGAAAGCCTCCCTGAAGGGGCCGCCAGCAGGAGAGTGACACCTGCACCCTGGGAAATAGAAAGGGAAGAATGGCTGGCAAAGCAAAAGCGGAGAGAGGAAAACAGAGCCGCCCAAGACAGAGAAGAGCAAGAGCGGGAAAAGCTATGGAAGCAGTTTGAACAATCTGTGAAAATATTGGAAAGGGAATTGGAGGAGGAGAAACACAAGAGCCCGGTGGTGGCAGAATCAGTTGAGGCGGGAAAACCCAACCAATCAGTGGTGTTAGAGGTGGGGTTTGGACAATGTAAAAACGGAAAGCAACGCATTCTACCCCCAGACTGGGAATGGGTTTGGATGGAAAACCCATGGATGGGAGATTGGGAGCAGATGATGATGCCCCGGCCCGAAGCTGAAAGCTACAGGAGATGAGTACACCAAAAAGGCTGCTCCTACTGGGGAGAAAGAGAAGCCCAGGAGTACAACAGGAAAAGAAAGGAGATCAGGCAAGTACTGGCCTGGGGGAAATGGCTAGCCAAACTGAGGGAGGAGGAGGAACAGACCGGGAGGAAATGTATCGGGAGGGTTCTGACTTTGAGAGATGACTATCCCTTCAAGCACAGGCTCCCAAAGAGATCTGGACCTAAACCTGTCAGCAGATTTAAGGGGGTAAACAAATATAATAATAATAATATATACTTGTGCCTGACACAAAGCAGTGCAGCAGTAACGTAGATAAAATGTTAGTATTGATATAAAGGGTTTGCAGAGTTAGTCTATCAGAAAGACAATGACAATGAATAGAGAAAAAACTCATATATTCATATATACATCAAAAATATACACAGCATAACAACCAAGCATTATATACAATATAGCAAACAGACAAACAGAGTATGGGGTGAACTGTTTTTACCATAACAGTCCCCAAATTACAAATGACAAGCTAGTGCCTTTTATACTATTCAGCACTCATAAGATCTGATGCAATCACTAATTAACAATCTGATGCAATCTGATCTATCCATTACAAATCATGATGTTACAATCAGTTCCACCTGCACTTCATCACTAAACATGCCTGTGATTACTAGTCTCTAACACTTGTGGATTAACATCATGACTCTGCAGAATCTAACTGCCTCCATTTTACAATTCTCTTTACACATTCTGTTAAATATACATAACATATGTTTTGTCAACTTTTACATATCTTGACACCCCTCCTATATTTAACAGATTTCAACTCCTAGCCTTTTCTTAAAACATACATGTTTATCTTTACACAAAGGCTTTGTAAATATGTCAGCATAATTATCAACACTTGTACAATATTCCAATACAATCAAATGTTGTTCTATGCAGTCCTTCACATTCTGGTAACGGATCCCAATGTGCTTGCTTCTGGATCCGACTTTCTGATTCTGTGTTAATTGGATACACGAAAAAGAATCATTATATACTTTGACTGGTAGTTTTACATTTACATTCACATCCTTTTACAACTGTACTACCCAGGTTAACTCACAACACAAATCACTCACAGCCCCATACTCAGCTTCTGTAGAAGAACACGAAATGTACCTTTGTCTTCAGGCTTTCCAGATAATTAGTGAGTTACCTAAAAATATGGCATATCCAGACATTGACCTCCTTTCTGGACTTGAACCCCAGTCAGCATCTGCATAGCTAATTAAATCAAGATTATCATATATGGATACTTTCAACTTTTCATGCATTGTTCCTTTAAGATATTTCAAAACACACTTTATACCTTTCCAATTCTTCATCAACAAATACTATCAATATCAAAAAACCTTTTGTTTACAATCAACCTATTTCACTTGCAAAATGTCCTTGCTGTTTGGCGCCATCCACTGGTGCATCCACTTGCCGTTCCTTCAGAGACATATGCTCTTTGTCCATGGCCCATCATCCACTGCTTCCTTTCTTCTCCAGGCATCAGCAGCACATCTTCAAAATTCTGTGGCTCATGGAATACATTATTCACAACAAACCTTTCAGGTGGCACTCCTTTATTAGATCTTGTAGATTTTCTGATCAATACTGGCTCCTCATCTTCCACCTTTTCATCATGCAATGATGTAGACTCCCCTCCATCACTGGCAATCTCATCTTTCACTTTTCCATCATGTAATGCTGTAGACTCCCCTCCATCACTGGCAACTTCTTCAACCTCAGTGTGGGGACAAATACTTGGCAAAAATACTTCATTATTAGCATGTAGAGCTTCCCAATTTTTCTGTTCACAAAATGTTGCAGACCTACTTATATAAACTTTTCCATGACTGTCACAAAAACGCCAGGATTTTGCTGCAGGCTGAACACCAATAAACATAAGCTTTCTAGACTTTGGACTGTTCTTGTGTCTATACCTCTTTGGAATTAATACCTCTGCTTCAGAGCCAAATATATGGAGATATTTGATTGAAGCTTTTTTCCCATGCATTAGAGTATATGGAACTTCATTCACAGCTGAACTCCACACTCTATTAGACACATAATTTGCATATTTCATTGCCTCAGCCCAGTAACCTTTGGGAAGTTTTGCATCTGCCAACATTGCATTCATGATATTCTGAAGAATCCCATTCTTCCTCTCAGATAATCCATGCTCAGCAGAAGCAGAAGGGTTAGTCAATCTATGTTTCACCCCTTTCTTTTCTAAATAATCAACAAACTGCTTTGCTAAAAATTCACCACCTCTGTCACTTTGTACAGCTAAAATTTTCTGCTTGTACTGTCTTTCTGCCATCTCAAACCATTTTCTAAATACAGCACTCACTTCACTTTTGTGCTTTATTATGTAAACCCAAGAATAACGTGAATAATCATCTGTTATCACAAGACAAAACCTGGCACCTCCAAATGAATTAGCCATGGGTCCAATCACATCAATATGTACCAGCTGTAGTGGTTGATGTGACTTTCTCAAACTCTTTTTTGATATGGAAGCAGACTTTACTTTTGTGCTTTTACAAACATGGCAATCTAAAAATTTTTTACAGCTTTGCACAGACCCATGTTCCACATGTTGCAGAGTTTTCCTAATGTTTTCAAAACTTAGGTGCCCTAATCTTCTATGCATCAAATGTATGCATTTGTCATGTAGAGGCTTATTTTCAATCATGTTCAAAACTTTCTCAGAAGTGCTTATCATAAACAAACTATTTTGGAGTCTTCCAGTTGCTATTGTTTTTCCATTCTTTACAATCTTGCAACTATTCTCACTAAACTGTACATGAAAACCTTGTTTTACAAGCATAGGCATACTCAATAGATTATTTTTTAAAGACGGTATATACAGGACCTTATCAAATACACATTTGAGAGGTTTGAAAAATATATTACCTTCACCACAGACTTTTGCCTGAGTCCCGTCTGCCAAGGTTACATTTCTACAATTAAACAAAGTTAGTTTCTCAAACAAACATTTCTTGTTTACACAATGAATACTGGCTCCTGAATCTACAATAAATAATTCCTGTCTTGAGCCCTTTTGTTCCTTATCATTAATTACAGACAGCTGTTGACCTTCACTCTTCCAGCCTGTGCCGGCAACTCTTTTTTGCTTTTGCCACTTGTTTACCTTATCACAGTAACGAAAAACATGTTGGTCACTCCCACAATTATAGCATCTTCTAATTACTTGTATTGTTTCTCCAGACACTTGAGCAGGCTTTTTATTAACTTTAGAATCATTCCTCCTTGATTCTTCCTGCTGGAGTCTTGACTGTATATATGATATAGATAATTCATCACTCTTCATAGCTTCTAATCCCATTACTAAATTATCATATGACTCATCCAAACTTGACAATATAACTAGACATTTATACTCCTCTTCATGATTTATGCCCACTTCAGACAATTGCTGAAATATACTATTTACTTTCCTTATATAATCAGAAATAGTTTCACCTGGGCTCTGCCTTGACTGGAACAGTTTTTTCATTAGAGATACCTTACTTCCAGCTGTGTCTTTGATGTGAGCTGCTCTGAGAAACGTCCAAGCCTCATGAGCTGTTTTTGCTTCCTTCACATAAACGAACTGCGTTTCTTCCAAGGATAACATTATAATTGCCAAGGCTTTCTCATCCTTCTTCAAATCTTCCTCATCAGCTTCCTCATCAAGCTGCTTATCTACATACTGATAGAGCTCATGGAAGATCAAGAAATGCTTCATTTGCAGACACCAATTAAGGTAATTACTGTCAGAGAGCTTTACAAGAGGCATTGAATTTAAATTTATACTTGCCATTCTCGCTGATAGTGCCGGCTCCTTATCTGCCGTTCCTACAACACTTTTTTCAGCTTCTTCGGCAAATATTTCCTCAGCCTCCTCAGCTTCCAGTTTAAATCACACTCTGTTTTGCTTGGCTTGTCCTTATCAGCTGCTTTTCTCCTCCGCTCTCATTCCAAGCCTCTGAGAGAAATCCTTTGCAGCTCTGCTTTGTCTCCGTTCCAACTCCAACCTGTTTCCTCTGCAAAAACACAACTTTACACAACACACACTTTATCTATACAGGTACAACAAAACCCATCAGGCTGCTGACCCAGCTGGGCCCATAACCCTGTCAGCAGATTTAAGGGGGTAAACAAATATAATAATAATAATATATACTTGTGCCTGACACAAAGCAGTGCAGCAGTAACGTAGATAAAATGTTAGTATTGATATAAAGGGTTTGCAGAGTTAGTCTATCAGAAAGACAATGACAATGAATAGAGAAAAAACTCATATATTCATATATACATCAAAAATATACACAGCATAACAACCAAGCATTATATACAATATAGCAAACAGACAAACAGAGTATGGGGTGAACTGTTTTTACCATAACAGTCCCCAAATTACAAATGACAAGCTAGTGCCTTTTATACTATTCAGCACTCATAAGATCTGATGCAATCACTAATTAACAATCTGATGCAATCTGATCTATCCATTACAAATCATGATGTTACAATCAGTTCCACCTGCACTTCATCACTAAACATGCCTGTGATTACTAGTCTCTAACACTTGTGGATTAACATCATGACTCTGCAGAATCTAACTGCCTCCATTTTACAATTCTCTTTACACATTCTGTTAAATATACATAACATATGTTTTGTCAACTTTTACATATCTATGGGGGTTGGGGTGCAAGTGGGGGAACCAGCCCCTTGCGAGAAGGAGTGAAAGAAAGTGGTGGGACCACCTCTCCCCTGGAGTAGAAGGGGGCTTAGACTTTCCTGTATTCACCCCTTCCCAAGAATCCAAGAACAACCCTTTTACTGTTAATGTTGATGAAGTTGGAACTGTTGTAAAGAAACGTGCCTCCACGGTTTGGGATGAGTTCAATAAAACACCAGTTGGTTCTTTGAAAAATGCATCTTTATTGGGCCCTGATGGGCGGGTAGCCTGGGAGAAGAAGGAACCCTCACACTGGACTTTGAAGTCAGCTTATTTTATATGTCATATTTTAGTCATTTTATATGTCATATTTTATGTGTTGTAGCTGTTTTTAAATCTATGTAGAATGTTTTAAATGAGTTGAATATAGCAACTGTGAAATTTCGTTGTTCCTGCAAGGGGGCAATGACAATAAAGATTCCTATTCCTATTCCTATTCACTTGTGACCATTCTAAATAATCTTGCTCGCATATACTTGAAGTTAGAACAAAAAGGCTTCCTAGTTAGAGGGTGTATAATTCAGGCAGGCTTCATTTCAAGCATCTTAAACTGACTACCCACTCTGTGATTCATGATCTAACCCAACAGGCTGTAGAGCACGATTCATTTATAAATGAAAATAGTTTTACCTTAACACTGGGGTGATGGACAGTGTTTTAAACAGGTACAGTATTTGAAACTTTACTTGTCTTTTCATGAAAAAACCAACAGAGGTCTCCATTTCCCTATCACGGTCAAGGTACAGCCATTCAGTTCAGTACTGTCAAAAGGGGGCCCTCTACAAAGGTATGTACTGTATATCTACACTTGCTTGAGACAGATTTCCATATGGTCATATTAACCTCATTCAGGATTCTGCCATAAAAATCTATTTTATCAGATATTTCAAAACTGCTGCTGTAAATTCTTTATTTCTGAAACATATGGAGCTGTTAAGGTTTTTTCAAAAACTGGAGAAACTTGGACCTAAACCTAACACACCATAAACATAAGTATGGTTACTCAAGTTTAAATCCAACATAAACCTAAGACGGGGTACTTAAGTTTAAATGCAATTACTAACATCACCTATAGTGGATCTACTGAATCAATAAGATTTAGCTTGCGTCCAAGCTATCTAAACTGCATCTTCCCATGTGAGCCTGCCCAGGCATTAAGATCATCAGTTTCAATCTCACCATCCTCACAGGTGCATTTGGTGGGTACTCAGGAGAGGGCCTTCTCTGTTGCTGCTCCCTGACTCTGGAACTCCCTCCCATGGGAAGCTAGGTTGGACCTTCCACAGGCAGGCAAAAGCTTTTCCTTAACGACTGGTGATTTGAGAGGGGTTTAAAATGTGCTCTGTTTTAAGTTTATTTTAATATTGATCCTAGTAGTGTTTTATTATAATACTTGTTTAATTCTTTTTTAATATTTGCTTATCTCGTTTTTAGCTTTGAAACACAGACTTTTTTATCATGTAAGCAGCCTTGGGTCCTGCTGGGGAGAAAGGCAGGATAGAAATATTTTAAACAAATTTTATAAATGTATAAAAATGCTGACCTAAGCAATTAGTTTAAGATTTTTACTCTAGCTGGGACTAACATCTATATGAGACCGCTGGCTGAGGTCATCAGGGGATTTAGAGTCTGCTGTCATCAATATGCTGATGACACGCAGCTCTATCTGTCCTTTTCCACCTCTGCAGAGGAGGCGGTTCACTCCCTCGACCTGTGCCTGGAGGCGGTCTTGGAATGGACCAGGAGTAACAGGCTGAAGCTTAACCCGGAGAAGACTGAAGTTCTGTTCTTTGGGGCGCCTTCTGCTGGGTACAGTGGCCCTCTCCCCAAGCTGGGGGTTGCTACCCTCCGGCTTGCGGATAGGGCCAGGAATCTGGAAGTGGTCCTGGATCCAGCCTTATCCATGGAACATCAGGTGATGGCCATTTCCAGGTCCGCCTTTTTCCACCTGCGTCAGATTGCCCAGATCCATATGTACCTGGATGAGGCCTCGCTCAGAACAGTTGTGCAGGCCCTGGTGATCTTGAGGATCGATTACTGCAATGCTCTCTATGTGGGGTTGCCCTTAACCCTTGTCCGGAGACTTCAGCGGCTACAGAACGTGGTGGCCAGATTGGTGGTTGGTGCACGTCGCTATGATCGTATCACCCCAATTCTGGCTCGTCTGCGCTGGTTGCCCGTTGTGCTCCGGATAAGCTTCAAGGTCCTGGTTTTGGTTTACAAAACCCTCCATGGCTTGGGACCTGAATACCTGTCGGAGTGTATCTTCCAAAGATCAACTGAGGCCCGGCCCACTAGAATGTCGCAGGCGCTCTCACTCCAAGTGGCCACGCCTAGGGAGGCGCGGAAATCAGTCACCCGCAACCGCGCCTTTTCAGTGGCTGGCCCCTCGCTCTGGAACCATCTTCCGAGTGAGCTGCGCCTTGCACAGTCCCTTCCCGCCTTCAAAAAAGCATTAGAAACCTTGCTTTTTAGGGAGGCATTTGGCAACCTGGATTAGCTTTATTTATTTTTTCCTGTGCTGTCTTGCTGTTGACTTATCTACTCCTTGTTGAGTTGTTTTATATTATAAATTATTTTTTTTTTTTTATTCTTCGTTTCTTATTTTTGTCTCATTGTTGTATTGTTCCTTTTGTGTTTGCTTGCCCTCTTTGTTCACCGCCCGGAATTCCTTCGGGAAGAAGGGCAGTATAAAAAATGAATAAATAAATAAATAAATAAATAAATAAATAAATAAATAAATAAATAAATAAAAGTTCCTAATCCTTTTGTACAAATTATAAATGGAGGCTGAAATCCTATTGTATATTTTTTAAAATATATTTTTATTATATTTTGATGCTGCAACACCATTTGTGTAGCATTCAGTGGCAAGCTGCAACAAATTAAGAAGCCAGTACAGATTTTTATTACTGTACAGTATACGGGATCACATGCCTGGTGCATAAGAAATGTCTGCATTGATTTTTTAACCTGCAGCAGTTGGCTGCTAAAAGATACAGTATCTGTGTCATGCCAGCAGGTGTTCCAGCCATAGTGTCACAGACCTGAAGTGCAGGTTTTCTTCATATTCTATGTTTGCAATGCTAAAGAGAATACAACCTCCTCAGAGTGAGGGATTGAAGCAATATGAATAGTCATAATAGTACCAAGGAAAAAATAGTGATATTCAAAAACAAGTTTTAATCAAATAGGTAATGCCCAATACACATGTAGGCATTTTTATGTACTGTACATGCTTTGTGGAGACATAAATTGGCTGCAACTTATACAAGGAGCTTCTACTAGTACAGATCAGTTTTCTGTCTAGTATTCTGTTCATTTAAAAATAATTGCTGAATAGGAAATTAGAACTGGCTACCAAGAGAGTGTCTTCTACATTTTGTACCTTTATTTCAATCTGCTTGACTCCTCTTTCCATCAGTTAACTGTTCCTTTTTATTTCTCAATCATGCCAAAAAAGAGAAGCTATATTGAAAACTAATGTTAATGTTGTGAAATGGTGATAATAAAGGTAAAAAATGTATGCCATCAAGTCGATTTCGAGTTACATCAACCCTTCTCAGAGTGCTCTAGGTATAAAGTACTGTATTCCAAAGTAATTTGCCATTTTCTTCTAGTGGTGCTCTGGCACAGGTGTACTGTCACTGAACTGTACAGCTGGAAGGGACCTCAAGGACCATCATGTCCAGCCTTTTGCCGGTGGTAGAACTCCACACCCAAAGCACCCCAGAGAAGTGGCCATCCAATCTCTGCTGAAACATTTCCAGTGAAGGAGACGCCAGCTCCCCTCCAGGAAGTCAATTCCCAAGGTCACACAAGGTAGGTCTTCTAAAAGAAGAGGCAGACAGTAATGGGACTCAACCCCACCCCCACCTCCCCAATTTCTGGTTTTGTAGCTTTCCAGCCAGAAAAAGAAATGACTGTCCATTCTGATTTCTGAAACCATCTTGTATTTCATATTAACAGGCCAGTACTTTCAGCATTCTAGTTTTTTTTTTTAAATAATCTTATATTCTGCCTCTTGGTGTTTGCATGAGACATACATAGCTCACCTTAGCTAAGAGGGCCCATCTCATTACTAAATTATCCCCTATTTCAATTGGATTTGGCATGTTTAGGTTGATTTCTATTTGAGTGAATACACAACATATGTGCAAGCATGGATTAATTTAACAGGGAATCTTGGTTTATTGAGCAGCAGTGAGCTCGTCTACTCCTCCATATGAGTTCTGGTTATTTTAATGTAGATTGAAATGAATTTATTGAAATCAATTATACCTATGTGAACGCCTGTCTATGTTCATTTTAAGGCGCCCTTTTGCTGGCAGACTTCTACAGCCACTTACTCCTGCTGTTGTTTTAATTTTAATGTCTTTAATTTAATTTAATGTTTAATTTAATGTTTTTAATTCCTGCTCTATAATACAATGATATATCATAGAGCCAAAATTAAAAGAAATAAAATAAAAGCAGAGCTTTGCTGTACTCTCCGTAGGGCCTGATGCATCATCATCCTGCAGCATGTGGATCAGCTGGTCACTGGTCAGGCAACGACTTGCCAGCTCTTTGTTGGAGCTGCGGCCTGGGCTTCACTGTTGTGTCCTAGAAGGAAGAGACGAGGCAGGGGCAGCAGTAGTTGTCCCATGCCACCTCTTCCCTCTCCCTGCCCATCATGCTGCCACTGCCAGTCTTCCTTCTTGCTGCTCTGCCCCTTCTCCAACTGCTGCTGCTGCTACTACGTGCAGTCCCCTCTTAATCCCGCCTGCCCATCCTCAATTTCTCTGTGAGTGGCAAACCACCCAGGAGCAGAAGGGAGGCATTTTGTTTCTTTGTATCCCTTATTTTTGTTTTCACCTTCCTCTGCCTCTCCTTTCTTTTCTTCCTTGCCTTACTCAGCTCCACTTTTCCTCCCCAGAGAGCCTTTCATGGAACCAAGTTTTAAAAAATGGGCAGAGAGGATGCAGGAAAAACCAGCTGGGTTGCTTTGGGAAATCAGGCAGGTGATAGCAACCAACGCCCCTTCTCCCGCTGCTCCTAGGCTCTTTGCCGCTTCCAGAGAAATTCTGGAAGGGCAGGCAAGGGAATGAGGCAGAGCTGACTGCACATGGGGAGGAAGAGAAAAAAGTCGGTGCCAAACTCCATTGCCCATTTGCCAGGTGGAAATCACCCAGCAGGCAGGGAGGGGAGAACCTGCACCCTTTAAGAAATGGAGAGGGTCAAGTGTTGAATGGATGGACTGGATGAGGAAGAGCATAATCTGCATAGGAAATAGGGGGACAAGGTTTAAGGGTCTAGTTTGACTATGAAGTGAAAAAACCTGCTCTGCTCTGCTGGCTCCTTTAAAAAACACAGACACTACGTGGGAAGTTACCCCAGGAGATGCACACCATGATTCTATAACCACGTGACTAGCACACAAATGTGTGTGTGTGTGTGTGTGTGTGTGTGTAAACATTGCAGTACATTCCAAAGTAGATCATCAGTGCACCTAACAGTCTGCTTCCTGGCTGTGCAACCAAGATCCACCAATTAGTTACAGCCCTGGAAATTCCATCCTGTTATTTCTGAAAAATGGTAAATATAGAGTAACTTCCAAAAATTGCACCTGTAACCATAACTAGTTATTTGGGGAGGGCTGAGAACTATACCTGCAGGCAATTATTTAAGACTCCTGTTAGGTGTGTTTAGATCCCTACTCAGCCAGGCAGATCCAATAGGAGCAGCACTGAAAAGACAGCACAAAGATGCCACAAACTTGAAAATTCTAGTAAGGGTCACTATTAAGTTGGGTCCAACTTGGCACTGCTGTATTTTTCAAAATAAGTTTTCAACTAGATAGTTCATCTCCTCTGGGTGAGAAATTATTTGGCAAAACTATTTGAAGCCTCATGCCCAAGTCACATCATATACTTTCTGGAAAATGCTTTTCTTGCCACTAGTCTGACTAGTATGACATTTCAAGATATTGAAATGTGAAGCAAGATCTATTACTAGAGCCTGTTGTGGAAGCATATTCTAGGCCACTAAGACAAAACCAGTATCTGGCCTTTCATGGGTGAAGATGAACCAAAATGTTGAGGAGGAGAACAATCCTTTCCTAACCCAATGACTTTCAACTTATCAATGATCAATCTCAGTCTGAGGAAGCTTTTTTGGCTCCCAATCAGTGTCCCGTGTCAGTAACGAATGGGAATGATGGTGAATTAAACAGAAACGTAATCCAAACAAGACAGAGGTGCTCTTTGTTGGTTGAATTCCAGTCAAAAATCAAAGAAAAAAAGAAAAGAAAAGAAAAGACAAAAAACATGTGGCATCTTAAAGGCTAACTTTCATATTTTAAAGTAACATTTCTTGGACACGTCTACTTCTTCAGACGTATAGCAGCAGAATGAGCTGTGTGGTATAATATGTAATGGAATATGCATTTCATACCAAATATTCATTGGCTGTTGTATGAAGGTGTATCTGCATGCAAGATCAAGGAACAGGGATTCAGCCTATGCTGAATGGGACTGCACTCCCTCTGAAAAACACAGGTATGCAGCTTTGAGGTGCTCCTGGATTTCTTTCATACCCAGGTCTTGGTCATGTCTGTTCCTGGGAAATTTTGATCTAGCCATGGTGACACATGCCTTAGTTGGCTGGATGAATATACTGTAATGCACTTGTCTGCAGCCCTGCCTCTGAAAAGTGTTGGGAAACTTCAGCGGATGCTGCAGAGAGACTGTTCACTGAGGCTGGTTGTCACATGGAACAACTAACTCTCCTGTTATGGACTGCTGCAAGTTTAAAAAAGAAGTATGCTCCACTGGCTGCCAATCCATTTCTGGGCACAATTCCAAATGCTTTTTTTAACCTACAAAATAATAAAGACCTCCCAGTTATATTAAAGATTGTCTCTTCCCTTTATAAGCCTGCTTGGGTGTTAGGGGAGAACTTTCTATCGGTCCCACCACCCTCACAGGTGTGTTTGGTGGGGGACATGGGAGAGGATCTTGTCTATCACTGCTCCCAGACTAGAGTACCCTCCCACAACAAACCAAACCGCCCCAGGCCTGATGTATTTCCACAATGCTGTACTGTACTGCAGACTTTCCCTTAATAACTGGATGGCCAAAAAGGTTCTTTTAAAATGGGGTTTTGTACCTGTATAGTGTTTAATGTTAATTTTGGTTAACATTTTAAAATAGTCTGGAAGTTGAGTCATGGCTACTGGACTTCTTTTTTCTTGAGAGATAGAAACGTTTCGCTGCTCATCCAAACAGCTTCATCAGCTTCATGAAGCTGTTTGGATGAGCAGCGAAATGTTTCTATCTCCTCAAGAAAAAGAAGTCCAGTGGCCATGACTCAACTTCCAGATAAACTCACCTGGATGACTGAGAATCTTCACAGACATTTTAAAATAGTATTTGTTGAATTATTTCTTAATATTTGTATACTTATTGTGTGTGGCTTTTAAACATGGCAATTAGCTAAGCCACCTTCAGTCCCTTTTAAGGAGAAGGCTGGGGTAAAAGCATTTTAAATAAATATATAGTAAACAAACAAACAAATAAGATTAAGTATAAGGGTTCAGTTTTTGCCCAGGCGTCCCACCCTTCCAACTTCAAAGAAGGCATCTTTCGTAACAAGGAAACAGAACTTTTATTGTGTTCATCAACAATAAACAGAGTTTTTCTTCTAACAAGAGTGTCAACTTCTTTAACATCCGATATAAACGGGTTCTTTCCTCCATAGGTCGGGGTCTCTAGAAAGTGATCAAATTCCCCACCACCACCTGTGGATATTCGGTTCCACCACTGTTCTCTTCCTCCCTCTCCGAAAGCCTCATCCCTTCCACCTGCGTCCCAATCTCCCTCATGGAGGTTTGGGGGATCCCCACTTGTATCCCAACTTCCGAAGTGAATCTGGGACCACGTGGTCTCGGCTTGGGTGTATGCAAGGGGTAATCGGGTCTCTTGCTCAATTCCTCCCGGGGATTCAAGGTCCCGGCCTCGATCTCCTGCCAAATCTTTACCAGCCATCTTTCTAGCTCCAAGTCCTTACGAATTTCTTTCAGCTTACGGTTGTACTCTCTATATTCTCTCTCACCCCAGTAAGAGCACTTCTGGCGGTGTGCTCTGCACCTGTAGCTCTCAGCTTCTTTGTGTGGCATCATCATTTGTTCCCAGTCTCCCGTCCATGGGTTCTCCATCCACACCCATTCCCATCCTTCTGGGAGCTCTTTCTTCCCTCCCTTTTTACAGGCTGCAAACCCCACCTCCACAGGAGCGGATTGGTTCCCCTTTCTCGCCAAGTCCTTCTTTTTACTTTCTTCCGCCCTCCGGTTCTCTTCCTTCTCCTTATCTCTAAGGGCATCATAGTACCCCTTCAGAGCCATGAACCTCTCCACAGGTGAAAGGTTCATCAGATTCTCAGGTTTCTTTGGTTCCTCCATCATCTCAGCTGGGCGTGCAGGGGCCCCTCTCTTCCCATCAGAGAAGTTCCCCTCACATTAAGATTGCAATCAAAGGATATCATTTGTTGGATGGGTTTTGAAGACTATGCTGCAACATAATTTCCTGAAGAATGAGGGGGAAAAGTCTATCTTCAGGTAACATATTTCTGCAACATTGTTAATACTGTCAAAGGAGTACTTCCAGAGAGACAGCTTCTGATGCCCCTAGGCAAAAATACTTCTGCAACAATTCCAATCTTGACTCCTTAATTTTTGAAGAAAAAAGAAAAAAGAAAAAAAAGTTAGGGAACACATAAGTGTTACATGTGTACGATAATGCCTGGATCCCACATTAAAACTACATAAATGCACCAGGGTGATTTCACACTAAAAAGCACTTACAAGCAACCATGCATTAAGTCGATTAACATGTCAATAAAACTCTTTTGAAAAATAATTGCAAATAATATGTGAATCCATTTTAAGGATGGATGGTGCAATGATGGAGCTAATTTTTGCCCATTTCATAACTTTCATTTATTCCTTACTCTCATGGGGTGCTCATGCACCCTGAATTAGATGCAAAAACATAGCAGGGGATAAAGTCATGTGCAAATGTACCCTGAAAAGGAACTGTTAGCTTCATAAGAGCAAACACGATTGATTGAAAGGATGTGTGAGTAAGATAAGGGCAATTGCTCTGTGTTTGAATATTAAAATTCTAGATTAATTTCACAGACTAAAAATATTGAACTTAAAAATGTGGTAGCTGTTCTCTGTGAAGTGTTGGCAGTGTTCTTTTTCAAGTACTGTTCTTACAGACTGATCTTCAAGGTCTAAAAAAAGTAGTTCAGAGTTGCTGCCCTACATAAAACAACCAAAAATACTCCTTTTGAAGCCAGAACAGTCTATACAGCTCCTATGTAACACAACAGAATTCCTCTCAGTGGAATTAATTGCATTAAGTATCACATAAACATTTACTACATCAAATTAAAAACAAGGACCAAAAGTGCTTATCAGCTTGCAATCATATGGGCATTGGTCACTGCACTTGTGCACTGCGGGGTGTTTTTTTTTTTTTAAATCTTTCCCCGAGTTATCACATGTTAAAATTGCAACAGTACAGCAGTTATCCCACAGAGCAAGGCTACCTGCATTTTTGAGCCCTGTCAGTAGCTTCAATTTCTATAAAATGCAACATATCACCACTATTCACACAATTTCACTTACTCCAGATTAAAATCCAAGTAGGAGTCTGGTTACTATTGAGGGAAGAACTACAACCTACACCTTCATCCCACCCCCTTGTGCTGTATATAAATTCCTTCCATCTGTGTTTTCAGGCATCCAGGGTAGATTGTGAAACCAATCCCCTGCAAATATGGGGAAGTACTATATAAGGATGTACTACTAGAAATGTAAAATTTCCAGAAACTTTGGGGGAATCTCCCCCTTCCCCCCAATGTTCTGTTTTTTACAAATCACTCCCCCAATGGCTTCAGAATTTCCCCAAATTTTCCATCTCTAGGTACTACCACATTTCTTCTTCATATACCTATATAGCAAACTACAGTATAGCTTTCCTTCAGACAAGACTCTCAATCTTACATTTTAAGGTGAAGGGGAAGATTTCAACATGCCCTTATTATCTGTATTTTCAGGTGGTAGCATTAGGGTCTTGCAAGAAAAACAACAGTTTTCTAGAGTCTTAAGAAATAGAAATAGAAATAGAAATTTATTGTCATTGCACACACATACAACATGTACAACACAACCAAATTAGGTGCTGTTCATAGTACAGTACCATACAATTTAAAAAATAAAAACAAAAAAACACCACATCCAATCTCACTCTTAATATAACACTAAATATTTAGGGAAAGATTCCTAGGCCTCCAAACCAATATGGGCTATAGACCCTCTGATTTCTATGAAGGCAAACCATAGGTTATTTTTTTAATATGCATATTTTCCACTAAGCAACCAAGTATGGGTTTATCTAATAAACCCCTGAATAAGAAGCTGAGTTTTTATCACAGCACCCAAAAATGGGGACAGAGGACAGTGGATCTAAACAAGTATTTCAAGACCTTGAGCTGAATATATATATATAAATGCAGATATGGAAGCATTGCCAGTCAGAATTCCAAATTTAAATACTGTACCTACCTACCTACATACCTACCTACATATTTACACAGTACTGTACAGTATTGAGCAAGCTGAACTGACACCAACTGAACAAAGCTATGAAGGGGCAACAGAACACTGTCACAGTGAGAGATGGGAGAGCCTTCTTGGTTTACAGTGCTTATGGAATGTTCTCCCCTTAGTGGGGAGAAAGATAATACTTTAGACTGAGGCTCAGACTGATAGCAATCCTAATCTGATTTTGGCACTATATTAAACAGTCAATACAGTACAATATTCCCCCATATTCACACGTGGTTCCTCCATCTTCTTTCACTTTTATATTATTTTATATATTTCCCATGAATGTCAACTGAATCACCAGACTTCTAAAACTGCCCCCCCACACACACACACACCTTCACTCTCTTCTCCCTCCTCCCTCATCTTTGCCCCAGCCTGGTATCTGCCTTGTCTACTGGAGGCAAGTTTACAACAGTACCCTAAAACAACAGAAATGTACCCCAAAAGTCACCGAATATTGAGAATGTTCTGTTTGTGAAACATTTGATTCTGTTTCCAAATGCCTGACGAAATGGACCTGTCCACTACAGTTTACATTAAAATATAATCGTTCGCCTTTAAGGCGTCGCGTGTTGTTGTTGTTGCTTGGTATTCTTTGGCTTTCCTTGGATTTTGCCTGATATCCTTGCACAAATTAACACGGATACCGCCTCCAAAAGGACTTTTAGGGCTGTCAACTTTAGGGAGGCTTCCTTCTTGTTACTGGTTTTCGCGTAGATACTTAGTTTTAAATGGCTTTAGGTTTTAAAATATTGTTCTTTATTGCTCCGCTCTACTTTGAGATCCCACGAAGGTAAACTGTTCTAAATAAACAGAGAAATAACTAAAGACACTGAGCTCTCTGGAAGCCGTTTCCAGTCTGTTTACTTGCCTTCTGGAGAGACCCGAGAGCCGCTCCACGTGATGGTTATAAACAAGGGCGGCGGAACAGGCTGGGCGCACGTCTCCCTGCCAGAGGCCCCGCCTCCGCACTTGCCCAGATTCAGGGATCGTTCTACTCGGCTTGTCCTCACGTTGTCATCGCCCTCAATAACGCGTTTGTCCCCAAAGCCCACACAGGTCTGACAAGTCCCGTTCCTTTTTTTTTCTTTTTTAACCACGGGGGGAGGACTAGTTGGGCACCTTTGCCCATTGCCTTAAATTGCATTTCACTGCTGGCGGGTCAGTGCGCGCTTGTGTTTACTCATGTGACTCCCCACCCCACCGCCGCCGCTCAATGAGATTCAGCCATAAACCTCCCTGGGATCGCGTCCAGAACTGCCGTTCGCTACCGGTGTAAAAGAGAGTAACTGCGCGATCCTTCCGTGTCCACTCTAGAGGCAAAATAAGTGCCCGCTGAGGAACAGGGCGACATCTTTCCCCCAAGTTTAATTTTTTTGAGAAGGCAGGGGGAGATCCTTGTTCTTCTGTCTTCCCAATCAGTGTGCGACGAAGAAGGGTTGAGGTGAAAACGTCCGAACAAATACGCCTGCCTCCCAAGAAATGCAACCCACCATTTTCTCTCTTCGGAGCACGGAGAGATGGTGGCGGTACCATAACACCCCAGGCCTATTTTGGAGAGGCCCTGGACAGAAGATGGAGACAAGCAGCTGCTTCTCCGGGGAAAGCAATGAAAGAAAGGGAGGCGCAGACCGATTTGTGTCGTTCGCTTATCCAAGACCACAGAAATCGCACTTTGCAAAACAGCCGCCTTCCTTTGGAAGGGGGGGAATCTATATACAGTACACCGTGGAGGGCATACACTCCCGCTTTCTCTTGGCAGAATACACGCACAAGCGCCTGGTGTTGAGCAGACGGCCGTGCTTCTTTCGCCTTGACCAGGAACTCACACGGCCTGTATACCTTTTCACCCACGTCCCCTGTTTGTTTACGCCTTTAATCTCCCGTTAAGTACTTTACGGAAGAGGCAGGGAAAGGACGGTCCCTAGTACAAACCGTTGCCGTAAATGTGTTTTGTGCATCGAGCTTTCAATCGGCCGCAGCTTGCAAGGCGAGTGGGTCCAAACCACTGTTGGGACACATCCACCCAAATACCCCAAAGGGCAGGAAGGGTACGAGAGGAAACAAGGATGCCCACTTTACTCCCTTGCAGTGTTTGGGATAGCTGCTCTTCCCTTCCTTTCCAAGAACTGGGGAAACATGGTTTGGGGGGGAACTCGGCACCCCTCTCGAGCCACCCCTCTTGGTTTGTTCCAGGGCTTATATATAAGTGGGCGAGGCAGCGCTTTGAACAGCCAGACGCAGCAGCGGCAGCCTCGGTTGCTTCTTAGGTTGTGGGTGTAATCGATCACATTGTGCTCCCAACCTTATTCCCCCCCCCTTCTCAGTGTAAGAAAAGCCCCGTTTCCTGTAGCCATTTCTTAATTGCCAAGAGAGTTTGGGACCTGAGCCATACCCAAAGGGAGGGGGGGCGGCGGCTCGTGTGTTTTGTGCCAGCAGCAAACCCCAGGCAGCCTGAAGCTGGTCAAGCTGCCCCCAAGCCTGCCACCGCCTCTCCGCCGGGCTATGCGCTGTAAAAAAGCCCTGGTCAAGAAAAAAACGGCGCGGATTGTGAAAAGGTAGGACGAGCAGCCGAGCCGAGCCGAGCCGCGTCGGCTGTGCGGGTCCTGAGCTGAGCAAGGAAAAGGCTGCTTCTCGAAGCTGGCCAAGAGGCACCCAAAGCAGGGCAAGGGAGGAAGCCGTCCAGGGGGAAGGAAGCCGTCCCGAGGAGGCCAGGCGGTGACCCGGATCGGACGGGATCATCCCGTCGGGGTTTCGCTGCTTCCGAAGCCGGGGGTCCTCGGCAGCAGCCGGGCTGCCGCGGCGAGCATGTGAGAGGCGGAGCGGCCGGGCGATGCTGAGGAGGGCCGAGCTCCTGATGTGCGGCAAGGGGACCCTGAGCGCCCGCAGCTGGGAGCCCGACGGGGCGTACGTGGAGCCCGAGGGGCCCGCCTGGAAGGCAAGGCAGCAGCAGCAGCAGCAGCAGCAGTCCCGCAGGGTCTTCGGCAGAGGCGGAGGCAGAGGCGGCGGCGGGGGGAGGCCCGGCTGGCAGCACCGGAGGCGGGGCAGGACGCCGAGGTTCTCCAGGGCGCACGGCCGCCACCACTACTATTACCACCACCACCAGCAGCAGCAGCATCCACAAGCGAAAGCTTGGCCCCGCTGCCACCGGCCCACCCGGCCCCGGGTGATGCTGTCGCTGCGCCCGGTCAACCTGATGGGCCAGCGGGCGCCGGGCATGCGGGCGCCTCGCAACACCAACCAGTTCCTGATGCGGGAGAAATACCAGCTCATGCACCTCCGCTCGGACTCGGTGGGCACCGAGAGCGGCGGCTCGGACTGCGAGATGGACCCGCTCGACATGGACTCCTACTTGGGCGTGCTGGAGAACGCGCGCGGGGCCCTTCTCGACGGCCCGCTCGCCCCGCATTCGCCCGAGGCCTTGGCCCGCCGCCCGCCCGCCCAGGACGCCGCCGCCGCCGCCTCCTCCTCCGCCTCCTCTACGGCGGAGCGCCCTCGGCGCCGGCGGGCGGCCTGGGCTTCTTGGGCAGCTGCTTAGAGGGCGTGCTCCAGGAAGACAGCCTGCAGTATTTCCCCTCCGAGGACGACGTCATCCAGAGCGAGAGCTTCATGGAGAGGGACTTTCAGGAGTTCTACAGCCGAATCGCCTGAAACACCCGTGTCCACTGTGTGTCTGTCTGTCTCTCAAGGGCAGGTCCCTTGCTCCACCTTTTGCTGCCTTGTGCTGGCTCTTGGGGGAGGGGGGGTGCTACAAAGAACCACCTCTGTTCGCCTCTTGCCTTGGGATTGCGGAGAAGAAGGATGTACAGCCTGCTGATCATACACGTGTGTGTCAACCCTTGGCAAAAAAAGGTGACGTTCTGTGTCATCCTGCTGAGTGTCAAGGGTTTGGTGTTTTGTTTTTTTTTTTTTTCATCACACAGTGGCACCTGTGGCCTTCACCATAGCCTGTCTCTGTCCACCACATGGTGACAGATTAGTCCACCCTGGATCCCATTGGATCCTTTGTTGCTTTTCTGTTTTTGCTTTCAAGTCCAAGGGATGGGGGTGGGGGGGCAGACGATTGGGAAAGAACTGGAACACACAGAAGTAATTCTGCAATAACTGAAAATTATTGTAGCATTACCTGTTTCCAATCCACAGAGCCAATGCTGCTGGGTAAATGAACTGATTTTGAATTGAACACCAACAGTGAAGGATGGAAGGATCCCGTTGTACCCAACCCGTGATCTGATTTCTCTAATTCAGGTAATGCTAAGTCAGTAGCATGCAGGGCAGACACCTAATGGTTGTCATTCATGCAGTAACATTGACTGTGCAATTAGAAGGAAATGAAGAGTATTTAAAGGCGAGCACTGAAAGGTTGCTTATTATGTCACAACTACTCCCAGAATGCCTCCTCATCTAGTGTTGCTAACTGGGGATCTTGGGAGTTGTAGTCCGGGCTCTGATCTAGACCTCCCCCCACACACACGTAATATCTTCACACTTGTGTGCTTTTGTTTTATTCATGTAATCAGGAAACGTGCAGCTACACCCCACTTTCCTTTAACCTCCATTTAATGGTGGTAAGGGCAAGTGATAAGAGAATAAGGCTCTGAACTGGGGCATTTTAAAGCCACTTCCCTGCAACCCCTTTGCATTTTTGTCAAATGGGGCCAGGCTGTTTAATATGCAAAATGCTATGGTGATGACTGTAAATAAAACACATTTTTAAATAATAAAAAAAGAATTGAACAGGGATGTTGGTGCTGTTTTCCTGCTTTGTGGGCATAAGATTATTAGGTGGTGGGAAGATGTAATTGATAATTATTGGGGTGGTTGATGAGTACCTAAAATATAAAGGGATGCAAAACCAGTTTTGTGGGATTATGAATGTTGTCCATGAGTGCTACCAAACACCCAACATGTGCACCTGTCATAACAGCTGGCTGTGAGAAACAGGTAGAGGCATCTGAGTGTTTCCCTCTAGCACAATTAAAACCTGTAAAAAGGAATACCATTGCAGCTTGTGCTTTGGGAGTATAAGAGAAGAGAAATGCTATGAAGATGTAGGGACAGGAAGGAAAAGAATGCATTTGACTTGAAGGTCAGTGGATTTGAGCTAGAGAAGAGAGAGGTGAGACGTGGCAGTTTGCGAGGTATAAAGGAATGGAGCCTCCCAGTTATTAGCATATGGGGCTGTTAGTATTGCAAGGCATTAGAGGGGAGCTGTAAGATTCAGAGTAGGAAGATCCTCATTCGGCCATTTTTTAAAACCCTGCTAAGCTCTGTTGATAAAATGGAGGGAACAAAAATAAGCTGGCATTCCAAGAGCTAGCTTTGAACACTAGAGGGAGAAGCAAAATCTCTGAATTGAACTTCTGTAGACTTTCACACACATGATCAACAACGAGGCGTGTATTAGGAAGTCCTTGGGCATGTTGCAGAGGAATAAATATATCATAGAAATATCCCGTTCCATATCCTGCCTTCCTATCTTTGAAACTGGGAGCAGCTGCCTGCACCGGGGCGGGGGGGGGGGGAATACAGACTGAAACTGCAAGGAAAGAAAAAAGAAAAATTATAGTCACAATTTTTCAGTGTTTAGCTGAGAAGCCATTCAGTAACTGGAGAACCTAGATGTGGCCAAAGACTTGAAAGCAAGAATTGAAAGCATTCACATTTTTTCAAAATACTCCAGTGGGTGTGGTTCCTTCTAGGGTTTAAGAGGAAGGAGAAATTGGTGTAAGTTTTATAAAAGAGTTCTAAATGTTACTGCATGCAATGAATCGTTTTCACCTCTTCACACACCCGTGATTTAGAAGTGGTTCTCCCCCCCAAGAGTTTTGGGCATTGCATGTTTTCCTGGGCATTGCTGGCAACCCAAAATGTTTTGAGGAGGAGCAGCTGCTGTGAAAACAGTGAAGCCATTGATTCACAAGCTTAAGTAGCCATGATCTGTTTCTTGCAGGACAGCCTTAAATGCAATAGCACATAACAGGAGCTGCTGTCCCATATGTTTGCCATCTTTAGATACCTCTCACGAACCCCACAGCATTTATTTAATTCTGCTTGGCCAGCCTCTCTGAAGAAGACAAACTTAAGCTGTGGGCAAATAGCGGTTTTGAAAAGTCTATTCAAGAAATACCTGAGGTAGCTAATTTAATTTATAGATGAGGTAGCAGGTGACGTTTGTGCCTGTTTTCCACAGTATTTTTCCCTTAAAGTTGACAGGCCTAAAGCGATTTGTTAAAGGCATCTTTGGCAATATTGCACCCCTTTGGAGGTGGCGCCAAAACAGATTAAGAAACCAATTTAGATGTGTTCTAGCTTCGTGGGGTAGATGGCCATACAACAACATCCACTAGAGCAGGCATGTCCAAAGTTCAGCCCTCCAGATGTTTTGGGCCACAACTCCCACAGTCCTTTGCCATTGGAAATACAGGCTTGGAATTCTGGGAGTTGTGGTCCAAAACATCAGGAGGGCCGAAGTTTGGTCATGCCTGCACTAGGGCTTTTTCAGCACACTGATGGGAAGTCTGTGTTTTTATTATGCGGCAGAAACAGCAGGCCAGACACTACTTATTACAAGAGAGAATTCCTTAGTTCCTGAAAGAGTGAAATGCAGAGCCATTTCAGTTTTCTCATGTAACCTGATTTACAAACAAGCATTAATTTGTGATTAGTCTTCAGGATATAAGCACAGCATTCCATTTTTTTTAAGTAATAAAAATTAATAAGATGATGGAGCTTCCAACGAAGGACTGTTTTATCCCCCAGCTTTTGTTTCTTGCCGTCTTGGGTCATTGCCAGTTCAACATCCCTTTGCATTTTATCACAGTTGGGACACTGTGTTTCCTGTGAGCTGTTGACCAGTTGTGGCCACTGAAATCATGACCACCACTGTCCTTGTAGTAAATGAGACACCAAAGGCCAAGACTGAAAGAAAAGAGATGTGATGAAGGGAAATAGCATTTTAACACGAGAAGTGCAGCGGAAGAAACGAAGTAGGGATGGGAATCTAGTTGGAAATGTATCTTTGGAGGAATGGCAGAGTCTGCTCCAAGCGTGTCAAGCACGTGCCACAGAGGGATGAAACTGAACCCGTCTACTAATATTATATAGCATTCTCACACTGGAAATCCAAACAGGCCAAATAAGAACAAAGTTTCACTGACTTTGCCTCAATCTATCTGCAGTATGAAGAAACATTGTTTCACATGAGGGTCTCCCTGGGGAAAGACATACTGTAACTATACTGTACTTCATTTGGTTGCTGTGATGGAAAACAAAATACAATGTGCCAACATAACAAGTGTAACAATGAAACCCATTCTTTTTTTGCTTGTGGCTACCTAACTAAATGCAGCTGCCTAGATGCCCTAAGCACATCCGATCTTGCCCGATTTCGGAAGCTAAGCAGGGTCGGCCCTGGTTAGTACTTGGATGGGAGATCTCCAGGGAATACCAGGTGATGTTGGTGCCTGGAGTAGGAACTGGCAAACCACTCCAGTATTCCTGCCAAGAAAACTCCATGATCATGGGGTCACAAAGAATTGGTCACGACTGTAACAACACAACACACACACACACCTAACTAAATGGCAAGTAGTAGTTAAAATTTCTGTAGAGGTGCCCTCTGTTCCCCTTCCATTTTACTGGCTCTCCAAGTCTCAGAGGGCTGCTCATTTAAGAACATTTACGCAAATAATTGATTCCCAAGAAAACCAAGGTTACATTTTTCCTGTATTACATCATGGTCTGAGAAAAAAATACATCTGTGTGTGTGCTCTGAAAATAGAAAAAAGAAATAAGTAGGCAGGGGGTGAGATCCATCTATTAAATAAGATCACCAGTTGCTTCTGTACCATAGTGATGAATCTGGGGCAATGCCCTGCTACAGCTCACTGCCCTATAGTTGAAAGGGGGTGGGGGGTGGGAAGTATTTTCCCTTACTGCCTCCTATTATCTCCAGTGGGAGAGAATTTATTGTCTTTGCTTTTGATCATCATTGGCTCTGGCTGTGTTTGGAGGCCTATTTGAAGACTTAAAGGGCAGATTTAATCCCCGCGTCCTTTTAAGCCCCATTGCCAACTGGAAAACTACAGTGATGGGCTTTTCTAAATTCTCTGGGGTGAATCACCATGGAAATGAGAGAGGGGGTCCACAGCCAGGGTGGCTGATGGGCAGAAGATGGGGAGAGCTCCAACTTGGCTCATAGGCCACCTGTGGGTGGCCCTTTCCCCTGTCCTCCTGGGCCTACAAAGCTTGTCTCTAAAGGGGGGTAGTGGGGAGAGGTAAAAAATGACCTGGGACTTTCCTGTCCTGCAATGCTACTGAATATGTAAAATAGGCCACTTCATCTAACGCTTGCCTTTGACTGGAGTACCTGTATAACATGGGTGATTGTATTTCACATTCCTTTGCTTTCACAGTGAACGATGCACCCAAGAAATTTGTGGATCCCCATCTTAATTTACTCAATTGCATTTTTTGTTGCTCCTGTAATGACATTGTTTTTTGTCTTGGGTGGCAGCTTTGTTTGTTGGTTTCATCATGATGAATTTATAAATGTTTGATGTACCTGTGACGGAAAGGCAGAAGAAACAGGACTCGTGTTTGGGCTGCAGCTACTGTAATCCTTAACTTTTAGCTATCTTGGACATAGTTTGTAAGAACTACAGCCCATCTACATGTGGAGGGCCACACATTTCCCAGCAGTGCTGTGCCCATTACTCAGTGCCAAAGAAATAGCCAAATCATGCTACTTGGCATAGCAGACTAAATGCCAGGTACGAATCTGGGAAGCCGTGTGTGGGCAGAAACCTTCCTTATGCTTGTTCCAGCCTGTTTTTATTATTTCTTCTTAAGAAAGAACTGTTTGGAAGCCTTGGACTTGAAAGAGCAGTGGTGTGAGCAGGACACAAAATGCAGGTTGCTGCATTCATAAAGCAACTGATCTGAATAGCTTCCAAATTGATAAAATGGTTCTGGCAGCTGTCTTTACATATAATAATAACATGTTTTTATTTCTAGCAGTGCATCTAGGGTTCTTAAAATGTATTAATCCCAACTAAGAGAAAGCTATGTTTTTCCAGTAAATATAAATGATACACAAACATGAACTGCTTTTTTGTCTTAATGGTGGTAATTTCAGCTGTCCTTGTTTCATACAATTATATGATGACATAGTTGGGCTTGTATTCCAGGCAGCAGCAAAAGTGGGATTAACCCAAACACTTCCTGTCATAAGAACATAAGAAGAGCCTTTCTGGAACAGTCCACAGCCCATCCAGTCCAGCATTCTGTCTCACACAGTAGCTCACCATTTGCTTCAGGGTATTCCCAAGCAGATGTCTTCACCTGCTTAACATTCCCTGCAAATGGCATTGAGAGATATCCTGCCTATCTCTCCAACCCGGAGGTTGTCCTTAGGCATTCATAATGATAGCCATTGATACCCATGTTCTCCATGAACTTGTCCAATTCTTTCTTAAAGCTGTCAAGGCTGACAGCTGTCACCACTTCTTTTGGCAGGGAGTTCCACAGACCAGTGATCATACCCTCAGTATCCAACATGAGATTGCAAGTGATACCACCTTAAATTTTGTCCACCATTTTACAATAAATACTCATTCTCATAAATGAACTGAGTAACAAAGAAACAAAGAAACAAGAAAATATCTCTTTTTCCTCTTGTAGGTGATTCCCTCCCTTCACTACATCTCAGCACTTTATGCCCTACGAAACACTGAGGGGTTTGCCATAAATCAAAATCACTTTGATTTCATGCGATGATTACTATTATGTTACTCAGGCGGACAAGGGCTCCACTAAGGTCCACACATTTTATAATAAGCAGTGGTTGTGAGGCTAGTAAGAAGGAAAATTGGCCTGTAATTTGTAACTACATCGCAAGAAAAATATGAATGAATACATTGTGAAGGTACAACTGAGAAGTTGGGTTTCCTCAGGTGATTTCTCTTTCACTGGCTACACAGGAACCAGGAGTGAATGAAAAGGAAAATGGCAAACAGCCCTGTGTACAGCTTGTTAGCATGGCTCTTCTGTAGCAGGCCAGATTCACAGGAGGCACAACTGCGGAACTACCGTAATAACCTGTAAACACTGCCCCCAGCTGCCATGCCATCTTCCTGGCACCTAATCAGTCTGCCAGAGCCTTTGCTGAGAAATAAACACAAAGGGCCAAGAATTACAGTACACCTCAGCTGAGCAAGCAAAGCAGCACCTGCAGGAACCGGGTGCACCCTGTGGCTGCAGCAGAAAATGGGTGAATTGTGAGGGCTTGGCACAGCTGTCCCTCCCTCATGAGGAAAGACAGACCGGCAAGATCCCTGAGGCAAGAAGGAAGGTGACTGAAGAGGTAAAAGCATGGAGGGAAGGGAGCAGTGCATATGTGTGAGGGCAAGCCACTCACACTAGAACCATGCGTTCCTCCCTCTACTGTGGATGGTAGAGTCTGGATGGTGATTAATTCCTTGGGTAGGAAACCCATTTTCTGTCTGGGAGGAATATGCATAGCCTCGCTCCCCATCTAACCAACCACCAGCATCCCTACACATAATTTCATCATCAGTTCGAGCAATCACGTTATCAAAAGGAATGTGAATGCATTCACTGTCAAAGAAAGAAAGACAGAAGCTCCTGCAGTGGAGAGAAAAACAACAGGTAAGTGGGGAAAGTCCAAGTTGATTCCCATTGGTTTTAACATATTTTAGTCAACAGAATATATAATGCGAACCAGACTGTACCCATTCAAATCACATTGTTGGTCAACACAGCCAATGGTTAGGGAAGCTGAGGGTTGCAGTTCCAAGGCAACAGGAGGGACACACAGTTTTCCCCACCTTGTCTTAACTGAAGAGTAAATAACCCTGAAATCCTCATGAGCAGACATCAGCCATGTTTTCCTCTGTTACCTGCCCTTCCCTGCCCTGAATCATAGTATTTTGCTGTCAAATGATACCTTTTTCCAGAAGTCAAGGTGTGTAGTATCCAAGGCCAGCCACATTGGATTGCCATTTTTCTGGGAATAAAAATGCTGCAACAATGAAGTAACAAATATAGGTGAAAATCAACTGCCTTTTCATGACTCCACAACTTAGCTGCCTGAGGTAACCCACTTCTCACTCTCTTTACCAATGAGGTTGGCCTGTTCCTTGTGTGTTTTAGCTCCTAAATGTTATGCAGAAATAACATGGTTTAAGAGCATTTTGCAAGACAAGCAAATCTTTCTTTTAAATTTTGCCTTAATCAACAAGCTGTGTCTTGATTTACAAGCACTGGAAAAGGTCACATGATCAAAAGTAGGCTGATGGTGGCACTTTCTCTCCCTTCTTCCCCCTGCTGGATTGTGGGTGACTGTCCAAAGCAGAGGGAAGAGAGAGGAGTAGAGGTCTCCCTTGCACCAGCCAGGAACGTTTTCAAAGGGGAGTGTAGGTTAGGGCTTTATTTTTCTTTATATTTATATTTATATTTGATTCCCCCCCCAACATTCTTTCTTATTTTTTTCAAACCACTTCTAGTCACCAGGCAGCTAGTAATGTGTGTATAGGGCTACAAACTGCACTTTTTATTTTTACATTAAAAATACAGAATAAAATCCAGCTGTTAGTCCCAAGCAGAACAGATTCTACAGCCAGGTACTTAAACCAGTGTGGATGTGAACGTCTAGCCAACTTCTTTTGTGAGTTTTGGCATTTTGTGTGTACAGTATGTGGTCTACGGGACCCCAGAATGAATCATCTGAGTTTCCATGATTTCTTACGGGGAACTTTGCTTTGATATAAGAGTGTTTTGGTTTACAAGCATGTTTCTGGAACGGATTATGCTAGTAAACCAAGGTATTGCTTATATATATCATTTCACAAGCAAACCTTGAGAACTGAGAAGGTTAATAGTAACAAGAAGCAAGATGAATTCTACCTCAGGGAACAGAGTAAATAAGGGCTATCCTTTAAGAACTTAACTCACTTATGATTCCACTGGTTAGAGAGCAATAGAGCTTTAGAAGAAATCCTGTTGCACCAATGAAAAGAAACACTCATGGGTTTTCTTGAAGGCTGTAGCCTCAGATTCTCACAGATAACTCGGGAGGAGATATGGGTTGGAACTCCTGCTCAACCACAGAAGCCCAGTGGGGGACAGAACTTGTTACTTAAGTACTTCAGTTACCACTATAAATTGAATATAGGGGTGTGGTGGCTCAGTGGACAAAGGCTTCCAAAAACTGTCAGCTGCAAAGTTGGCAGCTTGGTGGTTCAAATCCCGGATGCCACGCAGTGGAGCGAGCTCCTGCTGATAACCCCAGCCTCTGCCAAACCTAGCACTTTGAAAGCATGTGAATGCAAGTAGATAAATAGTTACCACTGTAAAAAATGGGAAGGTAAAACAGTGTTTCCATGCAGCCATGACGGCCACATGGACATGGACATGCATAACACTGGCTCTTCAGCTTGAACGCGGAGATGAGCAATGCCCCTAGAGTCGGACATAACTAGCACGCATGTGTGGGGGGAACCTTTACCTTTTTTATAAGTTGAATAATACGCATAGAAATAAGTTAATTTAAAGAAGCAGGCCAAAAAAGTGATCAAAATATACTGACCTTTGCAGCTGAAGGATGATATGACTGTCTGTATGAGACCTGTCATGTTGAAAGGCTAAGGGCCTATCCAGACAGAATATACTGTACGTGTAGTTTGATACTGCATCTGGTACAGTTAGGTTCAAACCAACTTGTGTTGTGCACCTGTGTTTCTACTTAGACTCATTCATTCTGCTCCTTTCTGGTGTAAGGGCCCTATGTTGATGGCTAGTTCGCACTTGGTGATTTAAAAAATGAGCTATGACATTAAAAGCGAGATCGGGTGGGGTTCCTCTATTTTCATCTTTTTAAAAATATTTCTCTGACTCAGAATTCTAATATCATACTAGATACATGCATTGCTCCTTTAACATGCCATTTTATTGAAAAAAAAAGGAAAACGAAAGGAATTCAGTGAATGAAAGCTGAAAGAGAATGCAGGCAAGGGTGCTAAGTCAGCTTCATGGGCTCTCTTCTCACAAGACAGCAGAGCTTCTGCAGAGCCTTGGCTGAGGAGAGAAAGGCGGGAAAAGAAAAGCAGGTTACTATCCTTGCATCTCCCCAATCCACACCCCACACTAGTACCACTGCTGCAAGTTGCCCCTCTACACCTTTATACTTGAGTAAAGTGGATAAACCTATTTATGAGTAAAATAGTTAAGCTTTACTTGTGAGTAAACTCGGTACATGTACATGGGAACAAACTGGTCGTCTAATTACTTGTGTGGACTCCTTGCACAGGAGAATAAACATCTCAAATGTGACCACTCAAGTGAGAAATCAAATAAGCCACAGCACAGATAAGAACCTTTTACATTTGAACAAAATGGCTCCAAATCCCCCCACACACAAATCTGGATAGGCCCTAAGTATGAAGAGATGGGACTTTCTTGTGAAGATATTTCGTCCTTTGATACTCAGTAGTCATTACCAGAAATTCATCCATTCTTGTTTCAGGGACAAAGCAGACATTATGTTGTATGTTTATATTTCAATATTTAATTTTTTAAAAAGGAAATACCAAACATGTATTCTCGAAGGCTGTCACGGATGGAATCTGATAGCTGTTGCAAGTATTTTTGGGCTGTTTGACTGTTCTGGGAAGTTTTTCATACTGATGTTTCACCAGCTTTTCATAGTGACATTTCACAAACTTCCAGAACATGTCCAAACAGCCTGAAAAACTCACAGCAGAAATACCAGATATTGTCCTTGTCCAGCTAAACCAGGAGGGGAGTACTGTGGAGTACTCCCCCTCTTCCCAGTGCTGTTTTCTTCAGTGAAATTCCTCCTTTCAAGCCACTGTGTCTTTCAAGAAGAAAACTACTATGAGCAGTCTCCTCTCCAGGACAAATAACAGCTGTGGGGAGGGGAGAGATGTCAACATATGTAAAAGTTGACAAAACATATGTTATGTATATTTAACAGAATGTGTAAAGTGAATTGTAAAATGGAGGCAGTTAGATTCTGCAGTGTCATGATGTTAATCCACAAGTGTTAGAGACTAGTAATCACAGGCATGTTAAGTGGTGAAGTGCAGGTGGAACTGATTGTAACATCATGGTTTGTAATGGATAGATCAGATTGCATCAGATTGTTAATTAGTGATTGCATCAGATCTTATGAGTGCTGAATATGTATAAAAGGCACTAGCTTACCATTTTGTAACTGGGGACTGTTATGGTGAGAACAGTTCACCCCACACTCTGTTTGTTTGTTTGCTATATTGTATATAATGCTTGGTTGTTATGCTGTGTATATTTTGATATATATATGAATATATGAGTTTTTACTCTATTCATTGTCATTGTCTTTCTGATAGACTAACTCTGCAAACCCTTTATATCAATACTAACATTTTATCTACGTTACTGCTGCACTGCTTTGTGTCAGGCACAAGTATATATTATTATATTTGTCTGCTGCCCCTTAAATCTGCTGACAGGGTTATGGGCCCAGCTGGGTCAGCAGCCTGATGGGTTTTGTTGTACCTGTATAGATAAAGTGTGTGTTGTGTAAAGTTGTGTTTTTGCAGAGTAAACAGGTTGGAGTTGAAACGGAGACAAAGCAGAGCTGCAAAGGATTTTTTTCAGAGGCTTGGAATGAGAGCAGAGGAGAAAAACAGCTGATAAGGACAAGCCAAGCAAAACAGAGTGTGATTTAAACTGGAAGCTGTGGAGGCTGAGGAAATATTTGCCGGAAAAAGCTGAAAAAAGTGTTGCAGATAACGGCAGATAAGGAGCCGGCACATATCAGCGAGAATGGCAAGTATAAATTTAAATTCAATGCCTCTTGTAAAGCTCTCTGACAATAATTACCTGAATTGGTGTCTGCAAATGAAGCATTTCTTGATCTTCCATGAGCTCTATCAGTATGTAGATAAACAGCTTGATGAGGAAGCTGATGAGGAAGATTTGAAGAAGGATGAAAAAGCCTTGGCAATTATAATGTTATCCTTGGAAGAAACGCAGTTCGTTTATGTGAAGGAAGCAAAAACAGCTCATGAGGCTTGGTCGTTTCTCAGAGCAGCTCATATCAGAGACACAGCTGGGAGTAAAGTATCTCTAATGAAAAAACTGTTCAGGTTAAGGCAGAGCCCAGGTGAAACTATTTCTGATTATATAAGGAAAGTAAATAGTATATTTCAGCAGTTGTCTGAGGTGGGCATGAATCATGAAGAGGAGTATAAATGTCTAGTTATATTGTCAAGCATGGATGAGTCATATGATAATTTAGTAATAGGATTAGAAGCTATGAAGAGTGATGAATTGTCTATATCATATATACTGTCAAGACTCCAGCAGGAAGAATCAAGAAGGAATGATTCTAAAGTAAATAATAAGCCTGCTCAAGTGTCTGAAGAAACAATACAAGTAATTAGAAGATGCTATAATTGTGGGAGTGACCAACATGTTTTTCGTTACTGTGATAAGGTAAACAAGCGGCAAAAGCAAAATAGAGTTGCCGGCACAAGCTGGAGGAGTGAAGGTCAACAGCTGTCTGTAATTAATGATAATGAACAAAAGTGCTCAAGACAGGAATTATTTATTGTAGATTCAGGAGCCAGTATTCATTGTGTAAACAAGAAATGTTTGTTTGAGAAACTAACTTTGTTTAATTGTAGAAATGTAACCTTGGCAGATGGGACTCAGGAAAAAGTCTGTGGAGAAGGTAATATATTTTTCAAACCTCTAAAATGTGTATTTGATAAGGTCCTGTATATACCGTCTTTAAAGAATAATTTATTAAGTGTGCCTATGCTTGTAAAACAAGGTTTTCATGTACAGTTTAGTGAGAATAGTTGCAAGATTGTAAAGAATGGAAAAACAATAGCAACTGGGCGGCTCCAAAACAGTTTGTTTATGATAAGCACTTCTGAGAAAGTTTTGAATATGGTTGAAAATAAGCCTCTACATGACAAATGCATACATCTGATGCATAGAAGATTAGGGCACCTAAGTTTTGAAAGCATTAGGAAAACTCTGCAATATGTGGAACATGGGTCAGTGCAAAACTGTAAAAAATTTTTAGATTGCCATGTTTGTAAAGGCACAAAGGTGAAGTCTGCACCCATATCAAAAAAGAGTTTGAGAAAGTCACATCAACCACTACAGTTGGTACATATTGATGTGATTGGACCCATGGCTAATTCATTTGGTGGTGCCAGGTTTTGTCTTGTGATAACTGATGATTATTCACGTTATTCTTGGGTTTACATAATAAAGCACAAAAGTGAAGTGAGTGCTGTATTTAGGAAATGGTTTGTGATGGCAGAAAGACAGTACAGGCAGAAAAGTTTAGCTGTACAAAGTGACAGAGGCGGTGAATTTTTAGCAAAGCAGTTTGTTGATTATTTAGAAAAGAAAGGGGTGAAACATAGATTGTCAAACCCTTCTGCTTCTGCTGAGCATGAATTAGCTGAGAGGAAGAATGGGATTCTTCAGAATATCATGAATGCAATGTTGGCAGATGCAAAACTTCCCAAAGCTTACTGGGCTGAGGCAATGAAATATGCAAATTATGTGTCTAATAGAGTGTGGAGTTCAGCTGTGAATGAAGTTCCATATACTCTAATGCATGGTAAGAAAGCTTCAATCAAATATCTACATTTATTTGGCTCTGAAGCAGAGGTATTAATTCCAAAGAGGTATAGACACAAGAACAGTCCAAAGTCAAGAAAGCTTATGTTTATTGGTGTTCAGCCTGCAGCTAAATCCTGGCGTTTTTGTGACAGTCATGGAAAAGTTTATATAAGCAGGTCAGCAAAATTTTGTGAACAGAAAAATTGGGAAGCTCTACATGCTAATAATGAAGTATTGTTGCCAAGTATTTATCCCCACACTGAGGTTGAAGAAGTTGCCAGTGATGGAGGGGAGTCTACAGCATTACATGACGGAAAAGTGAAAGATGAGATTATCAGTGATGGAGAGGAGTCTACAACATTTCATGATGAAAAAGTGGAAGATGAGGAGCCAGTGTTGATCAGAAAATCTACTAGATCTAACAAAGGAGTGCCACCTGAAAGGTTTGTTGTGAATAATGTATTCCATGAGCCACAGAATTTTGAACATGTGCTGCTGATGCCTGGAGATGAAAGGAAGCAGTGGATGATGGGCCATGGACAAAGAGCATATGTCTCTGAAGGAACGGCAAGTGGATGCACCAGTAGATGGCGCCAAAGAGCAAAGGACATTTTGCAAGAGAAATAGGTTGATTGTATACAAAAAGGTTTTTTGATATTGATAGTATTTGTTGATGAAGCATTGGAAAGGTATAAAGCATGTTTTGAAATATCTTAAGGGAACAATGCATGAAAAGTTGAAGATATCCATATGTGATAATCTTGATTTGATTAGCTATGCAGATGCTGACTGGGGTTCAAGTCCAGAAAGGGGGTCAATATCTGGATATGCCATATTTTTTGGTAACTCACTAATTGTCTGAAAAGCCCGAAGACAAAGGTACATTTCGTGTTCTTCTATGGAAGCTGAGTATGGGGCTGTGAGTGACTTGTGTTGTGAGTTGACCTGGGTAGTACAGTTGTTAAAGGAAGTGAATGTAAATGTAAAACTACCAGTCAAAGTATATAATGATTCTTTTTCGTGTATCCAATTAACACAGAATCAGAAAGTCGGATCCAGAAGCAAGCACATTGGGATCCGTTACCAGAATGTCAAGGACTGCATAGAACAACATTTGATTGTATTGGAATATTGTACAAGTGTTGATAATTATGCTGACATATTTACAAAGCCTTTGTGTAAAGATAAACATGTATGTTTTAAGAAAAGGCTAGGAGTTGAAATCTGTTAAATATAGGAGGGGTGTCAACATATGTAAAAGTTGACAAAACATATGTTATGTATATTTAACAGAATGTGTAAAGTGAATTGTAAAATGGAGGCAGTTAGATTCTGCAGTGTCATGATGTTAATCCACAAGTGTTAGAGACTAGTAATCACAGGCATGTTAAGTGGTGAAGTGCAGGTGGAACTGATTGTAACATCATGGTTTGTAATGGATAGATCAGATTGCATCAGATTGTTAATTAGTGATTGCATCAGATCTTATGAGTGCTGAATAAGTATAAAAGGCACTAGCTTACCATTTGTAACTGGGGACTGTTATGGTGAGAACAGTTCACCCCACACTCTGTTTGTTTGTTTGCTATATTGTATATAATGCTTGGTTGTTATGCTGTGTATATTTTGATATATATATGAATATATGAGTTTTTACTCTATTCATTGTCATTGTCTTTCTGATAGACTAACTCTGCAAACCCTTTATATCAATACTAACATTTTATCTACGTTACTGCTGCACTGCTTTGTGTCAGGCACAAGTATATATTATTATATTTGTCTGCTGCCCCTTAAATCTGCTGACAAGAGACTGCATTAGAAAAAACAGTGGGGAAAGTAATTAAATCCCCTCCCCTGCCCTCACTGCCAAAAAGGACATCAGCTGCTGCTGGCAGGGAAGATGTGCAGTAAAGAATAAAGCACCAAAGGGATATATAGAGCAAATTCAGTGAACTTTCCACTGCCTTCATATTGGCTGAACTTAAGGAAGCCATAAGAAGATGCAAGAATGGCAATGCAACAGGACTCGATATTATCTAGATTGAGCAAATTAAAGGTCTTGAGCAAAAGACAAAGGAGTGGCTCCTTCAACTCTTTAATAGCTGCTGGACAAGTAAACAAATTCCAAAAAAAGATGGCAGTAGACTAAAGTAACCACTATACTCAAACCAGACAGAGAACGACCAGACCCCCAAAACTAAAGGCAATCTCTCTATTATGCCACTTAATAGAAAAAGTCTGAACAAAATATCTTAAATCATCTAGTCCAGTGGTTCCCAAACTTGGGTCCCCAGATTTTCTTGGATGACAACATTATGTAAGGCAAATAAAAAAATAGGAATTCCAGGCAAAAATCAAATCAAAACAAAAGACAAAGAAGTGTACATATCCACAAAAGCTTGCATTAAAATATGATCATTAGTCTTTAAGGTGCCACATGTTTTTGTCTTTTATTTTATTTTGCTTTGAGTTTTGCCTGGAATTCTTGCACAGACAAACACTGCTACCTACAAAACTACAAAAAATAGGAGAGTTTCCCCCCCCAAAAAAAAATTATAACTATGAAACTGAACCTCAGATCAGCACCAAATTTGGCACAGATGTAACAGAGAGGGTACATTCACACTTGGCTAAATTTGGGGGTGTTTGGGCAAAGAGTTTTTGAGTTGTCATTAAAAAAATGTTTCCCCATGCAGAAACATAATTTCTGGGAATTCCAAAGGACCTGTTTACATAGCATAGCATTCCAGCCAATCAGAATGTTGCCAGCCAGCCCACAGAGCAGGTGTCTATCATTTTTAATCTTGCCTTGGCCTTCCTTGTGAAAGAAAGAAGAGGGATTCTGGTGAAGGAGAGTCTCCTATGATGGGGTGTTCTGGGCAGAGCTTGAGGGAAATGGCTTCTTTGACCTAAAAGTTCCAGAATCCATCCTTCATCATAGCTAACCTTAGGCTTTTACTCAGAAATAGATCTCCTTTGAATAACAAGTGTGTTGTAGTGGACAGACTCAAAATGCCTAGATTTTAATCCCTGCTCAACCATGGAAATTCACTGGGGGCATGGAACCGGTAAAACCACTTATTAAATATTTCACTTGCCTTGAAAGCCTTATTAGGATCACTTTAAGTTAATTCCAATTGAGGATTTTTATAAGGTTTGGCTGATCTATTCAAAAATAGATTCAGTAGATCTACTATAGTAAGGACAGCAGTGCTCCCTGATTTGCTAACCTGCTGGTCCCTCTTCTTGCCTCCACAAGATTCTGGAAGCCTCTCCCAGAGAAGACTAGAGTGGTCCCATCTCTCATTTCCTTCCTCAAGCAGGCTGTTATTTTTTATTGATTTGTTTGTTTTTTGGGTATTGAACACATTGATACTTTTAGTATTTTATACTAATTGTTATCAGTCTTAAATATTGTCTTTTAATTGTTGTAAGTAGCCTTGGGTCTTTTTAAAGGAGATATTTTAATATTTAAAACAAATAATTAAATAAATCATTACCATAAACTTCTTCATCTTCTTTTTCTTTCTCCTCCTCCTCCTCTTCCTTGTGATGGTCTCTGTGATGAATTCTAGAAAATTCATCTTTTGATCTGTCCTGTCATCTGTTGATTCCTGGCCATGCCATGTCTCACGCTATCATTTCTTTGAAGTCTGAGTTGGAAAGGGACACTGACTTCCTTGATAAGTTCACAGGTGAATGCTAAATCAAATGGGAGCACAAATGTTACGTTTTCTCATCATCCAAAATGTTTGATGTGGTTGTAAAATAGCAACTGGGAGGTACCTTACATTGCCTCCATACTGAATATCAAAGTTTATCTTCATCAAAGATGTTATGAGGGGATAGCAAACGGATAAACAGGGTTTTTACGATATATTTCCCTTTATATCAAAGGAGTCTCTGGACCTCAAAGGGTTACACTTAGATGACAACAGATGACTCCTGTCAGTTAAGGAATCCACTTGTCAAAATACACATCCTATTCAGATGATGGAACACTTGAGATCAATAGGAATGTGGTAGCCTTTTGTTTACTATCAAAGGAGAAAGTATTTCCTTGTAGTCATGCTAATTGATGAGACAGCCTACACCTTCCTGACTTAATTTGCATTCCTGAAGCTGTTAGGTCTATAATAATGGGCTGCTTAACCAGATAGAGAGAGAGCTTCTACCCAGGACTACGCAGCCATGTGATCTCCGTAGGAATGCTGGCTGAATGCCAGAGACACCAGCAGAATCTTTCCCTTCTTTTGGTAATGTGAGTATATTAGCCAGAATTAGCTAGCGTTATTATTTTCATGTCTGGGTTGCATATATTTCCCCTATTTTCCTGAAGTTGGTTTTTCTATATCTACCTTGTAAGGCTGTCTTAGAAATTTGCCTTTATTTGTAAAGCTCCAAAGGATCTGTACCTCTTGCCAGATGATGCTGACAAGAAGAGAGTCCTGTTTTTACACTTGCTTTTTCTTTTTAAAATAAATTTCTTTTCTTTACCTTTTTACTGGAGTCTGTGTGTGTGCCTGAGGGGGGGAGTCATTGCTAATTAACCAGAGCCTTAGCCAAGGCTGCACGCTACTGACTTTTCTGTGAGCAAGAAAGTTTCTCTTGATTGAACTCTATGGGACCTGGAGCAGAGTAGATGTTCCGAGGCTCCCGGGCAGAGGGTTGTTCAGTGGAGATAAATCCCTTTTTAGCTGGGGCATGGCAGGAGTAAGCTCACTCTCCCGGAATAAGCTGTGTCGCTAGTTAAACCGAGGATCCTTCTTGAATGATCCTGGGGCTTGTAAAGTGCCCAAATTATTATATTTTTGGTGGCAGAGGACAGGTGGCATGTGGTAAATGCTCCGAAGGTGTCACAGTCTCAAATCAAATTTTCCTGGTTTACTTGCAAGTAAGGAGACAGCAGCAACAGCAACCAAAGACAGCTGCAGAGTGAAGGGAGAACTTTGGGGTGAAAGATAGGGAGCCACCTTTTCTTCCTCTGTATTAATTAATGGCTTCCAAAATGCCCATTAAGACCATTAAGAGCTCTGGCCAGATCTTGCAAATGATCAGCCTCTTAAGTTAGGTTCTTCTCTCCTCCTGCTGCTCCTACTCCTTCCTAGCAATGTCTTTTCCATTACGTTTCCATTAGATTCTGCTCAGATCTTGGAAGCTGACACCTGTGGCTTCCTTTACTGAGTCAACTCATGTTAGATCAGTGGTTCTCAACCTGTGGGTCCCTGGATGCTCCTGGACTACAATTCCCAGAAATCCCTTCTAGCACAGCGAGTGGTGGAGGCTTCTGGGAGTTGCAGTCCAACAACATCTGGGGACCCACAGGTTGAACCACTGTGTTAGATGATCCTCTTTTTCTTTTACTCCACCACACTTTGTCTCCACACTGTTAAGGCTGCTTTTCAAGAAGTGTGAATGGGAGTGGGCAGAAGAGGGTATCCTATAGTATTAGACCAGGCCTGCCCAAAGTCCGCCCCAGGGGGGGCTAATCTGGCCCTTCAGGCCATTCTGAGTGGCCCGCGGCTGGCTGGCCCACCCCTCCCTCCCCCTCCTTTGCCCCATGTTTTTTTAAAAAATCTTCTGCCAACACTGACACCACTGGGAAACTTGAGGGGCTGGGTGGGCCGGCCAGCCAGTGAGCATAAGCTTGTGGAGCTGGGTGGGCAGGCAAAGGGGTGGGCCACCACCACCAGCACCGCCGGGAAGCTTGTGCGGCTGGGTACGCACACGGGGGCGGGCCGCCACCACCGGCATCACCGGGAACCTTGTGAAGCTAGGCTCCAGGCTTCCTTCCTGCGGGTGGGGTTGCAAGGGGTCAGTGGATGGGGCTTGCAGTGGGGTGGCAGGGTCAGGGAGCAACTGGCCCCTGACCCATTCTCAGCCACCAAATCTGGCCCTCCTTACAAAAAGTTTGGGCACCCCTGTATTAGACCATCTTGACTGTTGCCATTGGTGTTGTCAGCATTCAGGTTGCCCTTTGTTATGTAAACTAGCTTAGCATTCTTTTTCCTGCTGACAATGTGGGCAGGATATTGTGCAGCAATATTGGCTAATTTCCCGGCCTTTTGAATCATGGGTACAGAAGCACAATATCCCACATTCATAAACTGGAGGGTGTTTTTTTTTTTAAAGAATTGAATTTATCACTTACTCTGTGGCCCAATTTGCACTGGCAAACAAGAAGTTGTGTTCTTGTTTTGCCAAGGAGGATCATAATGCTGTATAGCTGCCACAAACATGTGCAGCAAACTTGGTCATTATGAAGGACACAATGATCAGTTGGGTGATAAGCATCCTAGAGAGAGCTATTATAATTAGACTGGAAAAACCTTTTCCTTTTTATGTATTGTATATGGTATACTGTATATTATAAAGAACTTTGATCAGAAACAGGAAATTACTTTATGGCATATGAAAAAAGATTTGGAAGTGAAATAGGAAGATCAAAGAATATAGCAAGTAAAATGAGGCTACTTTGATGCAGAACAAATTTTCTGTGACTGCAGAAATTCCATCAATTCCATATTTATGTGCATTTCAATTTAAACCCCACCACATGTGCTAAAGAAGATGTAGCAAATGGTTAAGATAACGATATTCAAGTAGTCCACTTCTGGTCAAAAATAGTCTAATTATTTCAACATTTGAAATTCATTTGAGCTGTATATTTCATATGCATCCATACTTTCAATGTGTGCAGTGCTTTAATGCAAAGAAAGAAGAAAGAATGCCACAGCTACAGAAATGTGATCTGACCTTTAATGTGTGGTCTTGTTTACCTCCATCCATGCCTAGATGCCCTAAGCACATCTGATATCTCGCTTGATTTCGGAAGCTAAGCAGGGTCAGCCCTGGTTAGTACTTGGATGGGCGACCACCAGGGAATACCTACCAGGTGCTGTAGGCACCTGGAGTAGGAACTGGCAAGCCACTCCAGTACTCCTGCCAAGAAAACTCCATGGACATGGAGTCACAAAGAGTCGGTCACGACTGTAACGACACAACAAACACACACATGCTAAGCTGAAAGTCTTTCATTTGCCCAGGCTTTTTACTGACTATGTTTATATTTATTTTGTGCCATTTTATTTCTTATGTTGTGACTATTTTTATTACTATTTTGACATTGTAATCTATTTCTCCTTAAATATTCATTTGGCAAAAAGTTGGTCAGTTTCAAATGCTGAAGTGTTTATTAGAATAGTTTGTCCTGAGTTTAGTTTAAAAATTCAAAACTGGTACATCCATTGGCTGTTTCTACTGCACACTTAAAGACAACCCTAAGGTTCCAAAGCCTTCAGCTGCAGTGACATATTATGCTCAGATCTTGTATCTCTTTTCCCTCCTGCTTTGAAAGGGCAGTGATCCACTCTATAGAACTTTGCCTGCTTGTCCAAATATAGTAACCCGCACAGAGCACGTACCATGACACTTCTGTCATCTAGGACAGACCCACTCAGTCCATCTATTTTTATTGAGCCATGACTTTGCAGGACTTCAGGCAGGAGGTGGGCAGATAGCTGAACTCAATGATCCCTGGCTATTCCCCCACCCCTCAAGACTGAGATCCTTACCTCATGCTGAAGGATTGTCCATAAGGTCAGTCCTGCTTCTCCTTCCTTAGCTTACAAATAAATTACAAGGAAACTGGGCTGTGTTGGTTGTGTACAAAACAGAGTATTGAGTATGTATGTATTGGGGTGGGGAAAAGTCGATAAGGAAGCATTTTGGTTTCGGACTCTCAAATAATAAAATCCGTGGTCACCCAGTGAACAGAATGACAGGGAGTTCAGGGAAGAGATAGTGAGATATTTCTACACACAGCATTTCCTAACCCCAGATGCAGTGGTAGCCATCAGCTTAACGGGGCCAAAGACATTTTTTGCACACAAGTGCAGAAAACCACTTTTCTATTTGCAGTCCATAATAATTATTTGCTACATGATATACAGCAGGGGTGGTGAAACTTCAGCACTCCCACAGTCCTTTGTCATTGGAAATCTAGGCCTGGAACTCTGGGAGTTGTAGTCCAAAACCTCTAGAGCAGTTGTTTTCAACCTGCGGGTCCCCCAGATGTTCCTGGACTGCAACTCCCAGAAGCCTCCACCACTCACTCTACTGGAAATGGGTTTCTGGGAGTTGCAGTCCAGGAACATCTGGAGACCCACAGGTTGAGAACCACTGCTCTAGAGTGCCAAAGGTTTGCCACCACTGATATATAGCATATAATAGGGAACGTTGTTGCACAGCCATACGAACTTAGCTGAAGGTAAGTCAAGAGAATTGCGATTACACCAAGAGTAATAAATTACTAAGAAAAGGTTTACAATTTATTTTGCAACTTCCTTTTAGCTATCTGTAATATTTTATTTTTTAGGAACAATCATTATAGTCTCCTTCTCTGGAGATAGAGAAGGTAGCCAAGGTCCAACAGTCTATTTCAGTGTCTCGCACCCAACGGAGTCTGGTGACTCCAGTCTGCTCCAGGTTTTTAGGACACCTTCTCCAGCTGCTCTCCTAAGTGCTGAACTCGATCCCCAAAAAAATGAGACAGGGCCTCACATCGCCCCTTTAAGGTCTACAATACCCCTGTAAAACCGGGAAGGCAGAAGCTGCATCATCCTGCTAAATTTCAGCATTGGATATCATCCAGTGTGACTAGAGTTTCTAATACTGTACTGTGGAGAGAAAATGGAGATAGCCGGGAAGTGCAAACAGAATAAAGGAAATCCTGTAGCTGCTAGACACAGCAAATACAGGCTGTAACAGACAAAGCCACAGAGCTGAATTGTGGTTTCCCTTCCAAAACAAACAGAAGCTTTGGGACTGTGGCAGGGCAGAAGATGGATCCTGTAACAGCCGCCCCCTCCACAACTAGCATTTTCTGAATTTGTGGGCTATCGTTCAGATATGCCTGCAAGAATTTCCCCCTGCTAGATATCTGGGGGCTTTAATCAACAAATGAAAGCCCTGGCAATTATTTTCAAGTTATTAAGCTAATGAACTCTGGGAACAGTTTTTTGTCCCGTAAAGAGGACAGGGGAAATGGATAGATGGGGCTATGCTACAAGGGATGGATGGGCCTGGTAGGCTTTTGAGAATCTTCCTGTACAAACCCCTCATGGTAAAATACTACCATGTTCATAAGGCTTTGCAACTCCCACAGAGTTTAGCTCTGGCCACCCTTTTCACTTTTTCCTTTACAGAATGAAAGTGGCTTCTCGAATCTGTGAAAAACCCATGCCTTTCCATCAGCTTTGAATATAAACATCGAATTAATCTCCCATCTACAGTAATTTTGCCATAAAATGGTCAGAAAAGGTAACTAATGAAAATGAGAAGACATATGCTGAAGACATATATGCTATCTGTTAGCAATGCCTTCCAGGACTATCCTTAAGAAATTATCAGGAGCTTGTAAATTTTTTCATTTCTTTTTCCATAAAAAATGTGTTAGAAGCATGTATGTCAGCAAACTATGCACAAATATCTACTGTATGTAAGAAGTGAGGAAAGGCAAATCCAGAAGGAAACAAACATTTTATCATCACCCACTTTACCCAGAAGAAAATCTGTCAATTACTTTGGTGATCTGGCAGATGATGCCATGTGTCTTTCTCAGAAAGAAGCCTGGAGCTATACGTTCATCAGCAATAGTCTTACCCCAGAGCTGGCACAATGTGAGTAGTAGATATAAGAAACATGTTTGTCTGCACCCTGCAGGAAACCTAAGGAGATAATCTCCACCAACTTGATTATTCACAGAAAGTTCTCTTTATTCTTCTAGTCAGTAACCAATTTTCCATGACATGTTTTTATGAGAAAACAATCCATCTCTCACTCTGTTATTCAGTAACACAATAAATTTATCAGAAGAAAGAAAGAAAGAAAGAAAGAAAGAAACTGACAATTCGTAACAGGAAATGTTATGTTATTGTTCCCTATATACAGTGGTACCTTGTATAAAGGAATTAATTCGTTCCAAATGAAATTATGTTAAGCAAATTTTCCTTTATACAAATTCCCATAGGAATGCATTGAAAATGGAGTAATCCCATTTTATGTTGTATGGATTTTCCCCATAGGCAATTATGTTAAGCAAATTTCCCCTATCTCCAGAATTTTTTATGTTGTACAGATTTTATGTTATACAAGCTGTTTGTTATACAAGGGTCCACTGTAATCTATTACAGCATTTGCTTTGGAAATAGCAGCATAATATCTGTATAACATTTCAGCATTCTCCATAAAGTTTTAAGGCATACATGTAAAGGGGTTTTATTCCATTTATTGAATTGCTTCATCTTCATTAACTGTCGCTACTTAGTTTAATAGTTTCTCATTACAGTACCAGATGTGTTGAAGTGGCAATTAAGCCCCCAAAATGTGATGAACTTGGTTCTTATTTCACATTTATTTGATGCTTCAGTATGCTCACTCATTACTGATTCTTGGAAGCCCTTTTCAGCCACACTGTTATACTCCATTCCCTTCTGCTGTTATTCCTCAGTTGTCACTAGAATTCTAATGCTGTTTATTTGTTTGTTTATATTTTATCCCACCTTTCTCTTTAAAAAGAACCTAAGGCAGCTTACAATAGTTAAATATTTAAAAGCTAAAAACACTGAGTATACAAATATTTAAAAAGAAGTAAACAAGTATTATATTAAAAATGGTCAATAAAATCAATACTAAAAACACATTTAAAAACAACAGAGATTGCTGTTTTAAAAAATGAAACCTCTCAGGCTGCCAGTCACTAAGGAAAACCTTGCCTGAGGAGAAAGGTCTTTGCCTGCTTGTGGAAGAACAGCAAAGAACAAGGGCCTATCTTCCTGTGGGAGGGAGTTATGAAAGAGATCTTGGTGTGTTGGTGGACAACTCCATGAAGGTGTCTACCCAATGTGTGGCAGCGGTGAAGAAGGCCAATTCTATGCTAGGGATTAGCAAAAAGGGGATTAAAAATAAAACAGCCAACATTATAATGCCATTATACAAAATGATAGTAAGGCCACACCTGGAGTATTGTGTACAATTCTGGTCACCGCATTTCCAAAAAGACATAGTGGAACTGGAAAAGGTGCAGAAGAGAGCAACTAACATTATTCCTGGGCTGGGACACCTCCCTTATGAGGAAAGGCTAAAACATTTGGGGCTCTTTAGTCTGGAAAAAAGGTGCCTGAGGGGAATATGATTGAGATGTACAAAATAATGCAGGGCATGAGTCAAGTGGATAGAGGGACGCTCTTCTCCCTCTCACAAAATACCAGAACTAGGGGACATCCACTCAAATTGAGTGCTGGGAGAGTAAGAACAGACAAAAGAAAATATTTTTTTCACCCAGCATGTTGTTAGTCTGTGGAACTCCCTGCCATAGGATGTGGTGATGGTATCTGGCCTGGATGCCTTCAAAAGGAGATTGGACAGATTCCTGGAGGAAAAGTCCATCACAGGTTACAATTACAAACCATGATGGAGATGTGTAATCTCCAGGCTTAAAACTGGGGTACTTCAAGGACCAGATGAAGGGGAGTGGTATCAGGAGACAGATATCTAGTCTCGTGCGCTGCCAGATGCACTGTGAGATACAGGAAGATGGACTAGATGGGCCTTTGGCCTGATCCAGCATGGCTCTTCTTATGTTCTTATGTTCTTATGAGTTCCAGAGTCTGGGAGCAGAAGCAGCAAGGAAGGCCCTCTCCTGAGTCCCCGCCAAGGGTATCTGTGAGGGTGGTGGGGCTGAGAGAAAGGCATCTCCTGATCATCTTTATTCCTGGGCAGGGTCATAGAGGAAGATGCGGTCTTTTAGATAGCTTGGACCTAAGCTATTGAATGTTTTATAGGTTACAACCAGCACGATATGAGTTAAGAACTATAAATGAACTGGCAGAAAATATTAAAGTTTTATACATAAGGAGAGAAAAAGCCTAAGACCTGTAAAGAACTTGCGTTGGAAAACTTGGAGCAATTAGAAATAAGATATTCAGATATAGAAAATACTCCTAGCTAGGCAATAGGTCTGGATTAGTGCAGGCCTCAATAGGCTCATGAGATTGGGTTTGCAAATGGGGATCCTGCCCCTCTTCCAGAGATCACTTCCTAGACCAAATCAGTCATGTTTGACATGGAAGTCTGCACTGGAAAATGTAAGCATATACAGCTGAACATGTTTATAAATCCAATTTTCTTTTTTTCCCCCTAGTGCCTTTAACTATCCTCATTCTAGTCATTTAGCTTCCAGTGATAAATCAATGATTAATCTCATCTAGAACCAAGTTATCATTTTGTTCTGGCAGTCTGCGGTATCTAGCTCCCCTCCAACATTACATTTGGAGTGACCCAATCTTCTCTTCCCCTCAGTTTTCTTCATTTCTTCATCACAGTAGTAAGTAGTGCAGGCATAAGCCTCCAGTGATTAACCCTCTGGGATCATTTCTAGATCCTTCACAGCTGCCTTTCCAAGTCTCCCTTCTTCCTCTCTTCCCACGTTTCCCTCCCTACCTGTGCAAGCCCCAGTATTCCCTCTCCATGGCCAGAAACTCCATTCCTCCTTTTTCCAGCCATTTCTTGCCTGCAGAAGCCCAGTTCTTACTTCTCCTCTCCTCTCCTGACTGGAGCAAGCCTTATTCTTTCCCTTTCTGGTCACTGACTTTTTCTCCTTCTTCCCCATCCCCCTCTCCCTCCCCACTCCTTCCCCACTGCCATTTTCCAATTCTAAAAATGTTTGGTGTTTTCAGGTTTACCAAAAGGTCTGGTACCTGTAACACACACACACACACAAGAAAACAAAAGAGAGGACCCTTAAAAGGCCCTGAAATGAAAGCAAATGGAAAGTTTGCCCTTTGCAGAGGCTAATGTTACATTAGACTATACCTTTCTCATCTTAAATTATAATGAAAGATATAACTTTTATGTAAGAGTAACTTCAGTATTCAAGCTCTATATATGTGTCCACCACACATCTGCTGCTCATTCACTTCTCCTTTCATGTAGGAGATGAACAAAGAAACCAGGCATGGATGCTCAGCAAGCCATCCAAATCCAAAAAAATGTTGTTTACTTAGACAAGACAAGGTTCATAACAACTTCCAGCTGAGAATTTGCTGACAATCCTGTCTTATCAAGACCATGTACATCCATCATCAAAGAAAAGGACCAAAGAGTATAGTAATTTGCATAAAATTGCATATGTTAATGAATGCATACAGTTGCAAGCTGGATCTGCTGTGCAGGTGCTGCTACCTCTAGATAGGCACCTTGGGTCCTTTATCTCTCTCCTTATGGTTCATCAGCCACTTGAGAAGAATCAAATACTATACAGTATGTCACAGAGGTGAGGACTTCCCCTCACATTTTGTAAATATTTTAGTATATCTTTTCAGGTGACAACACTGAAGAAATGATACTTAGCTACAATGTAAAGCAGTGCATATATAGCTTGTATACCAGTGTAAATGTGCTATCCCCTCAAAATAATGTACCACACAGCTATTAATGTCTAAATTCACAAAAGTGAGTACACCCCTAAGTGGCAATGTTCAAATTGGGCTGAAGTAGCCATTTCCCCTCCCTGGTGTCATCAAGCCCGTTAGTGTCACAAGGTGTCAGGTATGAAGGGGGAGCAAGTGTTATCACTCTCACTCTCACATTTGGTGTTATTGCTCTCACTCTCTCATACTTGTCACTGGAAGATCCACGTGGCACCTCAAGGTAATGAACTATCTGAGGATCTGAAAAAAATCAGTTGTTGCTCTACATAAAGATGGCCTAGGCTATAAGCAGATTGCCAAGACCCTGAAACTGAGGTGTAGCACAGTGGCCTAGACCAGCGGTCCTCAACCTAAGGCCCTGGAGCCGGATGCAGCCCCCAAGGTCCTGAATCCGGCCCCTGGGACCAATTGCAACCCCCCCACACACCTACCCCCTGCTTTGCGAGCAAGCCAGCCTCTGCAGCTGCCTCTATTGCTGAGGCAGTTCAAAGCAGTGGGCTATGTCGATTCTCCGACTCCCCCCAACTACTGCCCAGATGATCAGCATGCTAGCTAGTGGGGCATTCAAAGTGGGCCAATTGTGGGGGGCTCAGCCCACTTGCCCCTCCCTCTCCCCTTTTTTCCATGTCACCCATTATTATTATTATTATTTGGACTGTGGTCCGGCCCCCAGTGGTGTTTGGGGCATGGTGGATTGGCCCACTATTTGAAAACATTGAGGATCCCTGGCCTAGACCATACAGCAGTTTAGCAGGACAGGTTCTACTCAGAACAGGCCTCGCCAAGGTCAACAAAAGAAGCTGAGTGCCTGTGCTCAGTGTCATATCCAGAGGTTGGCTTTGGGAAACAGACGTATGAGTGCTGCCAGCATTGCTGCAGAGGTTGAAGGGGTGGGGGTGGGGTGTCAGCCTGTCAGTGCTCAAACCATACACCACACACTGCATCTAACTGGTCTGCAGGGCTGTCATCCCAGAAGGAAGTCTCTTTTAAAGATGATGCACAAGAAAACCCACATACGCTTTGCTGCAGACAAGCAGACTAAGGACATGGATTTCTAGAAACATGTCTTATGGTTCTATGAGACCAAGATAAACTTAGGGCGTTTATACATGACCCCTAAACTCCGCCGCAAATGGCTGCAAGCTCCAGAGCTTAAAAATGTTTCCCCACCAGCTCCGGAGTTTGCAGAAAATTAAGTACGACCCCGCCCACCTAAACGCGACCCAGCGCATTTTTCATGTACCTGCTCTCCCGTGGTGACAATCTCTGGTGCGGTTTTAAGGGAGTGAGTGTCGGCTCTCCTTGCGTCTGTTTGTTGTTGTTTTTGCCTGCCGCCCCTTTAAGAGAAGGAACCAGGAAGCCGGGCGGAATCAGGAAGCCGGGTGGCTTCGGAGGTGAGATGCATTTTTTTCCTCTCTTTTTTTCTCCCACCCCTCACGCAGACAGGAGCAAGGAAGTGCTGAGGGGTGGGAACACAGCAAGAGCAACGAACCCCTAAGATCTCTGGTCTGAATTTAAGTGGCCAGCGGATCTTAGGGGTCGTGTGAAAAGGCTCTTATTTGGTTCAGATGCAAAGTGCAAGCTGGTTGTGCTATTGGAAGAGAAGGTCCAGCAGCTAGAGGCTCGCATATTGGACCAGCAACATATCAAGGAGCTTGAGCGGTTCTTGGACAGAGCGGAACAGACTATCCAGGTCTAAGAAGAGACAGGGCACACTTCTGAGGATGTAATCACTTCCCCAACCCAGGAGGTAGATGGGTGGAGGAATGTGACTCAAAGGAGTAGAAGGCCAAGGCATCGCTCAGAGAGTCTCATCTTGCACAATCAATTTGAGGTTCTTTCCCTCATCACACCTCATGAGGCACACACCGAGGAAAAATTGGTTCCACCTGAGGATCTCTCCCTCATCACTATTGATGAGATACAAGATCAGGTACATGTAGATGAGCAGGCTGCAGGAGAGAAGTTCCTTGTACTAGGAGATTCTATAATTAGAAATACAGAGGGATGGATTTGTGAGGAGCATGATAATCGTATGGTCACTTGCCTGCCGGGTGCAAAGTTTGCAGACATCACGAGAAATCTAGATAGCTTGTTAGAGAGAACTGGGAAGGAGCCAGTGGTCGTGGTACACGTTGGTACCAATGATGTCGGGAAGGCCAAGCGGTCAGTCTTGGAAGCCAAATTCAGCTTGTTAGGTAGAAGATTGAAGTCCCGGGCTTCCAAGGTAGCATTTTCGGAAGTGCTACCTGTTCCTCGTGCAGGACCCGCCAGGCAGGCAGAACTCAGAAGCCTCAATGCGTGGATGAGGCGATGGTGTCGAGAGGAGGGCTTTAGATTTGTCAGGAACTGGAGAACATTTTGGGACAAGCCAAACCTGTTCAGGAGGGATGGGTTGCACTTGAATCATGATGGGACCAGATTGCTGGCACTCAACCTCAAAAAGGCAGCAGAGCAGCTTTTAAACTGATAACTGGGGGAAAGCCGACAGGAGCTGAGTGGCATCCGGTTCGGAACACCTCATCCTCGGGGAACGAGGTTGGAGAGGGTAGAGAATCACATAGAGATGACATAGCAGGTATTAGCACTGGGAGAATAATGGACTGTGACAGTTTGTCTACTGACAATAAAAGCTGTGAGGGGAAAAGAACAAGGCAGCAACTGTTGTTGCGGGACCCACTGTACAGGTGCTTCTACACCAATACTCAAAGCCTCCAAGCAAAGATGGGAGAACTTGAACATTTGGCAGCTAGGAATAACATTGATATAATAGCCATAACAGAAACCTGGTGGAATGTGGAGAACCAGTGGGATACAGCAATCCCAGGCTATAAACTCTATAGAAGGGATAGAGAGGGGTGGGTTGGAGGAGCAGTGGCCATCTATGTCAAAGAAGGGGTAAAATCCAGCAGAATGGAGATGGACAGAGGGTCTGACTCCACCATAGAATCACTGTGGGTTAAACTACCAGGTCCAAGGAGTGATGTGATAGTTGGAGTATTCTATCGTCCACCAGATCAAAAACTTGAGGGGGACCTTGAAATGAGGAGAGAAATCATGGAGGTGGCTAAGAGGGACAGGATAGTAATCATGGGGGACTTCAATTATCCCCACATTGACTGGGCCAACGCGAGCTCTGGGCAAGAAAGAGAAACTGGGTTTCTCGACTTGCTGAATGACTGTGCCTTAGAGCAACGTGTCATGGGGCCCACCCGAGAACAGGCAACTCTGGATCTAATTCTGTGTGATACTCAGGACGTGGTCACGGATGTGAATGTCACTGAGCCTCTGGGGAACAGTGACCATGCTGCAATTTCCTTTGCCATGCATGTCGGAGGAAGAGTGTCAAGTAAATCAGACATAAAAACCCTTGATTTTCGAAGGGCAAACTTCCCTCAGATGAGGAAACTAGTTAGAGAGAAATTGAAGGGGAAAGTTAGAAGAATCCAATCTCTTCAGAGTGCATGGAGCCTGTTTAAAACAACAATAATAGAGACCCAGCACAAGTGCATAACACAAAGAAAGAAGAGCTCATTTAAGTCCAAGAGGACACTGGCATGGTTAACGAGTGGAGTTAGAGAGGCTCTAAAGCACAAGGAGAGGTCTTTCTGTAAATGGAAATCCTCCCCAATTGAGGAAAATAAAAAGGAACACAAACTCTGGCAAAAGAAATGTAAGAAGATGATAAGGGAGGCAAAGAAAGATTTTGAGGAACGCATGGCTAGCAATATAAAGGGTAATAAGAAAAGCTTCTTTAAATATGTTATAAGTAGAAAACCTGCCAGAGAACCAGTTGGCCCTCTGGATGGTGAGGGAGGAAAAGGGGAGGTTAAGGAGGACTTGGACATTGCAGAGAAATTGAATGACTTCTTTGCGTCTGTCTTCACGACAGAGGACCTTGAGCGGATTCCGCTGCCTGAGCCGCCCCTCTTGACTAAAGAATTAAATCAAATACAGGTTAAAAGAGAGGAGGTTTTAGGACTAATCGATAAATTGAGGATTAACAAGTCACCGGGCCCAGATGGCATCCACCCAAGGGTTATTAGGGAACTGAGAAATGAAATTGCAGATCTCTTAACGGTTATATGCAACTTGTCTCTTAAAACTGCCACAGTGCCGGAGGACTGGAGGATGGCAGATGTCACACCAATTTTTAAAAAAGGAAGGAGGGGGGACCCAGGAAACTACAGGCCAGTTAGCCTTACATCTGTCCCAGGGAAGATGGTGGAAAGCCTCATCCAAGAGAAAATCTTAAAACATATAAAGGAACAAACCTTGCTGAGAGAAAATCAGCATGGCTTCTGTAAGGGTAAATCTTGTCTGACAAACCTTTTAGATTTTTTTGAAAAGGTCAACAGGCACGTGGATTTGGGTGAACGGGTGGATATAGTCTATCTGGATTTTCAAAAGGCTGCTGAGAAAATTGCACAGTCAGGGGATAAGAGGACAGGTCCTCTTATGGATTGAGAACTGGTTGAGATCCAGGAAACAAAGAGTAGGTGTCAATGGGAAATTTTCACAATGGAGAGAAGTGAAAAGCGGTGTGCCCCAGGGCTCTGTCCTGGGACCGGTGCTTTTCAATCTGTTCATAAATGACCTGGAGACAGGGATAAACAGTGAGGTGGCCAAGTTTGCAGATGACACAAAACTTTTCCGTGTGGTGAAAACCAGAGAAGATTGTGAAAAGCTCCAGAAGGATCTCTCCAAACTGGGGGAATGGGCTGAGAAATGGCAAATGCGTTTTAATGTAACCAAATGTAAAGTAATGCATATTGGGGCAAAAAATCCAAACTTCATCTATCAACTCATGGGCTCTGAGTTATCCGTGACGGATCAGGAAAGAGATCTTGGTGTGTTGGTGGACAGCTCCATGAAGGTGTCTCCCCAGTGTGTGGCAGCGGTGAAGAAGGCCAATTCCATGCTAGGGATTATCAAAAAGGGGATTGAAAATAAAACAGCCAACATTATAATGCCATTATACAAAACAATAATAAGGCCCCACCTGGAGTATTGTGTACAATTCTGGTCACTGCATCTCAAGAAAGACATAGTGGAACTGGAAAAGGTGCAGAAGAGAGCGACTAAAATGATTACTGGGCTGGGGCACCTCCCTTATGAAGAAAGGCTAAAACATTTGGGCCTCTTTAGTCTGGAAAAAAGGCGCTTGAGGGGGGGTATGATTGAGACATACAAAATAATGCAGGGTATGAGTAAAGTGGATAGAGGGAAGCTCTTCTCTCCCAAAATACCAGAACTAGGGGACATACACTCAAATTGAAGGCTGGGAGAGTAAGAACTGACAAAAGAAAATATTTTTTCACCCAGCGCATTGTAAGTCTTTGGAACTCCCTGCCACAGGATGTGGTGATGGCATCTGGCCTGGATGCCTTCAAAAGGGCATTGGACAGATTCCTGGAGGAAAAGTCCATCACAGGTTACAAACCATGATGGACAAACCAGGGTACTTCAAGGGCCAGATGCAGGGGAGTGGTATCAGGAGACAGATATATAATCTCATGCGCTCCCAAACGCATCTGGTGGGGCCTCTGTGAGATACAGGAAGCTGGACTAGATGGGCCTTTGGCCTGATCCAGCATGGCTCTTCTTATGTTCTTATGTTCTAGCATGTGTGGTGGCAACCAGGTGAGGAGTACAAAGTCAAGCGTACCATGCCTACAGTCAAGCATGGTGGTGGGAATGTCATGGTCAGGAGCTGCATGAGCGCTGCCGGCACTGGGAAGCTTCAGTTCATTGAGGAAACCATGAATGCCAACATGTACTGTGACATACTGAAGTAGAGCATGATCCCTCCTCCATTCGGAGACTGGGCTGCAGGGCAGTATTCCAACATGGTAACGACCCCAAACAGACCTCCAAAATGACCACCGCCTCGCTAAAGAAGCTAAGGGTAAAGGTGATGGACTGGCCAAGCATGTGTCCAGACCTAAAACTATTGACCATCTGTGGGGCATACTGAAACAGAAGGTGGAAGTGCACAAAGTCCCTAATATCCACCAGCTCTGGGATGTTGTCCTGGAGTCGTGGAAGAGGACTCCAGTGGCAACCTGTGAAGCTCTGGTGAACTCTATGCCCAAGAGGGTTAAGGCAGTGCTGGAAAATAATAGTGCCCACACAAACTATTGACACTTTGTGCCCAATTTGGACATTGTCACTTAGGAGTGTACTCACTTTTGTTGCCAGTGGTTTGTTTAGACATGAATGGCTGTGTGTTGTGTTATTTTGAGGGGACAGCACATTTACACTGTTATACAAGCTGTATACTCACTGCTTTGCATTGCAGCCAAGTGTCATGTCTTCAGTGTTGTCACATGAAAATATATACTAAAATGTTCACAAAATGTGAGGGGATGTACTCACTTCTGTGATATGCTGTACATACCATACATGGAGTCAGGCTACAGTTTTTCTCCTTTATGTGATTGATTTCACATCCAAGTAGTGCAGGGGGGAAGGATCCTTGCACAATTGCCTTTCTGTAGTTGCATAAACTGATACAATTTTAAATCAGGCATGGACTACACAGCTTTTCCAATGGAGGGCACATGGGAAAGGTGGATTTCCCTCCGGCAGCCATACAAGCAGAAGACAGTCCTCCTAACAAGAGGACATAATCCCACCCGACCCTGGGTTGTTTGTATCCTCTTACATCCCAGATCTGCATGTTCCATAAAGCCTGCTTTTCCTGGCTTCTGTATCAAGTCACATGAAATAAATAAGCCCCAAAAGCACTGCATATGGCAAATTGACAAAGCAGTTCATTCAACCAGAATTTCTGGTTTGTTGTTATATGTGAATACAACTAGTATCTACTGCTTTGTAAACATGAGGTCCTAAATATAGCATTGCCACATTATATTCAAAATACAGCATTGCACAAAAGCTGCCTCCATGATTCTGTAACTCAACTGCTTTAGAAGGAGACATTTCTGGTCACTTTTTAGAATAGGATGCTGGTGTAAAAGTGTGCTCCCCCTCCCCCACACCAATGTCCCTCTGAAGTATTTTCACTGTGAGTGTCTATCTTGAGTATTATTTTAAATTTAATGTTTCTCTGTGTTTATGGGGTTGGCTGACTGACTAAATCAAAGACCACACCTAAATAGTCCCTACCATTCACACAGTGTGCTGGATAACCCAATGAATGAGATGTCTGGGTGCAGAGCCAGAGCTTCGGGGTTCAATCCCCCACTATGCCAGCCTGTGCAGCATTGAGCCACCTCCTTAGTCCCAAGGCACCCCCAGAAAAAGAAAATGGGAACCCACTTCTGAGTACTCTCTATACATATATCCAATTGTGTCAATCAGCTATCAGGCATAATTCAAAGTGCTGACCTTAATCTACAAAGCACTGTACGACCTGGGTCCTAGCTACTTCAAAGATCGAATTTCACAGTATGAATTGACTTGTGTGCTTAGGTCATCAGGAGAGGCATTTCTCTCCATCCCGCCACCCTCACAGGTATATCTCATGGGAACACGTAAAAGGGTTTTCTTGGCTGCTGCGCCTGGACTTAGGAACTCCCTCCCACTAGAGGCCAGGACTGCCTCATCTCTGTTGTCCTTCCAGAAAAAAAGACCTTCATCTTCAGGCAAGCTTTCCCTGAATGGTGGACTACCTACTATGTGACTTTTAGATGGATTACCATGCATGATTGCATTGACTGATTTCATAAGAACACCTGTGTTTTACATGTTAGTCTCCATCCCTCGTAATAGATTTTTTTTTTTTGCGTGCTCTTTGTAGCTTTAATGTTACTTTTAAAGTTCTAAGATGCCTCTTCTAATTTCTTAACCTGAATATGTCTTAATGTTCTGGGCTGTATATATTGCCCCTCATTATTGTAAGCCACCTTTGGGTCCTTTTCCAAGGAAAAAGGTGGGAGTAAAAATATTCAAAATGAATAAATAAATATAAAATCCTGAGAAGGGTTGCCATAAGCCTGAATTCACTTTTCAGCACACAATTATTATTATCATTCACATAAGTGAAAAGGTACTCCTAGAAGAGATTCCTGGCCACCGTGGAGATCTGCTTCTTTTTTGTGACAATATATTGGAAGAAAACCTTGTGCCTGCTTCAGAAAGAATATATATCTGGAAAGTATATTTATTTATTTTTATTTATTTTAATATTTATATACCACCTGTCTTCCAGGAGAACTCTGGGCGGTTTACAACAGGTAATGGGCATAAAAACAAACAAAGCAATAACAAGTATGTTAAAAAGCACAGCTAGGCAGAATTAATAAAAGCTTTTGTTCACCTAAGGGAGTGAGGCATACTCAGTTAAATTTACTCAAGTTTGTTTGGCATTCATTTGGCTGATAACTTCTAATTTTCGCACACAAGCCTTTCTCTTCCTTACCACAAAGCTACCAAATCTGGCACTGTCAGCATACACTGTGTAAAAGGACATGTGGAAAGAGGCTTATTGTCATGGCATATGAATGCTGTTTCCTAACATGATGTTACTGCTTTGCTACGTCGCAATGCCTTCGCATAGAAGGTGTGGTAGTCATATTGGTGCAATTAAAGTTTAGGTATCTTGCATACATTATTCCTCATATGCCTGTGGATATTAATTAACCAATATAGGGTTGACCCCTCTCAGTTAGAATAATCCAGTAATAATCTTGTTACTGCAGAGCTGGAAGGGACCTAGTTAATTAACACAAATAGCAGAAGGCAGCCATCTTGTAACCCAGAGTAGGCAACTTTCAGGGTCTGCTCCCCAGTATCCTCTGTGGGCTGAGCTCTCTCCCAAAGTGGATTATTTTCACTTTTCCCCCCAACCTAGGAAATGGATGCACCTTCAACCATTGCACACACCTCTCCTTTTCTGGCTGGAATAGAATATCTGCAGGGGATCGGGGGGGGGGGGGGAGGTGCCCATGGGAAACAAAAATATCCCAAGAGCCACATTATTTGGGTTCTTGCTCTACACACTGGACTCTCCTAACAATGATTCCTGTTGAATTTCTGTCTTGACATGGTGAGGACTATGCTGTCAGTCACCTGTTACAATAATGCCTCTAAAAAGCTGACTAAATGTCAATGTACTGAATAGGTGATGGACTCTCGACAAACCAGTAATTTTCTTCTATCCTCAGGCCTGTAAATATTGATGCTTATGTCATTACATTACCTCAGCAGAGACCTCATATTTATTATAGCCTTTTCATTTCAATTTGCTTACGAAGAAATGAGCACTGTACCAAGGCAAGTCCTAATAAGGAACGTTTGTACAAGATGAAATTATTAGGATACTTTTTACTGATTTTCTCTTTTTTCCCCTGTACTCTGGTTATTTCCCACCTGCCAGTGTTCCCCAAATTGTGGGGCTGGTGAACACATCTGGAATTTTGATAGGGTTTCATGGGTGCTCTCACAAAATGGCTACCAACCCCTTCCCATGTGTACCACACACTGTTTCCGCTTCAGGGTATCCTTTTCACGACACGAAGAGAGAAACAGACAGCGAGAGTGGCTAGAGCTTGTTCCAATAAGGACTCATGTTTGAGCTCAGTTATCCCGGATATATCCCGCCCTCCACTCCAGGCAGCTTGCTTTTTGTTTTCCCCATGGCAACTGTCCTTCTCCTGCCTAGCACGATGGATGTTTAGTGACTGTAGAATTATTATCATGTTGAAACAAACTAATGGAGGGGGATTTTAACATTATGAGCATGAGGGGACTGGGGTTATCAGCATCTTTTTTCCCCTCAGACTGTCTGGAAAATGAGGTCAAATGAACTGCAATCCCAAGTGTCCTGGACAAAAATAGCACATAAGAGCCCTGAACAAACATCCAGTGATCTCTGTGATGCAGGAGTACAAAGGCCATGGGCCTTTCAGAAGCCTGGTGCTCTAAAGATATAATACAGATACATTCATTTGATTTAGGGCCCTTTGTACACGACCCCTAAACTCTGCAGCAAATGGCTGCCAGCTCCGGAGCTTACAATTGTTTCCCCACCAGCTCCGGAGTTTGCAGGAAATTAAGTACGACCACGCCCACCTAAGCGCGTCCCAGTGCACTTTTCTTGTACCTGCTCTAGAAGGGTGAAAATCCCCAGGTCCGGATTTAATCTGGTGAGTGCGGGGCTCTCCTCGCTTCTGGTTTTTTTTTTTTTTTTGCCTCCTGCCCCTTTAAGAGAAGGGACGGGAGGCAAAAAAAAAAAAAGAAGAGAAGCAATCAGGATGACGGGGCTTCGACCGGCTTTGGAGGTGAGCCTGCATTTTTCCTCTCTTTCTTCCTCCCTCCCCTCGCGCAGACAGGATCAAGGAAGTGCGGAGGGGTGGGAACGCAGGAAGAGCAACGAACCCCCAAGATCCCTGGTCCGAATTTAAGTGGCCAGCGGATCTTAGGGGTCGTGTGAAAAGGCCCTTAGTAAGACATAAATGCTATATAATGTATATTAACTACTGAAGGAAAGAATAGTTTATGCCCCTACTACTCCATATCCTAATTAATTGGGGGCAATGTATTAGTAGCATAATATTTGGCATTATGGTGACTGTACCTTTTCTTGCACAGAGCAATTCATGGATTTCCAGTTGTTTTAACAATTGTATTTTATTTATTTATTTATTTATTGCATTTGTATCCCGCCCATCTTCCCGGAGGAACTCTGGGCGGCTTACAGAAAAGCGACAAGGCGCAATAGTCAAAATACAATATAGCATAATACAAACAAAAAAGCAATAAGGAATAAAACAGTTATAAGGGAGCTTTAAAAACCACAACGCACATAAACACCCTAGCATCGCCATCAGGGGGAGGCGAATTACTTGGGCAAGTATTGATGGCGGTGAGGGGGGGGAAGGGATTAATACTCGCCAAAGGCCTCGCGAAAAAGAAGTGTTTTCAAGGCTTTGTGAAAGGCCAGCAGGGACTCTGCAGAGCGCACATCACTCGGGTGTTCCAGAGTAAGGGGGCCACCACCGAGAAGGCCCGGTTACGCGTGAACGTCTTCCGGGCCTCTCGGGGAGTGGCGACCCGGAGCGAGTGCGCTCGTGACTGCCGAACAGGTCGGGCCGAGGTCGATCTCTGGACAATACGCTCTGACAGGTAGTCCGGGCCCAAGCCATGGAGGGTTTTATAAACTAAAACCAGGACCTTGAATCTAATCCGGGATGCAACGGGCAACCAATGTAGGCGAGCCAGGACTGGGGTGATGTGGTCGTAACGACGCATACCCGCCACCAGCCTGGCGGCCACATTTTATACCCGCTGCAAATGCCGGAGAAGAGTCAAGGGCAACCCCATGTAGAGGGCGTTGCAGTAGTCCAGCCTCGAGATCACCAGTGCTTGGACCACAGTTCTCAGAGAGTCGCCATCCAGGTACGGGCGGATCTGAGCTATCTGGCGAAGATGGTAATACGCGGTTCTGGTCACGGCCGCCACCTGAGCTTCCAAGGTAAGCGCCGGATCCAGAACCATGCTCAGATTCCGCACCCTATCCGCAAGTTGGAGGGAAACCCCATCCAAACTGGGAAGGTGGCCTCCGTACCCAGATGGCGAATTCCCAAAGAACATAACCTCCGTCTTCCCGGGATTGAGCCTGAGTCTGTTCGCCCTGGTCCATGTCAATACGGCATCCAGGCACCCATCAAGAGTCCGAACAGCTTCCACTGCAGAGGTGGAAAAGGAGAAATAGAGCTGCGTGTCATCAGCATACTGGTGACAGCAGACTCCAAATCTCCTAATGACCCCAGCCAGCAGCCTTATATAGATGTATTGTTAAAATAATCCAAATTTTCAATAGCAATCAAAGCTAACCTTAAACACACCAAGGTTTGATCAAGACCAGCTAGGCAAACGTTAAGAGTAGGTTAAGTTAACTTTAAGAGCCAATACTCCACCACGGCCATTATTACCTTATATAATGGTAACCTGTAAAGTCTATCCACTTTACAAAACAGAGGCTTCCAGAAAAAGAACTACAAATAACACCACTGTCTCCGTTGATGAAATGCGGGTCAAGTTTTAGCAAGAGAGCCTCAATAAAAATTCTATCCCAGGATTGTCTGGTTTTGGCACACACTTGTACCCCATTCCATGATGGTTGATGACCATATAATGTACATCCAGTCCAGATTTTTCAGGCTTTTGTAATCTAATATATCATGAAAGTTCCCATGGTCTCTCTGTAACTGATCTTCCAGTCTGGATGATATAAGCTTGAGTACAGCAACATGGTACTCAGTAAATGCTCAGAACTCCAAGTTAACTCTTTATGTGAAAAGGATAGACTTTGCAGCCTATCTTTTTTATAATACAAGTTGTGGTAGTGCATTGGCTCTTTAAAGTTACCGGCAACTTGTCTGAACTGGGTCTGAATGTTCACCCAGCTGGTCTTGATCAAGCCTTTGAATATTTAAGGTTAGCTTTGGTCTAGTTCATATCTTGCATTCTCTGGCAAAGATAGTACAGGAGATTGCCATCGTAATGTTCGAATTATTTCAACAGTAAAAAATATATTGACACGAGCTATTTATGCATATAGCATTAATCATGAAAGACTGAGATCTTTAATATACATGTCCTTCTTGGTCTTGAAACAACTGTTTCACCTCCTGCCACTAAGATGGTGCAGAATTCCAGGCAACTTAGGAATATGTGGCCCTTAACATACGTAAAGGTTCCCCCTGCACATGCATGCTAGTCATGTCCGACTCTAGGAGCAGCGCTCATCTCCGTTTCCAAGCCAAAGAGCCAGTGTTGTGCAAGTCTGTGGCGTTGTGGCCAGCATGGCTGAATGCATTTCTGCACATGGAACACTATTTACCTTAATATGTACAGTTTTTAACTGTTAGGAACTTTCCTCCGATATTCAACCAAAATCTTCTTTCCTGTGACTTGTGCCCATTATTACATGTCCTGCCATCTGTCATTAATATCAGACTGTAAAACAGACAGTTGTGCTGTCATATACCACCTACTTTGTAAGTTGCTCTGGGAGCCTTTTTCGGACAAGGGCAGGGAATAAATGCACTCAGTGCATAAATTAAAAAGTCCATGCATGCCAAACAAAAATGGTGAAAGATATGCTGCTTCCTACTGAACTAGAAACAAAACCTTTGAAGAAGAACTACAGTATTTTCAGCTGTATCATGTGGTAAATTTATTTATTTATTTAATTTTTAATTTAATTTAATTTTTTAGATCTTATATGCCACCCACTACCCAAAGGTCTCTGGGCGGCTTACAATCAAAAAATTAAAACAATTAAAACATCAGATATCAGTAAATAATTAAAACAATAATAAAAACCTTACACTAAAATCATTACACTAAAATTGCCATCAGAGGACCCACAGTCTATATTGTATCAATTAAAAAACTTCTGGAACAGGAAGGCTTTTACCTGGCTGTTGTGTTATGAACAACACGGACGCAGAGCTTCAGGGTGAAAGGATCTGATCCTCAGGCAGCATTGCTGTTCTTCTCTCTATCTGGGCTTCATGCATGGATATCTGGGTGTGTGAATGAATGTATGAGTGTGCGGAGCATGTGTGATGTGTGTGTGTGATGATAAGGGCTTGCCTGAGGATCAGTCTTTATTAATAAGAGAAGGACAATAGATACAGGAAGATATCCCTTGGTGGGAGGGGGGAATGCACGCCTATCTGTAAGACCATATTGGCCCATCTATTGATGAGGACCCGGGGGAGAGGAAGCTGTGGGGTCAAAGGTGATAGGACGGATGGCCCTGACATCCTGTTCTTGCCCCTGGTCTGGCATCCTGTTTGCCATCCTGTTTTCCTCTGGCCCTCTTGCCTACATCAGCACATCGGTATCTGCTTGGCTCTGAGGGCTGCTAGGACTGCTGGGAAATCTAGGCCAATTCAGGCGTCCATGCAGGCCTCCCAGGACTTCAGTTTCCTCTGTGCTTGACCAATGTTGGGGCCCAGAAATATGGGGGAATAATGATATTCCCACACCTGGCGCCAAAATGTCATCAATGTTGGTGCCAGGCGGATCTCACTTGGGAGGGCATTCCATAGCTTGGGGGCAGCTGCCGAGAAGGCCCTGTGTCTGCAAGCCATCCCCTCTCACCTCATTGAGGGATGGCTCTTTCAAGAGGGCCCCCTGGCTCGATCTTAATTGCCGGGTAGGTTCGTACGGAAGGAGGCGGTCCTTCAGGTATCTAGGTCCTAGGCCATTTAGGGCTTTATATGTCAAAACAAGCACTTTGAATTGGGCTCGGGCAGCAACAGGTAACCAATGTAGGTTACGCAGAATCGGCGTGATGTGGTCCCTGGTGGCCCCACCACTTACCGCACAATTCTAAACCAGTTGCAATCGCCGAACCGTCTTCAAAGGCAGCCCCACGTAAAGCGCGTTGCAGTAATCAATATGGAATGTTACCAGTGCATGCGTAACTGTCATGAGACTCTGCTCTCTAGGTAGGGGCGGAGCTGGTATATTTTCCGCAGTTGGAGAAAGGCACCCCTGGCCACTGAGGCCACCTGGGCTTCCAGAGTTAGACGGGGGTCCAGGAGCACCCCCAAGCTGCGGACCCTGTCCCTTAGGGGGAGTGAAACCCCATCCAGGACAGGAATATGGCCCTCTAACCTGTCCGGTGAAGCACCCATTAACAGCACTTCCATCTTGTCTGGATTGAGTTTCAATTTATTAACCCTCATCCAGTCCATTATCTGGCCCAGACACGAGTTCAGCACAGAAACCTCCTCACCTGGATTGGTGGAGAACGAGAGGTAGAGCTGAGTATCATCAGCATATTGCTGACTCCTCAGCCCAAACCTCCTGATGACCTCTCCCAGCGGTTCCATGTAGATGTTGAACAGCATGGGAGACAATATAGAGCCCTGAGGAACCCCATGACATAAACGCCACGGAGCAGAGCAACTGTCCCCCAGCACCACCTTCTGGACATGGTCAGCCAGGAAGGATTGGAACCACAGCAAAGCAGTGCCTCCAACCCCCAACCTGGCCAGCCAGGAGTATCAACAGGGTAGCACTCCCCCTGTCTCTCTCCCAGCAGAGGTCATCATACAGGGCGACCAAGGCAGTCTCTGTACCAAAACCCGGCCTGAAACCAGATTGAAATGGATCTAGAAAATCCGTTTCATCCAGCAGCGCCTGGAGTTGCCCAGCCACCACCTGCTCCAACAAATTAATTTTAATATTATGTTTGAAGGTCTGGGAATATCAATTAAGCCTTATTCTATTTTTCTGCACAGAATGCAGGAGAATGGATAGTACATCGCAGTATAAAAGGAGCAGAACATTCTCGTTTGAGGTGTGCAGATGGTAAGCATGTCACAGAAGCACCAGGAGGACAGGCATTATCTTTGCCATCTCCTTTCTGTTGTTGTGATGGCAACTGGACACATATACTGTAACATGGCAGTGGCAAACAACCGAGCAGATCAAAAGGAACCCTGAGGGCTTACCAGGGGAAAAGAATTCTGTCCTCAGGATACATGCAGTGTTCACATAATAGTTGAAGGCACCCCTTTAAACTAGATTTGGCTCATACAAATCACGACGAGCACTACGTTTCAGAATGGTGCTCCCCTCAGTGACGCCACATGGCTGAAGAGACTTGAAAAAGACCTATGGAGTGGGTTGGGGCCTGAAAATTATTCTGGGCCAAAAGCAGTAAATTACTGTGTTTATTAACCTGCTTCTTTCAAGGTGGGGGTGGGGGGATAAGTGAAAGGAGCACATCCTTATTGCTTTTGAATTAGGGATACATTTCAATTGGAAAACATGACTTTTTCATATTTATTTATTTATTTACAAAAAAATTAGCCACCCCACTACCAAGTAGTCTCTGAGTGGTCTCAATATTCCCTCCCAGCATCCATTTTGCAGGTAATGTGCAAGGGATGCATGCAATGAAAAATGTTTAACATCTCCCTGCATGCCAGTCTACCAAGCATCCCATGCCCAACAGTGGGCAGCTGCATGAAGTGAAGAATTGTCCTCTGTGCCACCAAGTTGTCTCCAACTTACAACGATTCTGTGAATGAGACACCTTGTGAAAGATCCTATCAACAGACCTGCTCAGCACTTGCAGACTAGCAGCTTCCTAATGTTAAATCAATCCATCTCATATTTGGCCGTCCTTTTTTCCTGCTGCCTTCAGTTTTTCCAAGCATTACTGTCTTTTTTTTTAAGCCGTCTTGGCTTCTCGTGATATGCCCAAAGTATGATAGAATCCGGTCCATCATTTCTCCTTTCAGAGACCATCCAGGCTTGTTTTGCTCTCGGACCCACTTGCTTGTTTGATGCAGCCACACAGCAACCCTTGGAATAAACATGCCAAACATACCTCTGCTGTAGCCTGTTCTTCCACACGTCGGTTAACACTGGAAACCCTAAGTGCAGTGGGTTGGGGGAATACCTTGACCAGAGATTGGGGGAATGCATTATACATTTGTAATTAAAGCTCCCAAAATCATAAGCCAGCATGGTCCAAAGCAGTAGCTTTCCAAAGCTTGGTGTTTGACCCATAGTAACAATTATGTTCTGTCAAGTCAATTCTGAATTATGGCAACTCTTTTCAGTGTTTTGGGGGTAGAGAATACTCAGAGGGGAATACCATTCCCTCCTTCTGGTAGCATTTTGGAACTGTGTCACTTGCCCATGTCCGCGCATATGGGCTCTTCTCTCTGGAGGCACAGTGGGGAATTGAACTCCTAACCTCTGGCTCCAGAACCAGACACCTAAAGCCAATGAACTATCCAGCCAACGGCATGACCCATAGCACAAAACTAGAAAAATCACTGCCTTTAGCCCCCTTCCTCATTTTCCACCAGCAAAACATTGCACCTCTTTGCACAAGGACCCACACCACAAATAACCCTGTCAGGATCTAATTCACAGTAAGAAGCAATCCAACAGAAAATTCAAGTTAATCAGGTCTGTTTTGAGAAAGGTGGAACTGAATTTCTGTACCTTGCAATAAACAGGTTTTGATAACCCATTGCCAGCAGTAACCCCATCCTACCACTCTTCATGCTTGTCATCAGAAATTCTGACACTTGAACCAGATAGCCCTGTAGAACTTTATAGAATCCTAGGAAAAACCAGAACCCTCTGCCCATCACAGTTGTCGTTTCTCCCAGAAAAAGAGTTCATAGAATCATAGAGTTGGATGTGAACTCAAGGGCCATCTAGTCCAACCCCCTGTCATGCAGGAACCTCCATCACAGGACTCCTGACAGACGGCTATCCAGCCTTTGCTTCCAGCACCCTCTGTGGCAGCATATTCCACTGCTGAATAGCTCTAACTGTCATGAAATTCTTCCTAATGTTTAAATTGAATCTCTTTTCCTGTAATTTGAGACCATTGCCCTGCGTCCTAGTCTCTGAAGCCATGGAAAACAAACCAGTCCCTTATTCAATGTGACATCCTTTCATATATTTAAATATAGCTATCATATCCCCTATCAGCCTTCTTTTTGTAAGGCTAAACATTCCCAGCTCCCTAAGCCGATCCTTGTAAGACATTTCTTCCAGACCCTCAGTTATCTTGGTCACCCTCCTCTGGACCCATTCAAGATAGTCAACATCCTTTTTAAATTGAGGTGCACAGTACTCCAGGTGGGATCTGACCAGAGCAGAATAGAGTGGTACCATCACTTCCCTCAATCTAGACACTATGCTTCTGTTGATGCAACCAAGAATCGTGTTGGCTTTCTTGGCTGCCGCATCACACTGCTGACTCATGTTCAATATGTGGTCCACCAAGACTTCAAGATCCCTTTCACAGGTACTATTTTCCAGCCAGGTGTCTCCCATCCTATATCTGTGCAATTCATTCTTTTTACCTAGATGCAGCATCCTACGTTTCCCTCTGTTGAACCCCATTCTGTTAGCTTTGGCCCAGGACTCTAATCTGTCAAGGTCCTTTTGGATTTTCATCCTATCCTCTAGGGAATTAGCAACCTCACCCAATTTGGTATCATCTGCAAATTTAATCAGCCTACTCTCTATTCCTTCCTCCAAGTCATTAATAAAGATATTAAATAGCACCGGACCCAGAACAGACCCCTGGGGCACCCCACGGGTCTCCAACCTGAAGAGAAGGCATTAATGATCACCCTTTGGATGTGATCAGTCAGCTTGGAGAGATGTGACCAGTGGAGCTTGGAGCGATGTGACCAGTGGTCCCCCAGGATTCTGTTCTGGGTTACTTCTAGATTGAAACCAGATCAACATTTTCAATCATAACATTCATCTGGATGCCAAGGAAAAAGTTGCATCATTGTTGCAAACAATACTAGCGACATCAGCTTCCTATTTCATCTAAACACTTGATCTACATTGCTTCTATGTTCCATGTGCACAAAAATGCTTCAGAGTTCATCCAAAGATCTTTCTGGGAGTTGAGTCACGTCAACTGAAAAGATTTGCTACTCATCCAAGTAGTCTAAGAAAAGTTGATGGGAGGCTTCCAATTTATTGTTGTCTACAGCTGAGCTTCCCTTAATGTCAGGATTGTAAAATGAAGAGGCATGATCCACAGTTTTGGGTATAACTAGGCCACAACTTTATTTAATACAGCGAACAGTACTCTGGCTAGGCAATTGGGTCGGATCCATGACATCAAAGTTGCACCCCATCTGTTTTATGTTCCCCAACCAATACGGGACACCCCAGGGTTCCCACCCCATCAGTATCCTGATCCTCCACTCCAATTACAAGCTCCTGCCCCCCCCCATTGCAGGCAAAGTCATAATCATTGTCACCAGATCATAAATCATTGTCAGCAGGTCATAAATCAATTATAAACGTTTTAATTTTTGCTTTTGATCCTGGATCCATCCCAATGCCTATAGAAAAATGCCACTAGAGGTGAGCCTCGCTCGACTCTCTGCCAGAGCACTGCAGCTGAACCCAATGGGCTATAGCATTTCTTACTCCTTTTACCCACTGTGAGTTGCCAGTCTCTGACAAATGGATACCATCTGCCCGATACAGGTCCTGTATCTGAAAACTAATAGCTGGTTGATTTATCCAGAATCCACCCCATGTGGTGACCAAATGACTGATAGCTTTATCCAACTTTCTCTGGGGCATCTCAATCTTTCCGGGGTGCCTAGCCCCATGCCAATGTATTCTCTGGAGCAGCTGAGACCAAAACAATGTCATGTCCGGGTAAATGCTCTGGAGCACCAACAGTGAAGCCTCCATGTCCTTCAGCAGGTCTTCTCCCTCGATTATGTGATGTTGTTCTCCCCAATCTGAAACACCAGCCCCTGTGGTGGTTCGTGTTGGCGAAACTGCATCCACAGCCCCAGCAGGCCCCTGCTGCCATACCATGTAATGCAGACATGCTCCTCCATGCCAAGATGCTGTCTCCAATGGGACTGTTGTGCCCATATGCCGGCGCCATGCATGATGCTATGCCCGACTATCCAGAGCCGCAGGACAGCACCTGAATGGGAAACTAAAAGAGAACCAGAGTTAATGACCCCTTGTCGGTCATGCAGGCGTATGCCCTGTACGCATTGGAAGCCCATCTTCCCACCTTCTTTACCTTTTGGCTTGAGAGGCCTTGTGCTGATGCTTGGGATGCTGCCCCCATTCGAAAGGAATGGGTCCCAAATGCCCCGGGTTCACAACCTGCTATGTGAAGGCCTTCTGCATGACTCTCATGAATTGGTAGTGAGTGAGCAGGGTGCCGTCCACGTGCTGTAAGAGGGGGCCTGGCAGCTCCCTCCCGGCATGCCAAGTACTTCTGTACAACCCTAACTGGGCACAGCCTGGCCTCTCCCTGCTGTTTCAGAGTAATGTGTGACCCCCATGGTCTGGGGTGTGTGAAAGAAAGATTTTCTATTAACACATGAATGGCTTCCCAGACCCCTCTTTCAAACCACCAGGAAGGCCACTGCTAGAGGGAAGAGAGCAAAGCAAGAGAGAGAGAGAAAGACAGCACAACATCAACAGCAAGTGTGTGCCTTCCTTGAGATGCCATTCACAGGTCGACACCATAGCATAAACAGAAGAGCTGATTTTGACATGAGGGAAACAGCAAAACACCCTTATCAGTTGAACACCGCCCTAATTGGCACAGCCCACAGGTGAAGCAGATTGCTGGCAACCCTGGATTCTGAAAGCACCTCTGGCTTATTGCTCATGATGAAGCCCATCCGAGTCTTCCGTCGTGTCACATTGCATCAGCTCTTACCAGAGGTCTCCTGCAGCTCCCTTCTATGAAACTGTCCCTGGATGCCATGTTTGATCTCAAAAGCCCCCATTGATAACAGCGCTCCACAAGCGCAAAGGGCAGAACTTCATTGGCACGACGGAGAACATTCTAGCCTGGAAAGAACAAAAAGCCTGACCAGCAGACCTGAGCAGACGGGAGCAGAGCAAAGACTGGCAAAAAGCTTTTTACCTCTGACGCCTCCTGGCATAAGGGTTGAGCCATCTCCTCCAGCATGTCCTGCGCTGAACGGTCCTGCTCAGCTCTTGCAAAATGCAAGCCTGTCGCTTCCTTTTGGAAGTCAATCCATCTCATAGTTGGACTTCCTCTCTTCCGGCTGCCCTCAACCCAACCTGAAAAAAATGGAGAAAGGCTGGAATATGTTTTCACCTTCTTCAGGATTAGATGAATTGTGCACTTTGGTGCTTTTTGTCTTTCAGTCCAGGCCAGGGATGAGCCTCCTTTGCTCATTTGGAATCTGGAAACGGCACCATCAAGATGTTTCCTAATCCTGCCAACTAGACAGTTGCCAAGCTCTTTTGTTTTGTTTGCTCCTGGGACAGTTGCCAGAAGAGGAAAGGGTGGCGTTGACCAAGGCTAATGCCTGCTCTGGCTGGGTTTTGTTCAGGTTGGACAACTCCAGTGAAGAGACGGTGCTTTTTTATGTCTATATGCAGAACTGTAATTTGCTTCCTATATCTGGGTCAGTGGTACCTGGTGACTCCAGTATCAGGGAATGCAATGAATCCACTTCAGATTTTAGCTTGCACTTTAGAAAAGCATGGTTGCTCAGCAGGCTAGAGTACTTAAAACTGTCAGCTACAAAGTTGGCAGCTCAGCAGTTCGAATCCTGGGTGCCAGGCAGCACAGTGAGCGCCCGTTGTTAACTCCAGTTCCTGCCAACCTAGCAGTTTGAAAGCATGTAAATGCAAATAGATAAATAGGTACCATCGTAAAAAGCGGGAAGGTAAATCAGTGTTTCTTTGCAGCCATGCCAGCCACGTGGCCATGGACTTGCACAACACTGGCTTGCAATACTGCAAATAGTGCAGCTGAACTAGGATCTGCAAAAATGGGGGCCTCATATTAAATGAATAGAGAGAGAGAGAGAGAGAGAGAGAGAGAGAGAGATTATAGATAGATATAGATATAGATATAGATATAGATATATACACACACACACCAATAGCAAGAGCACTCAGAGAGTGTAGACTTCTGCCAAGGATTATGAAATTGAAGGGAAACCCTCCCCTCCACCCCACATAAATGAAACCAGGGAAAACTTTGTATGTAGTCAGTTGTCCACTGAGAATGAGACTGTGCAGGGGTGCTAGTAGCTCACTCAGCTTGGAAAGTGCCAACAAGCAACAAACATGTGCTAAACTGCTAACATTGTAACTTTGTGTCGGGATCTGGCTTACATGGCCCTGGTAACTGCCGAATCAGGGCCAGCCTGACCCAAGAATTGCCTGGTGTTTTCAGGCTCAGGCCCTGGCCTGAGCAGCAGCTATCAGGACACTCCTGAGGTCCACCTGAAAGCCTGGAGGGAAGGCTTATTTAAGGAGTTCTCCCTCCCAGACTTTGTCTCAGCAGCACAAGTGTTTTCTGCTCTTGTGCTTTGGCCTGTGTCCCCAGCTTTGTATCTGCCTTGCCTGCAGCCTTATTGTTCTAGCTATGATACCATGTGTGTTATACTGGAAATGAAAATGCCTTAAAATCCTTCTCTGATACCAGATGGGAGATGCATACTATGGCGACAGCAGCAATTTTGAAACCTTTCCTTAAAATTTTAGAAGTGTTAGAATATATTGCTGAAGACCATTCACAAAAGGAAGATGCTAGAAGAGAAGCAAATAATATTGTAAATAAGATGCAAGAGCTAGAATATGTTTTTATATTGAATTTTTGGAATGAGATTTTGCAAAATTTTCACAATGTAAGCCAAGTTCTACAAAATGAGGATGTGAACTTGGAAACATGCGCAGATCTGTATGTATCATTAGCTGACCAAATGCACATTTCATGAGGTGATTTGAAAGATGTGAAGTAGCTGCAAAGGAAATGCTACCAGATGTTGATTATAAGGCATCTACAACTCGCAAACATATAAAAAAGAAGACACCAGTGATGGAGATGTGCCAGAATTATATCTGAATGCCAGAGATAAATTTTGTATCACCACCTTTTACAAACTTAAAACTGAGATGAAAAGACGAGGAGATATGTATAAAGTAATAGTAGAGAGATTTTCTTTTCTAAGTGATGTGCCTCATGATGTCACTTCATCATCTACTAACACTGAAAGGTATTCTCAGCGCTGTCAAAAGCTGATTGATGCTTACCCAGAGGATTTCAACAGTAATTTCTCCACTGAGCTTCAACAGTTTCATTCAGATGTGTGCCATAAGTTCAGTGCAACAAAAATGTAAAAAAAAAAAAATTGGTTCTGCTGAACTGTATAAAATAATTGCAGAAGGCAATACTGAGTGTGCCTTTCCAAATGTAGATACTGTATTGGCTTGGGTACATTTTTATCATTAATGGTCACAAATTGCTCAGCTGAGTGTTCATTTTCTCAGTTGAACTACAGTAGGACCGCAGACTGGAGGTTTGATCAGGAAGTTAAAAACTTCCGGTCGCCACCCAGGACATCAGTGGGAAGTTCAAAGGGTGGTTGGGCAGGTGGGTCCTTAAAGTCCCCATCCCACCACTCCAGAGGGTGCCTGGCCAGCGTCATCATCATCATCATCAGTGGCAACGAGGGTGGTTGGCCGTACCACTGACGTTTTCTTTCTCCCCGCCCCCCATCCTCACTGCCGGGCTTGGGCATCCCCTGCACCTGCTGATCACCAACCGTGGATAACTGAATCCGTGGTTGGTGAATCAGTGAGTGTGTGTGTGGGGGGGTGTTCTTACTGTAAATTAGAAATCCCATCAGAACAACTATGCAACAAGACAGGCTGGATGCCTTATCTCTATTAAGTATACATAAGATTAGTTTTGAGGATTTGAGCAAAGACTTTGCAATTTAAAAAGTAGGAGAAAACTTTTCAAATATAAATAAAGTGGAAGTATACAAAAATAAACATTTTTTCCATCTTACTGTCAGTTTTATTTAATTTTATAAATATTCTATTTTATGGTTTGTAATGTTTATATTCTGAATTACATATATAGGGGGGCACCAATTTCTTTTAAGTACTAAGGGCCTCTAAGGCCGCTATCTCACCTGGGGGAAAGATCCAGATTTTGTGAAAGTCCGGCTTTTCTTCTTTCTTGGCCACATGACTGAAGATGTTGGATCTCCATTCCCATGTACAAGGATTTTTTTTTTTTCTTTTTCTTTTTTAAAAAAGCACAGACCAGCCCCAGGGCCAGCAGGTGGCAATAGAAAAAACAAAAAACAAAAAAGCAGCACTGACAGCCCAAGGCCAACTGATCAGCACTGGGTGGGGAGGGGAAATTAAAAAAAATTTTTTTAAAGTGCCAACGAGCCCCAGGACGAGCTGGTCAGTGCTAGAAAAAACAAAAACCCAGCGCTGACAACCTGAAGGCCAGCTGATCAGCACTGGGGGGAGGTGAAATTTAATTTTTTTAAAAAAGCACCCACGAGCCCCAGGATGAGCTGGTCGGGGCTAGGAAATAAAAAGCAAAAAAAAAAAAAAAAGGATCATATCCAAGCTCCCACGGACTTCTGGTCCACATTTTTTTTACCAGAGCACGGATTTCTGGTCTGCATTTTTTACCAGACCAAAAAATTCCCAACTTCTCTGGTAGATCTTGGAAAACTCGCTGAAGGGAGAATAATCGGGGTTTTTAAAAGCCCAGTGGCCATGGGGAGAAGATTTTTGGAAACAATTTATCTTGCAATTTAATCAGCATTTTAAAGGACGTGTGATAGAGCGCTAAGGGTCTTAATCTGGCCCTGGCACCACCCTTAGAGTTGGACAGACTAGCATTCATGTGCAGGGGGAACTTTTACCTTTACAGAAGCTACCCCCCAAACAGTTGTAAAGTACAGAGTAAAACTAGGAGTGGATTAACAGCATCCACAATATTGGAGTCACTTTCTGGCACTGATTCAGATGGAGAGGAAGAGACTACTTATTGTTCCAGGAACATTATTGCATCTGATATATTGTAAGTATAAAAGGAGGAAAGGAAGCATTATGAGTACATCATTTTGAATCAAACAATTCTTCAAATTTCACTAGAGTGCTTTTTTAAAAATCTGGCACCCTTCGGCAATTATCCCAGTTTTTAAACAGTAAATTAAAATGTGTAGTAGTCCTGATCAAGGGATCCACACTTTTTAGTACAACTGAGCTAAAGTCCCACTAACTAAAACAGCAGCATTTTAAAAGGGTCATTTCAGAACATTTCCAGATGGTGGGCTCCTCAAACTAATAAATAGGAGGCACTGTGCAGCTATTCCATTTTTCTTGTACCTTTTTCCATGGTAAGAGGCAAAGAAGATGGAAGAAGTACTGAAGTAGAAAAACCAGGCAGTATGTTAACCGGAGGATGAAGATATCTGAAGCTCCATTGTGTTCAGTTTCAAGAGCCTCATCTGGAAACTCTATAAATTAGCACTAATAAAATTTTTGAAGGTAAATGCCATTGCATGTTTAGTTTAATAATATTTTTAAAACAGAGGTGAAAGGGTGTTTCGGTTTGCTGAATCAGATACATGAAAAATAATTTCTAATGATGCCACCTAGAGGTCCTTTGGGCACCATCTTGCCTTATTCAAGCTCTTACTACAATCTGCTATGAAGGTAATCACAAGTAAGATGGAAAGTGAAGCAGAAGGACAGGAAGAGGATCTGCTGCCTCGCATTAATGTTTACATACCTGCAGATGTACCTACACAACTACCATCTCTAGCTGTCATTCTTCCTTTCCAATGAAGCTCTTCTCCCTTTGCTTGAATAGCTGTTGAAAACTCTATTTCTCTTATGCAGGAGTAGAACTACATATCACATACCTATGTAAGAAATCTCTACATTGGCTTGTACTAGGAGAACAATATCAAAGATGATCAAGAAGTTGAGTCATGGCAAGTGGACTTTTCTTGTAAGATCGAAACGTTTCACTGCTTATCCAAGCAGCTTCCTCAGTCTGAGGAAAGTTAGTGGCAAGTCCCATAATGTATTTAACTCTCTAATTGCCTTTACTCAGAACAGACTACAGTATTTCAGTTGCTTTCCTAAACTGAATCCAGACACATGACTTAAAAATACAGTATATCTCCCTCAGATCACCTCACTTCTCCGTTTACCTCCTTTTTCCTTTTGTTTGAAACAGAGGGGTTGCACACCCTCCACACAGCCTTTGGGAGTTATATGGGTGTATGCTTGCAACTGATGACTCACAATAAAGATGGGAAATTGGTGCCTCAGATATTTCCACTTTCTCTGTTAAAAAAGAAAAAAAGAAAAGCCAACATCAAACTGGGAGAGCACAGGACAAGTTTAGACTCAGAAAGCAGGATGTAATTATGACAGACAATACTTCCAGCAGTCAAGTGTGTGTGTGTGTGTGTGTGTGTGTGTGTGTGTGTGTGTGTGTGTGTGTGTGTGTGTGTGTATTGCAACACTGCATTGCCTTGTGCTTCTGCTTCAAATATAGCTTCAAACCGATGGCTGTTTGCTGCTTCCTTAAAGGAGTTAATATTTGTTTTTTCCTATTTTCCCAGAAAATGACCCTCTTGCATTCAAGTCCCTGTAGTGGGTGGCAAAGCCTTACAGCTAGCAAAGCTTTTCTGTTCATAAGCCCTCTCTATACTGTTCTCTTTTTGCTTGTTTCTAAAGCAACCAGCAAAGGTGGCTCACGTATTTATCAGATCTAACTTTTGAAAGGGGAAGGGGGGGGTAAGATTTCTTGAGTGTTATTATTAAATAAAAAACAACCAGGAAAGGAGGCCGAGGGGTGGCAGCTTGCATCAAAGGGGATACACAGCTGAGACCAGCATGTAGCTGTAGCCCAAGCTGTCTCTCGCGTGTTGCTCGGTGCTCAGAAAAAGAGAAGGCGGTTTGTGCTCTTAAAACCCGCTCTGCCTTTTTCTGAATGACGCATGTGTGGGAGAATGGTGGCTGCATTCTGAGGGCTGGAGCACGGCCCTCCTGCTTCCTTGGCATCAGGGTTCACTTCCTTTCAAAAAGGCAAATGCTTCCTTAAGAGGGTGTGAAAGGCAGAAGCAGACAAGTGTTCAGCAGGCATTTCCCTTTCTTGGCACTTTCGGCCTGAGAGCCAGCGTCCACTACGCAGTTCACTATAAAGGAGAGGATGAATCATGAAGACCCTGTGCTGCACCTATTCTTCAGAAGCATTCTCCAGCCTCATAAGGCCACTGGGCAGTGTCTTTTTCTGGTTCTGAGACTTGCAGGGCTGGATTCCAGCATAGTTGTGGGTCAAAGTCAAAGAGATCTGGGATGATCATCAATTATCATTAACCTCCCCTTTCCTAAACTGAATCCAGACACATGACACACACACACACACACACACACACACACACACACACACACACAGAGAGAGAGAGAGAGAGAGAGAGAGAGAGAGAGAGATTATTTCTGAGAGAGAGAGTTCTACACCAGTGTTTTTCAAGAGCAAAGCACACTTGTTTCAGAGAGAGACCACCATTAGAAAATGTTAAAAAAATTAACTCTTTCGATATTGACTATATATAAAGTAATTCTCTTGAATAGGAATCAAATAAACATAAAGAAAGTATTTTATAATTACTTTATTATGAAATAAGTAAACAGAAATATGAAAAATTATAAAATACTTTATTCAGTGCGCAACCTGGGGCTGTTTGGCTGAACACAAAGCTGATATTCTTCAGCTTTTATGAACAGTGGTTGAAAAACACTGTTCTACACATACAGGTTGCCCTGAAGGTTGTTGAATTCAGCCCCAGACATGGCCTAAGATACTGTACGTTGCTGTGGGAAGAAAAAGAAAAGAAGAAAAATAAAATATAGGGATCCTTACAAGTACACCAGTGCTGGACAGTCTTTAGATATCCAGAGATTCCACATACCTGTCCCTGGACTTGTAAAGCCACACCCACATGCATGAAAATACACCACCCCTATTTTGTCTATTTCACCTTCTAGAGCCTCAATACATTTTTTAAATCCTTTACACACACACACACACACACACACACACACACACACACACACACACACACACACACACACACACAGGTGATTTTTCTGTTTTTTGATCCGATTAGAAATAATTAAAAGGTTGTGGCTTTTGGGGTTCCGGGAAGTGTTGATCACATCTGGGCCTCTGGGATCCAGTGCAGTCCATGGACCACATGTTGCACACCCCTGCATGGCATGTACAGAAGCCGACCAGAGTAACAATGGACATATAGGGCAGTTAGGCGGTAGTGCACGGCAAGCAACTCCATACTATCATCCCAGGTTTTGCGGCTGCCTCTCTCCTTCCTCTCCCCATTTCTTACCATCTGCTGCAACAGGTGACTCCCTGATCCGTTCACTGTTGGGACTCATGACAGCTCCAGCTGCACTTTCTGAAACTACCGAGTTAAGGCAAAGACCACCCCACCCATTAAGTGAAACAAACGTGTCCTCCAAAGGGAGTGAAAAGGAGGAGAGTGAGGGGGGATAGGGACACAGTAAGGCGCTAACATTCTCATGGGAGCAATGGAGCTGTTCCCACATCCACTATGGCTTTACCTCTCTGCCCCTGAGTCAGGCACAGGATTCCAATATTACTTAAATACAACGTTTCCAGCACTGATTTGTCACCACATTTCCAAAAAGGAGGGGCTTTTGGAGGTCACTTTAATTTTTTTTTGCTGCAACTTGATTTTAGACATATATCCTTGACCACATTCTAATGATATCTTTGAAAAGTGAGTATTGCACTAAAACAAACAATAGAGACATGAAGGAAAAATATTCAACACTCTAGCGTAAAACAGCTCTTCTCAATGGAGGGCCTGGCACACTTGAATGGGGAACACAGGCTGGAAGCAATTCTTCACACACCACTTGATAAGGGCTCTTATCCAGTTTATACAATCCTGACTTGGCCTACATTTCTTTCATATTGTGTTTATACCTCTGGCCTACCTCCCCCAAAAAAAGCACGAGAGTGGCTGATTTGATACACCAGTACGCAAGAACTGGAATTGAGTCAGTGGAATTAAAAGCAAATGTTGAAAGCAACTTATTAGAGGCAATGCCTACAGAACGAAATAACTAGGAGTGATAGTTAAGACACCATTAGAAGCACAGCTTCCTAAATGGCTCAGTTCCTAAAGGCAGTGGTTTATCATAGCATGTGCTTTCACCAGGCTCTGTATCTTGCATTGCAGCAAGCTTTTGTTTGTAACTGGTCAGTAGAAGGCAAATTACAAGCTCCATTTACAAATTCTGATGACTTCAGAATCCCCTGGATTAATTTTCAGGCTGCACAGTGGGAGCCACCCAGGTATGGCCAAGCATATTCTTTGGAGATGAAGATTCTTCAAGTCCTCCAGTCCAAAGTCACAAAGGCAGGGGCACCTGTGTAAGTTGGCATTGTATTCTGACTGGTAGTGCTTTTTTTGGGGAGGGGAGAGGTGGGCACAAAAATACACTGATGGTTCTGAGGTTCAGTGCCCATTGAAACCCTACTGCCTTGTAGCTTTCACTCAACTGGAAGATGGCCAATATTATATAAAACCCTGCATTCTTTCCAGGACCAAGGCAATTTTCCTATTGCTTTACTAAGCTGATGAAGAGAACTGTTGGCAGATGGATGAGCTGACCACAACCTTTTCACCAAAGCTGATGTGTATTGTTTTCCCTTTATTTTATGTTGAGAGTTTTTTTAAGGACTTGGAAACCACCCAGCTATTGTAAGATAAAATGTGTTATATTAAAGAACCAATCAAACAGGTGTGCAAATGTGTTACTCCCTTGCCTCTAGAGGTAAGCAGCTGCCAGAAAATGTTTCAGAGATTTTTTTCTTACATTTGGAAACAAACATGCTGGTATCTTTTATTGTGCTTATAGTTTATGCTGGTAGTTTAATTTTTAACGTTGCAAGGGACTGAACTTCCTGCATTCCTTTCATACACAACGGTGACAGAATTATGGACAAGATGAACAAGAATTACCACAGAGATCGGGGATGGAGAAAGAGAAGACAGAGAGAAAAGTGCTGGGGGCGTCCTTCAAGCCAACACCATAGAATCTCAGCACATGGACATGTTGATTGTCGGACATATAGTTTCTCTTGCTTGGTGCAGTAGGTTTATGGAACATTTGTACGGGACAGGGCAAGCTCTGCCTACAGCAGTGGTGTCCAAACGTTGGCCCTCCAGATGTTTTGGACCACAGCTCCTACAATCCATTGTAATTGGCAATACAGGCTTGGAATTGTGGTCTAAAACATCTGGAGGGCCGAAGTTTGTACACCCCTGACCTACAGGCACAGCCTTACACCCAGACCAATGCTTTCCACTTTACTCTGTTCTGGAGTCTCAGGGTCTCACTTATTCACTTCAAATAGTTTTACAGTGGTCCCCCGCCCTATCGTGGTTCATATACTGCAGTCCCTCTATATCACGGAACCGCAGTACAGTGGTACCCCGAAAGGGCTTGAGGGGAGGGGGAAGGCTTTAAAAGCCCAGGCTTTTAAAACTCCCCCCTTCCCCAAGCCCCAGGCTCCAGCTGATTGGTGCTGGGGGTGGGGAATAAAGGTTTTTCTCCCCTACCCCAGCACCAATCAGCTGGAACCCGGGGCTTGCCTCCATGGAGGCATCGCACGCCGCTACCCCACGCCCCGAGGGGGTCAGGACAAGCAGCGCGCAATGTTTAAAATGTCTTTAAGCAATGGCATTTTAAACATTGTGTGATGCCCTCCAGGCCTAACCCAACCTGCATCTGCATATTGCGGATTTTCAATGATCACGGGCCGGGTTAGGTCCCTAACCCCCATGATACACGGGGGGGGTTACTGTACCCCATGAATGAGGTAACATAGCCACCTTGGGTCCTTCTCCACAAAAGAATCCACAATGGGTATCATTACCCATTCATCACAGAATCAATTAATTCATAATTACATAAAACATAGCAATATAATATGAAACTAGTGAGTCTAGCAGATTGTCTTATTTAAGAGTTGTGCTTCTTGCAGACTGTCAAGCTTCACCTTGCAAATGAAGTGTGTGTTAACCTTCCAAAGACCATCACAAGACAAAGCAGGATAAGTACCCAGTTCACTTGGTGGTGGCGTGGGGGGGGAGGGCAGCCATGTGCAAGGAGGTCTAGCATGCAAATGTTCTTACATGTGAATTAATGACTGTCCTCTCTCTTGTAACAGGATCAGTTAATTTCTGATCTGTAACCAGATCTCCTGACGTTCCCCATTGCTCCATCTTTAAATCGGTGGCTTGGGCTCCAGTTTCCGTCAGAGCAGCAGTGTGTGTGTGTGTGTGTGTGTGTGTGTGTGTGTGTGTGTGTGTGTGTGTGTGTGAGAGAGAGAGAGAGAGAGAGAGAGAGAGAGAGAGAGAGAGAGAGAGAGCTCACATCTGCATGCATGTGTACATGCGGCCTGGCCCAAATTATTTGACTTCTTGAGACAGAGAAGAAAACAACACAGATACCCACAAATCAAGGTGCACGTTATCTAAAGCCAGCAATAGTACGACTCATGCCTTCCTTCTCCTGCCAAATCACATGATGCCTCATGTTAACAGATAATGTCTACAGAGATTTCTTAACTTACTGCAGTTTACTTTCAAAAGTTCCGGTATGCCTTTCAGTCACTAGATGAAGTCTTCAGCCTGCTCAGCATAAACAACATGACCACCAGTTTTAATGACTAGTATGCAATAATATTCATTAACCTTGCAGCCTGCATTCAATGTAGTTTTTAGGTCGCTTTTCCCCCAGTGAGAGGACCTAAAGTAACTCACAATATTAAAACAAGTAATATTAAAAACACAATAACTTTTCCATTAAAAAGCAATTAAACTACAATAATAATTAAAAATCCACCAAGTAATTAAAAACAATTAAAATTTAAAAAAGCAAACTTAGAACAGCAAAAAAACAAAAAACAAAAACAAACAAACAAACAAACCACCATTGAGGAACTCAGTCAAGGTCATTAAAAGTGTGCTTCAAGAGATGTCTCTTCAACTGTCAAGGATTAAAGGGAGAAGTTAACCTAATCTATATAAATTACAGTGGAACCTTGTATAAAGGAATTAATTCGTTTCAAATGAAAATCTATTAAGCAAATTTTCCTTTATACAAATTTCCCATTGGAAAGCATTGAAAACGGATCACGACCATTTTTATGTTGTATGGATTTGCCCCATAGACGATTCTGTTAAGCAAATTTCCCCTATCTCTCAAATTTTTTTATGTTGTACAGATATTATGTTATACAAACTGTTTGTTATATGAGGGCCCACTGTATTTGTTTTTTTGTATAACTTGTATTTTATCATGCTTTTAAATTAAAAGTACCTTCCAAATTAACTACTATTTATATTTTGAAAAATTATTTGTAGCTATTGAGTGTCTGAGCTTTTGAGGAAGAGCACTGATTAGTCTAATACAGATAAAACAAAAATGCAAGCAGGATGCCAATTAACAAATAATTCTAGAAGAAATAGTGTTGTGGCATGCCTTTAAATATAAAGCCAATAATATTTCCTGTCTTCACTTATTCTTTGTAAATGGCTTCAACTGTTCCCTAATGTCAGGGCAGGCCCTATCATTAGACAGCCTAAGGCAGCCACCCCAGGCAAAAACAAAACAAAACAAAACCTGGGGCTGAGTGAATGGTATGTTGCAACACAGAGCTTCCTAGGCCAATTGGGCTTGTCCTATATAAGTGAGAACAAATGTACCTACTGCTCTTGGGAAGATGGTCTGCCATCACTGCTGCCAAAATAAGATTCATTGGCTCTTCCAGTCAGCTTGTGCACATGGAGAGAAGAGTGCCTTGCCCTGTACTTTACATTGTTATAAAAATCATCCTACAATTTTGCTCGCCTTGTGGTTTCTGCTACTGCACAAACCTCACCTATTGGAATGACCTAAGACTAAAAGCGGCAACACAGGGACAGGCCCGTGCAATCCTAGGTCCTGTTTGCACAGGGCATAATGGAGAGGCATGCCAGAAAAGAAAGGAGAAATGGAATCCGTAAACATGAGATCTTGGGATAAGAAAAGACATGAACAGCTGCTTTAGTGCCCCTTCCTACTTCAAAACAGAAGAGTTTTAAGTATCAAGATCCAAAGAATGTAAGGAAGACCAGACCGCAAACAACGTTATCATGAAAAGAACGTAATCTTGGAACGAGGAAGGACGTGAAGTAACCCTCTAATTTTTTTATTTTTTGGTGAGTTCACTAAATTAAAGTCATCATCCCAATCACCTATATGATTCTTTCTTTGGGAAGCTGCCTCAAAATTGGTCATGGTGTAATTGTGAGTTGACCTGGCAACTCCCTTTCTCATTTCCACTTGCAATGTCATCTGCTGCTTCTTTGTTTCCTCGTTTTACACCTGTGTCTGCAAATAACAGACTTATCTCCCAGATCATCACACAGCTGAGACAGTTGCCTCTGTAACCTTGGCAGCCAGGGTGTTTGTCCAGTCTGCCTCTATGTCAGGTATTGGAAGCAACTCATGGCAAGTAACTAGTTGATTTGTGAATAATGTGGGTAAATATGTTATATTTCATAAACACTGTAAGAAGTAATTATTCAATTAGTTTCTGGTATAATAATATTAATAATATTAATGTGTCTCATTACTCATTAAAGTAACTGTAAAGGTTTTTTGTGTGCAGAGGCCTTTTGATAGGATTTTAAAAAATATTATGCCATGTTCTTTTTTTTTTTTAAATGTTTTTTTATTAAATTTTAAACTACATACAACGACATAAAAAATGAAAGTAAAAAAAAACTACAACAAACAATATAAGTGCACCCCCATCCCACGGGTCCATCCATACATTCTTATTCGTTGCTCCATCTTCTATTCTTCTAGTAGTCTTCTTAAAGTTCTCTTCTCCAGAATTGTTGTGAGATATTCGTGGACTCTTTCCCTTTTCCTTCGACTAGTACATAATCTAAAAATTTACCCCAGATATCGTAGAAAATGTCTTTTTTCATTTCTCCTCGTTTAACCTTTAAACTGCAGGAGAGTTTATCGTTTATAGCTATATCCCAAAGTTCATTATACCAATCTTCCATCTTGAATTCTAGTTTTGACTTCCAATTTTTGCTATAATTAATCTAGCAGCTGTCATAAAATTTGCTATTAGTTCCTTTGTTGTAACAACATAATCTTTACTTGTTAACAATGATAATAATGCTATCTCTGGATTACAATCTATATCCATCTTAATCATATTACTTAGCTCTAAAAACACTTTTTCCAGAACCTTTGGACTATTTCACATTCCCACCAAAGATGCAAGTAAGTGCCAAGCTCTTTTTCACATTTCCAACATATCTTAGAGTAAGCAGGATTCATTCTATTTAGTCTTACTGGGGTTAAATACCATCTGGAAACCAATTTGAAGTAGTTTTCTTTTATCCTGACTGACAATGATCTCAAAATTCTCATATTCCAAATTTTTTTCCAGTCTTCTTTCTCTATCTGTACATTAAGGTCTTGGTTCCAAACTTCTCTCAAGGTGTTTAACTCCTTCATTTCTGATAATTCCCCTAGTATTTTATATATTTTACGTGTTATTCCTTTCTCTGAATTTTCCTGTTCAGACTCAAGCGATAGTAGGAAATGTTCAAATTTTGTGCATTCTCTAATTTGATTATTTCTCTTTCCCCAGTCCTTTATCCATTTTCCTAGTTGAATATAATTTAACCATGTTAAATCACTGGGTTGCAAAATATTTTTATATCCTGAATTGTTTTAATCTTGAGCATCCAATCCTTTAGTCTAGCTATTTTCTTAATTTTAAATAACTCCAAATAATGCTTCAAGTTGTCTGGAAAGCTTTCCAAGTCAGTAACTAAAGCCAGTGGGGATCCCTTCGGAGACAAGATTTTCCTATATGTTCTCCATGTAGCAATTAAACTATTCAATAGGGGGTTGTCAATCTTTACTTTGTTTTTAACTTCCGTGAATAAAAATGTGTTTATTTCCCCCTTTATATCCAAAGACTCTTGCTCCCACCATATTAACTTCTGTGGTTTAAAAGAATTTCCCCCAAAGAACTAAGTTGATTGGCTATATAATAATTTTTTATATTGGGTATACCTATTCCTCCTTCTTTCTGAGATCTATACCATAGACTTTTATTTATTCTTGATTTTTTCCCTGCATTACAATACCTATTTATCATGTCTTGGAGAGTTTTAATTTCCTTTTCTAAAAACTGAACCGGTAACATTTTAAAAATAAAGTTAATTTTTGGAAGTATTTTCATTTTTATCAATGCAATTCTGCCAAACCACGATAATTTTAGTTTAGAGTAGGATATTAATTTGTTTTTCATCTCCTCTTCTAATTTGAAATATTTCTTTCTTTAGTTTTAGTAAATTCTTTATGGAGTTCTAATCCTAGATATTTAATGCTTTTTCCCGGTTTAAGTCCAGATTTTTCAATCATCTTTAAGTCATGTTTTCCATAATTGAAGAATAAACTCTCTGATTTTTGCCAGTTTACACATAATCCTGTTATTTCTCCAAATTCTTCTAAATGAGTTTTTACTCTTTGAATATTCTCTATTGGGTTTACAATAGTCAAAAGAGCATCGTCCATGAATAAACTAATTTTAGTTGCCCCATCTTTCCCTATACCTTTAATAAATTTGTCGTCCCTTATGGCATTTGCCAGGAGCTCTATAACAATACAAAAAGGACTGGAGAAAGAGGACATCCTTGTCTAGTTCCTCGGCCTAGGGTGATTTGTTCAGTCAATCCATCATTAACTATTATTGAGGAAGTGCCCGTTGAATATAGTTGATTTATTACTCCCAAAAAGGATTTCCCAAATCCCATTTTTTTAACAATATTTTTAATGTGGGCCATTGAACACAATCAAAAGCTTTATAAAGATCTAGAGATAACATCCCAGCTTTAGTAGTACTCTTACTCATTTCATAAAGAACATTCAAATTCCTTCTAATAATATTTGCCATTTGTCTACCTTTGATAAAACCACATTGATCCTCTTTAATATATTTAGCTATAAATTTATTCATTCTTTTAGCCAAAATTGCTGTGAAAATCTTAGCATCTTGATTTAATAAGGATATTGGTCTGTATGACCCAATATCCATTAAATTTTATTAGGTTTTGGAATTAAAATAGTTAAAGAATGGGTCCAAGATCTCGGAATTTGTTCTCCATTCAAAATTTCATTATATAGCTTCTTTAATTTAGGTATTAATACTGCTTTAAAAAGTTTGTAAAATTCAGGTCCCAGAGCGTCCACTCCGGGCGTTTTATTATTCTTTAATTTGTCTATTACCTCGCTTATCTCTTGATCTGTAATAGGCTTTTCCATTTCCAGCATATCTTCCTGTTCCAAGACCCTCTTTAAATTCTTAGTGATATACCTTTCTATATCCTCCTTAGGTTTATTTTTGTAGTATATAACAACTGATAAAACTCTTGTATAGCTGACAACTTTTCCTTCATTTGTGTGCATGTCTTACCTGAGGAGTCTTTTATAATCCCTATTGTATTCTTGTCTTGTCTTTCTGTGCTAATCTGGCTAAAAGTTTTGAGTTCTTGTTGCTGTATTCAAAAAAATTTCTTTTTAGGTACAGAAGATTCCTTTGTGTTTGTTGTAAATCTAGATCTTCTAACTCTTTTTCCTTGCTTCAATCAACCTCAATATCTTATTATCCTTAGTAAGAAAAAAATTGGGATTCTAAATCTGCTATTAGTTTTTCTAATTTTCTTTTATTGAGTTCTTCCTGTTTTTAGTTTTAATATTTTCTTTTATGATAAGGCCTCTAGCTACCGCTTTCAGGGTGTCCCATATGATTGGCGTTTGGCTACCTGCCTTTTCGTTTATATCCCAAGTTTCCAACCAATCTTTTTGACCTTTTCCAGCACTTCTGGATATTGAAATATTTTTAAATTCATTCTCCACCTTTTAGCTTCTCTATAATTTTTATTTGTTGCTAAATCAATCGACATTAAAGCATGATCAGATGTTTTTATGATCTCAATTTCGGTATTATTTATCTTGGGTATTAGGCTTTGTGAAACAAACACAAAATCTATCCTAGAATAGGTTTTGTGCACTGGTGAGTAGAAGGTGTATTTTATTTCATCTCCTTTCAGTTCTCTCCAGACATCCTTCAATCCTGTTGTATTTATAAACTTTGCTAGAGTTGTATGTCTTGTCCTCCACTCTTCCTTTTTACATACCGATTTATCTTTAATTTTATCTAAGACCATATTGAAATCCCCTGCCATTATTAAATACCCCTTTTTAACCAATTCAATCTGATCCCAAAGGAGATTGTAAAAGCGGCCTTGGTTAACGTTTGGTGCATACAGATTAACCAAAGTATAATGATCTTTCCCCATTAGAACTTGCAATATTATATATCTACCTTCTGAATCTTTTACCACATTTTCAACAACACATTCACAATTCCTTGAGATTATAATGGCAACCCCTCTTGCTTTAGATGTGCCAAAGCTTTTTTCATAAATATCAACATTTGGAATTTTTAATTCATTAATACCATCTCTTATTTGATGAGTCTCTTGCAAAAAGGCAATATCTATTTTGTGCCTTTTGATCATCGCCGATTCTATTTCTCTTGAAAATGACCCCAGACCTTTCACATTCAACGTTGCTAATTTTATAAACTTTCCCATAACCTATTTCTTTTGGTTTCAATATTCTGGAATGGTCCCGTTGTGCATACAAAAGTAAAAACACCATCAATTAATAAAAAATAAACTAAAATAAATCTAATCCTCCACCCTAAAAACTATTCTTTTCTCCCACCCCACCAGCTATCATACTGTTTAGCATGTGCATCAAGGGGATGGAGGGAGGAAGTTGTCCACAGACATTAGCCAGCCTAGATCTCCTAACTCTTAAGTAGCGTGTTACTGAAAATTCTATAAGTTGTTCTACCCCCTCTAAACCACCCTCTCACCGCCACCGCCCCCTCAAAACAAGCAAACAAACAAACAAAAACAAAAAAGGGAAGGGTGGAGAGGAGGGGAAAAGGGAAGAAAAGGGATAATGAAAAGAAAAAGAAAAAGAAACATCCCAAAAACAAAAATTAAAATTGGAAAAAAAAAAAAAAAAAAAAAAAAAGGGGGAGGGGGGGAAAGGGAAATGGAAGGGAAAAGGGGGAGAAGAGTAAAAGAAGAAAAACAAAGGGGATGATAGGAGGTGAGAGAGGGGGAAAGAGGGAGGAGTAAGTTAAATGAGTTTCAAATATTCTTCATCTTCATCGAAGATTCCTGGAGTCGGAGTAGAAAGAGAGAAATTCACTGTCCTGATGTTGCCACTGAAGTTCCCGGGGAGAACAGGCAGAACCTGAGTCATCCTGTATGTTCCATGCTTCAAGAAGATGTTGGCCTTCTTCTAGAGAGTAGATAGTGTGTTGAACAGAGCCTTTCCAAACTTTCAAAAATAGGGGTGACCCCAAGAATAGCGATAGTTGTTCTTCCTTAATATGATTGTAACTGGTCTCATCGATTTACGCCAATCAGCAGTTCCTTTAGAAAAATCTTGAAAAACTTGCACAGTTGCACCTCCTCTCTTCAGAATATTAGGATTGGCTCTAATTGAAGACATAAGACGCTCTTTATTTACATAAGAAGCAAATCTTACTATCACTGGTTTTGGGGCCCCATCTCTTGACTTGCCCAGATAGTGAACTCTTTCTAAATCGTCGTCCTCTAGTTGTTTGGGCAGAAAGGAGTTAAACCAGGTTAAAACTTCCTGTTTTAATGATGCCCCCTTGTTTGGAATAACAAAATTAATCAGTTTGACGTTCTGCCTTCGAGAATAATCTTCAATATAAGTCAGTTTCTTATTTATTTTCAGTAAAGCCTGCTTCTGAGAGTTAATTTGAGTTTCGTTTTCAGTTACACGTATCTCCAGATTTTTAAATTCTCCTGCCCAATTATCAAGCCGCTGGCCATTTAACTTTATTTCATGTGATAAATCTTGTTTAGTGCCTTGGAGATCCTTTGAAAGGCCATCCATTCTGCGGATCACATCCTGTTGATTAACACTCATGATGCTAGCTAGCTCCGTCCTCATTAAACGCAGTTCCTTCATGAAGTCTTGATCTGCGGGAGGAGGGGTAGTCTCCCTCTTTCCTTTCTCAGATCCTGACGCCATTTTTACCCCTCCGTCGTCTGAGGGCTGCTCGATACGCTGTAGAGCAGGGCGATTGTGTGCTGTATCAGATAATTTCCTAGTCCAACCTATAGGCTGGAGTTTCTTTTTGCTCTCTTAGCCGGCATATAATTAGACAAAAGGCAGGTATCAAGCAGTCTAACTAATCATCTGGTGACTTTCCAAACAGCCGGGATTCTGCCAGCAGAATCAAAGCAGTCAAAACCGAAAGTAGCTCCTTTAGCTTATAAATCAAGCTTATCTAGTCTAGAAAAACACATATATTGCTTCTCCTGACACCCGAGTAATTTATTGATGCATTACTCACGGCACCACAGCATTTAAACAGTAGTTTTAAAGCTCTTTTTGGATCGCGGCACAGAGCTCTAAGATCAGGCTGCCGGCATGTCTTGATGGGCGGGACCTCCTCCATTATGCCATGTTCTTATGAATCTTAAGCAACACGTAAAATATTATTTGATTTCATATTTAATGGGAGCATTTTTAAACTGCTTTATTAGGATTTACCACTCGAGTCCACAGGGGAATATTTCTTCGGCCTTGCTGTCAATAGCAGGGCAGATTAATGGTTCACAATGGAACAACAGTTTTTACAGAGTCAAAACAATACTGAACTGCATGTCTCAAAGGGCGCTTTTACATGACCCCTAAGATCCGCTGGTCCCTTAAATTCGGACCAGATATCTTAGGGGTTTGTCGCTCTTTGTCCATCCCCACCCCTCCGCACTTCCTGGCTGCTGGCTGCGTGAGGGGAGGGAGAAAAAAAGGGACAAAAGAATAAAGGCTTACCTCCCAGTGCTGGGAGCCCCGTCACTTCCTGGTTCCTTCTCTTAAAGGGGCGGGAGGCAAAAAACAACAACAAAAAGAAGCAAGGAGAGCCTGGCACATCCACATCAAGGTTTTTCACGCTTGGAGAGCAGGTACATGAAAAGTGCGCTGGGACCCGCTTAGGTGGGCGTGGTCGCACTTAATTTTCAGTAAACTCCGGAGCTGGTGGGTAAACAATTTTAAGCTCCGGAGCTGGGAGCCATTTGCGGCGGAGTTTAGGGGTCGTGTAAAAAGGCCCAAAGTTACTTTTTCCAGGCTCTGGTCCATGGTTAGGCTAGCACTACCTATAAAGATTCAGTTGCTCTGAATCTTGATGTGTCTCAGTCACCCTCTCAAGCATCTAACAAAACATGATTTCAGTCCCCTCCATATGATGCCAAAAGGCAGTGGTTATTCTTGTTCATCTGGGAGAAATTATGTTTCATCATTATTGTAAAGCTAGGGCACTGGAGAAATCTAGAGACCTGAATCCCCTTCCCCATAATGAACTTACTTCTCAAGCACTTAAAATGCAGGCTGCACATAGAAGTAAACTACTGACTTCTATTTAATCAGAAGCCCCCCCCCCCCGGTGTGTGTGTGTGCGTGCGTGCTGTGAATTGAAATTGACTTGATGGCTTTGCACAAATGCTGGGATTCCATAGTGTTATAATATTGGGACTTCCTGCTCTGCATAAGTTCAATAGGAGACTGAATAAATAATTAAAGATGGGAAAGAAAACTATAAAAACTATACTGGAAATTAAAAAGGCATAGCTTAGCTATCAATTTTCAAGATATCAAAACGGGAGGCAAAGAAACTTGCAGGAAAAAAATCTCTAAGTATTCACTATTTCACATATGTTTGTTTTTACTGTTACTTAATTATTCTAAACTATTTGGGAGTTGAAATATAAAAATGATTTTGCATTTTGTACTTATTTCCCTTCTTATGTTTTTGATCTTTATTTTGTGTATGTACTTATTAAGACACTCGGCTGGTTGCAATTCTAACCTGTATAATTTGTTGACACCTTGTTGTGTCTTTCACCGTTTGGAAAGACCTAACGGTTGAAATCTAAAAGTTGTTGACCAGAAAGTAACTTCTCCCGTCTCCTGTTTCTTTGTGTTAACATCTGAACCATGAAGGAAGAGCAACACCATTGAGGGCACAGAAGACTTTGGCTATACCTCCCTCTGTGCTTTAGTTTCAGCAAGTCAACTCTGGCTGCCCTGATATGAGCGTCTAGTTTACACCCTGATCGGCTGATGTTGGCTCTCCAGCCTCGTAAGGTGAAAGAAGTCAAGTTCCAGCCAGCAGAAATCCAGGCTGAGAGAATTGCAAACATGGGTCCCATTGGCTGAGGGAAGGGAGGAGTCTAGTCAGTCAGCCAATGGCAACTGAAGGGTGTGGAAAAACTAACCCTGGAATTGGAGCAGCTTGAATTATCTCTCCTCCCTGTTGTAGCCACTGAGGACCCAGGGATCCTGTTACTATATGCTGCTTGTTGAAAACATAGCTTCTGGGAGAAGGCTGTGTTTTTGTGTGAACAAGTGGGTGTGGGGAGGGGGGAGGAAGGAAGGAAAGGCGGTGGAAGCAAAGCTGGGCTCTCTCTTGGTAAGAACTTTGGCTGGTAAATATGTCCCACCCTAACGGAATGGAAATGTTGCAACAACAGTTACTTCACCACAGGAGAAAAAGCTGTTTGATCATTGTCCAAGATACAGAACAAGGATGGGTAATTCATCTATTAAACCAATAAAACATTGGAAAAAAAGCAGGCAAGCTTTTGAATTCTGCAGGACTCAAAAACTCACCAATTTTTACTACTGTGTTGGTCTGAGAAAGGTACTACCCCCTTTTCTCTTGTTTATTTTACACACACAGAGAGAGAGAGACAGACACAGACACACACACACACACACACACACACAACTGGAAGCAATTGAGCTTCACCCCCCACAAGCTCCCCATCCATTTTAAAGGCTTTCTGGAAATACACGGTGTGCGGAATAGTTAAAAAAACAAGATATTATGCTTTGTTTTGGTAGTCAAAAGGAAACTCATAAGGGAGAGCGCTAATGCAACAGGATAGCGGATGGAAATGTGTCCCTGTCTGAAGCTAAGGTACAAATGCCTCCCCCCCATTTATGTCTTTGTCCATTGATATCCTGTCTCTCCTCCCAATGATTTCTCCAGTGTAAACGGTCTTCCACCCCATTTTTTAAAATTCTCATAACCCTGTAAGATTTAGAAGAAGGATAGCAACTGGCTCAGGTTACACAATTAGCCTCACCAGGCCCAGAAAAACTACTTTTCCAATGACAACTCCCAGAATCTCCTAGACAGAAATTCCTGAAGTTGTCATTAAGGAAGTATCTTTCCCAGACTTGAGAGTTTCCTGGCAAAGTAGGGACTTGGACAGCAATCTGCCTGCTTCCAACCACTACAGGAAAAGGAGAAAGGGTCATAGAGAAGCTGACACTTGCCAAGGGAGGGCAAACAACGTTGCTTTTTGCCAAACTATTCCCTAAAGCATGGTCACTGGCTACGTTGGATGGGGTTTGTGTTTTTGTGGCTCTTATAATCGGAAAAAAGTAACCTTTCAATGTCTGGCCCTGCCTTTAGGCTTTCTAGAGCAGTGTTTTTCAACCTTTTTTGGGCAAAGGCACACTTGTTTCATGAAAAAAATCACGAGGCACACCACCATTAGAAAATGTCTCTAAAAGGTTCGCCATTGCTGGTGTAGGGAGAAGCAGGACAGAGGGGCCACAGATTGAGGCAGCCCGCTCTCTACCACCCAGTTCCCACTTACCTGTGTTGTTTTTTTAAAGACATTTTGCCCTGCATGGACTTCTGTGTCCAGTGGAGACCTGAGAAGGGGCACTGACTCTCCAGGAACACAAATAAGACCCAAAAGCCCATCTTGCTCTCCACACTGTGGCCAAGGCAGATGCCTTCAGCAAGTCCAGCGACAGGAGGGGAGGAGGATGAAGGAAGGCAGGAAGGAAAGAAGGCAGAAAGTGTTCTGCTTGTATACCGCCCCATACCACTTCAAGGAGTCTCTGGGCGGTTTACAGTTTTAATTACAGTAGGCAGGCTGCTAGACATACACATATGCAGGCTAGAAATGAGCATGTTTCTATGAAGAGGGAAAATGGTACGAATGGAAAGAGAGGTGGGGGAAAAAAGAAAGAAAAGACAGAGAGAGAGAAGAGGGACGGCCGTCCATCCAGCCGTGCCAGTAGCCCCCCCGCCCACCTCCTCAGTCCAGGCCCGGCGGAGGCCTCCTCCATCCACTCCTCCTCGCAGCCCTGCCACGGTGCTCGTGGGGCAGCCGGGCGCCGCTGCTCCCCTTCCCCTCACCTGGTGGTTTGTTCTGGGCTGGGGCTCCCGGGCTGGCTCATGTTGGCGGGCGGGCTGTCAGGCGGCTCAGTCCATTGGTAGCTCCCAGGAAAGGGGTGGTGGTGGTCCAGGGTAAAAAAAGGAGGGGGGAGAGGGAAGCGAGTGAGTCGCAGCGGCGGCGGCAGACACAGGGCAAACACTAAGAGAATGAGCGGGGCCAGGTCTGGCTGGGGAGGAAGTGACGCCAGCGCTGCGGGCCTCGGGGGGGAGGAGCCAAGCTGGCCCTTGGACACTATTTATAGCGCCTCCCAGCTGTGGGCCGCCCGCCGGTCCTGGGTTGAATTTCTTTAGAATTTTTTATTTTTTCCCACGGCACACCAGGCAACATCTCGCGGCACACTAGTGTGCCGCGGAACAGTGGTTGAAAAACGCTGTTCTAGAGACAAATTACTAGCAGGCGATATTGGACTGAACGGGACCTTAGTTTGTGGTCTGATCCAGTTGCAACATTTCTCGTATAGGTAATATGGGGCCACTGTTAATTAAACATTTTCAGCTATCTCGCATCTCCGGGACACATAGTTATGAATTTAACTGTTAATTGGTAAGTGCCTTGATCTTGCATGAGGAAGCCAGAGTATAAATGTGATAAATGTACTATGTACTGTACTATTAACAGTAATAACAATGATTCCACTGCAGTTACTGCAGTTTTCGAGGAGAAGTGCCAGATTAGCACAGGAGTGTGCAGAAGTGTTACCTGAAGGATGTTACCCTGCCGCTTCCAGTAGTGGATGGCTTGGAACTTTTCTGTGCATAATTCAGAGTGGTGTTTATAAGTGAAAGCTAGTAAACCTTAAAAGGCTTTCTCCTCTTGTATTTGCTTTCTGCATCTTCAGAGTTGCCTTTTCGGGCTGGCATCCTCTCTGTAAAAATGAATCACAGCACAGGGATAATAATAATAATAATAAACTTTATTTTTATACTGCCTTTCTCCCCGAGGGGAGAAAGCTCTTGGCTTATCATGTCCTTGCCCTTTAAAATCATTTTGGCTCATAAACATAGCATCCTCAGTTCTCATAGAAAGGGGAGAAGATTTTAGCTGCTCTAACCCCACCTAAAAGAGTTGGGGGAGCAAACAGCCAAAGAGGTAACTCTCTGAGAACAGTGATGCAAGCACTGGTGATCTCGAGGTTGGACTACTGCAACACTCTCTACATGGGGTTGCCCTTGACTCTCCTCCAGCGTCTGCAGTGGGTACAAAATGCGGCGGCCAGACTGGTGGTGGGTGCGCGTCGTTATGATCGCATCACCCCAGTCCTGGCCCGCCTGCATTGGTTGCCCGTTGCATCCTGGATCAGAATCAAGGTCTTGGTTTTAGTTTATAAAACCCTCCATGGCTTGGGCCCGGACTACCTGGCAGAGCGGATCGCCCAGCGATCAACTTCGGCTCGACCAGTTGGGCAGTCGCGAGCACACTCGCTTTGGGTTGTCACTCCCCGAGAGGCCCGAAGAACCTCTACCCGCAATCAGGTCTTCTCGGTAGCTGCCCCTTCATTGTGGAACAGCCTCCCCAGCGAAGTGCGCTCTGCAGAGTCCCTGCTGGCCTTTCGCAGAGCGTTGAAAACCATCTTGTTCTGCGAGGCCTTCGGTGACCAAGTTTAATTTTCACCCCCCTGCCACCTGCTGCTAGTTAGTTTAATTAATGTGATGCTCTTTACTTGAGCCACATATGTTTTTGACAAGGGTGCCAATGTTTTTATCTTAATGTTGTTTTATTTGTTCTATTGTTGCATTGTTGTCTGACATGTCACTGACTCGATCAGCCTTCTGTAAGCCGCCCAGAGTTCCCTTGGGAAGATGGGCAGGGTATAAATTCAACAATAAATAAATAAATAAATAAATAAATAAATAAATAAATAAATAAAGCGTGCCAAGAGGGACTAGGGACTGCAGGAGTGGAGACCAGTAGCCATTGGCTCCTTCCTCACCATCCATTAGCAAGGGATTCCAATGGATCAAAGGCCCTTTCCTTCATATTATGATATTTTAGGGGCAACCACATGCATATTAAAAAATCAGAGTACTTTACAGACATAAGACACCATGCTGCTCTGTACTCTCTATGCATTAAGAAACTGCTTAAAAATGAACCTCCCCTTCTCTCCTGATGAATGACCAAAAAGCTTATTTCTCATTATCCCATCTCTGAGTAGTTGATGTGCATTGGGTAAGCCATAAATATTTTCAAAGACAGCATTACAGAAGAAATGCAGGCACAGTATTTCAAAACTCAATTCAGGTGTCTCAAAGGCATGAAGGAGGCCAAACCTGTGTGTGATCTTAAGATAGCTTTCCTCTTCCAGCTGTCTATACATTTATAGCTGCCAAAATTAATGCCCAGAAGGATATTTGCTGAGGGAATCCTCCAAATGACTTGGCCAGTTCATGTTTTAAAGAGAGTAATTAAGACACTGCCTTCAGTGAAGGTGAGGTGCTGGATACAACTCTCTGGTGCTCTGGAAAGAGCACGCTATATCCTAAAATCTTGGTGGTGATTAGCTGTGGCTTAGAGTACACATTTGGCTGCTTAGAGAGGCTTCTGGAAGAAACAAACAGGTGGTAAGGACCGTGGGACAACGGTCATGTCACACAACAGACAGCAAAGGGCCACATGGCGTGGAAGTCTCAGGAAACTTCAACGTGTCCAAAATACAGCAGCCACATTGCTTACTGGGGCAGGGTACAGAGATCACATTACACCCCTATTAAAGTAGCTCCACTGGCTACCAATCAGCTATTGGGCACAGTTCAAAATGCTGACCTTAACCTACAAAGCACTGTGTGACTTGGGTCCTAGCTACCTCAAAGACTGAATCTCTCAGTATAAATCGACTCAGGTGCTAAGGTAATCAGGAGAGGCCTTTCCCTCCATCCCGCCACCCTCACAGGTACATCTCCTGGGAACACATGAAAGAGCCTTCTTGGCGCCTGTGCCCAGACTCTGGAACTCACTCCCACTAGATGCCAGGACTGCCCCATCTTTGATGCCTTTCCAGAAACAAGCAAAGACCTTCCTCTTCAGGCAAGCTTTCCTTGAATGATGGACTACCTATTATGTCTCTTTTATATGAATCTATAGGCTCACATAGACTTTGGGTTTATAACCACTTATAACTTTGTATGATTGCACTGACATTATGTGTTCAATGTTAGTTTCAATCACTTATAATTTTACATGGAATTATACTCTTTTTAACTGCTCTCTCTCGTAGCTTTAATGTAATGTCTTTTAATACTGTAAGATGTCCCTCAATTCCCTGTTCTCAATTCCTGGAGCAGAAGTCCATCACAGGTTACAAACCATGATGGAGATGTGTAATCTCCAGGCTTAAAACCGGGGTACTTCAAGGACCAGATGCAGGGCAGTGGTATCAGGAGACAGATATCTAGTCTCGTGCGCTCAAAGACACATTTGATGGGGCCACTGTGAGGTACAGGAAGCTGGACTAGATGGGCCTTTGGCCTGATCCACCATGGCTCTTCTTATGCTCTTAATACGTGAACATGTCTTAATTGTACTGGACTGTATATTGTCCCTCATTACTGTAAGCCACCTTGGTTCCTTTTCCAAGGAGAAAGGCGGGGTAAAAATACTCTAAAACAAACAAACAAACAAACAAACAAACAAACAAACAAATAGGAAAAATTGAATATATTTTACTTTTCCTCCATGAGGAGCTCTCCTTAGTTCCTCACTGACATATTATAGGATCAAAATGGAAAGGAAAGAAGGGAGGGAGGGAGGGAGGGAGGGAGGGAGGGAGGAACAAAGAAAGATGCTGAATCGTGGATATATGAGGTGATTTCTCCATGTAAATGAAAGGCATTTTCTCTCTTCCACAGACTGAGAAACGAAAATTCGAAGATGTGAAGTTCCAAGGAGGACCTGTCTGGGTCAGCATCTGCCCACGCTTTTCATGCTGGAGCATTTGCAGGGCTGGCAATATGAGAAAGACAAAACAAAAAACAAAGCAAAACAAAATTCAATGCTAATAAAAATTTTAAAAGCACTCAAAGAGTTTTTAGCACTCTTATCTTTATTTTTCATTTTGTATTCATAGAATCATAGTGAAGTTGTAAGGCCCTATAAGGCCATCACATCCAACCCCCTGCTCCATGCATAAATACAAATCAAAGGATACAGTATCTGCCAGGTTGTAGACCAAATTTCTCTTTAATGCCTCCAGTGTTGGGAGTGATCTCCACATCTTGAGGCAATTGGTTCCATTGCTGTACTGCTTTAAGAGTCAGAAAGTTTTTCCTGATATTCAGCTGATAGCTGGGTTCTCTTGAGTCCAGAACTAGGCACAGTACTCAAGGTGAGGCCTAACCAGTGCCAAATAGAGGGGGACAAGCATCTCACAGGATTTGGAAATTATACTTCTGTTGATGCAGCCTAAAATAGCATTTGCCTTTTTTGTGACCACATCACACTGTTGACTCAAATCCAGCGTATGCTGAACCAGAATTCCAAGATCCTTCTCACATGTAGCCTTGCTGAGCCAGGTGTCCCCCATCTTGTAACTGTGAATTTGGTTCCTTCTTCCTGGATGCAGTACTTCGCATTTATACCTGTTAAATTTCATTCTGTTGGGTTCAGCCCAGTGCTCCAGGCTATCCAAGATCATGTTAAATTTTGTTTCTGTCTTCCTGGGTATTAGCTATTCCACCCAATTTGGTGTCATCTGCAAACTTGGCAAGCATTCCCTGTGCTCCCTTGTCCAAGCTGTTAATAAAAATGTTGACGAGTACCATAGCCAGGAGACAGCCTTGTGGTATACCACTTCTTACCTCCCCTCACTTAGAGAAACAGCCATTAACTATCACTCTCTGAGTACGACTGTATTTGTTGTAAATGCCCAGAGTAATGCCTTGGCAAGTATGGGAGCGGGATATAAATTGAATAAATCGAATGACTGAATGGATGGATGGCTATTAGATTCATGGCAGTGAAAATGCCTATATGCACAGTGTGCTACTAAGATTCCTGTTGTACTACTGTTTCTAAGCTATTTTGATCTGCATGCTCCTTCCTTGGCAGCTGTTCTCTGAATCCTGCTCAAGGCTGCCATCTAGAGAGGTAAAATAATTGAATCCGCTTTCTCTATAAAAGAGCAGCAATTCCCATAAAAACAGCTGTTCATTTATGTGAGCCTCTTGGAAAAACGAAGAGAAAGCAAAATATTATAGCACTTTATTGCTAACAGATTTAGTTCTATGTGAGTGGAATCCATTTCAATGCCATATCCTTATTTATAGCAAGTGCACTTGTTTTGTTTTTTAAAAAATCAAAACAGCTTCCAGTGTCTTCCTTTGATCTATCCCACAGGTAGCTGTATGCTAGACAGAAGACAGCATTGGATTCTGGTTGCCTTCAGTCCTTTTTGGGAGAGAGGTGGGATTGAAATATTTCAAACACACACACAGTGTTCATTCCTCATTTTATACTGCTTTCCCTTCTTCTCTGACATGATGAAAGAGTGAAAAGAAATTAAGACGCTGACTGGAGAAAAATCAAATCAACACCCATATTGTAGAAAGTCTTGCACAACCTTAATTTGTTTCGAAGCACTGATGAAAATATACAAGTGCACTATATCTTTCCCTCCGATTACCAGACACAGAATGGAAAATATGTATGTAAAAGCTCTTCTTCCCAGCTATTATAATGCAATCTTAAGAAGCACAGGCTGCAAACCTGCTCCATAATTTATGTGGCTGATGTAATCAAATGCAATTATTTTAGAAATTAAAAAAAATGTTGTTTCACTGCTAATGGTCCCAAATCATCTTCAGGATCCCTTTAGGTGTGGAGGCAGAAAGACTGGGGGTGGGGGGGGGTGTCTTTAACTTCTTAAAATCATCAGCACCAGCATCCTGGCAGTGCTGACTTCTTCTAAATGACTTTCCATTCCTCCGGCCTGTCTGAAGAGCATTGAGATGTGGAGGGCTTATAAATTGTTTACCCCCCCCCCAAAAAAAGCCATAGCTGATGATGTCACCTACCGTACACATCGTATCTTAAGTCAATATTTCAGGCATCAAGTGAGTTCTTGTTAGTGTGCATGCCACCCATGCATGAGCACCATCATTTCTGTATAACAGCAGGGTAGATAAAGGCTGGAAAATTGAAGTCCCATAAGTCATACAGTGCCATTAACAGGCCTGTACAGCTTTTAGGTATAAAACTGTGTTCATCCTTTTGTGGCAGAAAACAGCAGACTACATGGCAACTATTAGCTATATGTGGAAAACTCTCTTCCATGGTGAAAAAGTATGTCATCTCTTTGAACAAACCAGTGCAGACTATTCTAAAGGAGCCAGTGGTTACATGCCTGTACTGCAGCCAAAACTGTGTTCATGACCTGGGTTCAACCCCAGGTAGCAGGCTCCAGGTTCACTCAGCCTTCTGTCCTTCCAAGATCCATAAAATGAGGACCCAGCTTGGAACTGTGGAGGGGCAATAGTGTAGTCTAATAATTTAACTGTAAACCACTCAGAGAGTGCTTTAATTGCTATGAGGCAGTATATAAGCGGCATACTTTGCTTTGGCTTTTATTCTGTCTTACCTAATAGCTGAAGCTATTAAAAAAATAGAAAAACTTGTAAAATGGATAACTTGATATATCAATCCAAACTCAGGGTTGAAGTAGACACAAATGGAGAGGAACGAAGAGGTGTGTGTAAGCATGACACTTCTCCTGAAGTCAAGGCAGTTACATCTCAAACAGTCCACTGATGTGGACTCATGAGTGGGTCTCTGGAGGAAAACACATTTTTAATATAGTCTTGATTGAGAAAGATCACTTATTTTATTGGTAAGAAAAATATAATACACCATATACCTACAAAGGCAGATGACAGGCAACTAATTTCATTGTCTATTAGAAAGCAATGATATTTGTCTGTGGTACTCAGTATGATCAGTTTTAAAACGGAAAATCCTTTATCCAGATTTTTATGAATGTAATTGTATCTCAGTGGCATCCCAATAAATGAGAGAACAAGGCAGTCACACTAGGTAAGGCAAGCTGTAGTTGCTCCTGTTACCAAAATGATAGTGGCTTGTCCCAGCCTACCCACACGTGGGCCCTCTCAGTATGTCCTTGCCCGCGAATGAACATTTTGTTTCTAGAATGCTCAGGGGCAACATACATTGTGCAGTGAGTACTTTTTTCATGAACCATTTAACTATGAGCGATTTGCCAAGTAAGCACGCTGTACTTGTTCTGCAACAAGGCTAGTTAACAATTAAGAAAGTGATGTTTAATAAAAAAATACACCAGTAAAATCAGTCCTCTCTTGAGGATCATGGAATGCATTTTGTTTTCTGAAGAGCAGGTACCCAACACCACTGCTGTTTCAAACCTACTTATTTTCCAGTGTTCTCTTTTGTGGTCTTCAGCCACCAGCAAACTCAACTTTCCCCCCGTGTTATTCCTTAACCACTTTGAGAGCTTTAGCCTTCTTGTCGAAGTTATCCACTTAAAAAAATTAACTCTAATTGTTTCTCTGATGGCTACACAGCCTCCTCATACTGAACTCAACCACATCATTTTAAAGTTATCCCTGAGGTAAATGAAACAGTGTCTCTGATCCTTTTTACAATTAAGCTCTTCCCATGTTTCTCCCCAACCGGACAGTTAGAAATATGTGCGGTACTTGAGGGTTAGTCTTTCAAGACAAAACACACACACATATCAACTAGATAGGTTATTACAGAAAATACAATATCATCTATTTGCATTTTTAAAGTCTTCAATCATTTACATAATTGATATTTCTTTACACACTTGAGCTTTCATAAAAACAATGTACAGTTTTATTTTACAACAAAAACTGAAATTTTGACATGGGAAAATATTTAAGCCATCAAGGCAATAAAGAATTTAGCCTCACTTGCCACCAGTGCACTCAAGGTGACTGAAATGCAGCTAGAATTATAATGTCTATCCCAATTACATCAAGGAAAATCCTTGCATTTCCATGGCTTTGTACTGAAAACAAGCAATTCCATCAGAAATGTATTACAAGCCCTACAGAGTTTGGTAAGCCCTACTTCTTCTTAAGTAGTATGACTGTAGTGTGTGTGTGTGTGTGTGTGTGTGTGTGTGTGTGTGTGTGTGTGTGTGTGTGTGTGTGTGTGTGTGTGTGGTTACAGCTGTGACCGATTCTTCGTGACCCCATGTCCATGGAGTTTTCTTGGCAGGAATACTGGGGTGGTTTGCCAGTTCTACTCCAGGCATGTAACTATCTGTTTGGACTGTTTTTCAAGATGTAGAAAATAATTTAATGTAAGAAAAAAGTATCAGGAATAACAGTTTGAAAGAAATACATATGGTAAGCTCAATGATCTGTACATAGATGTATACATTTTTCTCCAGCACTGCACTAGAATTCGCTCCACATACCTACAAGTACAGGCGTCTGGCTTCAGTTGCATCTGGCCCTTAGCCCTCTGGATCAACTGTTATTCCTAATGGCATTGATTTACATAGTTATTTATTTATTTGATTTTATATACCAGGCCATCTGTCCAAAGGTTACTCTGGACGGTTGTGTTTGCTGGGAACTTATCCCAGTTCAAGGTGCCACAAAACTTCCAAAAACAATTGTCCTTCCCAATGTACATAGCGTGGCCCAGAATCCTATTGCACATTGATGCTTGCATGAGGGAAATTGTGTTCATCTTGACAGTATATTCTTGCCATCCACAAGGTGCTAGTCGGTTCCTGGTCATGCACCTGAACACGGGACAGGGCAAACACCCAGGAATGCCAACAGCATCTCATTAATGACTGATAATTTGTCACCAAGACAGACTTAATTTCCCTCACTGAAGTGCATGCTGGCAATAGGGACTAAATAAATGGTAAAAGGGGATGAGAAACAAAGTGATGTACATTAATTCTGAGTTTTTCAGCAGTTTTTAACTCTGCAATGGCAGCTACACAAAGAAAGGGCTTTTCTAGTACAAAGTTATTTTCCTCAAAGTAAAAACTTATGCTCTTTAAAATAAAGAGGTCCATAATATTTGAAGTAAGCATTAAAGTCTTTGCAAGTCACAAACCTACTCTTACTCAATGAGTTGTGTATATGCCCCATCAAATCATCTGCTGATGTCTGTCTTGCCATGTAGAATGGATGGAGGTCCACCCTTTTGAATCCATCACTATTTGGCAGAATTGCTGGATTCATTGTTTTGCTTTAACTTTCCTTCTTGCATCTTTATGTTTTTTGCGACAATCCTAGAAACGATACAAGTTTTTCAAGTTACCGCTTCAAGCTATGACTATAATTTTTTTAACTTCACCAGCCAGTTTCATAGCACCCACAGAGATGCTTTTTGAAAAGAAGAAATGGAAATTCTGTAGGTTACGCTGTCCCCGTTCAGACAAGAATACAAACCTGCACTTCACCAATACCTAAAACCAAGCTGCAAACAGGCAGCTTTCTTCTCAACTATGAGTCATGCATTGTCATGGCACACTCTTGACCCATTTTAACTGGGCTTTGTGTTCAAGCCCGTACTGCCAGGAAAATAAAGAAAGCAAAGAATGAAAGCAAAGGAGACAGAGATCCTGGCCCGCATTGTATTTTTACAGCCTGTTTTCCATCCTTTGTTTTGGCAAATGTTGCAAAAATGTTTAGGGCTAAGGCAGTAAAAGTGTTCTGGACTCAGATAGTAGACACAATAAAAAAATTTTTTTGAAAAGCTGTGCCTGAGAAGTATCTTTCTGGGAGTTCCACTCCACAAACCCACACTTAAAGGCACCCACATTTGGCTCACATGCACCAGGGTCTGGCTCCAAGACATGTGTGGCTACCTCAGGCCTACTAACTACTGGCAATGTGAAAAAAGGTGCCTGCAGCGGTGCTTCTGGAAGGAAACCATTCTTGGGGAGTGCCCTCTGCAGAGTCTAAAGGGCAGCAAGACTTTGCCTCTCAGGGAACACTGAGGCAAGTTCCTTTTTCTTTAACATTACCAACAGGAAGCAGGTCCGAGACAGCCATGCAGCTTTGGAGCTGGGCCCTACAGCAGGAAACCTACAATATGTGACTACACCCCCTCTTTCACATTTAAAAGGAAAAGTTCAGCATTTTTGATTGGACCAAAAGATAAAATTTAGAATTTTATCAACAAGTACCCCACATACACAAACTCTAATTTTTGGAACTGTCATGCAGTGTGGGTTCACTAGAAGCCAACATTGTACTAGTATTTAGAAGAAAATATTTTAATACAATGGAGGACCCTTGCCCTAATGTATGTTACACTTAATGATTATTTAGTGGAAGTTCTACAATCCTTGGAAGGGCTTAATGAAAAGGAAATTATTGTAATATTTAAGGAAAAGAGGAAAGTGATAAAATGCTCTTTTCCATCTGCTCAGCAGACCTTCACATATGACATTTTTCCAGGATCAAATATGCAGTAAATAAAAATGCATATTTTAGGTACTGGCATTTAAATGTGATCTGTATTTAAAAAGGATTGCAAAAGTGAACCCAGCCACCACTGCCTTAAACATGTAGAAATCTTAGAACTATAAACCACTTCTATAGTCCACACAACTATCTAGAATCTCTCTGACAGAGACCCACAATTTCTTTACTCACATACCTCAAGTAACATTTGGCGTCTGGTTTCCCAATAATCTCTGTCTTCATCAAGGTCTGAGGATTTACAGAAGAGCTTTGGGCCCTCTAGGAAAGGGGATAAAGAAAAGCTTCAGCATTTGATGTTTTTAGTCTTTCCGCTGCTCTATGAAAGAAGGATGTTATCACAGCAAGGCAGAGATCTCACGTCCTGCTGTTGCTGATATGTTTCAATTCTTATTTTATTGCTGTTACTCATTTTATCTTCCCCACTAAATTCTGCATGAATTATGTCCTTGTTCAAGGCAACGATTTTCTAGGTTGTCCTAACTGAGGCGCGTGCTCCTTCCTGCCATATGGCGTTCCCGATATTGTGTGTGTTCTTTTTTAAAATTGCTGTTTGTCAGCAAAAAGGAACATATTAACACCTGGGGAGGAGAGATCACAACCTAACAGCATCCCGAAACACCTTCTAGGGAAAGAAACAGAAATAGCAACTTCTGCCCTTGGATAAAACATGTTATTTTAAAACCAGTGACGTGAGTTGATGACGAAGTAACTAAAAAATGTAAAAATAGGAAAAGCAACATCAAAAACTTTTTCAGAAATGAAAATTTGAAAGCCATGTGCTTGGGAAGGAGGTCAAAACAAGCAATGTTAAAGCTCTGGCATGAAGTAACCTGGGCACTAATGATGACATACATATTTGACATATCTATTTGACATTAATTTAGTAAAAGAAAAAAAGTTCTAGCTTTCACCTTTCAATCTATCATCATCTTGGGAGAAGAAGAAAAATCTAACATTGGAATGTGGTTGAAGTGGTGACCTGAAAAACACAAAGACATCAAAAAATAAGATGATCTGGCTTTCAGCACAAATGGGACATTCAGCTGGAATAAGCAGGAATTTAAAAACCAACATTTCAACTAAACTGGATTTAATATATAAATTTATTTAGTATGTTATGTTTATTGGAAACAGAAATCAGACCAATTGCTTTGTTGAGCAATGAACTAACTGACAATAAACAGACTTTTATTAAATTATTAGGGACTCTAAAGAGTGTATTATTCACTGGTGCTTAGAAAGTGAACATTAAGGTTTGCATACAGAATTCACAAGGGGAGAAAGCACAGGATTTTCTGCCTCATCTTCTTGCCACACCCTCCTTCCCTGCCACCCCAAGCCTCTTCTGAATGGAATAGAATATTTATTGTTTTGACTTATATGCCGCCCCCATAGTACTTGGAGCACTCTCAGGGAGGATTACAATATAATCCGAATTACCACATAATAAGGCAAAGAACACTGTGCCCCTCCACTGAGCTGGGTATTCATTTTACCACCTTTGGAAGGCTGAGTCCACCTTGAGCCAGCTGCCCGAGTCCATGGGTGTTGAACTTGGGTCATGAGAAGAGTCTTGAATGTAGTACTGCAAAAGGAGCAATTGCCAGCATTTCGGCAAACCCCAAGTGCTTTTGATACTCTGTGAATGACATACTGCAGCTGCTTTGGGAATGCACATTTTGAGATGGGCCTGGAGCAGGGGAAGACATAATGTGGCCTTCCAGATGCTGACTGAATTTCAACTCCCAGCATTCTTCACGGCCAACTATATTTGCAAAGGCTGATAAGAGTGTAATCTAGCATCTGCTGCATACATGGGCTTGCTTACCTTCCTATCTGGGGTTTACTAATTCCACCACTTCTTCAGGAACATTCCGGGAGCTTTGAAAAGCAACCATGGGGGCTGAGAGAATTCTGGGGATTTCTAGTTGGGTATGTAAGTGCTTAAACACTGAATACTCTCACATGTAAGTGTTACTTACACTTCTTTAACATCTCCACTTTCAACTATTTCTGGTTCATCATCCTCTGAACTGCTGTCCTGAAAACGTGGGTCTTCTTGCCACGCAACTCTTGCGGGCTTTATTGTTTCAGTTATGTAGGGCTCTGGCAGGGAAAGAGATTAGCACAGTTTATTCCTTGTCACAGCACAAGATACAAATAATTATGGAACAAAATGATCCAGAGGAGTTTTCAAGCACCATGCTAACACTGCCTAAAACAATTACCTCATATTTCCATGTGTTGCATATAGAAAGGGCGGCCAATGTATTTTGAGCCTGATTAAAAGATTGGTTTTAATCTTTAAAGCCCTAAGTAGGTTGGGTTCATGTTACCCAAAGGAATGGGGCCTTCCCATGTTGAATTCAGGAGACATCATTTGAAACCCTCTTCCAACTAAAACCAGGCTCCAAATTAAAAAAAAAGTTTCATCCTCTGCTGCTTGGCAGTTTTTATTGGTCGATATGCTGCTGCTTCAGACATTGTTTTATGTACAGATTTACTGCTGAATTTCACATTTAAAAATTACTGTATACTGCCCAGAGAACGTAGGCCAGTGACTTGCTTAAAGTGTAACACGTAACCATAATACAAACCTCTGTTGGATTTGTAAATGTACCTATAGCACTCTGCGGATGGAGAAAGCTTCATTGTCCATGAGTACAGGATATCTAATGCGGCCTGGAGCCCTTCCCATCCAACGATTCAAGAATGATAAACGAGATGTGAATATTCCTCCTTCTGAAATCCCTTCTAAAAGATGCTTAGACCTGGTGTCTGTCTCCAGGAACTGCGGACTTCAAAGCAAATTTCAGTGGGCCAGTTAGGGAGAATCTACTTTTGTGTGCCTTATGGACATGATTTGATGCACAGATGTGTTGTAAGAAACAGCTTCCTGTCCGTGTTAACAGTTCGAGATGGTACATGAAGCGGGTGTGCTTCCTCACGTATGCTAGGTTCACCTACATTACGTGCTGTACAAGTCAAGGCAGAGGCCTTATACTGACTCTGCAAAGCAGCAGGGGACCCAGTACAGATCATGGAGCAGTGGTGTGATAGGTTAACGGCCCATCCCCGTTTTGAAACAAGCTCATTTCCTCACATTTTCGCCATCCCACGTCATTCCAGGATGATCCTTGGACAGAATATTGGCCCACAGACCCACTGAAAGCGACCAATATTAATCTAAAACCATATCAAGGGAAGGCCTACACAAAACAGACCACAATTGCCACACTTCAAAATCAGGAAAGCAGAAAAGCCTGTTATAGACCCTTCTGCCTACACTATGAACCTAAAACTACAGCCGTAGAATATGCACTGGTACCTTCTTTCACAGGTAGTCTCTCTTCTTCAACACCAAAAAAGGAAAAAGTGAAGCCGCCACTGTCCTCCTGGGTGTTATTTCCAGCACTCAAGTTTAACGCCTCTCTATCAGGGGGAGTCTGTTGCCCCTCATCATCGTGCTTATCCCACGGCAATTCTTCCATCTTCTCCTCATGTTTTGTCGATCCAAATACTTCTTTTAAATCCACAGAGACGTCGTAAAACATTTCTTTCGACACCTCAGGCAATTTCTGAGCTTCCTCTTTCTTCTTCTTCTTCTTAGCTTTACTAGAAGAATTACACATGAACAAATGAGTACGGTTTATATTTTACAGTTTTTAGCATCTACTGCCTTGGTATGAGGGAATTCCAGGGAGTTAACTGCCCTGGGATAGGGACAGGCAAGGGGCTGTCAATGGATAGGGAATCCCTGAAAACTGAGTGGAGGTACTTTATAGCAGTGGTCCCCAACCCCCGGGCCGCGGACCGGTGCCGGTCCGTGGACCGGTCGGCACCGGGCCGCCTGGGGAGGACGGGGAGGCTCCTCCCCTTTTCCTCCGCCGCCCTCCTCCTCCTCCTCTTCTCTCCCGCGGGCCGCCGGTGGAGGAGGAAGGCTGGAGGAGCACAGGAGGAGCAGCGGCGCATCCTCCTCCTCCGCCCTCCTCCTCCTCGCCCTCCACCACCAGCAGCAGCAGGAAGCTGGGGGCCGGGCGCGCGGGGGGGCGGGGAGGAGAAGAGGCACTGGCGAGCCCCCCACACGCGCACGCACCGCCGCCGCAGCGCGGGGGCCCCCTCAGTCGAAAGAGGAGGTGGGTGCCCCTCCTCCTCCTCCTCCCCCTGGGGCGCGTGCCCTTTGGCCCCTCCCTGCGGCCGCGCTCCAGGGCGGAGTGCCGCCGCCGCCGCCGGACCGCACCTGTGTTGGGGGGCGGGCGGGGGCGTCGCGGGTCGGCCTGGGTGTTTCGCCACCGCCGCGACCCCCGCGGTCGCCGCCGCCCCTGCGACCCCCGCATCGCCCCAGCTGCTGCTGCTGCTCCTCCCGGCGGCGGCGGCGGCGGCGGGAGGGGGAGGAGGAGGAGGAGGAGGCGCTACCGCCCTCGTTGGAGCCCCCCTTCGGGCGGGGCGGGTTCCGCCAGTCCCCAGCGGCCGCCTCGCCGCCTCCCGGAAAGCGGACAAGTTCCAGCAGCAGGTGAGAGAGGCGGCGGCGGCGGCGGGCGCGCGGGCTCCCCTTCTCGGCCCGGAGACTCGGCGGGAGGGGGCAAGTCTTGGTGGCGGGGGGGCGCGCGGGTGAGCTTTGCCCGCCTCCTGAGAGGTGGCCAGGTGTGTGTGTGTGTGTGTGTGTGTGTGTGTGTGTGTGTGTGGGGGAGGGCTGAGGAAAGGACACTGGCCTCTCCGGGCGCGCGGGGACGCCACCCCCATCAGCCTCCCTCCTCCCCCTCCCACTCGCCCGCCCGAAGGCCGAAGCCGGAATGGCCCGACAGGAGGAGGAGGCGGGGCCCGCCCGCCCAGAAGCCCCAACGCCGCCGCTCCCGTGGCCCCCCGCAAGGCACACGCTCCAAGCCCCCACACCCCCCCTCCCCCCCTCCCTCCCCCATCCCCCATCCCCACACCCTCCCCTTTCCCCCCCCCGACCCCCGCACCCCCATCTCCCCCTCCGCACCCCAGCCCCGGGCCACGGAAAATCATCAAACATTTACCGGTCCGTGGGGACAAAAAGGTTGGGGAGCACTGCTTTATAGAAGTACTGCTTAGTCCCTTTCATTACAACTAATTCTACAGTATTTAGGAAAGTAAACCTCCCTGGGTAATTCAGTTTGCACTAAGGGGGGGTGGCATAGCGAAACAAACAAGCAAATAAAAGTCAAACTGGTCCCCGCTCTGCAATTTTAGGGGATCTGGGAGTTGCAGGAAAGTTAACTTTCTGGAACTGCTGTCTACCAGTACACAGACGATATCACTTGCTAGCTGCCATAGGTTTAATCATATTTAGGAAAAAGCCCATAATAGAGAAGTTGGGACATCCTTCTTCCCTCAGCCTTTTTTTCTGTATTAGTTTCAGGGCATGCAGAGCCTCCACATTTGGTGGTTCTGATTTTTCCATTCTGGCTGCCATTTCATATAGAAAAGGAATTCTCCTACATCGTGTCCCATCTTCAGAAACAGCACCCCATCTGAGGCCAGCACAGGAGGGCTCACCACATGTTTGTTTTAATCTAAAAGATCTAGGAAGCAAGGCCATCGCCTCTCTGAGGCCTACTTCATAGCAACAGATAGCCCCGAAACCACCCTTAGCCTACCCTTGCCTTTTCTAACGTAAACCAAGGGCTTTCATCAAATTAAAATTACTTAAATAATAAAGCAAACGGAAAACCAACCCAACTAATCATGGTGTCACCGCTGCATAAAGCAGAAACAGTTACTTAAATATTAGATTTATAGTACTATTTCTATCTGGAGTGGAGAGAAACAAGATGATAAACTGATAAAAGCGAATAACAAGTTCGTGCTAGAAACAAGCTACTGAAAGAATAATTACCTCTCCTTTTCAGACATTTCCAGCTTTTTTTCAAATATGGCATGATCTTGCCGTGTAGGATCATAGCGCAGGGCATTCATATCTCTTGAAAAGGAGACAAAAAAGGAATAGAGTACTCTTATTGAACGCAGATGGCACTGGCAAAGTTGAATCATTCATCAAGAGACCTAGACTTTTCTCCTATTATTTGTTATGAAACACAATAAACATACATACAGTCAGGCCCATTAATATTGGGACATCAACACAATTCTAACATTTCTGGTCTCTAGACACCACCACAATGGATTTGAGATGAAACGAACAAGATGTGTTTTAACTGCAGACTGGCAGCTGTAATTTGAGGGTAGTTACATCCAAATCAGTTGAATGGTGTAGGAATCACAACAGTTTGCAGATATCCCACCCACTTGTTAAGGTACCCCCAAAATGGGTCAATTGGCTTCTCAGCTGTTCCATGGCCAGGGGTGTGCTATTCCCTCATTACAACGAGCAGATAAAAGGTCCAGAGGTCAATGCCAGTGTGCTATTTGCATCTGGAATCTGTTGCTGTCAACTCTCAAGATGAGATCCAAACAGCTGTCACTATCAGTGAAGCAAGCCATCAGGCTGAGGGAAAAAAAACTAATCAGAGAGATAGCAAAAACATTAGGCGTGGCCAAAACAACTGTTTGGAACATTCTGAAAAAGAAGGAACACACCGGTGAGCTCAGCAACACCAAAGGACCTGGAAGACCACAGAAAACAACTGTGTTGGATGACCGAAGAATCCTTTCATCCTGGTGAAGAAAACACCCTTCACAACAGTTGGCCAGATCAAGAACACTCTCCAGGAGGGAGGTGTATGTGTATCAAAGTCAACCATCAAGAGAAGACTTCACCAGAGTGAATACAGAGGGTTTACCACAAGATGTAAACCATTGGTGAGCCTCAAAAACAGGAAGGCCAGATTGGAGTTTGCCCCATGACATCTCAACAAACTTGCACAGTTCTGGAACAACATCCTATGGAACCAGAAATGTGAGAACTGTGTTGATGTCCCAGTATTTATGGACCTGACTGTATTTGCATTTTTAATGGAGACAAAAACGAAACAAGCCAATAAATAATCTAGAAGGTAGAAGTCTAACCCTACACACTTATTCAGAAGAAAATCATGTACGATGACACACATTTAGAAGACGTGGCATAGGGCTGCAGCCTTTGCTGACAAGAAGCACAACACGGAGGGGGCTACTTTCATTCCTTGTTTGTGTGACTCCCACAGGCAGCTTTGGGAAAAAACAGTGGACCAGACAGGCCTCTGGTCTGATCCAGCAAGGGTTTCCTGGCGGTGTTGGGGCAACAGTAAATTTTGCTTGCACTCAACCACCACCAGTTAGGAATTCGGCAAACTGGAGATTCAGGGCATTCTATTCATTCCTCCTCTTGGATTCAGAACACCAAAGCATAATTTCCCCATTAAATAACATTCCCTACTTGAATTTTCTGGTGCTTGCAGCCTGCTTGCTAGGTTTTGGAGGCTCTACACCAATATGCACAAGATGTTTCAAGATCTCAAGATTTTTCTTTTTTTCTAAAGCAAGTTCTCCTTCTTCCTCTGCTTCCAATTTCCTGCATGCATCTAAATGGAGTGGGGAGGGGGGGAAGAGAAGAAACACAAAGAAAAATTAGAATGATACCACTCTGACTTATTTATTTGTTTGTTTATTGGATTTTTATACCGCCCATCTGGCAGTGAGGTCACTCTGGGCAGTTTACAACAATTAACAAATTCATACAATTCATAAAATAAAACCATAAAATAGTAACACAATAAAATAAAAATAAAAATAAAAATAATATTAAAGTGACATAAAACAATGTATTATTATTGGCAGGCTAATCAGTTAATACCACATTCTGCTTTTGCTTTTATTGCTGAACCTATGTTACACCTTAAAACAGTTATCAACGCAAGGCAATCCTCAGTTTACTCTCTCTCTGCTTTGCCGTGATGACTGAATTCACAGACTAAGCACAATTAGGGCTACTGGAGCTGCTCAGCCTTAACAGACTGCTGTTTCACAGGGCTCTGTTAACTTACAATATCAAGCAGCACTAAGCAGACAGCTGGAGGTTTGGGGGGGGGGTGAGGAGAGAGAAAGAACAGGCAAGTAGCCTATTGTACACTTCCAAGTTCAATCCACTGTTATGCTTAGTGTAACTCAAAATCTGCTTGAAGTGAGTCTGTGCTGCTGTTCAACATTAGAACACCACATCTCAGTGGGCCTTGGGCTCCTGCACCCCACCCCAACCCCCCTGCTACGCACCTCCTTTTTCAGCGTGGCCAGGAAGAGATCACAACATGGATGCTTTAAATGAACCGCTTCCATGTTCTCTAAATTCTGAAATGAGTGATCTCAACAATCAATTGAATTAATTGAAACAAACCAGCTTCATAAACATAAAGGCTTGAAGTTTCTCAGGATTTGGATTACATGGCAATAAGCAGCTAATGAAAAAAATACAGTAGAAATCTTCTGAACTCTATCTCGTGGCCAAATTGGAGGAAGAGAAGGAGGACACGTCTCAGACTCCAGTGTCGCGTTATATCCAAACATGCTGCCTAGCGCCCCTCTGCCACAGCAGGCCTCTTTTCCTGCTAGTCACCCCTGTCTTTGGTTTGAGCAATTCTAGACATCAGTCAGATAAATTAGAGGAGGGACTTAATTGCTGCCTAGTGGTTGTACAATTGAGATGCTATGTATTAGAATGTAAAAAATAATTCAAGACATTTGTAGCGATATAAGCATCTCAGAACTCCTGAGTTGGAAGGAAGCCTATTGATTACTGAGTCCAGGCCCCATCAAGGAAGCACAGTGGGGAATCAAACTCCTGAATTTTTTTCCCAGGAACATTTTAAACTTTGATACTGGGTGTATACTTTTATTCATATGCTTATGGTGCCTCTCATAAGAGGGGCCAGCTGTGATCACCTAAGGCTGATGAGATTACTTGCCTTGCCACCTACCATTTTAGGGAATTTGTATGGTCACCAGAATGTCACCAGAAACAGAGGCCAACAAACCCCTTCTAAGTCATAAGAACATAAGAAGAGCCATGCTGGATAAGGCCAAGGGTTCATCTAGTCCAGTTTCCTGTATCTCACAGAGGCCCCACCAAATGCCTCTGGGAGCACACAAGACTAGATATTTGTCTCCTGATACCACTCCTCTGCATCTGGCTTTTGAAGTACCTTGGGTTTTTTAAAGCCTGGAGATTACACGTCCCCATCATGGCTTGTAACCTGTGATGGACTTTTCCTCCAGGAATCTGTCCAATCCCCTTTTGAAGGCATCCAGGCCAGATGCCATCACCACATCCTGTGGCAGGAAGTTCCACAGACTAACAGTGTGCTGGGTGAAAAAATAGTTTCTTTTGTCTGTTCTTACTCTCCCAGCCCTCAATTTGAGTGGATGTCCCCTAGTTCTGGTATTTCATGAGAGGGAGAAGAGCGTCCCTCTATACACTTTACTCATGCCCTGCATAATTTTGTACGTATCAATCATATCCCCCCCTCAGGTACCTTTTTTCAGACTAAAGAGCCCCAAATGTTTTAGCCTTTCCTCATACGGGAGGTCCCCCTTTATAATGAGAAAACTCAATGAGTGTTATCAGAAGTTGCAATGGAACGGAAGAAACAATATTATTCCTACTAACATTGCCATTACTATTATTAATATTAACACAAAAATATAACACAAAATCTATAAAAATTATCTTCCTTTTCTAAAATTTGGGGTTGAAATTCTATTAGTTAGCATAGTATGTCCCACTAGAGTAAAGCAAAGCAAAGTGTTCTGCTTATATACTGCCCCATAGTGCAGCCATTTTTTCCGCATTGAAATGGCAGGGGTAGCTTCCTAATTAAAATTGGAAGCCTAGCTGTGGTGGCACTAATCGCTCACCTGCAGCTTGGTTTCTGAAGTTCCGAATCCGATTAGAAAGATTTTTTTTCCTAGGGGCACCCCCTTTTGGAGCTTAATAACTCAGCCTCCTGACCTCCAAACCTTTCCAAATTTCAGGGGATTTCAGGGAAGAGCTTGAGGAAGCTCCCCTGCCATTCTGTTCTTTTAGGAGCCAGGGGAGCACAGTGTTTCATTTCATTTCATTTTGTAATAAAATTACTTTAAAAATTTATTACAAACAAAACAAAATGAAACTTCTAAGGTGAAAGTCTCAGGAAACTTCAACGGGTCCAAAATGCAGCAGCCAGACCTCTGACTGGGGCAGGGTAAAGAGATCACATTACACCCCTATTAAAGCAGCTCCACTGGCTGCCAATCAGCTATTGGGCACAATTCAAAGTGCTGGCCTTGACTTACAAAGCACTGTACAACATGGATCCTAGCTACCTCAAAGATTGAATCTTACAGGATGAACCAACTCAGGTGTTGAGATCATCAGGAAAGGCCCTTCTCTCCATCCCACCACCCTCACAGGTATGTGTCATGGGAACCCATGAAACAGCCTGCTTGGGCTGCTGTGCACAGACTCTGGAACTCCCTCCCACTAGAGGCCAGGGCGGCCTCATCTCTGTTGTCCTTCTGGAAACAGGCAAAGACCTGAATGATGGACTACCTATTATGTATCTTTATATGAATCTATAGGTTCACATAGACTTTGTGTTTATAACTACTTATAACCTTGCAGCTTTAATGTAATCTTGTCTATTAATGCTGTAAGATGTCCCTCAATTCCTTTTTCTCAAATACTTGAACATGTCTTAATTATACTGGACTGTATATTATCACTCATTACTGTTGTTAGGGTATAACAGTACAGTAACTAACAATTGTAAGTAAGTTGCTTAACAGTTTGTAACTGTAGTAAACCAGTCAGGGATCAGCTGACTGCAATGTGTAATCCACTGATTATGTAGTGGTTAGCAAGTGTAGGTAACACTTGATCACTTCATCCCAATCTCCTGAGGATGATCCATCCTGAGGATGATCATCCCAATCTCCTGAGGATGATCCACACGTCTCTGCTGAAGAACTCTGTGACTGCAAGAAGGAATGCTGAAGAAAGCTGTTTATGTTATATTGTTATTTTGTCAAGTTATTCTTTGTAAATAAAACTCTGCTAAAAAAACATAATAACTGTAAGCCACCTTGGGTCCTTTTCCAAGGAGAAAGGTGGGGTAAAATACTCTAAAATAAATAAATAAATATTTTCCATTCCATGCCCATCTCTATGAATAATATTAAAAGTTCAGCAATATTGCAGCATAATGCTTCTACTTCAACATGTTTTTGTAAGGCACTCTGCGGAGCAACGAAGAGGAAAGCCCCTGACCTTCTTCTTGTTCGCTGTCACTCTCAAGGAAGCGAGCATCCATACGGAACCTTTCATCTGTCCCAAACTGTGACTGCAGACGCATAAGCTACAAAATGAAACACAAGTAAATGTACAAATGTGGTGCTGCACATACGTTTAACACATAACACACACAACTTGGTATATTCTAGATAAAGTGGTACCTTGTATAAAGGAATTAATTCGTTCCAAATGAAATTCTGTTAAGCAAATTTTCCTTTATACAAATTTCCCATAGGAATGCATTGAAAACTGAGTACAGTAACCCCCTGCCTATCGTAGGGGTTAGGGGCCCACCCGACCTACGATGACTGAAAATCCACGATATGCGGATGCGGGTCGGGTGGGGCAATCATATCCCCCTGCCGCCGCTGGCACCCCCCCAAAAAAAAAGAAGTGAAAAAGTTTAATAATCTAAGGTTAAACACTGAAACATATGCTTATATAAAAAGTTCGACAGCAGAATACAAGAGGAAACCAGAAGAGTTGATTCACTAACCTTTTCGCCAGTTTTACCCTCAAACTGCGGTTTGATTCTGAATCTCTCATCTTCTTCATCCTCAGTATTTGATTCATCATCACTGCTCTCAAACAACTTTCCAGAGGGCTTCGTGGTGAATTCCTTTGGTAGAGTAAGAAATGCACACATGAGTGGATTTATTAAAACTCCTGATCACAAGCTCTGGGGTTTATTATTTCTTTTTTCAAAATGTTTATACCCCATCTTTTGCTTCAAAAAGACTCAAGGCAGCTTACAATATTTTTCACAAGGACTAAAAGCTAAAAAATAAATTATTCAGAGTATTAAAATAGTGAAACAAATAGTTTAATAATAAAACAAGTGGATAAAAACTTTATAATTCTGGAAACATCTTTTTTAAAAAAAAAAAAAGACAACAGCCCCATTTAAAAAAAAAAGACACCCCCCTGAGAGGCAGGTCTTTGCCTGCCTGCAGATGAAGGCAGCACAGCCTGACCTTGTGTGGATTAATTTGGGAGTATCACTTCCAATTCTGTTCACCTCCACCAGAGTCTCAGAAATCTTGCCTATCTTTTTTAGCATAGCACCTACTTTGGTAAAATAAGTATCTCTGTCTTAAGGTAGCTTATTAATTTCTTTTTTTTAAAAAACATCTACCTCAAATTGATTTTTTTACTGAGACATTATTCTTCCTGTCGTTGTTTGTGCATCAAGCAAAATATTGTAACCTTCATCACCTCTTAAAAAAAACCTGGCAAACATGCAAGGGTCTTCTCTCCATGCCTGAATATACAAGGCATGTATTTGACATTCCAAATCAGTATTACAGGATACTGTAAAAATCCTATTAAACAACTTACTTTTCCAAGATTTTTGGAGCTTCCTTCTTTAACAACTTCTTGTCCTCCAGTTTCATCTTCATTGTCTGAATCAAATACTATGTGTTTCTGTTTATTTCGTGGCTGACTTTCCTACAAAATCAATCTGTAAATCATGAAACATTCCAAGCAGACATGGAAGTACCAATCAAGTGAACAAGGAGCCTGGGTTTGTTGCAGGTAAAAAGGATATCCTTATTTGTTTGTTTGTTTTAATAATTTTTATTTTATACGCATAACGGGATATCTAAAGGGAATGAGTAACAGGAATGAGTAATGGGAATGAGTAGCAGGATTCTAAGGATAAAAAGGCATTTTTAAATTAAAAATATGTAACAAAATTACTCCAACAGTATAATAGAGATTGTAGCTGTTAGTGTCAAAATAATGGAACCATTGTAAAATGCTTTTTTATTGATAAAAAGGATAATCTGAAGCACTTTAGAAAGTACCAAATTTCAGGGACTAGACACCAATGCATCATATGCACTGTGTAATCCTAAAATGGTAGTCAATGCAGTTGTGGCTGCAAGGAGGTAAGATGAATGTATGAGAAGTGAGACTACTATACAGACAAACACAAAATGAACACTGACAAATGCACTAGCAAAGTTGTTAAACTATGTTATAACTTAGACTAAGTAAGTGATTTTACAAATATTGTGACACTAGATTAATATATTTCATTAATCCGTCATCCTAATTCAAGGCACAGTTAAGAAAATTGAAATTCCTTATTTTATCCATGGGACTTTCTCACTGGAGGTCCTTTGTTCAAGGACAGCCAATTTAAAATTAGTTAGAGACTTCCCATTTAGGACTACACATTAAGACATCTGATGTGGATTTTACTCTTCACACAAAAGGTTGCATAACAATTAGCTTCTGCGGCAAAGAGACTACTAGGCAATGCCAGGGATCTCCGTGCACAGCTAAGGAAAAGAAAACCTGCTGAAAACTTTGCAGAGTTCGTGGCATTCAATATGGAGTACCAGGAACTTTGACTCAGTCTAAGGAAATTTCCTATGTTTCCCACAGCCATTATGGCATTTCCTTGAGCCGCTTATTTGGGAATCCCTGGCATTCAAGAGGGATTATTTCTGAATATGTCTGTGCAGGATCTTATTGGTGTTTACTGTCCCTTTGTATTCAATGAATCAGGTGGGATTTTCTTCCCATTAATGTGAAATTAAGGGTTTTATTACTAATCACAGGGAGCATGCCAGAAGTATTAGTTATTAAGTGTCATATGCTGTATTGCTATGCAACCAAATGCCATACAAGCAGTATCTGATAAAATCATTTCTTCCCCAACACAATCAGTATCCCCCTCCCCGGTCACAAATGCACACCTCGTGACCTACCAGACACGTTAGGGCTCCCTGAATAAGCTTCTTCTGCTGTTCCCACTCTTTTTGCCTCTCTTGGAGGGCTATCAACCTTTTCTCATTATCCTGCAGGTGCCTCTCCTCTGTATTGAGCTGGTGTGTTGCTTTGGCAGAATCCAACAAGGCCTCTTCTTCACCTTTGCAAGAGCGCCTCGCGTTTTTACTCTGTGTGTGACCTTTAATGCTGTTGTCTGACTCTGTGGTCTTGGCAATGGATTTCGGGCGTTTCAAGCACTCATTTTGAGACACTGCACTTCCACCAGTGTTTTCCACCTTATGGTCAGCTGCACTTGATGCGCGGCTGCCAGAACTCCCTTTGTAGGGGTCCATTCCTTTTATTGAAAGTGATTTGAGAGCCTGCTTTTCACTCGACGTGTCTGAAGCACCTCCGAATGCTTCTAGTCCAGTGTGACTGGAAGAGGCTTCCTTATCTTTACTTGCATGCATGCTGAGTTCGCCTTTTGTCACCTGGCCAGAAAGGGACCCTATTCCTCTAAAAGGCTGAATTCTAAAAGCTGCCCTTTTCCTCTTTGGATTCTCTTCATCGGATCCCTCCTCTAAAATGGCAGAGAGGATTTCTTCAGGGCAAATCCCCTTTTTTGCAACGGGGGTAACCGCAGAGGCCTTTGGAACATGGTTTGTGTTGTTAACCTGCTTTTCACTTGATGTGTCTGAGCGCCAGGGGTCTGAAGCACTTCCGAATGTTTCCAGTCCAGTGTGACTGGAAGAGGCCTCCTTATCTTTATTTGTACACATGCTGAGTTCGCCTTTTGTCACCTGGCCAGAAAGGGACCCTATTCCTCTGAAAGGCTGAATTTTGAAAGCTGCCCTTTTCCTCTTTGGATTCTCTTCATCGGAACCTTCCTCTAAAATGGCAGAGAGGATTTCTTCAGGGCGAATCCCTTTTTTTGCAACAGGGGTAACCGCAGAGGCCTTTGGAACATGGCTCGTGTTATTAACCGGCAGTGCTCTGGCTTCTTCCTGAGTGCCTTCATCTCTTCTCTCAGTGTTCTTACAAGGCCAGTCTTCCCAAGTCCTCCAACGTCAGCTCTAGCCGGTAACAGCTTTGCATCAGAGTCTCATAATCTTCATCCCCTTCGGACTCACTCGTATCAAGCCACGAATCAGCACTTTTCTCAGCCTCAGATGTGTTGTGATGAGTGCTGTTCTTCCGTTTCGGCGCAGCTTTGCCATCGGCTCTTTTGAACACGGCCCTTTCCTCTGCTTTTCGTTTACCTGATGTTGCCCCATTTAAGTCAGATGACTGAGAACCAGCAGCCTGTATCCTTGGCCCCCTATCTTTTCCTCCTCGGCCTGCTTTGGCTTCCTCTAGAATTTCATTTTTCTCCTTTTCTTTTGGTGGTTTAGCCACAGCTATAATCTCATCGGTGTCAGCTGAATCATAGTCTGTTTTGTTTTGAGCGGTCCTTAGTCCTCCGCTGTGGACCTTTGGGGCACCATGACAGTTCTGTAAAGACCAATGCGTGCTATATTTCAACTCAAAGTTATCTCCAACAATTTCCATATTATCATCCAGTTCAACATTAGGGCTAACTGTGGTTGCTCCTCTTTCTCTTGCTGCCAGCGCTCGGATTTCTTCTTCAGAATCCATATCACTTTCTGACAGACTGTTTGTTTTCTGACGGTATGTCAAACCAGCCCCTTGCTTTTGGCCATTGGAGTGCGCCCCATATTGCTTTTTGTTGACCGGTGGGTGGCTTTGAACTAATTTTGTTGAGATGGTTTTTCTCGCTCCCGACGATAACTGGCCACATGAGTTCAATTTTGTCCTGCTTAAACTGTTGCTGTCTGGTGCTCTCATTTTCTTTTTAGGCAGCGTCTTTGTCGCTGGAAACAGTCCTTGCCGTTTCTTACTGATGCTGCCGTCACCCTCTTCTTCCAGATGCCAAGTGAGCTGGGAAATGGGCACCGTCTCTGTAAGGTCTGGATCCAGTCTTTTAAGATTGTGGCAATATTTTGAAGGGTCGTATTTGATTATGTTATGGATTGAGTTAAGGAAAAAAATCAAATGACTGCTTTGCTCAAACATTAAGGGGAGAGATACAATATCCCCCTCCCCCCAAAAATCACTTTAGGAGAGACTCTAGCATATAAGAAGCCTGCAGCCCCCAAACAAAGCATTTGTATGCTTAATTATATGGTGCTCCTAAATAGGGTGTTAATGTCAATTGAAGATATTTAGTTGAGGGGGAAACATGTACAGCACATTTTCCATTATGTTCAAATCAAGAAGCCACAAAAAAGAGCCACAAGACACCATAAGGCCGCAGCATCCAACTTAACACTGCAAGGCTGAATCTATGCCAAGCTGCCCGAATAACAATCTATGTTATAATGTGCCGTAAACCGACAGCTGGCACACCAAATGATGTACTCAGCCAAGCAGGACAGCTTATGCACCAAACAAGAAAAAAACTGTGCTGTCAGAAAATAAATATATGCAGCTGTTCACAGGAAACCATCTCCTTGTTAATGTATCACTAACACTACATTTTCAAAATGCAAGTAAAAAGAAATGGTAAGGGATACTGGGGGCAGCTCACAGACCAAGTGAGAGGGGAGTCTCAAACCAAATCTTCTGGGTGGTGTGGATGAAGGTACCTGATGTCCTTCTGGAAGCAGACAAAGACCTTTCTCTTCAGGCAAGCTTTCTCTGAATGATGGAGTACCTATTATGTGCATTTTATATGAATCTACCATACACAATCACAGAGACTTTGTGTTCATAACCACTTACAACCTTGTGCGATTGCATTGATAACTGTTTTCAATGTTACTTTCCATCACTCATAACTTTTACATGGAATTTTTACTCTCTAACATCTCACGCTCTCTTGTAGCTTTAATGTAAAGTTGTCTTTTCGTGCTGTAAGATGTTCCTCAATTCCCTGTTCTCAATACTTGAATACAGTATGTCTTAATTGTACTGGACTGTATATTGTCCCTCATTATTGTAAGCCACCTTGGGTCCTTTTCCAAGGAGAAAGGTGGGTAAAAATACTCTAAAAATAAATAAAAAATACCTAGATTCTACACATTTGCTTGAAATACAACACATAAATGTTTTCACAATCATTGGATGAGACAATTGGGGTCCTACACATTTTCATTAGTTCAGATTAAATATTTCAAGTGATTGTCCTGTTTTGGCAAGACAGAGGTGTGATGCCATTTCAGTGTGATATAATTAAGAATTGAGCAGTGCTAGGTTTTCTTTAAAAAAATAATATGCAAAAAAAGGATATTTTGTTTTTGTGTTGGTTTTTCAGGTGGAGGATTGGTAAGACTCTGCCAAATTTACTAACAACCCAGTCCTATTAAAAAGAGAGAGAAAAATTAGTAGTATGGCTTTGGAGATTTAATACAACAGTTTGAACAAATTAGTGTTTTGAAATAGCAGCATATTTTAAGCAACCTCTTAACAGCATACTGTTAAGTGAAGAGACCTCCTAAAATCAAGTAGACTTAACAGCTATGCTAACTAAGTGACTACACTGGAAGTTTATTTGATTCACATCAGCATGATTCAAGGCCTCTTTTGGGACTGTATTTAGTTTAGGGGATTACATGAAGAACCTGACTTGTTTTTTTTGGGGGGGGGCAGTGTCCTTACTATCCCCTCAAATTGATGCAATCTGATCCTCTAACTCCCTTCCTTTGATACCACCTCTTGCTGATCCCCTTTTACAGTTTGCCATCAAGCCACTGGGACTATTTAGAGGGTTACATGGCAGTAGGGGAAATTGGGACAGTTTTCCAGACTCAAGCTGCTTCACTCCTGAATTGAACGGAATTCCATCATACCTTATGATTTGGTATTTCTGTCCCTGGTACTGCTTTCACATGGAAATCTGCAACTCCTGATTTCTTCATCGACTCTATGACATCTATCATGCCGTTATGGGTTGGTTTTTCCTTTTTAAAACTTGCTTCTTGACGTTCCCGAGACAGTCTGTATAAAAGCAAATAAGTGTCATTTTAAAAAATGAAATGAAATGAAATAAAGAACACCTATTGTATAATTGTATTCTTGTTGTTCCTAGATTCACTGACTGTAAATGTCTTCAAGGAAGAGCATAAAGAATTTAGTCTGCAACCCGACAGTAAATTTTTACATTATTTGTAATAAATGAACATGGGTTTCTGACATATGGTCAATTAACAAAAGCAATGGCAACGATCAGTAGGATTTACTCTACCCACTGTATTAAGGCAGAAAAAATGATGCTGAATTTTGTGTGAGGACTGTGGATTCTGTTTTTAATTTGAAATGTATGTTCTCTCTCTTCTTTCAACTATTTTGCTCCAGATTTTGGTTAGCGGATGGTGAAGGTCACATAAAATATAAAGCAGATCCTGCTTCCTAGTTTTACGGCAGTTATTTCATATAAATTTCTTCTGCATTACACCTATCACAAGGTACATTTGGGTGGGCATTTCCTAGGTACTATGATCCGTGTTCACTGGAAGATTATTTTGTGGGATTTAATAACATGGGTACCTTTGAACAGATGCAAACAGTTATTTCTCAGAAGATCCTCAAGATTACTCATTTGTTATACTAACTGATCACTTTAAAAATGACTGCAGTGCAGCACCCAATGGTTTTCACTAAAACCCGTTTGCTAATACTTACCTGTGTAAAAAGCTCTCTTTGGCTAATTCTATTTGTAGCACCCCACCTTTCCACTTTGTCTTATTTAAAATGGATATACCTTTAAAAGAAAAGAAAACAGTCAGAGCTATTAACATATATTTTGGGGGCCCGTTAACAAGTACTTCCAAAGTATCTCAAGTACTGCTGGATCAAGGAAAAGAACAGGAGCTACTGTGAATTTTCAGGGGACAGACAAATTTATTTTATTTATTTATTTATTTTCACATTTATATACCGCGCCTATTCCCACATAGGGGGACTCAGGGAAGCTCAAAACTACAGGCTCCAAAACTAGTTTCTTCACATTGACAAGTGTTTCACATTAGAGTGAGTGAAAAAGAAGTCTACGCTGGTAGTTCAGGCAGGCAAAGATAAAGGATACTTTAAAAAGAAACTGGAAAAGTGGAATCATCGGAGGCTGACACTAGCAGAAAGAGAGAGCATCCAGAAATAGTTGGCTGAAAACATGATTTTGTGAACATGTGAAAATAGAAAAGAGTTTTATGCCCCTTGCTGCAAAAACTTCTGGATGCAAAAGTGCAAATCCTAGTCCCCAAAATCTCTGGTGGCCATGATTTGTATTGCACATAATTTTTTTTTCTATCTTGTCTTTGGGCTGATTTAAAATGCTGTTTTTACCAACTGGAAGCAGCCAGTGGTCACCTCATGTTTGAGAAAACAAATCCTTCTATGGGTAAAATAGGTTCCAGAGGGATGATGACATTAGATTTACACAGCAACTCACACCCTCCAGACCCTGAGAGAGGGGCCACTTTGGGGGGCATTTTTTAAAATCTTATGTATTTTAGGAAAGCAGAGGGTCAAACAGGATGAACTGGAGGAAGACAAACATGGCCCCCAGATCTATGGAAGCAGCTCACCACTAAGTGGGAAGAATATCATAAAGGACGGGGGGGGGGCATGGGTGAGACAGGAGAGTAGATGAGGGTATCTTGAAGGGTCAACTTGTTTTAAGACTTTCCAGCAGCAGCCCTCAGTGAGACACTAAGGCATTGTTTCACAATCAACAGAAACATTACATGTGGACAAGACAGTTGAAGAGAAAAGGAGCTGAAGTGACAAAAAACTGCAAACTTCAATAGACTTCTATCCACACATTTCAGTGCCATATACTTACACTTTTTAAGTTCTTTTTCTGAAACGGTGATGTTAATATATGCAAAGGTTTTTGTGGGTTTCCCTGTTTGAGAATGAGAATATAATTACTCAAAAAACAGCAATTAAAAGACTCTTAACTAAATTTTTAATTAAGGTTTTTTTTGCCCGCACCGCTTCTTGCTGAGGGTTTCCCCCTCTTTATTTAATTAGTTTTTGTTTCTTTCCTTTCCTTTTAACTTGTTATGCACTGTTGGTTTTATTCTTGTTTGTAAACCACCCAGAGTTCCTTCTGGAAGATGGGCGGTATAAAAATGCAATAAATAAATAAATAAATAAATAATATAATATAATAATAAATTTAAAAAGTTACTGTAACAACATATTTCTATATATGTGCTTAGAGAAGACCAACAGATAGTATTCTAAGATGTGACTAGAATTGCAGGGTGCGGCTGTTATTGCAAATGAGATATTAAAATGTCTGAACGGTTTTAAATATTACCTTCTTCATCTTTTCGAGTCACAATTTCTATCCCTGAAACTTTTCCAAACTTGCCAAATCTTTCCTGAAGTTCCTCTTCTGATATTGTATGGCCAAGTCCTCCAACGTAGAGTCGCTTTACAACTGCTGTTTGCTCCATATTGAAAAATTCAGCAATCGTTCTGGTCCGACATAGCCTTTTCGATTCATGCCCTCTTCTGTGAAACGACAGAAATTGAATGATGAAAGAACCTCTATTTCTAGAACCCTATTTAAAGTTTCAGGAAAGGGAAGGGGAGATAGCATTCAGTCTCTCCCCCTTCACTTGTTCTTAACCTAAAGGAGAATATTTATGCAATGGGAGACATGAAAATCAAGGGTTCCTGTGTGCGTGGAGAGGCTTTGCATATGGCACAGCCTTTCTTGCCAAGTCTCTAATCCTCTTGTTTATAGGCAGCACTTCATTAGTGCAGCAGTATTGGCAGTATTGGCATGGTGGCTCAGCAGACTAAGGCTCCAAAAACTGTTGGCTGCAAAGTCGGCAGCTCGGCAGTTCAAATCCCGGGTGCCACACAGCAGAGCGAGCTCCCGCTGTTCACCCCAGCTCCTGCAAACCTACCCTGTTTCCCAGAAAATAAGACATCCCCTGAAAATAAGACCTACTTACAGTTTTGCCCCACACTGAAATATAAGGCATCCCCCAAAAATAAGGCCTCCCCATAATAAGATAACAATAAATGTGTACTGTATTTTTCTTCATGGAAAAAATAAGACATCCCCTGAAAATAAGACCTAGTGCATCTTTGGGAGCAAAAAATAATATAAGACACTGTCTTATTTTCAGGGAAACACGGTAGCAGTTCGAAAGCATGTAAATGCAAGTAGATAAATAGATACCACTGTAAAAAGCAGGAAGGTAAAACAGTGTTTCCTTGTAGCCATGCCAGCCACATGGCCATGGACGTGCACAACACTGGCTCTTCATCTTGAATATGGAAATGAGCACTGCCCCTAGAGTTGGACACAACTAGCACAACATGTGCAGGCAGAACCTTTACCTTTTACCTTATTCTTGCATTATGTAGTAGACATGAGCACGGAGCGGCGAAATTCTTGTTTCCGTTTTCGGTTCTTGTTATCGTTACGTAACGGGTAACGGTAATGAGAATTACTCCGCTCCAGCTCGAACCCGAACCGAAAAAGAAAAATTGGGTCTGATTTTTTTGTTGTCGTTCATGGCATCGCGGCGATCGCGCGATGCCAAGCAGCACAGAAAAAAGTTTTTTTTAAAAAAACAACAACCCCCCCCGATTCCCGGCCAAAAAAGCAGGCAAAAATATGCCTGCCTTAGTGAGGGCACCTACCAGAGAGGGGTGGTTTCTGGGGGGGTCCCCAGCCTTCCCCCCTCTCCTGTCCTAGGCTGCTGGTACCAGGTTGGGGGGGCCATCCTCGTCGTCTCCATTTGCCATGCGGTGGGGGGGAGATCCAAAATGCCGACCACAATATTTATTTTTAAATCATGGTCCAAAAACCCACCAAAGCACCACAGAAACATTTGAAAATTAGGTATTTTAAATGCCTGATTTTTATAGTAGCAGCAGTGGGTTTTTCTTGCAATAAAACGTCTCCATTGATTTTATTTTATTTTATTTTATTTTTTATTTTTTTACACCTGCGCAATGATGGGCTGGCCATGGGATGGGACCATGCAAATTTTTGGACCCATTCCACCAATCGCATGGCCAGGTTTTGACTGAGACTTCTGGATGTGCCAGAGGGCATAAAAAGCCCACTAACCCTAACCCTAACCCATACACCAGTACACTGTCCTTCTTAGTGGGTCAGAGGCACCCAGAGGTGCAGCCAACTAACCCACCCTAACCTTAACCGTAACCCTAAGCCTAGCCCTTACCCTAACCCCACCCCTAACCCAGATCCGTACGCAAGTACACTTTCCTTTTAGTGGGTCACAGGCACCCAGAGAGGTGCCTCCCACAGCCCACTATCCCCCACCCCTATCTCATTCCCTAACCTGTACGTCAGTACGCTAGTACGCTCCCCTTCTTAGTGAGTCAGAGGCACCCAGAGAGAGAGAGGTGTCTCTGCCACTTACCTCCCACCCTAACATAATGTAATGTATGGTACGCGGCGGCTTCACGTTACGCTTCCCTTCCCTTCCCTTCTTAGTGGGTCAGACGTCAGAGGCACCCAGAGAGGTGCCTCCCAGAGCCCACTTACCCCAACCCTAACCCTAACCCCAACCCAAACGACAAACGGAAACGACAATTTTTTGAATATTATCGCGACAAACGGAAATGACCCGAAACGGACCCGCCCCGACAAACGACAACTCGAAACGTCATTTTTTCTGGTCGTGCCCATCTCTATTATGTAGTATAGAAAATTATAAGAGAACTTTGGGATAGATAAGGAAAAAAATTATCCTGAAGAAAATGCTGAAGGGGAAAATCTATAAATAGATGTTTCAACCATTACCAGTGGGGGGGGGGAATCCTGTTCAGACAACTGAGGCAGAGATCCATGATACATGAAATGCCAACAAATAACAACACATGCCACAAATCATTATGGGGCAAGTGTGCTTGATGGAGAACAACTAGCAACACTGGCACTTGAACAAGTGAGACATGTCAAACATCATCACCACAGCCCACATTTTAAACAGTTTACTATTACTGGTTTAGCTTAACTACATAGGCAGGTCAATTTTGCATGGGAGTTTTTACAATAAATACTATACTACAGTTCAGCATTAATTGCATTAACAGAAAACAGTATGTACTGTACTACATAAAGCATGGATTTCAAGCAAATAGAGAAGGAAGGCAGAAGACTCATTTCACTTTAACACATTCCTTCTTTGCTGTTATGGGCTGATCAGAAATTGCAGTTCAAAATAAACTAGCTCATTAAACAACCCAAATTTTGCACTTGGCTTGCACAGCAAATAAATTTAGCCACAATTCCTGGTGCAAAAGCAAAAAGCAAAGCAAGGATCTCCTAAAGTTACTGCAACTGAACTGCTTTATTGTCATTATCGCTAACATAGCATGCCCCCCCAGGGATGTCTGCCCCAGATGCCATTTTAAGGGGGCACAAAGGAGTCCAGGTAAGATGCCCACTGGGCTGGAGCTCCGCGGGAGATGTGGAACTGCTGCCACTGTAGCGGATGGTATCAGGAGACAGATATCTAGTCTCATGCGCTCCCAGACGCATCTGGTGGGGCCACTGTGAGATACAGGAAGCTGGACCAGATGGGCCTTTGGCCTGATCCAGCATGGCTCTTCTTATGTTCTTATGTTTTAGGGAGCAATGGGGTGGGGACATTGTTTCCCTACCGGTGTCACGGTCAGATCACCACCTGCTTTCCTTCTCCCTGTCGATCGCGGCCCCTCCCCGCGGGGATCCTCGGCCACCTGTTTGGGCCCGCCCCCGGAGGCTACTGGACCCAGCTCAGTTCCGGGAGGCCTTCGGGGAGCTTCCTGGCGGCTTGGCTGACAATCTGGCCGAGGTTGCGGTAGACCAGTGGTTTGAATCAGCTTCCCACACCGTCGACTGGATCGCCCCTAGGTGCCTCCTCCGTTGCAGAGCTTGATCTTCGCCGTGGTTTACGGCAGAGTTGAGAGCAATGAAGCAGGAGCGGAGGAGGCTGGAGAGCAGCTGAAGGAGGAACCGGACGACATTTAATAAGGCTGCAGTTGTTATCCAGACCAGGCGCTATGCTCGCGTGATCAGGGAGGCTAAAACAACACACTACTCCCTAAGAATTCGTGAGGCCTCGAACCGCCAGGCGGAACTCTTCCGGGTGGTTTGGGACCTCACCAATCCTAGTCTGGTAAGGCCTCTTCCTACTGAGTTCAGTAGTGAGACTTTTGCAGCCTTTTTAAGATCGAAAATAGAGGCCATCTGGGCCGGTCTCGACTCCTGTTGCACTAGCCCATCCTCGGCATCCCTTGACACTGCACCCCTCGCTCTCCTCGACTGGTTGAGTTTGGGCCTTTTTGTCCTCTTCGGAGGCCTCCAGGGCTATTGCCCACTGCCGGCCCGCCATCTGCTTAGTTGTTAGTTTATTTGCAGTCTTACACCAGGGGTGCACTCTTTTGTTTTAAATTGTCTGTGTATTGTAGTGATTTGTCATTTGTCTATTGTTTGACTTGGCTGAACTTGTTCAGCCTTTGTAAACCACCCAGAGTTCCTTCGGGAAGATGGGCGGTATAGAAGTCCCACAATAAATAAATAAATAAATAAATAAATAAATAAATAAATAAGAAGGAGTGAGAATTTGCCATCCCTTTGCATTTCTCTCCCTGGACCTCTTGTGCTGTTCTTCAGCCATCCACCTCTTGAGCTTCCAGCATGGGGGCCCATCAAGTGCTGGTTGTTACAGGCTTGCACTTTGGTTGCCCGCTCTGGGCGCTGGCAATGCATGCTATGCCACTGGTTACACCTTCTTCTAATGAGCCTGAAGAGTAGGGCTCTAAATAATGTGGTACATACCAATAATGCCCTTGAGTCCTTCCATTACTGAAAGTAAAAGTTGCTGCATTTATGTATAATCATACTATTTTATTGCACTTCTGATATTTTACTATAAGCAGGACAGAAAATAGATTGCAAAATAAAGGAAGAGATAGGCCCAGAACACACTATGTAGGTAGTGAGCAGGTTATTCAAAGACGGTTAAAACCCCCCTTAGCAGGTACCACTCAGGTTTCAAAGAACATCCTCACAAAATTGTATACTTCTGGTTTTGAAACTGGAATAGAAAAATCTTTCTAAATTACATCTTGGAGATTTTAAATGCAATGCAGCAGCTCAAAATGACACCAAAATGCTGGCTTCACAAAGGCTCCTGAAACAAAAATCATTCTTTTAAATGTTTGTTTGGTCTACCTCAGGGCTGTTCAACTTTGAACAGGCCAAGGTCTACTTTTCCGGCCCAAAGTACCTGAGGGCTACTACACTAAAACCTCTACTTACGAATTTTACCTGTTCTGAGCACATGCTCATAAATAAAAACGTTTGTAAGTAGAGCAGCAGTTTCCCATAGGAATGCATTGAAAACCAATTAATCTGTTCTGGAGGGAACAGATTTTAATGTGCCATGGCCCTTGAACTGCCCCTCTTGGCTGAGACAGGGAGGGGTGGAGAGCACATCCCCTCACTTTTTTATTGATGGCCGGCAGGCTACTTTTGAACCCTTCGTGGGCTACCAGTAGCCCGCGGTCTAACTGTTGGGCAGGCCTGGTCTACCTTATAAGATGATGGCATCCATACTTAGTAGAAAGAAACGGCACACCCAGCCCCCAGTACACAAATGAGTGTACTGGAGAACTCAAAAGCTGGTCATGTGGTTAACAGTCACATTTGTCAACCCATAATTAATAATAATTGTTACCTGCTGTCAAGTAGATGCTAACTTAGGTTGATCCTCTTTCAGGATTTTCTATGAACAGAGTACTGTACTCAGAAATTATTTATCACACCCTTCTTCTGGGGGCACACTGAGGCCATATATTGGTTGCATGGCTACACAACCCGGCTTTTCTCCTGGAAGGTATATTACTGTATACACCAGTGTTGGCGAACCTATGGCACGGTGGCCCTCGGAGCCCTTTCTGTGGGCACCCGACATCGCTCCTTCACAGGCACCTGTATTCAGGTTAAATTGCTGTATTGGCACTTTGCAGAAAATTAGTGGGTTTTGAATCGCAGTTTGGGCACTCAGTCTCTAAAAGGTTCGTCATCACTGGTATACACAGTACAGCAGTGGGGAACTGAACGATTGATGCTAATGTGCGCCAATTCACTGAGTCTCACTGGGTGAGACTGGCGAAGCTGTTTGGATGACCAGCAAAACGTTTCTCTCTCTCTTCTCTCTCTCTCTAGTGGCCATGACTCAACTTCCTGGATGACTGAGAATCTTCACAAATTCACTGACAGATAATAGATTCACTTATTGAATCTATCATCTGTTTCTCTATAACTGTCTGGTTTAGTTCTGTGACTAAGCAGGACAGATATAGACTTCAAAGGATAATTGGAACTGCAGAAAAAATTATTTTTACTAATTTGCCATCTATTATGAGCTAAAAAGAGGGCGATGAAAATATATACAGATTCCACACATCCTGGACATAATATGTTTCAATTGTTACCCTCAGGGCAACGTTTTAGGGCAGTGGTGGCCAAACTTCGGCCCTCCAGATGTTTTGGACCACAACTCCCACAGTCCTTTGTCATTGGCAGTCTAGGCTTGGAATTCTGGGAGTTGTGGTCCGAAACATCAGGAGGGCCGAAGTTTGGCCACCACTGTTTAGGGAATTGCATACTAAGACAACTAGCTATAAAGATAGTTTCTTTTCAAGTGCTATCAAACTGTTGAATAATTAATTTTTGCTTCTTTTCTTCCTTTTTTAATAATAGGTTATATTGTATTGTTGTACTGTGTTTTTATTGTTGAATATATGATTCTTATGTTTCCTTTTATATATGGAGAGCATTTTTAACCAAAACAAATTCTGGGTGTGTCCAACCACACTTGGCCAATAAAAAGGATTCTGATTCTGACTTGTTAAGACATCGGTTGACGCAGATGTTAAAGCGAACCCCAACTGTTTGGACTGTTACTGTGACTGCTACTGTTCTTTGCCACCTCTTAATCTTTTATATTTTTATGTGAACCGCCCTGAGTTCCCGTTTGGGAAGAAGGAGCGGTACATAAATTTGAAAATAAATAAAATAAATAAGCAACCGCACTAGAAAACTTCAGGACTGGGCTCTGAACGATCCCACGTGCACCCCACGGGTACCTACCTTACTTTTTCTCTCTCTTCCCCAACCCCACGATCAAGGCTGGAAAGGAAAGAGGAGGAAAAGACCCGAAGGGAAAAGACCCGGAAAGAAGGTGATGATGATGATGATGATGCCTTCTCGCCTGCATAACAGTCGGCGGAGTGCCTTCTCGTTCACCCCGGCAACTCCCACCGCCAGAAGAGCCGCGGCTCCTGGGCTCCAAGCGTGGTCAGGGCAGGGCGGTGTCCCTCTCTTGCCTTTCCTCCCGGAAACATTTCCACCCGGCACTTGGGTTCCGGCCTGACGACTGAACGCAGGTCCCCCCCCCCACCAGGTTCCCCCATTAATTAATCACACGATCCGATGGTTGTCCGGTTTCGTTTTACTCCTCCGTGTGCGAGGAGTAAAGGAGTCTTACGGTGCGCCTGATTGCGGCGTTCAAGAGACTCAAGCAAGGAGTGGGGTTTTTACTTCTTCTGCTTCCCCGTGTTTTCCACGGGGGAGTCGGGATTTGAACCCAGGAGGTAAAAAGCGTCACTTTCTACCCACGACACCGCTTCTCGGTAACCCTGCGTGAAGTCTCGCATTCCCAAGACCTTAAAATGGTCGAGGTTACTCCGCTTTCAATGCATTCCGATGGGATATTTGTATAAAGGAAAATTTTGCTAAACCTAATTTCATTTGGAACGAATTAATTCCTTTATACAAGGTACCACTGTATATCGCCTTTAGCAAGTGTTTTTGGTGGAAACTATAGCCTTTCCCCATTGCTGTCCGGTCGTGGCCTATTTAGACTTTCAGCCCCAAAAGGGGGGCAATACACTGCTCTCCCTTCCCTTTTTTTCCCAATCGGAAATTTTATACAGCGGCTTCCTCCCTGCTGCAATTCCTCGACAGATACTGTTTCACCGCCGGCCACCTATATTCGAAACACTGCCTGAACTATCTGGAGGATGGGAGGCAGTGGAGGGGGGGTGGGAGTGGGAGTGGGGGTGTGTGGGGGTGTGTGGGGGGAAATGGGGCAGTGGCGGCTTTCTTTTTTTCGTCGCTGCGGGAATTTTTTCTATTCGCATGGAATTCCCGACACCTCAGGACTGAGAGGAAGGCGGAAGGGTCCGATATTGGGTGTTTTTCAGAGCCTCGACGGTGCTCTCTTTTTTCAAACCCCCCCCCGCGAGTTCAGCGCAATGGTAGAGCCCGAGGCGGACTCCATTTGGCGGTTGTTTCGAGAGAGAAGGAGAAAATGCCTAGTTGGCGGGCGGCACCTCTTAGCCTCTGAGCGGCTTGGGCTTATTTTGGTGGGCCTGAGCGGGTAGGTGCCTCTCTCTCTCTCTCTCTCTCTCTCTCTCGCATGCTGTGTGGAGGGAAAACCAAACGGAGGGGCTGCCACTCTCCCTGCTCTTGTTTCAACGGCTTTGGCAAGAGTACCCCTGAGCATGTACAATCTTCCATTTGCCCCGCCCGCCTATGGGGCTGTTCAGCGGCAGCAACGGATACCCGTTATTGAGTTAAAATTGATTCAGCGTTGATTGAGGAGAAGCTTTAGACGCCATCCCTCCTTTAATTACTTTACCTTACCTCCGTCCGTTCTAGTCCGTGTGTTTATTATTAAGTTCTAGGCTTCTTATTTCAGGTACTTCTTCCCTAGAAGGTATGATAGTGTGTGTGGCGTAGAAGATGGATTGTCTCTGAATAAATTGATACTTTGGGTTCAGAGAGTCTCACTTAAAGCCATGCTATGTTTCTAGATGTCCAAGTTGTCTTGTGTGTGTGTGTGTGTGTGTGTGTGTGTGTGTGTGTGTGTGTGTGTCGTTACAGTCGTGACCGACCCTTCATGACTCCACCTCCATGGAGTTTTCTTGGCAGGAATTACTGGAGTGGTTTTGCCAGTTCCTACTTCCAGGCACCTACAGCACCTGGTATTCCCTGGTGGTCCCCCATCCACGTACTAATCCAGGGCGGACCTTGCTTAGCTTCCGAAATCAGGTGAGCTTGGATGTGCTTAGGGATGTGTCTTACAAGAACACAAATGGGAAGGTGCTCTTTTATTTTCAACCCAATCAAGTACAAAAAATGTTACCTCTTAACATCCCCACTGTGCCTCCCCAGAGGAGAGCTGGTCTATTTGTAACCTGGGGCATTGAGGAAGGCTCCACTGTCCAAGGAAGTCCCCAGAAGAAGAGAAAGGTAGACCACATTTGAGTACACTCTACCTATGATACTGTACCCTGAAAAGGGTCACCATAAGTTGGAATCAACTTGGCAGGATGTAGTTGCTGGGGAGACTCTTATATTTTTCTTAATTCCTGTTATTTTCCCCCCAGGAACCCTGGCATGTGAGAAATGGATAAGAATAATATTCAAGTTTATAGAGATGAAATAAGGGCTTTGGAAGAAGAAATTAAAATGCTGAAAGAAGAATATGAATGTAGCCAACACAGTTCAGTGGATTATTCAGATGGGAAGATAAGAACGGCTAGGTATGCAATTTCATTGTGTTTATCTTGCTGTTTCTTGGACCTAATTTTTCAATGACATGAATGCTTTGCTTAGAGTCTGGGAGCAAGTGGATTGAGATTACACCTGACTGCATTCATGAAGACAGCAGATATTGTAGAAACTGGATATATAAAAAGTTCCAGTGCATCCCAGAGGGCCAAAATATAAATCAAGTCTTCATAACACACTATGTATATTAATCACCTAGCTTTCTGTAATATAGTTTTCTCTCTTGACACTCTGATTTCATCCCCAAAACCAACTTCAGTACTAGTGTATTTCTGTGATAGTCAAATCCATTGGCACATTTTGGTCCTTGACCGTAAATAAACAATTATTATTATAATCCATTGGCACTCAGCTTATCACCCCATCTTGGGTCTGCAGCCTCATGTAATTGACATTGTTCAACTCAAGTATTAATAAACTTTTGTCACTTGGTTTTCTCTGTACTCTCAGCTTCATAGGGATATGTATAAACAGAGCACAGTGCTTGGGCTTTTTGTGTCTGAAGAAATACATTTGATTCATGAAACTTCACACAAATAAATCTGTTAGCTTTTACAGCACCAAAATATTTTGCCTTCTTAAAGCCTACACATATGTATGATATCATTGTATGTCAGCTTCTGTTGCACTCTTATAGTGCTCATTTTATATATTCCTTTAATGAAGATATACAGTGGTATCTCTACCTACGAGTTTAATCCATTCCAAATGCATGCTCATAAGTTGAACAATTCGTAAGTAGAGCAACCGTATATATAAAAAATAAAAACTTGAAAAAAATAAAAAAATTGTATGTAGAGCCAACCATATCTAAAATTTGTAAGGCAGCAGTTAAAATGCCAACGGTTTTCTGCTCTTAATTCAAATTGCTGGTAAGTAGAGCTGCTCGTAAGTAGAGGTACCACTGTATTACATAGTAAGTATGGCTTAGCTATGGGCTCTTTGGAAGACTCAACATACAGATAGCCTGTTGCCAAGCACTGTGTTGTATAGGTTGTAAAATGTATATTTTTTCACATTGTATAATGGGGAAAAGAATACAGTACTCGGATATGAATGCTGCATATAAACAACTTACTAGAGATTATTAACTACAGTTATTAGGAAGGGGTTGCTTTGGAACTGAAAATGTTTTGTTGCAGCAGCTGGTGCCCTTCCAGTTGGTATATGCTGAAGGAGGAAAATGGGTATTACAGTATCCCACTGTCTTTCCTAACATTTACATGTGCTGTAAAAATAAGGAAATTAAGCAGGTACTGTAACACAAATTGTTGCTTTTGCTAAATTTGTAGTTGAAATGATAAAATTATTCGTGTCCATCTGGTTCACTCATAATGATCAATAATCATGATATTTTTCTTCCCTTCCCTTATGCACTTGGATTTAGCACTAGTGGTCCTTTTTCTTTGAATGACTATTTCCAAGCTATGAAATGCCTTGATTTCAGTCTCGTTGTGCCTTCAAAGGGACATGTAGGATAAGTTTGCCATGTTCTGAGAACCCCCAGCATCCGTGGGATCCCGATTTTTTAAAGTTTACTGTACAATGCAAAGGAGCTTTCAAAGTTTTAAAAACCTCTCCGTGTGTACAAGAAAATAATGGCTGATAGCACCTTTCTGTTGCAGGAAGTCATCTAAAGGAAGCCCTCAAGAAGATCTTGAGCTCTGTGAATCATTTCCAGACTTGAAAGCTCAGCTTGATTTGTTCGAAACAGATCTCTCTTTCATAACAAAACTTACAGGCATTTGCTTCACATATTATTCCAGAAAACCTGTGGAGAAAAGTAAGCATTTTGACTATTTATGCCATGATTTACGTAGAAAATTGACCATGCCAAATGGAAGGTGAAAACAAGAACAGCAGACCCCACCACTACCAAATGGGACAAACACTAAGAAAAACAAGATTTGGCTAGAAAATTCTTGCTCCTGTTTGAGATTTGATTTATATAGAAAATAAATGTTTTACTTTTTGGTAGTTGAAGCTGTAGTCATAAACATATGTTCGTTGCATATTCACCACCCACTTAAGCTGATGTTCTGGATTTGAAGCAGTTTATTATAGTATTATGGCTTGTTTATATGGTGGGTCAAGACAATAATTACATTTTCTCTTGCATCCCTGGCTGTAACAGAGGAAAGAAATGACTTGTAGCAGGAACTGTGTTTCTTTGAAGAAGAATTGTTTTGCTGTATCTCTTCCACCATTTTGACTTTAAAAAAATTCTTGGGCAGATGCCCCTGAAATTGGTCATAGTGGCGAGCTGTCTTTAATTGATTGTCCTAGTCTCTGGTAGTCAAAGAGATGCTGGCCTTGTTAGCTTTATGGCTTAACGGTATGAAGGCAAGATGCCATGAACCTTGGTATACCCTCTTCTGTGGTATGGCCATGAGACCAAATTCAGATTTTTTTTGTTTTTACTCTAGATTAACTTCAGTTTGTTGTGATATCTGTTGTTAGATAAGTTCTTTGTAGCTTCACTGTGGTTTGTTGAAATTAGCCAACTTCAAATCTCATCAGTTGACTTGTTGAAGTGAACCTCAGGGAAGATTAAGAATAGTTTGGAGTCTAGATGTCATGTTACATTACTGATAATGTAGAGCGCTATAGAAGCTTCCAATTACCTGCCAGCCATGCCAGAGGAAGAATGGGAAGAGTATGGTGGGTAAGGTGCCACCCCTTCATATTTTAGTTGCTATTTTCCATTCAATAAATAGAATCCTAGTGGTGTTCATACTCAGCTTATGTAACTTGCATCATTAAATTTAGCTATTTGATGAGTTATTGGGAGTGTATCTCAGTTGTTCATACTGACATGTGACTGGCCTATGGACAAGGCACATCCTGGCACTTGAGCTGCAGTTGGCTGTAGTTGGCTCCTGCAAGGTTCACATAGTACCTTACATGGACATAAGCAGTTTTCTGGCTAATGTTCAAATTACATGTTCAAGTTGAAATGGGTTCATCAGAACTAAATGCATTATTCTAAAAGTATGTTTATGCTTCACTCATATGATGGTGCAGATGTTCTTGATTAATTATGTGAATGTTCTGGATGAAAGGATAGGACTCTTCTGAAGTCTCCTGGCACAGCGGTTAAACTGCAGTACTTCAGCCAAAACTGCTAATGACCCAGGTAGCTGGCTTTAGTACCAACTTCGCTGTAGGGGCAACAAATAACTTGTATAATTAAATTGTAAACTGCCCAGAGAGTGCTTTAAGACCCATGAGATGGTATATCAACAGCACATTTTCCACTTTTTGTTAGGTAGGTTTAGTGTTTTTAGTGTTTACTGATGTTTAGTTGTGTTTTTAGTGTTACAGATATTTTCTGATACATAAGAACATAAGAAGAGCCATGCTGGATCAGGCCAAGGGACCATCTACTCCAGTTTCCTGGATCTCACAGTGCCCCTGCCAAATGCCTCTGGGAGCACACGAGACTAGATATTTGTCTCCTGCATTTGGCTTTTGAAGACCCTGTTTTTAAGCCTAGAGATTAAATATCCTCAGACAAGAAGCAACTTGTCTCCCCAATTATATGTATTTTAAAGTTTCCATTCATTGCAGGTGGAACTAAAACTGCACATCACTATAGGTTATCGGGAAACTGTCAATCAGTGCCTTTTCAAGTGGAATTTCAGATTTTGGAAGATAATCAGGTAATTTTTACTAGTGCTATTTTAATACCTAATAAATTTTATGGTAAAGAAAATTACTAAAGTACAGTATATAAAGGAATTAATTCGTTCCAAATGAAATTCTGTTAAGCAAATTTCCCCTTATACAAATTTCCCATAGGAATGCATTGAAAATGGAATAATTCGTAATCACGGCTATTTTTATGTTGTACGGATTCGCCCTATAGGTGATTCTGTTAAGCAAATTTCCCCTATTTTCGGAATTTTTTATCTTGTACAGATGTTATACAAACAATTTGTTATACAAGGGTCCACTGTATTATTTTCCTTGCTGGTGAAATAGCTCAGTAGTGTAGGCATCTAGATGTAGAGACATTTAATTCCATACTGTCCTTCCTGGAAAATGTCAGTGGTTTTTGGCAAGCTGCATGGTCCCAGGGCAATCCCAAGAAGAAGGGAATGGTAAACTACTATGCATTCTCTGTAAATCAGAATTCACTTTACTGCACACAATTACTGTCATTTTAATTCTCATTTCCTTTAGTGGGTAAATATAGGCTTATATAGAGTCGGACACAACTGAACGACCGAACAACAAAATAGAAGCAAGATTGTCTCTGCCCACAGGCTTGCAAGCTATAAAAGAACATACAAAGAGGGAGAAATAAGGAGGAAAACAAAAAGGAACACAAACAGAGGTTCTAATATGGCATTTATGATAAACTGCTCAAATGGGAAACAGGTGCTTCCTTAACAAGGGATGGACTCAGTGATCCATAGGACCCCTCTCAACTCTGATGCTCTGAGTATTATGTTGTTTTTATAGTATCACTGTTTGAAGTTTAAAAAAATTGCCAGTAGATGGCAGTATTTGTGTGTTATGTACTGTCAAGTCTCTTCTGAATTATGGCAATCCTAACAGGGTTTTCAAAGTAATTGAGATAATTAGGAAGTGGTTTTATCATTTCCACTCCCAGTGAGTTTCTATGGCTCAGTGGGGATTTGAATCTGTCTGTTGGATATGTATCTATGTATTTATAAAAAGGTGAAGTCCTTAGTATTAACATATAAAATGTCATAGTTTTCCCTTTTTTTCTTTTAAATTTTAAACTTTATCCTTTTTCCAAAATATATAAATACCATTCTTTTTAGATGTTGTTGTGCAAAATAAAAGTGAATTGATTCTTTTTATAATGTAGATTTAAGTTCTCTGTTAATATGCTTAGACTTGGAGATAATACAATAATGGGATATATCATACAGGAAATCATGATGTAGTTAGAAGTGAATGGTAACTTTGGCAGCTAATTTTTAAAAAGCTTTTTGTTTATACAATACAGTATTCATGTTCCTTACATCAGAAACATAGACTTTACACTATACATACCAAATCATCTTTCTTTATTTTCTCACTAGCATATGCTACAAAACTGCCTGTTTCTACAACCTACAATCTGTTTAGGTATATCACTGTAAGTGCTGTGGCATAAATCACAATGGCAAACTTCTGCTAAGTAACAATATACAACATGTTGTGTATTGCGTATTCCTCATTCTGTACTGGATACAGACTTTAAAAGTTTTCCCATGTCAACACCTGTCAGTAAAATCTTCCACTCCAAAAGCCCCAAAGTAAGGCACAAGCACTGTAGGGTTGACTTCTCTCTTCTTCTCATCCTCTCATATTGTAATTACATATGGGATTTTAAGGTTTTTAAACACAGCAATTTTGTTGAGTCAAATATTTATACAACAGTAATGATGATGATGAAGGAATAATGATATTTTGTGAATACAGTGGTCTTCTGCTTTTCGCTGTTCATATACTGTGGTCCTGCTATATCACGTAATTGCAGTACCCTGAAAGGGCTAGATCAGTGATGGCAAACCTTTTAGAGGCTGAGTGCCCAAACTACAATTCAAAGCCCACTAATTTTTGCAAAGTGCTAATACTGTACAGCCATTTAACCTGAATCCAGGTGGTTGTGAAGGGGCGAGGTTTGGTGCCCACAGAAAGGGCTCCGAGTGCCACCTTTGGCACCCGTGCCATAGGTTCGTCAACACTGGGCTAGATGGAGGGGGAGGTTTTAAAAACCGGGGCTTCTAAAACTTTCCCCCACCTTCCCCAAGCTTCGGGCTTCAGCTGATTGGTGCTGGGGTGAGGAAACAAAAGTTTTTCTTCCTCATCCAGCACCTATGAGCAGGAGGCCTGGGGCTTGTCTCCATGGAGGCATTGTGTGCCGTTTCTCCCCATCCCCTCGGGGTGCTGGGAAGCGGCGTGCAATGTTTAAAAGGCTTTCAGCTGCGAAGCCAAGCGCTTGGCACCGTGGCGGAAAGCCCTTTTTAAAGATCGCGCACCACTCCCCTGCACCCTCCTGGGTGCTGCGATGTGGCGTGTGATGGTTAAAAGGCTTTCCGCAGCAGAGCCAAGTGCTTGGCTCCGTGGCAGAAAGTAGTTTTTAAACATTGTGTGCCACTCCCCCACACCCCCCTTACTGGGAAGCCATGCACAATGTTTAAAATTGTGCCCCCCCAGACCCGACCCAACCTGCATCCACATATCACAGATTTTCAATGATTGCAGGTTGGGTCGGTCCCTAACCCCTGTGATAGAATTGCTTTGAAATAGACTTAAAGTAAATTGTCCTGAAATCTTACCTCTTTTGACCACCAGAGGGCACTTTGTTATATGGAAACCTAATTTATGCAGATTGGTTTTGCTGAAGATCTGACATATTTGTTTTGTTTGATAGCAAATGAATCTGCATAAGTTTTTTTTAAAGTAACAATTCACTCTGGCAGTGGAGTTCCTCCCTTTCCTGTTCCTTTATTGCTTTTTGAGAGGGGTAAAGCACTGTTGTTTCTTTCACTGTAAAGGCAATTAAGGCAGAAAACAACTACTCCCAGGTTATTTATGCTTTCTCTTCCAAACCTACTGAGGGAAACAGTAGTAATTCCTGCTGAATCTTCTTGGTATATATAGATTGCATACAATTTCCAGTAATAAGCAATGTTAAATTGTAAACTACCAGCAGGAAATTGCCAGTTACTGTATGGCACTTCCTGTGTGCTAAAAAAGAGTACCCCACTCTTGGTGTCCTTAGCTTCAGCAATAGTAACTCTCACTCATGCACGATTCCACTAATCTGCAGAACTATTTTAAGAGGGCCTATGGATTCTCAGTACATGCATGCCATCACAGGACTTCTAGTTATAATACACACCTGTACTCTGTAAAGACTTTTAAGGGACATCCGTGTTCTGGTATTTTGATCGTTACAGTTTCTTTTCAATTCTTCCTTTATTTGGCTTTTGTTAAATACTAAAATTAGTATTTCCATTGACCTACAACTTACGCTGTGACATGCCACTGGGATGCAATCACTGGTACTAGATGTCGTACATAATATAATATGCCCCCAAATGTAAATCTTTCATGTTTACAGGGAATGCAGAGTACAGTGCTTTTCCCTCTTGAGGTATAAATTTGTCCTGCAAAGACTCTGATCCAAAGGAAACTGCAAGCTTGAGACAAGTAGCCAGAAGTTTTATTCGCCTAAAATCTCTTTCAGTCTGTTTTCCAATTGAACAATTGTGTGTGTGTGTGTGTGTTGTGTTGTTACAGTTGTGACCGACTCTTTGTGACTCCATGTCCATGGAGTTTTCTTAGCAGGAATACTGGAGTGGTTTGCCAGTTCCTACTCCAGGTGCCTACAGCACCTGGTATTCCTTGGTGGTCGCCCATCCAAGTACTAACCAGGGCCGACCCTGCTTAGCTTCCGAAATCAGGCGAGATCGGATGTGCTTAGGGTGGAAGCATCCAAATCTCAGGCCTGCTTGTAGTTCCTTTTAATGTTTTATTATGAAAGTTGATGATTTTACTCTAATTTTCATAGAAATGTCAATATTTTTAAATCTGTTTTATCTAATGATCATTTCATTTTTTCCAGAGTGATAAAAGTATTTTAGCCATTGTTACTGATCTTAATATTATCATAGAATCTGAAGAACATGCTGATTTAAGCAAGTTTGTATCCAGGTGAGATATCCAACAATATATTTTAAGCTGTTTTGTTCACTGCATTATTTTGTTATCCAAAATTGGATTATCATTGGCATTATTCAGCATTGCTATTATAATACAGTAGTACCTTGTATAAAGGAATTAATTCGTTCCAAATAAAATTATGTTAAGCAAATTTTCCTTTATACAAATTCCCATAGGAATGCATTGAAATGGAGTGATCCCATTTTTATGTTGTACGGATTCTCCCCATAGGCGATTATGTTAAGCAAATTTCCCCTATCTCCGGAATGTTTTATGTTGTACAAATTTTATGTTATACAAGCTGTTTGTTATACAAGGGCGCACTGTAGTGCTCTTTGAAAGAAAACATGAGTTGTTACCTTATTCAGATTTTGGATTGCCTGAAAATTCAGAAATGTTTATCTCCAGAAATAAAGTTCTATAGTCTTGTAGAGAAATGCTGTCCTATTTGTTAAATGGGGCTCATTTTATTGGGTATGATTAATGGGTGAAGGCTTTCGCTTTCATTCTTTAGAATTGTCATAGACTCACAGACTTGTAGCGCTGGAAGGAACTCCACTGGTGATTGAGTCCATTCCCCTGCTGATGAAGAAAATCTGTAGCTGTAACATTCCTGACAGATGGTTAACCAATCTCTGTTGAAAATCTATCACTGTCCAGTCTTTTCTAGACTAAACATCTCCAGTTGCTTAAGGCATCCTGTACTTTGAAAACCCTCAAAATACCTTCTGGCTTTATGGTACTTTTTGAAAGCATTCTGAGTTTTCCCAAAATACTATGTAACATTGACCTCTCTTTGACGCTCCAGGCTAGTGATAAAGTAGAATGTTTGATCTCACGCCACTTTGGATGTAATCTGGTTGCCTCTTAAACTGAACAAAGCCGAAAGAACTATTGCTTTGAGTGTAGAGATGTCATGACAGCAAAAGGTGTGATACCTTGATTAGAAACAATACTATATATTTTAAAGTACCATAACTTATCAGTTGGCAAGAGGTCTGTTTCTTTTTATAAGGTGAAATAAGGCATAGCATAACATAAAATGGTGCCTTCTAAGATTAATTTAATTGGTTCCAGGGGTCCATTTGTTTTATGGAAAAATTTTCTTAAGAGGCACTGTTTTCCATAGGAATGCATTGAAAACCAATTAATCCATCCTGGGGGAACGGATTACATTGGTTTTCAATGCATTGCTATGGGAATGCTGTCCGAACCCCCCTTAATTTACCGGCAGCCTTTCGCTGCCAGTTGATTAAGAGGATTTACCCCCAACCCAGCAAAAGGGGGGAAGCTTTTCCCCTTCTTTGCTGGATTGGGGCAGGGGAAAAGCTTCCTCCCCTTTTGCTGGCTTCCCCAACCCAGGAGAAGGGAGTGGGCGAGGAATGACTCGCCCGCTCGTCCCCTTCCTGCTTTGGGGCAGCCACCCCTCCTTCAAGGGGTCCGTGCACAGAGGCTGGTGAAAGGAAGGCAGCGCCTTGCAAGCACAGAAGGTGCTGCCTCCGCTTCACCTTGGGTTCTGTGCACGGAGCCATTTAAATGGGGGTAAAAGGGGGGGGGTTGAGCCGTGTGACCAAAAAACAAACAAATGCAAAACTAGGCTAGGTGATACCTTTGTAGGTCACTAATAAAATAAAAAAATGCAAGCTGAGCTTTCGATGGGAAGCCATCTTTATCAAAGCGTTGTACCAAAACACATTCTTGGCAAAAGATGTAGTCTGCCGGGCACTGAGATTCATGGCCAGATGATATCAGTCAGGGCCTGTTCTGATAGGGCAGGAGGCAGGGCTGGTGTTAAAACTGCATTAAAGTCCAGGATAGGGTTTCAAGACCAGCTCTCCAAACAAAGGGACATAGTCCATGCCCACCCAACCCCCCCTTCCCTCCATTTGGCTCTCAAGAGACTGTGGTCCCTGTGGCCGGAGGGGGTGTAGGGGACATAGATGCAAAAAACAATGTATTCCATTTGGAAGTTGGGCAAAATCTGGCCCTTCGGATGATGGGCGGCATATAAATAAATAAATAAATAAATAAATAAATAAATAAATAAATAAATAAATAAAACTCACTAGGTGTAATCAATTGGGGCCAGATGAAAAAGAAGCAATTTTACCTAGTGGTTGCAGTCATGGCCTCTGGTGTCTACAGTGTGCCTCCTCCTTCTTGGTGGTGGCGGCAGCTTTGATCCTGGCTTTCCCAACTGTGTAGCACCCGATGGACCAGGCTTTTGAAGTTCACATGTCCATACCCCCCTTGGGTTGTAGGTGTGCAAAATTCAAACACCTGCTCTGTAAGATGGATTTTTCGCAAGACATCCGGTAAGCAAACCATTTTCTTGCGAAAAATGCCTATACCTGGAAATTTCGTTCATCTTATGGAGAATTTGTCTTACAAGGATATTTGTCTGGTGAGATACCACTGTAATATATTTTGAAGCAAATGATGAAATCATTGTTAGAGTGCTGCTGTAGAACTTCCATTCCTCACCTGTGGGTAGCCTGTGGAAATGATTGCAGACAGTGGGCTAAATCTAACCTTGCACTTAGAATGGCAGAAGATGTATTTACAGTAGTACCTCTGCTTATGAATTTAATCTGTCCCGAGTGCATGCTCATAAGTAGAAAAATCCATAAGTAGAGCACCGTTTGCCCATAGGAATGCATTGAAAATTTTGATTTTATGTTATACAAACCATTTGTTATACAAGGGTCCACTGTATTTATATAATTATTTTTGCCTAATTTATAAGGTACCTTACTCATAGCGGTGGTGGTGGGGGACCCAAGGTGGTACACAGTGTTTTAAAAAATAAGAAATTTTAAAACAGAAGAAATTATGCATTAAAAATAAAGTATAATAGTAATTAAAATTGGCTTAATGATTTAAAACATTTATAACTTTTAAAACAAGCCTAGCTTGAAAAACAGCATCCAGGGACTCAGTTATGATTATTAAAAGTCTGCTTAAAGATGTGGTTTATAGTCATCCAAGCAAGATGTAACTAAGGCATGTATCACTGTAACCAAATGAGATGTCTTAAGGAATGGATGCAAGTTGTGTTCACGTTTTTAACTGTGCAAATGCAGTCCTGGACACTGCTCAAATCTGCTGATCCAAGCTCAGGGATGAATCAAGGGGTACACCAAATGTAGATCTGGGTAACCCCATCCAGCATAGGTGGCATCCCTCTCCCGTGCTCTGCCTCCTGATGGACAGAAGCACCTCTGTCTTGTTTGGATTACATATTCAATGTGTTTGCCCCTATTCATTCTGTTACTGACTTTAGGCACAGGTTTAGAACCCAGGTAGCTTCCCTGGAATTTAATGGAAAGAAGAGATAGGGTTGTGTTTCATCAGTATACTAATGAAATGGAACCCAAATCACTTGACAGTTTCTGCCAGTGGTTTCAGACATATGCTGAATAACATAGTGGACAAAACAGAACCTTGAGAGGACATCATAGACCAGGCATGTCCAAACTTCGACCCTCCAGATGTTTTGGACTGCAACTCCCACAGTCCTTTGTCATTGGCAATCTAAGCTTAGACTTCTGGGAGTTGTGGTCCAAAATATCAGGAGGGCCAAAGTTTGGACATGTCTGCCATAGACCAATAGTCAGGAGTCTCCCAGCACCATTGTCTGAATTCTCTGCTCCAGGAAGGAGCATCCCAGCAAGACAGCTGAGAAAAATATCATGGCCAATCGTATCGAAAGCCACGGAGAGGTCTAGCAGAATTAACAGAGACATACTCCTGTCCAGTTCCTGGCATCACTTACTGTCCAAGGCAACCAAAGCAGTCTCTGTCCCATAACTCTATCTACCATCTCCTTTCCTGTAGATTAAATCCATTACTTTGGGCTTTACCCTCTGGAACACTAGAGTGCTTATTACATATTCCGTGTGACTGTTTTCCAGATATTTGAAAATGTCTGTCCCATCACTTCTTCTCTTCCCCATTGCCTTGTAATTTTTAATGAAAGAAGTCACAAATTTTACAATGGTCTTTGGTTAAAGAGTATTAGTCCTGCTTTAATCTATAATTGGTATCCTTTTACTTTATATTGTCTTTCATATACTACCAGTAACTTCCTGATTCACTATTTGGCAGTAAGTACTTTGTAGCATAACATGAAAACGTCTGGCAAAATGCAGCCGTTCACATCTGAAATAAGTCTCTTCCATCTCATATATTTTTTATAAGGCAACATTTTTGTCAGGAATCCAGAAAAGAAGAGAAAACATGGGCCATAGTTTGTCTTGTAATTTTATAATAATTTAGTAGTAGTTGTCCCTCAGGATAAAGAACATCTATGAGTAGAGAGTAACATATGATCTAGTTACTGGACATTTACTTAATATAGTATAGAAGGCGTTAGATAAGTTGCATGACACATAAAATAGGGATACTAAAATCAATTACTTTGTGCATGTATAATGAATCATAACTGGACCGTTAGGAAATTATGCAGCAAATGAAATGAAATTTAAATAAGCAGCAAGAAGTCAGGATGAGAGGCGTGGGAAAAAGGAATAGAAGAAGAGGTACGTGAAAGTGCAGTTGGATTCTTAGAGAAATACAGAATGAGCAGAGGAAGGGGAAGGGGCATAATCAGGGTTACAATGTTACAAAATATTTTCTTGGGTCTGAACAGCCTATCTGTTATTGGTGGAATTGGATTTTGGGAGTCAGGGCTTCTTTGTAACTATTTGAGTCACTTAGTGTATAGGCATCAGAAAATAACAAGTGTGTTTGGACACTCTCAGCCATTACTAGGTGGAGTGGGATTGAAACATCAGTGAATTGAGAATAAACCAGTCCTCTTTGGTGGCTGGTATACTGTAGTTAGAGGTAATTACTGCCTTGTAGAGTTTAGGGATTCGAAATATGTCAAATTGGCTGTCCTACTACAACTTTCAGTGGCCCTTCCATTCATGTTTGGAGGAAGGAAATAGCATAAAAACCATCCATTGAGAATATATGTGAGAGAAATCTGTTTACGTCTGTACCAAGAAAAGATAACTCATAAACTTCCCAAAGTTTCTTTGAATTTTTGTAAGTCTCTTTGTATATAATTTCCAAAGAGTTGATCATATTAGAACCTATCTGGTAGTTGAGTCATGGCTACTGAACTTCTTTTTCTTGAGAGATAGAAACGTTTCGCTGCTCATCCAAACAGCTTCATCAGTCTGAATACAGCTAGTATTTGGAGGAGCAGCGAAACGTTTCTATCTCTCAAGAAAAAGAAGTCCAGTAGCCATGACTCAACTTCCAGATAAACGTACCTGGATGACTGAGAATCTTCACAGACATGTTAGTACTTGCAGCTAAATAACCAGGAGCCTTATGACATCTTTAATATTGCATAAAGGGCGTTTATACACGACCCCTAAACTCCGGGGGAAATGGCTCCCAGCTCCGGAGCTTAAAAATGTTTCCCCACCAGTTCCGGAGTTTGCAGACAATTAAGTGCGACCCCGCCCACTTTAGCGTGTCCAAGCGCACCTTTCAAGTACCTGCTCTTTGGAGGTGAAAATTATTTGATCTGGTGTAACGATAGTGAGTGCGGGGATCTCCTTGCTTCTGTTTGTTGGTTTTTGGCTCCCGCCCCTTTAAGAGCTACTTTTACAGAGACGAGAGGCAGAACGGAGGTGAGCGGCATGCTTTTCTTTCTCTTTTTCTCCCTCCCCTCACACAGCCAGCAACCAGGAAGTGTGGAGGGGGTGGGAACGCAGGAAGAGCGACGAACCCCTAAAATCTCTGGTCCGAATTTAAGTGGCCAGCGGATCTTAGGGGTCGTGTAAAAAGGCCCAAAGTCTCTGGAAAAAGAAAATAATGCTGGGAAAGATTGAAGAGAGCAGGAAAAGAGGCAGATGAAATACAAGATGAGTTGACTCCTGAAAGGAAGTCACAGGCTTGAATTTCCAGGAGTTGACGACAGGACACTTTGGAGATCACTCATTTGTCGAGTGACATTACAGCACATGACAACAACAAAGTAAGAATAAAGCCAAAAGTTACATGCCCAGAAAACCTAAATATGTTTTTTTTTAAAATACCATACTTGGGAATACTTTAGGAATCTCAGGACAGAAAAAAGAGCCTACTCAGTGGCTGTTCCCAGGGTGTGGAACTCCCTTGCAAAGAATGCGAGGTTTGCCCATCCCTGCTTTCCTTCAGCTAGCAGGCAAAACTTTTCCTTTTCAAAAAAAAAAAAAAAAAAAAAAAGGCTTCTGAGGAAATGAACAGGCCAACTCAGAACAGCCTTTTAATGGGTGATGCTGTGCTTTCTTAGTTTTGCTTTTCTTACGGCATTGCCTTCAAAGTATTTTTTAAAACCTTTCAGATTGTTTTAAAATGTTTTTTGCTGGCCGAATAGCTCAGTGGCCGTGTTCCCTCTAAGCCAGGCATGTCCAAAGTCAGGCCTGGGGGCCAAATGCGTCCCATTTTCAAATTCTGAGCGGCCCACTGCTGCTTCTCCCCACTGGCTCAGCCTGTCATGCATCCTTGCCAGCTGGCCCCTCCTCATACTGGATGGAGGCGTTAGTTTGCTGCTTTATGTTTTGCCTGCCCTCCCTGCTTCTGTCCATCCCCCCCCAGCCACCTGCCCAGCCTACCCACCCCAGTTCCGTTCCTGCAGCATCCTCCCTGCCTCCTTGCATGTTATAGAGACTTGTCCAAAGTCTGGCCCGGGGGGCCTGGGTCGCTCCCCCTCCCCACATTTTCACCTCACCAAATCTTGCAAAAAGTTTGGACACCCCTGCTCTAAGCTGTGTGGCTACGCAACGTTGCATTGGTGCTGCATAGCCAAGCCAGTTTGTGGCTGGAACCTCACACACACATGAGACAGGGCTGCCCTGCCAGCAGAAAATTAGCAGGAATGTTGCTCAGTGGTTTAGATATCTGGCTGCAGCGCCACAGGTTTGGGGTTCAATTCCCCTCTGTGCCAGCCTGTGTGTGTGTGTGTGTGTGTGTGTGTGTGTGTGTGTGTGTGTGTGTGTGTGTGTGTGTGTGTGTGTGTGTGTGTGTGTGTGTGTGTGTGTGTGTGTGTGTGTGTGTGTGTGTGTGTGTGTGTGTGGTGCCTTGGGAAAGCCAGCCAGTCCCAGGTTGCCCTGAGAAGAAGGGAAGAATGAGCCACAGGGAGCACTGCAAGAGATATTCAGTCACTTCACTTTGCATCAGGTGATTTTATCACTTTAATTTTGGTTAATTTTGTGTGTTAATTTTACCACTTTGTTTTCTTTTTCGCTGCCATCTTATATCTTATATCTTTATCCTATGTTTTTTATTGGCCTTATTGATCAGTCTTTGTTTTACATATGTTTTATTTAGTTGATTTGTATGGATTTCTTTTGTTGTGAACCACCCACAGTTCTACTCTACTGTATACAAAAAGATAGATAGATAGATAGATAGAAATAGATAGAGATAGATAGATAGATAGATAGATAGATAGAATATGATGATACATTGCCATATGTGGATGACATGATTGATACAGTATATCTGTCTTAAGGTGCATACAGAACAATTAGTTTACATGTGGGTGTTTGAAATTCATGTTAGGATTGTTGCATTACAATCACTCAGTGAACTGACTCTTTCCATAATAATTCTTGAAAGGTTTTTTTTAAAAGTACTGAAGTATTTTAATTTAGGTTTTGACAAGTTGTCAGCTGACGTTTTTTCTATTCATAGTGTGGCAAAATGAGTATTATTCCACATCTGGATTCAATTAGGCATAGCAAGACTCTTAACATCTGTCTGGAACAGATGAGGACAAAACATGAAGCAATTCTTGCCATAGCTGGAAGAAGTCATTATTAATATTTTTATTCATTTGATACTTGAGTAATTTTTTTTAACTCAGAACTAATTTTTCTGAGAGATATAAGGTAATAAAATAAACAGTTACTCAGAACTATTTGCATATTTAACTTTGTAAGAATGGGGAAAAGACTTTGTTTGTTTGTTTGTTTGTTTGTTTCATAGTTATCACAAATAGCCTGCAGTTGATAGATTTTTAAAGAGGAATGTGTTGCAGTTATAATTCATTTCAAAAATTCAGTGTACGGTATTATGTTCTTTTAAATCTCTCTATATGAACCTGTATGGTATCTGCCTATATAAGTCTTCCTGTATCTTCAGATCTTCAGGAGAAACCTTTTCCTTTGCCCCATTGCTTTCACAGTCACTTGGTGAGGACAAAAAAGAGAGCCATCTTAGTATTTGTTTCCAAGCTATGGAACTTCTTTCTGAGCATGTTAAGAAATCTCTGTAGATGTTATCTGTTGCAGGTTGAATTGCACAGGCGTGGTCATCAGCTGACAAGGGACATGTTAGACTGTATCTGGTTTAAAAAATCATTAATTGGGGCGGGGGGCATCCTTTCCAGTTTTGAGCTTCAGAACATGAGAAATCTTTTGGTTTTTAGATTATTGGCTTTTAGTCATATCGGGCACAACATTATCTCTCAGGCTCGGAGTCAGGCCCTCACCTCAGGATAGAGATCTCCTATGTGTCACATGGCTTGGCAGAGAGAGATGTATTGGGAATTGCTGAAGCCTGCCGTGAAGAGGTCTCTCCCACACATGCAGTGGTTATTTTGCTGGCAGAAAATGAAATAGCTTTGGAATAATCTCAACCTGAAGCTTTCCATGGAAGAGGACTCGGTGCTCCTTTGATTCCATGGACCTTCCTCGAGAGGCAGCTGTAAGCCCTGAAAAGTGGACTTGGCTGTAGTGGATGTTGACAAGGGTGTTGGGCAGGATTGTCAAGCAGCAGTGACTTATGGGTATGTCAATAGAACATGGTAAATTCAAAGCCTTAATCTTTTAGGGACCTTGGAGATGAGAGGTAGGTGTTAGGAATGGCCTCCTGGAGTACAGTCGTTGCAGCAGGAATGGTTTGATGGAAAGCACCCTGGTGTTGCACATGGTGCAGATCCCCAGTGAGGAACATGGGATCTGGTCCTTTCCCAAGTGAGGGAATCCTCTCCCTGTGGAGATTGAGGGGGCTGACAGGTGTGTCTGGTTTGAGAAGGCCCCCACAGTCTCCTGCAGCAGGCAACAAGGCCCTCATGTTACACCCAGAGGAGTAGATACCCATCTTTGGTTGCCAGTCCCTGGCTAATGAGTAGTAGTTTGGGAAGGTGCACATCAGTTGACAGGTGGGTCACCTGATACAGGTATCTGCTGTCTTCTGTTGCACCAATCTATGCTGCTAAAACCAATCCTAGCAGAGACCTCTTTCTATCCATCCACCATTATTCTTCAGTTCGATTAACAAATTGTCATTCAATACATTGTTAAACAGTGAATAACAGTGTGTTTTGCTGGCAAGTGGGAAGAATTCTGGGTCACCACCTTTGGGTCTGCAAACACACTCTTCTCCTTGGAGGCCTTCAGCTGCTCTTTGTACACCCTGACCAAAATATTCCTCTCTTCCCCCATTCCCAGACATTCCCCATAAAAGGTTCTTTATGTATTGTTAACATATTTCGTCCAATCCTGTCAGAGAAAAGTCTTTTTCCCTTTCCCTTTTTCATTGAAAATATTTTTCAGTATAAGAGATGGGCATGAACCTTGGTTTGAAGGTTTGTGCTGATTCATATGCCCTGCCCTGCAGGTGTCATGTGTTTCCTTCCATGGCTGGATCTCCCACTCACCAGCCAAAGCGGTGGTTCTCAACCTGTGGGTCCCCAGATGTTCCTGCACTGCAACTCCCAGAAATCCTGGCCAGCTCAGCTAGTGATGAAGACTTCTGGGAATTGCAGTCCAGGAACATCTTGGAACCCACAGGTTGAGAACCACTGAGCTAAAGTGTGCTCTTCTCCTCCTTGTTGGCTGTTCATCCAGTCTCCAGCAGGAGCACAGGCTTTCTTTCCCTACTTCCTTAGCTGATCACCCAATCAGACAGGGAGGTGGAACAGACAAGTCAGTGCTCCTGCTGGGAACTGATTGAACCGCTAACAAGGAGAAGAAGAGGAATGCACTCCAACTGGTGAGTGAGTCATAGGCCGAGGAGGCAGGGGAAGGGAACTTGGGGCACCTGTGGTGCCGCATGTACAAACCTCATGAACCTCCGAACCAAGGTTTGCAACTGTCTCTATTCAGCATTAAAACTTTTAAGAGTGAGTGAACACTTGTTGGTGATAACTTAGGTCTTGAAGATACAAAATGGACATGGATTGTTACTGAAATAGAATTTCGTGGGTGTGTAAGAAGGATTTTCTAGGTTAAACTACTCCATTGCATCTCTTGAATTATCCAGGTAATCTGTTGAGAGTATATATATGCTCTTAAGATGTGTCCTTCATTAGCGGTATATACAAATGCTTGTGGTCTCTTTGCATTTTCTCCCCCAGCATGAATTTTGCAGGAATTTCTATCAGCAGGGAGATTTGTGAGGAAAATACATTGTTGGTAGGCAGAGAGTGGCAGCTAGCTGAGGTCTAGGAAAGTATGGTGAGAACCTTTAATCAGGTGAGCAATATTCTTTTTGAGCCACATTTTTGTCATGTTTGATTATAAACAAATGGTTTTGGATGGAAGAGTCACAAAATGATGGGCCATTAGTTGTCAGAAACAAGTGAGCTTTTTTTAAAAAATCTAATAAACTATTTGGAGAGGTCCTACAAAACGAATCTAGAAAAAAAAGTAACAATTTGTCTGTGAGTTGGTAGGAAAAACTACCATGTACATTAACAATTTATGCTCTCTTAAATTTAGGGTTGAAGAGAGTGGGAATCTCTTGCTATTCTTCAAGAGTCTCTCCTGTTTCTCTGAGTGGTGTGAACATCGGAAACGCACCTTAAGCCATTTCAAGGTAGTGTTTTGAAATGTTACCTTCTTATTTGAAAATTTCCAGTTGCTATATTAATTGCTCCAATTATAAAGTAAGAGAAAAATGTACTCTGGTAACACTTTTACTTCAGCCAGTGAAGCAGAATATTAGGACAGTGAGATGATGTTGTGACCATCCCAGTTTTGGAAACTACTGTATTTACCTGTGTTTTGTTGCCATTTGGAGAAAGAAGTGTTTGTTTCAAATTTAGATAGATGCTTTATCCTTTTGGACTTGTCAGTTGCATCATTAAAAGCTTTGATTGGTAAGACATTATGGCCAAAGACCTTTTGGGGTTTTACACCAGCCTCACACAATAGGTGTTGCTTTTGGATTATGGATTGATACAGAGATCCCAAAAGACAAGGAATTAGTGACGTAGCCCAACTGATACAATTTTGAATGAACTGATCATTGTGGCTTAGAATTTTCATGGTGACTTGAACCTAGTGTTCTGAAGATTTTCCTTTCTGAGGACAGAGTCAAGGACAGTTTGAATGTATCTGAGATTTTCTTTCTTTTCTTTTGTTCTTTTTGAATACTAGTAATAAGGCTTTACTCTCTTGGACATCAGTGTAATAGAAGATAATTACAAAAGAGCAGGGCTGCTTGATCTTAAGTGATTGGTTTTATTAGACACTTGCTGGAGATGATAAGAAACAAGTGCAGACTAAAACGAAAAAACTCTAAAGCAGTGCTCCCCAATCTTTTTATCGCCGCGGACCAGTAAATGTTTGATCATTTTTCCCTGGCCTGCTTGTTTTGATTTAATAATTTTAATTTAATTAAAATGACCCCCCGGCCGCTGACGCACATGTGTGCTAGTCATTTCCCACTCTAGGGGGCGGTGCTCATCTCCGTACTCAAGCCGAAGAGCCAGTGTTGTGCGAGTCCTTGGCATCGCTGCAAGGAAACACTGTTTTTACTTCCTCGCGTTTTTTCCCCCGGGGGCGTTTCTTTATCTGACTTGCATTTCACATGCTTTCGAACGGCTAGGTTTGGAAGCATATAAACGCAAGGAGATCATTCCAATTCCAGAGTTTATTCGCAACCACTTTGGAAGACAGGAGCCGCTCTTGGCGGGGGGAGCTCTCCATCCACGCTGTCGCCTGACCTTTTTTAAAGCTACCGAGCCGCCATGAGGTTTTGGGACCCTTCGCCCTTCCTTGACATGAGGCCGGAGAGTTGGGGGCGGGAATTGGTGGCCTTCATGGGGGGACAAAAACACCTCAGATAAACCAAACACGCGCTCGGTGTGTGTGTGTGTGTGTGTGTGTGTGTGTGTGAGGGGGAGAAAACACACACAGTGGAAATGGCGCTCACCCGCACGGGAGATCCTCCACGACCCTCCTTCGGGGGGACCTTTGGGGGAAGCTTGAGGCCGGAAACGGAAACCCGGCCGGCTTCCGGGCGTTCCTTCTTCCCCGAGGAAACCTTAACGGCGCAAAGAGGTTCCCTTTCCGGCTTTGGAAGCCCCGCCCCTCCTTCCCTCCCTCCCTCGGCGGGGGCAGGGTCACTTTCCCCGCGGCGGTGAGGCTTCCCCTGGTTTCCTCGGGCAGCCCGGTGCCGATTGATCCACGGACCGGCACCGGTCCACGGCCCGGGGGATGGGGAACACTGCTCTAAAGCAGTGGTCCCCAACCCCCCCGCCGCGGACTGGTGCCGGTCCGTGGACCGGTCAGCACCGGGCCGCCTGGGGAGGCCGGGGAGGCTCCTCCCCTTTTCCTCCACCACCCTCCTCCTCCTCCTCTTCTCTCCCGCGGGCGGCCGGTGGAGGAGGAAGGCTGGAGGAGCGCAGGAGGAGCCGCCGCCTTTGCCTTTGCCTCCCTCCTCTGCTCCGCGCCGCTGCCGCCTCCTCCTCCTTTGAGGGCGTCGTGCCCGGCGGCGGCGACTCCTCCTCCGGCTTGCCCTCGGCGCCCAGCCCAGGCCCCGACGACGACTACGCCTCCAGCGCTCCCGCCGGCAGCAGCAGCAGCACCGACCTCGACGGGGACGACGGGGACGAGGAGGAGGCAGCGGCGGCGCTGAGCAGCACCGTCAGGGCCAGGGCGAAGCGCAGCGGCGGCGGCATGACCGCGCTCTCTGTCCCTCGGAGGGCGGAGGAGGAGGACGCGCCGCGGCGGCGGCGGCGGCTGCTGCTGCTGGTGGTGGTGGAGGGCGAGGAGGAGGAGGGCGAAGGAGGAGGAGGATGCACCGGGGGGGCACAGGGCTGTTGCCCCCCCCACACAGAGGCCGGGCCCCCCGAGCCCCCCCCAACCGGAGTGTGCGTGCGCTGGCCGTCCGGCCGGCCAGCGCAGAGACGCCACCCCCCCACTGGCCTCCCTCCCCTCCCCCTCCCGCTCGCCTGCCCGAAGGCCGCAGCTGGAGGCAAGGCGACACGGCGGCAGCTCCGGCCCGAGGGTGCCACCGGGACCGCCGAGTTGCCGCTGGCGCCACCGCTGGAGGCGGCGCAGAGGCGCCCCACCAAGGCGGGCGGCGGCCACGGCCACGGCCAAACCCGAGCGGCTGCCGTGGCCACCGCGGTCGCCGACAGGAGGAGGAGGCGGGGGCCCGCCCACCCAGGACCCCCGGGCTCCCCCCCACCCCGCCCGTGCGCGTGCGGGGGGGAGCGGCACGCCCGACGCCCCCAGCCGGCGAGCGCCACCGCCGCTCCCGTGGCCCCCCTGCAAGGCACACACACCAAGCCTCCCGCTCCCCCTCCTCCCTCCCCCCCTCCCCCGGCCCCCACACCCTCCCCTGCCCCCCACCCGACCCCCCCACGCCCCCATCTCCGCCCCACCCCCAGCCCCAGCCCCGGGCCACAGAAAAATCATCAAACATTTACCGGTCCGTGAGGACAAAAAGGTTGGGGAGCACTGCTCTAAAGGATTCACATCATAAGTTCATAATGTAACTGAGATCTGACTGATTACATTGTTAAGATAACAAGGTTACAGTAGAGCTTATAAGTTGTAAAATAGTTTTCAGTACCAGTGAATAATTAAATCACAAAAGAATATATGTATCTTAACAAAAAATACGCCAAGAGAATGAGTGCAAATCAGAATTTATTGAGGAAGAATAAGCCTGTGATGAAGTTTCTAACTCACACATTTATAAGTCCCCACTTTTCCTAAATGTTTGTATTAATTGAGACCACATATGAATATTTAACAGTTTGCTAATATCTTTCAAATATTATGTAAGAAGAATGCACCTAGTTAATATTATACATTAGTGTTTAGCTGTTTCTGGTTATTTTAGCATAATAAAGTTTACTAAGAAACTCAGTGGAATAAGTGGTGTGTTTCCTATTAAAAACAGTTTATCCTAAATTAAAACCATTTCCTTTTAAAACTACAATTTCTCCATCTTGGGGAAACCTCTAACAAACACTTCAGAACTTTTCTAATCAGATTAATAACTGCTAAACTCTTTTTAATCTGTAATGTTCAGGCTAAAACATCTCTAATAAATGAATAGTTTCTTCCTCTGATCATAGTCACTGTCAGAAATCCCTCCAATTATTTAACTTTAGTGAGATCTGTTTAATATATTAGAAAGCAGTCAATATGAAACAGAATATTCTGTGTTTTCTATATTTACTGGGTAGTCTTATTCCTTTTATTTCTGGTGCCAAATCAGGTTTAGATGGTTTGATTGTTTTTTTCTTAACGGTACATACTTTCATAATGATGTTGATTTCACTTTGTGTGCAGAGATCATAAGCAGATTTTGCCAATTGGGATCAGAATAGACAGCAAGTGTTATAATATTAAGCCCTTTGCAAATATCTCTGGCCACAACCACAAAATATGGTTTGATTCATATACCCTCTACTACTCTATTGTCACATATCATGCACTCAAACCAGTATTTTCCCCTCAGACATAAAGTTTTAACTTTACATTGTGAAAGTTTTTCTTTGAAGTTGTCTTCAGTCATTTGAAAAATGGAATAGGTTATTTTGAATCAAGAGTAGCCTATTGGTATCATGTCTGAATCTTTGGAAATGAACAAGGCTTTGGACTTATCAAAATACAAGTAGCAGTTTCATCAAGTTAAAGCATAACTATATACATTAAACTGCTAAACGTTTTGGATATATTGAAAGAAAATTAACATAGAAAAACATTTTTAAACAGTGATATAATGGTATTTTTACCTGCTTTTCACCTTTTTTTACAATTAAAAGTATGAACCTATAGGCAGTGTTTTCAAGCAGATATAAGCATTCGGGTACTTTCCCAACATAACTGGGTTGCCTTCCATTCGTATTTCATCCATGCGCTGGCGAACATAACGGGTCTGATTGTTTCCTTTGCAGAAGGTTTCATCAGTGATGCTGGTTATGTTGTTGTACTGAAAACCAAAATAGTGAATTTGAAAAATCAGAAGATCCAGTAAAAACTAGATTTACATTTCAATACTTTAATGATTAAATGCCTTCTTTTGTTCAACTATCATTCCTTTTTTTAAAAAAATATGTCCATTATGAGAATGACTTTTATATGTTTATATAGTTAATGGCTTTTCTAAAATCCTTTCTCTAGTGTCTGGTTCTTTAGTTTCTCTTTCAGTTCAATATTTATGGAAGGATAATGTTCTGAAATGCAACAGTTTGATTAGATGAAGAGTGAGATTAATGAAAAATAGCCATTTTCAAGATGTTGCAAATGGAGGTTCCTGTGCAAACAATGTCCCTTTATAATAATTTTCTGCTAGCTCAGTATGTATAGAAATGCAAACTTGTCAATATTCTTCTGAAGTTCTTCTTGACATCTTCTCTAGGAAAGCTCTAGTTCTAATGTACTTAAGTTCCATAGTTCCACGCCATAGGCGGCATGCTGGCTAAGTGGGCTAGAACACTGAAAACTGTCGGCTACAAATTTGGCAGCTCAGCAGTTCGAATCCCACATGCCATGCAGCGGAGTGAGCTCCCGCTGTTAACCCCAGCTCCTGCCAACCTAGCAGTTCAAAAGCATGTAAATGCAAGTAGATAAATAGGTACCGCCGTAAAAAATTGGGAAGGTAAAAACAATGTTTCCTTGCAGCCATGCCGGCCACAAGGGCTTGCACAACACTGGCTCTTTGGCTTGAATACGGAGATGAACACCACCCCTAGAGTCGGACATGACTAGCACGCATGCGCAGGGGGAACTTTTACCTTTAAGTTTTATTTTGGAGTCCTAGTACTCTTCTTCAGTAAAGCGGTTGAGAAATAGTTGAGAACTGTAGTTCCATAGCATGTTACCTTGGTATTTTTAGTTATCTAAACTGAAAACTGACTTTTGGTGTTGCATATTTCTGTGTGCATACACAATTAAAGTATTATAAAGTTGATAAGTGTTGTCAGATGAAGCAATATAACTTTCTTTGTGCGTCACTGTTCCTACTATTTGTCTTGTCAGTTGTCCTTTTTTTGTGTAAAAGGAAGTTAAAGGGGCGTGGTGACTCAGTGGGATAGAGCGCTGAAATGTCACCTGCAGAGTTGGCAGCTCGGCAGGTCGAATCTCGGGTGCCACACATCAGAGTGAGCTCCCACTGATAACCCCAGCTCCTGCCAACCTAGCAGGTCAAAAGCATGTAAATGCAAGCAGATAAATAGGTACCACCATAAAAAGTGGGAAGGTAAAACAGTGTTCCGTGTGCAGAAATGCATTCAGCCATGCCGGCCACATGGCCTTGGACTTGCACAAACATTGGCTCTTTGGCTTGGAAATGGAGATGAGCACTGCCCCTAGAGTTGGACACGACTAGCACGCATGTGCAGGGAGAACCTTTACCTTTACCTAAAAGGAAGTTAGCTACAGTAAAGAGCCATCCCTCAAGGAGGTGAGAGGGATGGCTTGTAGACCTAGGGCCTTCTCGGCAGCTGCCCCCAAGCTATGGAATGCCCTCCCAAGTGAGATCCACCAGGCCCCAACATTGATTACATTTCGATGGCAGGTAAAAACCTTCCTGTTCCAGAAGTTTTTTAATTAATACCATATAGACTGTGGGTCCTCTGATCACAATTTTAGTGTAATGTTTTTAGTGTAAGGTTTTTATTATTGCTTTGATTATTTATGGATGTTCTATTTTTAACTGTTTTTAACTGTTTTAATTATTTTGATTGTAAGCCGCCCAGAGACCTTTGGGTAGTGGGCGGCATATAAGTTGAATGAATGAATGAATGAATGAATGAATGAATGAATGAATGAATGAATGTTTATGTCAGAAGCAGTCCAGCAGTACTTCAGGAGTAGAACAATCAGCCCAACGGCACTGCTGATGTTGCCTAGAAGGTGCCCAAACAAGTTTTCCTTTAAGGCAAGCACATGCACACCCTCTGCTTTCCTCTATGCAGGGCTCCCCCCCAATCCACAGTAGTTGTTTCTCTATCAATTGCAACATCACCTGCTTTCTTTGTGAGATTATTTTGTTCATGTAAGGAAAAGAGTCCAGCCCAGTGGGACTAAAAGCTACATTGTGCCCAAACGTGTTCACAGTCCTCACATTCTCGAGGGAGGCTTCTTCCGTGTCCCTCATAAGCAAAAGTTTTTAAAGATTACAATGAATGATTTAAAAGCAGTTATTTACAATGCTAATGTTTGTACAACAGCAACAAAGAGTTTTGAGACCTGAAGATGCAGAACACGCAGGCTCTCAGGCAAGTTGACAGGAACAGTCTCCAGTGCGTTATGTGCGAGGTAGAGATATGCCAAATTGGTCAACTTCTGATGGGAGGGAAAGGGAGGAAAGGAAGAAAAAATGAGTGAAAAGATGAACCATTCCAAAACAGGGACTGGTTAAATGCCGTTCACCAGTATATTTGAATGTAGAGTTGCTTTATAGTATACAGTAGTTACTCCCTAGTAGTTTGAAAGCTATACTGTTAGAAAAATCTATTGTCAGTTTATTATTTTTTTAAATGGTATCTTCAATAGTGGTGCTCGGCTTTTAACTGAATGTGCTAATATGAGTGTATTAAATACTGTAGATAGAAATATGGAAGTCATACCCACTTGGCCTATCAAACTTACAAACCAAGGCTGCTCTCTTATATATGTGGGCTAGGTTTCCATACTGGGGTGAACCAGAATTTAATTTATTTTCTAAACACTTTTATCTGTCTCACTGGGTTACCTTGCTCAGTCATTCTCACTGGGCTCTAGCCATCTAGAGCAGTTAACCAAATCAGGATATCGTCATTGTTTGTTTGGCATGGTGTCCAAACCAGGAACTAGGCTTGATTCTCCCTCCAAACAAAACAAACAAGGAAACAAAAAATAACACACATAACAACCCAGAGTCAAAGCCCAGGCTTTGTTCTTGAGATTTATGCTAAGTTTGTCAGGATGGAGACAAACCAAAATGCCTGGTTTGAATGTCTTATGAAATAAACCACTGGTAGAAAGTCCTTTGGTTGTTTAGCAACTTGGGCTGACAAGAAGAGCTCAGCAGGGGCAAACAAATAGAATGGGGAAGAAGACTGCCTCATTCACAGGAAGTCAAATTTTAATTATTTTTATACAGAACCTGGCTTGATGCGGTATCTGAACCAACAATATACAGTGCTGTTTCAATAGTGCAATTTATTGTGTTTTGTTGGCAAGACAGAAAAATGGAATATAAATATCATTTTATAAGGCATACGCTTTCATGAAGTGCAGACTGTGGTGAGCTTCAACAAATACATGAAAATGTATGCCAGATACTTGCTGGTCTTCAAAATGCCTTAAGATGCTTTACTGTTTTTGAAATTATTAGGATCTCCTATGAATATGTATCATTAAAGCAGGAATAGTAAACATGTGACCTGTGATGACCATTTCTCCCCAAAAAACCCAGCAAGTAACCCTCCAGCCCCCCGCCCCCCATTTAAAGTTGTTGGTTGCTGTTCAGAAAATCCTCTTGTGACATCTAGGGGCATTAGTTAATTTTCCCCTTGACATCACACCACACCTTTTTAAATTAAAAAAAATTGCCACCAGTGGGCTTTTAATATTTTAAACACCAATTTTTTAAAAAAAGTTAAAACATTTTTATATCCCTCATAGCAACCTTAATTATAGAATTATAGAATAATTGAGTTGGAAGGGACCTAAAAGGTAATTGAATCCAACCCCACTGTTGAACATAGGAATCTAAGTTACAGTATATCTAACAGATGAATATCAAACCTTCTCTTTAATGTAGCCAGTGCATTCACACCGACACACCAGATTATTTGTTCCATTGCCATCATACTCTAATGCTTAGGAATTTTTTCCTGATACTGTATTCTACTGAAATATGGGTTCCTGTACCCCTGTGGCCTTTATTAAGTGTCCTTTGTTATCTATTGCTTTAATTTAAAAAGAAGAAGAAGAAACCATTTTGCCTCACCCCCTTTTGGGGACTCTTAGAAAATCTGAAATCTCAGACTCTTAGAAAATCTGAATAACTGTCCTCAGCTCTGCCGAAATTGCCCACACTTTGCATTATTGCCTTTTCTGTTACCTTGAAAGCATTTGCTTTAATTCCTCTGCTCTTGATTTTGTTGTTGTTGGCATTCAGTGTAGTTAGCCTGGGAGGCAGAACTGGAAGTTTGACAATTGCATTATCAGCAAGTGAAAGTTCTTCTAATAATAGAAGCTTGGCAAAGGCTCCATCTTCAATTTCTTGAATCCTATTTCCAGTGAAATCAATTCTTCTTAAGGTAGCTTGAAAAGAAACAGTATTAATTTAAGTTGTAGTAGCCTTTGCAAATAATTGCCTTGAACTTCAATAGCAAAGATAGGCCTCACCCCTCTGTTCCCCCCTCCTGGATAAGTTTGGGCAGGTATCCCTGGCGGAGGCCTCCAGAGCCATGGCTTGTTGCCGGCCGGCGGCCACTCCCTTTGACCCTTGCCCGGCCTGGCTCATTAAATCTGCCGAAGGGAACATGCCCGAGTGGGTTTCTGCTATTGCCATGGCCTCTTTTAGGGAGGGACGTTTCCCTTCCCGATTAAAGGAGACCGTGGTGAAACCCACTCTTAAAAAACCTGGCATGGCATCGGACGATCTGTCCAGCTATCGTTCGATTGCCATTGTTCCCTTCCTGGGCAAGGTGGTCGAGAGGGTGGCTGCCGTCAGGCTTCAGTCATATCTGGAGGTAAATCATATCCTGGATCCCTTCCAGTCTGGATTCAGACCCCTTCGCAGAACCGGGACTGCCCTGGTCGCTCTGCAGGATGACCTCCTCAGGGAGGCCGACGGGGTGTTCCTCCCTGTTGGTTCTCCTTGATCTCTCAGCTGCCTTTGATACCGTCGACCACGGTAACCTACTGGTCTGGCTTGCGGAGGCGGGAATTGGTGGTCAGGCCTTGGCCTGGCTCCGTTCCTTCCTCGGCGGCCAGACTCAGCGGGTTCAGATGGGTGATGCCTTGTTGGCTCCTTGGACTCTCCCTTGTGGGGTGCCCCAGGGGTCAGCAATCACACCAATGCTGTTCAATGTTTACATGAGGCCGCTGGGGGAGGTCATCAGGATATTTGGAGTTCGCTGTCATCAGTACGCTGATGACACACAGCTCTATCTCTCCTTTTCGTCGTCTGCAGTGGAGGCTGTTCGCTCCCTCGATCTGTGTCTGGAGGCCGTTCTGGAATGGACCAGAGATAATCGGCTCAAGCTGAATCCGGAGAAGACGGAGGTTCTGTTCTTCGGGGCGCCCTTGTCTCGGTACAATGGCCCCCTCCCTATGCTGGGGGGTATTTCCCTCCAGCCTACAGACAGGGCCAGGAATCTGGGTGTGGTCCTGGACTCAGCCCTCTCCCTGGAAGCCCAGGTGATGGCTGTCTCCAGAGCCGCTTTTTTCCAGCTCCGCAGGATTGCCCAGATCCGCCAGTATCTTGATGAGTCCTCCCTGAGGACAGTTGTGCAGGCCCTGGTGATCTTGAGGGTCGACTACTGCAATGCCCTCTATGTGGGGTTGCCCTTGACCCTGGTCCGGACGTTGCAGCGGGTGCAAAATGCGGCGGCCAGGCTGGTGGTGGGTGCCCGTAGATACAAGCACATCACCCCAATCCTGGCTCGCCTGCATTGGCTTCCCGTTGTCCTCCGGATCAGGTTCAAGGTCCTGATTTTGATTTTCAAAGCCCTCCACGGCTTGGGACCAGAGTACTTGGCGGAGCGTATCTCCCAAAGGACAACTGGGTCCAGACCCACTAGGCTGGCACAGGCGCGCTCACTGAGGTTGGCCACACCCAGAGAGGCGCGGAAATCACGTACGCGAGACCGCGCCTTCTTTGTGGTGGGCCCCGCGCTCTGGAATCATCTCCCCAGTGAGCTGCGCCTGTTGGAGTCCCTGCCCGCCTTTAAGAAGGCCTTGAAGACCCTCCTCTTTAGAGAGGCTTTTGGCGCCCCCTCTGTTAGTCCTTTTTTTTTTTGCCCTGGGTTTCACTGCCATCTTGCCTCATCGCCTCTCCCCTCATTGTTTTGTTGTGTTATTATTTGCTTTTATTGCTGTAAGCCGCCCAGAGTTCCCTCTGGGGAAGATGGGCGGGATACAAGACTAATAATAAATAAATAAATAAATAAATAAATCTCCCCAGGTCCTTTTCTCATGTTTTATATAGTACAACACAACACCAACACTTGATGCTTAAAGCTATTTTAGGGACAAAGACACAGAATCCTATAATTGTGTCACAGTCATCCTCCCATTAATGTGAAGGTCACTTTGAGTTAAAGGTCCCAAAAGTGCTTTCTAATGATCCGGAGGTCACTTCCAGTTTTCTGGAAGTCACTTCCAGTTTTCCACAAGTCACTTCTGGTTCGACATGAAGCATTTGTTGGGCTTCTAATGGGCCTGGGAAGGCTGTCGGAGGCCCGTTCGGGGCACAGTGAGGCCTGGGGTAAGTACAGGAGGCCTGAAACAGGCCTTTCTAGCTTACCCCAGGGGTTTTTTTATAAAATGTACTGCGGCCCCGTGATATACCGGGACCATAGTATATGAACCGCAAAAGGGCAATGGGGGAGGGGGTTACTGTAGTATATTTTCCGAAAAATATTAGCAATTAAATGATAATTCAATTGTAAATGTTAATGTTTTGTGTAAAGTTTTAGTACTTTTAAGCTAAAAAGAAATTTGTAATTTGAAATATATACTTACGAATGTCAGCAAAATCAGATACTTTCACCTTCTTGATTTTGCTGAAACGTGCATAAAGATAGCCTGTTTCCTTTGGTAGAGGTGGGACACTTTCAATATCGGTTTCTTCACAGTAAACTGAACCACTTAAACAAGCACACAGAAGGCAAGTAGCCAAGCCTGCAAGTACATAAATATAAGGCTAAAAGGAATTTAAGTAGAAGACAGGAATACTCAGCCCCTAGCAGTGTTTTATAGAGAAAAAATGTGACATTTAATTAGACTTATAACCATTTCACAGCAAACTTTTATTAGCCTTTGTATTAGGCTATCTAAACAAATGTACTATTGTTATCATCACAGGCATCAAAGTTTCTCTTTGAAGTTCAACAATGTCCAAAAGTCACATGTTTGTTGTTATTGTTCTGGCCATCCAGTCAGAATGCACTCATAGCAAGGCAAGTGATATATTTTAGGAGTGATTTTACCAGTTCCATACTTTTTCTGTACAAAAAACTGTACACCTCATGTCTGAAGAAGTGGACATGTCCACAAAAGCTTACATTAAAATATAATAGTTATCTTTAAGATGCTACATGTTTTTGTCTTTTGTTTTGATTTGACTTTTGCTCAGAGTTCCTGCACAGACTAACATGGCTACTTCTCACAAATCTACATGTTTGAAACAGTTATCTTGCTTCGCTATCGTAATATTACAATGAAATTGTGTGTGCTATATTCTGTTTTTCAAGTTTAAAAAATTGGTGTCATCTCATACCTTCAAGGCAGAAAAAGTTAATGTAAAATATGCCTTTCAGGTCCTCAAAGTTCTTTTATTTTAACTGCATTATTCCAAATAATGGAATTGTGAACAATGCCATTGCTACATACAGTATATGACATATTTCTCTGGAGAGATGTCATCGATATGAGAGAATTAGGGAGCAAAGTGATGTTTAAGACTCATCTGTTTATTCTTATTCAGGTTTACTTTTACTTGCCTCACCTACTGTATAAGAAGAGACATACTGAACAATAGTACTTATGTCGATGCATGTATTCTCTAACGTTACTAGGACTAGTTTGTTGATTTTAGATTAAAAGAGTTAAAAACTTACCAGTATAATTTGATGATCCCTCTCCAGTTGATTCTTCATCTGCCTGCATTTGTAGTTCATTTTCATGGAAAACGGTCATGCCATTGTTTCCCTTTTACATTGAAATTCATAAAAACACACAGAGTAACAGTAGCATGAATATACAGTATTAATATTCAATTACAGTGGTCATACATCTTTTAAATGTCAAGAAATTGCATTGCCTGAAAATCTTCTTAGACTATAGAACATTATTTCATCAGTGATAATTATAAAATATTGATTACCAGCAAACTTGTCCCAGTATAGATAGGATAGTCCATAGTTTGTATGTGCAAGATGCTGCTTCCTCTAGCACTCCCAAGATCTATCCATCCATCTATCCTTCTTTCCTTCCTTTCTTAGGTCTGCATACTCTTTCCCAGCTTGATTTTTATTAGCTAGTCTAATTAAAATTCTGCTATGCACAGCAACATCTCAAAGTGATATGGCATAATGAGAAATATGAACAGGTCTCAAACATATGGGTCAAGATCCCTGTAAAATGCAGGCACAGGAAAAAGATACATCTGCATTTTTACACAGCCTTTTTAGTTCCCCAGAGATAGTTTTTGTAGTTGTTTAAAATATGTTTAAAGGATACCAGGTGACTGTGTGGAAGGGTCTGCTGGCAGCTGGAACAATTGTGAGCTGTGATGGCCTCTACAAAGCTGTCTGGAAACTTCAGTGTCTCCACATGACTCAGTGGCCATTTGGTTTATGGTGGATAGAGTGGTGACTAGGTTAATGCAGAACCAGCCCTTCAAGGAGGTATTGTTCTAGTTATATCCACTCATTTTGGCACATCATTCAGTACCTGATTCCCACCTTGTGTATGACACTTAACGTTCTGACTTGTCATGGGAGTATTCTGTTGGGCAGCTCTGTGCCCATGACCAGTCAAAGCAACAGACGCCTTGCCACATAGTGCAATCAATCGCTTGTACAAAGTTGCACACACAGAAACTGCAACTAGTAGTGGGCCCCAACAATTAAACTAAGAGGGACATTTACGGTACTATATACAAATATGTATATAAATTGCTGTAAATTTGTTCCCTTGTGAACTTATTTAATAAGTTATGTGCAAACTTCCTGCATTAGCAAGGTTTTCCAGACCCATTTTTCTGTTAGCAAGGAGTCAGGACTGAACTATTGAACTATTACTAGCATATGAAACTGCCTTATACAGAGTGGGACCATCAGCCTGCTTAACCAGTATTGTGCTTCCAGAAATTTGTGTTACATCCCTGCATATATGATTGTCTAAATCAACCATTCACAACTTTTTGGGCAGTGGCTCTTTTAGGAGCTCTTCTCACATTCTGGGAACCTCTTTCAAAGAAGTATACAACACAAATTCTTGTTTTTGAGAAACCTCTCACATTTTTTGGTCTGTGGCACCCTTCATATGTGCGGGGGGCCCCCCAGGGGGGCATATGGCTTCCACTGAGAATGGCTGCTTTAAACAGTAGTGCCAAGTATTAAATGTGCTGCCTTTGTATGCAAAGCATGTATTGTGCCAGTGAGTTATTGATCATTTCTGAACAATATGGTTTGGGGGATTATATCTTATATATATCAACAACTGATGGAAGCTGCGTCAGGAAATCCTAAAATATTTTTGTTCCCCCCAATGTGTGTGTGTGTGTGTGTTGCGTCATTACAGTCGTGACCGACTCTTTGTGACTCCATGTCCATGGAGTTTTCTTGACAGGAATACTGGAGTGGTTTGCCAATTCCCTACTCCAGGGGCCAGGGGCCTACTGCACCTGGTATTCCCTGGTGGTCTCCCATCCAGGTACTAAACAGGGCCAACCCGGCTTAGCTTCCGAAGTCAGGCAAGATTGGATGTACTTAGGGCATCTAGGCAGCATATTCCCCAACATATTGCATGCATATTGGTGGAGAAAAGACACTCAAAACTTCAGAGATAAAACAAACCAATAATAAGGGATGCACCTTATATTCATTTCAGGAGCTTATTGCTTACAATGGGAAGAAACATTCCTTAAATCTAAGAGAAACACTAGCAAAGAAGATGACAGTGGAATTTCATGCAGAAGTCCAGTGATAAACATCTGGTGGTAGAACAGTGCATTCCCGTGGAACTGAAAAGGGCAGCCTCATTCCTACCTTAGCCCTTAGAACCAGTTTAGAAAGTTTTCAGGCCCAGTTTTCAGATACAGTAGTATGGAGGACTGCAAGGGAGGGAGGAGGGGAAGCAAGTTCTCTTTGTGGAACATTGGATCTATTCCTAAGGACATTCTAGAGGAGAATAATTATATTACAAATAATACATTTCATCAGTCCAGACAATTTAAGACGGAAACCTTTTTTCTGAACTGATGTCCATATAGTGAATTTGAGGAACGATGAATCAAAGAGTGGCAGAACCTGATGACATTTCCCATACTTATGAACAAAGCAAGACCAGTTGGTGTCTACCTGAGATGCTTTTAAGGAACTCAGCTGTAAAACTGCTGATCTTCTAACAATGGGTCTTCTAACTAATAGGTCTCAGGTCTCGCTGCATTCAGAGTAACATTTTTTATATTTGAGAAAAACAAAGAAAATGTATGAATTGAACAGCAAGCTGATTGATCTGTGTAATTTTGGCTGGAGTTATTATTGAATAAAAGGAATTGAGTATGAAGGAGGGAGTAAAACAGTTGTGGAGAGGAAGAAAAAATGAGTCAGATGGAGCTGTTAGTGAGATGTGTGCATTGCAGTGTGGTCTTTTCTCATAAGGAGGTCTTGTCTAATGGGAGTTTGAATAAAAAAATCTGTTGATGCAAGTATATGTATGAAAAAGAGACAGGAAATGTTTAAAATACAAGGCTTACACTTGTATGCTGAAGGAACTGGCAACTTGAAACCATTTTTCTGTACCTTGATTATTTCCCATTCACAAACTTTTGTCCATTGGCTTAAATCCAGTAATAAATGGTGATTTCATGATTCAACACCTATGTAAGTGCCATGGATTCAATGAGCCTACTGTAATTGCAAACTATACTAGTGCCATGGAGTATAAATCAATACTTGTCAAACTAGTGGATGCAGCTCTTAATGAACAACTATTACTGGCAGCCTAAACCTACCTCCACTATTGTTCAACTGGCATTGTCCCTCCAAAAGTATGTCAAGAGGTGCTAGCAAATAATGAATTAAATAAGGTAATAGAGCACCAAACCCATCTACTTCCTGAACACCAACCCCCTTGACCCCAGCTAAAATTAAGGAAAGTTTTAATGCACACATCTCAAGCTCTAAATATCAAACAAGAGGCTAGGCTAAACTTATTTGGGGGGGGGAGAGAAGCTAACACTCCTTGCTAAATGGAGTGTCTCTCACCAGGACAAGCCTCTAGCTGGATCATCTGTAAGTCACTTAATAGACTTCAACATGAGGTAAAAAAAATCAAAGAGGAATTGAATAAAATGGGGCTACCTGGATATATAGAACAACTTTTTTGTGACTATAGAGAAATTCAGTCAACACAACGTGCATGCATTTTGTGGCCTACCACATGTACAAAAGAAGATATACCAAATGAGTAACATATTGCTATTGAAGCAGCCCACGTCTGGTCAAAATTGGCCTAATTATCTTACAATTTTCGTTTGTTTTTAGTTTTACCTATATTTTAGATATTTCCATAGTGTTGCAGTGCTCAGATATGAAAGAACAGACTCAAAGTGTGACTTATTACTGGATTTTTGCCATTGTGTTTTTAAAATGTTTTTTCTTTCTTTTAGAAAGCCAGCTCGTTATTTAATAGTTGTCATAGTGCAGTGGTGGTGAACCTTTGGCACTCCAGATGTTTTGGACCACAACTCCCAGAATTCCAAGCCTGTATTGCCAATAACAAAGGACTGTGGGAGTTGTGGTCCAAAACATCGGGAGTGCTGAAGGTTCGCCACCACCGCCATAGTGGCTGCCATATATACCACTGGTCAGCGCTATAACATGTGCTTTCTGTAGTGCCAATAGAGTAAACAAAACTGTTATTCTTCAAAACATTCTCATGTTTAAATAACAATGTGAGTTACATAAGTGGTATAAAAAGGAATACTGACTATCCTGGATGGTGACAGGGGTCATCTAACAGAAGACATTCACAAGTTTAAATGACAATCTCAGTCTTGTTGTTGAGGTTGATGGAGGAGTTTGGGTGGGAGTTCACAGCAGCAGTGAAAGAACAGAAGAGAAGAACAGAAAGACAAGTAAGAATAGACAATTCTTTCAAGGAAAGGTGCCCACGGATCACTCTGAGGACTAATGGAAGTGTGAAGGCCACAACATCTGTTTGCAAATGATCTGGAGTTAGGGATGAATAGTGGTGTGGCCATATTTTCAGATGACATCAAATTATTTAGAATGGCGAAAGTAAAAGCTTACACCAAAAGCTGCAAAATGATTTGTTCAAAATGAGGAGATGGGGGCTAAAAATAAGGAATGTGATTTAGTGTATGCAGTTATAATACACCCATTAAGGAGTATGGGTGTATTGGTCAGAATTGTCAGGTGTAGATCAAGCCTGCATAAGACGTCGACTGCGGGCTACTGGTTGATTGCGGGGCTGTTTGAAGTAGCCTGCGAGGTCTCCATCAGCCTACCAATCCGCCGCCACCAGCAGCATGTTCTTTTAAAAAATGGCCCGCTTGCATTGCAGAATGCTGGGAGGGATGAGGAAGTGCCTCCTCCGCCTCCTGCTCTCTTTCCCACGCCTTCCGCTTGCACCTCAGGCCAGACGGTAGCTGCGTGAAGCAGAAGGGGAACATGGGAAGTAGGACTGAGGGAGGGAGCCAGCCAGCCAGTCAGTCGGTGGCGGGCAGGAAGAAGAAAAGAGGGAAGTGAGATTGGATTTCCCTCCCCCCCCAGCCTGGTTTTAGCACCCCCCCGTGAGTCCACGGAGGTGGATCGGGCCCAGCATCATGGCCAGAGGTGGGGGGGGCGACAAAGGAGAGAAAGAGCCGGAGCCCCTTTGGTTTCTGGATGAGGCGCCTGGGCGGAGTGGGCTCTCCCACTTGGTCCTTTGCCTGTACCACTGCCAAGGTGATTTGTGAATGTGTGCGTGACCGCGGGGGATGTTCGGGAGCGTCAGATAGGCCACGGGCTGTTCAAAGTTGGACAGCCCTGCTCAAGATTTTGGAGGTATAATGTCACTAGTTAATCAAGTTCTCGCATGTATTGCTTTTTGTGCAATAACTCATGACTGGCATGCAGTGAGGGATATAAGTGGCATGATGAGTTCATTAGTGATAATTTACCACTACAACTTAGGCCATTGCTTTGATACCAATTAACCAATTCAATTCTGGCTAATGTTTTCATTTATTGTTGGCTCTCTTCATCACCATAAATATTTGATATACCCTAGAGAAGTGTTGTCGAATCTATGGCACGGGTGCCAAAGGTGGCATGCGGAGCCCTTTCTGTGGACACGTGACATTGCCCCCTCACAGCCACAGCACACTTCCCCCTCTGCTCGGAGCATGCCACTGTGCTCCATGCAGAATGCCAGGCGAAGGGGAGGCAGCAGTTTGTGGGTTCGTTCGTAGCCCCAGTTTACTCTCCAGCCGTGCTGCTTTTGGGATGCCCAGAGTGGCGAAGCTGGAGAGTAAACTGGGGCTACGAACGAGCCCACATGCTGCTGCTACTCCCCCCTGGCTTTCCTGACGGTGTAGCACCCCATCTGCCTCTCTGCCCAGGACAGAGATGTGGATGGGGTGCTACTCTTTGAGAAAGTGAGGAATGAAGAGCAGGTTTTTGAATTTCCCACAGTCACAGCGAGGGTGCTGTGGTCGCGAGAAATTCAACAACCTGCTCTTTGATCCTCGCTAAATGTCGGTAATCGAGGTTGCTACAATAATAGAGTACACTGTGAACTCTCAGCTAAAGTCATCTGGAATTAATGCAGTTTGTTTGTGCTACAGATTTATGTTTCACTCAGAACAAAGATAATCTCATTATAGAAATGTTGCTATTGATGATATGAGTTATTGTTTACTCGGAGGAATCCAGAAGGTGACAATGCCCAGTAGGCACTCTGACCTCAAGTGTGTAATCACCTGGATGCAAAGGAATTAGACTATACCTGGAACTGCTCCAGTGAACCACTGTATTGAGTGCATGATTGAATAGGCCATGGTCTGAACCAGGTCAGTGGAGAGTGCCTGTGGATGGAGCAGGGTTAATTGGCTGTCGACTAAACAGCTTGATCCCAACCAATAACACATTGTCCAAGGCTGCAATTCCAACCGGGGCAGGAGATGCCATCAAAACCTGCACAGCGTGTGAGAGAGGCTAGGACAGGGTGTCCAAAATCAACTTTGATTGTAGATTTTGGAAGGAATGTATACTCTTCCCAGTGGTTCTTGGGACACATTCCCAGGATCATAAGATTATAGTCTTAATTTTGGAAGTTCCCTCATATTATTTATTATTTAACTTCATAAAATATACTACCATTAGCCTGTTTTATAAAGATGGTGTAAATGGAACTAAGCCTATATGACTTGCCAAGGCCACAAAGTAAGTGCCTTATGGCAAGTTTCCCAGATTTGTCCCTGAAGAGTGACCTTGCTGCCACATGGGTGGTATATAAATTCGAGAAATAAATAAATAATGAATATTCAAGCAAATGACAGTATCAGGTTTTCTGTATATGAATACAGAACAATACGTCTTTGTCATTGTATATTATATTCTTGGACAATTGTACTTTTAAGAACAAAAGTGTAATAACAGTAATGCACTAAACGTAGACCAGCTGCCGTCATTTGTGGCCTGACGCAGAGCATGGGAAAGTAACTTTTCCACAAACATCTCAGCTAACTAGACTGCTGGTTGTACAGTCGACCCTTGTATAACAAACAGCTTGTATAACATAAAATTTGTACAACATAAAACATTCCAGAGATAGGGAAAATTTGCTTAACATAATTGCCTATGGGGAAAATCCGTACAACATAAAAATGGGATTAATCCATTTTCAATGCATTCCTATGGGAATTTGTATAAAGGAAAATTTGCTTAACATAATTTCATTTGGAACGAATTAATTCCTTTATACAAGGTACCACTGTACTTGCTTGGGTATTTTGGGAATTGTATTTCAAAAAAAAAGTAACTCTTCTAGGTTTTTCTCACATAATATGCTCTGTTACATACTCCTATAAGCAAGCTCTAACAATTTTGCTTTAGGGTAAAGGATTCAACGCATGTTGAAACAACTTTATTATGTTTTTTATTTTAGAGTTGCCAACATTGTTTTCATTGCTTTTGCTTTTTTGGAAAAAAATATATCCATGGAACATGCACACATGCACAGATGCCTAATGCATACACTGACAGAATGGAAAATGGAAAATAGAACTTACAAACTACCTTGTATTTTACACCATCCTGTGGTTTGTCTTCGTAATCTTCTTCAAATAACATGTCTTCGTTACCTTGCTTGAATATTGGATCTTCAAGAGGGGCCAAACCATGGTCATAAAAAAGGGCCGTGTGTTGATTAGGTGGTGCCAACTTCACCAAGGGCATAAAAAAATAGAAAAACAAACCAAGCTTCTGCAAAGTCTTCATTTCAAGAGATCAGCCTTGTATTGAGCTGGAAGAACTAAGGAGAATAGTTTCTTTGTGACTGGAAATAAAAAAAGCAATCTGACAAAACAATATTTAAAGCCTAGAAGAGTAGTTGGCAGCGATTTTCCTGAGCTTAAGGAACATGGAAAGATTATTTAACCCTTTATTGTTCTTTATTTAAGTACTGCTAACATCTAAAAACTTGCTAAAGCACAATATAGCGAGAAACTCGCTTGCTCAAAGTATGATGTCTGTGAGTGTTTAAGTGCTCATTAGAAATATTTTCAAAATATTTTTGACATCTGACATGTACAGAGAAGAAATAGTTAAGACAACAGGGCTGAGCACAGCTCAAGAATGAAAAGAACTATTTTTCTTTGTCTAAACAGACCTTATAAACCAAACTTCAAAATGAGTAACAAAGAAATAAAAAGTGTTCTAATTTTTTTAAAATATGCATGAAGCTGAATAAAAGTATGAAACAATTATGTGTTGCCCACATACTATATAATAAAAACATGATAATTGAAAACCATTTGCTATGTATTTAGATAATCCTTGAAAGATAATACATACCTTTCGTACTGATGGAGATCTCTTTTATGATTGCCTTCAATGTAATTCTTTGTAAATCAGGTCCAAATGGTCAGAGAAAAAGTTAAAGGATATTTTCAACAGACAGAAATGATACTGCTGCAAAAACTGGCTGCCAGTAAAAGTACTTTCTCTGGGGTAAAGAAGACTGCGTCACCATGCAGCCTTACATAAAAAAATAATGTTAAATGATAAATCAGTCTTGCTCAGCTAATATGTTGGAATAGATCCAGCTCAATATGTTAATCAAATTGCTCTTATCGTTTAAAGATTTTACTGGAGCAACTGCAGTTTCATGCAATAAAGGCTTAAGCATAGTCATGTGCTTTTCATTTAGTTTAGCATTTAATGGGAAACAAAGAAGCTGACTTCCGTTTCAGATGAAACAGTGCATTCCACTTTTTTGTGCTGTAAAACATAGTGACTCAGGAAACACACAGAAGAAATGCTAGGTTTACATTTGCAGCATGGACAGTATTTTCCTTTGGTTATTTTGGTTCCCTTTCGTTAGCAATGTTAGGGTTAAATTTCTGGAAGGCTGAGTAGCATTCCAGCCTTAATAGCTCATTATAGAAAACAGTGATGCACGATCACTGAGTGTGTAACTTGTAGTAGAAGCAGGTTTGAATATGTAGGCATTTTAATAAAATTATTTAAGATTAATATTAACACATAAAATGTGTGTCTAAAATTGCATGCCTTTTAAAAGAATTCTTTTTGTCCTACACTAAAGTAATCAAGATTAATAAAGTATATACCTTGTACATTAAAAAAAAACTCAGCTGTTTTGATATCTTAAAATTTTCTGATGGCATTTCTGTTTGGGTTGCCAAACAGAGAAACAGAAACAAAAGTTATCAGCTGAGAATATTTAAAGCTCAAATGTAGAATGCTTGCCCCAACAAAAGCCAGCGTTCAGAAACCAGCTGTTTGCGCTGGAACTCCCAACACAGCTGGCGCTGAATGTTTTGACTTAGTACATCTGCTGGTGTACAATCTGTGCTTATATCGCCTCATTTTGAAACTTTATGTGTTGTGAATATAATTTCTTTCCTTGAATTCACTGTGCAGTTGGATAACAGTTGTCAAATGTAAGATTGGGACCCATTCAGATTTTGCATGGACCCAAGTGTTTGAGGTAGGCTGCAGTCCCCAAAAACATAATGTCATGCTCTCTAAGTTGCTACAAAACTCTTCTTGTTGCAAAAGACTATCTTAACACAAGTCGCTCCTTGTGGTGTGTGTGTGTGGAAAAAACTTGTAAATTTTGCTTTTGAGTATTGCTGCACGAGAAGGACTAGTTGCTTCTGTCCTTTGTTCTGTCTTCTTTTCATTAATTTATTTATTATCAGGACCAAAAACAATGGCCTTGCCTTCCTTTTTATTCTGTTCTTACAGTTCACCCTAATGGGACGTCTAAAATAAATATGATGAGGTACATCCAAGGCAGTGTTATGAATTCCTTACCCCCTCTTTGTCACCGTGCAGCTTCAGCTACACTAGCTGTCTGAACACATGTATACTGTGTTTTCAACTGGCATCACTGTTTGAAACTTGGAAGGCTGCTACTGCAGCTGTCAGTTATGCTCTGGACAGCTGCACAGTTACCTTGAGAATATGCCATTGATTGGATCAAAGAGGATACTCCTCTAACTATGGAGTCATGGAAATAACAGTTTGGCTGATGTGCCATAACTCAGCTGAGAAATCCAGAACAACTTTTTTATTAGCTGCTCCACTCTTGTCTGGAAATACAGCCCAATCCTGAAGGCTCTTCATGTTCTGGACACGTTATTAGATTTAGATCCTACTGGATGATCTCACAGGCATGCTTTAACAAGCATTTCAATCTCTTTCCCAATTTAAAAGTATCAGTTCCTTTCATTAAGTGGATAGTGTACTGTGGGATTACTGTAAATCACTTGAAATATAATGGCAACCATACTGATTAGTCAAGTGAAACAAGCACAAAACCTCAATAAATACTATCTGAAATCTAGATTATCATTTCATTCTGTGAGGATTAGCAGTTCAACTGTTCCATGGCAATAGTTTAAAGTTTATTAAGATTATTAGTATGAAAAATTAAAAGATTTACTATGTTATGCTGTATTAAATTTTTATAAAAGGCAAGGTTTGTAGTCTAGGAGATGGCTAGCAGAGAGGAGAGTAGCCCAGCCCAACATGATTGATATCATCATAAAGGCTTTTCTATTTCAACCTAATAGTTATTCAATTTTTTATTGGTTAAAACCTTTAACTTTTTTTGCCCTATCCAAGAAAATCACAGTTGACCAGTAACCAGGATATATGTTTCGTATGTGACTTATTTTTAACCATTATATACCACATACTGTCATCACTTTTATTGACCTCCAGATCAGAGTTTGGTAACTAATTGCAAATGAGGTAGAGTGACAACCAGTTGATGAGAATTGATAAAGAAACAATTTCATTTTAAACTGGAACATTCCAAGCTCTTCTCTGGATATCCCAGTGAAAAAGATCCTTATTTGTTTTGGATAAGAACTAAATAATTATATCGGATTCATCTTCTTTTGCTTTGTTTCTTGTTATACAAGGCTTTGAAATTGCTTTACTAGGCACCTCCATTCCTGAACCAAATTCCTTTTTTCAAGAATACCCTTTCAGGGTTCCTTACATGCTCTTTTGTAGTCCTATCACTATGAAAAATTCCTTGGTCATGCATAACTGCTCCAATTAGTTTCCCAATTGTTTAAATTTTGTGTATAGTATTTTAAACTTCCATCTGTATATCTGTACAACGGCCGTGTACTGTATTCATCTTCCATGTATAGAAATTCACAACAAAGGTCATATAATGCATATGGGCAATGATGTGCAGCAACACTCCCCATTGCATCCTCTGCACACGTTATCAGACCCCTTCAGAAAAAAACAAAACCAATTTTGGATTTGAAAGGATGACATTGGAGAAATCAGCACAGCTTTACTTATGCAACTTGCATTGTCCTATTTCTCCTGCTTGCAACTCATTCCTGATCCATTACCTCTTCATTACTTCTCTGTGTAAGGTAAGACTATTTTGATTATACTCATATGCTGTAGGGATGAAAGCTGGCTTAAAAAAAAAAAAAAAAAACCCAAACTCTTCATTAATTTCCGGAGTATGTATGAGAGCGTATGTAGTGTTACACAACAGAACCAGTTGTTACACAAGTTTTCTAGTGGAAAAAATTGAAGCCAAAGTGTATCTAGAACCAAAAATCTATGTCCCATTTTAAGTCATTTCACTGGCCTTGTGTCCTTCACTGAAGTGGGAGTGGGTGTCCATGCCATGTCCATGAATTGGATATGATTGATAGGGGACTAAATGGGGAAAGCATTTTGTGTTCTTTATGATAAGTGCCTCTTTAATTTTCAGTTGTTTTGGTTCCAGGTTCTTTCACAGTCTTCCATTTCATTTCCCCAGTTTGTTTTTTTTTCTCGCACTAATGATCCAAAGCCCTAAAGAATACGCAAAAAAATGCTTAAAAAGTAGGGACTAGGCAACAGATAATTAGTATGTTCCGAATGCAGACAACAAAAGTAGGCAATCAGCAAGTAAGCCCATAACCACCTGCACAAACCAAAATGTTCTGCCGCATTTCTTAAACTTTCTACCATATATATGCAGACATGTAGCAGAGAGCTGTGTGTAAGAGCTGCCGCCAAAACAATCCATTCTGCCATATACTTAAGAACAGTGTACCTTTGTTTTAATTTTTGTTTATATAAAAAAATCTTTATTTTAGATTCTGCCTCCCCTTCCTCACTTCCTAAAGGGAACCTTGCTGCCCAGAGACCTCTTGGTAGTTGGGCAGCTAAAAAAATGTAAATAAAATAAATAAATGTTTGAGATATTGGCAGCATTGGCTTTCCCGTGGTGAAGCAGGTGAAGTGAGCACACCTCAGGAGAAGGCACTGCTGGTTCACTTCGAGGAAGCTTCTAGTGCATGGGAATAGTGGGAAGGGGCTCCCTCATCCTTTTGTCCACTTTGCTCACTCTTCTCATCGAGAGAAGAAGGAAGCAGTGACAGCAGATGCTCATTTATTCATACCATTTATTCATACCATGTGCTTCTTGAGTAACTGTCAACTTTTAGAAAGAGCTTGAGTTCTTCGGCAGTTGATGGGGAAAGGGGAGAAGGGAGGGCTGAATTTCTAGAGCACAGGCTACAGATCTTGAAATGACTGGCAGGCAGGAACTGGCTAAGGAATCAGATGAAGCCAAAGCGTTCCCCAAAGTTCCTCCAGCCAATCTAGGCTCTTGTACACCTTATAAAGCCCCACTCCCCTGCTCCTGAAGGTTCTGATTGGCTGCTGGCAGCAGTTCTATTAACCGGGCACTAATAGGGGTAATGCCATATGCAAGGAAATTAGGGATGATGGGACATAGCGAGATTCCCTAAGCCAGTGATGGCGAACCTTTTAGAGACCTTGTGCCCAACTGCGATTCAAAACCCACTAATTTTTTGCAAAGTGCCAATACAGCAATTTAACCTGAATGCAGGTGGCTGTGAAGGGGCAATGTCAGGTGCCCACAGAAAGGGCTCCAAGTGGCACCTTTTGCACCCGTGCCATAGGTTCGCCAGCAATGCCCTAAGCTGTGATAGTAACTGTACTTTCCTTTCTGCATTAGAGTCTATCATCTAAGGCAGTGGTTCTCAACCTGTGGGCCTCCAGATGTTCCTGGGCTGCAACTCCCAGAAATCCCTTCAAGCACAGTGAGTGGTAGAGGCTTCTGGGAATTGCAGTCCAGGAACATCTGGGGACCCACAGGTTGAGAATCACTGATCTAAGGTATGTAGAACATACTCCTAACAATCCTTTCAGCACAGAGAGGTACAGCTACCATTGGTCAGTTACATCATGTGTCACATCATGAAGCTTCTGGGAACAACAAGAAGAGAGCTCTCCGAGTTAATCTCGGCGGCACTTTGGAGGTCCCCTGTGCATGCCGGGCCTGGGCTGTTGGGAGTGGCTCTGGAGTTCATGGAGTCAATGGCCTCCATGAACCTGTCCCAGTTTGTCATCGGTCCCACTCACAGGGGTGGACATACCCTGGACCTGGTTTTTGCCTCCACTTCTGCGGGCTACGATCTGGGTGGCAGAGCAGCAGAGAGGAAGGAGCTGGTCAGAGGAGCACAGAACAAAGGGCAGAGCTAACTTCTTCTTTTTGCAGGAGCAAGGGGCGGAGTTTTAGCTTTAAATAGCTGCTACCAGCAGTCTCTCAGTCCTCTTCTGGCAGAGCAGCAGAGAGGAAGGAGCTGGTCAGAGGAGCACAGAACAAAGGGCAGAGCTAACTTCTTCTTTTTGCAGGAGCAAGGGGCGGAGTTTTAGCTTTAAATAGCTGCTACCAGCAGTCTCTCAGTCCTCTTCTGGCAGAGCAGCAGAGAGGAAGGAGCTGGTCAGAGGAGCACAGAACAAAGGGCAGAGCTAACTTCTTCTTTTGCAGGAGCAAGGGGCGGAGTTTTAGCTTTAAATAGCTGCTACCAGCAGTCTCTCAGTCCTCTTCTGGCAGAGCAGCAGAGAGGAAGGAGCTGGTCAGAGGAGCACAGAACAAAGGGCAGAGCTAACTTCTTCTTTTTGCAGGAGCAAGGGGCGGAGTTTTAGCTTTAAATAGCTGCTACCAGCAGTCTCTCAGTCCTCTTCTGGCAGAGCAGCAGAGAGGAAGGAGCTGGTCAGAGGAGCACAGAACAAAGGGCAGAGCTAACTTCTTCTTTTTGCAGGAGCAAGGGGCGGAGTTTTAGCTTTAAATAGCTGCTACCAGCAGTCTCTCAGTCCTCTTCTGGCAGAGCAGCAGAGAGGAAGGAGCTGGTCAGAGGAGCACAGAACAAAGGGCAGAGCTAACTTCTTCTTTTTGCAGGAGCAAGGGGCGGAGTTTTAGCTTTAAATAGCTGCTACCAGCAGTCTCTCAGTCCTCTTCTGGCAGAGCAGCAGAGAGGAAGGAGCTGGTCAGAGGAGCACAGAACAAAGGGCAGAGCTAACTTCTTCTTTTTGCAGGAGCAAGGGGCGGAGTTTTAGCTTTAAATAGCTGCTACCAGCAGTCTCTCAGTCCTCTTCTGGCAGAGCAGCAGAGAGGAAGGAGCTGGTCAGAGGAGCACAGAACAAAGGGCAGAGCTAACTTCTTCTTTTTGCAGGAGCAAGGGGTGGAGTTTTAGCTTTAAATAGCTGCTACCAGCAGTCTCTCAGTCCTCTTCTGGCAGAGCAGCAGAGAGGAAGGAGCTGGTCAGAGGAGCACAGAACAAAGGGCAGAGCTAACTTCTTCTTTTTGCAGGAGCAAGGGGCGGAGTTTTAGCTTTAAATAGCTGCTACCAGCAGTCTCTCAGTCCTCTTCTGGCAGAGCAGCAGAGAGGAAGGAGCTGGTCAGAGGAGCACAGAACAAAGGGCAGAGCTAACTTCTTCTTTTTGCAGGAGCAAGGGGCGGAGTTTTAGCTTTAAATAGCTGCTACCAGCAGTCTCTCAGTCCTCTTCTGGCAGAGCAGCAGAGAGGAAGGAGCTGGTCAGAGGAGCACAGAACAAAGGGCAGAGCTAACTTCTTCTTTTTGCAGGAGCAAGGGGCGGAGTTTTAGCTTTAAATAGCTGCTACCAGCAGTCTCTCAGTCCTCTTCTGGCAGAGCAGCAGAGAGGAAGGAGCTGGTCAGAGGAGCACAGAACAAAGGGCAGAGCTAACTTCTTCTTTTTGCAGGAGCAAGGGGCGGAGTTTTAGCTTTAAATAGCTGCTACCAGCAGTCTCTCAGTCCTCTTCTGGCAGAGCAGCAGAGAGGAAGGAGCTGGTCAGAGGAGCACAGAACAAAGGGCAGAGCTAACTTCTTCTTTTTGCAGGAGCAAGGGGCGGAGTTTTAGCTTTAAATAGCTGCTACCAGCAGTCTCTCAGTCCTCTTCTGGCAGAGCAGCAGAGAGGAAGGAGCTGGTCAGAGGAGCACAGAAGAAAGGGCAGAGCTAACTTCTTCTTTTGCAGGAGCAAGGGGCGGAGTTTTAGCTTTAAATAGCTGCTACCAGCAGTCTCTCAGTCCTCTTCTGGCAGAGCAGCAGAGAGGAAGGAGCTGGTCAGAGGAGCACAGAAGAAAGGGCAGAGCTAACTTCTTCTTTTTGCAGGAGCAAGGGGCGGAGTTTTAGCTTTAAATAGCTGCTACCAGCAGTCTCTCAGTCCTCTTCTGGCAGAGCAGCAGAGAGGAAGGAGCTGGTCAGAGGAGCACAGAACAAAGGGCAGAGCTAACTTCTTCTTTTTGCAGGAGCAAGGGGCGGAGTTTTAGCTTTAAATAGCTGCTACCAGCAGTCTCTCAGTCCTCTTCTGGCAGAGCAGCAGAGAGGAAGGAGCTGGTCAGAGGAGCACAGAACAAAGGGCAGAGCTAACTTCTTCTTTTTGCAGGAGCAAGGGGCGGAGTTTTAGCTTTAAATAGCTGCTACCAGCAGTCTCTCAGTCCTCTTCTGGCAGAGCAGCAGAGAGGAAGGAGCTGGTCAGAGGAGCACAGAACAAAGGGCAGAGCTAACTTCTTCTTTTTGCAGGAGCAAGGGGCGGAGTTTTAGCTTTAAATAGCTGCTACCAGCAGTCTCTCAGTCCTCTTCTGGCAGAGCAGCAGAGAGGAAGGAGCTGGTCAGAGGAGCACAGAACAAAGGGCAGAGCTAACTTCTTCTTTTTGCAGGAGCAAGGGGCGGAGTTTTAGCTTTAAATAGCTGCTACCAGCAGTCTCTCAGTCCTCTTCTGGCAGAGCAGCAGAGAGGAAGGAGCTGGTCAGAGGAGCACAGAACAAAGGGCAGAGCTAACTTCTTCTTTTGCAGGAGCAAGGGGCGGAGTTTTAGCTTTAAATAGCTGCTACCAGCAGTCTCTCAGTCCTCTTCTGGCAGAGCAGCAGAGAGGAAGGAGCTGGTCAGAGGAGCACAGAACAAAGGGCAGAGCTAACTTCTTCTTTTTGCAGGAGCAAGGGGCGGAGTTTTAGCTTTAAATAGCTGCTACCAGCAGTCCCTCAGTCCTTTTCTGGCAGAGCAGCAGAGAGGAAGGAGCTGGTCAGAGGAGCACACGGCCAAAGGGCAGAGCTAACTAAAACTAAAAAAAAAAAAAATTCTTCTGGGTTTAATTGAGTTCTCAAGCCAAGCAACTCCTCAGGAGGTCCTACACTTCCTGACGTGCTTGCAGTTGGAGTAGAGGTGCTTTAGCGGCCCCTACACTGTTAGATTTTGACTAAACAATAAAAGAAGTAAAGAGTCTTACTAGATTAAAAAAAAGTGCAAGTTTACATTTTTGAGACCTTGAATACATTTTATTGTAATCGTTAAAATGGAGTTGCAGGGAGCAGCTGTAGTTACCTGCAGTACTTGTGCCATGTTTGTTATCTTGACAGAGCGTGTGCAGAACTACATCTGCTGCAAGTGCAAGCTGGTAGCGCTATTGGAAGAGAAGGTCCAGCAGCTAGAGGCTCGCATAGTGGACCAGCAACATATTAAGGAGCTTGAGCGGTTCCTGGACAGAGCGGAACAGACTATCCAGGTCCAAGAAGAGACAGGGCACACTTCAGAGGAGGAAGTCACTCCCCCAACTCAGGAGGTGGATGGGTGGAGGAATGTGACTCAAAGGAGTAGAAGGCCAAGGCATCGCTCAGAGAGTCTCATCTTGCACAATCAATTTGAAGCTCTTTCCCTCAGCACACCTCATGAGGCACACATAGAGGAAGAAGTGGTTCCCCGGAGGATCTCTCCCTCATCACTATTGATGAGATACAAGATCAGGTACATGTTGATGAGCAGGCTGCAGGAGAGAAGCTCATTGTGCTAGGGGATTCTATCATTAGAAATACGGAGGGATGGATTTGTGAGGAGCATGATAACCGGATGGTCACTTGCCTGCCGGGTGCAAAGGTTGCAGACATCACCAGAAATATAGATAGCTTGTTAGAGAGAACTGGGAAGGAGCCAGTGGTCATGGTACACGTCGGTACCAATGATGTCGGGAAGGCCAAGCGGTCAGTCTTGGAAGCCAAATTCAGGTTGCTAGGTAGAAGATTGAAGTCCCGGGCTTCCAAGGTAGCATTTTCAGAAGTGCTACCTGTTCCTCGTGCAGGTCCCGCCAGGCAGGCAGAACTCAGAAGCCTCAATGCGTGGATGAGGCGATGGTGTCGAGAGGAGGGCTTTAGATTTGTCAGGAACTGGAGAACATTTTGGGACAAGCCAAACCTCTTCAGGAGGGATGGGTTGCACTTGAATCATGATGGGACCAGATTGCTGGCACTCAACCTCAAAAAGGCAGCAGAGCAGCTTTTAAACTGATAACTGGGGAAAGCCGACAGGAGCTGTGTGGCATCCGAGTTGGAACACCTCATCCTCGGGAATGAGGTTGGAGAGGGTAGAGAATCACATAGAGATGACATAGCAAGTATTAACACTGGCAGAATAGTGGAATGTGACAGTTTGTCTACTGAAAATAAAAGCTGTGGGGGGAGAAGAACAAGGCAGCAGCTGTTGCGGGACCCACTGTACAAGTGCTTCTACGCCAATGCTCGAAGCCTCCGAGCAAAGATGGGAGAACTTGAACATCTGGCAGCTAGGGATAACATTGATATAATAGCCATAACAGAAACCTGGTGGAATGTGGAGAACCAGTGGGACACAGCAATCCCAGGCTATAAACTCTATAGAAGGGATAGAGAGGGGCGGGTTGGAGGAGGAGTGGCCATCTATGTCAAAGAAGGCATAAAATCCAGCAGAATGGAGATTGACAGAGGGTCTGACTCCGCCATAGAATCACTGTGGGTTAAACTACCAGGTCCAAAGAGTGATATGATAGTTGGAGTATTCTATCGTCCACCAGATCAAAAACTTGAGGGGGACCTTGAAATGAGGAGAGAAATCATGGAGGTGGCTAAGAGGGATAGGATAGTAATCATGGGGGACTTTAATTATCCCCACAGTGCCGGAGGACTGGAGGATAGCGGATGTCACACCAATTTTTAAAAAAGGAAGGAGGGGGGACCCAGGAAACTACAGGCCGGTTAGCCTTACATCTGTCCCAGGGAAGATGGTGGAAGGCCTCATCCAAGAGAAAATCTTAAAACACATAAAAGAACAAACCTTGCTGAGAGAAAATCAGCATGGCTTCTGTAAGGGTAAATCTTGTCTTACAAACCTTTTAGAATTTTTTGAAAAGGTCAACAGGCACGTGGATTTGGGTGAACCGGTGGATATAGTCTATCTGGATTTTCAAAAGGCTTTTGACACAGTCCCTCACTGCTGAGAAAATTGCATAGTCAGGGGATAAGAGGGCAGGTCCTCTTATGGATTGAGAACTGGTTGAGATCCCGGAAACAAAGAGTAGGTGTCAATGGGAAATTTTCACAATGGAGAGAAGTGAAAAGCGGTGTGCCCCAGGGCTCGGTCCTGGGACCGGTGCTTTTCAATCTGTTCATAAATGACCTGGAGACAGGGATAAACAGTGTGGTGGCCAAGTTTGCAGATGACACAAAACTTTTCCATGTGGTAAAAACCAGAGAAGATTGTGAAGAGCTCCAGAAGGATCTCTCCAAACTGGGGGAGTGGGCTGAGAAATGGCAAATGCGTTTTAATGTAACCAAATGTAAAGTAATGCATATTGGGGCAAAAAATCCAAACTTCATCTATCAACTCATGGGCTCTGAGTTATCCGTGACGGATCAGGAAAGAGATCTTGGTGTGTTGGTGGACAGCTCCATGAAGGTGTCTCCCCAATGTGTGGCAGCAGTGAAGAAGGCCAATTCCATGCTAGGGATTATCAAAAAGGGGATTGAAAATAAAACAGCCAACATTATAATGCCGTTATACAAAACAATAGTAAGGCCCCACCTGGAGTATTGTGTACAATTCTGGTCACCGCATCTCAAGAAAGACATAGTGGAACTGGAAAAGGTGCAGAAGAGAGCGACTAAAATGATTACTGGGCTGGGGCACCTCCCTTATGAAGAAAGGCTAAAACAATTGGGCCTCTTCAGTCTGGAAAAAGGCGCTTGAGGGGGATATGATTGAGACATACAAAATAATGCAGGGTATGAGTAAAGTGGATAGAGGGAAGCTCTTCTCCCTCTCTCAAAATACCAGAACTAGGGGACATACACTCAAATTGAGTGCTGGGAGAGTAAGAACTGACAAAAGAAAATATTTTTTCACCCAGCGCGTTGTAAGTCTATGGAACTCCCTGCCACAGGATGTGGTGATGGCATCTGGCCTGGATGCCTTCAAAAGGGGATTGGACAGATTCCTAGAGGAAAAGTCCATCACGGGTTACAAACCATGATGGAGATGTGTAATCTCTAGGCTTTAAACCAGGGTACTTCAAGGGCCAGATGCAGGGGAGTGGTATCAGGAGACAGATATCTAGTCTCATGCGCTCCCAAACACATCTGGTGGGGCCGCTGTGAGATACAGGAAGCTGGACTAGATGGGCCTTTGGCCTGATCCAGCATGGCTCTTCTTATGTTCTTATGTTCTTATGTTGGGTGTCAGGAACTTGTGCTCCCGACCCGTGTCATGGTCAGATCATTATCTGCTGACTTTTTCCCTATCAATCGCTGCCCTACCCCGCAGGGAGCTGGGCCTGCCCATCTGGGCCCGCCCCCGAAGGCTCCTGGACCCTGTGCAGTTCTCAGAGTCCTTTGGGGGCTTACCGGATGGCCTGGTTGACGATCCACCTAACTCCCTGGTGGACAGGTGGTATGAAGATGTTGCCGGGGTTGTTGACCAGATCGCCCCCAAGCGCCTCATCCGATGCCGAGCCCGCTCCTCCCCGTGGTTCACGGCGGAGCTCTGGGTGATGAAGCAAGAGCGGAGGGGGCTAGAGAGCAGATGGCTGAAGGATTGAACGGCTTTGAATTGGGCTGCTGTTAGGGCGTCGACCAGTCGCTACTCCCAGGCGATCAGGGATGCAAGGAAATCCTTTGTCTCCCTGAGAATTGATGAGGCCTTGAACCGTCAGGCAGAATTGTTCCGAGTGGTTCGAGACCTCACCAATCCTGGTCCGCCGGGGCCTCCTCCTAGTGATTTCACTAGTGAGTCATTCACAGTCTTTTTAAAAATCTAAAATAGAGGCCATACATTCCGATCTGGATGCCGGTTGCACTGATCTACCCTCATGTGTGGCTGGTACCACACCCCCTCAGTCTCCCCGATTTGTTGACTTTGGACCTGTTTCTCCATCTGAGGCCTTCAGGGCCCTGGGACACTGCAGGCCAGCAGCTTCTCCGTTCGACCCTTGCCCTTCTTGGCTGATTAAGACTGCCAGAGGGAGCATGCCGGAATGGGCTTCATTAATCGCCACTGCGTCCTTCAGGGACGGGATCTTTCCCTGTCATCTGAAGGAGACGGTGGTGAAGCCCATTCTTAAAAGACCTGGCTTGCCTATAGACGATATGTCTAATTATCATCCTATAGCCAATGTTCCCTTCATGGGCAAGGTTGTCGAGCGGATTGCCGCCCTGCGGCTCCACTCGTTCCTGGAGGAGAACCATGTCTTGGATCCTTTCTAATCTGGGTTTAGGCTGCATCATGGGACTGAGACTGCCCTGGTCGCACTGCAGGATGACCTGTTGAGGAGGGCTGACAGGGGTTGTTCTACCCTGTTGGTCCCTCTCGGCTTTTCAGCGGCCTTTGATACTGTCGACCACGGTATCCTCCTGGGCCGGCTCTCTGAGGTGGGGATTGGGGTCTGGCCTTTGGCTGGCTCCGTTCCTTCCTGGAGGGCCGCACTCAGTGTGTGAGCTTGGGGGGTGTTTTGTCGTCCCCCTGGACACACTCTTGTGGGGTGCCTCAGAGGTCGGCTCTCTCTCCAATGCTCTTTAACATCTATATGAAGCCGCTGGCTGAGGTCATCTGGAGTTTTGGAGCTTGCTGTCACCAGTACGCTGATGACACGCAGCTGTATCTCTCATTTTCCACCTTTGCAGTGGAGGCCGTCCAGACCCTTGATTGCTGTCTACCTGCAGTATTGGACTGGACCAGGACTAATAGGCTCAGGCTTAACCCTGGGAAGACTGAGATTCTGTTCTTCGGGGGTGGCCCGGACGGGTACTGTGGCCCCCTTCCCAGTCTGGGTGAGTCCGCCCTCCAGCTTGCGGAACGAGTGAGGAGTATGGGTGTTGTCCTGGATCCGGATCTGTCTCTGGAATCCCAGGTGGCAGCCGTAACCAGGTCGGCCCTTTACCATCTTAGGCTTATTGCCCAGATTCGGCCGTACCTCGATGAGGACTCCCTGAGGACAGTGGTGCAGGTGCTGGTCATGTCGAGGGTAGACTGTTGTAACGCTCTCTACATGGGGCTCCCCTTGAACCTTGTTCGGCGACTGCAGCAGGTACAGAATGTGGCGGCCAGGTTGGTGGTCGGTGTGGGCAGGTTTGAGCGCATCACCCCCATTCTGGCCCGCCTGCATTGGTTGTCCGTTGCCTCCCGAATAAGATTCAAGGTGTTGGTTTTGGTTTACAAAACCCTCCATGGCCTTGGCCCTGATTATCTGGCAGAGCGTATCTCCCCACAATTAGAGCTGGCCCGACCCACCCGCTCCTCAATGGCGCTCTCTCCGGGTAGCCACCCCCAGGGAGGCCCACAGAGTAGTAACTTGGAAATGGGCCTTCTCGGTGGCCGGTCCATCGCTTTGGAACAAGCTACCCGGTGAGATACGCCAGGCTCCCTTATTGGCATCCAAACCCGGCTGTTCAGGGATGCCTTTGGCAACTGCTAATGTAGTACCAGTTTTTTCTCTCTCCTTTTGACGGTTGTCTAGTTTTCGCCTCTTGCCCAGTACCTTTTTATATTGTCTTATTGATGTTTATTTTTAAGGTTTTTGTGTGAACTGCCCAGAGTTCCTTTGGGAAATGGGAGCGGTATAAATAAATAAATAAATAAATAAATAAATAAATAAATAAATAAGAGTAGCCATTATATTCACTTGGCACTGCTTTTTAACAATCATCATCATCACCATGCCTGATGCAGTTAGTTAGATTTAGGACCATTTAGCATAGTCAAAATGGAACAATATATTAAGATAGAGAGGATAGCCTAGTTCTTTTATTGTTTTTTTAGGGAAATAAGTTCATATCTTGGTTCTGTCAAGTTTTTGACCATTTTTTGAATTCTTTTTCCAGTATCACCCTGGCTTTTTTTTAAACTTAGAATATAAATAAAGCTCCATATAAATATATTTTTTTTGCATGGACCATTTTAAAGAACCCAGCGGAACCTATAATTGCCTTTTGTTTGTTTTGGGGGAATGTTTGCTTAAGAGAGGAAAGAACTTTCCTAACAGGAGCCTAAATAGCCTGCCTCGGCCTAGGGAGCAATTTAGGTTTCAGTGCACCATATTTTGTATTTTTTCCTGGTTTTAGTGAAAATAATTTACAGCTCTCCTTCTTGAGCCAGGTGGAAAGGGACCTTGTGGGTTTCCGTCCTTTTCCGCTGTCATACATCAGTAACCATTTGGCATTTGTGGAAGAGGTGGGAGACTGGCTTGGGTGAGAAGACCACAGCCATCTGTTTCTCCTCCCCTCATTAAACCTTCTTCATTTATGTGCATCATTTTAAGATATAATCTTCAGAATTGAGGCTTGACTTGGCCTGTTTGGCTTTTTACTTCCTCATCCCCTTTTCCGTATTGTTTTGCCGTTTGTGTCCGTGTAGCTTGTTTTGACACCATATACTGTACAGCATTTAATAAACTGTTGATATTTTATAGATAGTGAATGGTAATATTCCCTGCCTACTTCATGATAGAAGAGGGACTACTGTTGCCTTTGTATTCTGATGGTGAGCTGTATTTGACTGATTGTCGGAATGCCAATCAAGACCTTTGGTCTGATGCAAGGAGTAAATTTCAAGGGAAGAAACTGTAGCAGGCTTGCTAGCTATAAGAAGCAAGAGGGTTTAGGGAGAAATCTCCATGTATGCCTAGTAGTGTTCCAGCGTGGGACACAGAAATGAAATTCACTCCATGAGCTTATTCCTTCTGAGCAGGATTGACTACAGTCCACACAAGCGTGTGCGGGAGTGTTCACTTCAAATGCAAAAGACTTGTTTGTTGCTTTTATATTTCAAAGTGTTTGCCACACCATTGCTATGTAAAATGTGGCAAATACTGCCATGATAGTTCACTCGCTGCAGTACTGCAAAAACTGAGGAAATGAGAGGAGCCCAGAATAGTAAACAAGATGTTACTGCAAGGCTTAGCACTAACCACTGTCACCTCACAACACCACTTAACTGGAAATAAAGGCTGAAACATTAAAAAAATTTTTTTGTGAAAATGTATTTCCTGTGGAGACAGCAGACACAGAGGTCAATTAACTTACTGCATCTTTAAATCGTAGAGGGGTAGGAGGACTGTATCCTAGGCTTTCTGCTTGTCACGTCAGTAAAATTACAGAGGGAAAGGATGTTTAAGTGCCTCCATTATTTTGCGTTCTAAAAGCTTCATCTTCATATCAATGGACACTGATGATTTTACAAAAGTAGAAACTGTCTACTTCGGTGATGTACAAGGTGCTCTGCAAGAAAAGAACTTGGAAGCTGCTGGGAACATGTATTTAAAGGTAAAACTCCACCCCCTCAATCACTTAAGCACTGGTGGTAGAAGCTCCACCCCCTCAGCCATGTGCTCACTCTGTTGTCCTGCAAGCCTCCTCTCTTTCTGCTGCTCTGCAAGAAAAGAACTTGGAAGCTACTGGGAGTAGTTTTTTAAACAGCTGCTGCTGAGGAGAGCCAAACAAACAGAAGCAAGTCAGTGCTGGCCCAGAATATTGTAACTCGTTAAAATGGAGTTGGAGGGAACAGCTGTAGTTACCTGCAACACTTGTGCCATGTTTGTCATCTTGTCAAAGTGCGCGGAGAACTACATTTGCAGCAAGTGCAAGCTAGTTGCGCTACTAGAAGAGAAGGTCCAGCAGCTGAAGGCCCACATATCTAACCCACAAGAAATTAAGGAGCTTGAGCTGTTCTTGGGCAGAGCGGAGCAGACTATCATGGACAAACAAGAGACAGGGCACAGTTCTGAGGAAGAAGTCACTTCCCCAACTCAGGAGGTAGATGGGTGGAAGAATGTGACTCGAAGTAGAAGGGCAAGGGATCATGAGAGTCTGAAATCACAGAATCAATTTCAGGCTCTTTCCCTCATCACACCTCATGAGGAATGCACAGAGGCACAACTGGTTCCACCTGAGGATCTCTCCCTCATCACACTTGATGAGATACAGGAAGACAAACAACAGGAACAAACTGAAGACCTCTCCCTTAATATAGTTGATGAGGTAAACAGGTTGCAGGAGAGAGGCTCCTTCTACTAGGGGATTCAATTATTAGAAATACAGAGGGATGGATTTGTGATGCACATGATAACCGTATGCTGACTTGCCTGCCAGGTGCAAAGGTTGCAGACATCCCGAGACATCTAGATAGTTTGTTAGAGACAACTGGGAAGGAGCCAGTCATCATGGTACACATTGGTACCAATGATGTTGGGAAGGCAAAGCGGCAGTCCTGGAAGCCAAATTCAGGTTGTTAGTAAGAAGATTGAAGTCCCGGACTTCCAAGGTAGCATTTTCAGAAGTGCTGCCTGTTCCTCGTGCATGACCCAGCAGGCAGGCAGAGCTCAGAAGCCTCAATGCATGGATGAGGCGATGGTGTTGAGAGGAGGGCTTCAGATTTGTCAGAAACTGGAGAATCTTTCGGGACAAGCCAAACCTGTTCAGCAGGGATGGGTTGCACTTGAGCCATGATGGGACCAGATTGCTGGCACTCAACATCAAAAAGGCTGCAGAGCAGCTTTTAAACTGATAACTAGGGGAAAGCCGACAGGAGATGCACAGCATGTGGTTTGGGGAAGTGTCTACTTGAGTAGTGAGGAGGATGCAAAAAATTGCTGAGCAAAGCCAGGAGCTAGTCACCAGCACTCCAGCAGAAGGATGCAAAAGGCAGTCTAATGCTGCAACTGGACTCAAAAGACTGCATCGGAAAAGCATCTACAAATGCTTCTGTGCAAGCATCATTAGGAAGGGTATAGAAAATAAGTTAGCAACTGTCATTTGCCTCTTTATAAACCTATGGTGAGACCCCATCTGGAGTATTGTGTACAGTTCTGGTGACCATACCTCCAGAAGAATATTATGGAAATGGAAAAAGATCAGAGGAAGGCAACCAGAATGATTAGGGGACTGGAACACCTTCCTTATCATTTGAGGCTGCAACGGTGGGGCCTCTTCACTCTTGAACGACGGCACCTAAGCGGTGAACTGATTGAAGTTTATAAAATCATACATGGTGCGGACAAAGTAGATAAGGAAAAACTGTTTTCCCTATCGCACAACACTAGAACTAGGGGGGTACTCCATGAAACCTTTGGGTGCTAGATCTCATACAAATAAGAAAAAGTACTTTTTCACCCAGAGGATCACTGGTCGGTGGAACTCCCTGCCAGAAGTAGTAGTGACAGCTGTCAGCCTTGACAGATTTAAGAAAGGATTGGACACGTTCATGGAGAACAAGGGTATCAAGGGCTATCATGATGGATGCCTAAGGACAACCTCCGGGTTGGAGAGAGACTCAGGTGATCTCTCAATGCCATTTGCAGGGAATCTTAAGCAGGTGAAGACATCCGCTTGGGAATACCCTGTAGCAAATGGTGAGCTGCTGTGTGAGAGAGAATTCTGAACTGGATGGGCTGTGGCCTGTTTCAGCAAGGCTGTTCCAGGTGCCTATAAAACCAAGTTGCTGTTTAAATATTGAACATATTACTAATTACAGTTCAATTTTGCTTCCCACCAATGACTTCTACTCGCTTAATATTTTATAGTATTTTATCTGGCTTTAAAGCCTTTGACCAATACATGTGACTAAATATGGCTAGGTTAATTCATATAGTATGTTCAAAAAAAATAAGTATGTGTCCAGTATCTCCAAAATAAACTTAGCTATTTCAGTTTAAGAGATTGTTTTGAAATGTTTCCTATAGGATGTTTTGTGTGTTCTGTTATTCAGAACTTTTAAAAGCAGTAAAAAGAAAGGAAACTGATCCTATCCTTTTGTAAATACATTACACTAAGTATAAAAACAAATGTTAAAAGTCAACAAACTGGCTCGATATCACATTAAGTTAGATATTTGGTTGCAGAGCCAGAGTCGGGAGTTCAGTTCCCCAGTGGGCAGCACAGAAGAGCCAGTCTCTGTGGCTTTGGGGCAGGATGCACAGCCCCAGGATGCCCCCAGAAGAAGGGAACAGGTAAACTACTTCTGAGTAGTTAGGAGATTCCGGATAGGGTCCCCATATGTAGGAATTGACTTGATGGCACACTGTTGTTGTTGAATATCAATACATTTGTTGACATAAGCTGGTATTTCTTCTTAAGCATCTGAAGATGCTAGAGAAGAAAAAACAAAGTGTTCTGCTTATATACTGCCCCATAGCAATTAAAGCCCTCTCAGGGCGGTTTACAATTCAGTTATGCAGGCTACACATTGCTCCCCCCCCCAGCAAGCTGGGTACTCATTTTACTGACCCTGGAAGGATGGAAGGGTGAGTGAACCTTGAGCCGGCTCCCTGGGATTGAACCCCAGGTCATAAGCACAATTTTAATTACAGTATAGCAATTTAACCATTGTGCCACGAGGCTCCTTGAAGCAGAGTGTTCAGCGTTCTGAAAAGCAAACTAAAGCAATTTTGGAAAGAAAGGGGAATCAAAACCAAATCCTGCATCAATATTTATTGATATGTTTTAGTATAAAAACAAGGTACTCCGCTAATAGTAATCAGCTACATTATATATTTGATTGCATATTTTTTCAAAAGATTTTATATACATTTCTAAATAATGTATAATGAAATGTTATAAAAATCTTAACACAATCTTTGCATTTAAAAGGATTAATGTTGCATGTTAGCTGTTTGATATGAGCTTTGGGGCTCTTCCAGGTGGAGATCTTGTTTGCCACAATGCACCTGATGAGTCACCGATGACATTGGTGTTTCCCCCTACTATCTACATCATGTAAGACTTCTCTCCAAAAAGTGACAAAATATTTTGCTTTCCCATCTGTGCCCAAGAACTCAAACATCTGGCTTCCTATCGTGTCACCTCTCTCCTTCTGCTTCGCCCAACCACAGCAGTAGCTGGAACACAGCACACAGGCCAGCATGGGAGTATAAGTGAAGAAGTGGTGCTGCTGCCAGATCTCAGATACTCTGATTGTCAGTGGCTTCCTTCCTAAAGTTTCAGAAGTCATTTGACACATTGGCAGCTGTACATTCCAGGGGTTGAACCTGGGACCTTGTGCTTCTGGTTTGCCTAGGGTAATTTGGACATTAAGTCTTAGCAAATCCTCCAGTCATCTGTGACAAAGGGTGAGGTGAGGGACCTTTCCTCTATCTGGAAGAATCCTATGCATAAAATAGAAACAATGAGCAAGGAGCAAAATTACCATGCATGTAGATTGTCACAAGTCTCGTTGTAAGCCATTTGTGTTCCGATTTTCCTATATGGTGATTGCTTCATATTATGTTATTCTGTTATATTTACATTACATTAAATATTCTTGACACAGTTTTTAAAACTTATAGTGGCAACAAGAAATATATTTTGCAGGTAAACTGCTGTCTACCAGCCATCTTTTTTGACTAACTACTGTTGCAGTTTATACTTCAACGCTAAATGGATAGTTATTTCAGTAACTTCATATGTATGAAGTGACAAACTGTGCATTTTGGCAGAGGCTAATGCATTCATGGTTTTTAAATTATTTTTAGTTGGTTGTCATAGATACAGGTGTATGTGTATATATATATAAAGACTATCACAAAAGAAAAATAAAGCCAAAAACATTGCACAACCTTAAAGACTAATGGTTATATTTTAATATGAGTTTCCTCCTTTTGTCCATGAAAGCTTGCATTAAAATATAGCAGTCAGTCAGGTGCCATGTATTTGTCTTCTATTTTTTATTTTTTTGTTGTTTTTGCCTAATATGTTAGCACAGGCTAACACAACTGTCTCTTCTAAAACTGTTACATTAGCTGAGACTATTACTGCATATTGAATAAAATTAAATGAAATAAATGTCTGTATGCAGGAACCTCTTTCTTTCTATTCTTTTTTGCTTGGTATTGGATATCTCTGTATTGGACAGCTGGCACTATGCATGAATTGGTATAATATTTTAGAATTGTATGAGAAGCTCCATTTCTGAATGGATGATAAATGTCCCACACTTTCCAAATGATTCCATTAGGTTTTAAAATGAGCATTATACCCAGTTTAAGGAAACATGGCTGTACTTTTGGATCAGTTAATAAAAATAAGGATCAAAGTAGTCATCTTCCTCCCTTCCTCTGAGATTATGAGCATTATCTTGTTCATGATAGTCGTCTTCCATTTCATCATACTCTTCTGGTGTTAGATATCTTCGGAACACTGGAGTTCTCAATCGTGTTTGTTGATTGGCAGGAAGTTTTTGTTCGCCATAATAAATGCTGCGTATGTGTGGAAAGCAGAAAAATGCATATGTGCTTATTGGGGCTGTGAGCTTATTTTGGTCCACTCGTATATAGGTTAAGTGTCTGAAATTCAGCGCATCAATAGAAGGGCACATTAATGTAACATTCATAACTGTAAAGAGACAAAAAGAAAGTGTTAAAAAGGTGGAAGTATTTATGCCACCCCTTACGAAATACTGGCTTTGCATTATAAAAGATAAAAATTCTGTACAGTAAAACTTTGGTTTGCAAGCATAATTTGTTCTGGAAACTTGCTTGTAGTCAGTTTAGTTTATTGATGAGCCATTTTGACCATATCAAAACACATAGAAAACCACATAAATATACAATAAAATAGCTAAATACAATACAAACGCTAAAATTTAGAAACACCATAAAGGTGTTTTAGCTAAGTGAATCACCCCTGCATATTTGTTCAATGTAGTGGGATCTTGTGCCCACCGCCTTGGGTATAAATTTTGCTATATTTCAAACAACTTGTGTATTGGAACTCTGGAAACATGCTTTTTATTCAAAGCACTTTCATATCAAAGTGAATTTCACCATAAGAAATAATGGAAATTCAAATGTTCATTCTGCAACCCAAAGTATTAATATAAAATTATTATAACTCTAATATAATAAATAATAAAGAAATAATAAAGAAAATACAAATACAGTGGTACTTGTACAAAGGAATTAATTCGTTCCAAATGAAATTATGTTAAGCAAATTTTCCTTTATACAAATTCCAATAGGAATGCATTGAAAACAGACTGATCCAATGGATTACTCTAGTTGATGGGGATCTTTTGGATTTAGAAGGTCATGATAATAGATTTGGCTGGCACGCTTATCTTTGGTATGATAAAGTGAAAGTACATAAAAGTTTTACGAATCATGTAATTAGAAAGTCATTACTTCAGGTCTGGGAACGGTTGAAACCTTTATTAGAGAGACACACCCCGAGGTGGTTATCCCCGATTGAAGCATTGGCGATCAAGAGGAAAGATACAGAAGGAGTGGGGATCACATATGGGGATGTGTTATTCTTCTCAGAAAAAGGTTCCAGACTGAAGTCTTATGAACTGTTAAAAGAGAGGTTAACAGGTTGGTTTCAGTACCATCAGTTACATGACACTTTCCAGAAAGATAGAAGGATGTTTGGGTTTGGAGAGAAGGAATCCAAGTTTCAAACCATAATCATGGGCCCAAAAAAAAGAAATTGTTGACTAGATTATATAATTTTTTGTTGGAGTTGAACCTAAAAGATGAACAAGTTAAAGAATGTATGATAAAATGGGCTATGGATCTGGGTCACAATATTGAGTTAGATGTGTGGGAAAGATTGTGGAAAAAGAACATAAAGTTTAATGTACTTTGATAAAAGAAAATCTGTTGAAAATGATGTATAGATGGTATATTACTCCAACGAAATTAGCAAAGATGTATAGGATGAAAGATGATTATTGTTGGAAATGTAAAGAGAAACAAGGTGACTTTTATCATATGTGGTGGACCTGTGAGAAAGTGAAAGAATTTTGGGCATTGATATATGATGAACTCAAAAAGATGTTAAAGTGTACATTCCCAAAACAACCTGAACTTTTTTTGTTAGGGTTGGTGGATAATGAAATTAAAGGAGCAGACAAGACGCTATTTTTATATGCAACAGCAGCGGCACGAATGCTCCTGGCACAGAACTGGAAGACAACGTATATACCGTCTTTGGATGAATGGAGGGCGAAATTACTGGACTTTGTAGAGATGGCCAGACTGACATGCAGATTGAGGGATCAAGACAACCAGAGGTTCCAAAAAGACTGGCAAAAATTTAAGAATTACATGGAGACTAATTGTAAGGAATTAAAGACTCTTACCGGATTAGGGTAGAACTCGAAGGACTATTAATTTTTAGAACCTTTTTTATAAATATATAAAAGGGGTTCGTTGGAAAGGAAGGCTGGGAGATGAATAACTTAAAACCGCGCGAAAAACAGAGGGAAGCCGAACTTTAGTGATAGATTGACGCTGTATGGTTAATGTTTTGAATGTGTTTTTCTTTTGTATATCAAAATTTTCTAATAAAAAAGAATATATAAAAAAAGAGAAAACGGACTGATCCCATTTTATGTTGTACGGATTCTCCCCATAGGCGATTATGTTAAGCAAATTTCCCCTATCTCCAGAATTTTTTATGTTGTACAAATTTTATGTTATACAAGTTGTTTGTTATACAAGGGTCCACTGTATAAAAAATAAAACAACATACAGTATTAATAAACTCTTGCCATTTACTGTATTTAATGTATTTGGCAATAAGGCAGTGAGGAAAGGTCCTATATCTGCAGACAGCCTGATCTAGAATGAAGCAAAGCATTCCTAAGGTTACTGTTATATAGAAAAGCAAAGTACTGTACTGTCCATAGATACCTTGAATTGACAAAAAATACACTACTGCCAGCTGTGGGCACCTTTCACCATGCAAAGCAGATGATCACCCACAATCCCACAGTGAGAGAGAGAGAGAGAGAATCACTGGCTCAGTTGTTATCATGTGACGTACAGCATTACATATTACTTGTATTGCAAGACACTGATAATTTATCAAGTTAAATTTTATAAGAAATGTTTGCTCATCTTGTGGAACACTGGCATAATAAGGCACTTGCAATCCCTAGAGGAGACTGCTAGACTACTGGGTTTGTGATAGCCCACCAGTATCACTTTATCTACTCTAGTGCCATGTTGTCTGTCTGTCTGTCTGTCTGTCTGTCTGTCTTTTATTGTGCCCATCTGGCCGCCATGGCCACTCTGGGCAGTTTACAACAAATTACCAAAATACAAGAATTACAAAGATAACAAAATATTAACAAAATGCAACACACAAGCCCATAGGTCGATTACAATGAAGTAAAAATAAAATAAAATCAACATACTGTATACATAATTATCAGAAACATTTAAACTCACATAAAGCATTACAATTGCTATTGGCAGGCAAGCTAAAATGAAGGGCATTACCGGTATTTAATGGATATTACTCTAGTCACAGGAGACTGCTAGAGCTGTGTTTGATGCTGAGGGAATACCTGCATTAACAGCCAGGTTTTGAGTTGTCTTTTAAAGTCAACCCAAGAGGGGGCCAGGCATATATCAGGTGGAAGGGTGTTCCACAGGTGTGGGACAATAGCAGAGAAGGCCCTATTTCTTGTTTTTTACTTTCAGGCCTCTTTTGGTGTTAGTTCCCTCAAACGCCTAGCCTGGGAGGGTTGGGTATTTTAAGTTAGCAGAAGCCAATCCATTGTATTATGAGGACATGTTAATGTTATGAATAAGTGTATGTTAGACATTGAATTTATCGTTGTATTGAACAATATTGTCATTCCCACAAGACTGTGATGTATACTAATGCATTACTGTATCTGGTAAATGTAGCATACTGTGAGAATATTTTAGTATCATTTTCACAGAGTTTTGGGTCATCACTAACTGCTGTCATATAAAGCTGTGGGGCAGTGACACAGCTAAGTCTGCAGTTAGCAACTGTTGGGGATATTTTAAAAACAATTGTGTGTGTGGGGGGTGTTCTTCATGGTCACAATCCATGAGATGGATTAATCACTCCCTCTCTGTGTGTGTGTTGTGTCGTTATAGTCGTGACCGACTCTACGTGACCCCATGTCCATGGAGTTTTCTTGGCAGGAGTACTGGAGTGGTTTGCCAGTTCCTACTCCAGGCGCCTACAGTACCTGGTATTCCCTGGTGGTCACCCATCCAAGTACTAACCAGGGCTGACCCTGCTTAGCTTCCGAAATCAAGCGAGATCGGATGTGCTTAGGGCATCTAGGGCATCCCTCTCTACCCAGTAGCAATTGATCACCCATGCTGCTGATACTTTTAGGGCTAAAAATGATTTATTCAGTTTTTTGGGTGGTGGGTTTTGAAAATGTTCTTCAAATCTAACTGCAACATGGCAGATTTTCATTGTATTCAAAAATTGAGAACAGAAGGTATAAGTCTCCCTGCGTGCTATCATACCAAAGAAAATGGGGAGGAATATTGATTTAAAACCCCTGATGATGTCAATAATGTATCATATGTCATTTGCCCCAGTAGTCTTAAGGACTACTTCAAACTCAATAATGGCTGGCATATAAGACAAACACGTGAAAAGAAGTTGAACCCACCTTCAATGTCATTATCTTCTAGGTATAAATGCTGCAGGGTTCTTGGAATATAGAAGGCTTGCTTCAGTTTATTGTGACCAAGATTGAGTTCTATAAGATGAGGGAGGTTAAAAGCATTGTAAGGAACATCTTCTAGATTGTTGTTTGACATTCTTAGAGCGATAAGATTTGGAAGTTTCTGGAAATAATTATCTGGAATAAAAGAAATTGAGTTATTTTCAAGGGAAAGATACATCAGTGAAATTGGTAGTTCAGGAGGCATTGACTGTAGTCTGTTGCCACAGAGGTTGATCTGCATTAGTTTCCCCATATTTGATAAGTGTGCTCCTTTCAGTTGAGGATCATCCAGATAGTTGTTACAAAGGTCCAGCATAGTCATATTTACTAAACCTTCTACCGCATGGCCGGGAAATCTGGAAATTTGATTGAAACCTAAGATCAAGCGTTCCAAGCTTCTAGGTAGAGGTGATGGGACTTCTTCTAGCTGATTGTGGTCTAAATGGAGTTGCACTAAATTTGAGAGCTTGGCAAAGACACCGCTGTCAATCCTATGAGACTTAATTTTGTTGTGGCTGAGGTTCACATCTTTCAAAGCAGTAGCATTAACGAAGGATTCCACAGTTACAGCTTCTATCTCATTGTGCTGCAGGTACAGTTGTTGGATGTGAGAAGGAATGTTTGGTATGGTCTGAAGTTTACAGTGATCACAGTACATAGCCACTGGGAAAGTAGGCGGGCAGAAGCATTCTTTGGAACATTCCCCAGTGATGGTAGAGTATGGAAAGACGTATTCTACACTAGGAATCTGATGAAAAACGGATGGATATTCATTATCAATTTCATTTTCGTATTCATCCTCAAAATCGCCTTCATCTTGGCAGAGCACAGTGATTCCATGGAGCAGAAAGATGATCCACAGTTGGCTTAAGATTCCCATGTTCAAGTTTTATTGTTGTGGCCTGTGGAAGGAAGAAAACAAAATGAAATATGTTCTCTTGATATGCTGAATACTGGAAATACCAGTGCTTGTTCAGTTGGCACAATGCTTCAACTGTTGTTTGTTTGCATGTTTTATCTAAGAATAAAAATATGTACAATAGTCTTAGACCTGGAGGCAAAAAAACCTGTGAAAACAACTTGGTTCAGTGCAGTAAAGAGGTCGGCAATTTGGTAATAACATGTGTGTGTGTGTCACATTGTTACAGTCGTGACCGACTCTTTGTGACCCCATGTCCATGGAGTTTTCTTGGCAGAAATACTGGAGTGGTTTGCCAGTTCCTTCTCCAGGCTCCTACAGCACCTGGTATTCTCTGGTGGTCTCCCATCCAGGTACTAACCAGGGCCGACCCTGCTTAGCTTCCGAAATCAGGTGAGATCGGTAATAACATATTGAGCAGCAATTTGCAGCCTTTTGAGGTAACAGAGAGTTCCTGTTACTTTCATTATCTGCAACAGATAATAAGATGCAAAACTTCCATACTAAACAGTTTCATTGTGCACCAAATTTCATTTGTTCAACATATATCAAAGTTTTAAAGTTTCATGAAAGGTATTTTAAAATTTTAAATTGTTTTATTTTTTACTGCCTTTTCAGGTATCAGGTACACTGTTACCTTGTATAAAGGAATTAATTCGTTCCAAATGAAATTATGTTAAGCAAATTTTCCTTTATACAAACTTCCCATAGAAATGCATTGAAAACAGAGTAATCCCTAATCACGATCATTTTATGTTGAACATATTTGCCCCATAGACAATTCTGTTAAACAAATTTCCCCTATTTATGGATTTTTTGTTATACAGATTTTATGTTATACAAACCATTTGTTATACGAGGGTCCACTGTATCTTGCCTTGCAGCATGAACCAACAGCGTGCTGGCTTTAACTGTGTTATTTTACAGCTTAAGCATTTTTGTTAGTGCAGTGAGAAACTGGTTATCAGCATGCTAGTATATTTATAGAAAACACTGCACATGTGTCAGAAAAATCACTGAATTATGTAAGGGTAACTACAGCAGTGGAAATGTATAAAGCATTTACTGTGCTGTGCATAATTGGTTTGAATGTGTGTGAAATCTTGGGTAAATAAGGACGAATTTTATAATTTTTTTCTCTCTGACATTCGGTTTTGAAAATTCCTGTTGGCATTTTATCCTTCAAAGTATCAGCACATTTTGCATCTTTATTCAAATTCTCCAAGAGTAAAATGGCAAATGCAAAAATTACTGAATAGATGATTTCAGAGGAGTAGACTAAAATAAGAATAGGGCAAACATTTACAGTAAACTATATTTTGTGGTGTCTTTTGAAAAGGGTGGAAAATAGAGAGTCTTTTGCCACAAAGGAAGATTTGGGCCCTTTGAGTAGTATTAACATAATTGGTGTGACCCATTTCTCTAAGAAGCCTTTCCAAAAGATGCCACAAAGATTTAGTGTAGTTTGGTTTCAAAGAATAAAAGAACTATAAAGACACAACAAGAAACAAAATCATCACCAAATGGAATATTCATCGTTTAGTTTAGTAATGGAAGGGAAAGTTATCTGGCTGGCTTTGATTTAAAAACTATGCTGCTAGGGATGGAAGAAGTCATGTATAGTAAGATAAGGACTGGAGAGGTAAGTTTAAAGAGGTCCTAAGAAATAGGTAAACTTGGAGTAGAAGGATCAGTGGTGAGCATCAGAATATGGCATCTCATGCATTTAAGGAAAGCATAGGTAAATGAGATAGAGAGGCCTAGGGAAGGATCTATTCATTGTATGATGTATCCTTCCTTTAACCCTTATTGTCAGTGCTCAGTGGACAGTGTGCACCACTGTAATTGTGAGAAACATTTCTCACAATTATAAACATTGTTATAACTAAATTATAACAATACCAATATAGAGAGTAGTTAAGGAAGACAGGGCTAATGACAAGATGGGCATGTAAAACATATCTTGCAGAAGATCTCTAGGATGATGTAAGATGATTATGTGATGTCAGTAGCTGAATATAAATTTGCCTAAAGGACAAAAAAGATCAGTGGATGACAAGTGGGAATGCGGAAGCAATGGGTGGCCAAGGCATGGAGCTGAAAAGAAGAAAGCACCGTTAGCACAGACATTGTGGCAGAATCTAGCTGTGTAATTCTGCACGTGGAACAGCTTGTGTCAGCAAAACTGGGTAAGACTAGTCACACACCATCGAAAATCTGCTCCAGCAAGCTGGAAATCCTCCACCAGAGATTTTCAGACATGAAAGAGAACAGGAAAGACCCATTATGGGGCAAGCAGAAATTATATTAGCTAGAGCAATTTTGGATTGGTCGTAGATACCAAGGTACTCATAAACCAAGGTTTACAGTAATACCTTGGTTTATGAGCATAATCCATTCCAGAAACATACTTGTAAACCAAAGCACCAAAGCAAATTTCCACATAAGAAATAATGGCAACTCAGATTATTTGTTCTGGTGTCTCATAGACCAGATACTGTGCATACAAAAAAGTGTTCTGCTTATATACTGCCCCATACCACTTCAAGTAGTCTCTGCACGGTTTACAGTTTTAATTACAGTATGCAGGCTACACATTGCCCCCCCCCCCAGCAAGCTGGGTACTCATTTTACCGACCTCAAGGATGGAAGGCTGAGTCAACCATGAGGCGGCTACCTGGGATTGATTCCCAGGTTGTGAGCACAGTTTTACCTGCAGTACAGGCATTTAGCCACTGCGCCATGAGGCAGAACTCACAAAAGAAGTTGGCTCGAAGTCCACGTCCACACCATGGTTTCAGTACCTGTTTGGGATTAACAACTGGATTTTACTCTGTACAGTATTTTTTAATGTGAGAATGATAAAGTGCAATTTGTAGCCCTATACACGCTTGACTAGTTGCCCCATGACTAGAAATGGTTTGAAAAATAAGAAAGGATGTTGAAAACAAATTAAATAAAAATAAAAATAAAACCCTAACCTGCACTCTCCTTTGAAAACATGCCTGGCTGGTGCAAGGGAAACCTCTGTTCCTAGTTCCTTTCTCTGCTTTTGAGGCTTGCCTGAGAGGGAACGTTCCAGACAATCCCCCACAATTCAGCAGGGAGAGAGCGAGAGAGCAAGACATTGCTCGTTGATCAAGGCAAAATTGATCAGAAATGTTTTCTTGCCTTGCAAAACACTTGCAAACCAAGGGAGTACTGTTATTTGTTATCAGAAATGATAAATTAATAACCACTACCCCTGAATTGCAGAATGGGATCTCTATGGATCATTATGTCCAGCCACTCTCAGGGAGGCACTGTAGAAAATTGAACTCCCGACCTCCCACTCCTCAGCCAGAGCCCTATGCCACTGAGCCCTCCAGCCTTCCAACTTTTTAGCTTTTGATGGGTGCTGTGGGTTTTCTGGGTTGTGTTCTAGAGGTTATTCTTCCTAACGTTTTGCCAGGCTCTGTAACCAGCATCTTCAGAGGGCAGGAGCGCAGGCAGCTAGAAATTCTCTCTGTGTTCTGCTTTTGCCTAATCCATTCAATTACAAAATTATAATTTCTCTAAATTATGACCTGGTCTCCTAAATTATAATCCTTACCCAAGTCTTTGCTTATTGCAGAACCCAAATGTCTAAAGATGCAATGACAAAAGGATTGACCCTCATTCCATTTGGAATTTATTCTGTAATGATAATAAGGTCGTAAAGCATATAAAATTAGTTTTACATCTTCAGGTGTATTTTCTGTGGTGTTTTCCAATATAATCAGGATTGTTTTATATTCTGGAATAGCTGCATATGGCTTTTTATCTCGTTGGCATCCTTTAGTCTCGAAAGACTATGGTATCATGCCTGGAGTAGAGATCCTAAGAACAACACCTAGTGTGACTAAATAGGCCAATTCGGGAATGGCAGTCTCTACTGCACTGGGGACAGATGTATTCTGTTTCTTGCCCGGTCCTCGAGTTTCGTTCTTTCCGTGCCTGCCTCTTTTCCTCTTTTTAACAAATACAATAAATAAGGATATAATCAGCATGTATCCTCTCTGATTATATGTAGTTTTTCATTAAGAGAATTTAATATGTTTTGCTCATGGCTCCTCAGCTACTGCAAATAGCAAGGGAGATAATGTACAGCTTTGCTTTGTCCCTTTTGACAGCAGGGTGAATTTAGAATCTAGTGACTAGTCTGTTTACGTGGACTGCCGTTTTGTCTCCTTGTAGTCTCAAACATTATGAAACTTAAAACATATGGTAAAACATGCAATAAACAATTTAACGACAATATTAGAACCACAAAAGGCTCTTTTATCTTCCTAATTCTGTTCTCAAGTAAATATGCACTACACTTGATAAAACAGCATGGGGGGGGGGGGAGAGAAGGCAATGAGAGAGAGAGAGAGAGAGAGAGAGAGAGAGAGAGAGAGAGAGAGAGAGAGAGAGAGAGAGAGAGAGAGATTCAAGTCTCAATAAGCCATATTAATATTTTTGAACTGTGTAGACTATCACTTCTGTAGCATTTGTTTGCAGCGTTTCGTTTTAACAAAATCGGAGAAATAATGCTAAAACATATTTTAAGATTCCTTTTGCACACTTCCATTCTAAAACATACAATGCTTTCCTTCATTGATGTAAACCACAGTATTAGTTAATGCTGGTAAAAGCTGATGGACCCTTTTCTTTCTAGCATTATTTTCTTTTCCTGCCTGACTAATTCTCCTGTGTTGTTTTCATTCCACTATACATCCTCCAGCCCCTTCCAAAATAATGTTAAGAACATGCTATTAAATTCTTACTTTTTCATCGGTCTATTTAAAGCCAGAAGATGAAGATGGCTCTTCTTTCTTTCTCAGCTTTGTTGCTAAAGGGTCTGTCCACCCACATACTCCCTTGTGTGAATTCCAGTTTTCCTTATCTAGATTTGGCCTTATTATTAGCCCTCTGTACTTCTACATGCACTTTCTCATTTTTATGCTTCTTTGTACACTTCTGGTCTTACAGTATATTAAATAAATCACTTCAATCAATCAGTGAAAATAAACTTTTAAAATCTTCCAGGTTGATGGAAGTTAAATACTTTTGAACAATTAGATCAAATTTATAGTTTTAAAATAATAGAACAATAACTTAAGCCCTCTTGACAATATACGGGTAAAGTGAAGCAATGCCATGCAGATGTGCCCTATTTGTCATTTTTATACGTAACAGATGTGATGTCAGTATTATCAGAATAGATATACTGTACCATGATAGTCATCAAGTTAAGAAACAAGAAGTAAATCACAGTCATTTGGATAAATGCATTGAGTCTTTAACATCACTACTTCCTGAACCAATTTCTTGTCCACTCTCTTCTAAAGCCTTTGTGGATGAATTTATAGTGTTTAGTGGAATTCCTGAGATTGGTGACCTAGCATAACTAAGAAAAGTTCCTGTGTCATCGTGGTTTAGTAAAGTGAACAACAGATCCTGTGCTGCTATGCTCTTGTTAGAGCACAAGAATACGGGGTCAGATTCAATACTCACCATTCGGGATTATTTTATATTATGAGAGCAAGTGCAATGCAATAGGCAGAGGATCAGATTCAGGGGACACAAGTTCAAAATTCAGCCGCAGAAGTTAACTGACAATGCCAACGATTGAAAACATTGCTTAAATATCTCACATACCATGAAAACCCTGCTAAAGTTATGCCTTTAGTCTTAACTGATGATATGTTTTTGTTATTCATTTATATACTTATGCAAAATAGTGAGGAACATTGTAATGGTAGCCATTGATAATAGTACAAGTTAATAATATGGCTTTCTACATTAATTAATAATTAAACTAAAGTACTATATAAATATTTTATATTGCTTCATTTTCTTTGATTTGAAGTTATGTATTTGGAGAAATGCATATTATATTAAAAATTAAATTACACATCAAATATTATTTGATGAATTAGGTCTGAATATGAATGCCTAAGATACTATTGTTGCTCGTGCAACTTTTGAATTACTTTTCATGGTTACCTAACAGCAGCTGGCAGTTAAGTTACTGGGGCACATCTTTGTCCTATGATCAGTCATTTGCCTGTTTATACAATTGATGTGCATCATGGCATGACAATACATTGTGGTTGCTTATGCAAACCTTCTGCAAGTACCATTAAGAATTTTGGCTAATAAATTTCCATCATAATATGAAGCATGTTACAGATGAAAAAATAATAGTATAAAATAATTTCCTACCTCAAAAATGTTTAGTAGTAGTTTTCAGCCAGTGAGTGTCCCATAAGGTCTAGAAAGTATCAGATGGTAACGCTTCTGAAATCCAAAATGACAATACCTGCTTCTGAAAGTAAGTAGTTAATGTCATGTCATCTGTTGCAGAAAGCTCTGGAGATGTTTGGAATGATGCTTGTTGCACAGATCAGTTTGCAGTAATAAGGGTATACTTTTAACTGTGGTGAAATGATGTGGTTTAGCTCTCATTCTATAATTTTGGTTTGAGGTATGGTAGGAACTTCCTTTACCCAAGGGTAGCAGAACATTATTTTAGTACCATCTATCAAACTTTGATTTACACTGACACTACCATTTTTTTATGTTCAGGCAATTTGTTTACTACCTGAAAATCCAATGAAAGTGTATTTTTCTCCAGTCTTTTATAAGGCATTTGATTCTTTTCCATTTTATCGAAATTGTTTACAGTTGTTAAAAGTTTTCAATTCTGTTTGTAGCCTGAATTTTGCAGCTGATGCACATCAACATGATCATCTGTCTTATTTTTTGTCATTTGTGACTATGAGTGACAAGACTCAAAGTTGAATGTGCTACTCTGTTTAAATGCATTGGCCACAAACCAATAGTCCTCTTCTTCGTTTTCTTAGTGTTTGTCCCACTTGGTGGTGGCGTTCTGTCAGATATTACATAGTGGAAACTATGTATTAGACAGGATGTATGAATAAAAGTTCTATATGTAGTTAATTGATTTGGAAAATGGAGTCTGTAGAAGTGCAAAGTCACAGTAACACAGTGCACATTTTTTCTACTTGAGTACAGCTTTTAAAAAGAGTGAGTATAAATTCTCATTCTGTTGCCAGCATCTTCAGAAGGCAAAGAGTTCAGGGAACTTGGAGTTCTCTCTGTGCCCTGGGGTATAGAATGAATGAGATTGTGGGTTTTTAAAGTTGTGGGAAAGGGGAAACTTGCCCTATTCATGAGAAAAGGTGTTAGTCATTGTATTGTGATGTGAAGGGACTAAGCTATTTGTATTTTTGCCTTCCATTTGGCATGGTCATGGGCTAAGTTTGGGTGAACCTGGGAGAACTTCATGTTGTTATTGAGGGTGTTTATCCAGCGCTGTTTTGGAAGTTACCTCGGTTGGGATCCGCTGACCTCCAGGGTGAGACCTTTTTTGGCCCAAGTTTCATCAGCACACAAGACACAGCATTAAATCCAGTTACAATGCAATTCTGTATGTGCTTACTCAGAAGTTTGTGCCTCTGTGGTTTGTGAAGTTAACTTAGTGAGTGTATTTAACATTGCAATCCTAAACCCATTAATGTCTCAGTTGAATCCAGACCATTGATTCATGCTCATGACTCATTTTTGACATTAATTTCATATGCAAGTAAATTTTGTCTCATCTAACTCATTGGCCTTGAACCTAAGCTACTGAATTTAATATGATTTACTAAATGTTCAGCTATATGGGTCTGACATTGCAAACTAATATTAGATTAGATTATGTTGACAGTTTTGTTTGTTCCGATGTGTGATATGCTATCAAATAACTGGAGTGAAGAGACTGGGAAGCACAGTATATTCTAGAAGTCCCTGACACAGCATCAAGCATTCGTTCTCAGGTTGAATTGCTATCTAATGTGTTTCTAATCTAGAGATGAGCCCTTCAACTCGGTATTTTATCTAGCACTACACAGATCTATCTATCTATCTATCTATCTATCTATCTATCTATCTATCTATCTATCTATCTATCTATCTATCTATCTATCTATCTATCTATCTATCTATCTATCTATCTATCTATCTGATTTTTATTCCGCTTTTCTCCTTTGCCACCCAAGGTGGCAAACATGTTTAAAAATGGGTGCAACTAAAAGTCACTGCTGTTCTTGGTAGTAATTGAGCATGGGGAGAGGCATTTCAAGATTTTAGAATGGTGGTGGTGGGGGGAGAATACATAAATTGGAAAACTGCAGAATGATGGTTTCAGGGAGAGCTGCGCATATCCATTTGAGGAACTGAGAGGACTAGATATGAGCCGCAGGAAATCTGGATTCAGCTCAAGGCCCCAGGTTCCCCACTCTTGTTCAGCTTTCCCAATGAGCTTTGCAAGTCATTTGAAATGGGCTAGACTGACAAAAAAGACAAACAAGTGGGTTCAAGATCAAATCAATGCTGAACTATTAGTAGAGGCAAAAATGTGCCAGCTGAGGCTCTCCTACTTTGGGTACATAATGAAATGGTAGGATTTTCTGTGACTTGCAGTAGTGCTGGGAAAGATGGAAGGCAGCCAGAGAAGAGGAAGGCCAAGTATCAGATTGACTGACTCTCCATAGACACCCCATGTTGTGGCTGCTCCATGATTGTCATGGTGGTCAGTCAGCAGATATTGTTGGGTAAGGAGCCCTTCAAATTGAGCATTTTCCCCTGCTGGATCAAATTAAATGTCTGTTTGGGTGAGTGGGGCAAAGATTTTCCTTTGCTTGCCAAAGCAATAGTACCATTCTTCCATGTGACATACAGGCAGGCTTTTTCATCATTGGCTCACTTCTGTGTAAACCCCACTGTTTCATGGTGAACTCAGATATGCAAAAATTACATTGTTAAAGCGGAGAAATCTAACACAGATGAATTACAGGTTACACTCACGTTCTGTTTTTGCACTGAACTCACTGCCATAGCCATTATAAGGTACAATACTGCACTGTATTACCATAGACTTGCTTTCACCTCCAGATACTACCAAGGTTTCCTTCATGTAACATGGAGGGAACCTTGGTAGCATCAGGATGCTTTGCTTGCTCTATAAACTGCAATAATCCAAATTGCTTCCAGCAATATTTTTCTTCTTAAAACTCCTCACCCATTAACTACATTCCTTCTTCACAAAGAATGGAACACAAAGAATTCCCATAGACTTTTCCTCCTGAACATTACCATTTTAATATATATATAGAAATACAACTCTCCCCACAGTCTCCCATTGCACTTGTAGGGAGGAAACTAAACTTTGGGAGTCAATATGATTCTCAGAAAATTTGCTACTGAGGTGCTTTGGCTGTTGCAGCATGCAGGCCAGAAGGAGATCGAGGGCATAGCTTATTTTTGGACAGATTAATAAAGCTGTCTCATCTGGGAGATAGAAAAAGATGACTGAAGGAGACAATTATAAAGTGTATATGGTGTGTAGCTCAGGCCATATAAGAGCAAAAAAAAACACAAAAACCCTACAGTAAATATGTGAGGGCTGGTGGCTTGGTGACTGAAGATGAGCTACAGCAAAATTTGTGTAATAATTTAGTCATGGAAAACAGTACTGAAGAATGTTGGCATGATTGCTCTGTCAGGAGAACTTATCTTGAGATGAGTACAGTAAACTATGGGTTCATTCTGCATCCAGAAGTAGAAGTGAGAACTGTCTGTCCATTTAGACAAACACATATTTGAATTTGAGCCTTGTGATGCATCCTGAACACTCTGAACATTTATTTTCATAGCAAAATAAATGAATATGCTTGGCCCCATTTGCTGTGACTCTTGCCTTTTGGAACTCTGTGACAGAGTAATGTTCCCAGTTTCTTCCCTTAAATCTGTAATTCTGCTGTGAAACTGGAAAATGGGAAGAGGTACGTGGATTTGTCTGGTAAGATAAAGAGTCTAGTTCCATGAATATTGGACTTCCTGCACTGTGCTAATAGAATGAGTCAATGGAAAGCAAAAAATCATCATGGTGGTTGACTGTCAAAATAAACCAGATTTTGAATTTAATCATAACATTAGAGATTATATCTTAAAATCTGTTGCTTACAGTACCGTGTTGCATATCCAATAATATTTGTTGTTTAATATAATTTACACACTTAATTAGATGATTACTATTATGAAGAATGCTTTCATCTTCAACATCATCTCCAAAATAATGACCTTGTTCAGTCAAATACTTTCTTCTAGTGTCCACAGTGCTTAATAAATTCTCATTCAGCCTTGATTCCTTTCATTGTATATTTTAGGTTCCTTTTGAAGTATGGATAGTTTTCTGGAGCCCCTTTTCTTTTTGTATTGAGCTATTCATATCTGTTTCTTCAGAACACCATTTTAGCTGTGCTTTTTTAAAGTATTAAGAGAAAGAATGTTTCTGTGGTTCTGAACAGGAGGAAAGTCTTTGCCATGTATCTTAAAAAAGAGTGCATCAGTTTGTCTTTCAAGTTATTTCCGTAGAGAAATGAACATACATAATATGTGAAGCTCACCGTGATCTCACAGAAAGGCCTATCCTTCATCTGAAACCTGATTGATGGGTGAAACATACACAAGGAAGTAGTTTTTCACAGAGCACATAGCTAAATTGTAGATTTTGATTCTACAAGATGGTGTATCAGATGGCTTTGGGTGAGAATTATCCATGAACAACAAGTCTGTCTCCATGCTGTGGGATTATTGGCACAGTGCCTTTCAGTAGCAGTTGGAGAGGGCTGTTGACTTTGTGCATTGTTTCTAGGTTTTATATTATCTAGTTGACCATTAAATAGTATGATATTAGACTAAACAGGCAATTTGTTGGATGTCCTTTGCATGTTTGTTCATGTTTTAGTATAGGATCCCTTTCTCTCTTTGATAGATAGATAGATAGATAGATAGATAGATAGATAGATAGATAGATAGATAGATAGATAGATAGATAGATAGATAGATAGATAGATAGATAGATAGGAAATGAACATATAGTAAATGAACACTAGGCTTTAAGGCAGACATTTAGGTTTGTCCCCGAGGATCCTGAGAGTGGACATCTACTTGTGGAATACTCCTTCATGTGGAACAGAGGGAAGTGACTATTTATTTATGTCCCTCTCTCTTTTAGGATTAGAGGACTGTAATCCTAAAAGAGCAGCCTCTTCTCCAGAGTAACACTGATGCTAAAGGTCAAGTTGAAAATTCTCTTTTTTTTAATACCAGCAAGAGCCTTCTCAGTTGGGTCACAGTCTGAACAGAAGTCCTTCTAGCCATGGAAAGGTAATTCAGGATCCATACGTTGTTAACTCAACCCTTTCTAAAGGGTTCTTCTCCAGCAAGACCAGGCAACATAAGAACATAACATAAGAAGAGCCTTGCTGGAAGAGGCCACAGCCCATCCAGTCCAGCATTCTGTCTCACACATTGGCTCACCATTTGCTTCAGGGTATTCCCAAGCAGATGTCTTCCCCTTCTTAGGATTCCCTGCAAATGGCAATAAGAGATATCCTGCCTATTTCTCCAACCTGGGGTTGTCCTTAGGCATCTACAATGATCACCTCTTAGATGCTGTCGTTCAAGAGTGAAGAGGTCCAGCCATTGCAGGCTAGGATGGTAAGGAAGGTGTTCCAGTCCCCTAATCATTCTGGTTGCCCTCCTCTGCACTTTTTCTATTTTCATAATATTCTTTTGAAGGTATGGTGACCAGAATTGTACACACTACTCCAGATGGGGCTTCACCATAGATTTATAAAGAGGCAAAATGACACTTGCTGATTTATTTTCTATACCCTTCCTAATGCTCCCTAGCCTTGAGTTTGCTTTTTTCACTGGTGCGGCACACTGGGTTGACACTTTCATTGAGCTGTCTACCAGGACACCAAGGTCCCTTTCCTGGTGTGCTGCAGAAAGTTCAGATCCCATCAGTTTATAAATGTACAGTGGTACATTTGGAATAAATATACAGTGACTTACATTTTAATTCGTTCCGAAGGCATCTTCAGAAGTCGAACAATTCGTAAGTCGAACAGCTAACTAATCCATTCTGGAGGGAATGTATTAATAGGTTTTCAATGTATTCCTATGGGAAGGCTGTCCCAACCCCCCTCAATCAAGGGCAGCCTTCTGCTTTCCACATTCCAGCCAAACAGCTGACATTGACAGGCCTAACCTGTCAATATCAGCTTGGGAGGGGGGTTGCAGAAAGCAGCCTTTGGCTGCCCTTGATTGAGGGAGAAGCCCAGGCAGTTTGGAAGGGAAGCACTGACCTCCAGGTAAGCACTTACTCAGAGGTAAGTGCTTCCTTCCAAACCGCCCGGGCTGCCGGAAGTTGCATTGTTCCCCAGGAATGATGCTACTTCGGGCAGCCCGGGCAGTTTGGAAGAGAGGTATGATGGCCACCTCCTTCTTGGTTGCTTAGATCTCTTTTGCAGAGATGGAAGCAATCAAATAGTAGGAGGAGGTGGCAATGGGCAGTGAATGCTGCCCAGTGAATGCATGACAGATGATTTTGACAGGTCCAGGCTGTCAAAGTCAACTATCGTGACACAGAGCAGCATTTGTAAGTCAAATAATTCAGTTGTCGAACCACTGTAATTGGATTTTTTTGCCCCAACGTGGATCACTCTGCACTTGCTAGTGTTGAAGCTCATGTGCCAGTGGTTTGCCCACTCCCCCAATGTCAAGAGATCCCTCTGGAGCTCCTTACAATCTCTCTCAGTTTTTACTACCCTGTATAATTTAGTGTCATTGGCAAATTTTGCTATCTTGCTATTACTCCTACTTCCAGATCATTTATGAAGAGGTTGAAAAGCAGGGGTCCCAATACTGAACCTTGGGAGACTCCACTCTTTACCTCCCTTCAATTAGAGAAGTGTCCATTTAGTGCTACCCTCTGTTTCCTGTGACATAGCTGGTTGCTGATCCAGGACAAGACCTGTCCCTTGATTCCATGACTGGCAGGTTTATTCTGGCAAGGATGAGCCTGCTCAATTTTATTGAGCAAAATTGCAGGAATCAGCTGAGGAATTCCCTTAAGGCAGAGAAAACTACAAACAGAAAACCTGAAGTTTTATAGATTACAAACAAATGCTTATACTAAATTCTATGTGTGATTGATTGAAACGTACACTCTTTCGGATCCCTTCCACCATTGGTTCTTTGGTTATCAGTATCAAAATTGATTGGCTTTTCTTGGTTCCTTCCTGACTCTTCCTGACCTTCTCTGCTTACATTTCCCAAATTCTTCGCCTCTCTCTCTTTCCAACTTTGTTTTGTTATGCTACCTTCCTTTGCTGTTTATGGTTTTACTGTTCTGTTTGGGCCAGGATGTGTGGAGGTTTGTTCTTTTTCATGGTGGTGAAGTGGCACTGTTTAGTCTATATCAAATTCCTATTATCCCCTATAAAGCGGGTAAAATGTCACCTAGACTATGGTCTACCAAACTTATTTCTCTAGTGTCAGTTGGCATAACTATGCTAAATGGAGTCTAAGATGCTTTGTACATTCTACAACATACAGTATAAGTATTCTCAATGTTTGTGGCTATTATAAACTTCAGTTCATCTTTATTCCAATGTTTCATTTTTTTCAGAGCTATTTTCTTAATAGTTCATTTCAGTTTGAAAAATTAAAAACAATAATGTAAAAGGAATGAATCTTTTTTTTAAAAATGACAATTCTTAATAGAAGTGGGCAAAGATTTCAGAATAGTATTCGGCAAACTTGTTATATTTCTGTATTTGTGGTAAGATGCCAGCTGGTTTGTAACAGTGATTGCTTTTGTGAGCTTCTTTAAAAGATACCTGAGAAAAAAATCTACAAGCCAATAAGTCCTATCTAGAAAACTACCTTGTACATGATCGCCTCATTTATTTATTTATTTATTTATTTATTTATTTATTTATTTATTTATTTATTTATTTATTAGGCTTATATACCGCCCATCTTCCCGGAGGAACTCCGGGTGGTTTACAACAGGAAAAAATATATAACAATATCAAACAATTAAAAACCACCCACAGGTTAGAGCATTTTATGTGCAGTTATTATTTTAATTAAAATAAGAACTTTCTCTTAGCATAAGTATTTTTGGTGCCACACTGAACCTTGAAAAGAATTTTCTACCTTTTTAGGGCTGTGCCTCTGTTTCAGACATATCCACGATTGATTTGTACTGATTCAGACCAGTTTGTGTGTGATTTGGATCAAAGCAGAAAGGCCAGATTCATTTCTGGGGCAAAGTGAGTTTTCAGATTAATTCATGGAATCAAATGGGGCACAAATGGTTTGTGGCCAAGTGGCTAAAATGTATCACTGCTGCCAAAACTCTGCTCGCAACAAGGTTCAATCCCAGGTAGCCAGCTTGAGGTTCACTCAGACATCCATCCTTAAGAGGTTGGTAAATTGAGTACCCAGCTCACAGTGAGAGTTGGGGGAAATGTGAAACCTGTAAAGGAAAATTGTGTGCTGCCCAGAGAGTGTTTGAAGCTCTATGTGGCAGTATATAAGAGGCACACTGCTCCAAGCCTTTCTCCTAATACAACATTTGAGGATACCTAGCATGCAGAGTCTGCAGGTTTAGTTTATGTTATGTGACATCAAGTTGGAATTAACTTATAACTACTGTGGCATTGCTTTCAAGGTAATTGAGATATTTAAGGAGTGGTTTTACCAGTTCTACACTTCCAGTGAGTTTCCATAGCGGAGAGAGAATTTGAACCCAGGCCTCCCAAGTCCTAATACAGTGGTGGCAAATTTGTCCACCCAAATGATCCGATACCAAACTATAAAAGGAGCAATATAGTGTATGCAGCCCAATGCAGTGAGGAGTGTCCAGTCCTCTACATTGGAGAAACTAAACAGCCATTAAACAGAAGGATGGCCCAACATAGGAGGGGTAAAGCTCAGGACCAGAATCAGCAGTACACCTCCATTTGAAGGACAAAAGGCACTCTTTCAAAGATGAGGATGTACACATATTAGACAAAGAAGAGAGGTGGTTTGAGAGAGGAGTAAGGGAAGCCATTCATGTGAGCATTGAAAACCCTCTCCCCAGCACTCCCTCAGACAGAGGTGGTGGGCTCCGGCATAGTCTATCTGCTACTTACCAGGCTGTGCTTTCCAAAGTACCCAGACAAATCAAAAAGCCTTCACCACCACAGCCATAGCTAACAACCCATTCTTGATGGGTTTCAGCACCTTAGGCCATTGTTCACCTTAAGGCTATGGATACTATTGTCTCCCTAACGAGCCTATTCAGGCCATTGTTCATCTTATGAGCCTAATTCAGGCCAGGGTGACAAGAGGTCAAAGCTGACTATAAGATGGAGTACTTGCACTAGCTGTATTCAGACCGATGAAGCTGTTTGGATGAACAGTGAAACGTTTCTATCTCTCAAAAAAAAAAAAAAAGAAGTCCAGTAGCCATGACTCAACTTCCAGATAAATTCACCTGGATGACTGAGAATCTTCACGGACAGAGTGGTGGCAAACCTTCGACACTCCAGATGTTTTGGACTACAACTCCCAGAATACCAAGCCTAGATTGCCAATGGCAAAGGACTGTCGGAGGTGTGGTCCAAAACATCTGGAGTGCCGAAGGTTCGCCACTACTGTCCTAGTATGTCATTCTATCCACTACAGCCCACTGGGTAGCCTTCACCTGAAGCTGCCTCAAATTTGGCAGGCTTCCTCCTTTCAGATATTTAATGCCTCCAACTTTCCTATACGTCAGTAAAAAAACAAAAAGTGTACATCCATTTTGGTTTTCAAGGGAAATCAATAGGAGGCTTACAAATTAGCTTGGTTTAAGATTATAAAACACATTGAATACAGTACAAATCATTCAGGCCAAATCAGGATACATTTGAATGCACGGAGCTAGCCTCCAGATCAAATTGGGAGACCCATGTACCACCCTATTACATTTGATTTTTCTTTCCTAGCAGCCATATGGTTAATATTTGTACTTTCCCATTTTGTAAACAAACTGCAGCAAGCTTGACTCCTGGCAGCATATGCTGCTGAGCTAATTTTTATGGAAGGCTTCAGATGGTCAGCTCTTTAAACGAAATGGAGTTTCTGAATAATTGTTCTATGTCAGTTTACAAGTTTGGGTTTTAAAAACATTTCTCCCCCCAAAATTCTACTTTTTAGCCTTATACAATTCACATGTGGTGTGCACTGTTGGATGTCTGAAAATGTAAAGTAAATGTTACAAGCTTCTTCCCAGATTGTTTGAGACACTGGAATGTGATACGTGGCATTTCGAGTTGAAGCCAGATAGTTGTTCACTTACTGTAGAACTTTTCCATATGTTTCCTGTTAGCAGCTTTGTTCTCAAAGCTCAGCTCTCCCCAGAAACAAAATAGAAAGCAGATTCTCTAATTTTATCAAATACAAATGAATGCAGAAAGTGTTCTTACTCTCTTTTCATTGACAAGCTGTGTTTCTTGATAGTAGACAAAGAGAAAGACATACAAATCTTTTTGAATACTATATCTTGCAATGTCCCTTTGTTTGCTCTATGGCAAATAGAACATAACCCTCTGTTTAAAAACAGAATGGCAGCTATCAGTCTTTGCATAAATTTAAAAAGCAGAAGAAAACCTCAAGGATATTTTTCTTATATTGTAGATGTATATGGTAATACTGTACAAATCTACTTAGAAGTAAAGTCCATTGATTTCAGTGAAGCATTGCTGTTCTTGAAGTGCGCTATTGTGTTTTGGGCCTGGATTTTTGTTTCTTGGGGACTATAGCTCTCAGAATTCTCCAGGCAGAATTCCAGGAGTTCCAACCCACGGACACCTCGAGCACCTAAAGAGCATCAAGACTGCATCTCCCATGAAGACCTGGGCTGCCAAGAAAAGCACCAGCATGGTTTGTACACTAACAACAGGAACTAGGGCAAAGACAGCCTGGTTGATGGCCCTTGTGCAGATGAGTGACATATAGGTGTGTGTCTATGGGGTGGAACAGAATCCACATTCTGGCTGGCCCAACGTCCCTTCTAATTTTTGTCCCTCCTACATGCATGCACACACACACACTTGCCAATGTGGGTTCTGTTGTGACCAGAACAAAAACAGATGTGGTTGGTGCATGGGAGAAGAAAAGCCCAGTGTGGAAGGACGCAGAGGCATGCGAGTGCATGGAACAAATGAAAATGAGCCTTGGCCTTGAGTCCAAAGAAAATGAATGGCACACCTGTATGTGTTATGTGCCATCATGTTGCTTCCTATGTATAGCATCCTTATGGCGTAAGGGTGCTAATTAACTCTTTATGAATGAGTGACCTCAGTTAGCAACCCCGCTCAGCTGTTTCATACTCAAGACTGTGGCTTCCTTCCTGGATAACTCCACCTCATAGTTTTGTCTTTTCCTGTGACTCCTCTCTTCTAATGATATGTGCTGAATGCAACAGCTTCGGTTTAGTCAGTTTTGAATTGATCTAGCTTGATTTGACCTTGCACCCACTTATTTGTCTTTCTGGCAACCTGTGGTAGTAACCATAAAATAACAAATGAACCCATTTTCCCTGCACAGTTTTCTTCACTATTCATCTTTCATGTTCATACATAGTAATTAGAAACACAATAGTGGCTGGGGATGATATTGGCCTCGGCCTTTAGTGGCATATTTTCATTTGAGGATGTGTTTTAGTTTCTTCATTGCTGCTCTTCTGAGTTTCTGTGACCTCAAGATTGAACAGAACCATACAGATTACAGAATCTTTAGTGGTATCCATTTATTCACTGTCGTAAATTTTACCTAGTTCTCTTGCAGAGAGTATTTTTGTCTTCTTAATGTTCATCTGCTTTTGCACTTTTTTCACTTTCGTCAAATGATTTAAGCCATTGCTGCTTTCTGCCAGTAATATGGTAATATGTCTTTTACTGATGTTTCTGTCTCCAACATTTTCTCTGTATTCTTCTGATTTTAATCCAGCTTTCCATGTGATATGTGTGGTACAATCCTGCTTTGGTAGTCAGTACATCAGTATACAGATGACTACAGCTTTTGAACCCATACCTTTAATTTGCAGTAAATGCTCTGAGAAATAAAAGTTTATACTGGCTTTTGGTTAAAGTAGCAAATGAGACTTTCTGTATATGGGTTTTATAACTAAGTTTTTAGTGCAGTGTTTTGTGTGAGAATTAATCACACAAAAGATGTTGAGATATGAGTCATCCATTTCATAAATGACAACAAAGATCTTGGCCCTAAAAGCCTGATAATGTATGAATGGAGAGATAGATATAGCCCAGTATCCAAGTGAATAGCTATGCTTGTTGAAATGCTGTGATATAACTGATATATCAGATAGCCACTGATTCATGAATCTCAGATTGAAATACTGGTAGTTGCATGATGTAGGAAGTGATGCAGGTGCACTAACAGTGCAACTCGGGACTTGTTAATTAGCAGGTAGTCATCACTCAGAGTTACACCACTGCACGTAGTTAGGTGTAAATATTTACTTGAATTCTGGTCTAGTGTTGTGCTGTGTTACTGAACTTTCTCAGTAAATAGCACAACCTGTACAATCCATTTTCTTGCTTGGAAAATGAATTTTTGAAATGTAGGGAAGTTATAGAAGTTTTCAATGCTTTTAAAGAGAAACTGATTACTGGTGGTCATCATCAAATTAGATGCTTATTTCAACTATACTTCAGCTTCATGCCTTTGTGGTCTGCAGTACCATCCTAAAGTACTAACATGTGAATACTGCTTTACTGTGTAGAAATGATACATGTCACATCTTTTTCATTTTCTTCTGCCAGACAGTTTGCATTTTAAGTCCAAAACCTCCCTTTGTGGTTTGTATCTATAATTTGAAAACCTCAGAGGACTAACTGGCTATGCTGTCATATATTGTATGTTTTAATTTCCTTTCTTGAAATAAGGATGGTCTTCTCTTTTCTCTCTCCATTTTCCTCATGGGAGGAGAATTGGATGAGTCTGCCAATAAAAGAGGGGGAGTCATGATTTCATTGACTCCCCCAGGCTCCCCCAAATCTGTTCTAAAGGACAAGGAAATTGTATGCAGAAGTGCTGGGGCTGAAGTAGCAGCCACTGATTGCTCTAATTGTATGTATCTAGGTAGGTAGGTAGGTAGGTAGGTATGCAGGCAGGCAGGCAGGCAGCCTTTCTCCTGATAAGGGTACTCAGGGCTGCTCACAGTGTTACAATAAGTAAAATTTAAAATACGGTACAATGAAAACATTAAAAGCAATCACACTAAATACTGTAATAATTAAAATGCATTAAGTGATTAAAATATTTAAATTTTAAAGGCAAACTGAATTTAATGCTGTTAAGTTTCTTAAAAGCCTTCTTGAAGATAGTCCTCAAATGTTGGAGAAACTATAAAAGTGAGGGGCTAACCTAGCCTGTGGGGGAGCATTCCAAAACCGAGGGGGCAGGGGGGCACAGAGAAGTCTGTCTCTCATCTTCCCACCAAACATGCCTGCAATGGCAATAGGACTGAGAGGAGGGCCTCCTCTAAGATCTTAAGGACTGGGAGGCTCATGTGGAGATACAATCATCAGATAGGCTGGACCCAAACCATATAAGACCGTGCAAGTAATAACCAGCGCTTTGAACTGGGGCCTGAAATAGACTGCTAGCCAGTGCAGTTGTTGTAGCAGGGGAGTTAAATGCTCCCAACAATTGGCCCAGTCTGTCAGCTCCATTTTGAACAAGCTGAAGTTTCCAAACCATCTTCGAAGGCAGCTCCATGTAGAGCACATTATGGTAATCCACACAGGATGTAACTAAGGCATGTGCCACAGTAGCCAAATCAGACATCTCCAGGAACAGGCACAGTTGGTACACTAATTTTAACTGTGCAAAAGCTCTCATGGCCACTGCTCAAACTTGTGCATTCAGGCTCAGGGATAAATCCAGGAGTATACCCACACTACAAATATGGGTTGATTACAATGGGACAGACAGGGATCAACATTACATCCACACGATCTGTGTCGACGACAGCATCCAAGACCAAATGCAAGTGTAGTGCAAATTCCTTACAGCAAGTTGCTAAGTGATTGGCATATATTAACCCCTGAAAAGTACAAAACAACTCTTGTAAAAACTTTGGGCAGATGCAGTGGTGGCAGAGAAGAATATCTGGTGCACAACTTTCATGGAATAGGCCTTCAAATGAGCACATATTCAATCAGATTCACTCGGGGCTTTGCACCATCTTTGCTCTAGTCTCTGTCCAGCTTGTTCCATCACTATCAGCTCCCTGGTAAATCAGGAGGGGTTGTCTACCTCTCTCTACTCATTGGGAAGGAATGCTTAGGATCAATCATGTGTACAATCCTGGCCATTTCCATATTCCAGAGGTCAACCAGGACATCTATAATACTGCCTGACAAGGGGACAGGAAACCTTCCCAAGAACCCCTAGGAAACCAGTCTTCTTGGGTGAACCATCATAGATCACCATCCTTGCAGAAGTTATGATTTCTAATAAATCTAAACCAAATCAGGTCCATGACAACTACAGAGAGTTTCTCCACACACCAATCACCGTAATCCTGCCCAGTACAGAAGAATAGGTCCAGAGTGTGCCCTGCAGCATGAGTGGCACCAAATACCATTTAGGACAGACCCACTGCCATCGCGGAGGACATGAAGTTGCTCCTGATAAGTTGGCATTGGCATGAATATTGAAGTCTCCCAATGCTTACAAGCCTAGAGGATTTCAGGATCACCTCTGAGACCAACTCAGCCTGCTGAAGTGGGGAGACTGTTGACCAGTGGGGGTGAGTGATATAAAAGCAGAATCCCCATTCTGTCCAAGGCAGTCACTTTCAGGTATACAAACCTAGCACCTAGTCGGGGGAATAGAATCACAATAGACCACAGGCATGTTTACCTCTAGCCTACTGCTGCACAAAGACTCCAGATGGTCAAAGTTAAGAAAGATAACTTCTCCACCTTCCCCCAACCAGATTTCCATAATACAGACTAGGCCAGCATACAGTACTCATAAAGAATAAAGTCCTAAATGGCTGATATTTTCCTTTTCATTGGCCTGATATTCAGCTACAGCACTTTTAACCCATGGAGAGCCTTGCCAAAGTCATCCAAGCTATCTCACTTTGCATATAATGAATCTATCTCATATTAGTTTCACCCTTTAAGCTGATTTACTGAAATAAATGAACATTTGCCTGATATTCTAATTTTTTTGAGTTTTACCTGTACATCTGAGAAATAACTCCTGGCAAATCCATCTTTTGCCATGTTTAACCTATTGGTACAACTCTGAGGAAGAGGTCTTCGCCCTCGAAATATTAGCAACGTTTGTGTTAAGTTTCTAGTAGCCTAAAGGTATTGCCTGTTTCACTTTTGGACATTGTCTTTCTATAGCTCGAGTCCACTGCTGCAGCATGTTTTCCAGAGCCTTGTGAAGGTTGGGAAAGCTGTGGCTGCCCTCCAAGCAGTCGCATTTGTATCCTGCCCTTCAATGTTGTCCTTTACCTGATGCCTCTGCATATAAGGGTAATTTGGTAATGAGGTGCTTGGTAATGACGTGCCAGTTCTGTCACAAACCTATAGAAATCAATGTTCTCCATGAGAGGGAATGGTTGGTCATCCAGGGCTATTGTCTCCTCTTGGCAATGAGTAATCCTGGCATTTTTATATTTCCAGGTTGCCTTTTTCTGCATCTCTCCAAGCTCTTCCAGGGTAGCTTGGAACTTAATGGGTCTGACATTTCCTGCCTCCTACTTCTTGCTGTTTGCCCATCTACCTTCCCACTTCCCTGGACTGTTGGGTCAACCTCTGCCTTTGATGACTCCCCCCCCCTTCGCAATAAGGAAGCCATTTGACCCTACAGTACCCTGTAGGGGAAGCCAGCCCCCCTTAAGAGTGCGTTTCGAAAGAATGGGAGTCCGGAGACTGATATCTGGTGCAGAAGATAGAGGCAGTTCCACTGTATGCACCCCCACGGCAAATTATTTTATTAAGAACAAAGTAGGTCAGTTAATGCATTGTATAGAGCCACATTTAGCTGATATCATTGGCTGAGACAGAGATAAGCAGAACAATACCACTGTGTAAGCCTAGAGCATGCGCAGAGTAAAGCATGACATAAACATCTCAGCATGGCACCTTGGCATGGCAAGCCTTGCTGATAATGGTAGCTGCAAGCTAGCTATGAAACTATTAACCCATTAACTCCTGTTCTCCCACAGTACCCATTCTGCCAGCAACAATGCCCTGTGCTAATTCTTCAGGTGGCCCAAGTCCTGCACATTCTTGCAGTGCATACACTCAGCCATGCAAGCATCTCTTACACACTGCTGAACATGCTTACAGATCATTAAGCTCTTGAGAGCTACATTTTTTGAATGCATTTTCCTAACAGGGATTGCCAACTTGTCATTAGTTCCAGTTCCAGAAACTGGTGGGGCAAGTGCAGCTGGAGAGACAGAGATGATTCTAATGTCACATACTTCTGAAAGTGCCCACCACTTAAGGAGATTGTTCACCAACTACAGTGCCGCTTTGCAGAAGAGAGATATGCTGTAATTGGGGGCTCAACAGAATATAAACCTTTCCAACAACAATCACACAGAGAAACAAAAGCTATTGACTAAATATATGTGTTGGATTAGAAAACTGACAGATTAGCAAATTTAAAAAACTGTCAGATTAGAAAACTGATACTTGATACACACACCAATGAATCCTAAATTATTTGTCTAGAAAAAATGAACCAATTAAAAGTTATTTTAAATTATGTTGCTCTCATCTCATCAAAATATAATTACAATAATGTCTAAATGCTTTTTATTCCATTTTATTTGTACAAAACAAACAAACAAACAAAACAAAAACAAAACATGTTTATTGTTAGTCAAACAAAATGAGGAATGTATGATCATCAGATGATGTTAAGACTCTCACTTTACATTATCCTTCCTCTTAGTAATTCTCCACTATCTTTTGCATCACTAAGTCAGTAAGTATGTTGGATTTTCATCAAAACAATAAGCTAGTTACCTTCTGTCATGAGCAATAAGATCCATCTGTTAGAGTAAAGGAAATAAAGGAAGAGATAACAAACCTTAGTACTCTGAGGTATCTCCCAAGATAATACATACATTAGGATAGGATAGGATAGGATAGGATAGGATATCAGTTTGGTGTCTTGTTTTCAGCCTGATGGAGACAGAATTTCATAAGACTCAAAAGAATATTGATGTGAGAATTATCAACAATGACCTAGATACCTTAAGCACATCCAATCTCGCCTAATTTCGGAAGCTAAGCAGGGTCGGCCCTGGTTAGTACTTGGATGGGCAGGTGCTGTAGGTGCTTGGAGTAAAAACTGGCAAACCACTCCGGTATTCCTGCCAAGAAAACTCCATGGACATGGGGTCATGAAGAGTTGGTCACGACTGTTTTGACACAACACACACACAAGAAACAAAAAGAAATTGAAGAACTGAGATTATACGGTATAGATTTTGAATCCTTCTGGAATGGTTTTCTGAGACAGAATTATACATTCTACGTGCCAAATAATTCTGTGTTGCTTTCTTTTCAAGGAAACATAGGGGACCTTTGAACTAGAGTGTTAAAATTAGAAGTGTTCTAACCATCAAATTTCACCAAGGTCAGAGTGGATTTGGGACTCTAGCCAAGTCCTTCTATATATCAGAGTTCTTAGCTATATAAATTCTGTGCAAATGACAGCACAGTCTTACACATTTACTCTGGAGAAAATTGCTTTTTCCAGGTTTGCAAATATGGATGTGGTTGCCTTTTCTTAAATAATTCTCCAAAGTAAATTTCTGTGTAGATTTCAGAAGAGGCTGCATGTGGGAAACTGTCCTTTTTAGTTGGCAAATATACAGTATTCAAATATACCAAAATATTTTATAAAATAATATAATATTTGTGCAGTTGAACATCTTATGCAGGCTTATCTATTTGCATTCCATATACTTATTTTTATGCCTTGATGTATTGGGCTTATACTGCCATCCATTGGTGTGACTCATTATTTTGCAGAAGTTAGAAAATGCAAGTACTGTACTGTATTTTCATTCATAATAGCAGTTGCACATTTTACCACATAGCAGTATAATGAATTTGCATTTATCAGGCTACATCAGTACAGTATTATGACTCTGTTCATACAACAGGACTTATTCTCATTATCTTTGCAGCCCCCAAATTTGTTCCAAAACCTCAGGAACATATATATACAGGATGAAGCTGTAGTAACATGAATTTAGTTCTGATTAATGAAATTCTGTGCTCAATATAAAAAAGCACTATACTGTATTTACATAAAATTATAAACTTACATAAAAACTATATTTCGAAAAATTAGAAACAAAAAGGGATATTTCACTGATAAAACTTAATTTCATTGACTGACCCTAGATGTTACTGAATTTGGTTGATAAATTCATTTCGTTAGGTTTATTTAATTTCAGGACATAACTCACTATAAGACATGTTTATAACAGTATCAGCAGCACTTAAGATGCTCTGCAGAGACAATCCATGTCACTTGAAGTGAACGATTCTTGCTGAAAACCCTAGTGGTCAGTGAGCTATTGTCAGAGATGGTCAAGCTAGATGAGACCTCAAGTTCACATTTAGAAGCTGGCATCCTCTTCTACCTGATTTTCTTGAGATACAAGCCGAGCAATCAGATTTGCAAATTAAGCTGATGTTTACCTTCCAGTGACCAATCACAAAAACCCCTGAATCCAGCAGAAGTTCATGGCAGAGTACTGAGGGAAAACAGGTGTTATGGCAGATATATATATTTCAGCATTTAAGCAGCTTCACTTTTAACAACCCACCTAGTGTGATCATCATGGTAAGTGCTTGCTAACTAGATCAGTGCTTTGACTTAGTATGAGACAGCTTCATGTTAAGGTCTATAAACATATTCTACACATCTCATAACCATGAAAGAAATTTTTACATTTTAATCTTGAAATTACATTTTCTATATTTTAAAAAATTATATGCTTAAGTTTCCAGAGTATGAGAGCTGATCAATAGAGAGCATAAATTCCCAGTTCCTTGGTTAGGCCTAAAGTGGGCAAAATCTTCAACTAAAATTCATTCTATGACTTTATTTGATAAGATCTTATTTTCTTTGGTATTTATCTTTTATGTACTGTGGAATCTGAGGTCTCGTGCATAATAATTCTGTTCCATCAAATGAACTCCTAACATTAAGATCAGGTATTACTGAATGCGGTTTTCAAAAACAAATGTTTTCATAGCTTTTGAAAACAGGAGCTATAAATACTCTGATATGGTGTGTGAATACATTTGTGCTAATAAATCTAGAGCCTGCTCAAATTGCCTGTCCCCAGCTGTTTATATTTATTTGTAACAGGAGACTGAAGGGGCATGAAAGACCAGACACCTTCACCCCTAGCTTTTGGATTTCAGTGATTTAAGGTTTCTAAAGCAGGCCTGCCTGAAGTCCGGCCCGGGGGCCAAATCCGGCCCATCAGGCCATTCTGAGTGGCCCGTGGCTGGGTGGCCTGCCCCTCCCTCCCCCTCCTTCACCCCATGTTTTTTTTTTAAAAAAAAATCTTCCGCCAGCTCTGACACCACTGGGAAGATTGTGGGGCTGGGTGGGCCAGCCAGCCAGCCATTGCGCGGGCTGCTGCCACTGGCACTGCCGGCAACCATGTGAGGCACGGGGGTGGCGTGCGGGCAGGCCGCCGCCACTAGCAACATCGGAAACCTTGTGAAGCTCGGCGCGCGGCGGGCCGCCGCCACCAGCACCGCTGGGAATCTTGTGAAGCTCGGGAGCACCGGCACCGCTGGGAAGCTTGGGGTGACGGGTGGTCTGCCACCACCGGCACTGCAGGGGAATGTTTGGGGGTGGGCAGGCCAGCGGGCCTCTGCCACCGCCAAGGAGCTTTGGGGTGGGCTGGCGGGTGAGCCATCACCACCGCTGGGGAGCTTGGGGGCGTGCAAGGTCACACAGATCGCCTCTTCCAAGTGGCAGTCTGTGGCCACGGCTCCCTGTGCTTCCTTTGGTCCCCACCTTTCTTCTTTCCTCCTTACCTTGGTCCCCACCTTCCTTCCTTCCTTACTCCCTCCCTTGGTCCCCACCTCCCTCCCTCCCTCCCTTCCTTGTTCTCCACTTTCCTTCCTTCCTCTCTTGGTTTCCACCTTCCTCCCTCCCTCCCTTGGTCCCCACCTTCCTTCCTGCAGGTGGGGTTGCAAGGGGTCAGTGGGTGGGGGCTTATGGGTCAGTGGGTGAGGCTTGCAGTGGGGTGGCAGGTTCGGGGAGCAACCGGCCCCTGACACATTCTCAGCCACCAAATCTGGCCCTCCTTACAAAAAGTTTGGGCACCCCTGCTCTAAAGGAAAAGAAGAAATACAGTTTAACACACCGGAACTACATGATTTTTTTGTATTTTGGTATATATCAGTCTGAGGCAACATCAACCATCTCTTAATTAATCATGACAGGTACAGAGGTACAGTATTTACAAGACACAATAAAAATGGCCTTCTCCATGATGCTGTTTGAGCATACTATCCCTCGTAAGAAAGGCCACACCCCACCACCACCACCGTGGCTTCCTGTTTTCCTTCTGCTGCTAGGCAAAGGCACCTTTTCATTCAGTTGGGCTTTCTGACAGGCTGCCAATGAAGTTGCTTTTAATGAGTGGGTTTTGATATTTTTAATTGATGAGCTTTTAGTTTTTCATCCAAATGTGCCAAACTGTGTTTTAATTTAACTTATTTTTACTTTTTTATTGCATTTTAAGTATACCTTTACTGATTGGTTAATCCTGTTAACTGCCTTTAGTTCCAGGTTTGAGGCAAAGGTGAGACATAAATGAATCAAATTAACAAATACATGAATATATTATTTTGAAAATTGCTTGCCAGCAGAATAAGTACTGTGCTACAAATGAGCCCAAGCAGTCCATACTTCTCGGGAGCTAACATTTTTGTTCCCTTTATCACAAGCAGTATGTTAGAGACTGAAGGGGTTGTGCATTTAATTATTCCATAGTTAGGTGGTGCTGTTACATAAGAATCAGTTTTAGAAGCGCCAAAGCATTTATTTTCCGATTGGTTGTCACAAAATCTGTGTGTCAGAGAAGGACTGAATATGTTAGAAGATAACAGATACTATCATGGTTCAGAAGAATACTGCCTTGAATTTATCAGCAAAAATAAGCAAGAGAGTGAGAACAAATAACTTTTCTCTGAAGTGTCTTATGAGATAATGCAGTTGCAGTTCTGTGTTTAAGGCATGTGTCCCCCATGCAGATATATGTGATGTGTCTAATTGTGTGTTGGGAAGTTGACAGGGCAGCAAGTGAGAGAGGACTGTGGATGAGGCAGGATCCGCCACATCTCAGGATCTGCAACATGCTTGTGCTTACCTAAGATTGGCAGCAGTTAACAGGTTTCATTTACTGGATTTTGGCTGAACGGAAATAGCAGTGTTATTTGCATCTTTTTAACTCAAAGACTAAATAGAGCAATTGTGGTTTTTAGCATATACACCCATAGGATGTACTGTATATCCTATTGGAAAAGGGAAAAGGGTCAAAAGAACATAAGAAGAGCCATGCTGGATCAGGCCAAAGGCCCATCTAGTCCAGCTTCCTGTATCTCACAGTGGCCCCACCAGATGCGTCTGGGAGCACACAAGACTAGACATCTGTCTCCTGATACCACTCCCCTGCATCTGGCCCTTGAAGTACCCCAGTTTTAAGCCTGGAGATTACACATTCCATCATGGTTTGTAACCTGTGATGGACTTCTGCTCCAGGAATCTGTCCAGTCCCCTTTTGAAGGCATCCAGGCCAGATGCCATCCCCACATCCTATGGCAGGGAGTTCCACAAACTAACAAGCTGGGTAAAAAAAATTGTACACGTGGGAAATAAATTGCATGAAAATGAGTGCTGCATTGTCTGTGAAGATTCTCAGTCATCCAGGTGAGTTTATCTGGAAGTTGAGTCATGGCTACTGGACTTCTTTTTTCAGCACCTTAGGCCATTGTTCACCTTAAGGCTAAGGATACTATTGTCTCCCTTACGAGCCTATTTAGGCCACTGTTCATCTTATGAGCCCAATTCAGGCCAGGGTGACAAGAGGTCAAAGCTGCCTGTAAGATGGAGGATTTGCACTAGCTGTATTCAGACCGATGAAGCTGTTTGGATGAACAGCGAAACGTTTCTGTCTCTCAAAAAAGAAGTCCAGTAGACATGACTCAACTTCCAGAGTGCTGCATTGATTTACTGTAATTTTCTACACAGTCACTGAAGATTTGTCCTGTACCCAAGTAGCCCTATTTTGGTAGATTATTCCTTTTAAACTTCCTACTTGGCTTCAAAGTCTATTAAGTGACTTCCAGATGGCCCAGCTTGAGTCTTGTCCTGGTAGGACACTTTTTGTACTTCAGGCAAAAACTGAAGAGAAAAGGAAAAGGAAAAAAATATTGTGGCACATTAAATACCTTACACAGTATTTCAGTGTGCTCTCTCGTGGAGCATATATCTTTCTTTGGATATAAGGCTGGGGTTACATTGCATGTTTTTATACATTTATACATGGCACCAAAATAAAGATGCAGTTGTTGGTTGTTTAATAGACATGAGTTACAAATTATGTCAGTCAATGTGGTATTTCACTCCTGACTTCTCTTGATGCTCAGATCTTTTCTATTGAAACTTTGTGCTGTAAAGGGCAACAGTGGTTAGTAGGTGAAGGGAACCCTAGCACAGAATGACAACAGTAGAGATGCTGTGATTGTTAATAATTCATGGCAAAAAATAAGGAGACTGGCCTTTCACACCTGGTAATGATTTGAACAGCCCCGTCTTTCCAAGAGGTTTTGTTCTGTAAGCAATGAAAATGGGAGGTAGTTAATTTTCCCAGAGCTATAGATGGCAGCTGGAACAATATGGTAATAAGTTAAGAATCTCTGATTGATTACCTTTGAAACTTTTAAAGTGAATCTGGTCGTTAGGAGGGAAATATAGCAGGTACAGCAGAATTATTGCAATATTTTACATCTGGTAGTGCCCTAAGAAAGATTGACTAATAGTGAGTTATTAAGATGTGTATTCTCTCTCTCTCTCTCTCTCTCTCTCTCTCTCTCTGTGCGTGTGTGTCTTGTTTATTTACTTCCGCTTTCTCAGTCTGAATTCTTGACCTCTAGTTTCTCTTTTCCAGAATGGCAACTTTCAGATCTTGTGCAGATTTTTCAGATATATTAAAGTGATTAGAAACAGCTTTCTAAGGGTTGCCATTCCTGATGCCCAGTTTGTGTCCATTTCTTTCAGTAGAGATTGTCCTGTTTGTCCTATGTAGAATGCAGATGGGTATTGTTGTGAAAAGATGTCCTAAATAACATTGTTAGGTCCTGTAATCTTGTTGCCAGAATGAATGTGAGGAAATAATTACCATCCAGGATTCTAGAAAAATTTCTGAGAGCACTGTTGAGTTTGGATGTTCATCCAGTTTAGGGTCACAGTTCTAGAAGCTTGCAAGAGGTCTACACGTGAAACATTGTGCTTCTATGTGTAGACCTCTTCAGCTGGTACAGCTAAATGTTTCTGTGGAGAAGGGGAGAAAATTTATCTCTATTTGATGGGACATAAGAAAGAAATAGGAAGATAATATAGTGATACCTTGGTTTACGAGTGTTTTGCAAAATGAACAAACATGTGATCAATTTTGCCTTGATGAATAAGCAATGTCTTGCAATATGAGCTCTGGAGCCAGTCATATGATCACAAGTGAGCCAATGATCTCTCTCCCCCAGCTGGATTATAGATGATTGTCTGGAATGTTCCATCTCAGGTAAGCCTCAAAACCAGAGGGAGGTTTGAGGAAGGCAGGTTTCCCTTCCACCAGCCAGGAACATTTTCAAAGGAGAACGCTGGTTAGAGTTTTGTTTTTATTTTTATTTAATTTATTTTCAACATACTTTCTTATTTTTCATACAATTTCTAGTCATGGGGCAGCTAGTCATTGTGCATAAAGCAGCAAATTGCACTTTATTATTGTCCAATTAAAATCACAAAGTAATATCCAGTTGTTAGTCCCAAACAGAGCAGATTCCACGGCCAGGTACCTAAACTGTGGTGTGAAAATGGACTTCTAGCCAGCTTCTTTGGTGAGTTTTGGGAGCCCAGAACGAATCATCTGAGTTTCCATTATTTCTTACAGGGAGTTTGCTTTGATATACTGTACAAGTGTTTTGGTTTACACTACAGGCATATTTCCGGAACAAATTATGATTGTAAACCAAGGTATTACTGCACATTATGAACCTATTTTGCAGGCCTATGATTGCTCATGCTCCCTCTTGATGATCATTTAGTTTTATTCCAAAGTGATGAATTCACTTATTTCATATCAAACAGTTCCAAAACTGTGTTCTATACCTAGGGTTCAATCAAAGGCAGCCAGTTCAAGGTTATCTCAGCCCTCCGTCCTTCTGAGGTTGGTAAAATGAGTGCCCATCTTGCTGATGGGGAGCAAAGTGTAGCCTAAATAATTAATTTATAAACTGCTCAGATTGTGCTTTAAGTGCTATGGGCCAATTTACATGCAGCACCTCTCTCTCTCTCTCTCTCTCCTTTTACCCAGTTTCCTACCAATTAATAAGGCAGCAGCACATTCATTTGTACTCCTGCATATGTATATCTCTCATACATGGGTGGGTGGGTATTGTTGTTAGTGTTATATTTGCACAAGCAGGATCACTGGGCTGTGATCACATCATAGTTTTTGACTTTGACTTCTGATCATGGTTGCAAACTGATACTGTTGTTAGCAAAATCTCTTGTGCATTCCACTGACATTCTGTACACAACAGCTATTTAATCTCATTCTGCTATACATTCTCTTGCAATGCTGCCTAGAAGAGTCCACATGACCTGTTTCTTCCTTCTTGAAGCACAACATAGCTTCGCCTCCCTTAAACTGCCTGTAGTTATCTAGCAGTAACTTTACTGTAAGTCAGCCCCAGACTGGTTAAAGATCTAAAAGCAAAACTGTGAGTGAATTCGAAGTTGGAAAGCAGCCAGAAAGCAGAAGTTTATTGATGACAAAATAATATATGAAAAGGAGTAAAGCGATATGGAGGAATTATGGAAAAACTAGGGCTATCCCTTGCAGCATTACTTATCACTGCAGAATGTTATCGGCATACTTGGGCTATCCTACCTTGCTGATAAAATGAACAGTTCAGTCCAGGAATTGTTGTTTAAGTACAGAAGTGCATAGCAAAAGAGCACAAGTGTTTGCTATGACATTATTTAAATTCCTTTTGCAGTAATTATAGTAAAAGCAGGCATGAGAGCAAATACATTCACACTAGAAATATTTAATTTAATGGTTAAAACATTATTTAATTTCCCCACAAATAAAGCTCAGGTCCCCAGATGTTCTTGGATTACAACTCCCCCAGAAAAAGTGGCTAGCACAGCTAGTGATGAAGACTTTGGGGAATTGTCCTGAGCAGATATGGGAGAAGACTTACCCTTAATAAAGATAATAACAAAGACAAGCTTGAAAAGAACCTTTTAGTCATCAAAATATTTTGACTTAGATTCAACAGTAAAGACCCAGGCTTCCGTACCTGGCGTATGTACATGTGCAGAATCTATCTGTAATCACATGTATCTGACAGTGTGCATCTGGGCTCCACTGACCAGACTGAATTGGGTCTTTTAAATATAAATAATAAATCACAGAGCTGCAAAGTTGGAAGGGATGCTACCGAGGTGTATGTACACACAGGATTTGGCCACTTGTCATGTACTAAAATAGCCAAAAAACATGCTTTCACATGAAATCATACCTAAAATATTAAGGAGGTGTACCTAGAACAATATTGATATTACCTAGATATTGGCTAGAACAATGGCTAGATGCCCTGAGCACAGCCAATCTTGCCTGATTTCGGAAGCTAATTAGGGTCGGGCCTGGCTACTACTTGGATGGGCAACCACCAGGGAACACCAGGTGCTGTAGGCGCCTGGAGTAGGAACTGGCAAGCCACTCCAGTATTCCTGCCAAGAAAATTCCATGGACATGGGGCCACAAAGTCGGTCAGGACTGTAACACCACCACCACCACCACCACCTGAACAACAACAACCTAGAACAATATGGATCAAGGTTTTGTCCTGTTGTATTTGCATTTTCGGCTTATCTTCATGAATGGTCTGGTGGATGCAAACAGGGGACATTTCAATGTGTGTTCCCTAATCTTTCTCAGAGTTTTAAGAAATCATTCAAAATGAGAAAATCCCTCTATGATTATGAAAGTGCTTTATGCACTGTGAGGGGTACTTGGGTTCCGATTTTGAGCCTTAGTTAGTGCTCTGGAGATTGAGGAGAGTTTAATCCTCCCATAAATACTTAAGAAAAAGCTAGCCCATTAATAGTTGAGTCACTACTTGGGAACTGCCTAAATGCCCTAAGCATATCCGATCTTGCCTGATTTTGGAAGCTAATATCCGTACTTGGATGGGAGACCACCAAGGAATCAGGTGCTGTAGGCGCCTGGAGTAGGAACTGGCAAACCACTCCAGTATTCCTGAAGAAAACTCCATGGACATGGAGTCACAAATCGGTCATGACTGTAATCTTGGGGCGTGGTGGTTCAGTGGAAGAGCGCTGAAAGGTGCAAACAGCTCAGTGGTGCCACACAGTGCTCACGCTATTAACCCGAGCTCCTGCCAACCTAGTAGTTTGAAAGCATGTAAATGCAAGTAGATAAATAGGTACCGCTTTAAAAGGCTGGAAGGTGAACTGTGTTCTGTGCAACCATGCCAGCCACACGGCCACAGACTTGCACAACACTGGCTCTTTAGCTTGAAAACAGAGATGAGCACCGCCCTTAGAATCGGACACGACTAGCACGCACGTGCATGGGGAATCTTTACCTTTACCTTTATCTTTACCTAGCTGCCACTTATCTAAAGGCGTTATTCTTCTTGTAAAATTGAAATGCCAAACAGAATTGCCTGAATCTTTTATGTATGCTAAATGTTGCTGATTCTTTTAAGTTTCATTACTACTATTCAAAATTCTAAGAGTTTTCTTGAAATAAAATAAGCATGGCAATTGGATTCAAATATTTTTAGGAATGTGGTTTGTCATGGTCTCATTATTTAACTTGCCTACAGTGTAGCACAAGTGGTATCAAAAGACTCCTTATATGTATATTTAAACTATTATTGTGTAAAACTGAGAAACATTTGAATGTAAGTTTGTACATTTAAAATGTTAGAGTGTAAAGATGAAAATATGATGAACACTCAAAAAAACTGCATCAGGCTCCAAAATACATATAGTATATTAAATTGCTTCATTCATTTCAGACGGGGTTGAGTGTGTTGCTATGTAATATTTGATTCCAAGTCATAAAACAGGCAGCAAGAATTCCAAAGAACCAGGGGATATAGGCACTACAGTGTGTTCAAATTCTATAACTAGAATAGGTGGTGCTAACATAGGATTATTCTATATACTCAGATTTCCTTGTAGAAGATATTTGGAAACACTGAAGATATTGTTGCAAAGTACTGCACTGAAATTGGGATTGTGGTGATTTTAGTACCATAAGTTGTTCATTAACACCTGCAGCAACAGAGGTTGCTCATTAGAACTTTGAACAAGTTGTGTGTGACAAACTGTAGTTCCACTCAACAATCTGCTTCAGCCACTCTGATTACTAAAGCTTGGTGTTTAAAGGTATTAAGATGACAAAGTGAAAATGCATTTGAATTTTAAATGAGAGCACTATGGAAATGCTTATAAGTTTAAGAATAAATCAAAACTTTGCTTCCCAGCAAGTTGGAATCTGTGGCAAGAAACCACATTATGTACAGCGGTACCTCGACTTATGAATTTAATCCGTTCCAAATGCATGCTCTTAAGTCGAACTACTCTTAAGTTGGGGTACCTATCTAAAAAATTAAAAAAGTAAGTAAAAACTAAACAAATTGTAAGTCGAGCAGACCATATCTAAAATTTGTAAGGCGGCAGTTAAAATGCCAACAGTATTCCGCTCTTAAGTTGAATTGCTCTTAAGTCCAGCTGCTCTTAAGTCGGGGCACCACTCTACTTGCTTAGGGAAGTTATCTCACAAATGAGTAGCTTAGTTATCCGCATAGTTATCTAACAAAAGAATATGATACCTTAACTACAGCCACTATTATTGTCTGTAAACTTAGAAGCATTGGCTGTATTTCCTCTCTTAAAGTGGGATTACTTAGGGTTGCCGTTTTCCAATTCTCCAAAATAGCACAATATGCAAATTAGGTACATTAATTGTTACATTGATAGCTAGCTGGTGCACTCTACCACTGTGTTCATCCTTTCCATCTTTTAGTTACTGAACCCTGATCTGAAAGGGCCACTGTGTTGAATAAAACTTTTCAATATACATTATAGGACTGGAGTTTTAAAATGGCTAAATGGCTAGTATTCTCGGAGTAAGCACCAGTGAGTTCTATGGGACTTATTTGTCAATTGAAATATATGGAATCCACACCAAAGCTTCTGCCATTTTCCATAGGGCACACCTAGACTGTTAGGATATCTCCAAGGCATTCCCACCCTACTGTCATAAACACCCTGACTCAGCTGCCTTACACCAAAACTCTCTTCTTAAACCATGATGTTCCAAGCAACCAAAATATTGAAAGGTCAGTATGAGGGTGGTGCAGAGGCCTCCTATGAAACTATTTGTGCTGAAGACTGATTCTGATTGTAAAGATTGTAAATATAATTGGAGCCTTGTAGAGCAGCAGTTCTTCATGGACCACTGCCTCATCGTGGCAAAGGGGCTTGAATAACTTAGAGAAGATATGAGCTATGTTGTGCAGGGCCACCCAAGACGGACCGGTCATAGTGGAGAGCTCTGACTGAATGTGGCCCACCTGGAGTAGGAACAGCATCTTAAAAAGCAGAGACATCACTTTGCCCGCAAAGGTCCGGATAGTCAAAGCTATGGTTTTTTCATTAGTGATGTAAGGAAGTGAGGGCTGGACCATAAAGTAGGCTTACAAAGGGAGACAGCAGAGAATGAGATGGTTAGACGATGTCATTGATGCAACCAACATGGATTTGACCAATATCTGACAGGCAGTGGAAGACAGGAGGGCCTGGCATGCTCTGGTCCATGGGGTCACGAAGAGTCAGACATGACTGAACAACATCAACAACAACAGGTACAGCAGTTAAAGTGCAAACCTGTAGTGAAGACTCTGCTTATGATCTAAATTTGATCCTGGGCTCAAGAAACTGGCTCAAGGTTGATTCACTCCTCCATCCTTCCAAGGTTGATAATTTCAGGACCCAATTTACTGGGGCGAGGGGCAATGTGTAGCCTGCCTAATTAAATAGTAAAGCACCAGAAATAACTTTTAAGCCCTATGGGGCATTATATGAGCAGCACATTTTGCGTTTTTCTTTACATTTAAATAAATAGATAACACTTTGGCAGAAATGCTGTTACTTAGTAGTTATGCAAGGTATAACTTCTAGTATCAAATTGCCCTAAATTAAGAAATCTCCATAGGCATTGTCTGTTGCATATTGAGTTGCATGATTCAGCGTGTAACCAATAATGCCTATGACGTCTTCTTAACTGCCAGCAGTTCATACCTGAAAGTTACACATTTTGCATAACTGCTCAACAAGATATCAGCCTTTATGAGAGGTTCTGCAATCTCCCTGAAACAACATCAAATCCCATTCTTTCTGTATAACTGAGTATGTAATGGAAGGAAGAAATAAGACCACAAGGATCCTCTCACTCTTCTACTATAGCCTTCTGCAAGCGCATCCAGAAGTAACTTCTCATATATCCAGTATTCTCAGAGTCAGGAGGAATAGAATTTGGTAATATTTTACAGTAATTTTGCTGTCATCTGAATCCCCCTGCAATATCCATTATATTGTTCTAAAGAAGTTCTGGAGTGGAATTTTACAGCTAAAATGACCTCCTGTGAGGAAACAGAAATCAGCAGAAATTATTTTTCTCTCCTTTTCAACTGTGGGGGTACCTTAGAAATGGAATTCTCTTAAAGGAATGCTGTTGTGAGTGAGGCATGAGGTTCAAAATTTGTATGCATATTTTTGATATAACTATTTCTCTTATAAAGAGCCAATGACATGACAAGACTGGAGAATTTTAGTCTAACATTTTAATGAGATACAATTCATAATTCTTTAATTCTTTTATCTTAGTGTTAATCTGAATTACACATGTTCATTAAGTATATAGTTAGAACTGCCACTTTCATACAGCACTGTCATCAATGATGAAACACTATTTGTATTCTATGCAAGTTGAAATCATTACAGTACTCGAGCAGTAATACAGAATTGAGAAACAAGGTTAATATAGTACAGTATGGCCAAAATTTAGTGGCTCCAGCAATCACATGTCCATATTTACACATGTGCATGCAGCGACTTCTGTTTTCCTTGATCAGCACAACAATGTTATGTGTATTCAGACTCTTTGTGGTGCATAAGTGTTTGCCTTTTCAACAAAGAGGCTCATGTGGACACATGTTTTTGCATTCTGCCTTGATTTATCTGTTGGAGGAAAGTTTTTTTGAACAATATACAACAACAAAATGCTATATTTTGTACTGGCCCTTGAGAGAATGTGATATTTTCTAAAAACAACAGCAACAACAAACCCTATATGGTTTCTGTATATTTAGCTTTTATGCTAAAATAGTGTACAGTATTACTGGGAAACTACACAAATAAATACTAAAGTTTTGAGGCTCTTAAGTGTACGGTACCAAACTTGTCTCAGTTTACAAGGATTATTTAAATATTATCCAGTCTGATTTGATGATATTCCATCAAATTAATAGTACAGTACCTTTTAAATTTATATTCAGCCAGTTTAATTTACTTTTGTTAACTTAAAACTTTGCAAGTGTCCCCTTGAAGTCTGATAAATACTAATACAAGAGACCTTTCCATAGATAATTAATTAGTTTAACTACAAACAATTCTGAAATTTTGCATTATTTTTCTGTTAAGTAAAAAAGTCAACATACATAACTTGAACAAGGGTAAGGTACAATCAATGATAATTTCCAGTTTAGTAATCAAACATTTCATCTAAAACATTTGCTTAATTACATGAGTTGGAAACTAGAAAGTATAGATTAAAGGAATTGTGTGGCATAGTACATTGCAAATTAACCAACTCTGAAATTATTGTGTTGGTTAAAAACTTGTGCATATTCAACAGATTTCAAGTATTTCAATACTGAATTCAACACTTCTGCTTGACTTGTCCTGCATGTACAATCTTATTTTCCATAATTTCCTATTTGCACACTGTTTCTATTTAATATACAGCGAAATGTTGCTGGTTGGATGTCCCAGTATTTTACAGGGTTATTGAATAAACTAATTCCACTGTATAATGTTTTCTTCAGCCTTCCTCCTGTGGGACAGAAATCATTCACTCCCACTTTTGAAATGCTGTTAGAATGAAGGAAGACGACCTGTAGAAAGGCAAAGGGAAAAACTTGAATTTTCTGTATTATAATATATAAGGTATTAAGTAACATTGCAACTTTGGTCTCTTTTTTGAAAATCACAAAATAAATACAACCTTAGACATCTAAGATTTGGGTGAAAGCAAGATTTATACAAGAGGTATGGAAAATATTCAGCTTCCTATTGTTTTAATTTCCTGATAGTCTTCTTCTTCTTGGAGCAAAATGAGACAATTCAAACATATACCAAGTGCTCATTATACTGTATATTTGAAATAAGAAAAAAAATTCTTCTATTTCTTAGAAACAAGAGGCATTTGAAACATACATACAGTGTAGTTGCCATGGAATCCAGATAAATTTGGGTCCCCAGAACTGTAATGATCACAGAAACCTTTAATAATGGAGTTGGAATGTATTTATAAGATCTTCAAGTTCAACTCCCTACTCAAATCAGGAATCTAAAACAAAGTATATCTGTCAAGTGGCTGTCTAACTTTTCTCTTGAATGCCTGCAGTGCTGAAACACTTGCCACCTCCTGAGGTAACTGATTCCATGATCATACTGCTCCAACAATTAGGGCAATTGTTATATATTCCTGATTTTAAATTAGGGCAATTGTTATATATTCCTGATTTTAGGGCAATTGTTATATATTCCTGATTTTAAGTCTAAATCTCACTTTTTGAAACTTGAGCCCATCATTCCGGGCTGATCAAGAACAGATCCTACCTCTCTTGTCTTTGACGAGTATTTTGAAAAGTGTTATCATATTTCCCATCAGTCTTCTCTCAATCCTAAACATGCCCAGTTCTTTCAGTCTTTCTGCATAGAGCTTGATTTCCAGCCCCCTGATCATCCACGTTGCTCTCCTCTGAACTTATCTAAGTTTGTCAACCTCCTTTTTTCAAGAACAGGGTCCAGAACTGGACATGGTACTCAAGATAAGGCCTGACCAGTTCTAAACAGATGGGGACTCAGTAATCACTGTTTTGAAATTAAAGGCATATGTGTCTACGACAGGGGTGTCCAAACTTTTTGTAAGGAGGGCCAGATTTGTTCCCTGCCCCTGCCCCCCACTGCAAACCCCACCCACTTACTTTATATTTGTTTGTTTGTTTGTTTGTTTGTTTGTTTGTTTGTTTGTTTGAGTATTTTTACCCCACCTTTCTCCTTGGAAAAGGACCCAAGGCGGCTTACAATAATGGGGGACAATATACAGTCCAGTACAATTAAAACATGTTGAAGTATTGAGAACAGGGAATTGAGGGATATACAGCATTAAACATTAAAATGGAGTGGCTTGCTGCTTCTCCTGGGTTTCCAGAAACTGCCTTGAAAATACAAGCATGTCATGTTCATGTCGGGATGGTACCTGCTGCACCTCTCAAAGGCTTCGCTCCCCACCAACGGCCTTAGGCACCCAAAGAAGGGAAGGGAGCGAGGAACTAAGTCCATGGTAGGGGTGTCCCTGGGGCTTGGCGGACAACACCCCGCCCACATCTCAACAAGGGACTGGGCGGAAAATAAAGAGCCAGGGGGAGGCTTTTCGGACCTTCGCACAGCCGAAGATGGCAGGGAGGGGCACAGTTGTGTTTATTTTTTCTTTGGTGGGGTGCATTCTGGGGAAAAGCCGGCGAGGCTGCACCATGCTCCACCGGATGGGGTGGCTGAAATAAGTGAGAAAGAGTGTGGCCCAAAGGCAGCGATTGCGAACACGGCAGGCTATGCTTCTGTTCATGCAACCAAGAATCGTGTTGGTTTCCTGGCTGCCACATCACACTGCTGACTCATGTTCATCTTGTGGTCCACCAAGACTCCCAGATCCCTTTCATAGGTACTAATTTCCAGCCAAGTATCTCCAATCCTATATCTGTGCAATTCATTCTTTTTACCTAGATGCAGCATCCTACATTTCCCTCTGTTGAACCCCATACCGTTAGCTTTGGCCCAGCATTCTAGTCTGTCAAGGTCATTTTGGATTTTCATTTGGTATCATCTGCAAATTTAATTAGCATACTCTCTATTCCTTCCTCCAAGACATTAATAAAGATATTGAATAGCACTGGACACAGAACAGAACCCTGGGGCACCCCACTGGTTATGTCTGTCCAAGCTGAAGACAGGCCATTTATGACCACCCTTTAGGTGGGATCAGTCAACAAATTGTTGATATGTAAGTCAATACTTATATAAACCCACTGATTCAGTTGGTCTACTCTAATCCGAATGTGCCATTAGATTTATCCAACTATGTTGTGTGTAATAACAAAATAATAAACTATGAAATGAAAATCATAAGGGAAGGGAAGATTTCAGATTGTATGTTACCTGCAGATACTTTAGTTTTGGAAGATCGGAAGGCACTTTTTTCAGTTTGTTCTTTTCTAAATGTATTTCTCGTATATTTGGGATGTTAGCAAAGCTTCCATTTTCCACATCTTTGATTCTGTTGTTACCCAGTCCCAATCTAGAGATACATTAAGAAATGTGAATAGCTGAGATAAGTTGTTTTTTGATGATAGCATTTAAAATCTGTTTGACAAAAAGAAAATGTTATGAATAGTTCATAGCTACATTACAATAAATGGGCCAAGTCAGCATTTCTCAGCCTTGAGGAATTTACACCATTTTAATCCTCTTGACTCAATAGAAAACTACTGAAGATGTCATTTCAATATGTTCATCCTTTCTTTCCCGCATTACCGGTACCAACAGACTTCCTTCTCGTACTGTTTCTTGCTTTAAAGCCAAATTTTAAATCTGCTGTATTTTTAACTGGAGGTGTTGCATACCCATTTCTATCAAGATTGCACCCTTTTTGACACAAGCCTGAGAATTCCAGTTGTGGAGGAAGTACCAATTTGAACACTAATGCCCACTTTTCAACATGACTGGCAGAAGAATAATGTAATATATTGTGCAAGAGACATGGAGATTCACATGAAGTGCTATACTCCAAAATGGCTGATGTTGCACATTCAGGTGCTGAGGAAAAAAATCATGCAAAACAGTAGCTTATTCAGCAGACAATGTATACATGAAGATCGCTGCTAGGCGAAAACAAAGTCTGGAAGAACAATACAATTTCCCGTCAATTTTATTTTTCTTGGAGCTCTAGAACCCTGGATTTCCAGCCCCTGGAAAAAGAGGCTATTTACAAATTTGGGGGGTGTAGACCACTGAAAGAATTATAAATATAGGAAGACAGGACAGACATGAATTCATTGTAAGGCAGCTCCATGGTCTACCACATATAATTGTCATAGATTTTCCTGCATAACGCAAACTGGCATAAGACTTGTTTGGCTACTCCAGTCCGTCAATGTATGTCTTCCATTAGAATGTTCCATAGTGTCAGAATGATTCATAATGCATAGCATTCCAAAATGCTTTTGACTTAATAAGGCCCAAGAGAATTGGCAATCTCAAAGGCTGACATGCTTTGCAAATTAGTGGGCATGCCAATAATTATCCAAACCTCACCAATCATCATATTCTATAATACAGAAATAGCCATGACAGAAATATTAGTATCTGTGGAGTTCACTGTTGCTGCCCTGTGTCCTTTCTTTGGAGACATTTGTGAATACAGCGGCACCTTGTATAAAGGAATTAATTCGTTCCAAATGAAATTATGTTAAAAAAATTTTCCTTTATACAAATTTCCCATAGAAATGCATTGAAAATGGAGTAATCTCATTTTTATGTTTTAAAAATTTGCCCCAAAGGTGATTCTGTTAAGCAAATTTCCCCTATCTCCTAAATTTTTTATGTTGTACAAATTTTATGTATTGTTCTTATAGGTGCTGGTGAATATTCATTATCAGTATATTGCTCTTATTTCCTTGGCTTCTACCAGTTGCCTATCAATATTTACAAGATACAGATTAGTTTTGTTCTGTCTGTCATCAGTTAGTAGGAGGTTCTGTCAGTCATTTGAAATCTGTATACAGTAATACCTTGGTTTAAGAGTATCTTGGTTTAAGAGCATTTTGCAACACAAGCAAACATTTCTTCTACATTTTGCCTTTATCAACAAGCAATGTCTTGCAATACCAGTAACTGGAGCAGGTCACATGACCACAAGTGAGCCAGTTGTGGCTCTCTCTTCTCCTGCCGGATTGTGGGTGATTGTCTGGAAGGCAGCCTCCAAAGCAGAGGGAGGAGAGAAGAATGCAGGTCTCCCTTTGCACCAGCCACAAACGTTTTCAAAGGGGAGTGCAGGTTAGGGTTTTATTTTTATTTATTTATTTATTTTTATTTAATTTGTTTTCAACAGTCTTATTTTTTCAAACCATTTCCAGTTAGTCGTTAGTCAAGTATAGGGCTACAAATTACACTTTATTGTTGTCATATTAAAAACACAGAGTAAAATCCACTTGTTAGTCCCAAGCAGAGCAGATTCTGCAACCAGGTCCCTTAACCATGGTGTGGATGTGAACTTGAAGCCAACTTCTTTTGTGAGTTTTGGCATTTTGTGTGTACAGTATGTGGTCTATGGGACCCCAGAACAAATAGTCTGAGTTTCCATTATTTTTATGGGGAAATTTGCTTTGATAAAAGAGTGTTTTGGTCTACAAGCATGTTTCTGGAACAAATTATGCTCGTAAACCAAGGTATTACTGTAAGTGCATTACACTTTGCCTGTTTTAGTCTTTGCGCTTGCTTTAATTCATCTGTGTTGTGAGGCAGAAACTAAGCATTATCTTTATTAGATTCATATCATGATAGATCATATAAGCAGACTTCAAGGCTTCAAGGAATAGTGGCAGAAGGGAAAAATCTAGGCTTGAAAGTTTAGTTTTTAGTCAGTCAGTCACAGTCACCTTTATTGGCATAAAAAGTCATTAAAATAGTTACAATAGGCAAACCTCTCGGCGCCTGAATAGCAACCATATTAATCTGGGGTTACCATAAACCAAACTTAAAAGGAAGCAGGGCTACTCTTTTGAGAAACTAGTAATAAATATTTGGCTACTAGCTCTGTCACGCTTTTATCTTTGTCTGCCAAGAGAGTAGCAGTAATTGTCTCAGGGGTTGTTGAGAATTTGGAAATTGTGGAGCCAATTAATTGCTGTCGATTAATATGATGGCCGGTGCATCGAGTCAGAATATGTGCAACAGAATCAGGTTCCAACCTGCAGAATTTACAGAGTCTGCTCTTGTAAGGCATTTTAGAGTATCTTCCTAGAGTGACGGTGGAAGGAAAGATGTTCAGTCTTGCCAACATAAATGCCCGTCTCTCTTGAGGATTCAAGAGATTCTTGAAATAATTTGAACCAAATTCTGGGTTGGGGGTTAGGCCATAATATAAAGGGGAGCAGATTGGATTAACTCTTCCAACAATATTCTGTCTCTCAATGTCCCAAAGTCTTTTTGAATAAAGTTGTATAAGAATTGTTCATTGCAGTTGGATAAATAGTCTAAATCAACTCCAATAGACGCTATCTTTATGCAGATGTTCTGATACCATTTGGATCTATAGGTGTCACTTAGTAGATCGTTTAGCAGGGAATTGGGACGCGTTTGAAAATGGATGCGTAACCAGTACTTTATAGTGGCTGTCCACGCTAGTGTTGAGGGCAGGTGAAGCCCAAGTTCACAGCATATTGTTGGTAGGTTGATCGAGTTTGGTACACCCAAGATACGTCGTAAAAATAGCTGCAATACGGTCTACTTCCTGATTGGCAGCCTTAATCCAGATTGGTACTCCATACAGGAGTTGGTTAGTTACTTTAGCCATGAAGACTTGGAGTGCGGCTGGAACATACTGATTCCCAGAGTGAAAATGGAACCTTGAAATTGCCAGGAGATGATTTTTTGAGGCAGCTATGGTGGCTTTTCGGTGGGATGACCAGTTAAGTCGATGATGGAACAGGAAACCCAGATACCTAAAAGTTGTGACTTGTTCAAGGGGTTTACCTCCAGTGCCCATGTCTCCTTAGTCCAACTTTTGGAAAAGATTAATACTTTAGATTTTTCAGTATTGATGGTGAGCTTGTTAAGTGCACAATATTCTGAAAAGGCCGACAATAGGTGTTTAAGTCCAACCCTAGAAATGGACAAGAGTACAGTATCATCTGCATACAATAACAATGGGACTGGGTGGGAATTCATTCTAGGAGCATGGTTTCCTGCTTTGGCAAGATGTTCTGATACATCTGACATAAATATATTAAAGAGTGATGGTGCAAGGACACATCCCTGCTTAACACCCTTGGTAATTGGGAAGTTCTCGGATAGATGACCATTATGGTTTAAACGCACTTTACCAGTGTTTGCTGAGTATAATTTGCGTATCAGAAATAGCAAACGTGGGTCCATGCCCAGTTTAGTTAGTTTGGTCCATAGGAGAGGTCTATTGATGGAATCAAATGCTCCCCGTAAATCAATAAATGCAGCGTACAACTTCCCCTTGAGTTTACAAGAGTATTTCTCAGCTAAAAAATCTAGCACCAGCGCATGGTCAAGGGTAGATGAACCCGGGCAGAAACCAACTTGTTCTTTAGGTGGGAGTTGGTTAACACGCATCCAGTCTGAGAGGCGGGTCAGAAGGTGTTTGGCGTACAATTTCCTATCACTGGGAGCAAGCTTATTGGCCGATAGTTGGATGGTAATTTAGGATTCCCTTTTTTAAAAATTGGTATTATTATGGAGGTTAACCAGGATTCTGGCAATATCCCAAACTGGTCGATCAGCGTAAATAATTGGGCCAGTGGTTCTGCCCACCAGTGGATATAGTTTTTGATCAAATCAGCTGGGATGCCATCAAAACCTGGTGCTTTCCCAGATTTCAAGGTATGTATTAGTTCAACTATTTCTTCCTTGGAGACAGGAGACCACAATGGAATTTCCGAAGGAATTTGGATTTGGTTAGGAAGATCAGATGGTGTTGGTGTTGAGAATATACTGGAAAAATAAGCAGTCCATTCTTCTGAAGAGATTAGTACAGTATCTATAGGGCTAACAGTCTCATAGGCTTTTGAAACGATCATCCAAAATTCTCTAGCATTCTTGGAGTGTAATGTGTGGATGAGCTGAGTCCAATTCTTCATCGCATAAGCGTGTCTTTTTTCCTTCAAAAGGAGGTCAGTTTCTTTCTTTGCAAGTGTGTAAAATCTAAATGACTCAGGGGAAGGAAGGGCTCTCACCAATTGAAAGGTTTGTCGGAGTTTTTTCTTGGAGATCATACACTCAGAGTCAAACCAACTTGAGCGCCTGATGGGGGTTTGATGTGCCAGATGGTACTAAAGAATCTAAAAGGGTTTTGGACAATTCTTGGTAGGCTGTTATGGCATCAGTCAAAACTGTGGATTGAGATATAATTTGTCGTAATTGGAGAGCTTTGGTGGAGGCAGACCATTCCTCAAATTGCCCTTGAGATTTGATGGACCACCTAACTCTTTTGTGAATTTGGAAGGGAGGGTTGTCGGAACTTCCGATAGTGATGTTACTACCCACTGCCAGTCCATAAGAATCGGTAAGTGGTCGCTTTCTGTACGGGCATCGATCTTAAAATAATTTACTTTGCTAAAGAGATCTGGTGAAACTAGTATATAGTCCACTACACTGCATCCGTTACTTGAAGAGAAGGTAAGGTCTCCAGATGTTCTACTCAAGGAAGAGCCATTAAGAATTCTAAGGTTAAGGAAGATACAAAGATCAATCATATGGGATGCAGTTTGGTTAAAAATAGGATCCTTAGAATTTCTAGATTCCTGGAACATTGGTGGTATCAGATCCTCATTATCCCAATCCATAAATTCAATTAGTTTATCATTATTGGGTCCCAGTCTAGCGTTAAAGTCTCCAACTATAATTAAGGAGGACCTGGGATAACTTATGCATATAGAGTCTATATAATTCTTCAAGGTGGACCATATATTACTTGCCGATGGAGGCGCTGAAAAAGGAGGTATATAGACATTAACCAGGATTATTTGATCCAGGGCGTATTTAAAAAGGAAAGCCTGAGCCAGAGGAGGTTTTGTTGGTAATTGTTTGATCGGGATATTGAGGGTCGATTTTATTAAACAACAGAGTCCTGCTTTATAACGCCCTTTTCTATGGATCCTATATGCTGGCAAACAAAAGGTTTGAAAACCTGACAAGTGGATTTCTCTAGGGGACCATGTTTCTTGAAGGCATATGATGTCAAAGGTACTCAGGTACTCAATCCAGTCCAGATCGGATGCCTTCCGTTCCCACCCTGCGATATTCCAGGATATAAGTTTAGGGTTGAGGGTGGAGTCTCTCGAAGGGTGATTGGAGACAGCTAGTCAAGGATCTGATATTATCCTCTGAAGGTCTTGGAAACTCTCAGACTGTATGCAACAATTATTGGGTACCGCCTTCATGGACTGTTGGCTCATTATCAAACTGTCTTTGCCTGATAATGGAGATTGAATGTCTGTGCTGGGAGAGGCTGTTGAGGGCTCAAGATTATTGAAATCTCCTGTTTCCATTGGGAGAGTTGACCTAAGATCACAGTTCTTAACAGTATTTGATGAAGTGAGAGGGTGAGATTCAAAATCATCCAGGTGTTGTATGGTCCTCTTTGGGTTTCTGTAGTCAAAAAACAAAGGGGGATCAAGTTGATCTGTGGCGTCAACCAAGGCAAACATCTCGGCAGTTTTAGATGTGTGTATTTCACAGCTCGGAGAGAGTGGGACTATTGGGGCAGTTACTATGTCCTCTTCGGAGTCTGTTTTTCCCATTTGTGGATCTGCTGTCAGTGAGTGTTGCTCGCACAAAGGGTGGCAAATTGTAGAGATGAGTTTATGGTGTCCGTGGTTTGGCAGATCCTCAGAAGATTTGAGAGCAAGGTCAGCCTGGGACTTGGAGCTGTTCTTCAAGCTGGAAACCTTCTCCCTTGCTTCATTGTTGGGGACAGTTGATATAGTAGAGGGTTGCATGTCATCAAGGTTACAAGGGTTACAAAGATCATATTGTCTTCTGTTAATCTCCTGGTTTTGCTTGCTTGGGCATAATCCCAGCACGGAGGGACGAGATGATTCCCGGAAGACTCTTGACAATCCGAATGAGTACCTAGCTAGAAGGTTTTTCATCTTAAATAGCATGGAAGGTATTACAATTTGATCGAAAGTTAAAAGCAGCCTCTGGTGGTTCCTGTGCACTGGCAGCCGTTCGATGTCCCTTAAGTCGATTTTGTTTGGTTGTATATTTATGAGTTGGCCCAGGGAGTTTGTAATAGCATTATGATTTTTCCATTTACCATTATTTACTTTTAATGGTGCTATTGATAATAAAATTCGGGTTGGTTGGAGTGTCATTGTTTGTTTTGATCTCTCATTGGCATAGGCTTTGCCTTTGGAATAATCAGCTTCCTCAACTCTCCCATCTACCTTGAAGGCAGTGTTCATATATTGAGTTGTATTTGTTTTGTTGTTAAAGGTGGAGTTGGTAGTATGGGATCCTACTCGGGGAGCAATTGTTGATTGAGACAACGCCCCTGCCAGTCTTTTGAGGTCAGCCTCTATATTATCTATTTTATTCCTTGTCTCCTGGAGAGTGTTGAAGATTGCAGTAAGGGTCTCAGCTGTTAACACAGCATAATCACTCAGCAGAGTGTTGGTAAGAGTATCAATGGATTCCTTAGGAGGAGGGAGCATAGGTTGATCAGTGGATGATTCATCTCTTGTAATATCTTTTGGTAAAGATGCTTGAGGGGTTGGTTGTGTGCTTATAGGAGGGTAATGGGTCAGGTGTTGGTCTGTTTTTGTGTGCTTGATAGTTCTATTTTGCTGCAGATCTGAGCTCCTCCTCCGTCTCTTCCCCTTATCACAGACCTCACCCTCCACATCTCTTAGCTGACTGCCTTCTTGGCCTTCTTGGCCTTTAAGTGGAAGTCCAGAAACAGGGGGGGAAGAGACAGTCAATGCAGCCCTGCCACACAATAACCCTGAGGGATCCTCCTCCAATGCTGCAAACTTGTTTGGTGAGCACATTTTAGACAGCTCAGTCACAGCTTCAACCGCAGTTCGTTCCAACATTTCATCGAGACGCAGCTGCTTCACCGCTGGAGCAAGTGAGCCAGATAAGGGCCTCTGTCTTCTCTTCCCCTTTCCCATTTTACCGAGGCCTTGAGAAAAATAAAACAGCAGCTCCTACTTACTTCTTCCACGGTTATTATCAGTCCAAGAAGAAAGGGAAGTTCCAAGGAGATTATTAGGTTAAAACCACCAGATAACAGCAGCCTTTCAAGGGGAAAGAAGCAATAAAAGCAGAAAGGTAAAATATACTGAGCGGAGCTCAGCATAGGTGTTGCTTTCCCCTGGTCGCCATTTTCTTATCCTCAAGTTTAGTTAATAAGCAAATATTTTAAAGGAACTTATTCTTCCAATCAATCAATTAATCAATCAGTCAATCAATCAATCATTGTCTTATTATAAATATATGTATAAATCCTAATGTGGTTTTTAATTTTTAGTTAATTTTGAATTGAATGTGGAGGATCCCATATTTAACTTTTACCTTTGAAGATTTTTGTACCGAATGAAATCCTCAAGCTCAATTCTAGAGATTTTATTGTCATCTAAGTGAAGTTCCAGTAGGCTGGATGGCAACCCTATAAACAAAATAAATACACAGAGATTGGAAGTTGCACACAAGCACCAGGAGCTAATAAACTGTAAAATAATGTGAAATTAATTGTAAAAGTAGCATTGTCTTGTACATACCTAAGTCTACTGCCAGCTAGTTGCATTTATTTATTATTTTCAATTTGTATGCTGCACGATTATTTAAAAAAAACTAAAAGCACAATAAATTATGAGTCTAAACAACAATTAAACACATCACAGTCTGAATTGCAGCTGTTTAAAACTTCTGAAAACATGTTAAAAATACACACAAACTAGTAGTAATAGTGTTCAATACACCTGATTAAATACTGCCAAATTATTTGCTAAGAATGGATCTTAAAAACATAGTTTTCACTTAGCCACCCAGGGGAGGTCATTCCATAGCCACAGAAAACGTCCTTTCATGTTCCCATCACATGTATCTGTGAAAGTAATGGGAGCCAGAGAAGGGCCTCCGCTGAACATCTTCAGAGCCAAGGAGGCTCATACAGGGAGATGCAGTCCTTGAGCTAGCCTGGGTCCAAACGGTGTACAGTTTTATAGGTGATAAGCAGTACAGTGGTACCTTGTATGAAGGAATTAATTTGTTCCACATGAAATTCTGTTAAGCAAATTTTCCTTTGTACAGATTTCCCATAGGAATGCATTGAAAATTGATTAATCCCTAATCAGGACCATTTTTCTGTTGTACGGATCCGCCCAATAGGCAATTCTGTTAAGCGATTTACCCCATCTCCGGAATTTTTTTCCTTTAAGTATATTTTCTGTTAAACAAATAGTTTGTTATACGAGGGTCCACTGTACTTTGAATTGGACCCTGAAACACACTAGTAAACAGTGAAGCTACTATAACAGGACAGTATTTACTTCATTTGGTTGTGATAGGGACCCTAACAGGGCAATTCCACATTCTGAAATTCAGGTTTTTTTCACCATAAAATAGAAAAAACTTTGTATTCTACAATATCTCACACAAAGCTGCCTTTTACTAGGCCTCTGCATTTGTCCATTCAGCTGTACAATGTAAATATAAATCTCTTGCTGGTTTTAAATTTTGAAGTGGTACATCCACAAACCAAATGTATCAGACATAAGTATATTCTCAGTAATTTTTATCTCATAAAAATATATAAGTTGTCACCACATGTAGGATTTTTCCAAAGGATGTGGTAGTTACGTTTTACAGTTGCCAAGGATGTTTTGACAGCATAGGCTATGGAAATGTTAAGTACAGTAGTATCATTGCTGGGCTCTTTTCTTGCTGATCTGTAGAATAGTTTTTCCAAGTTCTGTCTAAGCAGATCCTAGTGTTTCAGAACTGTTGACCATTATATTTGATAAATAGCCAAAGTACTGTATGTTTTTCTGTGGTGTACTTTAAAATTTGAAGAAGTGGGAAACATTGAGCACTTCTGGATTCCCAGGGTTTGCTGCTTATTATTTTCATTTATCTGTTTTTAAAATTCTGTACCATAACCACAAACATATTTCTGGTTTTCCTTGTGGCTTAGGAAAATACTAACTCTCCACTACTATTAGTTCTGGCAACACTAATATCAAAACAGCAGAGAACACTTTCTTCTCCTTAGTAGTTCTTCCTGTTCTACTTACATTTTTTTCTAATGTAGTCAGCAGTGTGTTTTGCTGGTTGTAATTGGGTATATTAAACAAAAATATTCATACCTGCCAGCATCTAAGACAGTTCATTTGCTGATGGAAATGCTTGCTTCAGCAGACCAAGAGAGGGATTAATCTCCTCCATTCACTGCAGCTTTGTGTGTTTCCCAAAATCCCTTTCTGTAAGACTGGTCTCTAGAGTTATGCACTGGAGCTATAATAAAGCCTACAACATGTTTTTGCACTGCAGGCTTTAGCATAACTCACTGATAAGGAGAGGGGGAGGGTCATCCTTGAACTGCAGTGACATCCAGCTGGGGATTTAGGCCACATTAAGACTTGCACAGTTAATCTAACAGATAAATTGACATGAAGCATATTGCCTGAATTTTTTTTTTTTTTTTTTTGTAATATAACCTCAAGTGTCATTTTCCATCCCTTCCTACCTGTTAAACAAACTACTGATGCCACATGGGGTCAAATACACAGGCTGGCTTGGTATGGGGACGGGTTCTCCTATCCAAGATTCTCAGAAGTACAGTGGTACCTTGTATAAAGGAATTAATTTGTTCCAAATGAAATTATTTAAAGCAAATTTTCCTTTGTACTAATTTCCCATAGAAATGCATTGAAAACAGAGTAATCCCTAACCGCGACCATTTTTGTGTTTTATGGATTCGCCCTATAGATTATTCTGTTAAGCAAATTTCCCCTATCCCCAGAATTTTTATGTCATACAGTTTTTATGTTATACAAATGGTTTGTTATACGAGGATCCACTGTAGTAGTATGTTTATAAAGGACGAACTGACTGTAAATTACACTTGGACTCAGCCATAGTCTTAATGTTTACTCAGATGTGTAGATAAAACAGTTAAAGGATCATCTTACTAGTTAGTATCTTTCTCCAGGAATGTTTTTAAGGATTTTCATTTTGTAACTGTCACACTGGTTTCAATATGAAGTTTATTGGGGGCCCAATCCAATATAGAGTTCAGTATGCCTCGATCTAGTGAAATTTGTGAGTATATGCACAGAAAGCTGGAGTCCTAGAAACCTTTATCTGTGAGTATGCCACTTGGGATTTAGTGGCCAGAGACCTGTTGCTTATATGTGTGACGGTCTAAAGTACAGTGGTGTAAATCCTGCCAGCAAATTGTTACCTTGGATAATGTATTTAATTTGTTCTGTGAGTTAATTTGCTAACTTAAAAATGTGCTATACGAAAGGTGGTTTCCCATTGAAATGAATGGGAAACTGATTAATTCCTTCTGGAGGTCTGAAAAAGGCAAGAAAGCGGGGAGGGGGGTTCAGACCTCTTAAAGTGCACTTTAAAGTCATGCAGTGCTGGGAATCCCCCTCCCGAAGAACACCCTCCAACAGTGCAAAGCAAACATGGAGAAAAGAAAGCAGCAAGACTACCCCAGCCTGTTCCTGCCAAAAATGCAATGGGGGAAAATGTAAACATAGACAAACACAAGCATCAAGAGAAATCCAGCCCATTCTTGCCTGCAGAGCAATGGAAAAGATTGTAAACATGGACAAAAGAAAGTAGCAAGACTACCCCCAGCTTGTTTCCTCCCAAAGTGCAATGAAAAGCAGTGCAACGATGAATAAAAGCTAGCTCCAAAACAAACGCCAGGTCGTTCCTGTCAAAACTGCAATTGAAACCAATGCAAAAATACAAAAGACAGCAAGGGAACCTCAGCTCCCAACATTTCCAAGTTTGAAAGGTTCAAATCCCTCAGCAAAAATTGTCCAGAATGGCTCCAAAACACAATGGAAAAAGTGCTCCAACTCCTCCCACCCCTCCACAAACTATAGGGGGTGCAATGCATCCTGGGTAGACTTTTTCCACAAAGCATTATGAAAAATTCGTTATTTGAGGCAGCCCATAGGGAAAATTCATTATCTGAAACATCCGTATTTCCAGACATTTAAATTCGCTTATCTGAATTATTTGTTAACAGAGGCATTCATTATCTGAGGTATTACTGTATTTCTCACTATGCACTACTGTATAATATTGGATACAAAATAATATGCCACTGGCTCCTCAGTCAAAATGTATTAAATGTAATATTCTGTTTGCCAGTATTTCTGGTTTATTACGTTTCCAGGTGAAGATTTATCTTTTTAGATATTAATTTGTGCAGCTGCTTATTGAATCTAATGTATTTTAGGTCAGTTTGTGACCAAATTTGTTAATTTGTGTTAACAGTCAAATTTATGTCATCAGTGTATCAATACTGGAAAGCAATACACATGGCAAAATGTAAAATATAATTGAATTAAAAATAAAAATATAGCATACCTTTGGGGATGGAGGTTAATTTAGCTTCTGCAATTCTTATGTGATAGGCTGTCACACCTTCAAAAGCCCCAGGTTCAATTCCTTCATTATCAAGAGGATTTGCACTCATTTCTGCCAAAAGAAAGCATTAGTTGTGGATGGTAGGGATGCAGTTTTTAAGACATCCTTCTGGGAGACATATGCCCAGAGAAATGGGTTTAAGCATGTACAAAGCACAATGTTGTAGCTCATCAGCTATTAGTGGACATTTGTGAGCAACTGCCAAAGAAGAAGACCTATAAGAACTATTATATTTTGTGTTTGGACAAGGCAAGGTGTGCCACAACAAGAGTATTCTCTACAACACTGAGGCCTGTGCAAACAGACAGGTTGGGGAAGTCGGGACATTGCCATGATGTCAACACAGAGGTTGGACAGAGCGTCACTGTTGGCCAAGCCTGTTTTCCTTTAATGGGTTAGATGAAGATTTAAGTTTTGAGCAATCTGTTGAACTGTCGTGGATGGGTCTGCTGGGGCTGCTCACATCCTCATTTATTTGAATGAAACAGTGGTCAATAGAAGGCTTCTTTTCGGACACCAACAAAAGACCACGAAAGTGAAAGACCTTCTCTCATGACATGCTTTAATTGAACTGGAAACATAATTTGCATCCTTGGTGCAGACAAGCTAGCTAAAAGGCTCTACTTCCTGTCAATTAAGGCTGTTCTTATGTTGTAATCAGGTATTACTACTGCAGCCTTTTTGGGGCTCATTTAACCTGTTATTTTCCTCACATTGTTCATGGCTTGAATGGTACTGTGTTGTACAGTGGTACCTCGGATAACGGCTTTAATTTGTTCTCCGAGGTTAGTCGTTATCCGAAGAAAATCATTATCTGAAATGCAGTTTCCCATAGGAATGAATGGGAAACCTATGTAATCCGTTCCGGAGGTCCGGGGGGAAAAGGCAAAAAAGCTTCCCCGAGACCTCTTTAAAAGGTGCACTTTCAAAGTGCACTCCTCCCCCTCCTCACCCACCCCTGACACCGGCGCTGCCTCCCACCATCCTCCCCAGGGCCCCCACCTCTCCTCATTTTCCACCGCCGCTGCTGGGCACCCAGGCGGTGGGTAAACCCGGGGAAAGCTGTGTGCCTCTGGCGCTTCCTTTTCCCCACCCCCACCTCTTCATTCGCCGCCACCGTTGGGCACCTGGGTGGCGTGCGAGCCGAGCGCTTCTGCCCTTCCTCCCCCCCGGCCCCCACCTCTCTTTGCCAGCAATGCCGCCATGGGCACCCGGGCGGAGGGCAAAGCCGCATGGCTTCCGGCTTCCTCCCCCCATTTCCTCTGGCCCCGACCTCTCTTCCTCGCTGCTGCTCGTTGCTCAGGCAGAGGGCAAAGCCGCACGGCTTCCCTCTCCCACCCCCATTCCCTCCCAGCCCCAACCTCCCACCCCATTCAGGCCTCCCGGGCCCCAGCCCTATTCCCTTCCGGCCCCAACCTCCCAGCCTCGCCGCCGCTCATCGTTCAGGCGTGCGCGGGGCTTCCCTCTCCCAGCCCTATTCCCTTCCTGGGCCTCCCAGCCTGCAGGGCTTCCCTCTCCCTCCCCCCATTCCCCCTCCCAGCCCCAGCCTCCCAGCCTCAGGCTGCGGGGCTTCCCTCTCCCAGCCCTATTCCCTTCCGGCCCCAACCTCCCAGCCTCGCCACCGCTCATCGTTCAGGCGTGCGCGAGGCTTCCCTCTCCCACCCCCATTCCCTCTCAGCCCCAACCTCCCAGCCTTGCTGCCGCTCATCGTCTGGGCATATGCAGGGCTTCCCTCTCCCACCCCCATTCCCTCCCGGCCCCAACCTCCCAGCCTCACTGCCGCTCGTCACCCGGGTGCGCATGGGGTTTCCCACTCCCACCCCCATTTCCTCCTGGCCCCCACCATCTAGCCTTGCTACCGCTCATCACACGGCTTCACCCCGTTCTCCCCCATCCCCCCGGCTCCCCCCATCTCTGTTGCCGCTGGGAACCAGGAGCCAGTGAATCAAGGCTGAGGGGATGGCTCCAGTTTGTCAGGGAAAGTGCCCCTGGCTAGGGCTGAGGGCTGTGGACTGGGGGGGGGCTGGAAATGTCCAGTCACTATCCGAATTATTCATTATCCGGGGCAGTCGTTATCTGAGGTTCCACTGTACTTTCTTTTTTTCTTCTTCAACAGCATGATGCAAATAGTATACCTACCAAGAACATGTAAAGACTTCATTCCTTTAAATGCTGCCTTGTGTATTTTTTTAACCTTATTATCATGGATTCTTATTTCAGCTAAACTTGTTGGCAGATTTGCAGGAATCTCAGTCAGATGGTTATGGGACAAGTAGAGGCGCCGCAGCTTCTTTGCTGATTGAAAGGCTTTAGGGTGGATCTTGGTTATCTTGTTGTTGTTCAAGGCAAGTGCCTAGGTGACATGGAAGAAGAAAAAATTAATTTCTAAGACTCACTTAGAAGCAGAACATTTTATTTCTGACAACTGAGTATTCTGTTGAGCCACATCCATTTGTTAGCTTCAGCTAGAGAAGACACATTGAAAGGAGACCTGTTAACATTTGCAAAAGTCATACCGATTCAGTGGCTGAAATGGCGTAGCAATTCATATCTACATTAGGTTTGTTGAATCAGTGGGGATCTGAGGAGACAACTCTCCTTAAGTTCCATTGATCAGTGGTCCTACTCTAATTGCAGCTTCCTACTGGTTTTCAGTAATGAATCTTTTATAGTTGGGATTTGTGGTTGGATATAGCCTACTATTTTTGAATTTTTAATGTTAAAGAAAAACTTATATGTGCCAGAAATTTCCAGCATCAAATAGTTACTTGTGTGATTTTTAAAAGTGAAATGGGTATTGGTGAGAAGTAAAGCATTTAGGACAGGGGTGCCAAAACTTTTTGTAAGGAGGGCCAGATTTGTTGGTTGAGAATGTGTCAGGGGCCAGTTGCCCCCCGACCCTGCCACCCCACTGCAAGCGCCACCCACTGACCCATAAGGCCCACCCACTGACCCCTTGCAACCCCACCTGCAGGAAGGAAAGCAAGGACCAAGGGAGGGAGGGAGGTGGAAACCAAGAGAGGAAGGAAGGAAGGTGGGGAACAAGGAAGGGAGGTGGGGACCAAGGGAGGGAGGAAAGAAGGAAGGTGGGGACCAAACGAAGCACAGGGAGCTGTGGCCACAGGTCGCTCCTTGGAAGAGGAAATCTGTGAGACCTTGCACCCCCCCAAGCTCCCCAGCGGTGGCGACGGCTCACCCGCCAGCCCACCCCAAAGCTGCTTGGCGGTTGCAGAGGCCCGCTGGCCTGCCCACCCCCACACATTCCCCTGCAGTGCCGGTGGCGGCAGACCACCCGTCTGCCCATCCAACCAAGCTTCCCAGCGGTGCTGGTGGTGTGGCCTGCCCAATCACTGCCCCGCGCGTGCGCCTGACTTCACAATGTTCCCGGCTATGCTGGTGGCGGCAGCCCGCCCGCACACTGCCCTGTGTGTGCACGCCAAGCTTCACAAGGTTACTGGTGTCGCCGGTGGCAGCGGCCCTCCTGCATGCCACCCCCGCGTGCGCGCCCAGCCTCACATGGTTGCCGGAGGTGCCGGTGGCAGCAGCTCGCGCGATGGCTGGCTGGCCCGCCCGCCCAGCCCCACAAGCTTCCCAGCAGTGCTGGTGGTGGTGGCCCGCCCCCTCGCCCACCCACCCAGCCCCACAAGCTTCTGCTCACTGGCCAGCCGGCCGGCCCAACCCCTCAAACTTTCGTGCTGTGTCAGTGTTGGCGGAAGATTTTTTTAAAAAAAATGGGGTGAAGGAGGGGGAGGGGCAGGCCAGCCAGCCTTGGGCCACTCAGAATGGCCTGACAGGCTGGATTTGGCCCCTGAACCGGACTTTGGGCAGGCCTGATTTAGGATCTCATGGTGGCACATAGGAACCACAACTCAGTTTTTCAGTAACAACTTGTGCGGCCCATATGTAAACATTTTTTCTCAATGGCGGTAACAGTTCAACTTGTTAATGTTGATACATAGAAGCATGTCCATGTTAATATATAGAAGTATGGTTTGTACATAGGAACAGATATCCATTGGCTGGAATCCTGTTCACAGTGTAAGTCCAAGTGTTATTTTCTTTCTGTATCTACCCAGCAAACAAAGTGTCACTGTCTAATTGTGTGCAGCATGTTGTTTGCTTACAGGGGAAGAAAGGACTGTGGGTTGGAGTCGGAGTTGGGCTTATGTTACAAGCAGGATTTCAGCCAGTAACAGATAGAGTGACTCATTAACTTGGGTCAAAATCGCTATCCACTCATGGCAACTCCGTGTGTGTGTGTGTGTGTGTGTGTGTGTGTGTGTAAGTAACTGACATTTTTGAGATATCATTTATAGGATCACTATAAGTTGGAGACAACTTGACAACACAATGACATATTTTGTTTGTTAGTTTGTTAATTTTTCATTCTATTTTCTTCCAAGAAGCTTGAAGGACCATATGTGTTCAATTTTCCATTTTAAAAACAACTCTTCTAAGTAGACGTGGGCACGACTCGGCGAAATTCTCATTTCCGTTTCCGTTCCTCGTTTCCGTTACGCAACGGAAACGGTAACAACAATTAAGCCGTCAGAACTCGAACTCGAAACGATAAAAGAAAAATTGGGTCTGATTTGTCGTTGTCGTTCATGGCATCGCGGCGATCGCGTGATGCCAAGCAGCACAGAAAAAAAAGTTTTTTAAAAAAACCCGATTTCCGGCCAAAAAAGCAGGCGAAAATATGCCTGCCTGAGTGAGGGCACCTACCAGAGGGGTGGTTTCTGGGGGGGGTCCCCGGCCTCCCCCCCTCCTGTCCTGGGCTGCTCTGGTGGGGGGCATCCTCGTCGTCTCGCCATGCCATGCGGTGCGGGGGGATCCAAAATGGCGACCGCAATATTTTTTTTGAAATCGTGGTCCAAAAACCCACCAAAGCACCACACAGAAACATGTGAAAATTAGGTATTTTAACTGCCTGAATTTTTACAGTAGCAGCAGTGGGTTTTTCTTGCAATAAACGTCTGTCTCCAATCCAATTGATTTTATTTTATTTTTATTTTTATTTTTATTTTTTTACACCTGCGCAGTGATGGGCTGGCCATGGGATGGGACCATGCAAATTTTTGGAGCCATTCCACCAATCGCAGGGCCACTTGGCCAGGTTTTGACTGAGACTTCTGGGATGTGCTAGTCGGGCATAAAAAGCCCACTGTAACCCTAACCCTAACCCTAACCCATACGCCAGTACACTGTCCTTCTTAGTGGGTCAGAGGCACCCAGAGGTGCAGCCCACTAACTCACCCTAACCTTACCCGTAATAACCCTAAGCCTAGCCCTTGCCCTAACCCCAACCCTAAGCCAGATCTGTGCTCGCATTGCACTACACGCAAGTACACTGTCCTTCATAGTGAGTCAGAGGGCGCCCAGCAGAGGCATTCTTCTCTCACCTCGCTCACAGTCCAAAGTTCCAAAAAACTCCAAACCTGTATGCCAGTATGCTGTCCTTCTTAATGAGCTAGAGGCACCCAAAAGAGAGGTGCCTCTGCCAGTGCTACTTGGTACGCAATGGCTACACGGTCATATACCCTTCCTTTTCCCTTTGTAGTGGGCCAGAGGAGGCATCCACCCCAGAGAGGTGCCTCCAGGAGCCTGCTAAATGCCTTCCCTTCGTAGCGGGCCAGAGGAGGCACCCACCCCAGAGAGATGCCTCCAGGAGCCCGCTATCCTACCCCCCCTAAACCAGTACTAACGACAGATGACAAACGAAATGACAAATTTTTGAAAAATTTCGCGACAAACGGAAACGAGCCGAAACGGGCCGGCTCTGACACACGACAACTCGAAACGTTATTTTTCCTGGTTGTGCCCATGTCTACTTCTAAGTTGTGTGAGAGAGTGGCTAAACCAAGTTTGCTCAGTGAGCTTCATGATTATGTGCGGGTGTGAATGAAAGCAAGATATTTTGTTTAGGAGCAGATAGTAATTTGTTTTTGTTTTTAATTGTAGATTTGACATTATCAGTGAGTTGTAGTTATTATTTTTAAAAATACAAAATAAAAATATGAGATCTTATGTAATAGCTGATTCCCAACCACCAACCACCCCCCAAAGAGACCTAAATGCAGCGTAACACTGGTGGAGTGAACATCTTCATTGGGGCATTTGTGCTGGATTACACTGGGTAATATCCCACAACCACTGCTGAACCTTAGATGACCACACTCATTGTGCTCCCACCTCCAAAATGTGCACTGTTGCACAAGAAGCTGCTTAACAAAGATGGTATCAAGCATGGTATCAAGTCTGCGTATGTACAGTGATTAGCGCAGTGTTCCTTATGCTTGTTCAGTGACATTGTACTTTATAAGACCTAGTATTTTATTTATCTTCTTGTCACATTTTTATGCTATTACATATCAAGTTCTTGTTTATAGCAATCTGAACTATGAATGACTGTCACAATGTTAATTGAGAGGAATATAAAGAATGTTAGAAAGCAAACTTACATATAGTGATGTAAGTCCTTTGAGATCATTTTCCTTAACCTCTTTTATTTTGTTGTTTTGAAGATCTATCATTCGAGTATCAAATGGGATGTTCTTAGGAATTGCAGTCAAACCTATTTATTAGGAATAAAAAATAAACATTAAGTACCGCATGTATGTACACTTAACACTTAAATCTCCAAGTGTTTGTATTATGAATGTTGCTGTCTTGCAGTAAGTAAAAATGTTATCTCACCAAATTTTTTCTAGTGTTTGATTTACCAATATAGGACAGTGGTGCCTCATAAGATGAATTTAATTCATTCTATGGGTCAATTTGTTTTATGAAAAATTTGTCTTACAAAACATGGTTTCCCATATGAATGAATGGGAAAACCGATTAATCCATTCCAGAGGTCGGAAAAAAGCCCAAAAAAGCAATCCCCCACACCTCTTCATAAAGTGCACTTTAAAGGCATGCACCCCCACCCCCAAGTGCAGTGCAAACATGGACAAAAGCAAGCAGCAAGACAAACCCCAGCCTGTTCCCACCAAAAGTGCAATGAAGAACAGTGCAGAGATGATGAAAACCAAGCTCCAAGAAAAACCCCAGGTCATTCCTGCCAAAAGTGCAATGAAAAACAGTGCAAACACACAAAAGAAAGCAAGGAAAGCTCATCTCCTTACTTTTCCAAGTTCTAAAAGTCCCAAAACTGCTGCAAAACAATGTCCAGAATGGCTCCAAAACTTGATGAAAAAAATCCTCCCACCCCTCCACAAACTACGGGGGAGCAATGCATCCTGGATAACTTTTTCAAAACACAGAATGGATTTTCATCTTGTGAAGCATCCCATAGGGAATTTTCGTCTTGTGAATCAACCCTATTCCCAGAAATGTTATTTGTCTTGCACGTTTTTCATCTTACGGGGCATTTGTCTTAAGAGGTATCACTATATACTAACTGTTTGATTAAAATATTTATTTTCTTCTAAAATGTGCACATAATTATTCTCCAGATGTCAAAAGGTGAAACTGGTTAAAGTCCAAAAGGCAAATGACTGAGGACTAAGACCACAAAAGACCTGTGTGTATATACAGTACTTATTTCACCTTCTAGTGGTCTTCCAACTCCTTTAAGAACAGCTTTAAAGGCTCCTGTAAAATACCGGTAAGCATGCAAAAGGCTTCATGCAGTTCTTACTAAATGCGGGAATAGGGTTGATGGGTCTTTCCCAACAATTGTAGTGCCAAAGGCTCTGCCAGAACCTAGCAGATCTTGGTGATGTCGTAGGGTTGACCTTTCAGCAACAACAGGAAAATGAGCTGACAGACATGCAAGGTAGAGACTTAATGATGAATTTACAGGCTAGCAGGAGATCTTCAGCAGTAGCAGCACCTCTGGAACATGCAAGAATAATGTTTCTTAGTGTATCTAACTGACGTGTCCTGAATCCGTGAGAATCAGCCCTAGTATTTGGGTTGCTGGGTTGACACAATCCCACTGCCTAAGTGTGCAGGTCCAAAGCCTGAAATTTAGAAAATGAACCTGAGTTTCATAGTTAAAACCCAGACTGACAATCCTAGATGGGAGAGACGTTCAGTTCAGTTGTTCAGTTCAAAATTTACAGATTTTTTAAAAAGGTGTACACAGGACTTCACAGAATTTGATATTTTAAAAACTCACGTATGGGAGAAACTGGAGCACAGTCAGTGTACCAGTCCAGGCCCAAGATTTGAACCCCGGTATAGTCAGCCATATTGGTACCAAATTAGAGTTGTCACCTCTTTTTTTTTTTTCCCTTAGGCCAACTCATCTTGAGCGTCCTTATGATAGGCAGTTACAACACAATCCTGTCAAGACTATACCTCCAGTTATTGAATTTGAGAAATAATTTGGTTTTGGGTTGTTCTTGAACGGTTTGCCAAAATTTACAACTTTCTCTTTTTTGGTCTGGAAAGAAATGGGTGTTCGAAAAGTCAAATTCAAGAGAACAGAGAAGGATTCCCATCCTTACTTCAGTGAGCTTGCTCAAAACCTTATAGACTCTATGCTAGCTGGGACAGACTAGACGGCACTAGGAAGGTTCTTCTCTTTCTAACATCAGTTAACTTAAGATTTAGCTTGAGATCATTTATTTGAAAAGTTTATTAATATGTTCATCGCTGAAAGAATCTGGATAATACTCTGCTGAGGGAGCTCAGTATGAACCATTCAAGGCTTTTGGCCAACAGGGAATCTCACTGTCCATTTGATGTGGTTTTGTGGGTGTATGCGTGTTGGTTGGTTGGTTGTTGAGTTGGTATCCAAAGAACATAAAGTTGGTGATGTAAACCTAAACCTGGTTATGGAGTCAAAATTGTCCTTGTATTCACATTAATTTGTTTAACAGCATTGCACTAAACACTATTCCTTTGCATATGTATCTCTGGACTTCAAAAATATTCAAGAAAAATGTTTCTGTTTTAGTAATATAATTTAACACATGTGGTATAATGCAATAATAACTATGTAAATATTGCATTTGAACAAATAAATATGGGTAAAAATAAAGTATAAATGCTTAACGTTACCCAAATCAGAACAGTGGACAACTCTTGAATAGCATTGACATCCAAAAGGGCACATCGGAAACAAATCAAAGGGTATTATTGGTGCTATAGTTGGGAAAAGAGAATTATTGTCATCATCGTCGTCGTCGTCGTCGTCGTCTTCAAGATCGTCCATATCCATGAGCATTACATTTTTGAAACTGAACCGTGAAGGACTTTTGAAAGGTTTAGCAGAGCACAAAGCCAGGAGGAGCAGAAGCATATATTCCCTCATAACTCCTGAGTCCACTGACCTAGAACAAAATGCAAATTTTAATGCTTAAAGAATGGAAAATACCTCCACCAAGATTGTAAATGCAGTAGCATTAAAATTAAGTGGCTATATACAAATAAGCAGGATGTCAGTATTAACTCATTTGTGGGAATCTGATTTGTTTGTTATATTGCTTTATTTATATACAGTGGTACCTTGCAAAATGAATGCCCCGTAAGATGAATTCTTTGTAAGATGAATGAAATGTCTGGGCATAGGCATTTTCCACAAGACAACAGTTTGCCTACCAGATGTTTTGTGAAAAATCCGTCTTACGGTGCAGGTGTTTGAATTTCACGTGCCCACAACCTCCAAAAAGGATTAATTGATTTTCATTGCATTCCTATGGGAAACCATGCTTCTTAAGACTTTTTTCATAAAATGAATGAACCCCTGGAACCAACTAAATTCATCTTAGGAGGCACCACTGTATTTTCTTTGTTGTTTTAAGATGATCTGGAACTCTAGATTCTACCTAGGTGTCTGGATTTTTATATAAATTTGCAGTGTGAGAGGTTTGTTTTATCAAAATATCCACTTGGACTTGGGTTTTGGTTCCTTAAAATTGAACTAGGGCTAAATAGTAGTTTGTCAGCATAGGAGCCCATGGAAACACTGTAAAGAGAGACTCGTATAGCACAGTGGTTAAACTACAGTATGGTGGCCAAGGCTCTGGTCACAACCTGAGTTTGATCTTGATGGGCTCATGTAGTCAGCTCAGGGTTGACTCAGTGTTCCATGCTTCTGAAGTCAGTAAACTGAGTATCCAACTTGGTGAAGGGGGATGCAAAGCCTGCATAATTATGTTGTAATCCATCCAATGAGTGTGTTGTGCTATAGAGGAGTGTACCATAAGCAGCACTCTTTGCTCCTTAACATAGGTTAATAATACAGTAACCCCCCACCTTTTTGCAGTGCTTATACTGTGGTCCTGGTATATCGCAGGACCCCAGTATATGAAAAAAGCCTCCTGAAGTAAGCTGGAAAGGCCTGTTTCAGGCCTCCTGTACTTACCCCAGGCCTGGCGCTGCCCCAAACGGGCCTCCAACAGCCTTCCCGGGCTGTCGGAGGCCCCAAAAGTGCTTCTCGCCAACCGGAAGTAACTTCCAGAAAACCAGAAGTTATCTCCGGATCGCTAGAAAGCACTTTTGGGGGCTCCAAGGGCCTTTCTGGGCATGTCAGAGGACTCAGAAATGAAGTTCTACAAACCGGAAATGACACTTTTGGATTCTGAGGGAGCTACTATCTCAACTTCCCATGAGTGTTTAGCTGCAGTAATGAACTGGATGCAGATGAAAAAATGAAACTAAACCCAGACAAGACAGAGGAGCTCCTGGTCCATCAAAAGGGAGAACAAGGGATATGGATGCAACATGTACTAGATGGGGTCACCTCCCAATTGAAAAAAGAGGTGCATAGCTTTTTTTTTGGGGGGGGGCTCTTGAACTCATCCTTGAGCCTGGATACCCAGGTCACGGCTGTGGCCAGCAGTGCATTTGCACAATTAAGGCTAGTATGCAAGTTACGACCATTTCTTGAGAAACCAGCTCTGGCCACAGTGACACATGCCCTAGTGACATCCTGGCTGGACTGCTGTAATGCGCTCTAATGGGACTATCGATGAAAAGTCTCAGGAAACTTCAACAGTGTCCAAAATGTATCAGCCAGATTGCTGACAGGGGCGGTATACAGAGATCACATTGCATCCCTACTAAAGCAGCTCCACTGGCTACCAATCAGCTATCAGGCACAATTCAATGTGCTGATCTTAACCTACAAAGCACTGTACGATCTGGGTCCTACCAACCTCAAAGATCAAATCTCACAGTACGAACCAACTCGAGTGTTAAGGTCATCAGGAGAGACCATACTCTCCATCCGCCACCCTCACAGGTACATCTTGTGGGAACACATGAAAGGGCCTTCTCAACTGCTGTGCCCAGACCCTGGATTTCCCTCCCACAAGAGGCCAGGACTGCCCCGTCTCTGCTGTCTTTCTGGAAAAAGGCAAAAACTTTCTCTTCAGGCAAGCGTTCCCTGAATGATGGACTACCTACCTCATATTATGTAATGTTTATATGAATCGATCATACATGATTACATAGACTTTATGTTTATAACCACTTATAACCACTGACATTATGTTCTCAATACGGTGGAACCTTGACTTACGTCATTAATCCGTTCCAGAGGTCTAGACTTAAGTCAAACATGACTTAAGTCAAACGAACTTTTCCCATAGAAAGTAATGGGAAAGTGGATTAATCTGTTCCAGATCTCCCCGAAAAACAGCGATTTAACATAAATTTGACTGGGATAGGAGATTCCTCCTGGGGATGTAAATGAAATGTCTCTTCAAAGAGAGGAGGAGGAGGAGGCAGTGGAATTATAGTCCACAAGTTATATGCCTCCACTTTTTAATGTTCATAGCAACAATGTCTAACATTTAAGTTTTACTGATTTTTAACCTGACGTTCCAAGTTCTGAACAACTCTATGCTTACCATTAGAGTCCCACAACTGTACAGCTCCCCAACTAAAATGCTACCATTGTGGACCAGACTTCTGCAGCCAGATTTTTTACAATACTGAGCCGACTGTCTAACCAGCGAGGCCAGCCCATAGCTCCCGGCCCTTCTCCTCCTCCGGCAGCAGCGACGGCTTCGGTGAGGCCGAGGACCAGCTCCAGGTGCTCTGAGCTGGCCTCGCTGAAGCCGCCGCTGCCGGAGGAGGGGAAGAAGGCAGGAGCAGTTTGGAGGCAGCAGCCGCGATGCTGGGTTGTGGCTGCCGCCCAATTCCGGTGCCTTGCGCCGGGACTCCGAGATGTAAGTCAAAGCCTGTGACTCAAGTCAAACAGGCCCCTTCTTGCTGCAAGTCAAATATGATGCAAGTCAAGCAGCGTGTAAGTCAAGGTTCCACTGTACTTGAATATGTCTTAATTGTCCTGGACTGTATGTTGTCCCTCATTACTGTAAGCTGCCTTGGGTCCCTTTCCAAGGACAAAGGCGGGGTAAAGATACTCATAAATAAATAAATTTACCAGAGAGCTTTAGTTATTGGCTAGCATATAATAGCAGTAAGTAAGCAAGCAAGGCGCAACATTTTTCAAGGACTAGCTACTTAGCTATATCAATTGAGCAATACTTGGTCTTTTGGTCTGACCTATGATAGTATTACTATGCTGAGGTCAAGCTTGTCTTCAAAACATTGTTGAGTACCATTGAATTGCAATGTAATGCAGAAGAGGGCGGAAATATAATTCCCACTACCCAAACTGTAGAGGGTGTGTTATTAAATCTTCAGAAAATATACAAAGGGAAGCATACAGTTTTTTGAGATCTTGCCATTCTTTATAAATCTGTAGAAGCTGTTAATTACATCTTGATATTTTTGATATTTTGGTAGAATTATGAAGTTGGCAGGGGCCTATAAGGCCATTGAGTCTAACCCCCTGCCCAAGGCTGGAATACAAATAATAGGATAAATTCCATGTGGTTGTCTAGATTACTGTTGGATGCCCCCAGCATTGGAGCACTCTCCACCTCTTGAGGTCAGCATACTGGAACCCTCTAGTGCAGTGGTGGTGAACCTTCAGCACTTCAGATGTTTTGGACCACAACTCCCATAGTCCTTTGTCATTGGCAACATAGGCTTGGAATTCTGGGAGTTGTGGTCCAAAACATCTGGCAAGCTGAAGGTTTGCTACCACTGCTCTAGTGGAACATCGATTTGAATGGCTGATGGATAAGCCACTGGGAATTTGTTTCAATAGGGATGAGACACATTTGCCACTGCCTCCACCTAATTTCAGTGCACTCTCAAAAGTCTTCACTCTGCTGGCTATTGCTGGCAGTACTTGACAACATCTGCAGGGCCATAGGTTTCCTACCAGAGCCTCAGAAGGAATGTCTCCAAACGTCTTGTATCAAAAATCACAGTGGTGTTGCTTGAATTTTAAAATGTGAAACTTATCTCTGTACACATCTCTGAATGTTGTTTTGCCAGACAGGAAACAACACTGTGTTGCAAGAGTAACTGCTGAATTCTTTTCTGACTTCTTAAGCCAGACATGTCCAAACTTCAGCCCTCCTGATGTTTTGGACCACAACTCCCAGAATTCCAAGCCTGTATTTCCAATGGCAAAGGACTGTGGGGGTTGTGTTCCAAAACATCTGGAGGGCTGAAGTTTGGACATGCCTGTCTTAAGCCGAAGACCTTGCCTTGAATCAGTAAAGAATAATATGGGGTCTGATAATCATATTGACCTAAATCCAATTCCTAATTCTAACTAGGGTAGACTTGTTGAACCAACTGATGAATAGTCAATGAACAGTAAATTAACAATTGAGTAAATCCCATTGTTTTAATAGGTCTACTCTGTATGGGACGAATAGCTCAGTTTATTGTTAAGTGCCATCAAGTCACAACTGACTTATAACAACCCAAACCAAGCTTTCAAAGTGAGTGAGATATTTAAGGAGTGGTTTTACTAGTTCCAAATTCCCAGTGAGCTGAAAAGGGATTCATAGCTAGGCCACCTGAGACTGTCACTATATCCCCTACCCCAGGCATGTCCAAACTTCGGCCCTCCCAATATTTTGGACCACCGCTCCCACAGTCCTTTGTCATTGGCAATCTAAGCTTAGATTTCTGGGAGTTGTGGTCCAAAACATCGGGAGGACTGATGTTTGGACATGTCTGCCCTACACCACACATTCCCAACCTGGAGACCCCAATATGTTCTTGGATTAAAACTCCCAGAAGCCTTTACTACTAGCTGTACTGGTTGGGATTTCTGGGAATTGCAGTCCAATAATGTCTGGAGAGCCAAGTTTGGAGGCCATTGCCTAAACCATGTAGATATCTTGTCATCTTTATGCATGTTATTATTTCATTTGGAGGGAATTAATACTAGTTTCAAAGATGCAAACAAAACAATTCACCAAATAAATAACAGAGGGGACAATAGCACTGTTACAGAGAAAAATTAAACAGTTGCAAAAGGCACAAATTCTTAATAGCAGCAAGGTGAGCAGAAGGGCTGGAAACCAGTACGAGGCATCACCAAACACCGATCTAAAAAAAATCAGATGTTACTAAGTTATAGAAAATTAATAATATTGCCAGGCATATTAAATTGTCTATAGAGGTCCAGAGATTTTTCCTGGTATAGGGGACACTGAAGGAGGAAGGAACTCCATAAATTACTGAAATTCTCAGTGGCTTCACTCAGTATTTCCACTCTAAGAGTACATATGCATTTGAATAACTTGAAATTGGCTAATGTAAAGAAACACCAGTTCTGGGGTTCCATATTTATAGTTACTTGCTACAAAAATCAATGACTTTTAAGACTGGAATGTGTTGTGGCACATGCTTTCATTACCAGAGTTTACTTTGTAAGGTGTTTCCATGTTGTTATCTTAACAACCCTTCATCTATAGCTGCCATTCTCTGGGAGTTTTTATGCTTTGGCAGCAGCCAGTCCAAAAAAAAACCCAGTGCAAGCTTAAAACAAATAATTGGGCCTCTTTGTTTTTTCTTTTCCGTAGAATAGGTGAAAAAAAATTAACAGCTTAATAAATATCCTTAGTATTGTCACAAAATAAAATATGTATGGCAAAGTCTTCACATAGCCAAGTTATGCAGTTTCCCCTCTAATATACGCATGTTAAGCATGGAAATCTGTGGGGAAAAATACTTGCCGTTCTATCAACTCCATTTTCAGTATATGGATGTTGGAGGAAAGCAAAGCAAAGCAAAGCAAAGTGTTCTGCTTATATACTGCCCCATACCACTTCAAGTGGTCTCTGGGCAGTTTACAGTTTTCTTTAATTACATTGTGCAGGCTACACATTCCCCCCACAAGCTGGGTACTCATCTTACCGACCTCGGAAGGATGGAAGGCTGAGTCAACCATGAGCCTGCTAACTCGGATTGAACCCCAATTCGTGAACACATTTTTACCTGCAGTACAAGCATTTAACCACTGCGCCATGGGGAACATGGAGCATCACTGAATGGAGACCCCTTCCCATGTTACAGGCTTCTGCTTGTGCCTGCTACTGATGGAATCCTTCCTTCATTCCAAACAAACTTCTGTAACCCATGGTGTAATTATCCAGTGCTCTCCATGAGGTAATATATTCCCAAATTTAGGTTCCTGGTAGGACATTCTGAAGATCACTCATTCATAACTTAGCCATATGTCGGAGGCAACTTGATGCCATGTAGCAACAACATACATTTAGTGGGTAGCTACAGCTGTTGAATATTTCTCCAAGCACCTGTAGTTGGTTATGGTCACACCTTATATCTTTAGATGTATATTTAAAAGTACAGCAGGATCCCCATATCCACAGATTCACTTCAGTGGTCTGAAAATATTGTACATAGCAAGATCTCTGGCACTTTCTAGTTGTTGGTTCCAGTAATGCATGTTAAAATATTTTTTCTAGGATTCTCCATTTACTTTTACTATACTATATATTTAGAATTTACTAGTATCAACTGATTTCAATATCTGCAGGGCTTCCTGGAACCAATCTGCCATGGTCCTACTGTATAGGAAATGGTATATCATTTATCATGATCTAGAATTGTCTTGTGGCCTTAAGAAGCTGTATCTGAGATCTTTTCAGAATTCCCAAGTATAGCTTTGTTAATACCAAATGCCTCAACATTGTTTTGAGTCATGTATTCGATGACTCTGATGGATAAAAATGTCTGAAAAGTTGAACTTGGCATAGAAATTCATTCTTTCATGCAAGGGTAGAATTGTTGCTTCAGGATTAGATTGAAGATTGTTTGCCACGACATCAAAGAGTTAAATTGGGTTGGGGAAATGCCTGCCTCCAGCTTACTGAAACATAATGCAGTACCCTGAAAGTATTTCGGGCAGAGTTCTGCATAAAGTAGACACTACAGATGTAGCACACAACGTGATTTCTATGGCACTTGTGTATGATTTTTTTGTGATGGTATAAGCCAGCTACGTCACAATGGCAATCTCTGCTTATGTCCTGGCAACACCTGCATAAGTAGGAGATTCTCTGCTCTACTGTACTAGCTTGCTCTGCTGGCCTCTAAAAGGATCTGTTTTACCTAATGTTTGCCAGATAAAATTTATCCTTTACATGCACTTGTTTGGACCAGTTTTTTTTTATGCCACAACCCTGATGGCATAATGTTAAAGACCACCAGTCAAATTGCAGAAGCAAAGGTGCTTCCCCATAAAAATTGAATATATGAGAAACTGACTGATATCACAACTCTGTGCTAGTCTATTTTGAACTAAGTCCATTCAGATGGACTTGCTTTCAGGTAAAAGAGGAGAACTGCAGCCAAAACTATTTTCAAAAGATATACCTTAAAGTACATGTTTTAAACCTAATATGGCTGAGTTATGCACCTGTTATCAAATATATCATTAAAAGAGTCATCTGAGATAGAGCACAAGTACTTTCATCATATTGCCATTTAGTAAAATATACAATGCTGTTCCTTATAAAGCATATTTAAACATACTATACTGCCTGGCATGGCTAATATATTTCGTGTACTAAAGAATTTTTAACCAAACCAGGTTTAAGCAGAGCCATAAATAAACCCTTTGATGGAAGGTATTTCAATCATTAACATGATTGAAATACCTTCCAGCAAAGTGTGAAAACAGTTCTTTGAAGTGCATGTGATGCCCAATAAGAGCACCACATATTGGCTAATGGCCAGACAACAAATTTTATGCAAAGGAAGGCTCTCCCATCAGTTCGTTGTTTCACTCTTCTGCCTTCTCAGTCTGCTCCAAAGAGTTGCAGATCCCCTTAAAGAGACTGGAAGATGAGAAATGGTTGAAAATTGCTGCCTCTTTTGTTTGTAGAGCCCTCTCTCACACAGAGAACTTCTGTTCACAGAAGGAAATCCCTGGACTTCATGCAGAATATTGTAATAGGTTGGACTTGTCTTCATAAAGAAGTTCAGACTGGGGTTATAGGGTATTCCAGATTGGCCCATAAAGAATTAGCTTAGATACCTTGTAGTTACCTTGGAGAGATGCATTGATCCTTGTTTTTGTTAATTACCCAAAACCATATGAATCTGAATAAAGAACTTGCTAAGTAACTCAACATATACCATGTATACTTTTCCCTAAACATTTAAGTCCTTTCTGTATTCATATCTTTTTTGCAGAAATAATATATCTTTCCGAAGCACAAAGGTTTAATATTCTTGCAAAACTATTACTTTTACAACATTGTAGGAAGAATTTAGTAATGTCATTTATTTAAAACATCAGAGATGAAGTACTTTATACTCACTCCACACTCTCATGTTTTGGTAGACAATGAGCTATTTGTTCTCTTGTTTTTAAATCTTTGACTGCATACTAGCAGTTGAATCTTTCCTGGAATCATTACTAAAATAAGAGCTATTGAATGTGCAGTCCTTTGCACATGGTTTGTATAGCATAGGGTTTACTTCAGGCGACATGTCTGAGCTGTCATATATAAACTAGTATCTAAAAGCTGTATAACAGGACCGTATTGTTTCTCTTATGTAATAAATATTTCATACTGAACCAGTTCAAAACGCACCTTCCCTATTCATAACATAAAAGCATGCTAACTGCACTGTATATTCTTCTCATATTTACTTCAGAAGTTTGGTCAAGCAGGTTAGATTGTTAATACTAAAAACACATAGCAAAATAAAATTTCTGATATGTTGATAATTAAAAAAAAAGCAACATACCTTTCAGGCTTCTCAAGTCCTTTTAAAATAATATTCCACCTGAGAAATTTATTTTCAGTTTCTTATTGTATTGAATTCAGATTCAGGCTTGTAAAATGAACGGTAAAGAAAATCACTTTAAAGTCCCAGTTCCTCCTGGCACTCTGGGTGATACTTGAATAAACTGCTTCTGTGGATTAGTCTATCTGAGCACTGCAGAAAGATGTTAAGAAAACTTGTTACTACTCATGTGTTTTTCATCACTGGCTGAACCTCAGCCAAAACTTCTAGCTTAACTCTAGACGTCTAAGAAAAATATGTGGTTAAATTTGAAACCTAATAGTAGATGGCACAAGGCCAATGGAAACCCCTTATGGTTCATTCAAGTCCATTCTGATATGCCAAGTAAACACCTCGTTAAAAACTGCTCTGAAGTATGTCATTGCTAAGTTAAATGAAGAAGTGTGCATCTGTTCACCAAAAGCAACCTAATTGTTGATAACTTGTACTGTATGAAGGTTGCCATTTAAGGGACTCACAATAGAATTGGGACCAAGATGCATCAGCAAACTAGGTACTGGGTTTTACAGTGATCTTGAGATTTATTTGACCAACTCTGTTGTTTTGTCTCAGATAGGAAATGAGAAACCACTGGGGTACACAGTGACTTGTGAAGCATATTAATTCTTCCAAAATGTGTCTAGTTAAAGTAATATGCTAAACTTTGTCTCATTTAATCCTTGCTGAATAGAGAAAGAATCATACTGCTCTGTCATTGATATACATTTTTGTATATCAATGTATATATGAAAGAAGGACATTTAACTAACCCGATTCATTAAAGCCAAAAGGTCATAATCTTCTGACCATGACATGATGCACCATCAGATTTATTGGAAACATACTGCGCAATGAGCTCATCAACTAATTCTGCTCATTGAAATGAATTTTGGACATATGCTTCTTGAACAGCAAATGCAGATGCCACATTGCAAATATTTTAAAATTTGAGCAACTTCAAAAATCATGTTTTGATACTATACAGGTAGAAAGGATGTTGGAATTTTCTGTTTAAAGGAAAAGGGAATTCTACCCAGTACTGCCAAGGTTATACACATGATTCCTTGTGGGTCTGATGAGTGGTTGTGTTTGGGTGAAGTGCTTGAAGATAGAGTATAGGACAATGCAGACAAACAAAATATTTGATGGTTAGCAGGCTGTTTTGGAGCTCCACCTGCATAAAAGGAATAATGTTTTAAAAAAATTAAAAAATACTTTTCAAATTTCAAGGTGCATGTATATTTCTCTCATTACATGATAGTCACATGCACATCAAAACTTTATAACAGACACTTAAGTGATAGTCTAATGGTGAGGACATTGTCCCTGACATACAAACAGAATGGCATAAGAGGATACTGAATTTGATGTGTTTTCAGCTGACTAATTAGCATATTTGATGTAAAAGGTAGATACTTCATTCGCATTTAAATGTGACATTATCAGATGATAAACATTCCTCCCCTTATGTGAGTGGTTTTAAAGGCTTGATTTCACGTTAAAAGCAGAAAGAGAAAACCCAGTCCTTGTGTCAGTACACAATAGTGTGTGATGTCCTATATCAGTGATGGTGAACCTTGTAGAGACCGAGTGCCCAAACTGCAATTCAAAACCCACTAATTTTTTTGCAAAGTGTCAATACAGTAATTTAACCTGTATACAGGTGGCTATGAAGGGGTGATGTTGGGTGCCTCCAGAAAGGGCTCCGAGTGCCACCTTTGGCACCCGTGCCATAGGTTTGCCATCACTGTCCTATATTAACAGTAACACTTCCTTTCAGTTTTTTTGTGATTTAATAACTATTAAAAACAAGTACTCCACAAAATGTGGGCCAGTCTGGACTTAATATTGTCACTTTTAACAACCCTTGGAGCCTTACTTGGTATGACTATTCTCATTCTTTCCAACTATAGTTCCATGATTTTGACACAAAGAACTTGAGTTAAATTATATTATATGCAAGGAGGATCATAGGAAAGAAGCACACAGACTCAGTAACAGGCCTTTGTATAACAGTAACAGCAGCACCAACAAAAACAAGAACACACCACTGCAAATACGGGAAACTGCCACTAGGTACTAGCTATATTAACAATGGCTAATATCCCGTTCCTTTGCATAACCCAATAATATTCACATAATATTCCCAAAATAATGTTTCTGAATGAACATTGTAAAAAATATATTTCAAAGGTGTTTTTTTTTTTTTAGTGGAGAGTGTTTTGTGAATGTAGTATGACTTAAAACTACAAGTTTTCTAGTTTTGGAAACAGGCCAAAATATCTAATGGATGACATAATCTTCCAGTGGTATGTTTTGGCTTTAGTTGAGTCTGGCTTCTTTCAGACAGCAGCACATTGCTTCTGTGTTGCCTGCTTATGGAAAATTCACCATTTCACTTTGGGGGTTACTTTTTATCATGCAGCATTTCTTGACCAGCAAACAAAAATATTTATATAACCACCAAAACTGCACAAAAGCTCTAATTGTGTTTTTTCAGTAACTACTGTATATTTAGACAAGCCTTTTTCAGAGGATACAACATATATATATCATGTCTTTTACATCTCTCTATTCTTCATAAATCCAACCATTTTGAAACTGCTGGAAGAGTGGAACATGACTTGCCTTGAAATATGCTGGTGTATTATGAGAACTGAAATAGGATCTGTAAGCTCAGTCAGAAGAATATTTTTCCTGGAAAGTGCATCTGGATGATAAATATAGCTACTTAAGATTTTTGAAATCACATTTTACTAGACTGTTACATGTTTAATGTACTTGTTTTATTTACTTGCTACCTTTCTCCCTGTAGGGAATTATCTAGTATATGTCTGTACTTACAAGAGTTCTTGCCATGATTCATCGTGCTTAGAAGCAAAATGTGTCGTCTCTTGGTAAAGTTTAGGTGCATTTATTTCTATATTATGATTGGCTGCTCAAGTAGTTGTGAACAGCCTGTCAGGTTGTGCAGGATTAGGTTTAGGGTTGCACTAATGTTTTGAAGGCCAACATTTTAAATTACAGTATAAAAAAAATGCTTCCACAAGTAGGCAGTGAGCCCTTTTTCTGTTTCAGATCTATATAAGAATATGCACTATTGAAACCCAGGAATCACTACTGCATATGGAATCTCTCCTGTCTTCTGGTATGAGAGACGAAGGGTATATTTAGTTTATCATTGATTCCTCACCAGAGCCCATGCAGTTATTTCTGGGAAGCTCACAGTGATGATAACTGAATACCAAATTGTTTATCTCTGATATCAAAGATGTAATGCCTCTGAATCTGGAGATCCTTAGTAAATGATAATTACTAGATTTATGGAGCTGTTTTCCAAGAGTTGTATGTTGCTACATGCCCTTGAGTTGTTTTCTATCACATGGCAACCCTATGACTTGATGATGTTCAAAAGTTCCTGTTATTTACTGCCCTGTTGAGTGAGGTCTTGCAATCTTAAAACTAGCTTCCTTTTTGTATATGAATATTGTATATGAAAAATCCTGAGAACAAAGGTTGTATTTAACATGGCATCTAGATTCTCACAGTGCCAACCAGATAACAAGGTCGAACCCATTATAGCTAATCTCTTTCTAAAAGCTGTGTAAATTACTCCTTCCAACTTTGAATAAAATCTGCTGGCCCACAGTGCCTGCCAAGATGTGACACAAGTAAACACAATACTCCTGTGAGGAAGCTACATATTTTAGTCTGGTAAGAAATATTTTTAATAGGGAAAATATTATGTAATCCAAATATTACTCAAATACATAAGGGAAAATAATTTTTCCTTTAGAGAAGAACGCTCTGACACAAACAATACCAGTTGATGATCTTATGTTCTCATGTAGTTTCAAATAAGTAATTCTTTGTTAGTATCTCCTAGGAAAGTTTGAAAACTTAATATGATTATTTTAAGATGTCACGTTAAAGGTAAAACTCTTAATTTTTTTGAAGATCTCTCGACTTGCCATCTCTATGGGGAAAGTAAGTTGTATTAGCAAAAAGAAGGGCTCTCAAGCCTAATAGGCTTTTGCAGACTACAATCCACTTCATGATATGCAGATTCTACCGTTCTGGCATACAACATTTTTACTGTGTCACAGTTCCTCTGGAATCCTAACCAAGTACTGTATCTGTTTGGATCCCCACTCTATTAAGTGGTGGGGACTAAACTATTTGAGACCAGTAGTGTGAGAACTGCTTCTTTTAGTGCTGCTCAACAGAAGGAGAAAAGGGGACAAGCATCTGATTGTCATTGGTATTGGCATAAAGTCAATTTTGAGGTATGGTGACTCTAAAAATTAGTGAGCTGCAGAAGTGCTCATTAACAGCCCTACTTACCTCTTCCAAACTGTAGCTTCCTTTGTTGACCCAATTTATTTCACCTCTGGTCTTCCACTTCCAAGTTTGCAGATGACACAAAACTTTCCTGGGTGATAAAGATCAGAAAAGATTGTGAAGAGCTCCAGAAGGATCTCTCCAAACTCAGAGAATAGGTGGGAAAATGGCAAATGTGTTTCAGTGTAATAAAATGTAAAGTAATGCATACCGGGGCAAAAAAAATCAGGACTTTACTTATCAGCTAATGAGTTCTGAGCTCTTCTCCATGACAAATCAGGAAATGGACATTGGTGTGCTGGTGGAGAGCTTGATGAAAGTGTCAACACAGTTTGTGGCGATGGTGACAAAGGACAATTCCATGCTAGGATTAAAAAGGGGATTGAAAATAATGCAGCTAATATTATGCCATTGTACATAATACTGTAATGCTAAGGCTGCATCTGAAGTATTGTGTATAGTTCTGGTTTCTGCATCTCAAAAAAAGACACAGTAGAACTAGAAAAAGTGCAGAAAGCAACCAAAATGATTGCTAAGTGGGGACATAAGAGGAAAGGCTACACTGTTTGGGGCTTTTTAGTCTGGAAAAAAAATCACCTGGTGGGAGACATGATTGAGACATACAAGATTATGCAGGGCATGAGTAAGATGTTTAGAGGGACTCCCAGAATTCCAAGCCTGTATTGCCAGTGACAAAGCACTATGGGAGTTGTGGTCTAAAACATCTGGAGTGCCAAAGGTTCACCACCACTGCTCTATTCCCTCTCATGCAGTACCAGAACCAAGAATCATCAGTGCAAATTGGGGTTAGCATAGTGAGAACAGACAAAAGAAAACACTTCTTTACCCAGCATGTTGTTAGTCTGCAGAACTCCTTGCCACAGGATGTGGTGATGGCGTCTCACTTAGATGCCTTTAAAAAGGGTTTGGACAGATTTCTGGAGGAAAAATCCATCATGTTGCAAGCCATGATGGACACATGTGTTATCTCCAGGCTTAAAAGTAAGATACCTCAGATTGCCAGACGCAGGGGAGTGGTATCAGGAGACAGATATCTAGTTGTCTCATGGGCTCCCAGAGGTGTCCAGTGGGGCCACTGTGAAATATAGGAAGCTGGACTAGATGGCCCTTGCCCTGATCCATCAGGGCTCTTTTTATGTTCTTATGTTCAATGTCATAAGTGAAATAATTCAGTTTTTGTTTCCTGTCAGCTGCCTTCACTATCCTTCTGCTACACCCATTCATAATAATTCAGAATGCCACAATATGGATGATCTTGACCTTTCTTCCAGTGGCACATCCTTGCACATGAAGATCATTTCTTTTTCCTTTATGGCTGACCTTACAAGTCTTAATTGTCTGATCCCTTGGCGGCAGTCTGCATTTGGATTTTTTATTGAGTTACAGAAAATCTCTAATGATATCCATTTCTATATTGTCAATGTTAAATGGAACATTCTTGAAACTGTCACTGTTCTGGAAACATTATTTTGTTTTCTTAATTATCTGTAGTTAGACTTTTGTACTTTCTTTTTTCATGTCATTGTTATTTTCTCCTAATAATATCATTTCAGGCTAATGGTGCTGCTGATCCTTTATGCCAGGGTGTAACTGGTAGAAAATTGTCATGGTAATGTGAATAAAGAATTAGAGTAGAACCAAGGAAGTTGAGATTTGCCTATGATGCTTATGGGAATAATTTTGGGAAGATTAAAACTTATTTATTAATTGTACTGTTCTTGCCGAAACCGAGCAAATTGATGGTTGAGGCTGTATTGGTGGAATCTAAAGACTGCACAGCTCAGTAATCACATGGGGTTGAATATATGAAGAATACTGAAAAGGGTGAAAAGATACAGCATAGCCTTTTTGACAAATATTTCTAATTTGAGAATGCACCCAAGAAAAGATGCTAAGGCTGGAATGGATTCTGGTTTATTGATGGTGACAGAGGACCAGAATCACATCGCAGCATCTAGTATTAGTGAATTCTTCACATAGATCTTTGAATGTTCATTTTCACTTGATAGCAATGTTCCCTCTAAGCCAGCGATGGCAAACCTTTTAGTATTAATAAATTTTTATTGGATTTTTAAGAGGGGAACAAAGGGAAGGAGTATGGGTAAGAGGAAAAAGAAAAAAAGAAAAGAAAAGGGGGGGATACAGTTTTTAAGATTTACATTGAGTGTATCAAGCAAAATAAAAATAGTAATTAAACATATTGCTAAAATTGCCAAATGTTGTCACAATACTAATAAATTTGTTACTTCTTGCCATCTTTCCCGAAAGATCTCGTCGTAGTCTCCCTTTAAATAACCAGAGAGTTTATCAATTTCGATGCATTCTCTTATCTTTCCATGAAGATCCTTCTCTGTTGGCGTGATTGGTTGTTTCCAAAGTTTCGCGTACAGTATTCTTGCAGCAACAATTACATGATGAAGTACATATCTCTGATCATAAGAAATATTCATATCTACTATATTTAACAGAAATAGTTCTGGTCTAAACTCTATTTTAATTTTCAAAGATCTTTCTAAGAAAAGTTTTACCATGTTCCAATACGCCTTAGCTTCTTTACAAGTCCACCACATATGATAAAAGGTTCCACAGTCATAATTACATTTCCAACATTTAGGTGAACAGTTATACATCTTGGATAAACGATGAGGCGCGAAATGCCATCTATAAAACATCTTATAACAATTTTCCTTGAACGAAATAGATTTAAAGATTTTAACTGTGTTCCACAGAGAATCCCATTTATTTAAATGAATAGTATAGCCTAAGTTTTCTGCCCATCTTATCATACAGTCTTTAACCAGTGTATCAATCATTTTTTCATTTAACAACATGCTATAGAATTTACTAAGAAGCTTGGAGTCACCAGAGGAAAGTATTTTATCAAATGAGGTATCAGTAGTCATAAAACCACCCTCTTTGGAAAGCTCTTTGAAGTGTGAATGTATTTGTTGATATTTCCACCAATCCAGATTATAGCCTTCTGATACTAATTTCCCTAGTGGTTTCAATGAGAAGTCATCATTCAGAAGGTGTCTGTAGGTTATAACATTTGAGATTTCACTGATGGCAAACCTTTTAGAGACCGAGTGCCCAAACTGCAATTCAAAACCCACTAATTTTGCAAAGTGCCAATACAGTAATTTAACCTGTATACAGGTGGCTATGAAGGGGCGATGTCGGGTGCCCACAGAAAGGGCTCTGAGTGACACCTTTGGCACCCATGCCATAGGTTCGCCATCACTGCTCTAAGCTGTGTGGCCACTCAGTGCTGCATTGGAGTTGCGCAGCTGAGCAAGCATTGTCACCCTAATCTTCAACTCCCTCTATATATTGATAAACTGGCCAGCTATTTGCATTTTCTACAGAGACCCCAAGAATGGTGTGCCTTCATCCTATATGACAGATTTAGTTCCCAACCATTGGAAACACAGCTCTGCCCCTGTAATTCTGGGGCTCTCGAGTCTCTGGCGCACATGCTCCTTCATTGCGCTGTATATAGGGATATCCATACTTCCTATCTGGAGCCGATTCTTGCCAGATTTCCTGGTCGATCAGAGGAGGCGGTTCTGCATACAGTGGAACCTTGACTTACGTAATTAATCCATTCTAGCGGTCTAGACTTAAGTCAAACATGACTTAAGTCAAACGAACGTTTCCCATCTGGAAAGTAATCCAGATGATGAAAAAGATCCCCGAAAACAGCAATTTAACACAGATTTGACTGGGATAGGAGATTCCTCCTGGGGATGTAAATGAAATGTCTCTTCAAAGAGAGGAGGAGGCAGTGGAATTATAGTCCACAAGTTATATGCCTCCACTTTTTAATGTTCATAGCAACAATGTCTAACATTTAAGTTTTACTGATTTTTAACCTGACGTTCCAAGTTCTGAACAACTCTATGCTTACCATTAGAGTTCCACAACTGTACAGCTCCCCAACTAAAATGCTACCACTGTGGACCAGACTTCTGCAGCCAGATTTTTTACAAGACTGAGCCGACTGTCTAACCAGCGAGGCCAGCCCAGAGCTCCCGGCCTCCGGCAGCAGCAGCAGCTTCGGTGAGGCCGAGGCACCAGCTCCAGGTGCTCTGAGCTGGCCTCGCCGAAGCCACCGCTGCCAGAGGAGGGGAAGAAGGCAGGAGCAGTTTGGAGGCGGCAGCCGCGATGCTGGGTTGTGGCTGCCGCCCAATTCCGGTGCCTTGTGCCGGGGGCTCCAAGCTGTAAGTCAAAGCCTGCGACTCAAGTCAAACAGGCCCCTTCTTGCTGCAAGTCAAATTTGATGTAAGTCAAGGTTCCACCGTAATTTGCTGTCAGGCAAGAACAAAGTCCACACTAGACAGATTGCCATATACATTAATCCATTGGTCCAGCAACACAGGTTACAGTTACCAACAGGGTCTTCTGTTTCGCACTCTTAGGACGAGGATGACTATCTCCAGGTGGGCCAGAGTTTCATGGTTCATGGCCAAATACCTTTCAAACGGACATATATCATTTTGTATTTTGCCGTACCATGTCTTGTTCTGTATTTTAGCACCCATGCAATTTTAATTGGACACATACTTCTTGTATGTGCATGTATTATTGCCTTTTGTATTGCATATTTTGTTTGATGCCAAAAAAGATCCTGATTGACTATTTGCTTTATGTTGCTGCCAGAAACCCTCATATGTGAGGTGAGGCTCCCATCCTGCACTATCAGAAGATCAGAGAGAACATTGTCAATAGATTTTTACAGTATATCTAGCCTTCATGGTTTATGCCTTGCATTGCATGGAATAAGTACTTACTGTATTGTCACATTCTAAATGGTTTTTCTTGTGCCCCACCTCACCCCCTTCCCAGAAGCATCAGATATGTGGGAATTTTGGAAATATTTGGTGGCAGCACTCATGTAATTTAAAAGGGAACACTCCATTTTTATTTTGTGGCTGCGTAGTCTGGAAACTAAAACCTCTTCCACGTCATATTGTTTTTTCTAAAATGCAAGACCTAACAATTACATGATTCTAGAAAGCAAGCAGTTTCTGTTACTTCCATTATAGTTTCCTTTTTGTTGGCCAGCAAATAAATACCTAAGCTTCTGGGTATTGGTCACTAATCATACATAAATGTATTCATGAATAGCACTATCCTGGACTTAAATTTCTTGCCCAAACTATACAGTTGATTGAAAATGGCCTCTTTTAGTCTGACATTATAATGCTCAAGTTATAAACCATCTAATCATCTCCTGTGAAATAAAAATCTAAACTGCTATTTGGTTAGTAGGTATGCAATCTACATATTGTAATTTACAGAAAATATAGTGTTTCACGTTCAATATTTTACCAGTTTTACAAATATTTATACTGTGGTGGGGGAAATGCAAGTTCAGTAAGTCAGATGTATAATACAATATTTAACAAAATATGTTAAGGCATTGGAAGGCATTTCTAGACTTGACTTTTAATCTCCATTCTCTTGTTTCTTAAAGTCAGTGAACAGCAATAGAATTAACTTTCCTTTTAAACAAAGGCTCACAAACTAACCATGAATTAATAACATCTCGGGTTTTGACAGTGAAAATACATTAATGCAGAAGTGACCTTGGGATGTCTTCAGTTTATTTGCTTAAGGACTTGCACCTTACTTTTCACTTCAAAAAAGATGCCCAAAGTGCCAAACACAATACATTCAATAGTAGCACCTGAAATCCTATCGGAACTAGACTGGTGGTTCTTGAGAGTTGTAGTTCTTTAGGAGGATCCTTCTTTAGATCCTAATTAATAGACAGTGAGACAATGACTCCAAGGAAGCACTGTAACATCTCCATCTCACCACCCCCATTTTAAAAATTAACCAAAGGAAGCAAGAGGAAAAAGTAAGAGCAGAACAGCTGATGATGGAGGCAAATCACTCAAAAACCTACTGCTGTGCTGATTTGTGTTTCTGAGCTGCAAGACCCAGAAGTCTTTGAAAATGTTGAATTTTGAAGTCCAAAAACATTAAAGAGCACACTTTTACTTGCAGTGTGTTTTGACAGAAGAGCTGATTTTGATTGTCATTATCTCCACTTTCTCTGATTCTATAGTATCATTTTTAAGATAGCACTAAGTAAAACTATAAATGTGCTAGGGATTTTTAGATGGATGTCACACTAGTGCCAATTTTATTTTTTATCCTATCCAGATTGGTCTCGGACATGGAATGCTCTTCTGACAACTTCATCCATTTTTAAACTGAATTATCCACCCTAACACAGTCTCTTTCCTGACTAACTGCTGGTACTTTACATGCACCAATTCAGAGTTGTTTGACTCGAACTCTACATCCATTTACATATTATTTACAGCAGTCTCTCAGATAAAATGTCTCTGCAGTCCAAATTATATACAACATAAATATTAGGCAACAAATGCATACCTTTCTCTCTATGTCTAAAGTCTTAAACTTGCATGAAAAAACACATAAGGGAGAGAGAAAATCCTTGTCCAGACATATACTGGTATGTACCTTCATTGACCAATTAGGTACTAGTTATCTCATGTTCATTTTTTCATGCCCATTATTTATTTATTTTTATTTATTTGTTTTTACAGTTTATATGCCGCCCACTACCCAAAGGTCTCTGGGCGGCTTACAATCAAAGATTTAAAACAGTAAAACATCACATATCAATAAATAATTAAAACAATGATAAAAAATCTTACACTAAAATCATTACACTAAAATTGCCATCAAAGGACGCACAGTCTATGTTGTATAAATTAAAAAACTTCTGGAACAGGAAGGTTTTTATCTGGCGCCGAAATGTCATCAGTGTTGGCGCCAGGAGGTTCTCATTTGGGAGGGCATTCTATAGCTTGGGGGCAGCTGCTGAGAAGGCTCTGTGTCTGCAAGCCATCCCTCTCACCTCCTTCAGGAATGGCTCTTTCAAAAGGGCCCCCTGGCTTGATCTTAATTGCCGGGTAGCTTCATATGGAAGGAGGTGGTCCTTCAGGTATCTAGGTCCTAAGCCATTTAGGGCTTTGTATGTCAAAACAAGCACTTTGAATTCGGCTCAGGCAGCAACTGGTAACCAATGCAGGTTACATAGAATCGGCGTGATGTGATCCCTGGCGGCCCCACCGCTTAACAGCCGCGCCGCACGATTCTGAACCAGTTGCAATCGCCGAACCGTTTTCAAAGGTAGCCCCACGTAAAAAAGTGTTCTGCTTCTGCTTATATACTTATATTACTGCTTATAAAGCGTAATCAATATCGGATGTTACCAGTGCGTGCGTAACTGTCATGAGGCTCTGCTCGTCTAGGTAGGGGCAGAGCTGGTATATTTTCCACAGCTGAAGGAAGGCACCCCTGGCCACCGAGTCCACCTGGGCTTCCAGAGTTAGACCGGGGTCCAGGAGCACCCCCAAGCTGCGGACCCTGTCCCTTAAGGGGAGTGCAACCCCATCCAAGACAGGAAGATGGCCCTCTAACCTGTCCGGCAAAGCACCCATTAACAGCACTTCCGTCTTGTCTGGATTGAGTTTCAATTTATTAACCCTCATCCAGTCCATTATCTGGCCCAGACACGAGTTCAGAACAGAAACTGCCCCACCTGGATTGGTGGAGAACGAGAGGTAGATCTGATTATCATCAGCATATTGCTGACTCCTCAGCCCAAACCTCCTGATGACCTCTCCCAGCGGTTCCATGTAGATGTTGAACAGCATGGGAGACAGTATGGAGCCCTGAGGAACCCCGTGACATAAACACCACGGGGCAGAGCAACTGTCCCCCAGCACCACCTTCTGGATATGGTCAGCCAGGAAGGATCGGAACCACAGCAAAGCAGTGCCTCCAACCCCCAACCTGGCCAGCCTATCCAGAAGGACACCATGGTCGATGGTGTCGTAAGCAGCTGAAAGGTCCAGGAGTATCAACAGGGTTGCACTCCTCCTGTGTCTCTCCCGGCAAAAGGTCATCATACAGGGCGACCAAGGCAGTCTCTGTACCAAAACCCGGTAGCGAAGACATATGCCATGGCATATCTCATAAATTGCTGACACCTGTGCATAAATCAATCCCTCCAGTTTGCATGTTCATATTTATTCATTCTAGCAATATCTTAACATTTCCCCCTTCTGCTTCATCCAGGTCTGAATGGCAACCCAAACACTTCTTCCAGTCCCACAGTCTGATTATAAATATGCACATCATAGACCAGGCATGTCCAAACGTTGGCCCTCCTGACCACAACCTGATGTTTCCAGGCCACAACTCCCAGAATTCCAGGCCTGTATTTCCAATGTCAAAGAACTGTGGCAGTTGTGGTCCAAAACATCTGTAGGGCTGAAGTTTGGACATTCCTGTCATAGATATATACCTAAGGATCTGTAATTTCTAGCAATATATCTTTCAAACTCTGTCTATCTTTTCTTCCTATCAGATTTGGAACATTCCTACTTTCCTCATTCATTGAAAGGCTTTGTAGGAAGCTTGCTACCATTGCCTCCTCAGATTTGAGTCGCAGCATATATAGACACACACAAGACAATTACAAACATGTGTGTTGTACATGTCACAGAGCCAATCCCAGGTGCATTTCACACGCTGTGTACACTTAATGGCGAAGACATATGCCAATAAATAAAATTTGAAGCAAGGCATATTGCTAAGGTAGGATCCAAGTGGAAATAAAAGGCAAAAAGGCAAAATATTACAGATGTAGTAGCATATTTTAAACTTCAAAGCAGTATACAGAATAATCAATGATATAACACATACTAAATCTTGAATGTGCTTTCTTTTACATCCTGCCAAATTAACATTTTCAGCCACCGTCTTATGACTGTTCTAAATAAGTCATCTAGTTTTTCAACTGATGAGACAAATGAAATAATAACTCAGGAATTTCTTAAGGAAATCACATATTAAGAAGTTATGAATCATTTAAGGCCCCACTGATGAATCACTGAAGATGACTACACCCATTTGTTGGTATTTTATGGTTTATGTCAACAGTATGGTATAAAATTTTAAGATACAGAACAGCAGTGTCAGTATAAAAGGGTTGTTTGGAACATGGGAATTATGGCTCAAGCCCAAACCACCTCTGATTTTCATCCACCTAAACTGCTGTGCAGATGACAGAGTTACGTTATCTTTTATCTTTTACTGTTTGCAGATGTTTACTGTTTCCTCATCTTTTACTGAAGTAGCTCTTAGGAGAGGGATCTCGTTGGGCTTTTTCAGAGCAGCTTGTAATAAACAAAACACCAAAGCTTAACTAAACACAAGTGGCAGATAGAAGAGATTAAGAGCTATAAATATTTTGGTGTAATTTTTCAGACAGCCAGGCTGTGGAGAACCTATATTAGCCACATCATAGTTTGGAGATCCCTCTTCTCAAAAATGGCTCCTACATACAATCTGTATCAAAATCTTCCTAGGCAAGGTGTTGGCCCAAATTATGTACAATGCATAGTCCCCTGAAGGCAATACTGTTTGAATTTTTGTATATTAGATAGAAACTGGAATTTGCATCAGAAATAGAAAAGTTCAAACTGCAGAGCTGCCTGTGCTTTTCTTCAGTGAAAATAGCCACAACAAGGCTTGTGGATATGGAATCAACCTCCACATTTAGGAAAAACTGGAGTCCATCAAAATCTTTTTAGAACATGCACATATGATGATTTCAGCAGCAGCTTCCGAAGCTGGAAGTGGAATGTTTACTCTGGAACAGTGGTGTCGTCCTATGCCTGTTTTCCAGGATCTGGCATGTGAATTACTGAGGGGAAAACATGTTGCTACTCCATCACAGTAATGCAATTCATTTTTGTCATCACCTCAGTTAATGTAGATTGGTAAAATGGACTTTCTGATTCAGCTTGTTTTCATTGAACATGTTTTACATTGCCGCAGGGAACCTTGACTGTAATTGCAAGTGGGGTTTTGTAGTGTTTGTTCTGTATTTCTGGAATATGTGTTTGGACCTACAGAAGTTACAAAAGCAAGTGTCAACTATTTTGATGGGCCAAGACTGTAAACCCTCCCCTTTCTACCATCAGGCAACTGTACTTGGATTTTCCAAAAGGTTCAGTTTTCATTGTCTTTTGATTATAATCTAAGTCACATAGTTTTGCACAGTACTAAAGTTTCAAAATTATAGCATTTTTGAATGAAGTACAAAAAGAGTAAGCTGAGAAGAAACACTGTTATGATCTTGAGCAAATTACTATTGTCCCAGGCAGTCTGGCTTCAAGAGGTGGTACATCAGACTAAACTACCAACCCTTTTTGTAGTCAGTTCAAATAGAGTCCCTTCCTTCCCTGCCATGTTCCCAGTAATGAAGTTGCTTTTGTTTTAGATCACCTGTCTACCACCTAGAAGGAGATACTGTTCTTAAAAAGCAAACTGCATTTACATATACTGTATATTATATCATCATCCATGGCTGCTCTCATAAGCAACACATTTGGGGTGTCATACCACATAATATCTGCTTAATAGAGCACATTTCTTAACACAGTGTCCATGTATTTATTTTATTTATTTTTATTTATGTGTTAAAAATGCTAAACATACATAAAAGATAAAATGAAAACAGTATGCCAGTAAGAGAACATACATGCCTTTAAGCTTCATAGGTTTGCTTCCTCCAAACATTTTAAACAGGTGTCTAAACTGAATCCAATACAAACCCCTCTTTTAAAAGCATCAGACAAATCTTGATCCATGGAATTTGTAGTTTGCAGTACTATCCAATTAGTAACCTTCATTTGTTTTAATTGACAGCTGGAATGTATATATGTGTGAACATACATGGTAACTACACAGAAGAAGTAAGTGTGTGTATGTGTGTGTGGTAAAATATTCCATTGGTTTTGAAATGCAAGATCTTTTAGAAGTGTATGTAGTACTATAAATCATCACTTTAAAGGCCTTGATCAAGGCAGTTATTTAAAATTAATCAGAGGTTCAATGAAAGCATGATTTATTGTGCAGCCAATAACACTGAAATTTAAATGGATCTTAACATGTGATATTTCTCTTACTTGAAAGACAAGTAGGTTGCAAGAGAAATAATTCTACTAATATGCACTGCTAGTTTCCTGAAACTGTTTCAACAATTGCTTGCAAGCCTTCATTAAATGTAAAGAAAATTGAGCAATCATCGTGCTCAGATATCTTGTTTAATTCCTAATGAAGAACAGATATTCAGAGTATTTTATTTACATATAAAAATATTTTTGTGTGGAAGCCAGTCCATTTATTTGGTCTTCTGAGGTTTCAGAACCACACTAGAATATGATCTGACACATGAAAAAGCATATGGAGAAAGTTCTCTTGTATTTATATAATTGTATTCCAGGTGAAGGTGTTCCAGCTGTGAATCTTCATAATCATATCCCTCACGGTCGTCGTCTTCTTCCTCATCCTCGTCCTCATCGCTAGCTGCCCTAATTCTACATATTCTCTCTGGAGGGACTATTCTGTAAAAACAATACAGAAATATTATAAACGTTGATATGAAAGGCCAATGAAAATTACATTAGAAAGCTATTAATGCTGCTCTTGTTGCGCTTTATGCATTTTCAATTTGTAAGCAGCTTGTTTACCTTATTTTATTGTTGTTGAGCCTTAAAAAGTTTAATGACCTCATTTCCGCAATTCCAAGTGGCACTGATTTCAACTGGTTGTGATCCAAGTATACTTCTCTAAGAGAGTGGTATGCCCCGTAGAATGATACAGGGTCAATTCCGTCATCATCAAGTTTGTTGAATGAAAGATAGAGATATTGCAGTCCCGGTCTCATGTGTCCGAAAACAAATCCTGGAATTCTGTCAATTTGATTCCCTATAAGTACCAGATGCACTAATGACCTTGGCAGATAGGATGGAACATGATATAACTTATTATAAGAAAGGTCAATAGATTCCAAGTTCCTAAAATAAAGAAAAGAAAAAAGAAGTGCAGATGTAAGAGCACAAGCCCAATGGATGTTATGTTTATGCAAACTAACACTCATCCTAAAGGAGCCACTAAGGAAGACTGAAGTTCACTATTATCTATCATAGTAACAGCAGCCATTCAGGATACAGTGTTATGTCTTTTAGAGAAGCAGTGTTTATATTGTAAGAGCATTACAAATGACTGCAGAAGATGGTTTCTCATCCTCTTCTTCACTGAAGTTCCATCTCACTTCTGTCTTTCTCCAGCCTTTATATAGCAGGCAGGCATAGATGACAAATGCACTGTCATCTTCTGGAGGGAAAACCTGGAGTGAACAACACATCTATCTAGATCTCTTAAGGCCTCCTAGCCTTAACTTGACAGTACAGAAGAAAGGCTTCAGCATCTCCTTTGTTCCTCTGATGCCTTCTAATGCAAAATTATGGTGGTACGGCAAGAACGCGTTTAAGCCTCCCATCAGGCGTGAAGCACAGCATGGAGACACAACTGGACATTTTGGAGCCACTAGTTTAGCAAACCTTGGTACATAAACTGCAAAGTACCTGTATAGTCGTGCTTTTTCTCCCTTCCAGGAAAAATGCGAGTGAGAGAAAGAGAACAAGCATGTCTTGGCACATATCCTTCTAATCTTAAAAGAACTAGAAGTAACACTTCTGAGCTCTAAGGAAGAATGTGGAATTCATCCATTTGTATGATGGTAATTATCCCACACCATAAATAAATAAAAATGTACAGTTCCGGAAAATATAGACCCTACTTCAGATTAATTCATTCAAAGACAAGGCTGTAAGCACTAAAGTACTGTACCAGGAGGCCATTTGTCATCAACAGTCTTTTTCCTTTTCTAAAAACTAGCTCATGTCACATTAAAGGCAGCTTTCCCCCTACCACCTACTCTGTTCTCACTGCTATTCCACAAATTTTTGTTTGTTTGTTTGTTTTGTTTTTCTACATAAGGATAGTATTCCAGACAGTGATAGATTCTTCTGCACTGAGTACCAAAAATAAGTTCCATGAGATTATTTACAGACCCAATCATTTTCACTCATTCAGATCATTTATATATTCAATTTGTATACCTCCCATCTAGCACAGTGCAGCAATATTTAGTTCTGTTTTGCTGTTAGAATCATATTTTCCGCTCTCAGTGACTGCGTTAGCTTGACTTTTTTATTTGTTTGTTTGTTTGTTTGTTTGTTTGTTTGTTTTCAGAATTTGGAGTACTGATCCATCAGAAATCCAAAGGGTCAGATGTATATGTATGTATATGTTGTGTCATTACAGTTGACTCTCTTGACTCCATGTTGGAGTTTTTTGTGGAGTGGTTTCAGTTTTACAGCACCTGGTATTTGGTCTCCCATCCAAGTACTAACCAGGGCCGACCCTGCTTAGCTTCTGAAATCAGGTGAGATCGGATGTGCTTAGAGCATCTAGGCAGGCAAAGGGTCAGATAGACCTCTTTAAATAACCAAACAAGGTTACTAATAGTGATTGCCTGAATGTTATTGCCCATGTGCTCTTAAGGCTGTATGCAAGATGGGGGAAAGGCCTGAGAGCAGAAAAGGTGCATCCTAGTCTTCCACTGTGCTTGAATCCTAGAGTCAAATCAATAGAGAGGGAGAACAACATAAATAAAAAGTTTACACTTACTCCTGATTGATCCATGCCAAAGGAGCTATTCTACTTTCTTCTAATTTGTTGTGCCTTAGAACAATTGTGTTTATATTTTTGTGTGGTTAAAGCATATTTCTGTAATTTCTTCTATTTCATTATGTTCAAGGTATAATTCCTGTTTAAATACATGGTAGGAAAAGAAAATAAGTGAGCAGGACATGATGGATTAAAAACAGTTTCCTATAATATACCATCAGTATTTAAAGCTGCTGTGCATTCTTGTCTGTACCCCTCCCAAACCATATACTCTGCCAGTTCTGGATTTGGGTTTAATTCCTAAGAGCAGTCAATTGTAACCATTTTCTCTTGTTAAGATTCATGTATAATGCTTTACTGGAAAAGCAAGCAAAAAATAAACAAATATAAAGTGATAAACCTCTCTCTCTCTCTCTCTCTCTCTCTCTCTCTCTCTCTCTCTCTCTCTCTCTCTCTCTCTCTCTCTGTGTGTGTGTGTGTGTGTGTGTGTGTGTGTGTGTGTGTGTGTGTGTGTGTGTGTGTGTTGGTTTTTATGTGTTCACTTGCGCCATCTCCCCTTTTGTTATTATTGTAGTGGTTTTTAATGCTTCAAATGTTTTATGTCATCTATTTTATGTTTTATATGTTAGATCACCCAGAGTAGTGCCTATGAAACTAATGAGAGCAAGATAGGAATCCAATCCAATCAATCAATAAAACAAGCAGGAACTTAATGGTTACAAAGGAATCTCTGGCCCAAATCCTTTTGCTTTAATAATGTAAATAGCATACATTTTGAAAGCAAATTGCCAAGTTTTGAAGCATAAAACATAATGTGCAACAGATAAGGTCTGTAATGATTTCTTTATGCAATTTACCCTAGAATTTATGCTGTCTCTGTTATACCAGCATAAGAAAAAGATGCAAGTTACTTAAGTTATGGGTAGCTTCTCTATCCCAGTGCAAGGTTTTCAATTCCACCTAACCATTTTCTAATTATGGGCCTCCCAGCGTCTTAGCTGTGCACAACACTTTCCTGTCAAGCTGCTAAAAACAGCCTAATTGCTGATTTAATAGATATTCATTGCCACTATCAAAACAAGGTGGTACTATATGTGGCTCTTATGAATAAGCTGATACTTTAGTTCTAATAAGGTATGTAGCACTTGATTTCATAATTTAGAAAGTGCTATATAGAATATCCACACATATGTAGCAGTATATATACTCCATTATGCCCATAACTGCAGTTTGGGGTGATAATTTTGAACTAATGAAACTTAAGAAGATGAGCCACATTGAGGAGAGGTGTGAATGTGCGTATGTGAGCCGTGACATGTCTTTGGAAAGACTGGGATAATACAAACACCTCCCTCCCTTCATTCCGGGTGCAGCCTAAAAAACATCAAAGCTCAGAGCCTCAACTAAGAAACCACCTGGCTTTTCCCCCATCTTGCCAAGGGCCTTACATCTAAGAAATAACTCCTGGCAAATCCAGCTTTTGCCATGATATAAGCTATTGGTACTATTCTGAGGAAGAGGGTTTTGCCCTCGAAATATTAGCAACATTTTTGTTATTTTTCTAGTAGCCTAAAGGTATCACCTGTTCCACTTTTGTACGTATTTGGTTTTTGTGGTAGCTACACAGCTCCTCAACTTGTTTTGCTTCAGTTAAGAAGATGAGCGTTCCATCTAATGACCACTTCAAAGTGTGCCGCTTTATAGTGGTCTGATCGGCATTTATTTGGAGCAGTATTCCAGAAAATATTCCCAAATGGATTTCTGTGCTCTTGAAATCATTGCTAATAAATATATGTCTCTTATGGCTTATGAAAAGCAACTTAAAAAGAAGTCTTACCTCAATAGAATGAGGGAGACCCTGTGGGATAATTCTAAATTTATTTCTTCCAAGGCGCAAATACGACAAGCTCTTCAAAGGCTGGAAAGCTAAAGGACTGACATTTGCTTCACTGAGTTTGTTGCCTTCTAGTTCTAATGTCACTAATTTTTTTAAACCTTTAGGAAAAAAAATAAAAGGAATCATTAAAATAACCCACACAATTAAGCTATGCAACAGGACTACAGCCAAAAAACAAAAATACTGTAAAGTAAAATGATATCAATTCTGTGGATGGTTTTGAAGCAATTGATGCTGTAACACAGCTGATGATATGTAGATGTGGACCCCACTGGAATGACCAATAAATGGGAGGCAGTCGATGCAGGAAATATTTTAAAAGGTAGGGTATAAATATTGTCCACAATGACTAATAAACTCAGCAATGCAGGACTTGATTTTAGTGAAACACAGCATGTGTCAATATTTTGATCCAGTTGTAATGCAGTTGGTTGTACACAGCAGCATTATATGACACTTTGGCATAACACAGATATATCATAAGTGAGTTTCTACTAGACATAAGAAATTAATTTTGTGCACCGATAACCTCTGTGGAGTGCTGGCGTCACAGAACAAGCTGCCATTATTAAAATGAACAGAACATGCCCTACCAGAGAGGACCATACCTGTACCTGTATCAGCAAATCCAGATGTCAAGTTCCCCACTTCCACCATTGGATACAAAGTCACATATAGCACCCTATTCTTGCAAAGATGGGCAGTAAAAGCCACACTTTGACATGAAATGTTATCAGTTTGGATACTTACTACTGTTTGTGTTTTAAATGATACATGGAGAATCTACACATTTGCTCCAAGAGAAGCAGACTTCTTGTAGTGTCCAACACTATACTTTCTCTTCAGAAGTCCCAAAACGCCAGACTGTATATTGCGCACCTTGTAAGTGAACTGTATTATGCCTCCAAAAACATTTTTCCTAGCTAATTATTTCCTTAAAATATTAAGTTTTGCAGCAAAGCAAGAAGAGGCCTAGATTCCTGTGGTGGGTGAACTTTGATTATAGAGTGAGCCATTACTTAACTAGTGCTTTCCAGAGTAATCTTGGAGTACTGTACTTATTTGACTCACAAGTCATAGCATTATGTTAAATTAGTATAAACTGCAGTTTGCACAGAACAAAGCATCCTCAGAAGGCTTCAGGGGGTCGGATGGAGCTTCCCAGAGCTTTGGTAAACAAGCACTGGCCTGCGTGGCTTTCGGTCTGAGGCTTGGGAACATGGATGTTTTTTTCCAATGCTGTTGGAAAGAGAGAATTTGTCATTGTGGGAATTTGCTTACTTTTCTGGGATAAGCAACTGGGATTTGGTCTTGAAATAAAAAGGATTTCAAACCAAGGAGGGAAATGTTAGGGGTTATGGAATAAAAACGCTACAGTCCCTTGCCACAAGAATTGGTATGCATGTAGGCTAATACGTACCCTGATACTGTGGATCAGGCCAAACTGCATCTCCATCTTCGTTTATGTTTAATCATAGTACAATGACTGCTCTCATGAAAAGTGTGTGACGTATGGAATGTTATTGTAAATTATACTGTTAAAATACAATTTATGCACTGTGGCTCAATAAGCTTGTTTCACACATTTCAATTTGGTCTTCATAAGATCCATGGACATTGGCACCTTAGTTTAAGAATGCCCCAGTTAACAAAAAAAATCAGTTTAAGAAAAGAAATTATTGGGAATTGGGATGCCTCAGTTTAAGAAAATTTTAAATGGAATGCTCTGATCTCATTTTTCTGATCTCTGGAATGAATGAATTGGTTTTAATGCATTCCTATGGGAAACTGTATTTTGGGTAATGATGCGAAACAGCCCAGAGAATGAATTAATTACTTAAACCGAGGTACCACTATACATTGATTGAATCTATGAACACATTCTCATGAGTGCTGGCAGCAATTCCAGGATGCTGTGTGATATCGGACAGTTTTATAAACTAAAAAGTATCCCTAGGTTTAAAAATAACTGCATGTAATTGCAGTGCTGTAAGACAGACTTAACTATAGTATCCTAATGTAAAAAATTATAGGCTGCATTTCTAAATAACAAAAAAACTCTGCTTCTCCACACCCTTCACAGTTCTCTTTGGGTTTTTTGTCACATATTTGAAAGGCACATTTACCTTATTTATTTGAATTTATATTTTAAAAAATACCTTGAAAGCTGTCTTCATCAATTGCATGTAGTTGGTTTTCATTTATTTTAAGTTCCTCTAAAGTTGGTGGCAAACCAGTAGGAATGTGAACTAGTTCATTTCCATCCAGATATAAACGCTGCAGATTCTTCAAGTTCTGAATCATTCAGATACAGGCAGTATAAAAATATTGGGGAAAAATAGGAAGTGTGAAGAGGTGGACTCCTCCACAAACATTATTTTTTAAGATGCTGCAATGCCTTTATCTTCTTTAATTTTTCCTTTGGTTTTGCCTCATATACTAGCACAGACCAGCCTGGCTATCTCTTCTGTAAAAACAAATTGTCAGCCCATTCTTTCACTAAGGTTAATATTTATAGATTTATCACCACTTGGTTTATGTTACGACCGATGTAGCCTGTACTGCTTAACTGCATGTAGTCTAGACTGAGTGTGGGTCATGATTAATGCTGCAGCTACATTGGGAAGAACCACCCATTTTAGATAACCTGTGTGAAGCTTTTTACTGCAAAACATCTGAAAGGTGGTAAACCACCCTTTTCCTGGGTCTTGCTTTAAGGTGTCCAAACTTCAGCCCTTCAGATGTTTTGGACCACAACTCCCCACAGTCCTTTGTCATTGGCAATCTAGGCTCGGAATTCTGGGAGTTGTGGTCCAAAACATCTGGAGGGCCAAAGTTTTGGCACTCTTGCTTTAAGGTGATTCCTTGGATAGAAGCAAAGCATGGTGCAGGCCAACCAGTGGGATGCCAACTTTTCACCAGTCCTGGCAACAGCAGGGTTGATGTGCAGCAAAAATGGAATCCCTTCGGTGCTCTCCCCCACCCCACCTCGATAAGAACAATATTGGCAGTCGGACAGTCCCAAGGTGGCCAGAAAGCCTCCCAGCCTCCTAGGTTCAGCAGTCCTGCAGCTCAGCTGTTGTTGAATTCCAAGCCTCATCTCCAGCACAATCAGTAGCTGGGAAGCCTCCCAACGCTGGCCAGCCAGTGAGGAAAGCCCTGGTGCAGCTTTTAAACGTGCACATTTTAGAACTGTGCCAGGGATTTACATATTGCCCCACATGTGCAGGTTATGGCCACTAAATAACCACCATTATGTGAAGAAACAAGACCTAACTGATGATAATTTAATGCTGAAAAATATAATGAATATAATATACTGGATGTAAAAGTTATATTATAAATATAAAAATATAAGAAATTTAAAATATTGGCATTGGTGTCAGAATCTGCTGCCAGTAAATAAATGTCTTTGCATGCAAATTTATATATAATATAGACCATCTTTAATATTTGATCATAGGTAAGATTCTTAAGCATACATTTAATGAAGGTTGCTATATTTGCAGTTTTCAGGTATCCACAGTAGATCATGGAGCTGATTCCTCATAGATATAAGGTTCCTACTGTATTTTAGCTGTTTGCACTACATTTTTCTCTCTATTTTCTGTGTCTTGCATATGAGATATAATTGACTAGGAAAAGGGGAACAATCATCTAAAAGACAGTAATTTAGAATACACTGTGTGTTGTAGTGGACAGAGTGACAGACTAGATCTCAGGAGGCCTGAGTTTAAATCCCTGCTCAGCCATGGAAACTCACTGGGGGTTTGCAATTGGTAAAACCACTCTAAATCATTCTTGAAAGCCCGATTAGAATAAGTTGGCTCCGACTTGGTGGCACATTAAATTCTGAAATAATGTAAAATTGTGTAATATGCCTTAAGATCTACACGTCCTACTACTGCACCAGATACAATGCTATCTTATTACAAGTTAAAACCAATTGAAGCTAAAACCAAGGTTTCTTACCTTAAATGCATGTAGCCCTATGCCAGATAAAGTTATATTATTTTTACGAAGATCAATCCTTTCCAAATTAGGAATGCCATTGAAAGCTCCATCTGGAATGGAAGTGATGGCATTCTCTAGGAAAAGGAAAATACGTATTAGTAACAGGAATTTTAAGAATTTTACTTCCACTTATTAAGTCTTCCTGTTTTATCAGTTAATTTAAATCTGCTCTGTGGTTTTACCACATAACTTTTTCAGTATCTCAAGTAGAGGATACTGAGCATTGGACCTAGTTCTTCTTGTAGAATGGGTACAAAGTTTAGTCTCCATGTTGGTTTTTAAATATGGAAACATTTGAAGTAGCAGATCAAATTGTATCACGTTCTTTCCATCACACTGTTGCTGTATTTTTCCATCTATAAGAAACCCCCCCATGTATAAAATGATCTCCCACTTTTCCAACCTAAAATTACATATTGGCAACCATGTAGTGCATACTTCGACTTACTTCTATGTATAGGACGACCCTCAATTTTTACTTTAACAATTTTAGACACAGTACAGACTTATATATAGGAAAACACTGTAAGCTTAACTAAAATAACAAGGTCTATCCATACTACACCAAGAGTAATACTAATGCTTTATACCTGCTTCTTATTTGTCCTATTTGCTATGGATTTATACTTTTATTTTGGCCTTATGTTATTAATGACTTTGTCTGCCATGCAGAATCCATCTGAGTGAAGGGCAGCTAAGAAATATTTGTAAACAGGTTGACAGACTTTTTCCTTACCTATAAGCTCTATGCTTGTAACTTCTTTATCCATGATTGGAGGTATGTGTGTGAGTTTGGCATTAGTACAGCTTACTGTGTTGTCCAAGATGGAGCATCCGTTTGGCAATGGAGGAATTTCAGCAGAAGGTTCAGGAATTGGGAAGCGTGGCGGCATTCTGAATACATCACCTCTCAAAATATCGTCTTCTTCCTCTTCCTCGCTTTCTTCATTTTTTTCATTCTCTTGCTTTTCCTCTTCCTTTCTCATTAGTTCTTTTTCAATTCTTAGCTCTTCTTTTTCATATGCTTTCCTTTTCTCTTCTTCCGCTCTCCTTTTCTCCTCTTCTATCTGGTTGTTTGCATGCCCTTGTTTTCTCCGCTGTTTGTGGCTTTTTGTCTTTTTCTTCTTTTTGTTTATTATATTTTCTCCTTTCTTTACAAGCAGTGTTTCTTTCTTTTGACTCCTTTGGACTTGTGTCTGTATATCATGCAGGACCAAATCTCTAGAGTTGCTGGGTGCTGGAGAATCACCAGAAAATTGAGATGTGTCATCTAGTGAAATGCTGTTTAATACTGAATGTAAGGGGATCGGGGTGATGCAGGTGAAGAGAACAGTTGATGGTGATGTAAAGAGAAGTAATAACACAGTTTTTAGTACTAAGCATTAATTTATATGCGTTGAAATGCAGTAATTATTCATGTATAAGAGTAAAGAACTTGTAATAATGAAGGACATTGCATCTGTGAAGAACATTATGCAGGCTTTCCCCCAGACTGGTACACAACTGTGGGATCCCACGTGTACACAATTCCACCTTCAACTGTTTACCATTACTTTCCCATCACCTTAAACTGTTGATTATTGTATTGATATGATACACTTATTGCTGTAAACTGCCCAAAGTAGCTGCATCATCAGATGGGCAATATAAAAATCTAATAAATAAATAATAAATAAAATATAGAAATATCAAAGTTAAATGATATTCAGGGTGATTTATCCTTTCAGTAGTTTTGTTCAAGTGAAATATTGCATCATGTGCACTGACATTTTCAAATGCTAAGTGTTTATTATTATTCTGCTCTGATCATTAGATTACTACAATGCACCATATATATGTTGCCATTGTAGATAGGGTAGAAGTGGTGCAGAATGTGCTACCATGTTAAGTATGGTAACATAATGGGATTGTGTTGTGTTGGCCTTCAAAACTGTCCTGGTTGCCTACGGGGTAGTAATTTGGAGGAGGACGGGGGATGCCTTTCTCAGCAATTGCACTAACTGTGGAATTCTTTCCTCAAAGAATGACCTTTGGTCTCCATGCTGTTAAGTATGGAGGAGTTTGGCCTCCTATAGGTCATATGCAATGAGACTGATTACATACGAGTTGGAAAAGCAGTGGAGTTGAAGTAGGAACTTCTCAATAAGCAGACTTCTCCCTCTGCCAGTAATGCATACTTGACACAACAGGGTTTTTGTCTGGACCATAAATAGTTCATTGGCTGTGTAACAATTATATCAACAATGTTTGTGAGTTTAAATACATTATGTAAGAACATTATATAGTGTTGTAAAAATATAAAGACAGGGATTCTAATTTTTAAAAATAAAAAAGCAATATTCACAAAAAGATTTACAATTGTTTAGATGTTATATTTAAGCCATATTAAGTGGGCTTCCCCCCATCAAATATTTCAGCTCATATACTTATGGGCTGGTTTGGGCATTAAAAAGTTGTGTTTAATAAACTTTAATTTACATAATCATCTCTCATTTGCTTAAAGAGCTTGCTTAATCTCCCCCCCCCCCAGAAAATACAGGGAAAGTACACAACACCATTTATAGGACAGAAGCATTATAACAGGCTTATTGCTTGTTGGTTGATTTCAAGGCTGGCCTACATTTTACCTGGAGAAATAGGAGTAAAGTGCACCAGCATACAAGGTTATTAAACTTGGAAAACAGCTAAGATGTTACTAGGTGTTTGGCTTATCCAGGTTCATTCACACTGAGGTGCTGTTTGTATCTGACTGTTTATTCAGACTCTGACACATGCCAATTGAAAGAAAATGTGCCTCCAAATGCAAATGCACAGATGTTGTTTGATGGCAGCAAGAAGATGTATCTTGTATTCACACTGACAGTACAGAGTAGTTGCAACAACCCCATGACAGTAGCAACTCAGTGTCACTCTGAGTAGAGTGACTCATGGGCACAGGGCTCCTTGTAACCTTTGACTATATGAAAATGCTTAAGTTCATACTAAAGCTTGTGCTGCTTTTAGGTTTTCATGTGTCACATTTTTGAGACTGAACTGTGTTTTGTATATGTACATATTGAGAAAGGGATATACTGTACCAATATCTGTACACACTGGGCAACACTCTCCTTCTGGTATCTGTGGATTTTGACAGGTTAGAAGAGGGCATAAAGTTTCATCACATAACACCTTTCCTTTTGAACAGAGGCATGTAATGCAAGGCTTAGGAGACCACACTGCCTTGTCATACATTATCATTCCATTTGCAAAACAGCGTCCTTCCTTCCCTAAATAAACAGAAAATGGAAAAAGATTTTTTTTAAAAAAAGTGTAAAATAAACTAACAGTTTACAGTGATCAGCACCACATTTTTAGCAGCAAGGCACAAATCTCTGTGAAAAGTTGTACGTGCAAGTGATTTAAAGCTTCCCATTGAAGTGTCAACTGTACCACATGTAAAGGGGATGTTTGCTATACAGAACTGTTTTGCATGGGAAAATTAATATGGTGTAGTGGTTTCAATGACAGACTAAAACTTTGGAAGCCCATGCTCAAATACCATGAAGTTACCTGGCTAAGCTTGAGACAATCAGCCTACGCAACCTCTAAGTATTTTTCCGAATGTACTATGCCACACAAGTTCAGGATTTACTCCAAGGTAGCTCAAGACCAGAGGGGAAAAAGGAGGAGGCATGAAATGCTCCCAGAAGTGAGTAATTTCACTCCTCAAATAGGCAATGAAGAGAGTTTTATTTGGTGAACATCTGTAGAATTTTAGTCTTAATATATTTGTATGGTCTTACTTCTTCAATTCCTATTTATTGATAACTATTACTATTTCTAATGGCTAGGTAACAATAACAATGGCTAGGTAACAACAATAAAAATGTCGAAAGCTACTGGTGTTAGAAATGAGAACATTATAGTTTGTGTTTTAAGAAGTTGTGGATGTGCATAGAAAGGCCTGATGTAATAATGCATGAAAATAAATTATGTAAGCAAAGAGTGGCAATTGCTGCTGACTCTTCCTGTGCTACATATCTGTAAATGCAAAACCAGGTCCTCCACTGAAGACAAATTTTAAAACATGGTTGCCTCAAACAAGCTACAGAGTATTATAGGTATATGTGCTTCCTATAACTATCTCTTACCCTGTTTTCCCAAAAATAAGACATCCCCTGAAAATAAGACCTACCTACAGTTTTGCCCCTCACTGAAATATAAGGCATCCCCCAAAATAAGGCCTCCCCGATAATAAGATAACAATAAATGTGTACTATATTTTTCTTCATGGGAAAATAAGACATCCCCTGAAAATAAGACCTAATACATCTTTGGGAGCAAAAATTAATATAAGACACTGTCTTATTTTCGGAGAAACATGGTATACCAATTCCAAGTCAATGATACTATATCTCCACCCAACAATCTGAGAAAACCCCAACATATAATGTCTCTGTCATACAGAAATATATGTCGTATATGAAATCAGTGTCTTCATATGATCCTTCTTGTAAAGCTACCAATCAGAATTAGAAATCAGTTGATTACAAATCCTGCTTAGGGCAAAGTGATACTTTCTTAGCATTAGCATTAATAACATTGGTGTTGGCATAGTTCTTGGTCATGTTTATAGATGACAAGTGGACTCCAGTAATGAGATGAGCAAACACCTACATGAAATGTACCAGTGAAAAGGAATGGGACCAAGAGAAAGACCTCTCCTAATTATCTTAACACTGGGCAGACTCATAAAGGGAGATGTGATCCTGAGATAGCTTGAGCCAAAGTCATTTAGGTTAGAACCAGCACTTTGAATTCAGGCCAGAAACAGCCAGTGAAGCTGCTATAACGGGAAGTTTATGTGATCCCTGTGCCCACCCCAGTCAGCAATCCAGCTACTGTGTTTTGGATCTGCTGAAGTTTCCTGATACTTTGCATAGGCAGCCCCACATACAGCGCATTACAGCTGGGATGTAACTAAGGAATATGTGTTACCATGGCCATATAAGACCTCTTCAGGAATGAGGACACTTGGAAGCGGAGTACCTATCTGTCCTTTGGACTCTGACCTCTATTTCCTCCTGTGTCTGATATGTTAGTCTGATTAACATATGATATGAGCCTCACTTCCCTTCTCTCCTGACTCTCCAAAGAGTAAACATGCTATTTATCCTTCCTCATGTACCTTCTAAGGACAAGTGTCTAGCTGGTCAGATTTAGGGGTTCAGCTTTTCTATCTTGAATGTAACTTTCTTAATCAAGTGTAACTTCTTTTATCTACTTTATTCTGAGGCTAGTAGTCCACATGTCAATGCAGTAGTTGCTTTTCTAATTAGAGAAGTCTAGTTAGTATTTTCCCCCTCACACTCCTTATGAATATTCACAACACAGTGAGAAGGTTGCTGTTTCTTTACTGTAATATGGTTGTTGTTGTTGTTGTTGTTGTTGTTGTTGTTATTCAGTGAGGTTTTCATTTTAAAAAATAAATAAGAGAAAGAGTGGAAGATATGGAGATCCATTGAAGCTAGAGATATGGAGTTCTGCTGAAGCTGTACCTTTGAAGATTATTTTTGGTAGAACCTATTGTCAAATTGGCTACTTCTCAAATCTGACCTTCACTTGTAAAGGCTGTAGACCTTAAAAATACCTTGTGGTTGAAATCCTTGGCAGATTATTCTTGTAGTCTGGTTTGAACTTTTCTAAATATAAAGCAGAGCCAGTATTGGGTTGCAACAAAAATATGTTTTGTGATTTTACCTCAAAATCTGCGTAAAATCCATCTAAAAGAGGACACTCAAGGGGGAAATGGGGAAATCACAGATATTATGCCAGCATGGTTGATATGGTCTGACAGGAAAATTTGAAATAGTTCATACAAAATGCATACCATATACAATATATTGCCATTTTCTTTACTATAAAAAGTTATCAAAATGATATGTGTTTATTAAAATTGGTATTTTTACTAATAGTTTTCAGACAGCCTTTTTTTCTCTGTTAAACATTTTTACAACATTTCAGTTTAATATTATGGAGTCCACATAATTTTGTAAGGGATTGAACTGATCTTGAAAATATGTGAGATATCATAAATAGACTAGACTGAGATATATCTTTAATAAAGCTGTATGAAGTAACCACTTCCCATATGTAATGGAAGTTTTCTTAGCTATATGGGCTATGATATTATTTGTGACATTACATTGTCAAAACATAAACACACCCAGAACTGACTACAGTTCCATTAGTGAACCTTTACTCTGTTTACAATGAAATTATATTGGACCACTTTATATGCATTATTGGTAGAACTGGTGTAAGAAGATGTCTGTTCAGTATCATCATATCTGAGAAGAGGGTGTTTAATACAAGGATGCCAGCAGAATGCCAAGTACAAGTTGAAAAATGTTCCTACTTTTATCTGACTTTCACTTACAACTTCTTAGAGCCTTAATGCTTCTAAGTATTGTTAATACTGATTAAATGCATGCTTGGGATGTATTAAAGAACTGGGAGCATATTGTTCAACATGGTTATTTCATAGGCCCACATAATATCTCTGTGTGAGAAATCATTTATAGTTTTCATTGTGTTGGAAGTGAAGACGAGAAGCTGTTGTGAGTTTTCTGGGCTGTTTGGCTGTGTTCTGGAAGTTTTTTTCCTGATGTTTTGCTAGACTCTGTGGCCGACATCTTCAGAGGGCAAGGAGCTCAGGGAATTAGGAGTTCTGTGTGTGCCCAATAGGTGCACACAGCATAGGTGTGACTTCCATATGCTCCCAGCCATTGTCCATCTAACAAGCCTATTCAGACCAAGGTAGCGTGAAACCAAGGTGAACTATAAAAGCCTCCCACCAACCTTCCTCAGACTGAAGAAGCTACTTGGATGAGTAGTGAAACATTTCGATCACATAAGAAAAGAGGTCCAGTTGCCATGACTCAACTTCTAGACACTAAGTGGGGTGTTGTAAAATGTAATAAATAAGATACTTGTAATAAATCAGCCCTAAGCACATCCGATCTCGTCTGATTTTGGAAGCTAAGCAGGGTCGGGCCTGGTTAGTACTTGGATGGGAGACCTCCAAGGGAATACCAGGTGCTGTAGGCGCCTGGAGTAGGAACTGGCAAACCACTCCAGTATTCCTGCCAATAAAACTCCATGGATATGGAGTCACGAAGAGTCGGTCACGACTGTAACGACACAACACACAACACAATAAATCAGAGTAGAGCAGTGATGGCGAACCTTTTGGAGACCGAGTGCCCAAACTGCAATTCAAAACCCACTAATTTTTTTGCAAAGTGCCAATACAGTAATTTAACCTGTATACAGGTGGTTATGAAGGTGCAATGTCGCGTGCCCACAGAAAGGGCTCTGAGTGCCACTTTTGGCACCCATGCCATAGGTTCGCCATCACTGGAGTAGAGTAAACCCCTGCCGATCGCAGGGGTTAGGGACCCGCCCCACCCGTGATCCATGAAAATCCGCGATATGCGGAAGCGGGTGGGAGGGTGCTGTGGGGCGGGGGGCGATTGCGCGCCTGTCGGAGAAGTCATGGGGTGGCGCACACCGGCAGCGGCAGGGGGATCTGATCTCCCACTGCCGCCCACCCGCACCGCCCGAGACTTCTCTTCCGGGGCCATCTCCATTGAAAAGCATTGCCAATGCATTTCAATGGAAAAAATTTTCCCCATTGGAAAACATTGGCTCAATGCTTTCCAATGGGGAAAATTTCTCCATTGAAATGCATTGGCAATGCATTTCAATGGAGATTGCGGCCCTGCCCCTGCTGCCGCCGCACGGCTCCGTGAAAGCCTCGGAGGGGGCGGGGGGTGGTGGGGAGCCATGCGATGGCTCCCGAGACCCTCCCGGGCGGCTCCGTAAAGCCTCGGAGGGGGCGGGGAGTGACCTGATCACCCCCCCCAGCGGTGCAGGTACTGCAATCCCAGAATGTAGTGGGACCGCGGTACCTGAACTGCGAAATGGCGGGGGGTGACTATACATCATTCTCATTAAATCTAATGATGTACTCCTTCTGAATGGTACAGCTATGTATCTACAGCAGTGTTTTTCAACCACTGTTCCGCGGCACAGTAGTGTGCCGCGAGATGTTGCCTGGTGTGCCGTGGGAAAAATTCTCCCTACACCAGCAATGCCCCCCCCGCGGACATTTTGATAGAGATGCCTTGGGAGGGCCTGGGCTGGCGGATGGATTTGTTTTGGGGGGGGGTGAGAAGTGTGTTTGTGTGTGTCTGATAGGCACAGAGTTAATTTTTTTAACATTTTCTAATGGTGGTGTGCCTCGTGATTTTTTTCATTAAACAAGTGTGCCTTTGCCCAAAAAAGGTTGAAAAACACTGATCTACAGTACTCCATTGTTGTGTCTTAAATACACACCCACTGATAATAACTGAAACAATAATTTCTCCTGAGAGAAGTATTATTCTGTATTGTCCCAATTTTATGGGACATGCAATATCCCAAAGGTTCATCTCAATTCAGTAAAATAACTTAATGAATAAACCACTTTAAGATATATTTCTGTGGAGGCAGAAAAACATTAGATTGATTGCTTGGCTTATAATGCTTCTCTGTAATGGGCAAAAAACATGTATGGTGCACAGAATTATATAAAAAACAGATGGGCAGCTAGAAAAATAAAAAGTAAAATTTCTCTGCTTACCTGGTAAAATATTGTAACTTGACTCATGTCCGTCCAGACCAATAAGAGAATCAACTACTCCAGTAATATCGCCATCAACATTAATAAACGGGATGCTTGGCATTGGAGTTGTACGGACTGGGGGTTGGATTCGTAGTTGCTTGTTTGGTCTACGATATCCTGTGGAGCCCCTTCTTAATCCTCCATAGCCCCTTCTCCTTTTTATCAAACGCCTTCCCATGTATTCATTTTGAGCAAGAGCAATACACAGGGAATGAAGCAGCAGATAATAGAGCAACACTTTTTTTTGCATTTTATCCTTTTAGTGCTGTGCCCTATGACAGAATATGAAGGAAGGTGGGAGGTTGAAGGTTAATGCCTCTTAAGAAGAGCTAAAATAAAAGCTAAGACCCTCTTGTGTAGCTGTGCAAATGGCATAGCTTTTGGAGGCAGATTGCCCAAAGTTAAGAGATCACCATAGAAATTATCAGTTGCAGACTGAGTTACACAACTGAGTGACACAAATCACCTATGGTGATTTCCCAACTTAAGTATTTCCCTTCCAAAGGTTATGCTGTTTGCTTGTTCTGTGCCATTCTGCCAGTGTAACTGGGTGAGAGTATTTGGCCCATAGTATTATGTAAAATGGCACATTTATGAAGAGCATCACATTGATTAACAGCATTTTCCCCCAGTTACCCCAGTGTTAATTCTGGGGCAAGCATGATGAATGCTTACTCCTTCTGTCCATTGCTTAAGGCACTCTCAAACCTGGAAACTTTCTACACTTTATGTTGGCAATTGTGATACACAATCGGGTGTCAAGGATGTTTCCAAGAAACATTGCCCACCCCCCAACTTGGACAGTTCACAAAAGAGTTTTGCAGTCTATGTAGTTTGTATTAACTTAAGTCAATCACTTCTGAGCCTCACAGAGCAGGAGGGAAGCATTAGTATGACCCTACAATTTTGAATTTCAGTAATCGGTAATGTATAGTAGAATGTGTATTCATAGTGAATATGCATCCAAACAAATCCTAAAGTGGCTGAAGTTATGAAACGGAACATAAATTTGACTGTTGTTTTCAGTTGGAAAGGTTCTCAACAGCTATTTGTTTTGTCCATTGTTGTCATAAGAGAATTACAGATGTTTTTCAGTTGTAAAATGAAGCACAGCGCCTTATCATATTTTCAGAGTGGCTTGAAATGATAGCTGGGTTTTTTATTTATCACTCTTTTGCAGCAGCATTAAGGCAAAGAGGGCTTTCTTTCTCAAATATTGATAGATATGAGTACCTAAAATTAAATAAATAGAAGGGACATCAAGTCATTTAATCCAAGCTATTGTAACAGTAGACGTTTTTAAGAGACAAATCCCTTGAATTTTAGCTTAAAAATCAATGGAAACAGTACGCAAAAGTATTTCAGGAAACATCTTGAAAGCTTTAAAAGATTTGAATCTAAACTTCTAGGATAAGCAAATGAGGTCCTGCTGCAAGTTTTATTTATTTATTTATTTATTTATTATTAGGCTTCTATACCGCCCATCTTCCCAAGGGGAACTCTGGGCGGTTTACAATAGACTGAACAAGTTCAGCCAGCCAACAACACATAACAAATACAACAATAGACATACAATATTAAAATATATAAAAAAATTAAAAGATCTGACCCTGGCAAAGTGCATATGGCTGATTGTCCTAACGGATGGCGGAGAGAGAAAAAACACTACGCTAGGTCACCAAAGGCCTCCCGGAAGAGCCAGGTCTTTAATGTCCTCCGGAAGGCCGCCAGGGACTCTGCAAAGCGCACTTCGCAGGGGAGGTGGTTCCAAAGGGAGGGAGCCACCACAGAAAAGTCCCAGTTCCGAGTTGAGGTTTTCCGGGCCTCTCTGGGCATAGGCACCCGAAGCGAGTACGCCCGCAACATCCTTGTAGGATGGGCCGAAGTTGACCGCTGGGTGATTCGCTCTGCCAGGTAGTCAGGTCCCAGGCCATGGGGGTTTTATAAACTAAAACCAGGACCTTGAAGTTCCAATAGTCATGCATGTCTAGGCATTTGGGTGGTGTCCTTGGAATTACAGAGTATTATCTCAGGTTTGTCTTCTCTTCAGCAACAAGTGAAAGTATTTCTCTTCTCAGTTGCTTGCATTTGTCTCAGATTATATAATGTATGTAAATTATTTTGAAGTCTCTATAACCTGATTGGCATAGCAATATATTTATATTTTTTCTACACTTTCCACAAGATATTGATGCATGACTGAGGAAATGAATTTGTTTACAAAAGCTTGTGTTGAATGTTTGATTTCTAGTGGTCTAAAAAAGGTATCGCCTCTCCTGTATTTGTATTTGTAAAGCAGTGTTAAAGGACCGGTGGCTCGGCATAGCTCTGCCCGCCACACCCCCAATTGCCCGCCGCCGCCACGACCCCGCAAGCGACGCCGCCCCGCCGCCGCCCGCCGCGACCCCCGCCATCGTCCCTGCCCCAGCCCCTGCTGCGACCCCCCCGCCGCCGCAATCCCCCCACAAAACCCCCGCATCGCCCCCGCCCGCCCGCCCGCCACCGATTGCATCGCCCCGTTCCCGCCGCCGCCGCAGTGCCCCTGCCCCGCCGCCGCCGCGACTCCCCCCGCCATCGTCGTCCCTGCCCCAGCCCCTGCCGCTGCGACCCCCGCCGCCGCCGCAATCCCCTATCGTCCCCGCCCCCGCCGCCTTCCCACGTCGGGTCCGCCGCCACCACCACGACCCCCAGCGCCGCCGCCGCAAGCAATTGCCCCTGCCCGCGCCGCCGCCGCGACCCCCTCGTGCCATCGCCTGTGGGCAAGCTGCCGCCGCCGCAATCCCCCGCAGTCGCCGCCGCCCCATCGACCCGTCCCGCCGCGCCGCCGTGACCCCCGCCGTGACCCCCTCGCGCCCCCACCGCCGCTGCGACTCCCGCCGCCGCCGTCCGCAACCGCCCCCGCAATCGCCCGTGGATGCAATCGCCCTGCCCCGCCAGGAAAGAAAGAAAGAAAGAAAGAAAGAAAGAGAAAGGAGGGAGGGAGGGAGGCAGGGGGAAGAAAAGGGAAAGAAAGAAAGAAAGAAAGAAGGAAAGGAGGGAGGGAGGGGGGGAAGAGAAAGAAAGAAAGAAAGAAAGGAGGGAGGGAGGGAGGGAGGCAGGGGGGAAGAAAAGGGAAAGAAAGAAAGAAAGAAAGAAAGAAAGAAAGAAAGAAAGAAAGAAAAAGAAAGAAAGAAGGAAAAAAGGAAGGAAGGAAGGAAGGAAGAAAAAGAAAGAAAGAAAGAAAGAAAGAAAGAAACAAAGGAGGGAGGGAGGGAGGGAGGGGGGAAGAGAAAGAAAGAAAGAAAGAAAGAAAGAAAGAAAGAAAGGGAGGGAGGGAGGGAGGCAGGGGGAAGAAAAGGGAAAGAAAGAAAGAAAGAAAGAAAGAAAGAAAGAAAGAAAGAAAGAAAGAAAGAAAGAAAGAAAGAAAGAAGGAAAGGAGGGAGGGAGGGGGAAGAGAAAAGAAAGAAAGGAGGGAGGGAGGGAGGCAGGGGGAAGAAAAGGGAAAGAAAGAAAGAAAGAAAGAAAGAAAGAAGGAAGGAAAAAAGGAAGGAAGGAAGGATGGAAGAAAAAGAAACAAAGAAAGAAAGAAAGAAAGGAGGGAGGGAGGGAGGGGGGAAGAGAAAGAAAGAAAGAAAGAAAGAAAGAAAGAAAGAAAGAAAGAAAGAAAGAAAGAAAGAAAGGGGGAGAAGGAGGAAGGGAGAGAGAGAGAAAGAAAAAGAAAGAAGGGAGAAAGGAAGGAAGGGAGGGAGGGAGGGAGGAAGGAGAGGAAGAGGAAGAAAGAAAGAAAGAAAGAAAGAAAGAAAGAAAGAAGGAGGGAGGGAGAAGGAGGAAGGGAGGAAGAAAGTAAGTAAGTAAAGGAAGGAGGGAGGGAAAGAAAAAGAAAGGGAGAGAAGGAGTGAGGGAGAGAGAGGAAGAACGAAAGGAGGAGGAGGAAGGAAGAAAGAAAGAAAATGAGGAAGCCCATGGTGGAAAAATGCGAGGAAGTAAAAACAGTGTTTCCTTGCAGCGATGCCAAGGACTCATCGCACAACACTGGCTCTTCGGCTTGAGTACGGAGATGAGCACCGCCCCTAGAGTGGGAAACGACTAGCACGCATGTGCCAGCGGGGGGGCATTTACATTTTTTATCTTATTAAATCAAAACAAGCGGGCCAGGGAAAAATTATCAAGCATTTACTGGTCCACGGTGATAAAAAGGTTGGGGAGCACTGGCTACTGTAAAGGACCTGGCTGGATAGCTCTGTCGTTTAAGTATCTGATTGAAGAGCCAAAGATTGGGATTTCAGTTCTCCACTATACTTCCCTGGGGAAGAGCCAGCCTGTGTGGCCTTGGGCAAGCTGCACAGTCCCAGGATGGCCCCAGAAGAAGGGAAGAGTAAAACCACAACTGTGAATTCTTTACCTAGAAAACCCTGGAAAGAGTCACCATAAATTGGAATTAACTTGACAGTGCAAAGGACTGTAGTTTTTATATACATTACGAACCCGACATCTGCTGATTCACTAACTGTTGATTCAGTGATCAGAAGGTGCACAGGGTAGCAAGGAGGGCGAAAAATAAATAAAACTTGCTGGCATCAATGCCGACCATCCTTCTCATCACCGTGGGCCAGCCAGCAATCCTCTGGAGGGGTGGGGTGGGGACTTACCCGCCTGGCCAACCAGCCTTTGAACTTCCAGCTTGGGTCTCAGGAAGAGGATTTTATTTATTTATTTATTTATTTATATAGCTTGTATGCAGCCCACTACCCAAAGGTCTCCGGGCGGCTCACAATCAAAACAATTAAAACATCAAAATACAATAAAATTAGAACAATAAAAACCAGTAAATACAATAAATACAGTACATTAAAAGCACACCACTAAAAATTGCCATCAGGTCCCACAATCATTAGTTTAAAAACTTTTGGAATAGGAAGGTTTTTACCTGGGAAATGATATCAACGTCGGTGCCAGGCGAGTCTCATTTGGGAGGGCATTCCAAAGTCTGGGGGCAGTTGCTGAAAAAGCCCTATTCCTGCAAGCCATCCCCTTCACCTCCTTAAGGGATGGCTCTTTCAGGAGGGCTTGGAAGTTTTGAATATCCTGCTCAAACTTCCGGTCTGCCGCCCAGGACCCGGGTGGAAAATTCAAAGGCCACTTGGCCAGGCGGGTCCTTAAAGTCACCACCTCACCCCTCCGGAGGGTGCTTGGCCACCGACGGCGGCGAGTAGGGAAAAAATTACTGCCATGGCCTCCAACCAGCCATCCTCTGGGGGGTGAGGTGATAACATTTAAGGACCCGCCTGGCCAACCAGCCTTTGAATTTCCCACTTGGGTCCCGAGTGGTGGACTGGGAATTTGAGCAGGATGTTCAAAACTTCCGATCCGCCGAGTGGGAAGTTTAAAGACCGATTGGCCAGATAGGTCCTCCACCCCTCCGGAGGGTGGCCAGCTGCCCAGCAGTGGCGAGGCAGCCAGAATTGGAAACAGTAAGCTTTATTTTTAATTTTTTCCCCTCCTCACTGCCGCCGCCACCAACCAGCTAACCACCCTCCAGAGCAGTGGAGGACCTGCCTGGCCAACCAGCCTTTGAACTTCCTGGACCAGACCTGAGTGGAAAGTTCAAAGGCCAGCGGCAGCAGCAAGGAGGGAATAATTTTTTTGTTCTACTTGCCACCTCCAAGTCAGGTGGCGAGGAGAAATGTAAAACAAACAAAAAAATTATCCCCTCCTTGCGATTTGGGAAGTGTCAGGGACAAAAGCTTTCACAAAGACACCCCACCACCCCTATCACTGCCGTCAATCTGGGTAAGAGTGTTTGCTCTTATCCATGGATTTCACTCTCCATGGGCAATCCTGGAACAGATCCCTCATAGATACAGCAGTCCTACCGTAATCTTTCTGTTATTTGCTCTCACAATTATTTTAGAAATTGAGTTTAAAGACTTTAATTGAATTTAAAATATAGTAATTGTTTAGAATACCTGAAAATAGAAGATTGTAATGTTTGTGATAATCTTGACACCTTATTCCACTTTATATTTTAATTTTTCCTCATTGCATGTTAGTCAAGTATGGTGTCCCATGGCAACACTCTGATGTCGTATCCAAATGTTAACAGGTGGAAGTGGGATACTTTTCTGCAGGGGGGAAGTGGGAAGTTTCTCTCCCCCACACACACACATACAACTTTAACACAAAAGGCAAGCCAAGTTCTACCTCATTGGATATATCCACTTATATGGATATGATTTCTATGGGACCTATTATCTGTACCTAGTCAAGGTATGAGAGGTTGCTGACCAGGCTTCTGTGTTTCTTTGACAAATATTTCCTTTTTTTCTTTGAACCCAACACCTGTCTGCATATGTATAAGAGGAAAGAGAGTAATGTGTGCTACTCATATACAGCCCCACAGCATTCTGAGTGGTTTACAATTGAATTCTACAGGCATTACACACACAAACACACACACACCCACACACATGAGCAGGGTACTCAAATCTACTCACCTAAGAAAGATGGAAGTCAGACTGGGCTGAGTCAACCTTGAGCTGGCTACCTGAGCCCATTAGAATTGAACTTGGGTTGTGAGCAGAGGCTTTGACTTCAGTACTGCAGTTTAACAAGTGCATCATAAGGCACAGTTTAACCACTGTGCATGTAGTCCTTATTATGATGTTGTTTGCTTAATTACTTCTGATTAATGGAGATGAATATAATTATATCTCCATTATATCTCATTAATCAGGCTTTACTTTCTGCTCATGAAAAAGAGGTGGGATGAGCAGTGGTGACTAACCACATATGGAGTGGGAGATTCTCTCTCCCTTAAATCTCATTAAGGAAGTAACATCTGCCCTGGCCTACAATGGACAGATATGTTCTACACACTAGCATGCATGCAGTGTTTACAGACACATGATACTTTCCCAGGCACATAACATGGTATATGAGTTCTGTATCATTCTTTTGCTGAAAGGGCGATGAGAACAGTTAACATATTCAATATATCTGTCATTACACGTCCTTGTCATGTTATTTTTAGAAATATATCCATTAAATCAACATTTTCAAATGGACTGCTTTACAAAGAAACATCCTTTATACCATCTACTAAGGAACAAGGAGCTGATTTTTAACAGTAGACTTTGGGCTTTTTAAGATTATGTCATTATAATTTCACAGAAGTGCATTAAATTACAAAGTGATTTTAAAAGCAGTGTTAACAGGATACTTATTCTGTATAAACATTAGCAATGCTTTTCATAACTTTTTTAGTTTAATGATGCTATTCATAATAATTAAAATTACTGATATTGAATGCCCTGTACTTTACGCAAATACATTTTTCATTATTCTCTAAGATATATAGTATATAAAAAAACAATATTTTAGACTTAATAGCACAACTAGTTTTTACAACCAATAAACAATAGTTAAACTACTAGACTAAACAAATATTTTAAAATGTAAATGTAATATATTACCTGGAATCTAATCTAACAGTTGATTCTGCTTGGTGTATTTAATCTCCAGCTGAAAAAGAAAGAAATCTATGCTACTATCCTTAAAATAAAGAAAGCAGCAGTAGAATTACGTTGAAACATGTAAGATGGTTCCTTAGGGTCTGAAATAATTCCTTTCCTGGGGACAAGGCTGTGTTCTGTCCTGTGTGTAGAGATTCTGCTAAAAAGCTGTTGAGAAAAGTACAAACTTCAAGTTGAGAAAATGGAAAGCAGCACAATACTTTGGTCCTTGGGCTGACAAGGCGCAGCTGGAAGCTTTCTGTGCACAATCTGCTTACATAAGTAAAGAAAACAGGACTTATTTTCATAAAACCTAGGAATCATTTGCAAATAATCTTTATTTCGCTAGAAACATTTCCTCTATATTTAGTTCAGTGCAGATTTATTTCATGGTAGAGCTTACATACCTAGCTAAGCTTTTAGAAAAATCACCCCCAAAGTTCTTTCTCAAAGACCGAGTTTGTCTGGTAGCACTCGGTCTATTCTCTTTCTACCCAGCAGGATTTGTTGGGGATTTAACACCCTTTGTCTCGTTAAAGAAATGAATCAGGCACAAAAGGATCTGAAACAAAAGAGTGTGCATTTCTGTGTGTCTTTTTACTCATTAAAGGGTAAAAAAAACCGTCTTGAAATATGACACTCAAACATAGCTTGGTTACCGAAAAAGGAAGTGTACATTTTCCCCCCAAGTTCTTTATGCCAAAGGGATGAATTCCTTTAAATGTTTTGCTTGTTTGGATTAGCTGTGTCATTCTTTAGGTCTGCTAACTTTCAGAAATGAAAATATATCTTGAAAATAAAACCCACACTCTTTTCTTTGAAGCCATGTTATTCAGCTTGCTATAAATACACAGTAACTTCTACTTTAAACACACTGACATATTTGAAGAAACAGTATTACTCTATAACATTGCACAGGTTTCTCCTCAGAAAAATTCCTGGTGTCAGAATTTTTCTTCATTAATTCTCTTGTGTACCTATTGTCCTGTTTGTAGAGTGCAGAAGGGCGTCAATGTCAAAGGACTGTCATGTCTAGGAAGTCTCCCAAACAATGCCCATGGTCCTACCCACAGGACCCTTTGCATGCTTGGATTAATTAATAACCCTCATATATCTTGGACCGGATTTCAGACATCAGCCAGTTAGCAACCTCCTGAGAATTGCACCTTCCACATGTTGGAGGCAATTCAACCAAGCTTTCAAATGACTTTTTTCCATGGGATGGAGTTAGAAAAACAGTCAGGGAGAATTCATTAAGCAAATAAAACTTTATTGACCATACTCTGAAATTTGTGACCTTGATATGAGATAGAGATTGATATAATTACTTTGAAATAAAATTAGGGACCAAGAGAGAGATTTTCTTATAGTCTGGGAATATCAAGTTAGGAACTAGAAATCAAGATTTTACTCAGCATGTAATACTTGCCTACCAGATACCTTGGTTGGCATGTATGATTTGCTTATGCCATTCTCGATATCCTTTATTTTTAGGCCCAGGAAGAACATTACGCTTAGCCAAACCCATTTGGCATTTCTGATATTCTTAGAGATATATTTACATTTATTAAAGGTTTCTTATATGTTCACCCCAATTAGGCTTGCTTATAAATTTTAGTATTTAAAAGTGCTTTATCTTTAGCAAATTTTCAAACTTGTTGAACATTTTTTACCCCTGGGGAATGCAAAATGACCCTTTAAAAACAATAGTTCCCAAACTTGGGTGCCTAGATGTCTCAAATTACAAATTCCCATAAATCCTGGCTAGCACAGCTAGAGGTGAAGGCTTCTGGGAGTTGTAGTCCAAGAACAACTGGGCACTCGAGTTTGGGAACCACCGCTTTAAAGTGTGTTTTTGGCTATTGTGAACTATCTCTCATGATGGTAACTCCTTATGTTGTTAGCCAATACATCTACACAATGGCTAGTCATAAACAGGCTCTGCATCAGTCCCTCCAAAAGGGAGGGAGGCATGACTGACTACCTGTTTCCCATATGCTTGTGCTCATGCCTCTTGGCCATCATAGTATTTCTGTACCTGCTACTCTTTTCAATGTCCATTCATGGGTTTTCCTGTGAACCTGATCAGAAGATTGAAGGTAGTATACATATCTTTCTCTTTATTTGTGTCAGATAACCATACACTACCAAGCAGAATATAAATAAATTTTAAAATTATTACATATAAAAAGTATATAAAATGAATAAGATTTTTAAAAACATCAGCTACGTGACAGCCATCCAATACTGGGGCACATCGACAGCAGTCCCTCTTGCCAACATAAGATTTTCCTCCATGCATGTTTAAAGGCACTGTATGCATTGTAACATGTGTGAGATGGTTTGTTCTTCTCCACATTTGCACAAAGTGGCTTCTATGGGGAAACCTCATTTTCTCAGATTATCCTTTGATCTTCCAACCTCAGCATGAAGTCTGTTGAATGTTTTCCACATTTGGCAAGATGGTGGAGCGTCATGTGGCTCTACCCAGTTGCCTAGTACCCTTGCTCAGCTTCCATCCTTCTAGGGCACTCTTGGGGGAGGAGATTGTTGGGAAGTGCCAAGGTTTTGAGAAAACTACAGTGGTCCCCCGCCCTTTTGCGGTTCACATACCGCAGTCCTGCTATATCACGGGACCACAGTACCTGGAAAGGGCTTGACGGAGGGGGGATCGCACACCGCCTGCCTGCGCCTCCCAGGAGGTCCGGGCAAGCGGCGCGCAATGGCAAAGGGGCTTTGGACTGCAGAGCCCAGGGCTGAGCTCCGTTGCTGAAGTCCCTTTGGCCGATCGTGAACTGCCCTCCTGGAGCTCCCAGGAGGTCTGGGCAAGCAGCGCACAATGGCAAAGGGGCTTCCGGCTGCGGAGACCCAGCGCTGCCGAAGTCCCTTTGTCCGATCGCACGCTGCTTGCCCCGACCTCCCGGGAGGTCTGTGCAAGCAGCTCGCGATTGCAAAGGGGATTTTGGCTGCGGAGCCCCAGCGCTGGGCTCCGTGGCTGAAGTCCCTTTTTCCGATCGTGCACTCCGGGAGGTCTGCGGAAGCAGCGCGCGATTGCAAAGGGACTTCAGCCACGGAGCCCAGCGCTGGGGCTCCGCAGCCAAAATCCCCTTTGCATCACTCCCCACCGCCCCGCTGGCCCCTCCAGATTGCCCCCACCCGACCCGCTTCCACATATCGCGGATTTTCAGGCATCGCGGGTTGGGTGGGTCCCTAACCCCCGCGATCAGCGGGGGGTTACTGTATACCTTTATTTCATTCTAGCTTTGGTGGTTGATGACCAAATAACAAGTGTGTTTCTGAGGATGTTGCTTTGACCCACTCTTTCTGCACAGCACTTTCACAGACAAATTTTGGTAAAGGAATGCCAGCTAGATAATGCACCTTTTGCATTGGGATTGGGATTAAACATGTTATGACTAGTCACACAGTTTCATTTAAGTTCACGTCCACCTGTTTCACATGTTTTGATCTAACAGGGCTAGCATATTCTCTTGCAGAGTAAAATAGAAGAACAGACGTTCTTAATGTGTGTGATTGGGCACCCCATCTCATACCCATTATTTTACTCAGAATGCTGTTCCTAGCAAGAACATTCTGTTTGGTACTAAAACAGTGATTCTTGAACATCAGAGTTAGATCCAGGACAATTCCCAAGTATTTTGGGGTACTGTAGTGTTCCAGCCTGGTACTATTCCATATCACCAGCAGCATTCTTGTTGCCTCATGATTTTTTCAAATGGAAAGCACAGAGTTGAGGTTTTTAGGCAGCTTGGCTTCAAGTGGTATCTCTGTAATATATAGTCATTAGATTCAGAGCCTCTGGACAGCCTCCAAGATTGCCCTCTGTGTGGCAATTGCCATACATAAAGCACCTAGTGGCTTCTGGCAAGGATTGGTCATTGGTATATACAGTATATTAAACAGTGTAGGGGCTATCCCACTGCTCTGCAGGAGTTCATTTCTTTGGTTTCTCCATTGACTATGTTGTCCATGGAAACTGTCGTAGAATCTACTGTTTTATAGTAAGTAACATATGATTTTAATAATGTAAATTCCTTTGTAATATGCTTGACTTTCTTCCATAGGACTGCATGGTTAACTGCATCATAAGCTACAATGAGATCTTTAAAGACCAAACCTCTGCTTTCCTTCAGCTCAAAACCATCCTCTGTGTATTGTGTTAAATTCAGAATTTGAGCTGTGCAGTCTTTGCCAGGTCTGAAACCAGCTTGCTGTGGTATATCTCTGTAACATATAGTCATTAGATTCAGAGCCTCTCGACAGCCTCCAAGGTTGTCCTCTGTGTGACAATTGCCATACATAACCACCCAGATAACCACCCAGAGTTCACTCTTGGAAAATTCAGTTATGGTATACAAATATAATATAATATAATATAATATAATATAATATAATATAATATAATATAATATAATATAATATAATAAAAGCAGGGATTCTACTAATGCAGTTGGTCAGCTCAAAATTAGATGTTTGGATACCTTGTCTAGGTGGTGGAGGTCATCTGGTGACTTGCTTGATTTAACAATAGCTGTCACCCAATGAGCAATATTAAAGCATTTATTGTAGAGGCTAACTAACCATCTCTATGTTACTGGTCCAAAATGTTTGATCTGCCCTTCCTACACCTGCCTATTGCCTCTTCCAGCATTCCTATAGCAAAGAATGTTATCAGGTTGTTTATCTTCTGTTCCTCATTGCTTCCTATCTTCTGTTGGTGTTTCTGTAGGTTGGGATCAGATTTCCCATTAAATAATAGCTGGTGGGCAATTTAGTTAGCTGAGGTGTTGGCATGTAATAGCTGTTTGGTTGCATTGTTATTGGGGCACTTAAGTAGTCTTCATGCATATAGTACTAAGTAGGCCAGTGGGTGACAGACAATGACTTGTATACAACACAGTGAAGTCAAATAGACAAGATTTTTTTAAAACTGAAGTTTACATTTTGTCAGTATTACTGCTGAATTTGCCATTGGTTTATTTGTTGTGTTACTAGAGCGCAGTGGTTAAACTGCTGTACTGCAGCTATAACTGTGCTCACAGCCTGGGTTTCAATCCCACGCAGCCGGCTCCTGTTGACTCAGTTCCTATCCTTCTAAGGTTGGTAAAATGAGTACCCAGCTTGCTAGGGGGCAGTGTGTAGCCGGCATAAATAAATTGTAAACTGCCCAGAGTGTGCTCTAAGCACTATGGGGCGGTATATAAGCAAAACACTTTGTTTTGCTTTTGCTTTTACTATAGTGTGCTCAGGGAATATTTATTATGTGTGCAAAAATTATGCCTTACAGCTGTAATCACATTCCAATTAGCATGAGATACATAAGTATTAACAGTTAATGGAGTACTATTCCATTTTTCTCCCCACATATTGTATCAAGAAGCAGAAAAAACTGACAGTACATTATGCAACTAAATGAACTGGTTGATTGGCAGCTTTTTATCATTACCACTCGAAGCTAATCCAACCACAAGACAAGTTGGAACAAGACAATGGTAAATTATAAAAGCAGAAGTTTTAAGTGCTGTCAAAAAAAAGAAGTTGCCTTGGTTAAAAAAAATGATTTGTTCCATGTAGAGGATACAAACCCAAAACAATTTAACTTTGTAAGAGTCAGCAAAAGGCAAAGTAAGAAGTGGCTTGGCACAGTAAACGATACATATGAAACCTAGTGTAGTTGCATACTTTTGTTTAATAAATGGTCTCTAGTGCCATTATAACCAAATTGTAGGGGTAAATCATTTTTTGACATTAGAAACATACTGTATGTCTTCAATGCCAAGTGTTCAGATTGATGTCGCATCTTAGGCCTTTGGTATGTATGGAAAAATTGATCTAATCGTGTTTCGGAGTGGTTATTCGTAAATGTTCAGCTCAGCAAAATTCAAATAAGTGCAAGATTAGGTATATCATCCCAGAACTGCTTTTCCCCCCAAAAACAGCACTCTCCTCCCATAGAATGGCAAGCTGCCTGTAAAAGCAAGGTACTTACAGTATATAAAAGAATATTATGATACAGTATGGGGGGGGGCGGATGGCAGATATTCCAGGAGAAAAAGTCAAACATCCCATTGACAAATATAAACCCCCTGTGTGAGCACATACAGTTCTTTGACTGTGGTTCTATTTTTGGCAGTATATCTTAATATATTTCTACTAGCTGAATTATTTCTGTACCTCTAATACAAACTATTATTATTCACAGTATTACAGTATTTGCATTAAAAATAACATGCAGTTACAGTTATCTGCATAAAATGCTTCGTGAAGATTTCCTTTACGTGTATGTCCTTTCCATGTACATTAGCTCAATAAGTCCGGTGATCACAAGTTCAGTTCCTCAGGGCGCCCTTCTGAAAGAGGAGCCAGCTGATGGCGCCTTGGGCAAGCTGCACGGTCCTCAAATGCTAAACCCCTTTTAAGTATTCTATACCTAGAAAAGCCTGGAAATTGTTGCTTTAAATCATAGTCCCCCTGATAGTACATAATTGCTAGTCTTACTTTCAATTGTTTTTATTTTCACATGTAAATAGAATTACTGTATTTAAATGCATTGTTGTATTTCTATCTCTGAAACAAGGTTTCCTCTAAAGCCGTGTGTGTAAGTGCATGCAAGCTCGTCTGCTGTCCTCCATGCAGGGGTCCTCCTCCCCTGCACACCTGCAAACATCGCAGTGGAACTTGCAGGGTGGATTTTTGCATGCACATGCACGGGTTAAGTCACGTGCGCGAAGTGGAGAACTAAAAGTTGCAGGGGATGTTGCTCTCAAACTTCTAATCTATTAGAGGGAAGAAGAAGACAGAGGAGGAGGAGGCCTCTGCCGGGCCTGTGTGGAGGAGGCTGGGGCCTAAGCAGCACTGCTGCCCGGCCGGCTGGCCTTTTAGGTTCAGGAGGCAAGGAGCTGTCTCTCTGAGGGGCAGTGGTGGATTCCTTGGTGGTTGTGGTGGGGGGGGGCATGCTAGGCGCTCTCACTGCTGCCACCACAATTTGCACGGGTGCACAGTCCCTCGCTGCCGCCACTGTGATTTGCAGGCAGGCACATGTTCAAGAGCTTCAAGAGTGTCAACCTCAGGGGACATTCGGGAGCCACAGGTAGGCCATGGGCTGTTCAAAGTTGGACAGCCCTGGTCTACATGATCATGTATGGTAGATTCATATAAAAGACACATAATAGGTAATCTATCACTCAGGGAAAGCTTGCCTGAAGAGAAAGGTCTTTGCTTGTTTCCTGAAAGACAGCAGAAATGGGGCAGCCCTGGCCTCCAGTGGGAGGGAGTTCCAGAGTCTGGGCAAAGCAGCCAAGAAGGCCCTTTCCCTTGTTCCCACGACACGTACCTGTGAGGGTGGTAGGATAGAGAGAAAGGCATCTCCTGATGATCTTACCACCCAAGCCAGTTCATACTGTGATATTCGATCTTTGAGGTAGCTAGGACCCACGTCGTACAGTGCTTTGTAGGTTAAGGTCAGCACTTTGAATTGTGCATGTTAGCTGATTGGTAGCCAGTGGAGCTGCTGAAACCCCACTGCTCACATAACAGGCATAGGCATCCCTATATAAATGTCCAGTATACATCATACATTGCACACTGATCTGTGGACATTGTAGCTTCTAGGAGAGCAGTGGCTAGAAAGAAGAGAGACAACAATACATAGTAAGCTTAGTAGTAAAGGCTACGCAATGCTACTCTGCTTGCCTAGTATAGCAAGTACTTCTGCTACTGGTCCTGTTGTCAATGCAGCAGATGTTTGGAGATATGCTTTACAGTATTAGGTTCTCCACTTAAGCCTTATTTGCCCCATTCCCATGAAACTGGTGAGTTCAGTGAAATGTACAATGCAGCCATGAGTTTAGACCCAGCCCAAGGCCTTGCCATTCCTTTTACCCTTGCAGTTCCTATGCCTGCCATAACTTCAGTAGCAAGGCGCTTCTAGTGCTTGCCTAGGCTCCGCACCCACACTAAGAAAGAGCATATTTGTTTGCTTCTGAAGGATACGTATTTGATATCTCTGTTTACATAATTTTTCGGGTAGAGTAGTTGTATCCCCAGCTGATAAATTTAGGTTGTATTTAGGATTCCCCAACATAAAAATATAGACTGGAAGTCCTCCAATAGACCACACTCATTCTGCTCTTGCTCGTGTAGCCAAGGGGCGAGACTTAAAACATATTCTGCACTAACTGAAGAAATGGATTCGTCAGATTTATGTTCTGTTAATAACTAAAAGGTATCTGAAGTGTTCGTTTTAACAGGGTTTTTTCCTATTTGCCGAGTACATTGAATAATCAGCTGTATTTTTCCTTGAGGAGTGAAAGGTCAGCATGACTGTTTTCATTATTAGTTCAGCTTACATGCTTCCGAGCCTATTTTCAACAGGACAACAGACTTTATGTTCCATTTTTCAGAACTATTTGTGCAATGTATCCTGTTACTGTCAGCACCAGCTGGAGTTCAAAAATGGAAAATTGTCAGACTTATCCTCTTGTTGGCCCAGGAAGGGTAAAACTCACATTCCAGTTATGGCATATTCTACGCTCTGGCAAAATCACGTGTTACTAATTGATACAGGATCAAAAGTCTCCCTTTCTAACCAGAGTGCCCTCATGTTCAAACATATGGTACTTCAAAAATTCTCATCTGTTTATACAAAGTGAGAGGTTATGGAGAGAAAAAGGAATTTAGGGAAATTCAGCAAACTTTCTGAGTGTGCATAGATTCATTCAGATCCTGAGCATCAGCTGTTGAAACAGGTTGTCCTCTATGCCACCCTCCAGCCATTGTATTTATCCATCTCAATGTTAACTATAAAGGTAATGGTTGTGAAACTTGCTTCATTGGCCATTTCAGTTCTGTTCTTTGCCTTGTATTGAACTGAAAAAGAAAAACATTTCCTGATTTCCATGTTGCCTGAATTACCACTCTAAACCTTTCGATTTCCAGTCACTAGATGTGCTTTATGAAACTGCATGTTGCATGTTTCATATATTGGAAACATATGAATAGTGATTGTACTATAAATATAGGCTAGCATCTTAAAAACCAACACGGCTGCAGAGGGGAAGTGTTCAGCTCAGCAATCCAGGGCTTTGTTCTTTATTCACCCACCCACCCCATTTTGGAACAGCAGTTTGCATTGCTAAAGAAGCAAATGGTTTATTACTTCCAAAATCAAAAGACTGAAACAGCATTCAGTGTACTTCTGGCAATCTATGCTTGACATATTCAATATAAATTTTAAATTTTATCCCTTCCCTTTTCCCCTTCCCCTTTTCCCCTCCTCAAAAACTCAATAAAATTATAGAAAAAAAAATAGTGATTGTACTATAAATATAGGCTAGCATCTTAAAAACCAACACGGCTGCAGAGGGGAAGTGTTCAGCTCAGCAATCCAGGGCTTTGTTCTTTATTCACCCATTTTGGCAATCTATATTTTTTTTGGAAATGGGATGGTTAAAATCTTTTTTTTTTTTTCATTTCAAGTATAAAGCTATACTGCTGCATTTGCTCATGTGTTCAGTTTAACTCTTTATAGAATACCTCAATGACTTCCAAGTTTCTACGTTTGGCCAGAAGAAGAAAAATTGTTTTCCTGTTTTTAATAACTGTGATAATACGTCAAATGCAGTTTAGTACACCAGCTTAGAAGAGATGGTCCAGTATTTCTGGGGAACATCTGAGAATATTTGGAAAATATTTGTAGGGATAAAAGGAAAATTCCAGATACCTTTTAAAAATAGTCTTTGGGGAGCAGTAGAGGGCAGAGCCAAGAATGAAGCCAAAAGGTTCACCACAAAATTCTTAACTGCTTTAATAATCTTGCTTCCAGTTTATACAATTTATCATTATAAATTGAAAGCAGATTGTTTTTGTATTTTGAAACAATGTATTCAGGCTGACATCTGACAAAGACTACTAGGCTTGATTCACTTCCTATCTTCTACATACTTCAATGAGAACAAAAAGTACAATTGCATTGTTTATTTTTAAACTCATATCATCCCCTTTCTCCTAGCAAGTTCTCCTAAACTGCTTAAGAGACAAATCTGAGATAAATACAATAGTACCACCAAGTTAACAATGAAACATGAAATAATATTAGTAAAGCCAAAACAAGGATGAAAACATACAAATATAGTCCTGCAACATACCCACTTGCAAATCCTCTATAAACTTACAACAAAACATTGTCTACATAAGAACATAGGAACAGCCATTCTGGATCAGGCCAAAGGCCCATCTAGTCCAGCTTCCTGTATCTCACAGTGGCCCCACCAGATGTGTCTGGGAGCGCACAAGACTAAATATCTGTCTCCTTGATACCACTCCCCTGCATCATAGCTTGTAACCTGTGATGGACTTTTCCTCCAGGAATCTGTCCAATCCCCTTTTGAAGGCATCCAGGCCAGATGCCATCACCACATCCTGTGGCAGGGAGTTCCACAGACTAACAACGCGCTGGGTGAAAAAATAGTTTCTTTTGTCTGTTCTTACTCTCCCAGCCCTCAATTTGAGTGTATGTCCCCTAGTTCTGGTATTTTGTGAGAGGGACAAGAGCATCCCTCTATCCACTTTACTCCTGCCCTGTATTATTTTGTATGTCTCAATCACATCCCCCCTCAGGCGCTTTTTTTCCAGACTAAAGAGCCCCAAATGTTTTAGCCTTTCCTCATAAGGGAGGTGCCCCAGCCCAGTAATCATTTAGTCGCTCTCTTTTGCACCTTTTCCAGTTCCACTATGTCTTTCTTGAGATGCGGTGACCAGAATTGTACACAATAGTCCAGGTGCGGCCTTACTATTGTTTTGTACAATGGCATTATAATGTTGGCTGTTTTATTTTCAATCTCCTTTTTGATAATCCCTAACATGGAATTGGCCTTCTTCACCACTGCCACACATTGTGTAGACACCTTCATTGAGCTGTCCACCAACACCCCAAGATCTCTTTCCTGATCCATCATGGATAGCTCAGAGCCCATGAGTTGATAGATAAAGTTTTGATTTTTTGCCCCAATATGCATTACTTTACATTTGGGTACATTAAAACGCATTTGCCATTTCACAGTCCATTCCCCCAGTTTGAAGAGATCCTTCTGGAGCTCTTCACAATCTTCTCTGGTTTTTACCACACGGAAAAGTTTTGTGTCATCTGAAAACTTGGCCACCTCACTGTTTATCCCTGTCTCCAGGTCATTTATAAACAGATTGAAGGAGATGGTGGTAAAACCAATTCTCAAAAAACCTGGCCTGGCATCGGACCAATTGGCTAACTGTCGTCTGATTGCCAATGTCCCTTTTATGGGCAAGGTTATTGAGAGGGTGGCCGCAATCCAGATTCAATCCTTTTTGGAGGAACAGCAGTGCCTTGATCCATGCCAGTCCGGGTTCAGGACAGGTCGGGGGACCAACACAGCTTTGGTCATGCTGCAAGATGACCTAATCCAGGCGGCCAACAGGGGTTGCAGTGTCACAAAAGTAAACAAACCTGTATTTCATTTAAGAAGGCACTATGAAGTTAGCCAAGATAAAGCTATATATAGCAGCAGCGTAAAAGGAGACGCTAATATTGTCCCTGGTTTGGTCATAGGGATAATCCAAGAGAAGCCGTTCCAGTTCATAAGTTTAAAATGGCACCTCAAATGTAGTGCAGGAGTTTGGGGGTGGCTGTTGTTTAGGCAGTTGAGCCCTGTGAGCGTGCCACAAGGCTATACTCATTTGAGCAGAGCAGCATCTTATCCTGCACCTCCCAATTGGATTTCTCATGTGGGAGCTTTCTGTGATGGGTCCTAGATCTTCAGTATGGGGGAAAGAGGTTGATACTGGATAAAGAAAGGGGCTGTGACCTTCTTGCATCAGTGTTAGTACTGTTGACTAAAAACAGTGGAAATATGCACCATGTATATTCTGGATTTATGAAACATACTATTGTTAGCAAAATTTTGTTTCAGACATTACAGATTGTAACAAGATATAATACTGGCCCTATTCTGAACTCAGCTGTATTTATATAACATCATTTTAACTACTAGTAGCAATGGCGTATTCTCCATTTACATGCCAGTCAATGAGAATACAATCTGAACGATGTTGGTCTCTTGGTGTTATAACTATCAAGGACTTATGACATCAGAATGTCAAGAGATGGCTGTCTGATAGGAAATGAAATTGCAAACTACACCCTCCTCCCATTTTGTGGTCTATTCAAAATAGAACCAGAGCTCTAAAAATGAGTCATTTTCTTTTTCCCTTTAAATTATTTTTATGTGTATCATGTGCAGTAGCATATGTTTTTAGGCTGAGTCCAAAGATTGTTTCTTTTCTAATTTTAAGGACATGTTGGCAGATTGACAGCCTATTTGTATAGCTATCCAACTGAAAATAAATGGTGCAAAGAATAAGAAACAACATGTTAGTACATGAGTGTAGTAGCAGTAGACAGTAGTTGTTTTCTGTAGCTTGATGAAAATGGCTAGAACTGGAAGACTATTAAAAACAAATAGGAATACAGACTGAAGAGAAATGATAAAAATATTATTTCAGTATCCTGGCTGTACAGGCGATCAAATATGTTTTTTTAATAATAGCTGGACTGAGAGAATGATGTTGGAGTTCCATTTGTGAAATGAAGTAATGTTTGGTCTGGCAGGGAAATGACCTGGGAGCCACATGTATGTAACTTTGAACTCCTTAGCAGAAGGGCAAGGATACAACTGCAATAAACAAGTCTCCTGTGTTATTTCATTTTTGTCCTCTGAGTAAGCCTCGTTTCCTGCTTCTTATGACTTCACCTTCTGCTTCCTGGAAGCTGAGGGCTTTTGATATAGACTTGATCCTTTTCCTGTCATTCAAACGTAGTGCAGGACTGACTTGTTGTGTCTTTGTATATGCAACATGCTCTTGTTCGCTAATCATAGAATCACAGAATAGTGGAGTTGGAAGAGGCGTATAGGGCCATCACAGCCAACCCTTTGCTCCATTCAGGAATACAAATCAAAGGACATGTGCCGGTTGATTGTCCAAATCTATCTTGAATGCCTCCAGTTTGTGAGCACTCACCACTTCTTGAAGTAATTGGTTTCAATGCCATATTGGTGAACAGTTAGGAAGTTTTTCCTGATATTCAGCCAAAAACTGGGTTCTCGTAACTTGCCATTGCAGTGAGTCCTGCACTCTGGAATAATCAAGAACAGCTCCTGCCCCTTCTCTGTATGACAATCCTTCAGATATTTGAAAAGTGGCAGCATATCATCCCTCAGTCTTCTTTTCCCTAGGGTAAACATGCCCAATTATTTCAGTTTTTCCTCAGAGGGCTTGATTGTCAGACCCCTGTTCATCCTTGTGTGAGCAAGATATGAGGTGCATCATCCTTCCAACAAGCATGGACCAATCAGGAACAGTTGTTAGATTCCAGGTTAGGCCTACAGAACATGAAAATAGAGAAAGGAGAACTGTTAGATTGGGGAGAGGGAGGAGGAAGAGGAGAGAGAAGAAAAAGGGAGATGGCAAGGTATGTCTGGCGGAGGTAAAGGACTTACCTGAAGAAGAACACTTTGAGGTAGTGAAGGAGGGCCCATGGACTGGTAAGAGGGTAACATTTAAACTACCCAGAGGTTGCCAAGGAGGAGTGGAGAAGTAAGAAGCCACCTTACTGGGCAGAACCCATGGAAAGGCAGTATAAGAAGAAGGAATACACTTTCTTTGAGAGGGAACAAGAAAATAGAGAGAGCAGTCAATGTCGCACTTCCCATGGGACCTGTCTGAGGAGGTATGTTGAGACCCTGGCCACCACGTATGGGAAGTGGTTATAGGTTGGATATTTCACAAGGACATGTGGTAAGAGCATCAGAAAGCCCAGTAGTGGGACTGTTGGTTTGGTAAACAAATTATGGAAAACCCTGAGCAATCATTCAAGACATTCAAGGACTATTGGCTCGATTCTCAGCTCTTAGTTAAAGTAGGCACACAGAATGTTAAATAAGTTTTGTTTTGGAAAGTTCCTTTAATAAAACAGTTAAAGCAGAAGATCTATCAGAATTGTCTGTGGAAAAGTCACGGGTACGACAGGGGGAAGGAGGCAGCTGGTATAACCCTCACACCTTGTCACCTTCCTCTGCCCTTGTACCAATGTGTCATCTTTCTTGAAGTGTGGGGTCCAGAACTGGACAAAATGCTCAGGTTAAGACCTAACCAGTGCTGAACAGAAGGGGATGAGCACCTCACAAGATTTGAAAATTATACTTCTATTATCAATGCAGCCTAAAATAACATCTACCTTTTTGTGGCCATATCACACTGTTGCCTCATAGTCAGCTTATGGTCTACAATTCCAAGGTTCTTCTCCCATGTAGTATTGCTGAACCAGGTATCCCCCCATCTCGTAACTGTACATTTCGTTTCTTCTTCCTAAAAAGATAAAAGTTCCCCCCGTACATGCATGCTGCTCGTGTCCGACTCTAGAGGTGTTGCTCATCTCTGTTTCTAAGCCAAAAAACCAGCGTTGTGGAGGTCTGTGGCTATGTGGCAGGCATGGCCAAACACATTTCTGTGCATGGAACACTGTTTTACCTTCCCGCTTTTTACAGTGGTACCTATTTATCTACTTGCATTTACTTGCTTTTGAACTGCTAGGTTGGTAGGAGATCTACACATACTGTAACTGATACACTATGTTACATTATACTACACTTAGCATGAAAAGGTGAGTGAAAATATATTGCTACAAGGAAAGGTTTTAGCTGAAACTACCTCTTTAAGTTCAGTATTTTTCAATGCATAAAACCAGCGGTCCTCAAACTACGGCCCAGGGGCCGGATATGGCCCCCAAGATCCTGAATCTGGCCCAGGGGACCAATTGCAGACCCTCACTCACTCACCCCATGCTTTGAGAGCAAGCAAGCAAGCCGACCTCCGTGGCTGCTTCCATTGCTGAGGTGGGCTATGTTGCTTCCCCCACCCACCACCCAGATGATTGACGGCACCTGCTGCAACCAAGTGGGACACTTTAAAATGGGAGGTCCGTGGCAAGGTTGCCCACTCCCTCCATGGCCCGTGCTCCTCCGCCATTTGTCTTCCTTGTGTGACTGCCACTGCTGTGTTATTATTGTTGTGAGGAAGGAAGGGGGCAGCCAGAGGCAGCACCAGCCAGCTTTCTAAGCAGGAGCAGCCACGGCAGTGGACCGATGGAGGGACGGACAGCGGGTGACCGAGGGGGAAACAGAGTGACTTCCCACCCACCCAGCTCCCTCTGAGCTGCCTCCGTGGAGGAGCGGAGGAGGGAGCACAGCCATGGCAGGAGGTGGAGGCCACCTCCGCCACAGGGTTAGTGACCACTGAGTAGGAGGTGGCGGAGAAAGAAGGGAAGGGAAGGGAAGGGAAGGCCAACGGTAGCCCAGGCCTGGTTCCTCGGAGGCTGGTGGGGCTGCATTTGTCCCCGGTTGGTAACAGGCAGGCCAGCAAGCCAACCGAGCACCGCAACCTGGCTGGGCTCAGCCAGTGAGCAGGCTGTGGTTGGCTTTTGGCAGGCCTTCCTGCCTCCCCTCCCTCCTTCTCAGCCCTTGCTCCCTCCCTCCTTCCCTTGCTTGCAGCACACCAAGCCAGGCCAGGCCAGGAGAGGAGGTAGCTTTCCCTCCAGGGCACAATGAGGGCGTGCTGGTCAGGCGGCTTTCCCTCCAGGGCGCAGTGAAGGTGTGCTGCGTATGATGCCACCAGCCTTGCCGCCCCTGTCACAGCTGCTGTTCCTCAGCCTGAGTGGCTGCCCAAGAGGCAAGGAGAGGCCCGAGTTTGCCTGGGCTGCCACCTTCTCCCTGACACAAAGAAGGAAGGAAGGAAAGCCGCTCCAGCCACTGCCAGCACTGTAGAAGTTGGAGGAGGAGGTACACCAGAGGGATCCCAGTGGTGGCACCTCAGGGGGGCGATCCGGAGCAGGAGGCATCACTGGGGCCTAGAAATGCACCAATCAGTGGCCGATCGTGGGGAGAATCTGCCCTCTTGCCCCTCCCCCCTGTTTTCCATGTCAGCCTTTTTTTGGACTGTGGTCCGGCCCCCAACGGTGTCGGGGGTGTGTGTGGACAAACCCACTGTTTGAAAACTCTGAGGATCCATGCATAAAACTATATTTTTGTCCTAAATTTTTAAACTGAAAATTGAGAGTTGTCTTATCCACAGATGTAAGCTGAGGAGAGAACTGCATGATTGCAAAATTGTAATTTTGGGTTGGAGAAGTGGAGGTTGTCTTATACACGGGGCCCAGAAAAATATGGGTAGTTTGTTTCCTGCTTATTGATGGTGGAGCAGTTATAAAATCTATTGCATCCTGATTTAGGAGCGCCTGAGATGATGAAAATAGAGGTAATAGTGCTAATTATACAGTCCTAATTTATGGGATGGTGGTGGAGTAGTTTTCCTTTGTCAAATATTCACAGTGTCTGGAAATGTATACTGTATCATTAACTCCAAATCAAGCATAATGGAATTATGCCACTGGGAGAACATATGAGAATCTCAGAATACAGTTTCTCCATTGGATGTTAACAAAACATCTCTTGGATTCTCTTCTTGTCAAAATGTTGTTAAGATTAAAGAAACCTGGAACTATTTTAATAACAAAGAGAATTAGTCGATCCCTTCTCCCACATAATTTTTGTTCTTCTTATATATATAGTTATCCTTCAACCACATAATTGTACTATTTTCATTGTTCCTTGACTCTGACTTGTGGTAAAATGTCTTTCTTGTTACTGTTCCTTGTTTTTGTCTAGACTCTTCATTTAAATTACAAGCTTTGTGCAATTTTATTGTTAATAATTTCCCATCATTTCTAAATTGTCTGTATTTTTCTTCTTTTTTGGAAAGATTGTCCTTTTTAACATCTAAACTCTCTGCTTTCTGCTCTCTAATTCCTTGAAGACCGCAATGGCACCCATACTATTAAAATGTTCTCAAGTTGTCTGAAGAAGTGGACCTCTTCACGAAAGCTCACATAAAAGCATAGGAGTTAGTCTTTAAAATGCCAAGTTTTTATCTGTTTTTGTTGTCTCATATGCTAGTGGCAAGTAACTTGGTTACCTCTTCTGAAACTCAAGTAGATAAGAACTTTTGACAATTGCAAAAAATATTTTCCGTTTTCATGGTAAATGTTAACCCAGCTGAAAAGGCAAAGTCTTCCAAATAAAACTGTCATCTTTTATCATCTGTTGCTTTTTATTCATTCCCACTTAAATTCTCTGTTCTCTGCACGTAGTAGAAAAGGCTTTTTCTGAATCACTCTGTTTACTGGCCTTCTTTTTATCTCTCCCGTTAAAAGGCATGCTGTCTCTCCTGCCCTACTCTGTCTGTGCACTCCAAGTTCTCCATCGTGGCCTTCGTGAAGCCACACAGATGGGTTTCCCAGGCGCCCCTGCGTCAGAGGTCGGACTTCCCTAGCAATAGGAAAGTTTGTTAGTCTCCGCCCCTGCACCCTGCGCATGTGCAAGAGTGTTCCCGCCTAAATGCCTCAGTTCCTCTTAACCGCCACGGCTAGAGGTTCTTCTCCGTTGGTCTCCGTGCGTTTTTCATCTTAAACATTTTTCCTTCTCATTGGCTTTGACTCCGGACTGTTTTTTGGCTCATGTCTTTCGCGCCTCCCTTCAAACACTGTTCTATTTGTCGGGCCAAGCTCCTTCATACAGACGGGCACGACCATTGTCTTTTTTGTCTCTGTGAAAACCACCGCACCGAGACTTGCCTGATCTGTAGAGGGTTCAGGTCTCAGGCCCTTAAGAACCGCCACAACCATTTGGTGAATTATCTCCTTGAACACTCTCTTCGTCCACAACCCATGGAACAGAAGACGATCGAGGTATCCCGTAAGTCAGAGGCGTCGGGTTGGGTGGAGAAACCGAAAAAGATCCTGGTTCTGCAAGGTGTGGCGACTTCGAAATCTAAACTGTCCGCCAGCCCGTCCCGTGCTGTGCCCTCAAAGTCTTCTTCGAAACCATTGAAGTCTTCGAACCCGGCCTTAGCACCTCCTAAGCTTGCCATTACCTCGACTTCGACTTCAGCAACAGCTCTCACTTCGTCTTTGGCTTCGCCATCGGTGGTCGTCGAAACTGAGTACTCTGGATCGGCTGCTTCCAAACTACCTCAGACTCCTCAATTGAAGTACCAGCAGTTACTTCTGTCGGATCCATCGGAGTCATCATCCGATGATGACAGAGCCCTACCTCCTAATATTACTTTGATGGGCTCGACTCCCAACATGAACTCCGGGACCTGTCGGTCCGCGACAGAAGGGACCGGTCGGTCCAAAGAGCCTCCATTACGCTCTCCATCCCTGGCTTCCAAGGCGGCCTTGTCTCCAGTTCCACTCCGGGACACTGAATTCAAAGAGCGTGCCTCTTCTTTGTCGCCGACGTTCCCTTTGGGTTCGTCTTCGAAGCCAGAGAAACACCAAAGACGCAAACACGTCCAGCTTCCGCCGACGATTCTGGCTACCGCATTTGGTTTCGAGCCTTCGACCACCGCCTCAGACCAAGTCCGTGGCTGCTGCTGTGGTCCAGGCTTTGACACCCCCTAAGCCTACCAAGGAGGCATCGGATTCAACAGCACCTCCTAAGAAGAAGAGGCGAAAGGAGCACCATTCACAAGCTCCTTCCTTGGCTGTTCCTCTGATTCCTGGCTTTTCCCTCCGATTCGACGGAAAGCAGTGGTCCATCCACACTTCAGACCATGTCAAATCCGACCAGTTGGCTTTGGTCCCTTCTTCTTCGGGTTCAAATCGGGAGGATGAAGACGCTTTGGATGTCGAATCCGTCGCATCCGAAATCTCGGATTCGACATCTTTGCAGCTGGTGACCTCCCCAGATTCTGAGGTTGATGAGAAGTCTCCACCTTCCACCTCGAATTCGATGAGAAATTATGCCAACTTTCTCGTTCGAATGTCTAAGACTATTGACTTACCAGTTCACCAACCTCAACCCAAAAGAGTCTGCCATATCTTTGGCAGAATTGCTAATGATGAGACAGCCCCTGTGCATCTAACGTTGATACCGTCTTTTCTCACCATGGTGGAAGATTCATTCCAAGCCATGTCTTCCTCTACGGTCCCACGCAAGCTTGAAGCACTCTATAGAGTGCATGACGATAAGGCGCCCTACTTAAATAAACATCCAACTCCTAATTCTGTGGTCATGGCATCTTCTCAGGTGCAATCACGTACCAAACAAACCCCAATCCCTCCTTCAAAGGAAGGAAGGAAGTTGGACACAGTTGGCCGGCACCTTTATTCTTTTGCTATCCTCCAACACAAGATTGCCAACTATCAAGGCGCCATGGGGGCCTACCAAAGGGATCTCTTAACCCATCTTCATCCCTTTTTGGAGCTGATTCCGGAAGACAAGCGCTCAGAAGCATCAGCCTTGTATGAGGAGTCTATGGCCCTGGCTGCCCAGCAGATGCGGGCCTTCAAACACTCTTTTGATGCTGCCTCCAGGGTGCTGAATTCCTCTATCGCCCTCCGTAGACACGCTTGGCTAGGCACTACTGGACTTTCTGCTGACCATAAAGCCCAGATCGAATTCTTACCTTTTGATGGATCTGGCTTGTTCAACACTGCAACAGATGATCTTATGGAGGATAGGCATAAAAAGCAGGACACTGCCATGAAGTTAAATGTTATTCCTTCTCGACCGAAGCCCTCCTTTCATTTTCAACTGAGAAGACGCTTCTGGCCTCCTTCTGCACAGTCGTCCTCCAAGCACCAACAACGTGACCGCCCTGCAAGATCTTCTACCTTGTCCAGCTTTGCCTCTAAGTCCAAAAAATCCAAATCTGCTAGCATCTCCTCCAAGCCCAGGGATAGACGGCCGCGAGACGACTATTGACTATCACACCATTCATCTCAATCCCTTTCTCTCCGTTTGGCAAAACATCACATCGGACGAGTGGGTCCTTTCTGTTATTCAAAAGGGTTACCTGTTAGAGTTAAGTTCTCTTCCCCCGTTGTGGAATTTAGTTCGCACCTCTCCATCACCATGCCTTCTGGAAGAGATTACTTCTTTGCTTCAGAAACAGGCCATCAAAATCGTCCCAAGACACCTGGCTCACCACAGGCTCACCAACAGTCCCGAAGAAGGATGGAGGAGTCCGGCCCATTTTGGACCTGCGCTTTCTGAACAAATTCCTAGTATACAAAAAAAATTCTGAATGGTCACCTTGGAGAAAGTCTTACATCTTCTTCGCAGAGGGGACTGGTTTGGACTTGTGGATCTCAAAGATGCATACTTCCACATATCCATCCACCCAGCTCATCGCCACCTGCTTCAATTCGCCATAGGGGAAGACATCTTTCAATATTCCGCCCTGCCATTTGGTTTGGCGACAGCACCAAGAGTCTTCACCAAGTGCATGGCATCAGTGGCAGCCTACCTCCGCACACTAGGAATAGTTGTCTTCCCCTATCTCGACGACTGGTTGATCGTCACAGACTCTCAGGACAAGGCACGTCAAGACATCGCCACCATCCTCGACACCTTAGAGTCATTAGGGCTGCAGGTCAATTACGGGAAGTCGCATCTCGAACCCTCTCCAGTGGTAAACTTCATCGGTGCCATTCTGGACTCTACCAGAGCCATGGCCTTTCCACCAAAGACCAGAATTGCGGAAATTTTCCATCTGATTCAGCAGTTCCAAGCGCATCACGTCATCCCAGCAGTAGAGGCCCAAAGACTTTAGGTTTCATGGCCTCCACGACCTCCGTCTTGGTTCACGCGAGGCTTTGACTCAGACCTCTCCAGGCCTGGCTCCTCCACCAATTCAACCCTCTTCGGGACCCTCCCAACAAACTCCTCACCATCCCGCCGGACTTACCTCGTCAACTTTGCTGGTGGTCTTCCCGACCCAACATCCTCTCTGGACATCCCTTCAGGAATCCATTTCCCACCATACAAGTAACGACAGATGCCAGCAACACGGGTTGGGGTGCTGTTTGCCTCTCACACTCCATCCACGATACCGGGACTCCACAGGAGCAACAGCTCCACATCAACGAATTGGAGCTGCTGGCGATCTTCAAGGCATTCCGGGCGTTCATCCGACACCTCTCCGGCAATGTAGTACTGGCAGTGACCGACAACACAACCACCATGTACTACATCAACAAACAGGGCGGAACCCACTCACAGCGTCTTCTGCAGCTAACGATCCGCTTCTGGAATTGGTGCATTTCCAACAACATCCACCCGATTGCGATGCACTTGCCTGGAGAGGAGAACTCCGACGCCGATGACCTCAGCCGACGACTTCAGGTGACTCACGAGTGGGAACTGCATCCCAGGACTTTCAGCCTCCTCTGCAACAAGTGGAGCTCTCCTTGTGTAGACCTTTTCACCTCCCACTCCAACACCAAGTGCCAGGCGTATTGCTCCAGGGCAGGGAAGGGACGGCACTCGTTGGGGGAACGCACTCCTCCTCCCGTGGTCAAACGACCTCCTTTATGCCTTCCCCCCTGTTCCTCTGATTCACAGAGTGGTCATAAAGACCCTTCAGGAGAGGCCCAACCTCATACTAATAGCTCCTTGGTGGCCTCGACAACCCTGGTTTGTGTCCCTTCTCCAAATGTCCTCAGACTATCTCCGCCTAGCCCAGTTTCCAGAGCTTCTTTCACTGGACAATGGCCAAGTTCTTCACCCAGACCTGAATCGCCTCCAGCTCACGGCCTGGAGGATTCTGCCGTAATTGAAGCTATCATTGCTTCTTGCCGCAAGCCTTCCACTGACAGGAAGTACACCTATAAGTGGAAAAGGTTCACTCTGTTTGCGGCTGATAAGGGATTTGACCCGGTCAATCCTCCTCTTACCTGGGTCTTGCAATATCTTCTTCATTTGAAACATTCAGGACTTACATCGGCTTCTCTTCGAGTTCACCTCTCAGCTATTGTGGCTCACCAGCCACAGTTTTCAGAAGCAGCTGCTTTCTTCAGGCATCCTAGAATGAAGCGGTTTCTCAAGGGCCTTAAACACACTGGTCGACACCTGATACCTTCGTGACCCACTACAGAGTGGATGCCCGCATGAGGTTGGCCACTTCCTTTGGGAGAGCAGTGCTTTCCTTTGTGACGGCGTGACTACCCTCCTGCCAGTGAGTACTGCTTGCAATCACCCATCTGTGTGGCTTCACGAAGGCCACAATGGAGAAGAACCAGTTACTTACCTGTAAAGGTGGTTATTCGAGTGGACCTTTGTGAAGCCACACAGCACCCGCCCGTCTCCCCTCGGACCATCACGCCCTGACTGGTACATCCATTACCTGTCATCCTGGCAGTCAAGAGGAACTGAGGCGTTTAGGCGGGAACTCCCTCGCACATGTGCAGGGTGCGGGGGCGGAGACTAACGAACTTTCCTATTGCTAGGGAAGTCCGACCTCTGGCGCAGGGGCGCCTGGGAAACCCATCTGTGTGGCTTCACAAAGGTCCACTCGAAGAACCACCTTTACAGGTAAGTAACTGGTTCTTTTCATTTCTGTGTTAGCCCCTTCTGCGTTTCCCTGTCAGCAGGACTTTCTGCCACCCTATTTCTGTTTGTGGATCTAGCATCTTCGTCTCTCTGATGGATAAATCACAATAAACCCACCAAATATGGACTACTAAAAGGCAGAGTTTTATTGGTTGCAGAAGCATACCCCTGTCACAACACAGAGCGAGGACCAGAATATTAGACAGCCAACATGTCAGTCCAGCAAGCAAGGTGGCTGCAGGACACCTGCTAGGAATAGGCTCCCATGAATAGGAATGGGAGACCACACAGGCATATGACCACACAGAGGTTTCCCAGTCATGTGGGAAGGGGCTGCGCCTTCACCCTGTAAGTGGGATATGGCCAGACCGTGGTCCACAAGGGAATCCAATACGATGTGGGCAGGGTACAGTGACCCTCTCAGCTTATTTCAGAATTTCAACCAGAGCAACAAGCCCCCATCCACCTGTGTCTGAGAAAAGGAGAAGATTACACAGAAGATGATTAAGAAACCAAAATAGTAAGTTATTTTCCAAATTATATCCCACTGGAAGGGGTGAATGGGAAAGTCCAGAAGACTGTCTGGCAAAGACGGGATCAGGATGTTTAAATACCTCCCTGGCAGACCTGGGATATAGGACCCATTCCTATATGTTGGTCCCAGCCAGTCAAGAGGACCAGCCCAGTAATGAATGTGCAGCCATACCTCCTGAAGAAACCTCCCAGTAGCACTGCTTGAAGGAGGTACATTGACACTTCCTGCATCAGTTGCATGGCTGTCAGGAAAAGGAGCACTGCTTCACCATTCTCCCCAACAGGAGAGGCAAAGGCAGTGCAAGGCACAAAAAGGCTGTTCCACTTAAGCCACCCTCTTCAGTCCACTATTTTGCTCTGTTACCCATCTCTGGGTTTCCCTGCAGGCTGTTTCCTGTTACCCTTGTGGTCTCTCTTCATCCACCCACTCCCTCAACTCTATTCCTCCTTGTTAACCTCCGTGGCGACAACACGCGAGGCTCTCTGTCTCTTGGCCTTCACACCAAATGTAACTAGGTCATGCATTGTGGCTGCCTCCGGCAGGATGGAAAAACATTGCTAACTCTCCTGTGGTTCTCTGAAAGCTGGGGGAGCAGAAGTAATGCAGAGCCTAAAAAGAGGCGTTCTCCCTTTCCCACTTTTGCTTGGCCACAGGGGTTGGTCTTCCAGCTGTTAGGAACTGAAGATTCCTCTTTATGGTGGCAATTTTTTGTAATTAAAATTTTCCCCCTCCCATACCAAAGTTCCCCTGGGTTGCTGATGATGGAAGGAGTTACGCAGGGCCCACGGGGCTAGGGAATAGAGGAAGAAAGGCATAATTTCCAAAAAAATTGCCTTGGGTGGTGATGTCATTAGCTGTATGCTGCTGAATTAACACCAACAGCATGTAAATTCTATGCTTTTAATCTAGTTGTGTTAGAGTCTATGAATTTATCTATGTTTTAAGTGGATTTTTCAGTCTTTTTTAACCATGTGAAATCCATTTTTGGAAGATAGCTGGGACACAAGTCCAATAAATCAATTATGAAAACCTGGTAAAGCTCCAGGTCTGTCCCCGGCACCAAATGACTGCTATGTTAAGGGATAAGCAGAGAGGAAAGAACTGCTGGCTTCATTTGCCTGTTTCTTAGGCAAATTTCTGTAATTACAGTAACCCTTACTGGCTACTACAGAGCACTTTTCTGCCTATAGAGCATGTTCCTTAATCATAAATGGTGGACAACAGGTTGTCATTACTCAGTACAGTAGGTCCCGGTATCCGCTGGGGATTGGTTCCAGGCCTACCCGTGGATAATGAAATCTGTGGATAAGAGAGAACGCCAAAACCTCCCCCAAAACTGCTGTTTCAAGACAGTACCTTGCTTTCTGGCTGCAGTTTTGAGACAGTAGCTTGCTTTCTGGCTGCTGTCTGTGACAGTAGCTTGCTTTGTGGCTGCTGAATTATTTATTTATTTTTTATGCAAACCATGGATAATTGAATCAGTGGATAATGACTCAGTGGATATGGGGTTCTACTGTAATTCCCCACAAATGGAAGAAAACACAGTACAGTTTTATGGCCTTCCTTTGTGTTTTAACACATATAGCCAAAATTCTGTTGCTTCTGTAAACTACAGTTAAGAGTTGGCACATTTGAATCAATAGATTTCAGGAAAAAGTTGTTTTACCAAATCCCCATTTATTCAAAGCACTAAGCACAGGCAGGCAGGTAATGCCACTGTCTTGAAAAATAACCCACTGTAAAGATCCATTTCCTCCTCCTCCTCCTCCCACCATTTAAGCTAATTACACAGTGCTGGGATTCAAAGCACTAAGCACAAGTACTTTGGCCATTATTATCACCAAGATCCATTTCATTTCCCCTCTATTTAAGTTTATAACTTAAATATGTTACTATTTGAGAAATATGCACAGTGGTTACTATTTGAGAAATATGCACAGTGATATCTTGGTTTAAGATTGTTTTGCAAGACAAGCAAACATTTCTTCTAAATTCTGGCTTGATCAACAAGCAATGTCTTGCAATAGAAGCACTGAAGCAGGTCACATGATAACAAGTGAGCCAATGGTAGCTCTCTTGCTCCCTCCCTGCTGGATTGTGGGTGATTTTCTGAAACATTCTGTCTCAGGCAGTCTCTAAAGCAGAGGGAGGAGAGAGGAATAGAAGTCTCCCTTGCACCATCCAGGAACTTTGTGAAAGGGAGGGCAGGGTAGGGTTTTATTTTTCGTTATATATATTTTATTTTATTTGTTTTCAGCATCCTTTCTTATTTTTCAAAGCACTGCGCCATGGGGGAGCCAGCACCTGGGTTCCTTGGTTGTCTCCATATCCATGGAGTTTTCTTGGTAGGAATACCAGGCGCCTACAGCACCTGGTATTCCTTGGTTGTCTCCCATCCAAGTACTAACCAGGGCCGACCCTGCTTAGCTTCCGAAATCAGGCGAGATCGGATATGCTTAGGGCATCTAGGCAGCTCAGTCAAGTGTGTATATGGCTACAAATTGCACTTTATTATTGTCACATTAAAAACACAGAGTAAAATCCAGTTTTTGGTCCCAAGCAGAGCAGATTCCACAGCCAGTTACCTAAACCATGATGTGGACTTCTAGCCAACTTCTTTGGTGAGGTTTGGCATTTTGTGTGTACAGTATGTGGGGTCTTCTGAGTTTCCATTATTTCTTATGGGAAATTTTGGGTTGAAATAAGAGTGTTTTGGTTTACAGGAATGTTTCTGGAACAAATCATACTCATAAACCAAGGTATTTAAAGAAAATACTTCTTTAAAATACATAATGCTGTACTGCTAGTGCATAAAGAATCCTATTACATAACTGTATGCATAGTATTTAGACCAAGTTATGAAAATAGTATATAGTATGTTTCAAAATCATGATTCTATGATTTACATGGTTCCTGAAAAAGCAATCTGTTTATGCTATACAGCGTGCTACGTATTTCAGCTTATTAGGAATCATTTCTTGGTTATATTTCATATCTGAACAAGTTTCTACTGACTTAGCAAGAGAAAGTGGACGATAATTTTACAAACACTCATTTTCCAGTTTGCACATATTCTTTGGTTCGAGTGGAGTAAATTGAAAACAGCAGGACTGGACTACCCCTGAGAAGTCTGTTCTGTGTGAATTTAGATGATCAAGTTTTCTGAGCAAGTACGTCATCAAGAAAAAGCATATAAGTAGCATCTTTAAATGGACATGTTAAGTAAATGACATAAAATAGCATGCAAACAAAAATTAATTCTTATTGAAAACAAAGAAATTTAGCATTTTTTGTGCACTGGCCTGCTTCATTAATGTTTGTGCGCAATGAAGTGCACATTTAAAGCAATTTCTGATTATACCAGCAAGTCAATGCACAGTGACAAAAACACAGTGGAAAGTAGTGGGAATCATATCATTGTAGCATCTGGTCATAAGTGTTTGCCAGTACATACTCATTTCAAACTGTGAGTACATGCGTTGAATCACATTTTTCTAGTGACAGCATTAACTTTTATATTATAAATCAAGAAGTACCACTGTTCTAATGGTTGCAGAAGCTTATCAGAAGAAAATTTAGGACCTGAGCTGAAGGGAATAGTATAACATGATATCAAAGATGGCTACGCTTATGTTCCTTAGAACAGCTATGCAGGGAATTATGTATGTGAGAAAGAATGCATTTTTGACAGAGCTATTCCCATGGGAAGACGCGCTTGAGAAGCCTTAAATGTATCTAGATAGTACGCTGCCTGCCAGTTTTCCTTCCCTGCTAGACACAACTGATAAGGTAGCACAAAGGCTTTCCTGTAAGCAAAGGCACCTCGTACGCACACTCCACCCTCATGAATAGCATGCATTTGGCTCGAGATCGGGATGGGTATGGGAGGGGTGGAGTGAGGAGAAGACTACAAAACATGTATGCACTCTGGGTTCGGAGCCAAATCATTATACTTACAGCATAACATTCATTCACTTCTAGCTGATAATTAATGGGTCTCTGCTGGGATTCTCAAGTACACACCAAGTTAGCAGTTCTTCACAAGAATTGCAGCATGGACTCATGAACTGCCTTCTAGAAGCATTTCCCCTAAGAAAAACGGAAACTTACCTGAATTTGTTCTGGGGACCCAGTTTTCATTATTTCCTATGGAGATATTTGCTTTCGCAGGGAACCGCAGGGGCCTCTGAAGCTCACCCTGGGCTCATTGCTGCCTGGGGCATGCTGCAGAGGCCATGGATGGGGGGCACCTGGCCCATGGCAAGCTCCAGAGGCTGCAGACAGGCGGTGCAGGGCCCAGGGTGAGCTCAAGAGGCTGTGGATGGACAGCGCTGGGCCCGTGGTGAGCTCTGGAGAATACTCCCGGTCAGCGCTGGGGCTGGCACAGGCCCACTGAACGCCCCACTCCACTTGTCTTTGGGTGAAGCATTTACCTCTCTTGTAAGGTTGGAGCAAGAAAACCTAAAGCAAGGCTTTTATATCTGCAAAACAGGAAAATAATTTTTGGCATCACACTAGGTTAAAAAGCCAAATGAAGGCAAAGTGTTCTGCTTATATAATGCCCCATAAGTGCTTCAAGCACTCTCTGGGTGGTTTACAATTTATTTATGCAGGCTATGCATTGCCCCCCACCCTGGAGGGCTAGAAGGCTGAGTCAGCTCCCTGGAGTTGAACCCCAATTCATGAGCACAGTTTTAGCTGCAGTACCACTGTTTTAACCACTGCACCATGACACTTTTTAATATAAGCAAAACACTTTGTTGCTAAAAACACTGCTTGCAAATAAGTATTTTAATAGAAATTCAGAAATATGTTGAGCACACAAAATAGCATAAGCTTGCTTATATATTAAGTTTCTTCATATTTAAATGAGTGGCTGATTGAACAAGTTTACAGTTCTTCCCAGAGTTTCTAAACATTTCACATATTATGTCTTACCAATCACTCTGTCAAAGGTGCCCCACCATAAAAAATGAAATCCCATTTCCCCCAGAACTGCCTCTCTTGTATCAAATAGCTTGACCTGTTTTATAATATCAACTTATTAAATTAGCATATTACTTCCAAAGTCTAATATAGATAGTTATTTTTAAGTTACATCACACCAAATCAATAATAATAATAATAATAATAATAATAATATAATAATAATAATAATAATAATAATAATAATAATAATAATAATAATAATAATAATAATAATAATAATAATAATAATAAATTGACTCTAGCAACATATCCAATTAGAGTGGCTGTGCAAAATCTCTTCTTAAAAAGTCAGTCAGAAATCACCAGGATGATGTCAATCCAGCCCCAGCCGTTTGATCATATTATTTTATAGTGGTTTCTACTTGTTCTTTCTTTAAAGGGAGGTACTTAATGACCCTGCTAGCTGGACAGCTCAATGTGCTAAATATCTAGCCGAGGAACCAGAGGTTGGGGGTTTGATTCCCCCCACCTCTGCCGTGGCAAGCGGTGCAATCCCAGGATACCCCCAGAAGAAGGGAATGTAAATCATTTTGGGGTACTCTCTACTAGGAGACCCTGGAAAGTGTCACCAGGGAACTGACTTGACAGCACACAATTAATCGATTTCTTGCAGATAAGCGATTATGACCAATTATTATGACTATAATTATGATCATCCTCTTTTATCTTCTTTTGTCTCATTAACAGAATAGGCAAATCCATATCTTTTTATTTCTTTAATTAAACTAGCATTCTGGCACAAAATCTTGAAATATTTATTTATTTATTTTAGAGGTTTTTTTTTACTCTGCCTTTCTCCTTGGAAAAAGGACCCAAGGCGGCTTACAATCATGAGGGACAATATACATTAAGACATATTCAAGCTTAAGAATAGGGAATTAGAAAAGGCATCTTACAACACTGAAAGGCAACATTGAAATTAAAAAGAGCACATGAACAGTTAAGTGAAAAAAAATCCATAATGAGGGATGGAAACTCACATGGAAAATGCAGGTGTACTTATGAAGTCAGTCAATGCAGTCATATATGGTATGAAGGAACTGATTTTTTGTTGTTATGAAATAGGAAATAGAGTATTTGAAAAGCATAACGATCAAAGCTGGGGCCTGGTCATGAGGTTTAAATAATCTGTCTTTGTTGAGAGAAAACATGCTAGAATTATGTATTTCTTTTCAGCTTTGCAGACATTTTGTATGACAAAAGAAGAGGCTTTGTAGAAGGGCTGCATTACGTGTTGATATCTGAACACCGTTTGTGCTTCTTCTTTCTTTACTTTTTTTTAATTGATTGGCTTTGCATATGTGGATGGGTCATAGGAACACAATAATTACTTACATTTCTACATTTAGGGCCTTTTCACACGACCCCTAAGATCCTCTGGCCCCTTAAATTCGGACCAGAGATCTTGGGGGTTCGTTGCTCTTCCTTCCTTCCCACCACTCCGCACTTCCTTGCTTCTGTGTGCGTGAGGGGAGGGAGGGGGAAAAAGCCTTAAAAAGGGACAAAAGAATAAAGCCTTACCTCCGGTGCCGGTGGAAGTTGCTTCGAGCCCCGGTCACTTCCTGGTTCCTCTTAAAGGGGCGGGAGGCAAAAAAACAACAAAAAGAAGCGAGGAGAGCCCGGTACTCTCCGCATCAAAATTTTTCAATCTCCCAGAGCAGGTACTTGAAAGCTGTGCTGGGTCGCACCTAGGTGGGCAGGGTCGCACTTAATTTTCTGTTAGCTCCGGAGCTGGTGGAGAAACATTTTTAAGCTCCGGAGCTGGGAGCCATTTGCAGCGGAGTTTAGGGGTTGTGTATAAACACCCTAAGTGGCACAAGAAAGGTATTGCCCAACCATGAGCACTGAGTCTTGGCCAAGTTGTTTAGAGTCTCTTGTCGGTACTTCTTATAATAATTTTTCCTATGTCTGTACCCATGTTGATGTCCACACTGCAATTCAGGATATTTTCAATTTTTTCTGGCAATGAGGATTGTATACAAAAAACATTGATCTCAGCAGTATCCACAGCATTAATCAGTAAGAATGCCATGCATTTCTGTGTTAATTATCTCCTGTGTACATAAAAGAAGAATGCTTTTGTTGTTTTATTGGTTCCCTTCTATAAACCAACCCAAAGTGATATGAAAAGTCAAATGTCTAGTATCACATTATGACTCAAGATAAAACTTCTGAGTTTAAATAGAAAGGGGAAAAATGTTAGAATTCATTTGTATGGATGTGGAAAAAGAGAAGCAGTGAAACTCTTACAGATGCCTTCTTTGACACCAAAAGAAAATGAACTGCATTCCTGAGAAATAGCTCAGTTCTAAAGCTCATCATATTTCTTGGATGACAATAATGTTAGTGTCAAATTGAACAGTTAGCTGTTATCTGTTCCATAAAGGCAAGAACACATAGCACAAAATACTGGTATCTGAATAAAGTGTTTTAAATTGTGCAATCTCTTTTGAAAGAAAACTTGGTTGTGTTTTGTTACACACAATGTTGAGAGGAATGCTGATACTCAACTGAAGCAAGATCCTTTGGCTGTAGTGTGAATACTCGCTAGTATTAAGGCACATGAATCATTCAAAAGGCAGTTCAGTTCTCCTTTGATAATAGAAACTACAATTGTAAAGATTTCCTCCAACCGTTGAACTTCTATTTGGCAAAACAAAGGTTTTGCCCCTTCCTTGGCAGCCAGCCAGTTATTTTAGGTCTAGCCAAACACAACAAATATTTGCTTGTTGGCAGGGGGTGGGCTGAGCTGGCGTCTGTTGGAAAGCAGTGTCACAGGGGGCTTTTACACGACCTCTAAAATCCGCCTGCAACTTAAATTCGGACCAGAGATCATGGGGGTTTGTCCCTCTTCCTGTATTCCCACCCTTCCGACCTCCATTGGTCCTGTCTGCAGCGAGGGGAGGTAGGAAAAAAAGAGAGAAAAGCTCACCTTCGCTCACCAACGCCTGCCGTTGGAGCAGTCCCAAGCAGCCCGGAGGGATTCCTGTCTCTTAAAGGGGCAGCGGGGACAAAAAACAAACAAACAGAAGGCTCCCAGCCTGGCATCCAAAGCTTTACAATCCTGCACCGGAAGATATTTTTTACCTCTGAAGACCAGGTACTTGAAAAGTGTGCTGGCGCACGCTTAGGTAGGCATAGTCATACTTTATTTTGTTTAAAGTCCACAGCTGGTGGGGAAACAATTTTAAGCTCCGGATCTGGGAGCCCTTTGCCTTGGATTTTAGGGGGCATGTAAAAGCACCCACAGTCTGGGAGCAGACAGGGAGAAGGCTTTTTGTCACTGAGGTGGGCCCCATCATTAGCTCCACTGAGGTGGCAATCTCAAGTGTCCGAGTGCCCAAAGCAATGAACCCGAGAGCTGCACCATTTGCAGCCATTACCCGGGAGGTGCCACCAGATAGAGGCAGAAGGCTCCTCCTCCTCCTTGCCATTGCATGGTGTGCAGAGCGTGCCGTCATGACCACCAGTACTGCTGCCGCTATTACCAAGAGGGCTGTTGCTGTTCTTTCTATTTTGCATCTTCAAGCTGCCTCTAAAAACCAGCAGTATTTCCTGCTCACTTTTCAAAATCGCGAAGGAGAGTGGAGAAGAAAGGTGTCCTTCTTGGTGTTTGCTTTACCCCCCTTCTCCCACCTGTTTTCTGGTGGCTTTGAGAAACTTTTACCACTGTTGCTCCCTAGCAGAAGTGGCCAGATGGAATGGAGCAGTTTGGGTTCTGCTGCCCGTCACTCCTCCTCACCTCCCAATAGTTTATGTGTTTCATAACCATTGTGGTTGTTGCTTCTGTGGCAACAAAAGAGATCTTGCTGTCTCCATACTGAATAGAACAATCAAGGCCTCCTGGTAGTCACTCCTCCTTATGTGGGGGTACCACAAAACAGTTGACAGGAGAACAAGCAGGTTGTCACTGGGCTGAGGTCACACCATGACTGTTGTCATAGAATCATAGAACAATGAAGTTGGAAGGGCCCTACAAGGCCTTTGAGTCCCATCCCATGCTTAATGCAGGAGTTAGAACATAAGAACATAAGAACATAAGAAGAGCCATGCTGGATCAGGCCAAAGGCCCATCTAGTCCAGCTTCCTGTATCTCACAGCGGCCCCACCAGATGCGTTTGGGAGCGCATGAGACTAGATATCTGTCTCCTGATACCACTCCCCTGCATCTGGCCCTTGAAGTACCCTGGTTTAAAGCCTAGAGATTACACATCTCCATCATGGTTTGTAACCCGTGATGGACTTTTCCTCTAGGAATCTGTCCAATCCCCTTTTGAAGGCATCCAGGCCAGATGCCATCACCACATCCTGTGGCAGGGAGTTCCATAGACTTACAACGCGCTGGGTGAAAAAATATTTTCTTTTGTCAGTTCTTACTCTCCCAGCACTCAATTTGAGTGTATGTCCCTAGTTCTGGTATTTTGAGAGAGGGAGAAGAGCTTCCTCTCTATCCACTTTACTCATACCCTGCATTATTTTGTATGTCTCAATCATATCCCCCTCAAGCGCCTTTTTCCAGACTGAAGAGGCCCAATTGTTTTAGCCTTTCTTCATAAGGGAGGTGCCCCAGCCCAGTAATCATTTTAGTCGCTCTCTTCTGCACCTTTTCCAGTTCCACTATGTCTTTCTTGAGATGCGGTGACCAGAATTGTATACAATACTCCAGGTGCGGCCTTACTATTGTTTTGTATAACGGCATTATAATGTTGGCTGTTTTATTTTCAATCCCCTTTTTGATAATCCCTAGCATGGAATTGGCCTTCTTCACTGCTGCCACACATTGGGGAGACACCTTCATGGAGCTGTCCACCAACACACCAAGATCTCTTTCCTGATCCGTCACGGATAACTCAGAGCCCATGAGTTGATAGATGAAGTTTGGATTTTTTTTGCCCCAATATGCATTACTTTACATTTGGTTACATTAAAACGCATTTGCCATTTCTCAGCCCACTCCCCCAGTTTGGAGAGATCCTTCTGGAGCTCTTCACAATCTTCTCTGGTTTTTACCACATGGAAAAGTTTTGTGTCATCTGCAAACTTGGCCACCACACTGTTTATCCCTGTCTCCAGGTCATTTATGAACAGATTGAAAAGCACCGGTCCCAGGACCGAGCCCTGGGGCACACCACTTTTCACTTCTCTCCATTGTGAAAATTTCCCATTGACACCTACTCTTTGTTTCCGGGATCTCAACCAGTTTTCAATCCATAAGAGGACCTGCCCTCTTATCCCCTGAGAGTGCAATTTTCTCAGCAGCCTTTGGTGAGGGACTGTGTCAAAAGCCTTTTGAAAATCCAGATAGACTATATCCACCGGTTCACCCAAATCCACGTGCCTGTTGACCTTTTCAAAAAATTCTAAAAGGTTTGTAAGACAAGATTTACCCTTACAGAAGCCATGCTGATTTTCTCTCAGCAAGGTTTGTTCTTTTATGTGTTTTAAGATTTTCTCTTGGATGAGGCCTTCCACCATCTTCCCTGGGACAGATGTAAGGCTAACCGGCCTGTAGTTTCCTGGGTCCCCCCTCCTTCCTTTTTAAAAATTGGTGTGACATCCGCTATCCTCCAGTCCTCCGGCACTGTGGCCGTTTGAAGAGACAAGTTGCATATTACCGTTAAGAGATCTGCAATTTCATTTCTCAGTTCCCTAATAACCCTTGGGTGTATGCCATCTGGGCCCGGTGACTTGTTAATCCTCAATTTATCAATTAGTCCTAAAACCTCCTCTCTTTTAACCTGTATTTGATTTAATTCTTTAGTCAAGAGGGGCGGCTCAGGCAGCGGAATCCGCTCAAGGTCCTCTGTCGTGAAGACAGACGCAAAGAACTCGTTCAATTTCTCTGCAATGTCCAAGTCCTCCTTAACCTCCCCTTTTCCTCTCTCACCATCCAGAGGCCCAATTGGTTCTCTGGCAGGTTTTCTACTTCTAACATATTTAAAGAAGCTTTTATTATTACCCTTTATATTGCTAGCCATGCGTTCTTCAAAGTCTTTCTTTGCCTCCCTTATCATCTTTTTACATTTCTTTTGCCAGAGTTTGTGTTCCTTTTTATTTTCCTCATTTGGGGAGGATTTCCATTTACAGAAGGACCTCTCCTTGTGCTTTAGAGCCTCTCTAACTCCACTCGTTAACCATGCCGGTGTCCTCTTGGACTTAAATGAGCTCTTCTTTCTTTGTGGTATGCACTTGTGCTGGGCCTCTATTATTGTTGTTTTAAACAGGCTCCATGCACTCTGAAGAGATTGGATTCTTCTAACCCTCCCCTTCAGTTTCTCTCTAACTAGTTTCCTCATCTGAGGGAAGTTTGCCCTTGAAAATCAAGGGTTTTTATGTCTGATTTGGTTGACACTCTTCCTCCGACATGCATGGCAAAGGTAATTGCAGCATGGTCACTGTTCCCCAGAGGCTCAGTGACATTCACATCCCTGACGAGGTCCTGAGTATCACACAATATTAGATCTAGAGTTGCCTGTTCTCGGGTGGGCTCCATGACAAGTTGCTCTAAGGCACAGTCATTCAGCAAGTCGAGAAACCCAGTTTCTCTTTCTTGCCCGGAGCTCGCATTGGCCCAGTCAATGTGGGGATAATTAAAGTCCCCCATGATTACTATCCTATCCCTCTTAGCCACCTCCATGATTTCTCTCCTCATTTCAAGGTCCCCCTCAAGTTTTTGATCTGGTGGACGATAGAATACTCCAACTATCACATCACTCTTTGGACCTGGTAGTTTAACCCACAGTGATTCTATGGCGGAGTCAGACCCTCTGTCAATCTCCATTCTGCTGGATTTTATGCCTTCTTTGACATAGATGGCCACTCCTCCTCCAACCCGCCCCTCTCTATCCCTTCTATAGAGTTTATAGCCTGGGATTGCTGTGTCCCACTGGTTCTCCACATTCCACCAGGTTTCTGTTATGGCTATTATATCAATGTTATCCCTAGCCGCCAGATGTTCAAGTTCTCCCATCTTTGCTCGGAGGCTTCGAGCATTGGCGTAGAAGCACTTGTACAGTGGGTCCCGCAAGAGCTGCTGCCTTGTTCTTCTCCCCCCACAGCTTTTATTTTCAGTAGACGAACTGTCACATTCCGCTATTCTGCCAGTGTTAATACTTGCTATGTCATCTCTATGTGATTCTCTACCCTCTCCAACCTCATTCCCGAGGATGAGGTGTTCCAACCGGATGCCACACAGCTCCTGTCGGCTTTCCCCAGTTATCAGTTTAAAAGCTGCTCTGCTGCCTTTTTGAGGTTGAGTGCCAGCAATCTGGTCCCATCATGATTCAAGTGCAACCCATCCCTCCTGAAGAGGTTTGGCTTGTCCCAAAATGTTCTCCAGTTCCTGACAAATCTAAAGCCCTCCTCTCGACACCATCGCCTCATCCACGCATTGAGGCTTCTGAGTTCTGCCTGCCTGGCGGGACCTGCACGAGGAACAGGTAGCACTTGAAAATGCTACCTTGGAAGCCCGGGACTTCAATCTTCTACCTAGCAACCTGAATTTGGCTTCCAAGACTGACCGCTTGGCCTTCCCGACATCATTGGTACCGACGTGTACCATGACCACTGGCTCCTTCCCAGTTCTCTCTAACAAGCTATCTATATTTCTGGTGATGTCTGCAACCTTTGCACCCGGCAGGCAAGTGACCATCCGGTTATCATGCTCCTCACAAATCCATCCCTCCGTATTTCTAATGATAGAATCCCCTAGCACAATGAGCTTCTCTCCTGCAGCCTGTTCATCAACATGTACCTGATCTTGTATCTCATCAATAGTGATGAGGGAGAGATCCTCCGGCGGAACCACTTCTTCCTCTATGTGTGCCTCATGAGGTGTGCTGAGGGAAAGAGCTTCAAATTGATTGTGCAAGATGAGACTCTCTGAGAGATGCCTTGGCCTTCTACTCCTTTGAGTCACATTCCTCCACCCATCCACCTCCTGAGTTGGGGGAGTGACTTCCTCCTCTGAAGTGTGCCCTGTCTCTTCTTGGACCTGGATAGTCTGTTCCGCTCTGTCCAGGAACTGCTCAAGCTCCTTAATATGTTGCTGGTCCACTATGAGCCTCTAGCTGCTGGACCTTCTCTTCCAATAGCGCTACCAGCTTGCACTTGCAGCAGATGTAGTTCTGCACACGCTCTGTCAAGATAACAAACATGGCACAAGTACTGCAGGTAACTACAGCTGCTCCCTGCAACTCCATTTTAACTATTACAATAAAATGTATTCAAGGTCTCAAAAATGTAAACTTGCACTTTTTTTTTTTTTTTAATCTAGTAAGACTCTTTACTTCTTTTATTGTTTAGTCAAAATCTAACAGTGTAGGGGCCGCTAAAGCACCTCTACTCCAACTACAAGCACGTCAGGAAGTGTAGGACCTCCTGAGGAGTTGCTTGGCTTGGGAACTCAATTAAACCCAGATTTTTTTTATTTTTTTTTTAGTTTGCACGCGCCGTAAAGGCGTGTGCTGCTGGTAGCAGCTATTTAAAGCTAAAACTCCGCCCCTTGCTCCTGCAAAAGAAGAAGTTAGCTCTGCCCTTTGTTCTGTGCTCCTCTGACCAGCTCCTTCCTCTCTGCTGCTCTGCCAGAAGAGGACTGAGAGACTGCTGGTAGCAGCTATTTAAAGCTAAAACTCCGCCCCTTGCTCCTGCAAAAGAAGAAGTTAGCTCTGCCCTTTGTTCTGTGCTCCTCTGACCAGCTCCTTCCTCTCTGCTGCTCTGCCAGAAGAGGACTTAGAGACCGCTGGTAGCAGCTATTTAAAGCTAAAACTCCGCCCCTTGCTCCTGCAAAAAGAAGAAGTTAGCTCTGCCCTTTGTTCTGTGCTCCTCTGACCAGCTCCTTCCTCTCTGCTGCTCTGCCAGAAGAGGACTGAGAGACCGCTGGTAGCAGCTATTTAAAGCTAAAACTCCGCCCCTTGCTCCTGCAAAAAGAAGAAGTTAGCTCTGCCCTTTGTTCTGTGCTCCTCTGACCAGCTCCTTCCTCTCTGCTGCTCTGCCAGAAGAGGACTGAGAGACCGCTGGTAGCAGCTATTTAAAGCTAAAACTCCGCCCCTTGCTCCTGCAAAAAGAAGAAGTTAGCTCTGCCCTTTGTTCTGTGCTCCTCTGACCAGCTCCTTCCTCTCTGCTGCTCTGCCAGAAGAGGAATTTTCTATTTTCTCTATTGGCTTCCATGTTTGCTTTACGAGAACCACACAGGCCAATTTAACCCATGTCCACCGTCAGTATGATGTATGACTACTGCAAGTTCTCGCTGCCTTCAGGATCTGGGGAAAATATTTGGTGTAGATTTCAAATTTCCTTTTTACTAATGTAAACAGTAATATGAGAGGTTGAGTCTGTTACTCCTGCTGCAATACCGCTATATTTTGAACACATTCCTATGATTAACTGGTGTATTTCTATTAATACTCATATAATGTATTGTGATGTAATACTTTTCAAAAATGTTACTGCATTTAGCACTATCCCTCATTGTCCTATGTTAATCATAGATTGAAGAAAGTATGCTTTGGCCTCCAGTAATTTATATATATTGTATACAGATTAACACAGCTGTCTTTCTGGGATCTGCTGATCTAGTGGAACAGAAATATTTATATTGGCTATAGGGTACTCATTACTGAATGGAAAACCACTAGACTAGGAAGGGGCAGTTAATTACCAGCTTTATTTATTTATTTATTTATTTATTTATTTATTTATTTATTTATTTATTTATTTATATACTGCGCCAATTTCCCAGAGGGAACTCTGGGCGGTTCACATAAAAACACAAGAAATCCATGAGATAATAATAGTAATTGAGAAGACAATAATAATAAAATAAAGGGGAAAATATATTCTATAATACATATATGCAGTAACTCCACCCTTTTACCTGCTAGTATTTGCCATGAATACACTTCTGAATTAGGGAAGCATGATGTGTGTGAAGTGAAGGTAACCTTTCTGTTTATAACAATCTTGCATGCGCTAACACTGGGTATCAGTGGGAGGAGGCTTTTCAGTCTAATATAATTGCTTTTACCACCAATCTGATTGGTAAAGTTCTTTTCCTGCCTCTGCCATTTGAGGCAAGCCCCCTCCCCATCCTCCTGTTTGGTTCTTGCTCCTATTGTTTTATTAGTAGCTCTTTCTTTTTTATCTGGCCACTTCTCAAGCATCTGGCATGCTGCTCCCCACCCCTTTCTTCTAACTGTAACTACATTTGCTTACCATAAGTAAAGATAACCTTTTCACACTTTAAATGTTAATAGAATATTTTTACCATACAAAGTGCTATTTTTGTGTTCATTTCGGAGGGGGGGAGCGTTTGTGAGATTGAACTGATCTCGCCATGTTTTCCATGTGCTTTTTCTACCTCATACTCCACTAACTAAAGAAGTAACCAAATTCCTAGGAACTCCCTTTTTACCAAAATTCTCCACTACTTCCTACCTATACTCTCTGTTCCAGCATTCAGTAACCAGAAACATAAAATATTAGGTTCTGGAAAACCATTAAATAAAGAGTCTCTGTAACAAGCTTCTTTTTGTAGCTTGTAAAAATCTGCATGGCAGTAGTGTCTACATTTAATATTTTCCATATGTTATATTCCAAACAATCATTGACTCTATTCTAGGTAAAATTGCTGACTAGGTTAATTGTATTCACAAAGCAACAGCATGCATGTGTTTTAGTTTACATTCTTTGTTCAGATGCTTTTACTTTAAAAGCCCTTGAGGTTTGAACCTTCAACCATCACTTTTTCCAACAGAGAAATATAAAACCCTTGTGTGTTCTATTTCTTTCCTCCTTTGTGTTCCTGATTCAGTAGCTCCGTTTGTCGGGGCTTGTTATTTAGAAAGTTGTGGTACACAACTTACATAGTCACATTTCAGAATTTTTTCCTTTGATTCTAATCTTAAATGACTGTGGCATAAGTACCGGTATTTGCATTGTGAACAGTTCTACAGCAATGTTGCCACTATAGAATGCTAAATTGTGATAAAATAGCCATAACCTGAAGCATTCAAAAGATTTCCACCTCCTTTCAGAGTCTGACATTGTGGGAATTACAAAGTTGCTTGGCATCAGATCTCTTTACCATATAGCAGGGCTGCTCAACTTTGAACAGGCCAAGGTCTACTTTTTCCAGCCCAAAGTGCCTGAGGGCTACTACACTAAAACCTCTACTTACGAATTTTATCCGTTCTGAGCACATGCTCATAAGTAAAAACTTTTGTTAAGTAGAGGAGTGCTTTCCCATAGGAATGCATTGAAAACCAATCAATCCGTTCTGGAGGGAACAGATTTCAATGTGCCATGGCCCTTGAACTGCCCCGCTTGGCTGAGACAGTGGGCTGGCAGACCCAGAACTTTGCTTGGGATGGGGGAGGGAGGGCAGTGGTGGTCCTTGGGATGGGGGAGGGAGGGGTGGAGAACTTACCCCCTCACTTTTTTATTGATAGCCGGTGAGCTACTTTTGAACCCTTCACGGGCTACCAGTAGCCCACGGTCTACCTGTTGGGCAGGCCTGCTATATAGTACATGTTGTGGGCGTCTTGTGGGTTTTTTACGGTTTGGACACATCCAGTTGCAAGCAACTAAGCCCATGTAATTCATTCTTATTCCTGCCAACAAAAGCTGCTCTTAGTTAAATTACAGTTGTAACTTAACGAATTATAACTTCATTTCTTTTTGCAGCTGTCAATGTCGATCCTTTTCTTATTACAGGACAGTATCCTTACAGAACAGCATAGGAGGCTCCTGTGTTGCCTTGTACGTTGTTCTGGCTGTGGAGGCAATAGCTGAGGTCACTGGGACAAGAGAGTCTGCTTTGTACCACAGGTGTCCGATGTGTGTGTAGTTTTAACTAACTAAAAAGTTATTTTTTTTGAAAAGTTAAGAGTTATGTCTTAAATTGCCATTATAACGGCAATTAAGTATTTTGATGGAACGGTTATAACTACAAAAGTTGCCAGGACCCTAATCTGTAACTCCACTGATAAAACAGAAGTGATGTCACCAGGAATGGCAAATAGCTGAGATTTAAAGAGCTGCTTTTTAAATTCCAGCTTTGTGTGATATCGTCTCCTTGCACCCAGAGTTCTGTGTGCCCTGAAATTGAAGCTGGAACTCTTTATTTACCAGTGATTGCTACTGATGGTGACATCACTTCCGTGGCACCACAACTAATAATCTTTAAGGGTGCCTTTCTAATCTTAATGAGCAGATGAGGTGTTGAGTGCATGTAAGGCCACTGAATTAACAGGCTTCAGCACAACTAGCTTTGTGCTTAATTGTGGTTTGAGACGCTTTCAGACAGAAACTTTAAGTCAGTGCATACTAAATTAATCAATACTGTATTTCATTTCCGTAGATATTTTTCACTCTTGAAAGTTAGAATAGGTAGCAGAGCTTCAGATGCTAAATTTGCTCCTCAAATTACTATCTACTAATTTTAGTTACAAGCTTTTTTCTCAGTTCTTCTTTACTTTACTTTACAGTACTTCACTTCACGTTACTTTATTTACAATTTATATACCGCCAGCTTGTATAAACATCTCTAGGCTTTGTAAGTTGGTCTTGGTACGTTTTAATCACATTTGAAGCATCAAAAAAGTCATCAGTTCTGCTGGTTTTGCTACTATAGGTATCTGGTGAAGTAAGACCAACACTGCTTGTACTAAAGCTTATCATTGTCTTTCAACTTCCTTTCTGAGTTAACAATATGTAAATTGTACAAAGCACCACAAGACATCCAAAGAAAATTCTTGAGACTGCTTTAAAGTAAAAGGTGATAGCATGTGTTCCAAAATAGATAGTTGGTATAGATAGCAGGGAAAGAAGTCTTTAATTTTCAAAAATCAACACTGGTACGTCATCCCAATTATGGTGATTTGCAAAAATTAAAGACTCGCGAAGAGACGGACACGACTGAATGACTGAACAACAAAGAAATATATAATGCCCCAAAACCTATGTGGAACAAAAGTTAGACTACTGGATTATTATCACATTTTAAGAGGGAAATTTTAGGGAAAAAAATTAAATTTCACCCAGGCGTGCTCTCCGGGCAAAGTTCGCCAACTCCGGGCACTGCGAGGGGGAGACAGGACGGGGGGGGGGGGGCAGCCGTGGAGCAGGACATGGGCACAGAAGAGACAGAGGCTGAGCGAAAAGCTCGGAGGAGGGGATGAGGTGTGCTCCATCCATGGCAAGGCAAGGGAAGTGAGTGGGGGAGATGAAACTTTTGTTCCCCTTCTTCCCCATCAATTAGCAACCTCCCTCCTTCCTTTCTTCCCTCCCCTCCTCGTCCGGCCTCCCGACCCAGAACAAGCCCAACTGAGCACACACACACACACCACCACACACCACCTCCCGTGGCTCCCTCCAAGGCCCCGAGAAAGAAGAAAGGCGGGGATGCCCTTCGCCTGGCCGAGCCTCCGCGGTGCGAACCCCCCAACACCACCACCACCAGCCTGAGTTCCAAACAAGGAGCGGGCGAGCGGGCAGCGCTGGTAACTACGGAAAGCGGTGGCGGCGGCGGCGGCGGCAGCTCTGCAGCCCCTTGCATGTAGCAGCAGCAGCAGCAGCAGCAGGAATCAGCAGGAGCCACGCATGCACCCCGCGGTCTCCCTTCCTCCTGGCTCAGCTCGGCTCGGCTCTGCTGCAGTTCCCGCCCGCCCGCGCCCCCTCCATCCCCGCCTTCCTCGATTCCCAACCTTCTCCATCGGCCGAGGAGGCTGTGTGTGGAGGAGGCGAGCGCTCCTGGGAAGACATTGCTCTCTCTCGCGCTCTCGGCTCTCTCTCCCACTGGCGCGCGCACACCCGGAGCCTCTGCTCAGGCAGCGGAGGAGGATCGGCAGCACACTGGGGAGCATGGGGGAGCTTTTCAAGAAACCGTTCTCCTCCTCCTCCTCCTCCCTCCCCTCCCCAGCCCAGCCCAGCCCAGCCCGCGATGGTACTTGTTAATAATGTAAAAACATGGCTTCTTAATATTATATCGGCGTATAACGCGCATACATGATTTGGCCCCTATTTTCAGGGGGGAAAGGAAACAACAGCACATAGCCAATAACGACATGGGAAAATGCACCAGCAAGGAAAGTTTGTTTGGTGGGAATTAAAGGCCAAATTCTCTTCAAGTTGGTTTTGGCATGTATCACGGCTTCCTGTTCAGTTCTTGTGGGAGGCTTGGAAAACAATCCCAGACATGGTGATTACTTAATGCTTCTAAAATCTGAAGAACATTGATTTAAACTCTCAGCTTGCTGCAGTCTTACCAGCCCCTGGAAAAATGATGAATTTTCAAACGAAGTGAAATGTGAGTCCAAGCAAGCATACTTTCCATTTTCTCAGTTCCTCCAATAACAAATGTAGTGTACACTCTGAGGTGTCTGACATGCTCTTTTTAAACACAGCCTAGAAGCAGAATGAATAAAATGTTTTTGCCTTTCTTCACTACTTTTCTGTGATCTCAGGCATTTGGTTGGGTTTTCCCCCTTTCACTAAAACGTAACTAAAACCTTGGAAACATTGGCACCAAAGTTAGCCAAACGTACTTCTAGTGGAGAGTGCAACACTCATGGGGCCATGTTTAAATCTAGTGTCGCCAACACACTTCTGTTTCATTTGCTTGTAAATTAATTACAGTGGGTGGAACGTTTGTTTTAGTCAACATTCAATCGGCTTAGGATGAATGTGCTTAAAAAAGATTAGGGAAGGACTCTTTATTTACTTGCATGGAGCATTGTTACACCCATGTCTCTGTCTATATATGCATACTTGACATATGGGTCCAAAGTCAGACCTTTTGGGATACTATCTGTGATAGGAGTCTTTGTTTACATTCTTTGGGCAGCTCTGATGTGCTCAGGGAGTAAATATAAGTGACACTGACTAAGGGCCTTTTCACACGACCCCTAAGATCCGCTGGCCACTTAAATTCGGACCAGAGATCTTGAGGGTTCGTTGCTCTTCCTGCGTCCCCACCCCTCCGCACTTCCTTGCTCCTGTCTGCGTGAGGGGAGGGAGAAAAAAGGGGACAAAAGAATACAGGCTCACCTCCAGTCTGCCGGTCTAAGCCGCCCTGAGCCACATTCCTTCTCTTAAAGGGGCAGGAGGCAAAAAACAACAACAAAGAAGCGAGGAGAGCCCGCACTCACCAGATTACATCCGGATTTGGGGATTTTCACCCTCCAAGAGCAGGTACATGAAAAGTGCACTGGGACACACTTAGGTGGGCGTGGTCGCACTTAATTTCCTGCAAACTCTGGAGCTGGTGGGGAAACAATTGTAAGCTCCGGAGCTGGCAGCCATTTGCGGCGGAGTTTAGGGGTTGTGTACAAAGGCCTAAGTGATTTTCCCCATATGGTACACATAAATGCTGCATAGGAACTTCATCTGTACTCATGATCCACTTTGAAAAAGAGTACAGTGACTTCTTAAGTATTTACCTTGTAGTTAGCGATGAAAAACTACCACTCAGTTATCTCTACGCCCCTCTTATCAGACACTATTAAAGGAGACACCATCAAGACTGTAAGAACCTAATGACTGCAGCTTTGTTAAGGTTTTTGAGTACCCATAGTAATTCATCTCCTGGTTTAAGCTACTCATCCTAAGATCAGAAGAGCACTGAATCAGGTAGAAGGCATCTCTACTTTAGTATGGTGTTCACGGACTCCTTCCCCTGCTTCTGGGAAGCCCACAAGGAGGACACTCATAGAGTCAATGAATATTGGATTTGGAAGGGGCCTATAAGGCCATTGAGTCCAACCCCCTGCTCAGTGCAGGAATCCCAATCAAAGCAGGTATGACAGATGGTTTTCCAGTTTTCATCTGAATGCCTCCAGTGTTGGAGCACTCACCATGATGTCTCGAGGCAATAGGTTTCATTGTTATACTGATCTAACAGTTCAGAGGTTTTTTCTGATATTCTCTCTAAATCTGGCTTCCTATAACCTAAGTCCATTATTATGTCTTCTGCACTCCGGGAAGATCGAGAACTATTTATTACTTCCTTTTCAGTGTTTGTAAAGTGCCATCATATCTCCCCTCAGTCTTCTTTTCTGAAAGCTAAACATGTTTTGTTTTTTCGTTCTTTCCTCATAGGGCTTGGTTTCCAGTACCTGTTCATCCTTGTTGCCTTCCTCTCAACTCAGTTCAGTTTTGTTAGCATCCTTCTTAAAGTGTGCCTATCTAGATCATTTTGAATTTTGTTCCTGCCATCCAAGATATTAGCTGTTTCACTCAATTTTGGGTCATCTGCAAATTTCATAAGCATTCCCTGTATTCCATCATCCAGGTCATTAATAAAAATGTTGAGGACTGAGTGTTTGTTACCTTCTCCCAGTTTGAAAATGAGTCCTTGAAGCCGAGTACCATTCTGTAGCCAACGGTGCATCCACCTGACCATTGTTCTATCCAGCCCACACCTAGTTAGTTTGCTAATTAGAGTATCGTGGGACACTCCATCAAAGGTTTTGCTGAAGTCAAGATCTATGTACAACATTCTCACAGTCTGTCTGGGAGGTTACCAAATCAAAAAATGAGATCAGATTTAGTCGGGTAGGAATTGTTTTTGACAAATCCATGTTAAGTTCAAGTTATTCCTGGATTGTTTTCAAGGTTCTTCCAGACTGACTGCTTTATAATCTCCATAATTTCCCATGGGGTTGAGATCAGGGTGGCTGGTCTGTAGTTTCCTCATTCCACCTATTTGTCCTTTTTGAAGGTAGGGACAGACCCTCCAATCATCCAGCATTTACTATTTGTTTATTTATGTAAAATATTTTCACCCGACCTTTCTCCTTGGAAAGGACCCAAGGCGGGTTACAACACTGAAGGACAATATACAAAGTTGAATACAATGAATATACAACAGTTGCCAAGAAACATGAAAGACAAGATTCAAAGGTAGGAACAGGGATTGTGAACAGACAGCTTACATACTGTAATTAAAAAGGCAATATTTAAGCTAAGAAGAATAAGCAAACTAATATTAAGGGGGGAGGAAATGCTACTCTGAGAGATGGAAAATTAAAAATTGGAAAAAAACAAGTAGCACTACAAATTCAGTCCAATCCATCATGCATAACAAACCATCTAAAAATCACATACCAGTCACTACAATCATGATCCATGATTCCAAGAAAATACAGAGGTTCTGTGATCTGTTCAGCCAATTCCTTCAATATTCTTGTTGAGTTCATTCAGCCCTGGGAATTTGAATTTATTGAAAATAGTAAGGTATGTATGCCAATAAAGGCTGATTGATTGATTGAAAATAGTAAGGTACTCCTTGACTATTTGTTTCCCTGTTTCAAGCTGCAGTCCCCTCCCCTCCCTTTGTATACATTTTCCTGGAGGAGCTCTTCTGCCTTCTCTATCTCACCTGTTATCATTTTGCCATCCATATTCAGTAGCTGAGCTATTGTTGCTTTTTGTTTGTATGTTTCCTTTGCAGCTTAGCCTTCCATCCACTTCTTATATTTGTCATTTTTTTGTTTTTGTTTTCAGGTTCTCTCTGAGCTTTTTTGTGTAGATATGTTGGTCATGTTTGCTGTCTTCCACCTTTTTCAAATTGGAATTGTTTGTAGTTGTGTCTTTAGAATTTCCTATTTTAGAAACTCCTACCCATCTTGGACTCCACTTTCTGCTAGGGTCTCTTACCATGGAATCTTACCTATTGTTGTTTTGAATTTATTAAAGTTGCTTATAAAATGCAATGTATCTGTGCAGATACACTCTGGTTTAGTTTCCTTTGAAATCAAGAACTCAAGTAGAACGTGGCCACTTTCCCCTGGAGTTCCTCTTGCTTCTTCCACCAAGTCATCTCTGTTGGTTAGACTCAAGTCCATGATAGCTACTTCCCATAGTTTCTTTCTCCAGTTTTTGTAGGAGAAAGTCTCTTCCTGTCCATACCAAAAGGCATATTACTTCAGAGAGTGAAGTTGTCATAACTAGTTTTCTAGCCTTACACTGCAGGAAGACATCCACTCCCTTTTAAAAACTGACCTCATTGATGATCCTTTCTCCAACTTTGAGTTTATTCCACGATTTAAGGGTCTGTTGTATCAAGAAATTTTATTGATCCGAAATTTCTGACCAGCTTCGATAGATGATCTCACTATCTAGTACCATGAATGGGATGCCATTTTCTCCACATTGTGTACATTTATACCAACCTTAGTTTATTATTGTTTTTAAAAGGCCCGGATGTTGTGACTTTTCCTGATCAACAGGCTGCAACAGTCCCCTGTTGCAGCCTGTTGATCATTTTGGTTGCTCTTCGGTGTGCCTTTTATGGCTTTGAGCATCTTTTTTTTGAAACTCAGTGACCAGACTTACAAAAAAATCAGTGTTGCTTCACAGATCAGTGTAACGGTAGTATGATACTGGCACATTGCTTTGTGTGAAAGAGTAGAGTACATCACATCCTTATGCCTACCTCCTCTCTCTACAAAGGGCAAAATGTTCAAAATGTTATTATTATTTTTAGGCAGCACCTCCTCAGAGCATCCAGTGTGTAACATAAGAGCAAGTGAAAATAACAAAAGCTTGGTCATTGTGCACACCCTCTGCACAGAGGAGAGAGGAGCCCCAGGCATAGCCAGCCTCTCTGCCCACTGTCCTCGGCTGCAATTGATTGTGCGTTGCTGCTCTGCCACTGCTAAAACCTTTTAAAAAAACTTGAGATGCTGAGACTGACACACACAAAAAAGCTGGGAAGAACTTTTTAGTATTTATTTTTTTTTTTTTTTTATTTTTATTTTGTTTGCAATGGGCCAAAGACTAGACTAAAGAAAACTCTTGTGATTAGTAAAACACACACATTCCAGACAGAGAATTTGGTAAGTGTGGCTTTTCCAGCTGTGGTATCACAATGACTGCTGTGGCCCTTCAGAGATTCACTCTTGCTTCATTTAAAATATACCAGGCATTTTACAGTAACAGGAAAAATGGTACTTGATAGAACTTGTCCTTCAGTGCCAATCCTAATCTAACAGGAGTCCTATTATATCTGGCAACAACATTTGACTTCAGACACTATATGCTACACTTATTAGAAATACTTCAATGCCCACAAATGGGTTTGTTTGTCCGATCTGTACAAAGACATGTGTTTTGCGTTACTGGAAATCTTCCCTCCTGCTTTGCCCCGGGTGAATGGAAGAGATTTTTTTGTCATCATATCTAGAGTGAAAACATACAGACCTTTCTACCAGGAATGTAGACATTTTTCCATTCCCATCAGGTAATTCTAGCATGATCATTTTGTTATTTTTCCAAAGCATTGGCTGGTGGGAGCTACAGTGGCCCCCAAGCATATGTCTTTAGGACCAACTCTGTTACACAAGTGTTTTGAATATATTAAGACTTTTTAAATAGAACCATCTATTCCCTTAGTTTCTATTCCCTTGGTTTCCAGAAAATGCTAAGCAACTTGAAGTTGAAAACACCATCTGAAATGCCCTGTGACGTAGAGCACATCTCGACTTGCAGTTATGGTGTCTGGTTTGGTGGCTGGCAATTTGCTGCCTACTGAATTGTCAACCAAAGGAAAATGCCCCCACTATGGAGTGTTGCATAAGCACTGCCCAACTGGTTCCCTCCTGGTATTAAGTTTCTTCCGAGGCAGCCAGTTGGGAAATTAGAAAAACAGTGTGGGTGGCCGTGAATTCCCTTCCTCTTATGTCCTCGGCTTTTCGTTCCTAATAGCTTGGGGTTGAGGTTGTACAACTATTCCTTGAATTTGCATCTGCAGTTTTAGCATTGTAAATTAATATCCGAGCCTGTTATTTTTGTTCACAGTGGAATCCTCTGCGAAGATGCGTCTTGGTTGCTGTGCATTTCAGTTCTTTGCTCCTGTTCTCCCATGAAAAGACTGAAATGCACCCTCAGCAAAACAGCCCGGGGTGTAATCAATATCTTCCACCACCACCACCACCACCACCCTCTGCAGCAACGCTTCTTCCAAACATTCCAGCCACCTTGCAAGGACATTTAAAGAGATACTGTGCAGGGAAAGATTTCCGGGGGGGGGGGACCCTACAGAAACAAATGGGATCCCAACATGTTCAGGTTAGGCAAAGTGTAGCCCTCCAGATGTTGTTTGGAATGAAGCTTCCATTTGCTGTAGCTAGCACAGCCAGTGGGAAGCAATGACAGGAGCTGCAGTCTAGCATATCTGCATTCATATGGTTTTACGGACTGCATTTACGGACGACATGATCCCAGTTTTAAGGTTAGCACAAAAGTATATTCATGTAGGCCATAGCAGTTTGCCATGAAACTAGGAAGCTGAAACACTGTCCGTTACATTCAGTCAGTTTTACCAGGGATGATGCCCTGGAAGTAAAACCCCACCCTCCTGTACTTCTCTCACGCAAGTGACTGCCTATGTCAGTCCCTGGTGTTTGCCTTTTGTTGTCAAGAGGAAATCTCTTTGTCACAACTTGGTTCAGCCCTAGATCCACTGCTTCTGTTGTGGGTGGAGATTCTGGCAACAGTACAGTTTCCATTTTACTTTTAATATAGAAATTTAGAAAGCATAATACCTATTTTTCTGCTTTATTACTTCCGCCAGCTAGGACAATAAAAAGGGGGGACATATGGTAACCATTTCTGTATTCCAGATGTAGCTGAAATCTTTAAAAAAAATTGTCTCCAGTGCATTTCAAAGAAACAGCCTGACCTAGTCTTAACTACATATATTTTAAACATTCCCCTTTTGATCTGTGCAAAATGATTTCAAGTAGGTTCTTCTCTGACTTTGTAAGTTACCTTATTTTGTAAATCAACCAAAAGTGAAACACATTAGGTTCCTCTGTAAAGAAACCGATAGACGTTTGAGGATATTCCATTCAAATCACATTTCCAAATGCAGCAGCTGTTAAAACAATTACAGCCCAGATTATTGCAATCTCTCATTTGAATATATAATCAAAGTATAAACCTCAGTGAAAAGAATAACAGTTTGTAATAATTCATGTTCTTTGTAGCTTCAAACAGTACTGAACATGCATCAATTACTTTTTTAAAGACCTCTGTAAGCCTGGTGCCTTGAAACTTCTCCCTTTCGGAATGCTGAGATGACAAACTGGACAGATGGACCTATTTCCATCTAGCATTATGAGACCGTGCATTCTGTGAGATTCCAGAGTCAAAAACAGCCTCTTGTGAAATTGAAAGGAGTGGGACCATGGTTTACAATTGCAGGTGCAAAATCATGTAAAACTAGAAAGAGTGAAGTAGACATTGGGGATTTGTTTCAACAAATCTTGTATGTGGAACGGATCTGTGTATTTCTGCAAAGCCAGAAATCCCTGCTGCCAACAGGGAGGAAAGAGAAGAAGGCACTGGGAAAAAAACAGATACCAAATTCAGACCACTCCCTCCTCTAGTGCTGCTCAGCCTGAGAGTTCTGTATAGCCTAAAAATTAAAGTAGCCTCATAGCACAACAGATGCTGATTTTAGGATAATATCCTTGAACTGTCTCTATAGGAGAGCAAATGTATTTGTTCAAATAAAGAGGAATGATTGAGAGGAGTAAAACAACTTTGAACAGATTATTCTTGAATGTAACTTAAGTAAACATACCCATGAAAGTATTTGGTTCTTTTTCTTTGTGTGTAATTCTGTATAAAGAAGACAATCAATGTTGTTTGTATTGAATGCCAGAGGAAAAAACTGAAGATTCGTTGTACTTAATATTTTTGTACTCAGTGTGGATAGTGTATTAGTAAACCCTTGTCAATATTTTAAAAGTCTGATTGTAACTAATGTGTAATGTATTAGTTCTATTTTTGATTTTTAAAATAATTATAATTCATAATACTTATGTGCCATGAAATCAGATCCAATTTACAAATCTCCCCCATCCTCCCGTTACTCAGAAGGAGTTCAACTTCCTTTTGGTGGACTGGTTGGACCGTGTGCAACTTGTAGGGTGTGTCATTTAGAGGATTAAATTTTTAAACAAATTTTTGAATAAAGGGGTGTAAAATATGCCTTTTGATATCAGGAGTTTAAATCTGCAATTTTTTTTAATTGGACAACATTTAGCTCTGTTAATCAGCACTTGAACAAAGGGTACATTCACTGCTCTCGGAAAACAGTATACAGTGATAAGAACCATATATGTTCTGTAATATGAAACATACACTTGCCATAAAACAATGCATACATTTCTAAACAAAAAATAACAAAATGTAAAATTAAGCAATTTGTTTCATTAAGTCTAGTTGTGGGACATCAACCGCTGACTTACTTCTTGACCTCTTATATATCCCTCACGTTTTTTGGCTGTATATATGTTGGCTGCTGCCTCTGTGACTTGTTTGACAATTCTTTCTACATACTGCCCATGACACGACCACTTTGGTTTATTAATGAACTTCTTGACTTACAGTGTCATCAATTTGAATGTCAAAGGAGGGTCACATACTGTACATTTTGAGACCACTCTGTGCGTTCTAACAGTGAAGTAGCACGAGGATTAATAAAAGTATTTCTGGGTCATATATGCTTATCTTAAATTTGTTAGATTTATGGCACTCTAATGAATGTCGTATCTAATAATCATTTGGCATAGCAGCAGATTTTGTAGGATTGAATATATATTCCTTTACAACAAGCTATAATATTGTGTTGTTGTTGTTGTTTTAATAGAGCAAGTACCCTGATGTTGTTGTACTACCTGAAGGAGAGTCTGGAGATTACATGACCTTAAGAAACATTCAGCTTCCTGGGTAAGACAACTTTATAATGCATTTTGAGAAGTAGTTTGATAAACTGTAATAAATAACAAGTGAAGTTGCTTGCAGTTGAACCAATTTGAAAGGATGAAGTATAGTATCTGAACTAGTTGCAAATGAGGTAGTGCAAAGTGTCTTAATGCTGATTTGTCCAGAATCACATGTCTTAATGCCATGATGATATGATTTAGAGCTTGTCTATCTACATTGGTTATTTGGAGTGATCTAGTGCACGCTAAATAAGGTCACTTAAGGATAGAGGTCTAATGTGCTATTTGGTGCACTAGCTCCCTTGTGGCCCCCATATATCTCTTCTTCCTTCCAGGAGGATGCAACACATACTGTATCTACTACAATATAGAGGATGTGCTTAACTGATCAATATCCTGAACTGGCTGTCTTATTAAGCCACTTCACAATATGGAAAATTAACAGCAGCAAGCCATAGTTCACTTTGGTTTGTTTCCATCAATTGCACATCCTGTAAGTAAACCAAGATGGAGCAACTCTACCTCATCAAAAAAGTAGACGTGACTGACAGGGACCCAGAAAAAGGAACACTAGGGGTGGGCTGCTTCACTCCAGCAGTCAGTAGGGAAAAGAGCAAATCTGCCCATACATTAGATGAAGGAGCATAACAAATGCCCGTCTGATGCCACCCTCACTGTCTTCAGATATTCCCAGCTGAAAGTGAGGCTGATAGAGTAGTTCTCTGTCAAACAGCAACACTTATTTGAGCAAGATATCTTTGCAAAACTAAAAGTTTCTTAGAATTTCAAGCAAAATAACATGTCAATACGCTGGTCATTCCAGTTACTTACATCTCTTTGTCCTTCAATGAACCTCACTTGATCTCCATGGTTTCTCAATTTATACACACAACATATACAATAGGTGGATTACATTAAGAAGAAAAAGAAGTGAAGATGGGTGGGGAAAATACCAATAATTTGTGAAAAATAAAGAAGAAGAAAGCTACGTTGTCCTTGTACAAAACCCAAAAACAAGGATGGGAGATGTCTCTATTAAGGTGCAACTACACTTTGCTGCAGTTGCCTAGGTGCCCTAAGAACATTCGATCTTGCCTGATTTTGGAAGCTAAGTATGGTCAGCCCTGGTTAGTACTTGAATGGGAGACCACCAGGGAATACCAGGTGCTATAGGTGCCTGGAGTAGAAACTGGCAAACCACTCCAGTATTCCTGCCAAGAAAATTCCATGGACATGGAGTCACAAAGAGTTGGTCACAACTGTAACTAACTAAACTTGAAAAAGGAGTGGGGAAAATCTATTGCATAGAGAGGTGTGTCTCTCTTCAAAATCTGAGGCAGTGAAGAAACAATTGGTTGCTGCTAGACTGATTGACAATGACCACAGTCCAGAAAGCTCCCTCCCAGCCAACATTTCTTCAAGGCAGCATATGAAGGATGTCAATTTCCAAGTGCTTTTCCTTCAGAGCAAACGAGACTTCCCAAATGATCTCAAGTTCATTGTGTTTGTCAGAACTCAGGACCAGCACTTAATTGCCCTAAATTAAAAACATGGTGCATTCCTTTTGTGTGTTGCCCTGGGCCTGAACACTATATCCTAACTGCATTGGCCACCAAAACACCACCTACAGACACACACTCCATCTTAACAAGAATGTATCATAATGAATCACATGGGGAAAAGCCTGTAAAAAAAAGAGAAGCTACACAGTGGTGAAGTCACTTTGGGAGCAAAAAGGCCTGGGCTTCCTGTGGTATTTGACCTTGTAGTTGCACTCTTAGACCGCTAGAATCTCACAAACAGGCACATTTTTGAGTTTTGTAGGTCTCTTCATCTGGCTGAGCCTTACAAAATTAGGGTGAGGGCGCAGAAGAAACAGAAAAGTCCCTCAAATCATCATGGCTTGATGTTGCGGAAAAGTTCTTTTGTTTAAAGTAAAGTTTAAAGTAAGTTCACAGCAGAATCGATGCTTTTGAGCTGTGGTGCTGGAGGAGAGTCTTGACAGTCCCCTGGACTGCAAAGAGATCAAACCTATCCATCCTGAAAGAAATCAACCCCGAATGTTCACTGGAAGGACAGATTTTGAAGCTGAGGCTCCAGTACTTTGGCCACCTCATGAGGAGAGAGGACTCCTTGGAAAAGTCCCAATGTTGGGAAAGATTGAAGGCAAAAGGAAAAGAGGATGGCAGAGAATGAGATGGTTGGACGGTGTCATCGATGCAACCAATATGGATTTGACCAAACTGTGGGAGGCAGTAGAAGATAGGAAGGCCTGGAAAGCTCTGATCCATGGGGTCACGAAGAGTTGGACACGACTGAATGACTGAACAAAAAAAGTTCCAAAATGGAATTTTCAAACTTGTGAGGTAGTTGCTTTCATTTCAGGTGATTTTCTTGTCTTCTCTGCTTTAGGTCTCCCATTAAGGTCTGCAAGCCACTCTGACACAGTCATACTTGAAGCCCAACACAATTATTTAGAAACAATTGCACTGCTAGGGAAAAATTAAAAGCAGCACATAACACCACCTCTCTTTCTTTTAGGACAGCTAAACAATGTTAAAGAAGTACAGGATATTTATATGAGATGCCCGGTGTACCTGTGCACCTCCTACAAAATGCTCCATGAATATTCTGACATGTAATATTTTTTTACCTTCTACAGATTTGAACTAATGATTGTTTGGAAGATCCATGTAAACGAAGAAGGAAAAGTCATCCCAGCCTTGGATCTCCTACATAAAATACCAATATCTAGTATGCTTACCCACAGTATATTGCTCATGGTTTTAGTGTTTTTATCTCTTGTACTTATTATCGTTTTGTGTAAACCGCACTGAGTCCCTGTGGGGAAATAGGCTGCGGTATATAAGTTTAAAAATAAATAAATAATAAATAAATATTTCTCTTCTCCAGCACACACAGCCATTTCATTTGGCTTCTTCCCAGCTTTGGTAGCTTTCTATTGACTAGGAGCCTTTGGGGTGGATAGGATATTACAGAATGCTGCTAAATGGAGAGTCAATGAGCTTCGAGAGCAATCTATTCCACTTGTCTTACTAACATGAAGTTATTTCTAATATTTAGTCAAAAGTTAGGTTCTTGTAATTTTAGTGCATTGTTTCAAATCCTACCCACTGAAGCTGTAGAAGACTTCCACTTGATACCCCTCAGATATTTCAAGATTCCTACCATATCATAGGGCAGGCAGGGCCTGAATGCAGAACAGAGTGGTACAGTTTGTTGGACACTAGTTCTGTTGATGCAACCTAGTGTATCTGCTGTCTTACTTGAATATCATGTTAAATTGATTGTGAACATTTAGAAAAGAACACAGTTTACTAAGATGGAAGGTTTTCTCGAAAAAAGTCATGCCAAATTAATTTTATCTCTAGCTGACAGAACCACAAACTTGATAGATGAGGCAAGTGATGTGGGTGTAGTGTATCTTGATGTTAAAAAGGCTTTTAAGCAAAGTCCTTCATGACAATGTGGCATAGACTTTACCTGTCTTGAATGTCTGGTTTTTAGACATTAAAGAAGCCCTATCACCCCCCAACCCATCCAATTATGTCCATACAATGAAAGTGATCCCATAAGAGCATCAGGACTTTTGGCAATCGGAAAGATCACTGTTGAGCGCTGAACAGGATTTCAGCCACTCTTTATTTGCTGTAATAATTTCAGTCATTTCAACTGTGAATGTAGGAGTGAGAAACTGAATGTAGAACTGTCATTTTTTGGAAAATTGCAACAGAAACATTTGAAAAAAGTTTGCTGCTTATATACCACCCATGGGCGGCTTGCAAGTAATTATGCAGGCTACACATCCCCCACACACACACCACCAGCAAGCTGGGTACTCATTTTACCAACCTGGGAAGGATGAAAGGCAGAGTGAACCTTGAGCCTGCTACACCTGGAATTCATGAGCAGTTAAGGCTGCACCATGAGGCTCTTGTCCCATATGCCCCTAAACTGAATAGTGAAAAGCCAAGCTGCTGATGCACCAGCTGAGTTTTAGCTAGTCTGGCAGCCACCACTGCCTCATCCTCTTGCAGGAGGATACAAGATCCCCAGATCAAGTGCTGAGTGGAAAGTTCCCATGTGATCCAAAGCTGACAGAGCATGGGCCACCTCTTCTGATATTATCCACAGAAGAGGATGAAAAGAGAATCTCTCTATCCCATTCCAGCACACTTCAAAGTGCTGTTAAATACTGAAGTTTTTGGTGCTCCTTGTTTCTGAAGCAGTTGACTTAAAACCAAGAATGACTAATAGTGATGTTTACAAAAAGCTAGGAACACTTTCAATTTCACCTCTCCTTTGTTTTATGACCACCTGATTTCAGACAAATACCCTATTACCCCAATAATTATTTACATGTATGTCAGTTTTAGATGTTCATTAAAAAATTTAATTTTTATTGTTTTATTGTGTTTTGTATTGAATTGTAAGATGATGATTTGCAATTCTGACTTGCAGTGCAAGTTTGGGTATCTAAATGACAAGAGAGATGAAAATAGTTTGAAGTTGGACATAATACAGTGGTACCTTGTATAAAGGAATTAATTCGTTCCAAATGAAATTATGTTAAGCAAATTTTCCTTTATACAAATTCCCATAGGAATACATTGAAAATGTTGTAATCCCATTTTTATGTTGTACAGATTTTCCCCATAGATGATTACGTTAAGCAAATTTCCTCTATCTCCAGAATTTTTATGTTGTACAGATTTTATGTTATACAAGCTGTTTGTTATACAAGGGTCCACTGTATAACTGTTAACAGAAAGTGTCCCCCTTCCTTCCAAATGCCAAGAAATTCTGAAGAATACTATTGGACCTCACTAGCATCGGAATTGTGAGAGTCCAGTATCATTTGTCTCACTACACATTTAAAGAAAGCTATAAAATGTCTAGTTGAAGGAGAATCTAATGCCATACGTTTTTCTCCTTTTTACAGTCGAAAAGGCCAACAAGTTTACATCAAATGCCTCATCTTGGTTTCGAAGCATGCTGCATGTGCTTGGGATAGAGGCCTCCATTGAAACACTCATCAAGTCTCTTTGCAAAGGAAAATAAGTACCACGACAATGAGCTATGCATCTATTATTTTATTGCATATGAACATTAAGTTATTTTCCATTTAGAAACCATACCCATAAAACATGCTATCTGTACAATTATGGCACATATATTTACTTATAAATCGTCAGACAAATAAATACAGTCATTTAAATACAAAATGCTAAATAATAAGAAAGTTGAATGAATTTTGATTCAAAAATTAACTGTCTAAACCAAAGTGGTTTTCCCCTTTCTGTAGCATTGTGTAAAAGTTCTTCAAATCAACCTGATAAATTCAAGTCTGTAAAAGTGGCAGTTTTAGTTCACAGCTGTATATGCTCTAGTGATGATTATGCAATGATGCTGAAAAGTCTAATGAAAGTATGATACAGAGATAAAAATCAAAAAGTAGCAAGACTATTTCTTTCCTAATCAATGATTAAAGGCAAAACCAGATTTCTCACACCTCTCTGAAAGAAAAAATTGTGTATTTTATTTTATGATGGATTAAAACAAACTATGATTTACTAACACAAAATGTGCCTCAGGAAGACTACAAAAGAAAAAAAGCACGAAAGAGCAATGAGACAACACATAATTTGTTCCAGGTGTTATTTTACTGTTTTAAACTGTATTTGCCTGCAACCTAAAGCTCTGATAAAAACGTTTAATACAACTGTAACAGATTAGCTCCAGTTCTTGCTTTCTTTGAAAGTCTAATCAAAAAGCAAAGCCAGTAGGTGTTGTCAACAAGTGTTTTGTAACCGGTCTTCAAGCTTTTAGCAGCATTTAACTCACTTGTCATTCTAACTGTACAATATAAATACAGAATTATTTGCTCTATCTTTGATTAATGAATTTCTGCCTGTAGTGTGTAAACTCAAATCAACATTGCTTTACAGCTACTTCTTCCATTTCCTTGTTTTATTACTTATGGATATAGAGGGCTTGCAAGCTTCTTGGCAGAAGTCTTAATAATTTAGTACGGTTAACTCTTAATACCATGGAAGCATTCACCAGTAACATATTTCATGTAACCAATCATAAGGCATGGCAGGGTTACTAGATTCTGTTAAGTCATAAGCTAGTTCTGTAAACAAGGAATGTTAGGTCTTATGCCACAACTACTATTTGGATGATTTGACAACCTATAATATGACCATGTGTAGCCTCTGCGTGACAAAAATCTCGGAACTTAGCTGGATAGATACCAAAGGGGATTGTGGTAGTTTTAGAATTAATGGCAGCTGGGGTGTGTATAAGTCACTGGAGAAATTAGGAATTTTATTGTATCTATCAGAAAACATTTCAGAGTAGTCAAGTTTTATAATCTTACCATTGCAGTTAAGGTTACTGTAGGAGCTTAATTGATAAAGCAAGAAAATATCAATCAGAAACAAACAGTTCAAAAGGTGGTCAAAACCTAAGAAAGTGCTCCTAAATGCCCACAACCAGGATGGGTCTAGAGAAGTACAGGCAGAACTCCATTCTCCCAGTGAGAATGTCCTGGGGCGCCTGCTCCCTGATGGACCCTCCCCAAAATCCATTACTGAAGCACAAGGGACTCTCTGCGACACCATGACACTGCAACACCTGAAGGTGCACGAAATGAAGGGCCTTGCCTTGCATGAGCAGAAGTGCCACGCCATCAATACCACTTTGCCTTCCAACCACTGAGCTTCCTAAGGAGTTCAAGTAGCGTTCGCTTGAAGTTTCCCACAGCTTGTTCAAAGCAGCAGCTCTCACTCGCATGCAGGAAGGTTTATATGCAGTGGCTGGCCACCAAAGAGCCCATGCCATATGAAACTTTCCCCTTTTGTTCTGCGCTAAGATTTCAGCACTTCCAGTTTTGAATTTAGACTCTAAATCATATAGCCTGTACGAAAAAGGCAACATTCTTACTCCTGCACAAGTCAGGAAGGGCCGAGGCCATCATTCTGCCCACCTTAAGGGGTATTTCCATTGTTTCCTATTTTGATACAAGAGGCAGTAACAAATCAGGCACAAGTCCTTTCTGAGAGAATGACTCTCTTGCAAGTTCTTGCAATTTCTCTGCAAAGAGGTCTACAAACCCTGGAAAAACAAACTGAAGCTTTTCAATGCTTAAAGATGAATGCAAAATATTAATAGAAAAATAAAACCTATGACTTGGGTGTGGGCAGAATTAAAGACTGCAATGTGTAAGCCTTTAAGTATTTAGAGTGACTTATGGTACTGGAAGGTATATGAACAACAAAGAGGCACACAAATAACTGTTGTTCAAGAAATTAATTATTACTTGAGAACATAAGGGGGAACATTTGTGCTCAGTGCACTATTAGAAAAAATGTTTGCAATTAATTTATCATATAGAATTTCTCATAGTAGCTCCTATTTAAGGAAGAGCTTGTTTTGACAGTTTTAATTCTACATAATTGAAGGAAGGTTGTTTTTCCTCTGTGTCCTAGGTAAGTTTATTATTATAATTTTTGTGAGCTTCCATTCAGTTTTGAAAATTGGCACTGCCACACCATTTCAAAAGCAGTCAATATTTAGAATTCTCTCACAAGACAATGAAAATTACATTTCTGTTAATATGGAATCTACCACACAACACTTGTGTCCCAGATATGCAGTTCAACAGTGATCTGAAATGTAAACTCCTCTGCCCACTTTTTATTTATTTTCAACAAACCATATATTCTTCACAGAAATGCTTCTGCATGCCTCACTGAAATGGTGTTTAACTTGAAATTCTTATCTAAGCTTCACAGGGTAGTCAGTTGCATTGAAGTTATTACTTTCACAGCAAGCAATTTTGCTAATTGTTAGAGAATACGTACATCTTTTTTGTACGGAAAATTTATTCCTTCAGGATGGTTCGAGTGGTATTCCATGTGTCTGAAAGGCATCTAGACTTAAAGCACAGCTGAAAAAAAAAACCACTTAACTAATATAATTTAATTCTTCTCTACATTTAATAAATATTTACCCAGTTACATTTTATGGAGAACTAGTGTGCAGTCTTCGTTTGATTTCAAGAGGTTTGACATCAGTGAGTCATCTTTGGCCTGTGTGTTCTTCAAATAGTAGTTTACTATCTTCTCGTCAAGTTTGTACTGATGGTGAATGCTTTCATATGGCTTAAGGTCTAGGTCCAAGACGGAGAGTGAAAAGGTGAATCTTGATTTAGAAGTTAGAACCACTGGCCTCTGCTCGGAGCTGCAATTGGAATACAAACATCATTTACTATTCTTTGACCCCAGGAAAAAAAATCTGATATGCCACCACCACTCACACTTGAGATGCCTACCCATTACCTAATCAGGACAAACGACAGCTGATGCTGCACTTTTCATGTAGCTGTGGTCTCAAGTAAAATACAGCTTTCCCAATCCAAAATGTGGCACATAAAATAATTCAGTTGATCATTTTCCTTTGCGTTTCCACCTGTTTTTGCCAAGCCTCCCTAAATTATTATACCACCACTACTGCTGCAACAAATGAACACTGAGAGTGTAGCCATCTATTTATGTTAAAGTAAACATGTTTCATCAAACTATATTTGATTACTTTGAAAATAGACAAATCTACAACCAAGGCATTTAGATACTAAAAATAAATTAGAACAGAGAGATGGCAAATTTCAGTCAACAATACCTAATTATTCTATGCCCTTTCCACTATAGATCACAACACGATTACAGATTGGTCACTTGAAATGTGCATCTCATGTGATTGCTAACTATAAAGCACCTCCACACAGAATGAAAACGTTATATATTTCATTATTGACAAGGAGCACAAGGTGTGGTGGAAAAGCAAATTCTTTAGAGGAGATGCAATGTTCTGCAGTGCTCTTCAGTCATTGTTATGTAGCAAAAGTTTTTTTTGGGGGAAAAAACCTCTTTGTTATATAAGAACATAAAAAGAGTCATGCTGGATCAGGCCAAAGGCCAATCTAGTCCAGCTTCCTGTATCACAGTGGCGCCACCAGGTGGCAGGTATCATTTTAAAGCTTATGAATAGGGCGTTTATATTTATTTAAATGTGTAAATATTTTTTGAAAAAGTACAATTGCATCATGTTGCATATCAAATAAAAGCCCTATCCATAAGTCTTAAAATGACACCTGTCCCAGGTCTATAGCTATCCCAGGTATCTATTAAATGACATTTGAAATTATGGTGGGAATTTTTTTGGAATTTTGAAAATGCAATATCTCAGAAATGGGTGGACCAAAAAATCTGAAAAAAATAATTTTTAAACATCTCATGGTAAGTTACAAATGTACCAAAAATAAACCAAGTCCATGACATCAAGGTTCCATGCATTGGTTGATGTGACATGGAATGGCTCTATTTTCTTCCTTTGTTGTTTATAGGAAGGTGCACTGGCCTCTAAAGCAGCTCTACTCCAACTGCAAGCACCCCAGAAACTTACCTTCTCCTACAACACTCCTGTGAGGCAGGTTAGGCTGAGGGAGTGTGATTAGCCCAACACTGTCTAGTGAGTTTCATGGCTGGGTGGGGATTTGAAGCCAGGTGCCTTGAATTGTGATATACCCAGTGTGGTGTAGTGGATAGAGTAATGAATTGGGATGCAAGAGATCTGTGTTCATTTCCCCTGATCTGCCATGGAAACTTACTGGGGAGGAGTAGAACTGATAAAACCACATCTCAAATACCTATGTTATTGTAAAAATCCTATTAGGCTACTAAGCTGTAATATATTGTTGGCTTTCAGTACATTCTATTATCTACAAATAATCTGTCCACTTACCATCATGGCATTATTTACCATAATATAGTATTTTTGGTAAATAACCAGTCTGTTTCAGGAAAAAGAGACCATCTCTCTCAATTTAACTTTTCCAAACACAAAAAGACTGGATAGAGGTTCTTTTCTACCCTGCTTGAAAAATCTGAGATGCTATTCACATATATGTTTGTTACATTGTCTGAGCACACAAAAATGTGTGTGCATGACCTATGCCCCTTTGAAGGAATGGGGTGTGAAACCCAACGCTCTGCTTCAGACGTATCTTTACAACAGTGCTGCTGGTTCCTATTGCATCAAAGACAGATGTGCCTGATGAAATTCCTCTTGCCAAGAACTTTACATCTAAGATTAACCTCCTGGCAAACCCCATCTTGGCCATGTTTGGACTTTTGGTCCTTTCTTGAAGTCGTATTGCCTACAGCCTATTCTTGCATTTGTCCTTTGTAATGGTCACGCTCCCTCCCACTTTTATTACAAATAATCTATTGAAGGAAACAAAAATGGGGTCATCCACTGCAGACAAATAAGCTGTAGTTTCTAATGCACATGTCAAGTTGCTTTTATACAATGCTTTATAAACTCTACAAGTGCCTTTGTGAAATCTGTGTCTTCCTAAAACAGGATAGTTCATTAAAAAAAACTCCTTGCTATTCTTTTAAAATAGTAATGCTAGACTTCACCTGCCTATGCCAATAACTCTTTAATGTACCCAAATGATTCATATATATATATTTCCCTATTAAGTGGGCTCCCTATCAATTTTTAGGAACAAGCAAAGGAAAAGGGAATCTTGTGCTAAGTACTTAAACTTTTTGCAACAGACAATTTTTGCAACAAAAAGGCAATTGCACTAAAAGGACATAGCATTAATAACTTTATGCTGAAGTTGATTAATACAGTTACCACTTAAATTAAGGCAGAAGTGTTTTTCTGGAGATTCTTATAACTTTGCCAAGTGGATGACAGCATAACTATCATAGCTATTGTATTAATACAGCTAAAAAATACATGATTGTTTTCTCAGAGGGACAAATTGCAGGTAAGCTAGTGAACAGTTTCTATGGATGTATTCAGCCAAAACCAATTAAATATCACATCAAGTCATAGGATTTGTTTACCAACTCAGAAAACACATCACAATCTTTTTCGTTAACGTTCACATGATGGCATTATTTGGTTTTATTTGAACTATTAGTGGATCACCATTTCTTTCAACAACTTACAGCAGTGATGGCAAACCTACTGTGATTCAAAACCCACTTATTTTTCTCAAAGTGCCAATACGGAAATTTAACCTGAATACAATGGTACCCTGGGTTACAAATGCTTCAGGTGCTACCCTTCGGGAAAGTGAACAGGCTTTTGAATCTCCCATGGCCACAGTGAGGGTGCTGTGGCTGCAGTAAATTCAAAAGCCTGCTCTTCGATCCTCACTTTCCCAAAAAGTAGCACCCAAAGCATTTGTAACCCGGGGTCTCTTCATGGATCCGTTTCAAGACTGCCAAAATGGCTCCGTGAAGATAGATGGGCGAAGGGGAGGCAGTGGCTTGTGGGTTTCTTCATAGCCCATTTACTCTCCAGCCACACTGCTGTTGGGATGCCCAGAGCAGTGTGGCTGAGTAAACTGGGGCTACAAAGGAGCCCACAAGCCGCTGCCTCCCCTTTGACGGTCTCTCTGTGTGGAGCTCAACGGCGTTCTCAGAGTGGAGGGGGAAGTGCCATGGCTCTGAGGGGCCAATGCTGCATGCCCACAGAAAGGGCCATAGATTCACCAACATTGGCTTACAGGCTGTGAGCCACTCAAGTGACATTTAAATGTTATATTCTGATCATTCTAATGAGTCCATATGCTCTCCAATATGAAAAATAAACTGCTCTTTCTATCTAATGCTCTATGTTAAAAGGGTTAAAAAGTACCATTCATCCTGTTGGCAAGGGGAAAGAGCAATCATGATGGAGCAGTCCTTTGCTGTCATTGCAACTCTGTACTGCTGAACCTGTAACAAAAGCAAGAAAAGACTTATCTAATAGGAAATTACAAAAAAAACCTCTTCCAGGCAGTTCACAAACCGAAACCAATCTGCTGTATGTCATGCAACTACTCTTGAAAAAAAATAACAACACCACAGTAGAGAAAAACCATCAATAAGGCAGAGGTGGGCAAATTCCAATCAATGACTATTCAAAGTATGCATGCACACTTGGAAATCAAAATGCAAACTATGACCCACAGAGACCTTTGGGAGAAGTGATTTACACTATACACCCAATACTATCCCCTTTAACATGGTTTTTAAAGCAGTTGGTTCACCCACATTTTTAAAAGGTCTTTTGTAACTTAAACCAAGGACTAGAAAAATGGGTATAAAGTGCAAACCATACCACACAGAAGATTCAATGCAATTTAAGACAAAAGAAAAAAACTGAGAGTTCAGGGCATTCTAGGGAGCCTTAGAGCAGGGGTGTCCAAACTTTTTGCAAGGAGGGCCAGATTTGGTGAGGTGAAAATGTCTGGGGGCTGACCATTCAGCCACATTTGGCCCCCGGGCCGGACATTGGACAAGTCTCTGTAACATGCAAGGAGTCGGGGAAGATGGTGCAGCAACGGAGCCGGGGGCAGGTAGGCTGGGCAGGTGGCTGGGGGGATGGACAGAGGCAGGGAAGGCAGGCAAACCGTAAAACTGCAAGCTGACGTCTCCATCCAGTACGGGGAGTGGCCAGATGGCGGGGATGCATGCCAGGCTGAGCAGGTGGGGAGAAGAGGGCGCAGGCTGCTCAAAATTTGAAAACGGGCTGCATTTGGCCCCCGGGCCTGACTTTGGACATGCCTGCCTTAGAGGGACTGCACTGAAACCCTGATGTTGTACACAATCTGTAGACTGCAGCTCTCCACTAAGAATGTGCCCTCCAATTTGTTTGTTCCTTTGTGTTTCAAAGTACAAACCCAAGAATTCATTCTGGGAGTTCCATCTGACACAAACGTACAGACACTTAACTGGTTCACCTAGGTAAAAAGGACTAAGCTGGATCTGCTTAGCTTCCTGGTGCTTCTTTTTTGAAGCCTCCTCTCCTCTCCCCCTAGCTTGGAGGATGCTGCTTTTTCAAATCAAGGTATCATATGCACTGCAAAGCTTCACAGGCCCTTGCTAGATAGGACCATTTTAGGCTCTGCTTCACATAGAGCTGCATCTACATTCAAAATCTGAGAGAACCCAAGTTCAGTAGAAGAACATGTGTCTGAATGAAGTAAGTTCAAGCCCTTGTCATCTACAGTCAAAATGATAAATTAACATTAGAGAACTATGTCACTACTTTGCAAAGGAAACTAATAAGGCATACCTTTCTTAATGCATATTCTACTGTCCCATTATCTTCACATGAGAGATCCAGTAGCTTCTCGTAAAATGATTCATCATATGGCCCATCTACTTGTAACATGCTTCTAAGAAACAAAATAAACTTATTTCAACAACAGATCAAATAAAATCAAGCATTTCAGAATGTGATAGCATGCAGCACTTCTGCATGTTAGCATGTCTTTAATATTTGACTAGTGTAGGAGCATTACATTTTACAAGTGGGGCTACACTACCCTCTAGTGGTCATGCTCTGAAATTACAAGTGGCAAACAAGAACCTTGTGTTACAACAAAAGACTTAACATGCCCCAAAATAAATTCTAGGCCAGTGGTTCTCAACCTGTGGGTCCCCAGATGTTCCTGGACTGCAAATCCCAGAAATCCGTTCCAGCACAGCGAGTGGTGGAGGCTTTTCTGGGAGTTGCAGTCCAGGAACATCTGGGGGGGCCACAGGTTCAGAACCACTGCTCTAGGCTTTGCCACTGTCCAATTCCAGCCACAGCTAACCATGACACTCCCAGGGGTTTCCAAGAATTCTCCAGCCCACCCACACACACCTGCAGACACCTTCATTTCAGTCACCTGGGACAAGGCCAATGCCTCCTTTCATAGCTTCTAGGCCTGTGGTGGCGTACCTTCGGTTCTCTTGATGTTTTGGACCACAATTCCCACAATCCTTTGTCACTGGCAACACAGGCTCGGAACTCTGGGAGTTGTGATCCAAAGCATCTGGAGTGCCGAAGGTTCACCACCACTGTTCTAGGCAGAGATGGGGCTTTATTGCACTGGCAGCTTCATATGGAGCTTGGCACGATGCACTTCCCCTCCAGTCAGTCTAGCCATTTACCAACTGCCACTGAGGGCCTTCTGTCCTAGTGGTGCAGCAGGCACCAATATGGGCAGCCTGACCCACCTCAGGCAGCAGTGGACCACTCGGGTGAGGAGTGGCATTGCGCCAATTGGCATCTATGGGGGTTGTGCAAAGCTGTCAGTGCAACAAAGCCCCATCTCTACTTTCTAGGCATTATTTCCTGCAGCAATGCTTCTCAGGAGGTTGGTCTTTAGAAGGCATCCTCTACTGAACATAATGGGCAACAAAACCACCATCCCAGGGAGTGATGGGACTGCTTCCCCCTAGGAAGCACTGTAGGAGGGAGGGAGATTTGGAAGAACACACAGAAGGAGGCCTCATCCTTTCTTCAGATGAATGAAATGAAGAAGTCTTCGGGTGTCCATTTGGATGTTGGGTCTTCCATAATTCTGTCTTGAGAATTCTTGGAGAATTATGGGATTTGGCTTGAAAAAGCAACAAAAACAATAAATGGAACATCCCTATTACCTGCACACACTCAGCCCTCCCTCGGCTGTTTCTGTATGGATATGGATGCTATTTTGGCTACCCATTGATTTTCTCTGAGCAATATGCATTCACTGATGCCCTCAAAAGCACTACTGTATGCTAACATGATTATGGAAACCCAAAGCAACATTCCCAAGTTGAACATGCTTTACAAACAGTAAACAAAACAGCGAACTGAAACCTAATTGAAATAAAAGCAGAAGTGTTCTGCTTATATACCACACCATACCACTTCAAGTAGTTTCTGGGCGGTTTACAGTTGTTTTTTTAATTACAGTATGCAGGCTACACACTGCCCCCCACCCCCAGCAAGCTGGGTCCTCATTTTACTGACCTGGGAAGGAGGGAAGGCTGAGTCAACCATGAGCCTGCTACCTGGGATTGAACCCCAGGTCGTGAGCAGTTTTACCTGCAGTACAGGCATTTAACCACTGTGCCACATTTATCCTGCAATGTGTTAGTATGGCCAGATAGGGTGTTTAGAAGTCCTATAACTTGCACCCTCTATAGCTACAATATTCTGGTTTTACAAGACTTTAATGTACCTGATCCTTTATGTTACAGGCCTTTATTCCTCCAGGCTATGCACATTTTAAGCACAACAATTATGTTTATTAAGGAAAACTGCCAAATTCTGAGTTACAAGCCCTTGTAGTTACAGGAGGTGCAGGCAAAGTAGAAATTCCTGTTATAACACTTTTGTTAGTGTACTAGGCCCCTGAGACTCCAGGCATGCAGAAAGGATTGTTTATAGTTGATGAGAGTGGTAAGAATATAAATAATGGCAAGAAAAGATAACCCCGGGCAAGGGATGGAGAATTTTTTAATAACAGGATATATTGTATTGTTGTACTGTGTTTTTATTGTTGAATATATGATTCTTATATTTCCTTTTATATATGGAGAGCAGTTTTTACCAAAAACAAATTCTGGGTATGTCCAACCACACTTGGCCAATAAAAAGGATTCTGATTCTGAAGGAGAGCGCCATTAGAAAGGGAAATATTACTCCAGGATAAGTTTTTTTAATCATATGTTGATGTGATTTTATAAATGTTTATGCTTCAGTCTTCTAATTGCATAGTCTGTTAAAATATTTGCATAGGTGTGAGTTAATTTTATACCTTCTAGTGTATGCCTTTATAATACTTTTTATTATTAAATATTTATAAACACTTTATAGTCTTAACATTTCACCATATTAATGTTTATTAGAACATCTGTTGTTAGAATAGCTATATAGATTTTCCATTTACTTCATGAGGTTTTTTCATAGATACATTCTTAAAACATATTATTAGTGCTTGATAGTAAAGTTTTTGGATATTCACTGGAAAGCTCAATAGATAAAAACAATACAACACATTCAAGTCTGCTTCCATGTGCCTATTAAATAAAAAGAAGTAGAGATTGTCTCAGACTTCTAGTTTATCTGTTCTGCAAGGGCCAAGGGAAATTAAAGACTATTCCAGAGGAGGGAGTACACTGTACAAGGTGCAAAATATTCATTTGTGTCATACTGTCTTTAACCTTTTTAGGATAAATGCCAGCTATGTCTAAAATAGGGTTCTGATGTTTCCCTGGAGGTCTTTAAAGTTCAGTGGCACTCTCGGGGTGGGTGGGGAGGCACTCGGGCATCGGACTCCCTCACCCAACTCTCCTTTCTTCATCTGTAATAGGACAGAATAGCAACACAAAGCAAGTTTCTATTTCTAAAGAAAATTTAATAAACTGATATGTCAACAATGAAATACTGCTTGGTTAATTTGTTAATAGTGCTTAAAGATCTTTGTTTAATTGGAATAAGTGTCACTACAGAATAGAAGTATACATTCCATGCCCATAAGTATTTGGGCCTCAGGTTTTAAAGGGGCAAAAAACAGCACCAGTATTATCCGCCTTAATATATTTGCCAGACTCCTAATGAAAGACAGTTCAAATGGTGCCTTCTGAGAAAACAGAGGTGGTTTCTTCTTAATAAAAAGGTTATAAGGGCATAACAAACTGATTACCTTAATTTAAAGAACATGCTTCTCATCACAAACTCACTATAATCCTATCGTTTCTGTCGCACTGAGTTTAAAAAGAACAAGATCTTACCGCTCTTTGGGAAACTCTTCCAAGTATTGTTCTACTCTGTTGTATAGAGGATACACACCCTCAATATCCAGCATATCCAGCATCTGAACTTGAAGCGTTTTGTAGAGGACACATCCCTTTGGCAAACCACTCTCCGTTTTATATTTACCTGGGGAGGAAGAGATACATTTCTAAAACTGCTCTTCCGAAACATGAGCACCCAACTGTCAGCAAAAACAGTGGAGAAAACACTAAACCTGGGAAGAATTAAGCACAGGGAATATTTGATTTTCCCCTAGCATCCCAAAAAATTCAGAAAGGGAAATGAAACACCACTGTAATTCAACACTATTTTGAAAAGGAAAATCCAATGGGACAAAGAGTAGCATCAGTCCTTTTACTGCTGTCCATATTAGACAAAACCCCATGGAAACTACCCTAATCTAAACACCTTTTTAAAATATATCTTGGAATATCTGATTCCTCCACTCTTCCCCATGTCAGTCAGTAGGGGAAATGCTGTCAATTTAATTGCATTTCAGTATCACACATCTGTTCATTTATGCAAAGATATGTTTTAAAGTTGACGCAGTTAAGACTTCCTTTACATATGTGTAATACACTGTATCATCAAATGTCACTCTGAAAGCATCCTCTTGGGCCTAACAAAATCTAAGGAAACAGTTTTTTCCACACCAGATGACATGAAATGTCTGGACGTAGCTTACACTTTTCTTCATTAGCATTTATACTTCAATGTCCTGAAAGGTTAAAAACATATGCCAAGTTCATAATAAAAATATTTGTATGTGAGTTGAGAAGAAGCATGCACTCGCTTTTCACTCTACTTAATATTCATTAAGGCAAATTGATGTTCTTGCCCTGTCTAAACCATTCATGGAGCTATATATACACATCTGTACATAGCTGGTCCAAATCAATAACAACACACACACAACAAAACAGGCCCCTGTACATGTAGCCTATACACATGATCAGGAACTATGGCTATGCTATGGTTCCTAATCATACCCACACGTGACTGTGTACAACAATTGTTCTAACATCTAACCTAACACCAGCCAGTGTGATACCCAATCTCTGAGTTTGTACTATGGCTGCATCCAGAATCCTACTGATTGCATACTACAGAGTAACTGCAACAACATAAATCAAAATGGCAATTTGCGACTAATTAACATTCCTCGTTACACACTAATTAGCATTCCCCATTACACCCTAATCTATGCAGCTGGCACAAGACTTTGCTGTGCCACCACATTTAACACTGGAATATGTAAGCAATAGGATTTTAGCCAATTCTGATCTGTGATCTGGGTCAGCAGCATTCCTTTCACCCACTCATGTAGTAATAAAAAAGATATGGCATGCTTACACTGCCATTTTAAGCACTCTTGAGCTTTATATCCTAATACATAAACTGGTTTACTGAAACAGGCTGACTTCAACTATGATTTATGAAAGTAGGCAGATCTGGTGCAGATTTAGAACAATTTAGAACCAAGACCTAACACTAAACTGCTGTTAACTAACATGTAGCAGCACCAAAGGAGACACATGCGCCTAAGGCTCATGTATGTAACACAGTATGTCCAAAGAGTTTATGTAAGTAATTGTAAAAGTAAGAACAGGACTATTAAGAAACAAGCAGCATTTTAAAAGATAAAGGAAATCAGAAACTCAAAGTAGAGAGCTTTACCATACATTAATCATAATTTTACCATTACATTCTAAAGTAGTCAGAATTCTATACCTATGGTATAAAAATACAAAGATCCAAACTATGGAAATGTATCCATGACTATTATGCTATCAAGGCTGATAAAGCAAAACAAAGATTAAAAATTTATGTAGACAACACACAGCTAGAAAATATGGAGACTATATGGCACAGATCATTTGCAGCCCAATCATACTAAAAAATAATCCATATCCAGTGGCCTTTGACTGGTAGGTCGATAGATGAAAGTCTGAAAAAAATCTTACCATTTTTTACTAGCTCTTTACTAAAAGCACTTGCTTCACAGTAACTCCTTCCTTGGGAAGAGGGAACTGTCTTCATATCACCTGCTTTGCAAGTATCTGTGGTACTTAGTAAAACGGTTGTTATCACATGGATTAATTCTTTTAGAACTGTCCTTGTGCAGTGGGGTCCACTGACCAGGCCATTTGACGGGAAGAAAAAAGGCTTCAGATGATGAGCAAGTTCATTCAAATCTGAGGAGTCATCATTATCTTTGCAACCATAAATTAGTTCGCCATTCTGTAATAAGAAGGAAAAGGTTACACTACTAATGTTCTACAACCTATATTTTATTTTATAATTTGAGCTGCAGACATTGTGTTCATGTGTCTTGCAGTGTATGAGTTTCAAAGCAGGAACGTAACTCAGGATAAAACTCACTGTGGAACCCTGGGCATAGTACTCTCGGCTTAATTTACCCTACACTACAATGATACTACACTGTCAGTCAAGGCTGAATGTGAGATCAAAATCCAGGAAACTGAGTAGTGTAGCTTCCAGGCAAATGAAGAGGTAGCAGAAGGAAGTGGCTAGAAAAGGGACAGCAACAGGTACTGATGCAGGTACTTGATGCATGTTCAGCTGATCACTTTGTCTTTGTCCTCTTCTTTTCTAGCCGTAACACACAACATTTTGAAGCACCAGAATTGATTTAGGCAGTCGGGCCTCTAATTTTCCCCTTCCAAAAAAACATTCCCTGGACCCTAATTGTGCATAAGAGCTTAATCCACAATTAAGTGGGCTGCTACTGAAGTCATATTGGAGAAACAGCTTATGACAGAAGAGATATGGATACCTAAAGGGTATACTGAGCTGGAGGATGGCTGCTCTGCACAGAGAGACCCCAGCTCAGGGTACACGCTAGCCGGCAGCAGCCCCTTGATGTATGAGCAGCCATGCTGGGAAGCTCCTTGGGAGACAGCAACAGCCTTTCACAGGGAGCCTGATGGCAATTTACATGAGGAGAAAAACTAGCAGGGAAGTGGAAGGCCAGGACAGCTGCTCATGGGTGACCAGCTGCTAACTGAACAAGCAATTCAAAATGCCACATTTTACAAAGCAAAGCAAAAAGCAAAGTGTTCTGCTTATATACTGCCCCATACCACTTCAAGTAGTCAAGTAGTCTCTGGGCGGTTTACAGTATGCAGGCTACACATCCCCCCCCCACAGGCACCTACACTGATATTAAACATACATTCTTATCACTGAACACACCAACAGTTTCTAAGAAAAAGAAGCATAATAAAAAAAAATCATTCAGCAAAGGGAGGCAGAGCTTCCAGTGATGAAAAAAAAATCTTAGTTATTCACAATAAATTGTTTTGGCAGGTTTTTATAATGCTGCAATAGCTTTGCTGGCATATTTGAACCAGTCTCTTATTCAAATATTCATCTAAGTAAAAAAAAATGAATTGCAGAGATACAGGATGGGAGACACCTGGTTGGAGAATAGTACCTTGAAAGGGATCTGGGAGTCTGGGTGGACCACAAATTGAACATGAGTCAGCAGTGTGATGCAGCGGCCAAGAAAGCCAATGTGATCCTTGGTTGCATCAACAGAAGCATAATGTCCAGATCAAGGGAAGCAATAGCACCACTCTATTCTGCTCTGGTCAGACCGCACCTGGAGTACTGTGCCCAGATCTGTGTGCTTCAGTTTTAAAAAGATGTTGACAACCTTGAATGGGTCGAGAAAATGGCAACCAGTATGGTTGAAGGTCTGGAAGAAATGTCTTACGGGCAGTGGCTTAGGGAGCTGGGAATGTTTAGCCTAACAAAAAGAAGGCTGAGAGGGAATATGATAGCCATGTTTAAATATTTGAAAGGATGCCATATTGAAGAGGGGGCTGGTTTACTTTCCATGGCTTCAGAGACTAGGACTTGGGGCAATGGTTTCAAACTACAGGAAAAGAGATTCCATTGGAACATTAGGAAGAACTTCATGATGTTTAGAGCTGTTCGGCAGTGGAATAAGCTGTCACGGAGGGTGGTGGGGTCTCCTTCTTTGGAAGTTTATAAGCAGAGGCTGGATAGCCTTCTGTCGGGAGTACTTTGATGGGGGTTCCTGCATGGCAGGGGATTGGACTGGATAGCCCTCGAGGTCTCTTCCAACTCCAAGATTCTATGATTCAAAGAGGGGTTGGATTCAATGGCCTTATATGCCCCTTCCAACTCAGTTATTCCATGATTCCATTCTTCTGCAAGAAAATGAGAATTATGGAAGATATGCAAGAGGGCAGAGGGTATCTCCCTATCTTCCATGAGAACCAATGTGCTTAGATTTTATCATTATCTTTTATCAATGAGATTACCTACTTTACATTTTATGTGCTCTACTGTCCCCTTCTGTTGTTTTCATAGTTGTGAGGTTCTGATATGGTTCAGTATCTTTCCAAACAGTATCCATTAATTTTTCATGCATCTATTCAAATATACTGACCCACATATCTGATTTCAAATATCTGTTTTCTTCTTTTTTTCAACCAATTTACTCCCTGTCATTGCCACCCTTGACCTGTTCCAGAGAAGGAAATGAAGAGCTATCTTTTCAACAGCATCACTATGTACTCAACAGGTGCCTTGTAAAATGTGGCATTTTGAACTGCTTGTGCAGTTAGCAGCTGGTCACCCATGAACAGCTGTCCAGCTCAGCACATTAGCAGAAGGATGAAAGAGATGGAACAGAAAGGATGGGGAACAAAAAAAAAATGATTTATTTTTTCACTGCCTCTTACCTTAAATATTTTTAAGTTATTCTGTGTTTCCTGTAATAGACTTTTCAAGGCAAAGTGCATTCGTTGTTTATTTCTAAAAGTGAAAACCACAATAGGGAAATACAATCAGGTAAACATTAAAATAGTCTTGCTATTTTCAATCTGTAACTGGTGACACAGACTTGCCCATTTCTGCTACCTAACTATGTCTGTGCCCCTAAGAACCAAAATCAAAATCCCTTCTTCAGGAAAGCTTTTCTGAAACTACCTCACTTACCTCCACTAATCTTTTAATTACTACATTAGTCATCCTTTGCTATACTGTCACTTCCCACCAGATGGTTCTGTGTTAACAAATGGAAAATTTTCAGGCAATGAATACTGTCCTTGGGTTTCCTATAGATCTGTAACATCTGCTACTCCACCGCATTTCAACCATGGCAATGATTAACAGCATAAGCTGAACGTAAATCATATGTAATAGAAACGGCATAAGACTTTCTTACCCTGAGAAGAGATCTAGAGGACAATATTTACTTAAACGTTTCCATTTTCCTTTTGCTACCTGTTAACATAGAACATGTATTAATACAACGACAAGTATTAACTATCCACTGACTTATATCCAGCAAAAGCTTTTGATTAACTCATGGACAGTATCAGTACAGTATATTCATTCAAGGCAGGTGATGAGCAAACTTGTTCAACAGACATGTAAAATTCTCTATTAATGTTACTAGCTAATCATTGTTCTTCCCAGTAACCTCTTAAATAACCACTATTAAGGTGACAACCATGCTAGCACCATCTTTGCTTCCCCTTCTTGATTTTTCTTTCCCAACCCCAACACAGATATAAGTATCTGCTAAGAGACTGAGCTGGGATGCATCTGAAGTGGGTTGAAGTCTACTGAAAGCTATTCCAAATTAAACAAGCTTACATTACTCTTTGTTGTTTCTAATGTAACTTATCCCATCTCCCAGGAAATATCTGTATTTTATTTTGCCAAATAAAAACAATTCCATTTAGTTCTATGAAAATGCAGTTTTACAAACTTAAAGTGGGTGTAAAACGTTGACATGCCCCTGTTAAAATGTCAAGTGTCTGTGATATAAATAAATGAGACAAAGATAAATCATTTCAGAACTTTTTCACCTATAAAGAGACATATGAACTGTAAAACTCAGTTGAACCACAAACTGAAATCTTTAAGGTGGAGGAAGGAAAAATAAAAAACTGAAATAACATGGTGGCATATGTGTGCACAGCCTTAAACTAATACTTTGTTGAAGCACCTTTTGATTTTATTACAGCAATCAGCCTTTTTGGGTATAAGTCTATCAGTATGGCACATCCTGACTTGGCAATATTTGCCCACTCTTCTTTGCAATAATGCTCCAAATCTGTCAGATTGCAAGGGCTTCTCCTGTGTACAGCCCTCTTCAGATCACCTCACAGATATTCAATCGGATTCAGATCTGGGCTCTGGCTGGGCCATTCAAAACATTTATCTTCTTCGGGTGAAGCTATTCCTTTGTTGATTTGGATGTGTGCTTTGGGTCGTTGTCATGCTGAAAAATGAAGTTCCTCCTCATGTTCAGCTTTCTAGAAGAAGCCTGAAGGTTTCTTGTCAATAATGGCTGGTATTTGGAACTGTTCATAATTCTCTCTCCCTTGACTAAGGCCCCTGTCCCAGTTGAAGAAAAACAGCCCAAAAGCAGGATGCTGCCACCCCCATGCTTCTCTGTGGATATAGTGTTCTTTTGGTGATGTTCAGTGCTGTTTTTGCACCAAACATATCTTTTGGAGTTATGGCCAAAGAGTTCAACTTTGGTTTCATCAGACCATAAACTTTTCCCCACATGCTTTTGGGAGACTTCGGATGTATTTTTGCAAAATTTAGCCAGGCTTGGATGTTTTTCTTCGTAAGAAAAGGCTTCCGTCTTGTCACTCTACCCCATAGCCCAGACATATGCAGAATATGGGAGATTGTTGTCACATGTACATACAGCCAGTTCTTCCCAGATATTCCTGCAACTCCTTTAATGTTGCTATAAGACTCTTGGCAGCCTCTGTGACCAATTTTCTTCTAGTCTTTTCATCAATTTTGCAGGGACATCCAGTTCTTGGTAATGTCACTATTGTGCCATATTTTCTCCACTTGATGATGACTGTCTTCAGTGTTCCATGGTACATCTAATGCCTTGGAAATCCTTCTGTACCCTTCTCCTGACTGATGCCTTTTAACAATGAGATCCCTCTGATGCTTGGAAGCTCTCTGCGGACCATGGCTCCTGCTGATGGAATGTGACTAAGAAAACGTCAGGAAAGACTTACTTGTACGGATGATCTTTATTTGGGATTCCTCATAGGATCTTTAAATGATGGCAGGTGTGGACTGACTCCTACTTAACATGAGTTTGAATATGATTTTTTTTACTGCTGAGCACAGCTACATCCCCAGTTATAAGAGGGTTTGCATACACATGCTACCATATTATTTCAGGGTTTTTAAGGGTTTTTTCCCCCTTCCTCCACTTAAAAGATTTCAGTTTGTGGTTCAACTGAGTTGTACAGTTCATAGGTCTCATTAAAGGTAGAAAAAGTTCTGAAATGATTTATCTTTGTCTCATTTATTTACATCACAGACACTTGACATTTTAACAGGGGTGTGTAAACTTTTTATATCTGCTGTAGAAAGGCCTACACAATTCAAAAAGAAGTTATATCTTGCGGTTCTACACATGCAAAGAGAGATGAAGAAGTGTCTCCAATTAGAGCCAGTCAAGAAAAAAGTGGGAAGCAAAAGCCACACTAATGGTTCTCTGAGAATCATGCTATGCCCAGGCTCGCACACAATGCTCAGCCAGGATTTGAAATTACAAGTGTGAACCTTTGGAAAGGCAAATAAACCCTCATGGTCCTGTTGCTGTTGCTTGTTTGGTAACTGATTAATAGAATAACTGCATGCCATAAAAGTAATTCTGCCTGGATTTTGTAGTTTACATCCCTTTTTCTGGAGGTGTTCTGGGACCTCAGAGTTTGCCCAAGGTGACATAGGTTGGCTCTCTTCCCCGGATGCACAATGGAGAACCAAACTCTCAATCTGTCTCCACAGTCACGTATCCAGCTCACTAAGATAGCCATCTGTGAAAATGGTTTACTTTAGTGTCATTCACAATTTGCGAACCTAGGTGGACAAGTTTGGGACGGGGGGGGGAGCGCCGTAGTGAAAGCCACGCTTGGAGTGAGCTGCACTCTGAGTGGGGAAATTCCTTTCTTGTGGGCCCCGATTGAACTCAGATCAGGGCAGAGATTGCCTGGAGGGCAATCGGATACGAAGACGTATTGCCTAATCACGACCAGTTTTATGTTGTACAGATTCACCCCATAGACAATTCTGTTAAGCAAATTTCCCCTATCTCCAGAAATTTTTATGTTGTACAGATTTTATGTTATACAACCCATTTGTTATACGAGGGTCCACTGTACAATGGTGCCTCTACTTACGAGTGGCTCTACTTATGAGCCATTCGACTTAAGAGCGAATTGCTGCCTTATAAATTTTAGATGCGGTCTGCTCTACTTAGCAATTTTATTTTTATTTTGTCAATTTGTCAATTTATTTTATTTTTTAGATACGGCTGCTGTACTTACGAGTTGTTCAATTTATGAGCATGCATTTGGAACGGATTAAACTCGCACACAGAGGTACCACTGTACTTCACATTCACATTAGGACTATTCGAATCTAAATTGTCAAAAATAAGTTATAACAAAACAATAACAGGTCTCAATTCCAAAGGCATTTTTGGTAAACAGATGAATAAAACAAGTCAGTTATATACAAGCAAGTGCAAATCTTCCAGAATAGGGCCATTGTCCACCTACAAGCCTATTCAGACCAAGGGGGCATGAAACCAAGGTGAACTCGGAAGCCTTGCAGCAACTTCCGTCAGACTGACAAGTTATGTAGATGAATAGTGAAATGTTTTGATCTAAAAAGCAAAGAAGTCCAGTTGCCATGATGCAATTTCCAGATAACCTCACCTGAATGACTGGGAATCTTCATAGACATCTCCCCTTCTATTAATAAAAGAAAGACCCAACATCCTATTGATAGGACATTACCTTTAGATGTTGATGCATGCAGTAACGACACACTTTGTGTTTTATTTCTTGTGATATTTGGCTGGAGAAAGGAAGAAACCCACACTTGGGCTGTAGAAATAAACAAATAGATATTTAAATACACTCAATATATTAAACTAACTATAGCCTAATTTTAAAGGCTCTTGTGTATTTTTAAAATACATTGTTTATTTTGTCCCAACTATGGCAGAACCACTGAGTCACTTATTGGTCTGCAAATTATTTGTTTATTTATTTATTAGATTTACATGCCGCAGCCATCCAGCCCAAAGGCTACTCTGGGCAGTTTATAAAGCAAAACATTCAAATTATAAAACATATATTGTAAATATATACAACTCAAATACAAAACAAAAACAAAACAACAAATAACCATAATAAATGTAGTTAGTATAATAAAAATAAACAAAATTAACAGTTAAACTACACCGGCCAAGAAAATCAAAGACACATGATAAGAGGCAGAAGGAGACTCTCCTGGATATTATAGGTTAAAAGAATCGAGTTTCGGGAAAGCTGCTCTGTATAGCCATGTTTTAAATAGGCATTTAAAACTACTGAGTGTGGGAACCGATCTTATTTCAGCGACCAGCATATTTCACCACTGAGGGGGTATCACAGAGAAGGCCCAATTACTGGTTGATGTTTTATGGGCCTCCTTTGGTACAGGCACCCTTAGATGCCCAGCTTGGGAGGAGTGAGTGGTCCAGGCTGTTCTGTTTGGAAGAAACCACTCTGACAGATATCATGGTCCCAACCCGTTTAGGACTTTGTATGTTAACATTAGAACCTTGAAGTCAATGTGGAAGCGTATTGGCAGCCAGTGCAGAGTGGCCAGAAGAGGAGTAATATGCTGAAATCTTTTAGTTGCTGTTAATAACCTGGCCGCTGTATTCTGCACAGCTGCAGCTTCCACATTAACCTCATAGGCAGCCCCAGGCAGAGTGCACTGCAGTAGACTAATCTCGAGATTCTGAGTGCACGGACCAGTGTGGTGAAAGCCCCAATGTCAAGGAAGGCCCGCAGCTGAGCAATCCATCGCAGATGGCAGTGTTCTGATTGGACCACCGACCCCATCTGAGTTTCCATAATGAACATCAGGTCCAATTGGAGGCCCAAGCTACGGACCTCATCCTTCAGGTCTAGAGTTTGTGGCCCACCACCTGTGTAGGACCGTTGACAACTTGGGATATGTCCAATGAAGCCATGGTTTCCAAGAACTCTAGAGCTGGGCCAGTGACTATGACTCCGCACCTATGCTAAAATCACCCTAAACCAAAAGTCTGCAGGACTTCAACAATGCTGACAAAGGCTGCCAGCTCCCGAAGGGAAAGTGCTGGGTCACCAGAGCACGGTACACCAGTACAATCCCAAATCCTTCCCTAGTCCCAAACGACACGTGGAGGGCCTCTAGACCAGGTATTGCCAATGCTAAGAGCTTTACAGTCTCTAAGGTGTTTTTATATACAATGGCCACCACCATCTCCCCTCCAGTCTACCTTGGTGCTGGATGGAATAACCAGGAGGGCACATCAGGGAGAGGGCTGGACCACCCTCAGCACCCACCCCATGTTTTTGTGATATATGCCAGGGTCTGCTCCTTCCTCCAAAATTAGGTCTTGAATAAGTTGGGTTTTGTTTGAAGCAGACCTGTCGTTTATCAGCACCAGGGTTAGAGTGGAGGGCCTATTGAAAGGACTATCTTGTATCTGGCAGCTGGTCACAGTACTAGAACAGGGGACAGTTTTAACCATATTTCCCTTGCTCTCCTATGTTTGGTCAGTACAGCCCCACCAGCATATCTCCCAAAGTCAGAAACATGTATGTAACATATGAAGATGTATATAATTCAAATTGATTCAACAGGACAACTCCAGTTGATATTACTAGTAAGAACATAGCTGAAAAATGCACACTTTAACCTTACATTAAAAAAACTGAATATACCTAGCTAATATCAATTTTAAAGTTTCTTTTATCTTATTTAGAACTTTGCCAAATCATCTGTCATTAGTACCAGGGTTCATCTCCACCATTTTCACTTCAGTAGGTCTAATCTAATTGGAACTAACAACTGAATTTAGGCCCTGATATTTGTTGTGTACACACAAACATCACATCTATTCCTGTTAATGCTCTGTGATTAATACAGGTCTTTAAAAGGCTCTCAAAAGATACTTCTGTATTTGTCATAAACCTGAATTAATATTTAATGAATACAACATACAGCTAATGTTTTAAGTACACTACAGTGGTACCTCTAGTTACAAGCAGCTCTACTTACGAGCAATTTGACTTAGGAGCAGAAAATCGTTGGCATTTTAACTGCTGCTTTACAAATTTTAGATGTGGTCTGTTCTACTTAGAAGTTGTTCAACTTCTGAGCATCAGAACGGATTAAACTCGTAAGGAGATGTACCACTGTATCCTCTTTAGATGCTCAATTTTTAGTTTTGTAGATTCAGGAATGTCCAGGAATGAACAAACAAAAGAACTAATTTATAAATGCACTCTACATAATTAAGAAAGAACATTTTCTTCTGGCTCAAAATTATTCTGTATAGCCCTGTTGGCTCCTGCTTCCCCTTCTGATAGCCAGCAAAGGCATATAACACAGCATCATTTTCTTTGAAAAACAATGAATAGTCTTCAGGCATCTGAAAAATGAATAAGCTTTATCTTGCTGTATGTTCATGAATTAGAGCCTACTTCATCAGATTCATCTGATAAAGAGGCTACAAGTCATAAAAGATTAAGTGAAGTAAAACACGCTAGGACCAGTAAGTCCTTAATATACATAAGGCTGTGCTCTTGTTTGTGGGTAGAGGGTTCTCCAACAGAACTGAAACTCTACGTTTTTGGTTTTGCCCTAAATATCTGTGCCCAACAATGTGATTATAGCTTTAAAACATATTAAAAGCAGAGAAATGCAGAAGATTCTCTTAAAATCCATACTTTTGAATACTGTTTTTTATTAAATACAGAGAAGAGCATTGCTTTAAACAGGATGCAACAATTTAAAATATACTTTCTGATTCTTCAAACACTGTTCACTTAATTCATGTAATCAAAAAAGCAAAACAGATACAATGCCAATGCTGTTTAATATTGATATTTAAACTGACTCACCTTAATCTCTACACAAAGCATTGGTCGATGTTCAACAAAATGGAGCTTAGTCAAGTTAGGAAGGCACAAAGCATAACCACTGAGAGCATCCATCTCTTTATTGCAGCGAGATTCTGTGGATAAAAGAAAAAGTAATTTAATCCACAATCAACATTGTCTAATAAAATACGGATTATGAGCATTAGATAAATCAAATAAATGCCAATTACCAGTACCAAGTAGCTGACAATATCCTGTTGCTTAGCATAATAAATTGCACTAGAGTACTTAAAGTCACAGTTAATATAGGCCCATTTAAATCAATGGAATTTCTAGAGGAACTCACTCCACAAATCCCTAATGACTCAATGGGCCTAATCTAGTGATATTTTCTTCACCAGGAATCAGGATTTTTGGCCAATGAAAATGCAAATGTCTCTAACATTACAGTATACAAAAACAGATTTTTCCAGAAATGGCAATCTCTCCTATGTGTATTTACATTTGAATGTAACTGATGTAATTCTTATCCTCCTTAAGACTCCCTAGCTGAAGACCACCTCATAGCACTCAATAATTCACCCCTGGATGGCACAAAGGACTGGAATTAAACCCAATGATAATGAGAACTAGTCCCCAATGGACTAGTATACCATAGCAAAATTAGATCTTTGTAAAGAGGAGTAATTTATCATCTTCCAGATGTTGCACTATAACTCTCACCACTTCTCACACCACTGGTTATACTGTCCAATATTAGTTATAGCTGAAGCCCTGCAGCAACTGGGGCTACTGGGCTCTGGTGTAGGGGAACACATAAGATATCTGGAAAAGGATATCCATCCCCCATCCTAGAATAAAAGCAGAGTGAGGCAGGCAGAGTGGGACTTTGGGGTTGTTTACTGCAGAAAGACCTTCATTGGGCTTAAGATGGAGCCAAAATGATATACAGTGGACCCTTGTACTATATAACAAACAGCTTGTATAACATAAAATTTGTACAACATAAAAATTCCAGAGATAGGGGAAATTTGCTTAACATAATTGCCTATGGGGAGAATCCATACAACTTAAAAATGGGATCGCTCCGTTTTCAATGCATTCCTATGGGAATTTGTATAAAGGAAAATTTGCTTAATATAATTTCATTTGGAACGAATTAATACCTTTATACAAGATACCACTGTATATATAATGTAAAAGCCACCCAGAGTGGGCTTTTAGACCAGATGGGCAGGATACAAATATAATTAATTAGGTTTGCTTTTAATATTGCAAGCCAACTTGGTTCTTTTGAGGAGAAAGGAGGGGACTATGTCTCTTTCCATGATACTGTAACTATTTCTGCTTTACACTGATACCTTCACAACAAACTCAAGACATCTGAAGAATAGTTATTCATCTTTGACTAATTCTATTAATCTTCATACTTTTAATGATGCATTTTCATAATGTCACAGTCAAGCAAAACCTGCCACATATCAAGCATAAAGCAAGACCACAATGCCACACATATAAAACTGTATAGCTATGCGAAGTTAGTGGCCTACTTCACATGGAACAACAAAGATCATGGGGGTTCCTGGATGGTAAGGGGTTGTACTGGTCTCTTTCTCAACTCTGTGATATATTGGGACCACAAAGCACAACATCCGGACCAGAATCAAAGTACATGAAAGACACTGCAGACTAAAACAACCTGAAAAATCAGCAGTAGCTGAACACCCTAAAACAAACTGGACATGAAATCCTCTTCCAGGACACAGAGGTACTGGAAAACACTACCAATCACTATGTCAGACTACACAGGAAAGCCATTGAAATCCACAAACATAAGCACAGTTTCAACAAAAAAGCAGAAAGTCTAAAAATCAACAAAGCCTGGCTTCCAGTATTAAAAGCTGCAGAAGCAAAGGTGGTAAGTTCACACAATAGAACAGTTAACAACACCAATCCAGGATCATTGCTACCCAATTGCATTGAAACTTCTTAATCCCTTCATCACAACACAATGGCTAAGACCTATTTTCCTGCATAGGACAAGTTTCCTCTTTCCCACAACTTAAAAAACCTTAGTCTCACCCACTTCCAGTTCCCTGAGCTCCTTGCCATCGGAAGATGCCAGCCACAGAGTCTGGCGAAAAGTCAGGAAGAAAAACTTCCAGAACACGGCCAAACAGCCTGGAAAAACTCACAACAATTATCTATTATTCTATTATCATAGTGACTATATTCCAGAAAAAAATACTTTCAACCATGCTAACAAGCCTGAAGCACAGAAACAGTACTTGAATGATGCAGTAAGTTTAAACATGTTCATCCTACAGTACCTCAGGGAGCTTGTGATGCTCCAGAAGTAGCGTAAAAAATTTTTAGAGGGAGGAAAGAAAGGTAGGAAAGCAATTAAAAAAACACTAGCATGATCAACCATTCAAAATCTCCATACTGTTTACAACTTCAGTCTGACAAGTTTGTTATGCCCTGTTTAAAATATATGCTAGAAAGGAAGCACATTTATAAAATAGAAAACAAGTTAATTTCTACAAAAAGTGTTCTGCTAGATTTTAAATTTTGTTTCATTAATGTTTCTCAGACTAACAAGACTTGGTCTGGCATAGCTGAATGCATGTATATCAGTGCCTTCACAGAAATCTTGTGCTGTTGCATGTAATAGTTAGGGGTATGCCATTTTGATTTTTTGGACAATTATAATAATAATTGTTTATTTATGGTCAGGAGCACTTATTCGCTCTTGGGGAGGAAGGAAGAGTTTGTGTTGAGCTCCACTCCATTCTCCTTTAATTTTCTAATTTGACCCTTTTTTAAACTTTTGGACAATTAGAATTGTCCAAGAAGTTCTTAGGCAGAATTCTGGAAGTTCTGGCCCAGAAGCACATTTTTAATTTCACTCACCTGGAGAACAGCCCTAGCTTGAAGACTCACTACATAGCCTACCTCCAACCAAAACCTTACCCTAAGAAGAGGCCTAGAATTTCCTGGGGGATGTATTTTCCCTGCCTATCGCCGTCTAAAAATCCTAATGGACAGTGACTACCTCTTCCAGTAAGCCCTAGGATTCCCAAGGAGCACCAGGGCAGCTTTCTTCCTTTAACAGGATGTTAGGGCAGGACCTGGAGCCTTCAAGATAGGCCCTTCTCCAGGTGAGCAAAAAGTAATTGGGTCTGTAGGTGTGAACTTGTGGCCTGGAAAGAATTTTGCTTAAGGACTTTCTGGTGAAGTCTGGGATTTGCACCCCCCCCCCAAAAAAAGCACATCCATAGTACTGGCTCTACATTGGTTGACTATTTACTTTATGTTTAAATAACATTTATATCATACTTCTTTTGCAGTGAGCTTACAGCAATACATATGGTCCTCTACTCCTATTTATTCCTAAGTCCCTTGTTTCCTGAGAAATCTTTGGCCGTAATTTAGCATAGGCCTTGGAGCGTGACAAACAACTCAACAGAAGATAGGTGGAATCTTCGGTGCAGAAAATCTGGAACTGACGAAGTTTCATACCACATGGAAATCTGTATTGTGATGGAGAAAGGTGCCTTCTTAACATCAGTAAAACCTAAATTTATCTTTTCTGGCAACACGGAACAACACCTGATTCAACAGAAACAAACCCTTTTATCCAAAATACAGTACATTATATGTACAAGCAAATTAGGCTCCATTATTTGCAAGGCCTGGCACTTTACCAGTGCTGAGTGACCCAACATTCAAATATTAAGCATATTTTTTCTTCTTATAATGAGGCCTGGTATTTCCTATTACTTTGCATCCAAACATAGACAGAACCTGCTTTAGCCACCAAACAACAACACATTGTACTGCAACTTCTTAAATTCTTAATGAGGACAAGTTTAATTTAGGACAAGTTTGTTTTCAGGAAAATACAAATATATTACTGTATTTATCATCTTAGTCACATAACTTGTTTGCATGGTCCTGGATAACTTTCCGAAAATACCACCTTAAACTATTAATCCTCAGAGACTTTAGCACCAAGAGAATTAGATCTGAGTGTACTCATTCACAATAACTCTCTCCTTTAATAAAGTAGTAGTAACCAATTTAGTTTATCCTACTAAATGGCAAGTACTGTACATGTAATCATACTTTGTACTGAAGGAAAATTGACCTTTAAGCATTTCACACTAAAAAATGTGTGGGGGGTGGATATGTAGGAGTTTTATGCAATTATTTTAATAGCTGGTTGTTTAACATAAAGGGGGTAAACATTATAAATGCTCCTGTATATAGAGATAGTTGAAGGCACTAATATTTCAGAACATTTTGGGCAACATGAGCAAAATGAAAAAATAAGTTAGGCATCTAAAACTGCTTTTCAAATGTACAACTAAATACTAATGGAAATCACCAGGTATGAGACACATGGTGAGTATTCAGTGCCATAACCAATCCAAAACTGATGTTCACACATTTAAAAGTACGCATAAAGAGATTCATATGAAAACAAGAGTTCAGTCATTTGTCAAAAATGCTTAGGGAAGCACCTAGCCAAGACATCTAGCCCTGTTTAAAACACAGCTCCATTGTGAAAGGCAGTATATGGTGGCATGCTTTCCCCCAAGAATAAGAAACAAAGTCAGCACATGGTCGTCTTGCCCAGAAACTCCATGCTCAAACCTTGGTACATAGCTATTCATCTCCTTGATAGGGAAATAGAGGTACAGTACAGTAATCCCCCGCCTAGTGCGGGAGTGAGGGACCCGACCGCAATATGCAGATGCTGGGTCAAGTTGGGACTTGGGGGCCTATCTCGGGCCTCCTACACTTACCTGAGGCCTGGCACTGCCCCAAACGGGCCTCCAATGGGCTTTCTGGGCCTCTCAGAGGCCTCAGAAGTGGTTTCCAGTGATCCAGAAGTCATTTCCAGTTTGCTGGAAACCACTTCTGGGGCCTCTGAAAGGCCCAGGAAGCCCGTCGAGAGGCCTGGGATAAGTGCAGGAAGCCTCAAACAGGCCCATTCAGCTTGCCCCAGAAGCCCTTTGTTTCATATGCTGCGGTCCCTTGATATACTGGGACTGCAGCATATGAAAAGCGAAATGCCGGGGGACGACTGTAGTAGGAAAAAAATCTATCTTCTCATATAAGAATTTCAGGAAGAGAAATCTGTCTCTTTTCCTATTCAGTAACAGTTAAAATGTTCCAGTCTCATACAGACTGAAATCCAGTAGCCAGTTGTAACTAGACAGGACCCACTGAATCAATGTGGATTTAATGAGTCAACAACTATGGAAGTTCCACTCATTCAATAGGCCTACTGTAGGTGCAATTTACTGCTGGATTTCAGCCAATGGCCAACTCCCCATTGCTTAGTGCAGTAAATTACATTAGAGTAGGCCCAATGAATCAACAGCATTTAGTAACTCGCTCCATATATTCAAATGGGGTTGTTTTACTGCAATTTAAGCAAACGATTTTGGCTATCACCTTTGAAGTTACAAAGGCTACACATAAGATTGCCTTGTATAAGTACCCTAGTTCTTGCAAGCAGTCATCTTTCATGCAACCTCAGCCAGAGGTGGGGAGTTCAATTCCCCACTGTGCCTCCTTGAGAGGGTGTGTAGACCCTTCCAGCTCTGCAGCTCAAAGGCAGCAGTGGCTGCTACTACTAATGATGATGATTGAGAAAAACATTCAGTAATTTATTCAAGCTGCTACATGCTGTTTTAATTCCTTACCTGGTCTCTCTGACTGGATCTTTAAACAAAGCTGTTTTACGAAGTCGAAAGGTAGCTGTACAACTTCCTACCAAAAAAAATTAAAAAACAGTTTGGCACAAGAAACAGTTACAAATAAAGATTTATTACACATTTTGACAAACATTTTTGTATGACAGGCACCCACTTGGATGTGAAGCTGGGATAGAAGATAAGATTCAATTAAAAATGAAACTGAATCAACCGAACAGCAGTAGAAAAGCATGAATTTTTGTATTGCAATCTTCTCTGACTCTTCCTATAAAGCCTATTAAGTACTGCAAAAAATGCTCCTCAAATTGTCCTGGCATTCTTAGATATATCTACCAATTCTTCCTGTATCAAGAACTTGATAGGAATATTCGGACTGCTGCAGAATGTCTGCACAAGCTTCCTGCCATTGCTTACATTTCCATAAAGTGGTGAAATACATCATGATAGTCAAGTCCTTCCCAATTCAAGAATCTAAAATTCTAAGAGGCTAGCTTTAATATTAATATACAAAAGGATATCTCAAAGGTTGGAATTTAACTTTAAAAAGTAATTAGTGGCTATCCTATTTCCAAGTTCCTATCAAGTAGCTCCATTCCTGCAGCAATTTCCTTTTTAAAAATCACAAAAATAGAACAGTTGCTTTTTACGTACTTTTAATGAAACATTCAAGGGTTACATACTATTGGCTTATACAGTTGTATAAAACATGACCTTCCCCCCTCATCATTGTTGCCTCACCAACACAAGCTAGAATTTGAAGCACATGATGTGAGGGTTCGGTCTTCGCCTGTAAAGAAAGGCATTTCACGTAGCAAAGAAACAGAACTTTTATTGTGTACATCAGAAGCCAACGGGGCTTTCCTTTTAACAACAGAATCAACTTCTTTAACATCAGACAAGAACGGGTTCTTCCCTCCATACGTTGGGGTTTCTAGAATGTGATCAAGTTCCCCACCACCACCTGTGGGGGTTCGGTTCCACCAGGGCTCCCTTCCTCCTTCTCCGCAAGACTCAGCCCCTCTACCTGTATCCCAATCTCCCTCAAGGAGGTTTGGGGGTTGTGTCCCAGCTTCCAAAGTGTATCTGGTTCCACGTGATCTCGGCTGGGGCGTGCGGAAGGGATAATCGGGCCTCTTGCTCAGTTCCTCCCGATGGTCCAGGGTCCTGGCCTCGATCTCCTGCCGAATCTTTATCAGCCATCTATCAAACTCTAGGTCCTTCCGTATCTCTTTCAGTTTACGATTATACTCTCAATACTCCCTTTCGCCCCAGTAGGAACACTTCTGGCGGTGAGCACGGCGTCGGTAGCTCTCAGCCTCTTTTCGTGGCATCATCATCTCTTCCCACTCTCCGGTCCACGGGTTCTCCATCCACACCCATTCCCATCCTTCTGGGAGCACCCTCTTCCCTCCCTTTTTATAGGCTGCATACCCCACCTCCACCAGAGTGGATTGGTTCCCTTTTCCTGCCAAGTCCTTCTTTTTACTTTCCTCCGCCCTTCGAGCCTCCTCCTCCTCTTTTGCTCTAAGAGCGTCATAATACCCCTTCAGGGCCATGAACCTCTCCACTTTTGAAAGGTTTTCCAGGTTCTCCAGTTTCTTTGGCTCCTCCAATACTTGGGTAGGGGTTGCAGGGGTCCCTCTCGAGCCCTCAGAGAAATTCCCCTCACACATGATACTCTTCATCTTTCCTTTAGTGAGGTCACACCCCCATACTTATGAAAGCAATGATGTCCCAAAATGTATTTCAACAGGGACACCCCTCATAACAAAGTACCCAGGAAGCACAAACCCTGATCCCTGCAACAATAACTGAAAAATACTGTACCTATGTCAGCATACAATGCAGGATAAAACAATCACTTAGCTGTTTTTCTGCACTGAATGGCTTCTGACTATACAGACGGCTTGTGGATGTTCAGAACAACTGCCAGCACTGTTTGCCTCTCTAATCACTTCTTAGCATGCACAATGGTCACACATGCACAGAGCACTTCTAGACTGAGGTGAGAAACAATGACAGCAAGCAAGGACACTGTTCCCTCAGGCTGCCAAATGGCTATACTTAACTTTCACACCATCAGCACCATGAAACTAATCGTTTGTAGAGGAATATGGTGAATTGTGAACTTCAAGTGCCCTAGAGCCAATAAGTCAAATTTCTACCTTTCAGAATATCTGCACAAGTAAAATAATGTACTGCTGCTGGACATTACAGTACTTCTATTCCACTGTGCTTCTACCCATTCCTGCTAGAATCTCCAGCCTTAGCTTTGGCCACTTCTGGGGAAGAAAGCACTCAGAATGTTACTGAGTGTGCCTTTGTATGACTGGAGGGGGCAAGGGGAGAATACATGGACCTATTTTCAGGTATTTAGTCTTGCTGTTACTGTGGCACCACAAATGTTTACATAAAATATATAAAAACCAGGCAGCCAGCTCAAGGCTCACTTAGACTCTCATCCTTCTGAGATCAGTAAACTGAGTGCTATTGGGTGGTATATAAGATTTGCTTCCCCCTTTTCATTTGCAAAAAGCCAAATCAACAAGGGAGCATTCTGACCTTTCCTTTGACATTCATAAAATAAACTCTCACACACCTCCTACTCCCAAAATGTCAAACCATGAACATCACTCCCTCAGAAAAGCCTCCAGGATATGCAATTTACTATTTGAATGTTATTCCGTTTTCTGAAGGCATGTTTTAAAACAGGAAAATGTTATTTTTAGAAGCAAACAGTAATTATCCATCAGATTTTAATTTCTCAAAAAGCATTTAAGACTGGAAACAACCATGGGGGGAGGGGGACAAATACAGCTCACGTTTCTTTAATCCTCCTCACTCCTCCCAATATATTTCTTTCTGGATGGGCAAACCCACTGGGGTTTTAAAGAGCTGCACATGGCTCATAAGCCTTATTTTCCTCACATTAGCTTAAAGAGGTTTATCACAGTATACGCTTACAAGTACAAGAAAACAATACTCACCCCATGGTGAACATACTTCTCCCCAAAAAAATGCTTCATTACGTGTTTCCCAAAGAATACTATATTCTGAAGATGATGAAAAATTTCTTCTGGTGTCTGAAAAAGAAATTATATATTTTTGGTAAAATAAGCAGGTTATGCAACACTAAAAGATAACACATTTATCCAACAGACATAGAAAACAAGTCACTGTCAATCTCTATGAAAGGAAATGACAATTCTAACGTACAGTAATATTTCTTATTCTGACTAATCTAAAATGATTAATACAGAAAAGAAACATTCTGGCCCAGACGAGACAGAAGTGGTCTTTAATGTTAACAATTAACTTCCCTCTCCTTTTTCATGGAAAAGCCACTTTTAACATCTAACAACACAATGTCAAATGGTATTTGGTTAAAAGCCAGACTAATCAAAATTTATACTAAAGAGCCCATATCTCAGATCAAGGTAATATTTATTTTCTGTAAATAAATAAATAAATAAATAAATAAATAAATAAATAAATAAATAAATAAATAAATAAGCAAGCAAGCAAGCAAGCACAGAAAGAGATTGCTAAACTACTCAGTTTCATGGCCAATTGGGTATTCGAATCTAGGGCCTAGTTTTGGTCCAACGCTAGAAATGTTACACCACTCTGGCTCCTTTGTATTATCCCTTTTATATTGCAATTTCTAAAGCAAAGTGTTCTGCCTATATACCGCCCCATACCACTACAAGTAGTCTCTGGGCGGTTTACAATTTTTTAATTACAGTGTGTCAAATCCTTAAAATTGTAGCAAGTCATAGTAAAAATGAACTCTTATTTTAAATCTGTTTTAAGACTGTTGAATGAGAAGTGATAATGCGTGACAGACTCACGGGCCGCTGAGTCAATTTCGTTGTACTCAGGTTGTACATTGATAAAGGTTATTATTATTATTATTATTATTATTATTATTATTATTATTATTATTATTATTATTATTATTATTATTATTATTATTATTATTATTATTATTGGGCTGATGTGAAACAAATAGCATCTCTCTTTAAACTAATGGAGAAACTAAAATTTATAATCCCACCTTGTTTCTGTTCAGAGGAAACTTCAAGAAACGTAGCACCACACAACGCTGAAAAGGAAGGGAATGTGCAATTATTAACAGAGTTTTGTAATCTGATAAAGTGAACTGTACTACTTAAATAAACACTACACAAAATACAGTAAATCTTTCTTTTTTGCATCCTGAACAAGTGTCAGTGCTGCAAACCTTCAGCAGTCCAGATGTTTTGGACCACAACTCCCAAAATTTTGAGGCTAGACTACCAATGACAAAGGACTGTGGGAGTTGTGGTCCAAAACATATGGAGTGCTGAAGGTTCACCCCCACTGATATATTATAGCTTACCTATTTTTTGACAAGTGACAAAAAGATATGGGCTGAACTTTTGGTTAAAGGGTGAAACTGTCACCAGCAGGGGCAATTTTCTGTAATTAAAAGCTCCCTACTAGGGAGGGGACTTCAAAACAATGAACTGCTAATCAGATAATTCAACAGGAGAAGTACCAGACAATTATTAAATAGCCCATTTAACTCAGACTACCACCTATCTATAGTGAAATAAAACAAAAACAATATCAAAAGAAAAACAATACAAAAAGGTGAGAATTCTGTCAGAGCAGAAATGAGCCACTTGTAATGTATCATAAGTTACAAATGACATCTACAGACTCTCTCTCTCATGTCTGCAAAATGCATGTTGATAATTTAGAGTTTAATTGATGGAACTCCAAACTTCTGAAGTCTTTGCAGAGAGCTTCTGCAGAAATACAATCTAGCACAGTAATACTACCACTAGAGATGGGCACGACTAGGGAAAATGATGTTTTCGAGTTGTCGTGTGTCGGAGGCAGCCCGTTTCGGCTCGTTTCCGTTTTTCGCGAAATTTTGCAAAAATTTGTCGTTTCGTTTTTCGTTTTTTGTTTTTCGTTAGTACTGGTTTTGGGGGGGTAGCGGGCTCCTGGAGGCACCTCTCTGTGGTGGGTGCCTCCTATCCTCACCCGCCAGCGCTGCTACAAAAGGGCATGCATAGCCATATGCTATGGATATGCATATTGCAGACGCAGCAGACTGGCAGAGGCACCCCTCTTTGGGGTGCCTTCCCTGCAACAGTCGGTGAGACACAGTCAGGCAGCACTTGCAGGCATGGTTTGCATGGCACACAAATGCTGCTGCAGGAGTCAGCCAGAGCCACAAGTGACGGACTGGCAGACTCTTTGCACCCGCTCCAAGGGAAATGTACTTGCGTGTAGTGCAATGCAAGTAGATCTGGCTTAGGTTAAGACGGGTTAGCGCAAGGGCTACGGTTAGGCTAGTTACGGGTGAGGTTAGGGTGAGTATTGGGGTGCACCTCTGGGTGCCTCTCTGACCCACTTAGAAGGACAGTGTACTGGCGTATGGGTTAGGCTTAGGCTTCGGGTTCGGGCTACGGTTAGTGGGCTGTTTATGCCTGATTGGCACATCCCAGAAGTCTCTGTGGTCAACCTGGCCAAGTGGCCATGCGATTGGTGGAAAATTTGCATGGTCCACTCCCATGGGTGAGCCCATCATTGCGAATGTGCAGTTGTAAAAAAATAAAATAAAATAAAATAAAATAAAATAAATGAAGACGGTTTTTTGCAAGAAAAACCCACTGCTGCTACTGTAAAAATTCAAGCATTTAAAATAGCTAATTTTCGCATGTTTCTGTGGTGCTTTGGTGGGGTTTTGGACCACAATTTAAAAAAAATATTGCAGTCGCCATTTTAGATCCCCCCGCACTGCATGGCAAATGGATGCGCCCTCCCAGCCTGATACAGTCTCCAAAACCTGGCCATGCGATTGGTGGAATGGCTCCAAAAATTTGCATGGTCCACTCCCATGGGCAAGCCCATCATTGCGAATGCGCAGGTGTAAAAAAATAAAATAAAATAAAATCAACGGAGACGTATTTTGGCAAGACAAACCCACTGCTGCTACTGTAAAAATTCAAGCATTTAAAATAGCTAATTTTCGCATGTTTCTGTGGTGCTTTGGTGGGTTTTTGGACCACGATTTCAAAAAAAATATTGCGGTCACCATTTTGGATCCCCCCGCCCGCACACCGCATGGCAAAGGCAGACGAGACGATGCCCCCCCCGCCTGGTACCAGCAGCGCAGCAGTAGCACTAGCCAAGGAGAGGGGGCGGGGGAAACCCCCCCAAATAAAACACCCTTCTGGCCTGGTAGGTGCCCTCAGACAGTTTTTGCCTGCTTTTAGGGCCGGGAATCGGGTTTTTTTTAACTTTTAAAAACTTTTTTTCTGTGCCGCTTGGCATCGTGGGATCGCCGCGATGCCAGGAACGACCACGACAAATCAGACCCAATCATTCTTTAGTCGTTGCGTAACGGAAACGAGTAACGGAAACGGAAACGGGAATTCCGCTAAGTCGTGCCCATCTCTAACTACCACACTTCAAACTGCTAAATCTTATCCAAGACCTAGAATACTGTGAAATATTGTATAATTAATAATGTTTATCCATTCTTCCAAGAAGTTCAGGATAATATATAAGCCCCTGTTCCATTTCCCCTCATAATGATATTGTGAGGTAAGCCAAGCTATGAGGCAAGCCTCCCTTGCCCAACATCTAGACCAGGGATGGCAAACCTTTTAGAGTCCGAGTGCCCAAACTGCGATTCAAAACCCACTAATTTTTCACAAAGTGCCAACATAGTAATTTAACCTGAATCCAGGTGGCTGTGAAGGAGCAACTTCGGGTGCCCACAAAAAGGACTCCGAGTGCCACCTTCGCCAACACTGATCTAGACTCTAAAGAACTTGATAAAGCAAAAGTGTACTAAAAGGCTAAGGAAGAAAATGGTACTGATACATTAAGCACAATGATGTAATTCTCAGGTTCTCTGTGTAATCTCATTAATTTGCACTGATCTAGAAACACCTTTTAGAATAACTACTATTTTTGTGATCTGCAGAAGGAAGAACCTTAGCTAAAACACATCAGGACACTTGGATAAATATTGACATGCACTATTGACCACCACCACTACCCTTTGTCATTGATTGTACAGTACAGTGAAAGCTTTTCTCATGGAAAGTCACACCCTCCTTTCCCACTTATTTCCCAGAGCCATCCATCTCGCTGCTCTAAAACCACGACTCAGGCCCCTTTCCAGTCAGTTTTCTAAATGACTTGCTTACAATACTCTTCCTTTCCTAACCCCAACCCTCATTTTGAGTTTAAAAATAGCATGGGGAAATCTATAAAAGCTGAATTCCTTTAATCCTAACACACCAATTGCCCTAATCTTAACATTTAGGACATGTTGTATGTAGAGTTATGTGACTCAAGTGCATAGACTGACAGGAAAGAGATAAGCCAGTGGTGGTGGCAGTTGTGGATAGTGGCACATGCTTTTTATCTCCGTCACACACACAACGTGTCTCTCAGTATTTACTTATTTAAATTATTTTTACTTTCAAAGGCCTTCCTTCCCCTCTCCCCCCCCCCCATACACTCCAGGTATGTCGTCTTTGCTGATGCTTTTTATTGCAGCCATTACTTCAAGACTCATGTTTCAAAACCAAAAAGATTTTAAGAAGAAAAAGAAAAGCATTACTTGGAGTAGTTATTATGGGCCTTGGTGTTTTAAAATGCCAAGGGAAAACAGGCGGAACCAGACACTCGGAGTGTTCTTTGAGAATGAAACCAAGGGCGACTTAAGCCCCCCCCCCATTTCCACCCACCCACCCCTTGATCAAGGAGTAAATATTTACTGCATAGGGGCTGAGGGGCTTCCGGTTTCTTTCTCCTCCCCACATTCCCGCTCCGCCATCCCAGGGCCCAGAGAAAGGGCACCTCAACACTCACCGCCCCTGGGTTTTGAAGCGAAAGAGAAGCGGAGGGGGGAGGGGGGGTTCCCGCTCTTCTCTCTCCACCCTCCTTAAAAGGCGTCCGCCGTGACAGAAATACCGTAAATGGGGGGTGGAGAGAGAGAGAAGGAAACGCGGGAGGAGAGGGAGCAGAAACCGCCTCCCGAAAAGGACCCCCTCCCCTTGGGGGAGAAGGGGGTGGCGGTGGCCGCGGTGGCGTCGCCGGTCCCTTTACCTGTCTGTGGGAGACGACGAGGCTCTTGTTGCCTTCCCCGTGGTACCGCCATTCATTCTCGTCCATCTTCTTCTCCGCCTCCATTCCTGCAGCCCACGGGGTGGGCCCCCTTTTCCAGCAGGCGATGGATGAACACACACACACCCCTTCTCAGAAGAGCCGCTCCTTCTCCGCAGCAACAGCGGCGGCCGCTTTTTATCTTCTCTTCCGGTGCGCGAAGGGACACGCGCCCGCTCGCCCCGCCCCCCCCCCCAACGGCCAACGGCCAACGCCAACGAACGCAGCTGGGTTCCTGGCACTCGGGCCAACGTTCCCGAGTCAATCCCTTGGGTCGTTTTCCGACTCCCTCGGCTCTTTCCCACGCACCCCTTCGCCCCCGCCCCCGCCCCCGCCCCCGGAGTTGACTAGGAAGTGCCGCCTTCCGCCACGAGGGCAGAGGGCGCCCGCCAGCCAAAGAGACGAATGGGAGCCTGCCGGGTGGGCGGGACGTTCTCCGCCAGCCATCTTTCTTTTGGGCGGTAGCTTCGGCCGCCATCTTTTCCACTCGTCACGAGGAGGGTTTCGGGGAGGGCAGCGATGTGCGCCATCTTTAGTCTTGGCAGTAAAAAAAAAAAAAAAAACCCAGGGAAGAAAGAGCTTCACTGTCGCCGTCGATAGGGGAGAATTTTGTGAGCACGTGCAAGAAAGCGTCTTTGCAAAAGGGTGCGGGAACTAAAAGCAGACCACGAGCAGCCTGGTCTGTTACGCTTTTCCGTTGCTTCGACGTGGATTCCGCTTTCTCTTTTCAATTGCAAAAGGTTTTGCGTGTACAGTACTTTATTCCTGTTCGAATCAGAGGATAACACGTCGGATCCCGAGTACGGTTGACCGCGGAGGTCGACATTAATACTGTTGGGACCTGAGGGTGCTTATGAGGGAGAAAGTCTTGTTAACCGAAGTGATTCCTTTCGTGAACATATATAGAGGATTGTCTGTCGGGTGTTTTATTCATTCTATATAATCTTCCTCAATCCAAGAGCCCTAGAAGGATAGTGGACTAAATGAATTAATGTATAAAGAACCTTGAAATCTATTGTGCTACTTGGTCTGGAAGTTGAGTCAGGGCAACTGGACTTCTTTTCTTGAGAGATTGCAACGTTTCGCTACTCATCCAAGCAGCTTCATCCGTATGAGGAAAGTTAGTGGTGACTCCTCCATTTTATAGTTTACTGGGATTTCACATCACCCTGGTCTGAATAGGCCCATGAATTGGACAGTGGCCTGAAAAGGCTTGTTAGGTTGACAATGGGCTAAAGGGTCATGAAAGTCCCACCTATGCAACCCTTCACAACACCCATTAAGTATGGGTTAGCTGTGGCCTTGCTGGTGTAAGTTTGAAGCGCTTCTGATTTGTTTGGGGATTAACTAAAGGGCAGCATGATAAGTAGCAGACAGATTGTGCCTAAGTCCCCCACCTCTTTTGCGAGAGGGTTTTTTTTTCAATACACACATTAATGGCTTCCCTGAGCCCTCTCTCAAACCACCTATCTTTTCTGCCTAATATGTATACATTTTCATCTTTGAATGAGTGCCCTTTGTCCTTCAAGTGGAGGTACACTGCTGATTCTGGTCCTGAGCTATTGCCCTTCCTGTGTTGGACCATCCTCCTGTTTAATAGTGGTTTAGTTTCTCCAATGTAGAGGACTGCACACTCCTCACTGCAGTGGACTGCATGTACTACAGTATACTGCATTGCTCATTTTTTGTTTTGATGTCAGGTCCTTCGGGTGGACAAGTCTCTGATGTGTTTGTGGATTTGAAGTAAATGGGGTTGTTGTGTTTGCCAAAAATCCTTTTAAGCTTTTCAGACACTCCAGCCATGTAAGGGCCAGGGTGATGTGAAATCAAAGTGAACTATATATTGGAGGACTCTCCGCTATGTTTCCTCAGACTGATGAAGCTTGTTGGATGAGTGCAAAACATTTCGATCTCTAAAGAAAAGATGTCCAGTTACCATGACTCAACTTCCAGATAACCTCACCTGGATGACTGAGAATCTTCACAGACATTGTGCTCCTTTGGGCCTCTGCCACTGCATCTTTTTTGTATGCATATTCCGTAGATTCCTCAGCTGAATGGAAGTTCCCAAGCTGCAACCTGATATTTTAAGCTAAATGTTGGCTTCATCAGTTAATGCCTTCCTCCCCTTTTCTTCTTCCTCATTGTTGGTATTACTAGCATGAGAGACCTGGCACAGGATGCTAGGCAATACTGTACTTCTAATTTGGTTGAAATACGTTTGCCTGGTGTGTAGTCGAAAACTGTCCCAACTTTTCTGACATGGGGTTTGGCACGTTTCTGTGTGCCTCAATTTCTAGCCAATTTTTTTGATACATACATGTAGGGTAGTGATTCAGATTACGCAACCATCCTTTGTCTAACAAGATCAGGATTTACATTCTGATACACACCACCAGGGCTGAAATGTGGAACTTCCAGACAGCTTCTGCAGCACCTGTTTTGAAAGTTGCTTTTATAAAAGGAAAGTTGGGCTTTTCTGCCAACAGATTTTAGAATGTTTATGTTTCTTCTGCAATCCCGCCCCCCAGCTCTTTGGGTCCCAATAAAGACATATGACACTGGCAGCTTATGCTTTATGTGCACAAAAACTCCCATTGAAATATGAAGGGGCCACATGTTTTTATCTTTTGTTTTGTTTCTTTGAATGTTGCCTGATAGCTTACACTTGTGATTTAATAGTGGTCTGATAAAAGATTTTTCCTATCCTTGTCTTCAGATTGTGAGCTTACAACAGGTTACTGCCAGAGGTAAAGCTGCAAAAATATGCTTTCTCTCCCACCTGGTTAGGATGCATAACTTTATAATTCAGTCAGGTTATTTTGGCACCTGAAACAGGAAATCACACACGCACCTCTTCCTGTTTCTGCCAATAAAACTAAATAGCAATAAAGAATTTGCTGCTCTTTCGTTACACCCTACATATGCTGCCTGAAGCAGCTGCCTGATTTTGCGTCATAGTAGGGCTGGTCCCGTACCACAAGCACTTTTACATGCTGCTAACCTTACAACAATGCCAAGCAAAACAGGGTTTGACTGAAGCAGACTGGTGAGTGTTAAAAAACAAGATTGCTAGAATGGCAAATGGATGACCCTCTTTGGTCCTCATCAGGCCACTGTCCATTTGCCAGTTCTATATCATGAAGTGACTTAAGAAAAGAACCACTTAAGGGTATTGGCAAATTAAACACTTCCTTGGCTCCAGTTTTTTAATTGATACAGTGCATCTATCCCAGCGTTTTTCAACCACTGTTCCATGGCACACTAGTGTGCCGTGAGATGTTGCCTGGTGTGCCGTGGGAAAAATTGAAAAATTCTAAAGAAATTCAACCTATAAATAGCGTCCAAGGGCCAGCTTGGCTCCTCCCCCCCGAGGCCCGCGGCACTGGCGTCACTTCCTGGCCCCGCTCATTCTCTTTAGTGTTTGCCCTGTGCCTGCCGCCGCCGCCGCAACTCGCTCGCTTCCCTCTCCCCCCTCCTTTTTTTTACCCTGGACCACCACCACCCCTTTCCTGGGAGCTACCAATGGACTGAGCCGCCCGACAGCCCGCCCGCCAACACGAGCCGGCCCGGGAGCCCCAGCCCAGAACAAACCACCAGGTGAGGGGAAGGGGAGGAGGGGCGCCCGGCTGCCCCATGAGCACCGTGGCAGGGCTGCGAGGAGGAGGGGATGGAGGAGGCCTCCGCCAGGCCTGGGCTGAGAAGGTGGGTGGGCGGGGGGGGCTAATGGCACGGCTGGACGGACGGCCTTTAGGGTCCGGGAGGGGAAGAGCCGTCTCTGAGTGGCCCCGCGATGGGTTCCTCATTGGTGTGGGGCCGGCGCTGACAAGCTCTCCTCTTCCTCCTCAGATTGGGGGGGGGGACGGTTGCTTGGGGTCCTCCTTGAAGTCTTGCCCCTTTCTTTCTGTCTTGGGTCGCCCCCTTCTCTCTCTCTGTCTTTTCTTTCTCCCCCCCCACCTCTCTCTTTCCATTCGTACCCTTTCCCCTCTTCATAGAAACGTGCTCATTTCTAGCCTGCATATGTGTATCTGTAATTAAAACTGTAAACCGCCCGAGACTTCTTGAGGCGGTATACAAGCAGAACACTTTCTGCCTTCTTTCCTTCCTGCCTTCCTTCATCCTCCTCCCCTCCTGTCACTGGACTTGCTGAAGGCATCTGCAAGAAAAACAAAAGTGGCAATACAGCAATTTAACCTGAATACAGGTGGCTGTGAAGGGATGATGTCGGGTGCCCACAGAAAGGGCTCCGAGTGCCACCTTTAGCACCCATGCTATAGGTTCGCCTGCAGTGCCCTACTGTTAATGTTTTGCAGCCAGTTAATGTTGCTAGTGCTATCCAGTGTACACTGACGGACGGAGACATTTTCTAATGGTGGTGTGCCTCGTGATTTTTTTCATGAAACAAGTGTGACTTTGCCCAAAAAAGGTTGAAAAACACTGTCTTAGTGTTTGCCCTGTGCCTGCCGCCGCCGTGACTTGCTCGCTTCCCTCTCCCCCCATCCTTTTTTTACCCTGGACCACCACCACCCCTTTCCTGGGAACTACCAATGGACTGAGCCGCCCGACAGCCCGCCCGCCAACACGAGCCGGCCCGGGAGCCCCAGCCCAGAACAGGAGGAGGGGATGGAGGAGGCCTCCGCCGGGCCTGGGCTGAGGAGGCGGGCGGGCAGGGGGGCTATTGGCACGGCTGGATGGACGGACGGACGGCCTTTAGGGTCCGGGAGGGGAAGAGCCATCTCTGAGGGGGCCCGCGATGGGTTCCTTGAAGTCTTGCCCCTTTCTTTCTGTCTTGGGTCGCCCTCTTCTCTCTGTCTGTCTTTTCTTTCTTTTTTCCCCCACCTCTCTCTTTCCATTTGTACCCTTTCCCCTCTTCATAGAAACGTGCTCATTTCTAGCCTGCATATGTGTATGTCTAGCAGCCTGCCTACTGTAATTAAAACTGTAAACCGCCCAGAGACTCCTTGAAGTGGTATGGGGCGGTATACAAGCAGAACACTTTCTGCCTTCTTTCCTTCCTGCCTTCCTTCACCCTCCTCCTCTCCTGTCGCTGGACTTGCTCAAAGCATCTGCCTTGGCCACAGTGTGGAGAGCAAGATGTTCCTGGAGAGTCAGTGCCCCTTCTCAGGTCTCCACTGGACACAGAAGTCCATGCAGGGCAAAATGTTTTTTAAAAAACAACATAGCTAAGTGGGAACTGGGTGCTAGAGAGCGGGCTGCCTCAATCTGTGGCCCCTCTGTCCTGCTTCTCCCTACACCAGCAATGGTGAACCTTTTAGAGACTGATATAGGCACAGAGTTAAATTTTTTAACATTTTCTAATGGTGGTGTGCCTCGTGATTTTTTTCATGAAACAAGTGTGCCTTTGCCCAAAAAAGGTTGAAAAACACTGATCTATCCTACCCTAATGCACTTTAGAAAATCTTTTTTCAGTTCCTTGGCTCCTCCAAAGAGTTAAGGAAGTGTTTAATTTGCCAGTACTGTATATCTAAGCAGTTATCTTCTTAAGCCATCTCATAATATTGCAAATTGACAGTGATAAATTCAGTTTTGGTTCATCGCTAATGATTGCATGCACTGGAAACAATCAGGACAGGGAGACCATACCCCCGAACGAACGAACGAACGAAAGAAGAAAGAAAGAAAGAAAGAAAGAAAGAAAGAAAGAAAGAAAGAAAGAAAGAAAGAAAGAAAGAAAGAAAGAAAGAAAAGCCCCTGGCAACAGTGGGGGCAGGAATGTTCTGCAGCCAAGCTGGTTCAGTTCAGGAAAAACATCATCTGATCTCCAGCTTCAGGAGAGAACCATCCCATCCCGACAGTAGACCAAACCAGCTAGATGCCGATGTAGCCATCTCATAGCTGCCTCGGGTAAATAACGAATTCCAGGTGAAATGCCTGCAGGAAGCTTACAGATAAATAAAGGACAAGACAGACCCCACCCTGCTTAGAATCTAGCTACTGCCACCCAACAAAGGTGCTAAAAACTCAGAGACAGAGAAGGAAGTACACTATTGGATCAAGACGATAAAGTTAATAATTTTATCCAGAACATGGAAGCGACTTTGGGTGTGTGGTGTATTGGTTTAAAAAAATGAGGATGTCCTTGCTGTTTTGGGGATGTCAAAAGCTGCAGATATGGCTTGGAAACAAAAGGCATCAGAGTTATGGAAACGAAGCAATAATTCTAGGGACAAAAACCAAATGAGGATGACTAAATTTTTGAAAAATCCACAGAGGGTTATGGAGAAGAATTAAAACATCTACTTAGTGAACTCATTTTGGGGCAAATACTATTGATATAAATTAAATATATGTGATATTTTATGGCATTTGTAAATTGAGTGACAATAACCTGTATGCCCTTTATTTAAATACAGAATAGATTTCGGGGATGGGGTTTGACATGCCTAGTTCCAAATAATAGCTGCACTGTTGGTCATGGTTCAGCTAATTTTACTTGTACAAATCTCCCCACCCAGGAAAACAAAGGATCGCAGATGAAGGCCTACTATGGAATGTAGTCTTTAATATAGGCCCTGTCTTTAGAAGAATCAGCCTAATCCCTTCAATTAAAATCATTGGTCTTGACTTTATAAACTAATGTGTTATCAAACATAGCCTCAAACAATCCCTGTGTACCACAGACACATTACTCCCACCCACCCCTGCCAAAAAGAAAAGAAAAGAGAGCCCCATGATTTCTAAGCTCTGCTAGGAATATAATTATTTCACTTTAGATTTTCCAGCTATGTTGCTGAAAGCCCTCAAGCATAAACCTGGGCTGAAATGTGACAACAATCTTCTAGGAATTAGTTTGTGTTATTTACCCAACTGTTGCCCTTTACCTAAATCTTAACTTTGCTGTGACTCATTTTCTGGAATGGAAAAATAGTGCTGAAACAGTTTAGAAGATTCAGGCACAGGACGCTTTTGGCTGGAACAAAGATTCAGCCTTCTAAAGAATTGTGGCATGTTGTAAAGTAGGCAGATGGCTGATAAACGCTGACAGCCCCTCTTGCTGCAAGCAGGAAAAACCGGGGACCTACCATCAGTGTTCTAGGGTTTATTTTTTCCACCAGATAATCCAGAGAAATAACCCATAGTGTATTCTTATTTTATTTCTGTCATTTGTCAAAGGGCCAGGTCCTGCTGGCTCAAGTTCGGATGTCATGATAAACAAACTATGGAAAGAAGCACCATGGCTTATTTAGTCTCTCCCGTTTCCCATGGAAGCAGTCAGGCAGCAAAACTAGCATGTTATCCTTGAACAATCAGTGAGAGCTCAACTGTGACGGCCAAACCAGGTCTATGTGTGTAGAGTTGGAAGGAGCCTTAATTTTCCCCATTAGTTTAGTTTCAGAATCGAGGCCACTGGTTGTGATCTGGAAGCACTGTTAAAACAACCTCCCCTCCTCTCCCAGGGAGCTCCAGAGCCTAAAAGGGGGAGAAGAGGAAGCTTTTAGTTACAGTACTTTCAATTTGTGGCACCCGGTCTGGGTTATGCCACACAAAAATTGCAGCCCATGATGTCCTGTGGGCATGGGTGCCAACAGTGGCACTCGGAGCCCTTTCTGTGGGCACCCAACATCGCCACTTCACAGCTACCGGTACCTGTATTCAGGTTAAATTGCTGTATTGGCACTTTGTGAATAATTTGTGGGTTTTGAATTACAGTTTGGGCACTCAGTCTCTAAAAGGTTCGCCATCACTCTCCTATAAAATACATTGAGCAAGTGACAGCTATTTAAACAATAATTCCTTCATTAAATACTATTGTCTTCATCATGTTAGAACTGCAGAACTGTATGGATCATCAAGTCCAGCTCCTGTCAGGGAGACCACCAGGGAATACCAGGTGCTGTAGGCACCTGTAAGGATAACAAACCACACACATTCCACAAACAAACACACACACACACACACACACACACACACACACACACACACACACACACACACACATTGTATTTCAGTAAGATGTTATTACAGGTTCTGTGGCTATGAATTCAGTGATTATGAATTAAGTTTGAAATTGCAGTTCTGTACACACTTTTCTAAGAGGAAGCCCTAGGGCAGTGGTGGCGAACCTTCAGCACTCCAGATGTTTTGGACTACAACTCCTGGAATTCCAAGCCTGTACTGCCAATGACAAGGGACTGTGGGAGTTGTGATCCAAAACATCAGGAGTGCCGAAGGTTTGCCACCACTGCCCTAGGGTTTAATTCCAAAAAGATAGGATTGTGCAGTCGGTTCATTTGAGGCTCATTTGAGATTTCTGCAACATTCTTTATCGTCCGTTTCAATTAGATTTGACTATTTTGCCTGTCGTGAAATGCTTGTTAGTATTTTTGTACACATTTGTTTCTCATATGCCAGGAATATATGTGAATTTAATACTTTTAATAAAACGGGACAATGCTTTCTTTGTTTGTTTCTCACTTAAAGGAGAGGAATGTGGTGAATGGTGCCTTTTTCATAGACTAAGTTTGGATATTGTTGGTATCACATTAATGAGTTACATGATTCTGTTTTGAAAAGAGACGATTGTTCTCAAAACTGAGCATTTAGGTTATATTTCAGAATGTTGTGATGAAACCTGAAGTCAACTGGTATAGTCTACACTTACAGTGTGATCGAACCTTCAAAATGAACTGCTCCAAAAGGTTAAGAAATTAATAGCTCAAGTCATAGAGCTGCTGAAGCAATCTCTTGTTTAACTCTTTAACTTCTTGCATTTTCAAGTTGAAAGACACACACACTCAAAAAAGTACCTTAATATAATTAGGATCCAAATCTAATAGGGTTATCCAGATGGAATATTTGTTCTCAAGCTCTAAAAGTACAGTACTGGGTTCTTCATTGCATTTATCTGTATTTTTCCTGTTATCCGCAGAATGTAAAGCTTGTTTTGCTTAGTTCAGAGATTTCTTTGTGTGATTTTCTGTTACTGTTCACCATCTATTAGTGTGGTTTTGTTCTGCAAGGACAGAGTTTAATACTCAGATCCAGCCCACTGATGTCCATCTCTCTAGTCAGAAGCTTTTAGTTAGAGTTTTATTTAGCTAGCTCCTGATAAAGAGCTTCAGTGGGGAATTTCTAATTTCTCTCTCTCAAGGATTTCTGTTTGTTGTGTCGTTACAGTCGTGACCAACCCTTCGTGACTCCACGTCCATGGAGTTTTCTTGGCAGGAATACTGGAGTGGTTTACCAGTTCCTACTCCAGGCGCCTACAGTGCCTGGTATTCCCTGGTGGTCTCCCATCCAAGTACTAACCAGGTCCGACCCTGCTTAGCTTCCGAAATCAGGAGAGATCGGATGTACTTAGGGCATCTAGGCAGCTCAAGGATTTCTAGCATTTCCTAAAAAGAAACATTTTTCAAATAAGTGACTTGTTAGTTTGGACATGAAGCCTGATAAACCCCATGCTGTTTCATTCCCAAGTGGAAAAGTAACAGTTTATGAACCTAATCCGATGGACACAATAAAAAGGAATGCACATGACTTTGTAAAAATGGCAGGACATCCCTAATATGTTCCATAGTATTTTGGCAAAAGAGGCAAACCAATGAGACTTCTGAAACAGAGGCCAAGATTTTCCATCTTGGCCCATGTGTTACTAGTAAACCAAAGCTCCAGGAGTACTGACTGTTCTTGCAAGTAGTGTATTTGAAAGTAGACAGCAGGACTATAGGGCCTGTCTCCCCATGAGAAAAAAAACCTTTTGATCTTGTTGTACTAGTGTCTATCTATTCATAAACATACTGGTATGTCTTTGAAGATTCTCAGTCATCCAGGTGAGTTTATCTGGAAGCTGAGTCATGGCAACTAGACTTCTTTTCTTGAAAGATCGAAACGTTTCGCTACTCATCCAAGCACCTCCGTCAGTCTGAGGAACTTTAGTGGTGAGTCCTCCAATCTATAATTCACCTTGATTTCACATCACCCTGGTAAAAAAATGGGCATTAAGTGGACATGTTATTCCTAATCTTAAACAAACTAGTATCTGAACAGATTTTGGATGAGTCATTTTGCAACACACTAGGATCATCAGACCCATTGCATTTATCGTCACTGTTTAGACAAGGCTGATAAGAACAGGCTTAGTGGCATTGCATATAAGGAGAAAGAACTGCCAAAACAAGGCCAAACAAACAATGTCCTCTGCTCTAAATGTCCAAAGGGAAAAGAATAGTATATAGACTCACCCATCTTGGATTCTCTAAATCCTAAATCCTATTCCTTGAGCCTCTGATACTTCTGGAAAAACTTTGGCCCCAAGCAACTTTGGCAATTTCCAGATCATGAGTCCAACAACCCACATGTTTGTTTGTCAGAGTCCTCAGTTTTTCAAGTTGTATTTTTTTGAAGTCAGCCTATCCTTTTATATAAGTATTGAAAGTAAGCTTAACACCCCACAAAAATCATATACTGTAGGCCTGAATTAGAATAAATTCCATTTATTTTATACTGATAATGTAAGCATTGATGACATCTGAAAAGTGTGTGTATGCTGATAGGTTTGTTTTTTATATATTTCAGTTATACCCTCTTAAACGTATTTATGTGTGATAATAAAGGGGAATGAAAGTGTAATTGTCCATCTCCCATTTACCTCTATGTAAATGAAATCTAAACATCTTAAACTTGTCATACATACTCAAGATATACTAGTGGCGTGTCTCTCCTAGTCATTTTGCTTGTATAAGGGATTAATATAGGTGTTTGAAAAATTGCTAGGAAGCACCTTGCAGTACCATTTAAGCTGCTTGGTCCCTGACTTGCCCTAAGCAAGAGGATACTAGAAGGATAATGCCATAGGTGCATTGTCAGCAGGCATCTTGTTACAATACGATTTTATTAACTCAAAAATATATTTAGGGGATTTTTTAAAATTAGCTCAAAAAGCATTGTCAAACTCTGTAATTGTCCACCTATTTTTTAAAATTAAGCCATAAGGGGCTAGAAGTGCCGGGGACTACAAAAATTTTAGTGTGACATGCTAAAAAAAATGAGCAGTGAGAAAGATTTAAACTATATTCATATATTCCTCCTCTGCCTAGAGCTCTGCCTTCCTAAATTTGCTTCAGTTGATTTTATTATAGAGGTACTATAGAGGTACAGTGTTTCTTTATACTTAAAAGCCTGCCCATACTGGGATAAAGTGATGATATATGATTTCCTCATGGTACTTTGGGGCATAGAAAAAAAACGACTTGGTGTACTCGTGTTTCTACTTGAAATGACCCATCCTCCCCTTTTTAAGGGCTGCCCTGCATCTTCCTGGCACAGGGCTGGGGCATGCAGTCTTTTTGGCATGATTCATGGAGATGCAAAATAGCTTTCTGTTCTACCTTTGTGGGTGGGACCAAGAGGTAGAATAGATTGCACTGAAGATAAAGACCTTTTAAGCACTGGCTGGATTGTACCAAATTTCACAGTGTGGACAGGCCCATAGACGACTCCTAGGTTTTTTGGGGGGTGGGGGGGTTGGTGAAAGGGAATCTGAGCTGTGCTTCTGGATTCTTTTGGATTGATAAAATGAGAGCATTTAAAATTTCACAAAGTAGGCTCTAATACACATTTAGATTTGGCTAGATCAGGTAAATATATATTGATTGTGTGTATTCTGTTATTATATGTTTTATTATCGTCTTACAATGCTTTGAAATCTTCAGATTTTCACAGTTTAAATAGGCAGATAACCAATGAGTGCTAAAATTTATTGCCTTTGTAGATGTTTTAGATTTTGGCATAAAACTGTTACCTACATTGACTTCAATGACAGTGACAATCTTTCATTGAGATTCCCCAAAGAAATGCTATTCTCTCAAGCCGCCAGACAGCTGCCAGCACTGACCGCACTAGTGAATGCTGCGACTTGAATGCCTTCAATTAATATTTAGTAATATTTCCACACTTTGGCTCTTTGAGATGGCTCATCTTCCTGGGCTTGAAGCAGTCGTGCTGGGAAGCTGGGTTTCTAAGCACAGCACAGGGCTGTGTTCAGGCTGCAACTGATTATAATTTATAAATTATCAGTATTGCAGGATCAGGCTAGTATACTGAGCCCACTATCTCTGGCTAGGTTTGAGCCATTTGCTGCCTGAATTGGAGAAATAATCAACTTACTTAAGTCAAGAATCTCTCTCTCAGTAATAACTACAACTGTATCAAACTGGACAACCAATAGTTGGCTGCTGTTTCATAATGCTCTAAAGCTGCTGCTGCTGGATGCAGCCGCCTCATTCTCCCAAATAGCAGGGCAAGCTGGTTACATTCAGTGAGTAAAGTTCTCCTCCTCGTTTCTCTGTAGTTGAGCTAAGGATATGTTGTAAAATGGAGATTCTCCCCCCCCATATCATTTAACTTTGGAATATTAGCACTAAATGTGGGAATTAATCCCGGGAAGCCCCGATCCGCGAGGCTTGGAAAGTTGGGAATCCTCCCATAGAAGCCTGGATCTGCGAGGCTTCGAGAATTTAGAACCCACAAAAGGCTTGGCCGGCAAGCCCAATGCGGGTTGGCAACAAAGAAAAGAATAAAGACTCTAACACGTGTTTCTTGGTGCAATCATGGAATTCTTCTTGATTCTTTTTCTCTCTTGCCGCACCCAGGCAAGCACTTTTATTAAACATTCAGAACTACAAAGCATACGTCACACTGCAGCATTTTACAACCAATCAAATGTCTGTATTGTTGGTGCATGCCCATATAAGGGTATTTCTTTGTCTAAATCTTAACACTACTGAGCATGCTCAAGAATGTTAGTTACATAGCCGAGCCTCTGCGCATGTGTGAGATTTAACCTGAGACTTTATCAGACCATATTGCTTTAACCAATCACAAGGCATCTTACCACCTAAAGTGCAACATAGTATCTGAGCATATCTAAAAGTGCCAATGCGTGTGTGTTAACCTTGCTCTGCTTGCTACGTGATCCGTTCGCTTGCTGTTAATGGCGATGCCACAGAGGCATGTCGGAAAAGATTCTCCACATTTCACCCTTTTGTTTTTAATTTTTTTGAAGAATAGGAACACTGAGTTCGTTGTACACATTTGGGAACAAATCTACTTCATCCCAATCATCTGAAAGCTTATGATATTGAACTTGCATAGGATAATACTGATCAGAAGCTGGAATTTTTGCAACACAAAAGGTGTATTCAGCAGCACAGGTCCATGAAAACAGTCCTCTCTGTGTCCAGGTTTTGCAACTCGTAACATTCTTCAAACACCTATCAGGTGAAGTATAAGAGGCACTTGTGCGATTAACTATCCAGGCAGTGCTAGTCCTCTCGGGGCAGCCCTCGTAGCCAGTCCCATTGCCTATGCAATTGCCAGCCCAATCAGTATAAAAGCAATGTCAGCTCTGTTATCTAAGGTAGCTGTCTAATTATCAACTTGTTCACTAGGCAACAATGCTAATGCCTTGGAAATGTGATTAATAGATTTAACCAAGGAAGCAGGCAAGAGCTTTACATTTACACTTTCCAATTAAGGTTAATTCTGAAACCAATATCGAGGAGTGTGTTGTGCTGAACATAACTTCAGTTTAGTGCTGATGTGGTATTCAGTTACCCATAATTGTGTTTATATTGAAGCATTGATTCTTGTTACACAAAAATTAGCTGTTAACTTTCAAAAAATGCCCTAAAACCCCAAAAGATAGGTGATCCCTGAAACTAGCATTGTATTTCTAAACCATTGTGAAACAGCAAACAGAAACTGATATGTTAGCTGGAATGTAGTTGAAGCAACACATGTGCAAAAAGAAATGATGGATTAACAATAACAGAACATTTCAGTTGTGTGGTACTAGTCTTGTAACAATAAGGCTTCTGTGAGTCAGAAGAACAGTTCACCATACGTGTGCAAGGGACACCCTCCCTACTACAACATGTGGTGTGTAAATAGTAAAAGCAGATAGTCTGTGATATTATGAGGCTGGGAGCAAATTACAATAAGGCATGATGAAAGCAAATTCCCAGCATCATAGCTGGTAAAAAGGCAAAACTTAGTGCATTACTAATTTTGGCCAGTTGAAGGCAGACACTAGTCTGTAGGCCTTTAGGAAGTAGCTCAGAAGGCACTGCAGCCTGACACTGAGTTCTGTTGTCAAACACAAGGAGAATGAATGGCAAGAGTATCACTGAGGCGGAAGATCCTTGGAGGAATGCCATGACCAAACACAGCATGCTGGAATCCACACGGCTATGTAGATCCAGGGATACGATACCAAGGGCTGGAGGAGCTGTTGTTCAGTCCTGAAATGCAACTCAATGGAAGAATGAAGCAAGCAGACAATTTAAAGCAAAAAAAAACTCTTTGGAAAGCACAGTAGTATCATCTCCCATGGGCACATAGGCACCCCTTCCCCGTTTGTTTGAATAGCAGAGGCCTTGCTTGACCCAAACTATTATGTTCCAAAGGATGCAAAAAGTCTTAAAAATCTCATGAGAAAACAAATTAGTGTGTGTGCCTTGAAATAAGCCAAAAAGTGCAGCATTCCTGTAGAAGCGCCTTGAAGTTTGCTGAGACAAAGGCACAATTGACAGTGCACAGATAAGCTAGGCAGAATGCCAATGTAGGAACACTTTGAATCCACTATCAGATTATAAAAGTTACAAAAGAGAATCACAGCACCTGCCAAGAAACTTTGGCATCTTTCCCAGAAAAGGGCTGCAAAGAAAAAAGTTAGTCCATAGAAATTAAAATAAAATGCAAAAGATGATTTCTCTGATCCTTAGGAGGAAAAATACCTGTGAAAAAGAAAATTAAAGAGTAAATTGTTATAAGCAGCCTGTTTTGCCCTCCCCCTGCAGTTTATGAAACATTCTTAGAAGGAGTGTGGTCCCCAGTCATTGACAAGGGCATAAATGTGAAGGCAGGATGGCTGTTAGATGGTTCTGTTTAACTGAAGGCAGGAGCACTGCTGGTTGATGAAAGCCAAAGCTGATTTCATTTCTGGCGAAGGCAGAGAAGAGGGGGCAGAGAGTTCCGTTGTGATGAGCATGCTCAGTTGATGTGTCCAAGAAGCTGATGTTTCCGAGAATTCCACCAGAGTGCAGCAGTCAGGAATTTTGTCGTAGACAGCACAGGAGTACTTGTAGAAAAGAACACATTGCACCTTTTCAGGATTTTTCAGAGCTAGGCACAGTTCACAGCTTTTAGAAAGAGCTTCCAGGTCTGTACCGGTGAGCTCTGGAGCTGATCCAAGAACATCATCCATGTGACGCAGTAATCAGGCCAGCACGGCAGACAGTGGGTGGGAACAAGGAGAGGAGTCAAAGCACAGCATGGCGACTGTATCAGCTGAGATGAGCCTTTTCCAGGATGAAAGGAGGGGGGCCGTTTCCCACAGGGTGTGCAAAGAGAAATCCTCAGCAGGGGAAATGGAAACACCCGGAGGGCCTTGTTTAAGCCTGGATTCCTCCCCCTCATCATGATTACTGTTCCACGTCTCATTAACCTCTTCCACTCCACCACCACCACCACCATCATCACCATCATCCTCATCTTCATCCCCCAAAGGCTGCCGCAGATGGTGCCCTGTTGTTTTCCCAGGAGTAGAATTAGGATGTTGGACTGCGGCGGCGAGAAGCTGGCAAGCTCGCAGCATTTCAGTCAGGGAGATAACAGGACTGCGGTAGAGAGTAGCGATTGCTGGAATTCAGTCAACATTAGAGTTCTCAAAGGCCAATTGTTTAATCAGGAGTTTTTGAGCGACTTTGTTTTTCACCTGCCCCTCAATTGCCACAATCAAGCGATTCACAAATTCAGCAAATGCCTCCGTAGCACCCTGGCGAATGGCAGCAAGCCCAGCAACATTAGAGTCAGATTTGGCAGGTATGCGGCGCCATGCGTTAAGAACAATTTCAGCCACACTGGAGAGTGCAGTGTCTGGCAGAAGCATCTGCTGGGCAAGTGTTGCATAAGCATCCTCACCCATTAACACTGGCAGAGTAAAGGCAACGGGAGGTCGATGAGCCTGATTTTCAGCTGCAGTTGCTGTTGCCAATTCCCGCCACTCTTGAAGGCAAAGCATGGCCTCGGTGGGGGTCAGACAGTCCCTGATAATCCTCTGCCAATCTGTGGGAAGCAGCTTTTGAAGAGCGAGACCTTCCAGCAGACTATGGGTGTAGGGAGCTTGCAGACCATTGTCGTGAATGCTATGATGTAATTCTTTCAGTGCTTCAGAGGGAATTTGGGCATATTTTTCAGCCTGAGCAGGGGCGGTAGCCCACAGGACTGGAGAAGCAGGATGCGCAGGCTCCATGTCCAAGGCTGCTGCTGGAACAGTGTCAACAAAGGCAGCACTCTTTAGTTTCCCATCATGTACAGTGGATAAGGCTGGAGAGGGGTCAGGCAGTGGTTCTGGCGGCTGGTTGGGGAATTCAAGGGCTGGGTACGCTGGTGGTGGAGCTGACGGGAGTGCAGGCAGAGCTGTGCCTACAGGCGGTGGTGCTGGGTTTTTGGGAGCCAGAATTAGCCAAGAGGCTGGTTTGGGAGGCAGGATGATTGGCAAGGGTGGCAGAGACTGTAGTGGCAGAGACTGTTGTGCCAATAAAAGATTGCCTGGAGTGGGTCCTCAAAGGCATGCACAGACCTGAAACCACGTGTGCCGGACCTTAAAATTAACTTTGGGATGATCCCGAAGGGAGTAGCCAATTTTGTCCCATTTTTGAAGATCTAACTTGCCATCTAGTGGGAACCAAGGGCACAGTTCGTCTATGGCTATCACTAGATTTTTGACTTCCGAGGTACAGGTTTGGTGGCCATTGTCTAGCAAAAGTCTTTTAAGGTCATCTCGGAAGGTCTGTTGTTCAGCAGAGAGGGCGGAGAAGGCAGAACCCATTTTTAAACAGTATTAAGTGCGGGATCACTCACCATAATCGAAGAAACGTCTTCGATGATGGTAGTTGAGCTCTAATCCTGGCCACGGATGATGGTGAGTGATGGAAATTAGTCTCCTGGCGCGGCTCGCCAAATGTGGGAATTAATCCCGGGAAGCCCCGATCCGCGAGGCTTGGAAAGTTGGGAATCCTCCCATAGAAGCCTGGATCTGCGAGGCTTCGAGAATTTAGAACCCACAAAAGGCTTGGCCGGCAAGCCCAATGCGGGTTGGCAACAAAGAAAAGAATAAAGACTCTAACACGTGTTTCTTGGTGCAATCATGGAATTCTTCTTGATTCTTTTTCTCTCTTGCCGCACCCAGGCAAGCACTTTTATTAAACATTCAGAACTACAAAGCATACGTCACACTGCAGCATTTTACAACCAATCAAATGTCTGTATTTTTGGTGCATGCCCATATAAGGGTATTTCTTTGTCTAAATCTTAACACTACTGAGCATGCTCAAGAATGTTAGTTACATAGCCAAGCCTCTGCGCATGTGTGAGATTTAACCTGAGACTTGATCAGACCATATTGCTTTAACCAATCACAAGGCATCTTACCACCTAAAGTGCAACATAGTATCTGAGCATATCTAAAAGTGCCAATGCGTATGTGTTAACCTTGCTCTGCTTGCTACATGATCTGTTCGCTTGCTGTTAATGGCGATGCCACAGAGGCATGTCGGAAAAGATTCTCCACAAGTTGGCTGCTGTTTCATAATGCTCTAAAGCTGCTGCTGCTGGATGCAGCTGCCTCATTCTTCCAAATAGCAGGGCAAACTGGTTACATTCAGTGAGTAAAGTCCTCCTCCTCGTTTCTCTGTAGTTGAGGTAAGGATATGTTGTAAAATGGAGATTCTCCCCCCCCCATATCATTTAACTTTGGAATATTAGCACTATAGGCGGTAATACCTTCTATATCTATTGCTTTAAATTAAACTACTGGGTTTAATCCTTTATCTAAATGGTTTTTGTGACATACAAAAGTAGCCAGTCAAACCACAGTATTTCTTGCAAAAGAATAGACCCTAGATTGTACCAAGGACAAAAAACAAAACATTAAGTACCGTTTAAGAGTCAACCCAAAGTCCTTATTTTCTTTAGCAATTGTGACCATAAAGATGCCACCTTTAATAAACAGCAAACTGACAGAAAAATGCATTATATTTCCCAGAGAAACTGCAGAATATTATAGAACTAAGAGTAACAATGTGTGTAGGGAAACATTTGAATTTCATTTGCTCTGGGTTCAGGGTGGTTTTTCAGGTACAGGTTGTTCTGTTAAATATAAAAGAGACCTCTTTCAGGTTCTATCATTTCTGGTTTCCCCATTCAGTTTCTGTCTGGCCCTTGTTCAGAAGTCCTAAAGAACCCTTCTTAAACTACTGTTGGAAAAAGCAGGGAGAAGGAAAACAACAGGAAACTTTATTATTATTATTATTATTATTATTATTATTATTATTATTATTATTATTATTATTATTATTATTATTATTATTATTATTATTATTATTATATACCACCCATCTAGGTACAGGGCCACTCTTGGCAGTTTACAATTCAACATAAAGCAGCAGATACAATGTAGAATAAAACTATAATAACGAAAGCAATACAACATAATATATGTACTAAAATATGATAAGAACATCACTCATAATTCACCCACCGTGGGTGGTTCACCTCATGCCTGCTTGTGACAGGCAAGAGGTGAAGGAAAAGACAAAAGAGGGAAACATAAAAGATTCCCAAGTTTTCATAATCCTCTCTTTTGTTCTAACTAAGCATATAGATTTCAGAGGCTCTCTTTTGGAAATAAATAAATACATGATAAAGAAAATAAAAGAAAAATGCATCTAAGGGCCGCGATTCTTGCCATTCAGGTTCACTGGAATGTCCAATCCTTAACTACACTTCTCTAATCAGTGTTGTATACAAGGTGTCCTTGTACTTGCAGTAAAAGTGATGTTAAAATGCTTATCATCTGTGACATATTTCTTTACAATGTTTGTCCTCTGTTCCTATAAATTATTCCTATAAGCTGTTTTTAAAAATCTTACAGCATGGGAAAGTTCCTTTTACAGAGCACAACTACAAGAATTCAGTAGTTAAAAGAGAGGATGTTTTAGGTTTAATTGATAAATTGAAGATCAACAAGTCACCAGGCTCAGATGGCATCCACCGAAGGGTTATTAAGGAACTGAGAAATGAAATAATATGCAAGTTGTCTCTTAAAATGGCCACAGTGCCAGAGGACTGGAGGATAGCAGATGTCACACCAATTTTTTTAAAAGGAAGGAAAGGGAACCCAAGAAACTACAGGCCAGGTTGCCTTGCGTCTGTCTCAGAGAAGATGGTGGAAAGCCTCATCTAAGAGAAAATCTTAAAACACATAGAAGAACAAATCTTGCTGAGGGAAAATCAGCATGGCTTCTGTAAGGGTAAGACTTGCCTGACAAACTTTTTAGAATTCTTTGAAAAGATCATCAGGCATGTGGATTTGGGTGAACTAGTGGATATTGTCTATCTTGATTTTCAGAAGGCTTTTGACACAGTCCCTCACCAAAGGCTGCTGAGAAAATTGCAGTCAAGGAATAAGAGGGTAGGTCCTCTTATGGATTGAGAACTGGTTGAGATCCAGGAAACAAAGAGTAGGTGTCAATGGGCAGTTTTCACAATGGAAAGAGGTGAAAAGTGGTGTGCCCCAGGGATCTGTCCTGGGACCGGTGCTTTTGAATCTGTTCATAAATGACCTGGAAACAGGGATAAGCAGTGAGGTGGCCAAGTTTGCGGATGACACAAAACTTTTCCGTGTGGTAAAAACCAGAGAACATTGTAAGGAGCTCCAGAAGGCTCTCTCCAAACTGGAGGAATGGGCTTTGAAATGGCAAATGCATTTCAATGTAAGAAAATGTAAAGTGATGCATATTGGGGCAAAAAAATCAAAACTTTATCTATCAACTCATGAGCTCTGAGCTATCCGTGACAGATCAGGAAAGAGATCTTGGTGTGTTGGTGGACAACTCCATGAAGGTGTCTCCCCAATGTGTGGCAGCGGTGAAGAAGGCCAATTCGACACTAGAGATTATCAAAAACGGGATTGAAAATAAAACAGCCAACATTATAATGCCATTATACAAAACAATAGTAAGGCTGCACCTGGAGTATTGTGTACAATTCTGGTCACAGTATCTCAAAAAAGACATAATGGAACTGGAAAAGGTGCAGAAGAGAGCAACTAAAATGATTACTGGGCTGGGGGACCTCCCATTTGGCACTCTTTAGTCTGGAAAAAAAGGCACCTGAGGGGGGATATGATTGAGATGTACAAAATAATGCAGGGCATGAGTAAAGTGGATAGAGGGATGCTCTGCTCCCCCTCACGAAATACCAGAACTAGGGGACATCCTGTCAAATTGAGGGCTGGGAGAGTAAGAACAGACAAAAGAAAATTATTTTTTTACCTAGCGTGTTGTTAATCTGTGGAACTCCCTGCCACAGGATGTGGTGATGGCATCTGGCCTGGATGCCTTCAAAAGGGGATTGGACAGATTCCTGGAGGAGAAGTCCATCACAGGTTACAAACCATGAGGGAGATGTGTAATCTCCAGGCTTACAACCAGGGTACTTCAAGGACCAGATGCAGGGGAGTGGTATCAGGAGACAGATATCTAGTCTCATGCGCTCCCAGACGCATCTGGTGGGGCCACTGTGAGATACAGGAAGCTGACTAGATGGGACTTTGTCCTGATCCAGCATGGCTCTTATGTTCTTATGGTCTTATGACATGACTGTGCTGGTTAGGAGATACTGGTTGCTGTTGTCCTCAGAAATGATGTTTTCCAATCTGTGACAATGACAACCTCTATCTAAGGAAAGAGGAAAAGAGAGACATTTTCACACTTTCCTTGAATCAATGTCTTCAACATATGCACAAAGAAAGTCTGCATATCCTCCTAGGTATTCGAAGAAGAAAATGAAAAGCTGAGCAGACCTTGTCACTGTGACTGTCTTCCTCCACCCTAACCCTAACCCTCTCCCTCTCTCCAAACAATTCTGCTGTTTCTTCCTCATTGACATTCAGGCAGAAGCCCAAGCTGAATGTGGTGGTAGCAAATCCTGGTGTGCAGAGCTCTGAAAAATTGTCTCTGTCTTTCTGTCTGTCTGTCTGTCTGTCTGTCTGTCTGTCTGTCTGTCTGTCTGTCTGTCTGTCTCTCTCTCTCTCTCTCTCTCTCTCTCTCTCTCTCTGGGTGTGTGTGTATCCGTGGGTGTGTGCATTTGCTTTAATTGCAGGATCCTCTAGCCAGCAGTCAAGAAGACCAACAAGGAAATTCCCCTAATTCTGCATTGAAATATGGAGTCCTCCTCGATTGCTTTTAAAGGATAAGTGAAGGTGCAGTTTAACGTAGCGTAGAGGTGTATACACATGCAAAACTGTTGACAGCCCACAACATGACTTTTAAGCATATATGATGCACATGCATATATATGACACACACCATGATTAAGCTCAAAATTACTCAGTCCCAAAGCAGCTTTTATCTAATAAAAGTGTATGTGACGCACATCCGTGTGTAATTATTTGTACAGTAGTTCCTCTCTGTGATTCACACAGATTTTGCACTTGCATAGAACAATCATTTGAGAACTCTTCAAGCCTTCTTTCTAACACACTCCCTTCCTCTGTCTCCCTTGCGCATGCTCTCAGCACCTCCTGGTCATTATCTCGATCCTATTTTGTCCAACCAGAATAGGACCAGCAAACAAGGACCACCCCTCAGCTTAAAAAGTATTTTAAACCAAATATTATTATTGATGTTCCTCATTATCCATTTGCCGTCACCATTTTATCTGGTTATTGCTTGTAATTGCCACTAGCCTATTAAAAAATACTCTGAAGGAAAGGCTAAAATACTACACACCAGTAACTGTTGTCCCAGTTAATTTGGCTACAGGTTCAAGTGATTACATGTACAGTGGTACCTTGTATAAAAGAATTAATTCGTTCCAAATGAAATCATTTTAAGCAAATTTTCCTTTATACAAATTTCCCATAGGAATGCCTTGAAAACAGAGTACAGTAATCCCTAATCGCGACCATTTTTATGTTGTATGGATTCGCCCCATAGACGATTCTGTTAAGCAAATTTCCCCTATCTCCTGATTTTTTATGTTGTACAGATTTTATGTTATACAAACCGTTTGTTATACGAGGGTCCACTGTAATTTACTCCTGAGAGGTGTGATTTGGGTGACGTCCTTAGCCAGCCAAGATGAACAGACAATGGATCAAGTAAGAGAATTTAATAAGTTCATTATCCCTTTATAGCTTAGTGGCTTAAGTCTCTGGCTGCAGAGTCAGAGGTCTGGAGTTCAGTTTCCCTCTGTGCCTCCTTGACAGACTTGGTGAGCCGCAGGGGCCCTTTCAACTCTGCCATTCTAAGATGGCTGTGGTAACTTCTCTGTGCAGGCATTAAACATAAGGTTACTTGCAGGTAATTGGGTAGATGTGACTACCAAGAAGACCTGATTGCTTCATTGACAGGACATGAGAGTGAGCACATTTAGTAGGTCTAAGTTTTCCAGCCTGAGGCCAACACTGTAAAACATGTGCAATGTTATCAGCAAGTGAAGGAAAACTTTTTGTGCCTTTCTCACAGATAAATCTACAGTACAGTAATAGAAAACAGCACCACCTTGTGGTTGAAGTAATAATACAAGACTACTTCCATGAAGTTCACTTGATCCATTATAACAGGCATGTCCAAAGTCAGGCCCAGGGGCCAAATGCGGCCCATTTTCAGATTTCGAGCGGCCCGCAGCCTCTTCTCCTCACTGCTCAGCCTGTCACACATCCCTGCCAGCTGACCTCTCCCCTTACTGGATGGAGATGTTAGCTTGCAGTTTATGGCTTGCCTGTCCTCCCTGTCTCCCGCTGTCCCCCCAGCCACCTGCCCAGCCTACCCACCCCGGCTCTGTTGCTGCAGCATCCTCCCTGCCTCCTTGCAAGTCCCAGAGGGTTGTCCAAAGTCCAGTTTGTGGGCCAAATGCAGCTGAATGGTTGGCCCCCACACATTTTCATCTCACCAAATCTGGCCCTTCTTGCAAAAAGTTTGGACAGCCCTGCATTATAAGAACATATAAGAACATGAGAACATAACAAGTGCCATGCTGGATCACGACAAAGGCCCATCTAGTCACAAGACTAGATATCTGTCTAGTCTTGCATCTGGCCCTTGAAGTACCCTGGTTTTAAGAATGGAGATTACACATCTCCATCATGATTTGTAACCTGTGATGGACTTTTCCTCCAGCAATCTGTCCAATCCCCTTTGGAAGGCATCCAGGCTAGATGCCATCACCACATCCTGCGGCAGGGAGTTCCACAGACTAACAACACGTTAGTCTGATTTTTGAAAAATCAAATGATTTCTGAAATAATCATTTTTCAGAATCAGTTAAAACATAATATCTAAAGACAATAAATAGGGAGCTGCTTCTTTCTCTTTTTAAAAGTAATTTATAGCAGGCTATGCTAGCATCAATATTGTTTTCTAGGACAGCAGATGAAAATGACTAGCATTAGGATGTTAAATGCCAAACATTTTGTGTGATATTTTAAAATTACAAAACATTAAAAACCTGGATTTAATCTTTCACACCCTAAATATTAAGAAAATACCAATAGTATTTTATACACACAAGATGCTTAATGTTGTACAACACCATGCAACAACATTTTGATGTGGTGCTTTTTGTGCAAGCAATATGTATAGTACCTTGTACTAAAATGCACTTAAGGTAATATAAAATATAATTCATTATATAGTATATTATAATATATATAATTGATGGATAAAATATATATTATATGATGTAATTATTTGAGCTGTCTTAGTATACTCATTGTTTTTAGCTTTAAATATTGCTGTTTAATACTGTACGCTGCCTTGGGTCCTTTTTAAAAGAAGAAAGGTAGGGGCAAATAAATAAATAAATTAGCTACAATAATTTATTTAAAGAATCTCTACTTTGATTTTCAGCCAGCAAGGCTCCCAAGGCAGGTAGAAATCAACAAACCATAGCATGGCAAAGGAGGAAAAAAAGATAGGAAAGGAAGGAGAAAAACCAGAAACTCCCTGCATTGCATTTGTTCTTTCAGTAAAAGATTCTGAGTACTGAGAACACTTTTGACTCTCCTATTTGCTGATTTGTTGCTTTCCAAATCGGATATATGTTTTCATATGGAGGCATGAACAAATTCTGAGGCAAATACACAACAACGAGATTTCATAAAGAAAAAAAGACATATTTTAATCAGCTTAAACACATTTCTGTGACAGAGAGCCTTAGTAGAATTTAAGATGTCTCCAGGAAAGAAAAGTGCTTCTTTTGAATAATACATTTAATTCAAATATTGTATTTATTTTTTATTTTAAAAATATTAACTGATTTAAAGTTATTACAAGGGGTGGGCTTGTGGTAAAGAAGAAATGAAGAGGCATGAGAGTGCCTGAAAAAGAAGCATGGGATCAAAAATTAGGGAACCATTGTGCTAATTTTATGTTTGCATTGTGAATTATAATGATTAAAAATGGAAACCAGTGTGCAGTTGTCCTCAATGGGGGGGGGATATGACCCCTGGTGGATTTTGGAGCATTTGAAGGGTGCCACAGACTGGAAACAATCCTTTACACGCCATCTTAGATTTGCTTCTACAATCCTGATTTGGCCTCTATTTCTTTCACATTATGTTTATGGCCGTGGGCAAAGAAAAGACTGAGAGTGGCTGTTCTAATGTATCTTAGGGAGTGTTTCATCCTCTACTATGAGTTCTAAGGGCCCTTCAGATCACCTTCCTGATAATTCCACCTTTGTGCTTAGTAAAAGCTGGAAAGGCAAGTATCACGGCTTTCTCAATAGTGGCCTTGAGAATGTGGAATTCGTTCCCAGAGGAAGACTTGCCACACCACAGGTTTATAGACTTTTCCCAAACACTGTAAAATATTTCTCCTCAGCCTTTGGATATTTACCATTCCCTGGTGAGTGTTTTGGTGCTGAGTATAAAAATCTGGATGTGTTTGAGCTTAATGGTGTTATTTATGGATACGTTGATAATTAAATTTTTAAATATCCCTTAAGGTTTTAAATGAATGGCGCTGGATCGTTGTGAATTCCTAGCAAGTGACCCAATCCACACCTCTCAACTGACCGTGTGGATCAGAAAACGTAGCTAGCCAATGCATTTCATACTTCTCTAAATCTTATGATGCAGTTTAAAGCAGTCTAAATACATCAATATTTGTATTCAAAAATAGACACCAGGAAAATATTTGTTTTAAATACTTATTAAAACACTAATGCAGCTGAGATATTTTTCACTTTACATATTAATTCAGAAACCGCACAGGATCCTGTGTTTAAAATATTCAGACACAAAGCAGATCAGATATGAAATCGTTCATCCTTATTCTGAGGGATTTTTATATGTAGTTTTGAACTCTCTCTCTCTTCAAAAAAAATTAAATCCAACATAATCCTGCTGAAGTGAAAACTGTTGACTACATGATTATGCTAGAGTTCATGCTACTGTCACAACAAAATTTGACTTAGAGACCATCGTTGTGGTAACCTCTTTAAAAATTGTGCAACTGGTAGTGTTTTGACTGTTGTGATAAAAATAGTATTTTTCATAAAGATCTTACTGTGCTGAAGCCTACTTGCTTGATTACTAGCACTTTTTGGTGATATCCTAGTGATGCTTCTGGAACATTTTCAGATGCAAGCACCATTGTGATTTTACAATTAAGAGTGCAACTAAATGTCAAATATTGCAGAATTTGCTCCATTTATAAAATGGGTGGATTTTGACAAATTTTTGCTGACCACACAGTGCGAAGGCTAATTCAAATTAGTCCATCTCTTTTTGCACACAATATGACCCCCTCCCCCCCCAGCTTGGGAGTGTATGCTTTTTCAAGACAGAACAGTTTTTTTCCTCTCATGTGGGTAGTTGTGATATTTTATTGTAAAGACAGGTGTATCTATAGATGGTATTTTGGTGATACAGGAAGTTAGGGTGTGATGGAGGATGGAGAGGAAATACAAAAGCAAAACACCATGATTATGGCTTGATATAAGGTGAAGCTGCTTTCTCATTAAACGCTTCAGACTACTACATTTTTGAAAATGTTTCAGTAGAAAAATAACACGGAAAGGCTCTTCACTGTCTCAGAATGCAGAATATCAAAACTTTGAGCAGTAATTTTACAAAATACATCATGATTCGCAAGTCAGAATTATTCCTTTTGGGATTACCACTTCCCATTACCCTTTTCTTGTTGCTCCAAGTAACGTATGTTGGAATTGCCTCATCTCTGGTGACATAAACTACCATATTAGTTTAAAATCATATGAGCTCCATGGATATGCCAGAGAAGCCAAAATAGTTCTTTTGAGGCTGTTACTGGCTATAAGAGTGATAAACTAGAACATCTTAGTATTTTCAATCCACTTTCCTTTGACCATCACCAACCATGAATATACATTCTCTGCAAAACATCTCTAAATTTTAATTTGGGCCTTGAGTCAAAAGAATTTCTCCTGTCAGCCTTCCTCATCATGGGTGCTGCTGGGAGTGTCAGCCCAATAACATCTGGAGGGGCTGCAATTTGTCCACCCCCAGTTTAAAGACTCTAAGACCAACAGAGTGTCCATGATGCACATTGTTCTGTCCTGTAGCAAAGAATAATAGTCAGGGGATTACCAATGCTGCCTCTCAGCTTCCGCTATCTGAGGGAGCTCTCCTACTGTAGCTAGTGGCAGATTTGACCCTGCAGGCAAACATGACACAAGCTATGCCAGAAGATTATATAGAAGGTCATCCCTGTGCCTTTCCTCATACCTGGTGGTACCTTGGCTTACAAATACCTCGAATGGCAAGCATTTTGCCTCCCTGAGAATTGCTGAGGCCTCGAACCGCCAGGCGGAGCTCTTCCGGGTGGTTCGGGACCTCAGCAATCCGAGTCTGGCCAGGCCTCCTCCTACTGAGTTCAGTAGTGAGCAATTCGCAGCCTTTTTTCGAACTAAGATTGAGGCCATCCGTGCTGGTTTTGACTCCAGTTGCAGTCGTCCTGTCCCGCCATCTCCAGTTGCTGGTCCGCCTTCGTCGCCTCGGTTGGATGCGCTTGGGCCTGTTTCTGCTGTCGAGGTCTCCAGGGCTATGGCGCATTGCCGGCCTGCCTCCACTCCTTTCGACCCTTGCCCTGCCTGGCTAATTAGAGCTGCCAGAGAGGACCATGGCCGAATGGGCTTCTGCCATCGCCACCGCCTCGTTCAGCGAGGGGTTTTCCCTCTCGTTTGAAGGAGACGGTGGTAAAGCCCATCCTGAAAAAACCTGGCCTGGCGGTGGATGATCTGACAAACTATCGTCCTATCGCCAATGTCCCTTTTATGGGCAAGGTGATCGAGAGGGTGGCGGCGGTCCGGCTGCAGTCATACTTGGAGGATCGGCAGTGCCTCGATCCTTGCCAGTCCGGGTTCAGGCCCCGCCGGGTACCGAAACAGCTTTGGTCGCCCTGCAAGATGACCTTCTCAGGGCGGCCGACAGGGGTTGCTCTTCCCTGTTGGTCCTCCTGGATCTGTCAGCGGCCTTTGATACCGTCGACCACGGTATCCTGTTGGACCGGCTCTCTGAGGTCGGAATTGGAGGCACTGCTCGCAGTTGGCTCCGTTCCTTCCTGGAGGGCCGGCCACAGTACGTGCAGCATGGGGGGGAGTTATCGGCCCCTTGGATCCTCCCTTGTGGGGTTCCACAGGGTCGTCTCTGTCCCCCATGCTGTTTTAACATCTACGTAAGGCCGTTGGCGGGGGTCATCAGGAGTTTTGGAGTCTGCTGTCATCAGTACGCTGATGACACGCAGCTCTATCTCTCCTTTAACACCTCTGCTGTGGAAGCTGTGGAAGTTCTCGACGGGTGCCTGGAGGCCGTACTGGCCTGGACCGGGGCGAACGGGCTTAAGCTCAACCCCGAGAAGACGGAGGTTATGTTCTTCGGGAGCTCGCCGTCGGGTACGGTGGCCCTCTTCCCTGTCTGGGGGGAGTCTCCCTCCAGCTCGCGGAGAGGGTGCGGAATCTGGGTGTGTTCCTGGACCCGGCGCTTGCCATGGAGCACCAGGTGGCGTCGGTGACCAGGTCCGCCTATTTCCATCTCCGTCGGATCGCCCAGATCCGCCCATACCTCGACGCGAGCTCCTTGAGAACAGTGGTCCAAGCTCTGGTGATCTCGAGGCTGGACTACTGTAACGCGCTCTACATGGGGCTGCCCTTGAAACTTCTCCGGCGCTTGCAGCGGGTCCAGAACGCGGCGGCCAGGCTGGTGGTTGGTGTGCGTCGTTATGACCACATCACCCCAGTCCTGGCCCGCCTGCACTGGTTGCCCGTTGCAGCCCGGATTAGATTCAAGGTCCTGGTTTTAGTTTATAAAACCCTCCATGGCTTGGGACCGGACTACCTGGCAGAGCGTATCGCTCAGCGGTCAACTTCGGCCCGTCCCGTTCGGCAGGCGCGAGCGCACTTGCTTCGGGTCGCCACCCCCCGGGAAGCCCGGAGGACGAGCACTCGGACCCGGGCTTTCTCTGTGGCGGCCCCCAGCCTCTGGAATTCCATCCCCAGTGAAGTGCGCTCTGCAGAGTCCCTGCTGGCCTTTCGAAAGGCGCTGAAAACCTACCTTTTTCGTGAGGCCTTTGGCGATAGTTAAAACTCCCCCCCCCGCCATCGTAATTTGCGCGTTAGTTGAGGTGTTATCTGGTTTTAACAGTGTCTAGGGTGTTTATAGGTTTGTTTGTCTAATTATTTTATTGTGTTTTGCTGGCTTTGCAGCCTTTGTGTAAGCCGCTTAGAGTACCTAGTAGATAAGCGGGATATAAATATAACAAATAAATAAATAAAATAAATTTGCAAACTGAGCAAATGTTTTAAAATTCTGTCTTCCTTTGCAAGCCTTGCTGCAGTTTGCGAGCAAGGCTCACCTGATTGTGGGCCCTGTGCCGCCTGTAACGGGCCTCCGGATCTCGTTCCAGACCGCACGGTGGACCTGTGCAGGGCCTCTGGAGATCACTCCAGGCCTGATGCTGCCCAGAATGGGCCGACGGGACATGCGGTGGGGCACAGGCCTCAGCACGGACCAGATACGGCCTCCAGAGCTCTCCACAGGCCCAGCAATGCCTGGAAGGGGCCTCCGGGGCATCTGACCAGGCCCAGTGACTTCCAGGCCATGCGGTGGGCCTGCACTGGGCCTCTGGAGCTCGCCGTATGCCCGGTGGGGCGGCAGGGGGGCGGCGGATGATGGGGGACGGCGACAGGCACAGGGTGGGCGGCGATGGGCGCAGGGGCGGCAGGCAGACAGCGACGGATGGCAGGGGGACGGGTGGCGGTGGCCAGCGGTTGGGGGTGGCAGGGGGCGGCAGGCTGACCAGCGCCCCCTCTCCATTTTGGCACCCTAGGCAACTGCCTAGTTTGCCTTAATGGACGCGCCGGCCCTGCCTGTGCTTACAGCTGGAAGCAAAGCCCTCAGTTGTTTCAGCAGGACTTGCACTGTTAGTGTCTTGCCTTTGCTATTGGAACATCCTTGCTTCTTTCTTTGAGCTTTTGGAACATGCTTGTCCCGATCACACAGTGCATTGTGTATGTGCAGTTTTATGAGCGTGAGCAGCCCCATACCAGGATTCAAATTCCTCTTCTGGAATTCTCTATACAGGAAGTAGTTCTATGCCATCTACTTGTCACCCTGCTTCTACATGATGAATGGCAAGGGCAGTGGATCATGGCGAGACAGCAGTGCCCAAAAGAGCCTTCTATCAGGTTCGACTCATCGCCCAAATTCTCCCCTTTCTTCACGAAACCTCCCTGAGAGCAGTTGAGTATGCATTGGTGATTTCCTGGATTGACGACTGGAACACAGTCTACATGGGGTTATCCTTGAATCTGATCCATAGACTGCAGTGGATTCAGAATGCAGCAGCTAGGCTGGTGGTTGGTGTGAACAAATAAGACCACATCACTCCCATATTGGCTTACCAGCACTGGCTACCTGTTGGGTTCTGGATCAGGTTTGAGGTGACGGTTTTAACTTATAAACCCCTCCACGACTTGGGACCTGTCCCTTAGATTAATCAATGCCCATCCAAGTAGATATTATTTTGCATTGGCACTTAGGGTGCCCGGGCAAAAAAATATGAGAAACCGGGCTTTCTCAGCGGCCGCCCCTGCTCTTTGGAACAAACTGTCAGTTGACATCCATTTGACTCCATCTGTGGCAATGTTTAAGAATTCTTTGAAGACCTGGCTCTACCGTGAAGCTTTTGGCAGTGCTGAACATTGCTCACCACTTACCTGATCACTATTATGATTTGTTATTATGTTTACTTAAGATATGTAAAATGTTGTTTCTATTTTATTATTTTAACTTTACTTGTACACCACCTGGAGTTGTTCTTTGAATTAAACTTGGCAGTATATACATCCTAAATAAATAAATAAATAAATAAATAAATAAATAAATAAATAAATAACATGCTACTGCTGCCACTGATGTCATGTTTTGTGTGTATTTCACACGAGGATGTTTTCAGTCAATATTGAGACTTGTGGGTGGTGGTGACTCTTGCTGCTTCCAGATCAAATGTTCCTATCCAAAGGCATTTTGTAGTTCTCCTATCTTCTGCTTGATCGGCTTCTCCCTGGAGAAACAAATGAACTATGATGCATTCCCTTCCAAATTACCATATTGTACTGTACTTTTATTTTTTTTTCTCTTGAGCAAACACAGGAGCCTAACTAGATTTTACTGTGGGATTTTAAGTCTGTAGCCTCTCCTTTAATTTTATTTATTCATTTAAGTGAATTGAAGGTTCTCTGGCCAGAATCTGATACAGTACAAAACAGTAACTCTAAAGGATGGCAATTTGCCAAGAATAGAGGAATTAATATCTCAAGATTTCTGCTTAGGCAAAGCAAGAAACATACACTCCAATTTTCTTTGTTCCAGCAGCTTAATTAGATGGTGGGAGTTGATGTTTGTTCCAATGGTTAGATAAGTAGGAATCAGAACGCCTTGCAAATCATCTCAGGATCTACCAAGAGCTGTCAGTTCTTTTCCTGCTTTCCTCTTACACCAGTGTTTCTCAATGAGGGGCTCGTGACCCGCCTTCCACAAGGGGGGTCCTGGTCACCTTATATGTGTTGAGCCCTTGTGCAATAATTTATCCCGTGACGTTTTGAAGCAGGATATTAAAGTTAGTGTGTATGTGTATGTACGAGAAACAAGACTTTTCGGGGAGAAAGAAACTTCCACTTTCCAAGAAAGTATTAATTTACCCTACTGAAAATGCCTTTTTTACGCGAACATGGTGGGCGATGTGTGTCAGGATGTGTAGCGATTATAAAAGCCTCTGCGACTTGAAGAAGGTTGGGATGTGGGCTGAAAACATTCCCGTGTGAAACACACACGAAAGGAAAACCCTGCTGAGTGCAGGGGGGGGGGACCCTTACGCTGAGAGAAGAAGTGAAAATATCAGGACTAGAGATCAGCACGAACCACCATTTGGCAGTTTGTGCCACTCAGGCGAGAACGGGGAGGGCGGGCAGGGAGGCCACAAGGCTGCCTGTGAGTGGGCGGCCATGGAGGAGGGCAAAGGAGTGGGCGGTTGGGCTGAGGAGTCAGGGAGGGAAGGGTGACTCATCCGGGGAATGGGGAAGCATGCGGAGGAGCAGGAGAGTGTGCAGTGCTTACAGAAGGGCCGAACTGTTGGGCCGAACTGCTGAACTGGAGTTCGTGCCCATCTCTAATCAGGACCACAAATACTGTATGGCTGTATCCATCATAACGTGTGTTAGGTGGATGAAGATCACAATACGTTTTGTACTAAAGAGGAACATGACAAGTGGCTCCATTTGGGGGGGGCAGCTGTCTCAGATTACCCATAATGCACCAAATAATGGGGTTTCAATCACATTGCATGTGTTAATCGGTTTACTGTGCCAAGGTGCTTACGTTATCGTCAACACTGCTTCGTGACTGGTCACAGTTAAGATGTAATGTTACTGTCTCTCATTACCCTCTGCTTCTACAGCTTGCAAGTCACATGTACACAACTGGGAGGAGAGAGGCAAAAAGAACCCATGCTCTGTGTGTGGGTATTCACACATGGAAGCACATGGACACCTTAGCAAACTGAAGATGACATTTCATGTAAGATCTGATGCAGTGGTTAAAGCACCAGACTGCAAAGATTAATGTTGTTATTAGCCATAGAACTATTCAATATTCTTTTATTCTTTGCAAACAGATCTGAATGCGTTCAAACCTCTGGAAATGATTACATTTATCAGATATTTGGAGGGGGGGAGGGGAAAACTTGAAAGAAAATATGTGTATTGTTCTCACATTATCCTGAATGCCTCAGAAATCACCGGTCTGATCTTTTTAATATTTTTATCTCCATCTCCCCACCACCACCACAGCATATATATGGTCCTCAGTTTCTGAATAGTTAAAATCTTATCTTAAAAACCATTCAAAGAAAAGGAAATTCAATTTCCTTCCTGAAAGGCATAATAATTGTAGATATACAGAATAGGGATCATCAAAGCAGTTGTTTTATTTTCCTGCAGATGGATTTCAGAAGGAGATAAAAATGAGTTGGGACAACCACCTCAGTGTAAATAACTAAATGAAGAGAATGAAAATGTCTCCTTGCTTTCAGAGACTTTTCTAAATGTAAAAAAATGGATTATTGGCAGAATGAGGTGCTTTATTTTATCTGCCTGACACATCACAGATGAAGCTGACAATTGCTGCTTGCATTGAGAGCAATTTAAATTATCCTTACTGTCAGCCACCAAGAAATCAAAACTTTATCCTTTTCCTTTGTTAGAGGGAGGTGGCAAAGGACCAGTTTCTCTTTAGCAGCCTGCATGTTTATAATTTGATTGCTACTTGGTTTAGCACCTTCATTCAAAATGCTATTGATGAAAAGGATGTCTGTGCCTTGCCAATCAAGAATAATACAGAAATCAGACCAGTAATTACTAAATACTGAGATCCCTTGCTGTGACATAAGTCCCCTTGGCTTTTCATTACTCTGTTTTCTTTTTGCTCTGTATTACGGTGTTGTTTTTTCTCACTGATTAAAATTTCTTTAATTTGTATATGCTGCAGAGACATAAATGTTTTATTTTCTCTTCCCTAGGGTCTATTTCTAGGACAGAAGTGCAGGCACACAGGGTGCATTCTATTCTTGGTGCGGCTTGTTTCAAGAAACCCTGTAATGAAACTGAAAATAATATAGTATTTTGTTTCTACATGTTTTTAAAACATGCAGCCTTACAGTATTTGTGTGCACTGGTTTCTCCATGAAAGGAACCATTTCTGGATGAACGTTGGTGACTAGACTCACCATATACATCAGCTACTTCAAGTGTTAAAATGGAGTGGTCAAGTAACTTGACCCAGGCTCCCAGGTTGGCTGAACCTCAAAGCAAAATAAGTTGACGAGCAAATAGGTCCAGTTGGTGGAGAGCAGAATCAAGGTCAAGGCATTTCAAAGGTCTAGGAAACGGAATCCTATGGGACAGCCAGACAAACCAAAGTACGGGAGATCCCAAAGGAAAGAGCAATCCAGAATCAAGCTAGTCTGCCTGCAAGAGAAAATAAATAAAGATAACCTAGAAGTGTATTCAAGGTGTCCCAAAAATATATATAGTGAAAGAAAAGGAAGAGGAAGTCGGGATAAACCCCAGGGAGGGTCTAGGACAGGGGTCTGCAACCTTTAAGACATAAAGAGCCACTTGGACCCATTTCTGACCGGGGGGGGACTGGGAGCTGCAAAACCATTGCGACATCACCGGGCAGGCAGTGTGGAGTGGAGCGGCGAACCTGTCACAGTCACCTCCCGGAGCCGCGGCAAAGGTTCCAAAGAGCCGCATGCGGCTCCGGAGCCGCGGGTTGCAGACCCCTGGTCTAGGAGGACATACTTGTGCAAGGAGTTGGGGGCAGGCCTGGGCAGGCTATTCCTAGGAAAACAATACGGAGAGATGGAGGTAGAAGGGGAGGACACTACAGGGTGGAGGGAAGTACCAGAGTCCTCATCAAAGTCAAGCTTGGACAGTTCTGCATGCCTGGAAGCCACGTCTGAGGAAGTGTTGCCCACGAGCCCAGCACCTGGCAGGAATGGCACTGGTCACAGACACAGAGACACTTTCTTCTGGCTGTTTATAGGATTCATGGTTTTCAGGGTCCAGCAACTCCTCTCCTACATCACATTCAGAGGTCTCTGGCATATCCTCAGTGGAGAAGTCATCTAGCATCTAGCAGGCTCATGACAATCAGCTTCAGACACATGGCAATAGTGGAGCCACATCTCAAAGGCTGATGTTCACGACTTTCTCCGTCGGCTCTTTTCACGTTTGAGTCCAGCTTTAGTCCCCATAGTACCATCCACAAGCTATCCTTGTTATGATGCAAAACACTTGAGGCTGATTTGATCTTGATATGAACAATTAGGAGCCACCAGCTTTATGGATTCCCAGGGGTGTTGGGGTTCTAGTTATGGGATAGTCATGTTAAGTGCTTGGAGTTCCATGTTTAGCAATGCGTCAGTGTAGTTGAGCTTGTGTCACCATTCCATTCCGTCTGGCCTTGGGCAACAGAAGTGGGAGCATCAACAGATAGATAGCCAAGGACAAAGATGCCAGGCAGCCATCAGTATTTTATTTATCACAGTTTGACATATCTCTGAGATATGAATGGCAAACAACCACCACATTATATCTTCTAAGACCTCTCATCATGACTAGGAAGAAGTGTAAAAGTCCTTGGCAGACTTTGAATAGAGAGACTGTACGAAGGATCTTTGGAATGAAAGTCAGACGAGGAAGGGACAATGTAGAGTGTACTTATGAGGCAGGGAAAATCCATAGTACAGTAAAAGTAATGAAAGGGGTGAACTTTCAGACTCTTGGAACTAGTGAAGTTGGTTGGTATGAGAAGTATGCTATTTATTTAGTTAAATGGAGAGTGTGCATATGATAGCCATGCAATAAAATTCAGAATAGAAAAGGCCTGGAGCAATTTCTTTAGGGTAAAGAATGTAAGAGGGGTGTGCCCTTGTTGTTTCTTGACTCCAACTCCCAGAAATGCCCAACAATTCCTCAGGCAGAATTCTTTCAGTTTCATCCCACAAACTCATGCCTGCAAACCCTCATATTGCTCACCTAAAAAAAGGCCTAATCCTCTAAGGCAGTGGTTCTCAAACTGGGTGCCATGGCACCCTGGGGTGCCACGAACCTATGCCAGGGGTGCCACAGCACTAAGATTTAGCAATTTAGCAATAGAATCTGTTTTTATAACATGGCAACACCATTATCTCCAGCTGGATGATGAACCCGTTTTCCTGCGACTGAAATATAAACCTACTGGAATGACGAATGACATTTTTCAAAATCTGCTTAAGATCAGCGAAGACAGCAGTTTAAAACAGAAATACTGTGAAGGATGCAGGTGTATTCAGAAAACAATGCAGTTGGCAAGGCTGCAGCGAAAAGACTTGTGTGTTTTACTTCATTCTCAACGTGTGTGTGTGTTGTATTGTTACAGTCGTGACCGACTCTTCGTGATCCCATGTCCATGGAGTTTTCTTGGCAGGAATACTGGAGTGGTTTTGCCAGTTCCTACTCCAGGCACCTACAGCACCTGGTTTTCCTTGGTGGTCTCCCATCCAAGTACTAACCAGGGCCGACCCTGCTTAGCTTTCGAAATCAGGCAAGCTCTAATGTGCTTAGAGTATCTTACATAAAAAACAGATACAAGAGCAAACTTTTTGGCTCAAGTGATTTGAGGGTAAAATTAACTAAACTTCCCATAAACATAAAGGAAGCAATGAAAAATTCATCAAAAGAGTTTCATTCATCTCATTAAAAATAACTGAGCATTAAATTTACACTGTTTTTTATTCTTTTCCTAAGTATTAAAACCGTTTTAAGGGTAGCTGTGCCACAAAAAAAATTTTAGCCTGACGGGTGCCGCAGTGAAAAAAGTTTGAGAACCACTGCTCAAAGGCTCTGTTAGAATGTGACCCTACATTTCCTGCGACAATGCTGCCTGGGAGGAAACTGTTGCAATGCTTCTTAGGTGTCATCGTTCTTTGGGAAGCACCTTCTGTAGAAAGTCACGAGTGGCAAGACTACCACACACAGGGGGAGGCTCCACCCGCAAATGTAATAAGCAACCCAAACCATACAACTGAGAAAGTGCATTGTGTATTTCTGTGCATTACCACAGAAATTTAAAGCACAACTTTTTATTTATTTATTTATTTATTTATTATGGGACTTCTATACCACCCACCTTCCCGGAGGAACTCTGGGCGGTGTACAAAAAGCTGATCAAGTTCAGCCTAGTCAAACAGACTTACAACAATCAATACAATACACACACAATTTAAAAACAAGGTATGCACCCCTGGCGAAAAACTGCAGTGACCAACTAAACAGATGGTGGGGGAGATTAAACTAAGTCACCAAAGGCCTCGCGAAAGAGCAGGGTCTTTAAAGCTCTGCAGAAGGCCGGCAGGGAAACTGCAAGGCGCACTTCACTGAGAAGGTGGTTCCACAAAGTCAGGCCAACCACCAAGAAGGCCTGGTTCGGGGTTGAGTTTTTCTGGGCCTCTCTGGGGGTGGCCACACAAAGCGAGTGCACCTGCGACATCTGGGTTGGACGGGCCAAGGTTGATCGCTGGGCGATCTGCTCAGCCAGGTAGTCAGGTCGTACAGGTAGTACAGATGATCATTCAATATAGCACAAACATGGAGATAAATGCAGGGAGGAAAAGAATGTGTTGAATTTGGAGGCAGGTTTGAATGCAGCACATTGTTTAGAGTTGCTACATCAAAAGCAGCAATAACTGAAATCCTGTTGCTTAATGGACAAAGTCATACTGGAGTCAGCCCAACTGGTTATTGGAGTGAGTCACTTCCATAAATTCCATAGACTTAAAGGGGCCCCATTCTAGGCTGAAGTAAGATCCAACTAGAATAGGCGCCTTTGAATCAATGGAACTTACGTGTACATAGTTGAGTCACCAAACCCCAACTGATTCAATAGGCCTGCCCTATAGCCCTCTATAGAGAGAGCAACACAGTGAAGAAAAGTTTCTTCACAACTAGAACACACCTGCCTGTGGAATCTTTCACCAGGTAAGGTTAAAAAGATATATGCTGGGTGTACATGATGGAATCAGCAAGCTTGTTCAGAGGAAAAAAATGTCTGGGAACAAAAGTTCTCTCAGATGTTTCACTACCCTTCAGAACTTAATGTTTTGGAAACCACATTTTCCAGCACTCCATTTTAATGCAATAAATGTGCATTTGTTTCTAATTTCTTATGAATTATGATCATGCATTTTCTCAGGTCGCTGTTTTCATGGAGTGGATCTAACAGCTTCTATGAACTGTGAAACATAATACATGTACATATTTAGTGGATGTGGCTTATAAATGTACAAATGCCAGTTTTGATGGGCTTGAGGTAATCAGCAGGCATAACCAATTCTTAGTTCCTTTCCTTGATTGTCAACAAAATTGTGAAAGTGTAAGAGTATGAGCAGATTACCCTCCCCCTCCACACACACACTCATTATTTAATTGCTTTCTGAATGACAGTCCAAAAAGCAAGCCATGGTTAAGTTCAGCCTTACTTTCCCACTGGGATCAGTGTCAAAATAGGTCAGTTCCTAGACAAGCCTCAGCTCCAGCTTGTCCCCATGGCACAGTGGTTAAACCGCAGTCAAGACTCAGCTCACAACCTGAGTTTGATCCCGATGGGTACAGGTAGTTGACTCAAGGTTGACTTGAACTTCCTTCTGAAGCCGGTAAATTGAGTGGCCAACTTATGGGATAGATGGGTAGGGATGTGTAGCCTGCCTAATTAAATTGTAAACCACCCATAGAATGCTCTGAGACCAAAGAGGCAGTATGTAAGCAGGACACTTCTCTTCCTCCCCCCCATCCATTTTCCAATAGTCTAATTTGTTCCCCCCACACACACACACACCACCCTTTCCCTTTCACAGACTACACTGAGTTGTCTTGCTTGATCCTTCTTTACTCCTCCATTACGGCCATCCTCCTCAGATTCCTTCCCCACCCCCTTCTTTCTGAGATCAGCATGTCAGTGTAAGTCTATTGTGGATGCTGTGCAAGGGAGGGAGGGAGGGCACTGGGTAAAAATGGAGGGATCATAAAAGTGAGGCATTTGATGTGAATGTCACTCAGTCTCTGGGGAACAGTAACCATGCTGCAATCTCCTTTGCCATGCATGTTGGAGGAAGAGTGTCAAGCAAATCAGACATTAAAAACCCTTGATTTCCGAAGGGCAAACTTCCCTCAGATGAGGAAACTAGTTAGAAAGAAACTGAAGGGGAAGGTTAAAAGAATCCAATCTCTTCAGAGTGCATGGAGCCTGTTTAAAACAATGGTAATAAGAGGCCCAACACAAGTGCATACCACAAAGAAAGAAGAGCTCCTCTAAGTCCAAGAGGGCGCCAGCATGGTTAACGAGTGGAGTTAGAGAGGCTCTAAAGTGCAAGGAGAGGTCTGTCTGTAAATGGAAATCCTCCCCAAATGAGGAAAATAAAAAGGAACACAAACACTGGCAAAAGAAATGTAAGAAGATTATAAGAGAGGCAAAGAAAGATTTTGAGGAACACATGGCTAGCAATATAAAGGGTAATAATAAAAGCTTCTTTAAATATGTTAGAAGTAGAAAACCTGCCAGAGAACCAGTTGGCCCTCTGGATGGTGAGGGAGGAAAGGGGGAGGTTAAGGAGGACTTGGAAATTGCAAAGAAATTAAATGAGTTCTTTGCATCTGTTTTCACGACATAAGACCTTGAGCAGATTCTGCTGCCTGAACGGCCGCTCTTGACTAAATAATTAAATCAAATACAGGTTAAAAGAGAGGATGTTTTAGACTAATTGACAAATGAGTTTAAATGTCACCATGCCAAATGCATCCACCCAAGTTTTATTAGGGAACAGAAAAAAATTGCAAACTTTATCTATCAACTTGTCTCTTAAAACAGTTATAGTGCCGGAGGACTGGAGGATCATGTTAAAGAGATCTTGGTGTGTTGGGGGACTGGGAAACTCCAGGAAGGTGTTAGCCCAATCTGTCAGCGGTGAAGAGAAAGCCTCATCCAAAGAAAATTAAAACCATGAAAAACAAATTAGAGAAAATCAGCATGCCTTTGAAAATAAAGTCTGACAAACTTTATAATGCCAAAAGGTCAAAAACATTTGGGTGAAGGATATAGTCTATCTGGATTTTCAGAAGGTTTGACACAGTTCCTCACCAAAGGCTCTGAGAAAAAGAAAGACATAGTGGAACTGGAGATCCAGTGAAACAAAGAGAGTGTCAAAAATTTTCACAATTACTGGGCTGGGTGCACCAGGGCTCTGTCCTGGGAGGAAATCTGTTCATAAATAACCTTTGAGGGATCTTGAGTCTTTGCAGATGACAAAAGGAGTAAAAACCAGAGAAGAGGGAGAGCTCCAGAAGGATCTCTCCAAACAAAATAATGCAAATGAGTTTTAATGCCAAATGTAAAGTAATGGATAGGGGCAAAAGAATCTCTTTATCTATCAAAAAGTTATCTGTGAGATCAGGAAAGAGATCTTGGTGTGTTGGTGGACACTCCAAAGGTGTCTGCCCAATGTGTGGCAGCGTGTGAAGAAGGCTGGGAGAGTAAGAACAGAAAATAAAAAGAAACATTATAATTTATACACCCAGCACGTTGTTAGTCTGTGGAACTCACCCTCAAGAAAGACACAGGATGTGCAAAAGTGATGGCATCTGGCCTGGATGCTTAAAACATTTGAGGCTCTTTAGTTGGAAAAATTCCTGAGGAGAAATCCATCACAGGTTACAAAATAATGCAGGGCATGAGTAAATTTGTAATCTCCAGGCAAAATTAAAACTGGGCTGGGAGAGTACAAACAGACAAAAGAAACTATTTTTTCACCCAGCAGGGCCAGATGCAGGGAGTGGAACTCAGGAGACAGGATGTGGAGATGGCATGCGCTCCCAAACGCATCTGGTGGGGCCACTGTGAGATACAGGAAGCTGGACTAGATGGGCCGTTGGCCTGATCCAGCATGGCTCTTCTTATGTTCTTAAATCTGGGGTCCATTGTGATTTTTGAAAAAAATGGAATTAATATCTATGACAGTGGTTCTCAAACTTCCTAATGCCATGATCCTTTAATACAGTTCCTCATGTTGTGGTGACCCCTTGCCCTGCTTGGAAGAGACCACAAGCCCCCCTTCACAGGCCACTGCCGCAGGTGCCATAGAGAACGTCCCTCTACAGGCACCCTCAGCCAATCACAGCCTCTGGTGCCATTGACTGACAACCCCTCCAACCTATCAAGCTGTAACTCACTCTTCTCTCCCTTCCTCCTCCAGACCCAAGCCGTATGTGCCTTTTTCTTCACTGGCTCATGTTGACTCCTGTGAAATGGTCATTCGACGCCCAAAGGGGCTCTGGCCACCCAGGTTGGGAACCACTGATCTGTGAGCAAGGATTAAACATACTTGTTGAAGCATATTTAAGCCCAAAACAGAACACTGGCTTCCATAATAGCCAATAATGGACATAAGTTTCATGAACAAATGTTTCTTTCTTTTGTTCACAGGACAGAAGATTTTATGTAGGAGGGATGAAAAATAAAAGAGGAACAATCCAGTGGTGTCCACTAAGCAAAAGAGCAGGACCGCTCAGGGTCAAACTCTGTACCACAGAGAGTGGTTACTGGAAGAGGGAATTCCTTAACTGCTGAACCATTTCTGATTTGTCACAGTGGAAGGCCTTCTCACCTCCAGGAGTTTGCAAATTAGCTTGCTCCACTTTGTTATTGGTCATCAGGTCAGCCATCTTATGTCCTTTTAAAGGAGAAAGGTGGGTAAAAATATTTTAAATAAATCAACAAATAAAATCAAAAGGTAAATAATAGGTTTATTCTTATAGCTATGACTGCTCAGGCATGAAATTCTTCCAGAATCACACCCTTACAAGACTAATGTACAGTGGTACCTCTTAAGACAAATGCCTCGTAAGACAAAAGACTCGTAGGAAGAAAAAAATTCCAGGAATAGGCATGCTTCACATGACAAAAAAAATCTGTATGGGATGATTTACAAGACGAAAAACCATTCTGCATGTACCCGGGTGGGAGGGGGGACAGATATTTTTGACTTTATTCTAGCCTCCAGAACTGATTAATCCATTCTCAATGCATTCCTATGGGAAACCGCATTTCATAAGACAAAATATTTGTAAAACAAAGCCACGCATAGCCTTTGGAACAGATTAATCCATTTTCAATGCATTCTTATGGGAAACCACATTTCATAAGACAAAATTTCCTTAAAACAAATTGACCCGTAGAACTAATAAAACTTGTTTTAAGAGGTACCACTGTATATGCCAACTGCTAAGTACATGCCATTTGTCATGTGCAGTTTGATTTTCAGAAATATGGAGTACTCAACCTCCATGCAACCTCCTGCACTCTGCTCGGCTTTTTGTTGCTGGGAGACCCTCCAGATTAGATATTTGGGGGCACAGCATAATGCAGTGCTAGAGAAAGAAGAGGAAGCAAAAGTTTCTGATATACAAGGGGAAGTCTGTGCAATATTGGTTGTTGGCACCCAAATGATACTCACATTTTGCACTTAAAAATAAAGAGGGGAAAAAGTAAAAAAAAAGGAATAAAGGAGTGGGTTGTATAAGAACTTGGTTGTGTAAGGCCTTTTTATTCAGGTCAGTGGGTTGGAGTGCACATATGGGTTTAGCGGAGACAGACATACTCAATATAGTTTGTCTAGCAATGGACAAAAGCGGGGGATGTTCTGTTCAATAGAGCAATCATTCAGCCCAGCATCTGCGGAAAGGCGTTGGGCTCACTGCTGTTTTCAGTAATATTTCATCAGCCCAGGAACAGATGCAGCTGAATTAGAGACAAACACATCAGAAGAAAAGCAGAAGGCCACAAACCACAAGAGATTTTGGGTTACAATGATAAGGCAGCCTTTGCTGGTTTGTTGTTCTCACTGTTCCTGCATGCTTGGTGCTGCTATTGACATTCACAAATTTAGGTCAAATATGGAGGGTGTGAAAAACCCACATATTAGCCAAATGTATCAAAGCTGATAATGGGTTTTTTAAATAGCACAGTGCGTGTGTTCATCTCAATCATTTCTCTGTACCTTTTTGCTGGTTGCACTGTTCAAATGCTTAATCCATATTTTTATAGTGTCCTTAGGAAGCTATCATTGTTCCTATCAAATTGTCTTACTGGTTAACCATCTCTCTCTCTCTCTCTCTGTGTGTGTGTGTGTGTGTGTGTGTGTGTGTGTGTGCGCGCGTGCGTGCTTCAAGTCTTTAAAAAAATCAAGACAAGAAGCAGAAAGACTCATATAAAATCCCACCTCTGAACCTCAAAAAATTATCCTGTAGGATTTACATGCAAGCAGTCTGACAATAATAAACTCAAATGACCTGTTTTGAAAATGGAATAGCATCCTGAACTGTAAAGATCTATGAGCACAATTATTTGGGGGATTTGGAACCACACCACAGCTTAATGAAGTTCTCTTTTTGAATGCAATGCCCAGAATCCCTCTGCAGACCTGTTAACTTGCTTGGCAGGTCCACCGTGCAAGTGGGACCCATTCGCTTGCATAACAGGGATGGGGAGAGCAAAGCAGAATGAGGCTGTGAGAAAAGAAACCAGGGGATGCATCCATATGCTCTCTCAAGCCCAGTGGTGTGCATGTCCTTTGGGGATGCCAACATGGATGAATTTATTTGAAATGAGAGTTTGAAGAACAAATCCTTTTACACCCCAAATCACATGTTCGACTAGTTCTGCTTCACTAACTGCCATGAGCCAAACTCTTTGCTGGAAATACTGTGTCAAGCAGCTCTAGGCTTTGATTTCAGCTCTGGTAACATTATCCTTCTCCTTTGGGTGCTGGTGGTTCAGTACTTAGCTGCTGCAATGGCTACATCTCCATAGAGGCGACTGCCTCACCCCTTGCCTCCTTCAAGAGTTACCCTGGGCAATTTTTCCAGAAGGCAACCATGCAGCTGATCACACACTGATGTGGGCAATAGCGGGAAGGCCGTGGAACGCACTGACCAAAAAGGATAAAAGTTGAGCATTTGTACCGCATGAGCTGGATTTTGTGCTGCCTCTTTATTTTATGCTTTTAAAGCCAACCTGTTCTTGAGGGGCCTAGCAAGCAATCTCGTTTTATATAACGATCAAAAAGGCCACAAGTGACCAACATTTGGGTTGAAGGGAAGGAGGCAGGAAGATTGTCTCATACATTTAAAAACTCCTAGCACTTTCCATTACATTCACTGATGTAAAATAAATGAGGCATAATCTGCGAAGGGGCTCCTCAAGTGCCACCCTCATGGGAGTATCCAGCACTCAACATCATCATGAGGTAAAGTAAAGATCTTGTCTGAAGTTTCCCCTGAGAAGCCCCAGGTCCACTTGATCCCGCCCCAAATCTCTTCTTAATTTGTCTATAAAAGCTGAATATCAGACAATAACCGGCTGGATTGTGTGCCGCCGCATTCATTCTTTTAAAACAAGCCTGTATTCTTTCAGAGGCCTAAAGGACAAAGTACTAAATTCTACCATCAAAAACCATACCTGGCAGGGGAACTGCACAGCAGGTTTCTCCCTCTGGCAGGCTGTCCTTCACATCACCAATTTTGCAACTGCTGCACAACCAGTCACACGAAGAACAGCCTGCTAAGGAAGAGGGGGTTGCCTGTGAGATATTCCCTATGGGATCAGGATTCTGGCGAGTCTTTAGCATAAATTCTCGGCTGGCCCTTATCTTTGAATCCAAAGCATCACTGAGTGTAACCATTGTGTATTGACCTTTGGCCCCTATAGTAAGGGCTACCACATTTGAGACCCAACAGCAGACTGTAGCACCTGCTTCCAGACATCTCCTGCTGGGAGTAATTCTGGGAGTAATTTACAAGTCAACAGCTAAAAGTCCCAGTTGTTGTTCCCAGGAAGCACTAAAGCTGTGATTCAGCTTTGAATATGCTTAATTGGTTAGGATTAACCTTCTAAGATACAAACTAATAAAGGGATCAATGCGGCTCTCACTGTTAATTTAGATCTCATGTGGGAGTGTTCTCTGTATCTAACATGCACAGTATGAGGGGCCAGCATATATAGTACACCAATCATTCCTGGTAAGGGTTCGAATCAGAATTGGGTAAAGTTGCATTTAAAAAAAAATGTACATGCTGGCTGGGTGATCCTAGTTGCCACCCCACAAGTGATTTTCAATGTTGTTTTTCAAATTATACATACAAATGCTGTGTGGGGAACATTATGTGCATGATATTACAACTTGCTTTCTGTTCCCTAAATTTGATGAATCTGCAGTCAAGGGTGGAAAGATGCTTTGCATCTTTGCACCCATTATTGTCTGATAGTACATTCTGAGATTCCCTCAAAATAGATCTTGCTGTATGGTTTAGTTGCAGATGTTGCAACTAAACAATACAGTAATTTGTTGTACTTTGGCTTCTTTCTTGATCTTGCGGGTGAGGACCCCTGACATATGGGATTTGGAAAGCTCCCTCTAATTTGGGGGAGTAACTCTCTCTGCAAAGGATGCAGTCTGCAGTCTGGGCATCCTGTTGGACGTGGCACTCACCATGGAAACCCAGGTGGTGTCAGTAGTCTGTACCGCTCATTACCATCTGTGGAGGATTGCGCAACTGCAGGCCTTCCTTGATGTTGGGGCATAGACCACGCTGGTTCATGCACTCGTAATCTTGCAATTAGACTACTGCAGTGTCCTCTACATGGGGCTGCCTATGAGGTTAATGTGGAGACTCCAGCTAGTGCAGAACACAATGGCCAGATTGTTGACAGGAGTAAAACGGTTCCAGAATATTACCCCTGTTATGGCCGCTCTGCACTGACTTCCAATAGGCTACCACGTTGATTTCCAGGTTTTGATGATAACATGTGTGTGTGTGTGTGTGTGTGTGTGTGTGTGTGTGTGTGTGTGTGTGTGTGTGTGTGTGTGTGTGTGTGTGTGTGTGTGTGTGTGTGTGTGTGTTGTGTTGTTACAGTTGTGACTGACTCTTCGTGACCCCATGTTCATGGAGTTTTCTTGGCAGGAGTACTGGAGTAGCTTGCCAGTTCCTACTCCAGGCGCCTACAGAACATGGTATTCCCTGGTGGTCTCCCATCCAAGTACTAACCAGGGCTGACCCTATTTAGCTTCCGAAATCAGGCGAGATCGGGTGAGCTTAGGGCACCTAGGCAGGTACGATGATAACATACAAAGCCCTAAATGATGTGGGACCTCAGTATCTGACAGAGCGACTCCTCCCAAGGAGAGCTGCCTGGATCACCCATTCAAGCCAGCCTAGCCATCTGCGAGTGCTAACCTGAGAGAGGCCCAGAAAGTGGCAACAAGGAACCAGGCCTTCTCGATGATGGCACCCCACTTGTGGAACCAGTTTCCCCAAGAAATTTGCCTGGCACTCTCACTGTAAGCCTTTAAGAAATAATTGAAAACACAGCTCTATAGGTTGGTCTTCCCCAATTAGTCAACAACTTAATATATAAATAAATAAATAAAATGCTGCTCTTTTCCTAGCATCATAGCGATTCTTTGACAGTTTTCTCATTTTGAATTTTATTTGAATTACTGTATGGTTTTGATTTACAGTACAGTATTTGTTCTTATTCGTTTTCTTTTGATCGATGCTATGTTGGTTTGATTTGGGTCTCATGATTTTAAGATTTGTATAATTGTATTTTTGTTTATGCTGTAAACTGCCCAGAGTAGCTTTCTGCTAGATCATTGTGGTATAGAAATCAGATATAGATAGATAGATAGATAGATAGATAGATAGATAGATAGATAGATAGATAGATAGATAGATAGATAGATAGATAGATAGATAGATAATTTCCCTTCTTTGCCTTTTCATGTTTAAGCAGAAAAGGAGGGCAAAATTGCAAATGATTATTTACTGTGTCATTAACAGTTATGCCATCACTGAAAACCCAGGAGAATACAAAGATACATCCTTTATCACCTCATGGTCATCCATGGATTCTAGACATACTGCGTCAGCACCTTCATTGCACAACTTTGCTGATATTCTCAGGAAACCAGGATCCTTCACCAAGCAATGGAGAATCTCATGGAGATAAAGTTTACAGTTTCAGAAGGATAGCTTCTGGAAAATCAACCATATCATGGCTGAGTTTGGGATTATGAAGGCAGCTGCTTGCACAAGTAATGAATGGGTGATGTTATGCAGAGCCCAATTTTGATGGGCTCATGTTACTATACGTTGTTAAATTGCATCTGATTTTAATGGCAACTACATAGGATTTCGAAGGTATGTGAGATATTTAAGAAGTGGTTTCATCAGTTCACACACTTACACACACACACATGAGTTTCTATAGCCAAGGTGACATCTGAACCCAGGGCTGCTGATTCCTGATCTGCCTAAAGAGCCAGTATAGGACTGGCTCTTTTTTAGGCAGTACAATAATAATTTCCTGTTTTTAATTATAAAGAGAACCCGACTGTAATAAGAATAGTGAATATTGTGGACTGACAGAAGCATAGGCTGCTTCTTTCAGCCTGAACTCTTCATGTGTTAGCTTTCTCACTTGACTTCCTGCCTTGCTGGATCCTAGAAAACAGGCCACATCTCCTTTATCGAAGCAGATGGCTAGATTAGTACCGCAGTTGTGCTTCCCTGATATCTTTGGATGACGGCCAATCCCGGTCAAGAGGAAGAAAAGGAAGATAGAACACAAGCCTTTCCAATTAATATGGTGTCACCTAGTTCCTCTGATGCATACATTCTGGTATGCCATCACCGTATCATTGGCAAGCATGGGTACTACTGCTCTGGTCTGTTGAAGTTGCCTTGCCTCTGGCAGCAGTTTCAGAACCTGAAATGTGTACCGTTTTTAAAGAAAAAACAACAACAATAGTAATTGATGTATAGGGTGCTACAACCTGTCTGAAGATCACCACAATTGTCCCTCTCACATGGATGATCAGGAAAACAAAAAAAATATTCCACACCAGGCTGATTGATAGAGAAAATGGATGCACAGTTGGTTGCAGAATTGTAGTCAATGCTTATCAAAGGCTTCTTCTCAAATTTGTAGGGAGTAACAACAGAGGGGCTTGGTGGCTCCATGGGCTAGAGTGCTACAACTGTTGACTGCAAAGTTGGCAGCTCAGCAGTTCGAATCCCGGATGCCATGCAGTAGAGTGAACTCCCATTGTTAACCCCAGCTCGCACCATCCTAGTATTTCAAAAGCATGTAAATGCAAGTAGATAAGTAGGTACAGTACTGCCATAAAAAGTGGGAAGGTAAACAGTGTTCTGTGCACAGAAATGCATTCAGCTATGCTGGCCACATGACCACAGACTAGCACAGCACTGGCTCTTTGGCTTAGAAACGGAGATGAGCGCTGCCCCTAGAGTCGGATATAACTAGCACGCATCTGCAGGGGGAATCTTTACCTTTTAGAAACAACAGTCAATCCTGGGCCTGGTGCTCTTAAGCATTTTTATTAATGATTTGGATGGGGAGGTACAGGAAATGCTTATGAAATCCATGGATGACAAAACGTTGGGTGGAACAGCTAATAAACTGGAAAACAAATCAAAAGTCAAAAGGACCTTGATAGGGTCAAGCAAAACAACAAAATGAAACTTGAAAGAAGTAAGTGGAAAATTCTACACTTAGAAAGACAGCAAATATTATTAGGGGGCTGGAAGCCAAGCCCTGTGATGAAAGATTGAAAGAACTGGACATGTTTAGCCTTGAGAAAGAAAAATATATTTAATTACACAAAATAAGGTGTATTTTGTGTGTTCAAAGATACTCCTTTACAAACATTTGAGGGAAGTGTGCTTGTGCCCTTTGTGTAGTGGTTTCAACCTAATACATTTTGTCTCAGAACACACCTGACTGCAGGCTGGTTGTGATGATGTTTTTACATCCCTTCCTCCTACCCACAATTTATTTTACAGGAAGACTCTGATTCTTCAATGCTTCCTACATTTTTCTCTTTCCAGATGTGGAGGAGATGCAGCATGTGCTTCCATGTTATTCCTTGTCCATTATCAATAGAAGAGGATTTTTTGTCATCATGAGCGCTCTGTGTGTGACTTTATGTGTGTGCCAGAGAAGGAGAGAGATTGCATGTATGATTTGAAAAGTGATAATACATAAAAACTAGCTTTATTGGTGTGACTCTAAATATCCAAACAATAGCTCAGCGGTGGCCAAAATGTGAACTAACAATGATGTTAAACAAATTAAATATTTCCTTGATTTACATGAACTCAAATAAATAATGGATCTTTCTTTGTTGCTGTCAGTCTCAATGCAAACAGATTTGGCATAAATGAACATGATTTGGCCTCACAAAGGCTTCCTGAATCAATATACAGTGGACCCTTGTATAACAAACAGCTTGTATAACATAAAATTTGTACAACATAAAAAATTCCGGAGATAGGGGACATTTGCTTAACATAATCGCCTATGGGGAGAATCCGTACAACATAAAAATGGCATTACTTCATTTTCAATGCATTCCTGTGGGAATTTGTATAAAGGAAAATTTGCTTAACATAATTTCATTTGGAATGAATTAATTCCTTTATACAAGGTACCACTGTACTTTACTAATATTTTTTTTCCAATCAGGTGTAAATGTTAACATAATGTGTGACTACTAGACTTTATTCTGTCGCTGAAATCCTGTTCTGTAACTTTTGTTGCCAAAGGACCATGTTGTTAGATGTGGCCTTTTTTCAGAAATGAAAAATTTCTGAGTCCCAGGGCTTCCTTTTATCATGGGGAAACCTGTCAATTGTGGAGACATTTTTTTTCCCTCCTCCTGAAAATGGATGCCATGGGGATGACTTTACCAACAGCGATTTTACTAGCATGTCAATTCCAGCCACACATACAATGTTAATGCATGCACCTGTCTGGGGAAACAAATCTTAAGATATTGACTCAGGAAGCGTTTGGGAGACCAAGTTACATGAATCAATTCCAAATGTGTCTGCACCAGGACCTACTGCGATAAAGTGCCTTCAAATATCGATAAAGCAAGCAAATGCAGAGTTCTGCCTCTGCCTGCTAATCAGATCAATAGCTTTTGGAGATACTGCCAGTATTACACCAAACTACTAATGCATTATAGCGGCGGGGGAGAGACCTAATGTGTGAATGATCACTATTGGTAAGGAAATTGTCCTGGGAACTTCTGCATTTAAATGCCCTCTGGGGCATTTCACACATTCCTCAATTCCTATCCCAATCCACAGAGGCGGACACTGGATCACAGGAAACACTTGCAGTGTCTGACTAATTGAACTAGAACGTATGCCCTACTTGTTGATGGTGAAGCAGTCCTTTGTTATCTCAAGACTCTTGCCGCAGATTGGGGTGGGGGGTGGGTGTCCTGCTCCTTCTTCCTTAACATCTAGCTAGATTGTTGTAGGGTGGCTCTTTATTCCTTTGCTGATGTGTTTGGTAAACACAAGTGAAGGAGCAGAAAGCCAGATTCTCAGGGGAGGGGGAAACAAAACCAGTGTGCATGCCAGTAGTACAATCACATGTAGAATATATGCCATGCTGAAGCATTTCCAGTGCAGTCAAGGACTGGCTGTAGGGAACCAAGAACTGGACTGACTCCACGGGGCAAGCTGTCGAATGTTTGGGGTGGGGAAATGGATGATCTAACCCCCATTAAAGAAAAGGACTCCCCTTTTCAAAACTTAAGAGTTGTTTCAGTCTTGAAACAGCTGTCCCACAACCCCACAATGTGTTCTTCAACTAGCATTCTTGTTGCATTTCATTTAATGACCATTGTCTCTTGCTATTTCAATGGGATTTCATATTTCCACTCTGCCAGTGTAATGCTGAATTTGCACAATTTCATCAACAGCAACTGGATGCCTACAGTAACATCGATCCATGCACTGTGCCAGAAAAGGAGACAATGTGAAGATGAGGTCATGAGGTAACTACGAGGTATAGATTTTGCTAAAGGAATGAAGCAAGGTTGAACTCCTGAGGACCCTTCTCTGATAGCAAACCCCAATGGCTTTATGAGACTTTCTTCTGGATCAACATGCAGATAGAAAGCGGATAAAAATTGCTTTGTGAGATGGACACCAAAGTGAAATGGCAAACATCCAGCATTCAGAAGGGGGAGCAAAATCCTTCAAAAATAATGGAAAACAAGGTCAGATACTAGGAAGGACAGCATGAGACTTCCAGCTGAGCATGGATTGAAACAATATGGTGGAAGAAATTAAGCTGTGCATTTTTTGGTTCTTATTAACATGCTAATATTAATTTAAAGATCTCCCAGGCTGCTGTTTTCATTGTGCATATGAGGACCCTTTCCAAATATGGCACCTTAAAAATAAACATTTTATTTGCCATAAAGTTTCTTAGACTGCAAAGCACTTCACCAGGTGCACCCAACCTAGAGCTCAGGAAAACCAGAATGAACTGGCTGTCTCTTTCCTGGGGTGACCCCCTTTCTGGAGATATACACACGAAATAAACTATTTTAGAAAATACCCCTCACTCCACCCCCCAGAGAGAGAGAGAGAGAGAGAGAGAGAGAGAGAGAGGAGAGATGGGTGAATTTTATAATATTATTTATATTATTAATATATCTTATTTTTAAACAATTACTTGTTTACAGCAGTTCTCTACATTCCGTCATGCAATAGCCATATGTATGGTTAAGACCAGAATCAGATTTCATTAAAAATGTATTTAAAAGCTTGGGAGAAATTTTCTCATAGATATAGCCATCTTAGTCTGTAGCATCTAACAAAAACAACTGTGTATTACATTGTTTTTTTTCTCATGTAAAATAAAAATAAACAGTTGTGGTACGTTTATGATTATACGATACATTTCAATGTGAGCTTTTGTGGGTTACAATCCATTTTTAAATTTCATTTTCTGTGCCCATCTCTCACTGAGCTCCCACCTCAACAATGCAAAGTTGTATAAAAACATGTGTAAAAATATTTCACTCCTTGTGTCTGAAGGAGTGGCTTGTAATCCATGAAAACTCAAACTGAAATAAACATTTTTATCATTAAGGTGTCACAATATTTTTTAATTAATACTTTCAATTTTTGTTTTATGTAGGATAAAGGAATGGCATTTTAATTGTTATGGTGTGTATGGTCTGGAATTAAAATATTGCCCTAACCTTTATTTATTTATTTATTTATTTATTTAAAATAAAAAATTATCATACTGATTAAAATCACTTAACTAGAAAACACCATTATTTAGTCAGCTGGCCTAGAGTGCCAAGCACACAGCAGGCATTCCCTCTTTGGACAGCGATTGAGATTTATTTATTTATTTGCTTTGAATCAGAGTAGCATCTTTCAGAGAAATCTGCTACTTAGCCAATACCTCTTATTTTCCAGAGCTTCCCTATAAATGTTGTCACTGATAAAAATGTACAAACATTTGACAAAAATTCTATTAACTTTTATTGAAGTGAGTCACCCTTTAGCAACTGTGAAAGTCTCGCTTGACATGACATAAGGATTACTCAGGAAAGATGTTTACAGGATAAGGATTTCAAAAAGAAATCAGGAATGGAGGAGGATCAAACAACCAACAGAAAGTATGAGGTAGTGTTTCTGCCATCACATGCTTTAAAACAAAAGCCATCTCTGGGCAATACAGTTGCCGGAGCTCCAAGGAAGATAAATCCATGCAAGAAAAATAATAATACATAGGAGTATAAGAAGAAAAACATTTATTTCATGCTGGGGATAGTGTCCTGTTGTCCAAACATGGAATGAAAGAGAACCCTCCCCTCAATAACTAGACTCCCCATTACAGGTTTGTTCACACACAGTTTGTGAAATCAGTCAGGCAACCAGAGCTTAGTTTATGAAATCAGTCAGGCAACCAGAACTCAGGCAACCTGCCTGAGTAAGAGGGAGTATTATGGAGCATTCTACTCTATATTTAGGCACCAAGATACTTGCTTGAGTTTTGTCTCAGTGGTTTTGACCACTACCAACTCTCCAGCTGATTGACACACCTTCCTCATTCCCGTACCATGCACTAGAAGTTAGCCTGTTAAGTGCAATCATGATTGACAGAAATTGCTTGAGGCCTGGGCCTCCCTCTTTCAGTCACTAATTTACTAGAATTGGGGGGCAGCTCCATGCTATTATTGTTTTGATAACCTCTTGTACGGATTTTGGTTTGCTGTCTGACAGAAAAGTCTCGTCTTGCCTCAGAGGCAAGGGATGTTAAATAAGGGCCACTCTCTCGTTTCTGAATAAGCTATACATGTATTTAGGTTAAATGGTGTCAAGTTGCTTCTGAATTATAGGGTTTTCGAGGTGTGTGAAATGTCCAAGGAGTCATTTACCATTGTCACACCTATCCAGTAAGTTTCCACAGCTGAGCTGAAATCTGAATCTAGGCCTCTTGAGTCCTAATGGGAGAAGTTCCACTACACCGCACTGGCTGTCATGAATTTCTAGTTCTACAGAAATAAATACTAGTGTGTTATGTGCCATCAAGACAGTTCCAGCTTATGGTGACCCTAGCAGGGGCTTCAGCATATTTAGATATTTATGGAGTAGTTTTATAAGTACTAGCTTTCAGTGAATTTCCATGGCCAAGTGGAGATTTGAACCTAGGTCTCCTAGCTGCCACATTGCACTGGCTCTCTTGCATTATACTGGTTCTTACTGTATTTGGTAGCCACTTTCTGCCACACGAGTCATGGTATATATAGTACATTCTTATAAAACAAAGAGGGCACCCAAGAAACAGAACTCGTATGTGAAAAATCCACATATCAAGTCAGTTGGGTGTGATTATTTCCATCTCTTCTCCATAACCAGCACAGAAACCAATTTGGGTGGCAGAAAAGATACAGAGCAGTACGTCTCACTCCCACAATCTCAGCTGATGACAAGACCATTTTTGAAACTAGTATCCCCAATGGACAGAAGTCTGCATCTCTAATGTTGACCAAGGAGGCAGTACCCTTTGTCCATAGCCAATGTAATGCAGACTGTCTATTCTGTGTTCCTATTTACATGGCTGCTTCTGTAAGTGAACATAACTAATACACCAGCAAGCACATTTTAAGGCCTTTAAACAAATATTTTAAATAAATACTCCTGTATAGTTTTAATGGTTCTGCTGCTAATGCATGCTCTTTAAAAATTCAAATAGTTTGGGATGCTTTTGGCAAAAAAGGAGCAGTATTTTCCTTAATTAGAAAGCACAACACGGTTCCATAATTCATTTACATCTCCACTCACCTGCTTTATCTAAAAAAAAAAAAAAAATACTACATTATTTTCCTTTTGAAAATCTTTGTCTGGGTGTGCAAGCAAGTGGTTATATTACAGTAATTTTAACATCTCAGTTAGTTTTATCTTGGTTGTTCTGTTACACAAACACAACAGGTAAGACTGCCTGAACTGTAGTATCTAGACTTCCTTCTCTTTTATCTTTCTTTCACATTGGAGGCTAAAAGATGAAAATGTTTTGTAGTGTCATGTAAAAAATGTAGTAGGTGGTACCTTCAGAGCAAATTTCCTTAGCAAACATCTTCCTGTATAAATCATATCAGAAATTATTTTCCAAAGGAAGTATTTGAACATGATTATTTTGTCTTTCTTAAAATCAGAATTTCAGTTTCCTTCTTATAGAAAAACCCACAATTCTTGCCTTTCTTATATATTATACCAATTTTAATACGAAAGCCAGCAAGTGCTTACTATAGCTCTTTTTAAGTCAATGTATTTGTGTAATATACTTGTAATATAGCTAACAATTTGTAACTTACAGCTCATTCATCAATACGCTATAAGCTCCAAAACTACCGGTATGTAAATCCAGTAAGATTCACTTGCAAGTACAGTAACTGTTCATAGAATCCCAGTTTCCATTCAAATAGAACAGTGGAAGGGAATGTGGAAGTATGGATTGAAATTCACAAGGAGCTATAATCCTAAAGAAAACTTCTACAAAATGATGTATAGATGGTATGTAACTCCAGAGAAACTGTCCAAAATTTATAAGGATATTCCTAATAGTGTTGGAACCCTAACTCTAAGCTTGACAATCAGTCAGAAAAGAATAAAGTGATTCTTCTTACGTATTTCACAACAGCTGCTAGGCTCCTTTATGCCCAATATTGGAAGACACACAAAGTACCCTCAGTAGAAGACTGGCTACTTAAGGTGCTGGAACTGGTGGAAATGATGAAATTGTCAGCATTAATTGAGGATAGATTAATGACTAAATTTAGAAATGTTTGGAAACCTATACTAGATTTTGTGTTAAAAAAGGAAAAGACAATTTGCTGATCTGTGCCTTTGATTTTTAAGACTTAGTCAAAATGATATGTCGGATATTGGAGTAAGGTGGATCTTTCAGAATCCGATTATGGACTACTGGGGGAAAAAACTGATAAATCACTGTAACGGTGGGTTAGGCAAGAGTTGATGGAAAGTTTCAATGCATCTATTTATTAATAATTGTATTCAACCACTTTGCTTCCAGCTGAACCCCTTCCTCAGTGTATATAAGAATCCAATTTAAAAAAGTAAGAAAAAGATAATACAAGATCAAACCATAAAAAAGAATCCTAGTTTCAACCCTACAATCCAGTATATTTACTGGAGTCTATGGGAATGTGTAAAGACCTACAGTACTTGCCTGTATTTCTGGAAAAAATATCAAAAGTCTTAAAATAAACTACCTACAATACCATTCAAAAGCACACCAAATCCATGATGTATTTTAAAATGTTATTATTTTTAATCCCACCAGTTGTTCAGCCTCGTTGAAAGAATATGTCCGGACTTGCCCCTTAATGGAACTTTTAACTATGTTAATATATTTAGCAAGACTTGCTGGTTGGTGATGTGTTGATAATCTACAATAATGTTCTTCACTAAATAAGAAAACAGAATACCGGTTGATATAGCCAAAACTTTGGATGCACTTAAGGAAGCTATTTGGATCCCAAAACATTAAGTGGATTTGAATCTCAGTGAACAAATGGAAATGAAGTATTGAATAACTTTCAACAGTTTCACTTCCAAAAATCCATGTTTAATAGATGTTGAGAAATATAGAAACTTGGCCTGGATATTTAGACAAATAATATTTGTTATTTGCAATTGTGTTTATGGCCCTGAAATAGTCTGGGCAGCCAAGTCGCTGGTGAAATTTTAAAAATTTCAGTTGGTCAGAGTGCCTAACGCCTACCCATCTGCTTTGCCTCCTTGTACCCACTCCCAAATTATTGCTCAGTAAACACAGAAGTGATAAATGAAGTGCTACTGTGGATCGCAAGTAACTGTTTAAAAAAAAAAGAGTTAAATTAATTTCGTTTTTATTACAAATCGCCAAGGATCTTTCCCCAAAATATAAATCTGTAAAACAATCATCTTGACTGTACAATTTCATTTACAGTATACAATAAAAAAGTTGTTTATACATTAGCCCTTGGCCACAAAACAAAGAGGTTGGCAGTACTACTACAACTTTAATGACTATGGGGTAAAAATCAACATATCAATTACATCATCTAACTTCATTATCAAAGTGGGATACATTACATACATCATTGTACAGGGGATGTTAATTTTTTTAACTGGAAACTGTCATCATGTTGTAGTTCTTGGAAGGGCTGGCTCTGCCAATTCTCCACTCCTCTTTACAGCTGTTCCTGCTCTCAAGGGTCTTGGCATTCTTCCCTACTGGCTGGGGAGGGCCTTCGTAGAGGACGCAGATGGACCCATCTTCCCCTATGCGGTAGGACACCTCGAAGGGGTCGACCCACAGAGTCAATTCACTGGGCAGGAGCTGGAAGAGTCTCTCGTGGCTCAGTCCGATGGTGCCGGCTGCTTTTCCTATCAAGGGGTCCATCTTGTGATTGATCCGGATGCAGCGGTACCCGGAGCCTTTGGAGGGCATCAGGGGGAACCAGTGGTGCTTATAATGGTCTGTGAGTGAGCAAGGGAACAAAAGAGGGGTATTTTTTGGGGGGAAGATAAGTGGGGATAAGAGTTACAACAGGGTGGGTGGTGGGTGGAATTGTTGGGAAGAACTAAGAGGAGAATAATAGAAAAACCCCAGAGGGTGGAAGAGTGCTGAGCACTTGCCTCCCCCCAGGAGGGAAAACCGTGGTGTTTGTGTGTGTGAGAGAGAGAGGGGGTGAGAGAGAGAGAGACAGATGGTGTGTGTGTGTGTGTGTGAGAGAGAGAGAGAGAGTGTGTGTGTGAGAGAGAGACAGACGGTGTGTGTGTGTGTGAGTGTGAGAGAGAGAAACGTGGAGTGTGTGTGTGTGTGTGTGTGTGTGTGAGAGAGAGAGAGAGAGAGGTGTGAGAGAGAAACGCGGAGGGTGCGCGCGTGTGTGGGAGAGAGGGGGGAGAGACGGGGAGTGTGTGTGTGTGTGTGTGTGTGTGTGTGTGTGTGTGTGTGTCCGCGCGGGGGGTGGGTGGGGGGGTGAGGGGATCGTGAACCACCTCCCGCCCCCCAACTCTGAGACTCTGCGGAGGAGGAGGAGGAGGAGGTGGTGGTGGTGGTGTTTGGATCTCCTCGGACAGGTTGGGAGGCTGCCCGAGGGGCGACCGGGAGGGAAGGTTAAGGAAGGGAACGGGCGACCGCCCTGTCATCCCGAAGGGCCAAAAGGGCGGCGGGGACCGAGTGGATGGACCGCCTGGGGGAGAGATGAGGTTTGGCCGGGGGGGGCAGGAGTTGGAGAGGAACTTAGGAGGGACCCAGCGCTGGAGGGGGGGAGAGAGGGAGGGAGCGGCCCCTTCCCGTGTGTGGAGTGCTGTTGTTGTTGTTTGGTGGTGGTGGTGGTGGTGGTCGTGTGTGTGTGTGTGTGTGTGTTTCCTCTTTGTGGCGGCGGCGGCGCCTCCTCCCCCACCCCCGCGAGCGGCGGCGGATCGGCCGAGGCGGCCTCTTCTTCCCTTCCTTCCTTCCCTTTCGCTGGAAGGGGGCTGGTGGCGGCGGCGGCGGCGACAGGGGCGTCCCAGGCGAGGGTCCTTTCGCCGCCGCCGCCCCTTCCCCCCTCCCCTCCCCTCCCCCCCCTGGCCCGCCCGCCCGCCCGCCCTCACCTCGCAGGGCCTCCTGGAGGGACTCGCTGAAGGAGCGCAGCTCCTCTTCGCCGATGCCGCCGGGGGTCTTGAGGAGGCGGGCGATGAAGCCCGCCGCGGTGGAGATCTCCGTCTTCATGGCGCCTCTGCCTGCCTGCCTGCCTGCCTGGCGCTTCTCTGCCCCGACGGCCTCTCGGTCCTTCGGCGCGGACGGCGGGGGCGGGGGCGAAGGGTGGCCCGGCCGATGCGATGGTGGGGGCGCGAGAGGTGACGATCCGCGCCGACCGTCCCGCTGCTGCTGCTGCTGCTGCTGCCGCCGCCGCCGTCGCGCGAGGAGTAAACAGATCGAGAAGGCCCCACCCCTCCCCCTCACAGACAAGGGGCGGCTTTCACTCCCCCACCCCCCAGCCACCATCCCCCACAGTCAGAGGGAGGGGGAGGGAGGGGCGGGGCCGAGGGCAGCCAATGACAGCGCCTCCTGGCCGTCGCGTCACAGAAACCCGCGTTCCCGCTGGAGGACGCCACACCGCCCCTCCCCATTGGGCGAGACGTGACACACCGCCCCCCTCGTGATCCGCCAGCAACAGAAGGAAGTGGTCGTTGCGGGGGGGGGGAAGTCCGTTGACGAGGCTTCTCAGTCCCCGCCCATTTTTCCATTCCGTGGCCAAAGAAGAAGAAGAAGAAGCCAGGAGGAGGAGGAGGAGGAAGAGAGGGGGACGTGGGCTCCTACCAATGGAAAGAAAGGAGGCGACGGCGGGGTCCGTTTATTGGTTCTCTGCCCTCGGGGACCATTGGTTGAAAGCCAATGGAGGAGGGAGGCGGAGCCTTGGTGAAGAAATCCACCAGTGAGCGCTTGGGGGCGGGGCTCGGTCGTGGCTAGAGAGACGTCAGCAGTAGGAGGTGGGGTTGGAGGGTTTGTTGTCTGTTGATCAAATAATGGCAAGAGAGAGGGAAGGGGGGCGGCGGTTCGCTCTTGCTCTCTCTTGATAGGCAGTCGAGGAGCTGCGTTTATCAGAGGCGCGCAGGAGGCGAGAGGCGGAGAAGTGGAAAGTGGGGCCTGCGGATAATCCAGACGCCCTGAAGGGGCGTCTCGCTGCTCCCGGGGAGATATCGGGCACGGCGACCGTGGCCTCGGATTCCCCACCCCCAGGGCGAGAGCCTTGGCAGCGGCCCACCCGTTGAAAGCAACGAGGAGACCTGCCGCACTTCCAGAGACAATAATTAATGTGTTACCCTTCGTCTCTTGCATCCGGCGAGGGAGGATATTATAAGCCACGAAAATGCACACGATAATCCATTTGTTCGCCGTAAAAGTGCTTCCTGACTCTTTTATTGTACCCACTTCCGATCGTCATTGCTGGCAGCAGCAATTATTATTTCTGTGTTGCCTATTAGGTGAGGTCACTAGAGAAGCACCCAAGGTGGTACTTGTACTGTATTCATTTTGTTGCAGCAAAAACAACCTGCTTGTGGCACCTTTGAGACGTTTTATTTAGTATACGTTTCTTCAGATGCATGGAGGACAAAGTAACCCTCTTATTGTTGATTTTAAATATATATATATATATAAATATTTGCCTATATTAGGTGTCTGTCTTACATTTCATGGAATTGCCTTAGGGGAGCAAAACTTTCCCATGCCCCTTCCACATAATGTGGAATAGTTTTATTTACTCATATTTTGTTCCAACTTTGCACTAAAAACAGTGGCTAAGCATACAGCACAATGAAATATATAATAAAACCATTCAAAAAATAATAATAACCTTTATTGTCATTATACAACCAGTGTACAATGAAATTGGCTGAGCTCCCTCCCTATAATCACAATTAGCATATTGGGATAAGTAATTGTTTTGTGCACAGGTAAATTATGCTGCTGCCATTCAAATTCACACCTATTTGGAATGAGTATCACTTAAAATTATGGAGTCGCACACGTTCTATTATTTTTAAAATAAGAATATAGTAGTTTTCTGTAACAACTAGTAAACACATTCATGCTTTCAGTTGTTGACTTAGGTTACTATTTATAGATATATTCAACATACAGGTATATTAGAACTAACAGGTCCTAACTTGATATTTAATGGTTCCTGTCACTATCTAACATCTTATACAGTACATCTTCCAGGCCCTATCTATCCCTATTGAACTCCCTGGAGGCTTGCTCAGAGGTATACGTACAACAGTATATGCCTGTTGGCTCTGCTCACAAACTCTTCCATTGGAATATGCTAATACTGTACAGTGGTACCTCTCCTTACGAATTTAATCTGTTCCAAATGCATGCTATTAAGTCAAACAACTCTTAAGTAAAGGAACCCTAACTAAAAATAAAAAATAAAAAAATCATTTGTAAGTAGAGCAGACTACATCTAAAATTTGTAAGGCAGCAGTTAATACGCCAACTTAAGTAGAGGTACCACTGTACAAGACATTTTCAAAGTTCTAAACAAATATTCATGGGTTAGGGCTGCACACCACAGTAATAACTCCTTGCCCCTAGATACATTCAACTACAAATCCCATCACTCCAGCATAGTCAATAACCAGCATGCTTACCACTGTTAAGGATTGTTGATATGATACAAAAGATGCATTTGAAACATTTAAGAAATGCATTGAAAAGTTTTTGAATTATAATATTATGTCTTCTAAAAGAGGAAATGTGACTAACTGTGATTCAAAAATACACCTTGTTGCTGTAAAAAAACTGTGTACTTTGTTTTGGTGTTGCATTAGGAAATTAAACAGGCTTAGAAGATTTAGAACAAGAAGGTGGAGGGGGGAAGAAAAGCAAAAAGTAAGGCTTTTAAAGCAGAGGAATACTTTGTAAATTGCTAGGGATTGTGAGGAGGAAGGAATCTAATCCGGCAGAGTTTTGTAATTTTGTTCTTTAGTGCCTCTCTTGATGGGCTGGAATGTTCTGAAATAAGAGACAGTATATTTCTATCAGATAAAATATTTTAAATATAGGCGTTCTTGCAGTCTATTATCTTGATCCATTTCTTTAGTAAAGTACTGTCTTTTCTTTGATGGGACTGGGAACATGCAGCCCTCCAGATGTTGTTGGATTCCTGTTCCCATCAGCCCCAGCCAGCAATACCAATGGAGAATAATGATGTAAATTGCAGTCCATCTAAAGGACTACACTTCAAATGTCTTGATTGAGCATTCTTGCAGTCCTTCTTCAGCAAATAAGAGAATTCAGTGCTGCTCTCTGCTATTTATTAACAAGCCAAAAGTTTAATTACTTGGGTGACTTTTTAAACTGGCAAAATATTTAAATTATGATGATGTCTGGGACAATATGACATGTATTTAGCATTTAGTGGTTTGTTATGTGATACCTGTGCTCCTACCCGGAGAGGAACCACAAAAATAGACTACAGTAGGACCCCCATATCTGCGATTCCAAACCCGTCCGCACAGGTGCTGAAAATCATGGGTGATAGTGAATGCTATCAGAATAGGGAATGCTGCTATGCAGTGCATCACATGATGTCTGGCTCCCCTTCGTGGCCACCTCTGGCAATGATATCATGGAAATATATTTCTCAGGGAAACACTATACACAGCATGGTCTCCCGATCTCTCTAGTGGCCAGTTTTGACAGTTTGGGTGTTATATATTGGGGATTTTTCTTTCACTATTTTACTGTTTTCCAGACCATAATTAAGTGAATCAGCAGATACTGATGCTGCAGACAACTGTGTCCCAGTGTATGGTGTTGCAATGCTTTCTACATAGGACTGTCTTTGAAAGCAGTGCAGAAATGTCAGCAGGTCCAAAATGCAGCTCCCAGCCATGCTGCATCAGGACAAAGTCCCATCTAGTCCAGCTTCCTGTATCTCACAGTGGCCTCACCAAATGTGTCCGTGACTGCACAAGACTAAATATCTGTCTCCTGATACCACTCCCCTGACTGACTGGGTCTAGTAAATGTCATCCTAAACGCCCAAGCTTGGCAAAGTTGTACTGGGTTCCTGTCAGTTTCCATGCTCAAGTTAAGGTTCTGGTTATGAGTTATATAGCCCTTAATGGTTTATGATCTTGTTACTTGTCATAACGTATTTCTTAGAAATCAGCAATTTATTCCATCCACTCCTCTCAATCTATGTTGTTACATGTGGCCAGACTGAGAGAGGAGTGTGTGTTCAGGAGGAGAGGGGGAGAACAAAGAATCCCGCCTTTTCGGTTGTGGCTTCTACTCTGGAAGTGCTGACAGATATATGCCAGGTTACGTCCATTATAATATTTAGAAAGCTGATGAAGACTAGTTTAATAACTAAATCTCTTGAATGCTGTCTTTAAACACACACACACACACACACACACACACACACACACACACACACACACACACACACACACACACACACAATATTCTCAATTTTATATGGTTATTTATATTTATACTGTACTTGGTTTAATGTATATTGAACTCCTGCATCATTCTGAATTTATTATTTGTTATTGGGGAGTTTGAGGGTTGTACATTTTAATCTTGTAAACCACCCAGTGTAGTGTTTGTAGTGATGGCTCATCATATAAATCAGTAAATAAAAAAAGAAACAAAATTTGCGACACAACTCTCCTAACATTTCACTCCTGCCCAAGCCCAACTGTCCTGTTGTTTCTCTAAATAGCTTACAGTACTCCTATTGGTTGGATAAACACTAGGAAAAACGGGCTCAGGTGTGATTTCTCCAGATAGGTCGGTCTGTACCTCACATCAGCTCAGGACAAAAGAGCCATTGACCAGGCCTAAGAAGGAATAGTATCATTGATATCTCAGAAACTGATACGTGTCCACCTTGACTGTCTTATAGAATACACGTCTGTTGCTTTTTGTGAAATGGTGGGTGGGATGTAAAGTAATGGGGGGGCAGAAATCAGACATGGTGCTGCCAACATATACAGCACTACCAAAATGAGTGTCATCTAAGGTCAAAGGAAGGAAAATTAAATAAATATCTTATGATCATTATATCCAGTTACTAATAGAAAAGGGAGGCCCACAAAGTCTCCTCATCTCAGGAGAGCTATAAATAGTGTTACTGGAAGTAGAAAATGTACCAATGTTTTTAAAAGATTCGTTCATTGTGTTAGATGAAACAATGGAAAAGAAAGAGCTAGGATTTTCATCAGCAATAAAAGGCATATAACTTCAGGAAAGAGATCTCAGTGTGCTGGTAGACAGCTCGAAGAAAGGGTCGACGCAGTGTGTGACGGGGAAGAAGGCCAATTCATGCATTTAAAATGTGATTGGGAAAAAAAGCAGCCAATATTATAATGCCAAAACAATTGTAAGGCCGCACCTGGAACATTGCATACAGTTCTGGTCGCTGCATCTCAAAAAAAGACAGTGGAACTGGAAAAGGTATAGAAGAGAGAGACTGGGATCCCCAGGTCACGGCTGTGGCCAGCAGCACTTTTTCACAATAAAGGCTAGTATGCAAGTCACGCCCGTTTCTTGAGCAACCTGCTCTGGCCACGGTGACACATGCCCTAGTGACATCCCAGCTAGACTACTGCAATGCACTGTATGTGGGATTACCAGTGAAAAGTCTCAGGAAACTTCATTGGGTTCAAAATGCAGCAGCAAGATTGTGACTGGGGCAGTGTACAGAGATCACATTACACCCCTATTAAAGCAGCTCCACTGGCTAACAAGCAGCTATCAGGCACAATTCAAAATGCTCTGACCTTAACCTTCAAAGCAATGTACGACCTGGGTTCTAGCTACCCCAAAGATCGAATCTCACAGTATGAACCAACTCAGGTGTTAAGGTCATCAGGAGAGGCCTCTCTCTCCATTCTGCCACCCTCACAAGTACGTCTCTTGTGAACCCATGAAAGGGCCTTCTTGGCTGCTTTGCCCAGACTCTGGAACTCCCTCCCACTGGTGGCCCAGACTGCCCCATTTCTGCTGTCTTTCTGGAGACAGGCAAAGATCTTTCTCTTCAGGCAAGCTTTCCCTGAATGATAGACTACCTGTTACGTGTCTTTTAAATGTTTTCAACTTTAGTTTTAATCACTCATAAATTTTAAATGGAATTTTTACTCTCTCCTTAACTGATCTTGTTCTCTTGTAGGTTTAATATAATATTGTCTTTCAATGCTATAATACGTCCCTCAATTCCCTGTTCTCAAACTTGAATATGTCTTAATTGTACTGGACTGTATATTGTTCCTCATTACTGTAAGCCACCTTAGGTCCTTTTTGAAGGAGAAAGGCAGGGTAAAAATATTATAAAATAAAAATAAAATGATTACTGGGCTGGGATACCTCCCTTATGAGGAAAGGCTACATTGTTTGGGGCCTTTTAGTCTTAAAAAGGGGGGTTTGAGGGGGGACATGATAGAGATGTACAAGATTATGCAGGATATGTATAATGTGGATAGAGGGAAGCTCTTCCCTTTCACACAATACCAGAGCCAGGGGGCGTACACTCAAACTGAGGGTTGGGAGAGTGAAAACAGACAAAAGATAATGTTTCTTCACCCAGCATGTTGTTAGTCTGTGGAACTCCTTGCCACAGGATGTTGTGATGGCATCTGGTCTAGATGCCTTCAAAAGGGGATTGGACATATTTCTGGAAGAAAAGTCCATTGCTTGTGTCCAGGCTTAAAAGGAGGGTACATAAAAATACCAGATGTAAGGGAGTGGTATCAGGATATAATTATCTAGTTGTCTTATGTTTTCCCAGAGGGATCTGATGGGGCCACTATGAGATATAGGAAGTTGGACTGCATGGGCCCTTGGTCTCATCCAGCAGGGCTCTTTTTATGTTCTGAAAATATGAGGTCATTTCCACATCCACAAATGTCACTTTGGTCAATTATGACCAGTTGGAAAATATTGGTCATCTTCCTAATTAACCTGGATGGTTTGAGAAGAAACAGCATATTTTAAAATTATGTAATTATTCAGATTCATGACACCATTGCCACCTCAGATTAAAGACACAAATATGGCTAAATTGGAATTTAAAAGCATCTGTTATTTTCTGTAGCAGTGTGCAACATTTGTTATGCAGTTGAAGAATGATGGCTTGGATCCAAAGTACTGTATTCCATATATGAGGAAATGATATTCAATTCATTCATTTGAGGAAGCATGATTCAGTCCCCCGCCCCCCTTCGGCAAACTACTGGACTAATGCATCATGTCATGTTCCAGAAAAAAGAAAAAAAAAGCTCTCTGAACAGGGCAAAGGGGCAGCAGGAAGAAGGAATAGATTGGTATATGCACAGAAACCACATGGAATCTTTTGGATCTTGGTGAATTAAAACTGTGCAAGTAATAGCTGAGTGTGAATAAACCTGTGTAGTGGTCCCTCCATTTTATAATCTTCATCCATTTTGGAAGATTTTATATCTAAATAAAGATATAAGACACTGTTTGGTTTTGGAAGACCTGTCCTAGTGAATTTTGAGAAACTGAAATGGCAGCTCCAAAATCACTGACATTTACTGTATTTCAGGTTATGCAAATAGCTGCACTAAATACTGCCAATAAAAGTCCATTTATTTATTTATTTATTTATTTATTTATTTATTTATTTATTTATTTATTTTGGTGCTTATATACCGCCCATTTTCCAGAGGGAAAGATTTGAACTTGCATTTCTCAGGTTATCTCTGCTGACATAATTGCCTATATGGTGCACTTTAGGCTCACTGTAATCTCAGAGCCTGGGCAGGGACAGAAAGCAGACAAAAGCAATACATCCCAGAAGGTTGATGAATTCAGATGGTTTTGTATCTGCCTTCGGGGAGTTTCCTACTTCTCTGACGGGCGATTTTAATGAATCCTTGGTTGATCTCTGGAATGGGAAAATGAGCAAAGCCATTGACCGGATTGCTCCTAAATGTCTCCTTCCTCAAAATAGTTCCAAATTGGCTGCTCGGTTCACTGGGGAGCTGGCAAAATTGAAATGGTTGGCCCATAGAGGTTAAAGGCGTTGGCAGAAAACCCAGATTGAAACTGATAAAGAAACACTGAAGGGCCTTTGGAAGACTTATTCCAAGGCAGTGGGGGCAGCAAAGAAAGCATTTTTCTCTACCACCATTGATTCGGCACAAAATTTTCCAGTGCAGCTTTTCTGAACAGTTAAAACTCTGCTACATGCAGACCCGCAGGTGGATGACACAGATCAGTCTGTAACTTGCTGCAAAGAATTTGCACAATACTTTGCATGCAAAATTAAACAGATCCGGGCTACCTTGGATGCTGCCATTGATCCAGAGCCAGTAAGTAAAATGACCCCACCCCCCAGCTGTCCTGTATTAATGGATGACTTTCATCTCCTACAGCCAGATGATGTGGTCAGGACCCTTGGGGAGGTGAGGACCACCACATGTGTGTTGGATCCTTGCCCTTATAGATCATAAAAGCTGCCAGAGAAGGTATGGCAGACTGGTTAGGAAGAGTAGTGAATGCTTCCTTACAACAGGGCAGGATTCCAGCATGCTCAAAGGAGGCAATAGTAAAACCACTGTTAAAAAGCCCTCCTTAGACCCAATGATACTGAACAATTACCAACAGGTATCAACTATCCCATTCTTAGGGAAAGTCCTAGAGTGAGTGCTGGCCCTGCAGCGCCAGAGGTTTCTGGATGAGATAAACTACCTGGAATCATTTCAATCTAGCTTCAGGCCTGGTTATGGGATGGAGACAGCATTGGTCACACTGGTAGATGACCTATACAAGGAAATGAATAGGAGATCTGTGTCCCTTTTGGTTTTACTAGACCTTTCGGCTGCTTTTGACACTATAGACCACAGCATCCTCCTGACTCATCTCTCTGAAATGGGACTTGGGGGCACTGCATTAAAGTGGCTCCAGTCCTTCCTGCAGGAAAGAACACAGAAAGTAGTGTTCGGTGATTCATGTTCGACACCATGGCTGCTGACCTGTGGGGTCCCCCAGGGTTCTGTTCTGCCTCCTATGTTATTTAACATCTATATGAAACCACTGGGGGAGATTATCAGGACTTTTGGTGTGCAGTTTGGGGGTATTCTTGGACTCATCCTTGAGCCTGGATGCTCAGGTCATGGCTGTGGCCAAGAATGCATTTGCACAATTAAGGCTAGTACACCATTTATGCCCATCCCTGGAGAAACAGGCTCTGGCTACTGTAACTCATGCCCTAGTGACGTCCTGACTGGACTCATGTAATGCGCTCTATGTGGGACTCCCAATGAAAATCCTCAGGAAACTTCAATGCGTCCAAAATGCAGCAGTGAGATTGCTGAGAGTCCATATTTTGCCACTATTAAAGCAGTTCCACTGGCTGCCAATCAGCTATTGTGCACAATTTAAAGTGCTGACCTTAACGTACAAAGCACTGTACGACATGGGTCCTAGCTATTTCAAAGATTGAATCTCATAGTATGAACCAACTTGGGTGGTCATCAGGAGAGGCCTTTCTTTCCATCCCACCTCCCTCATAGGTATGCCTTGTGGGAACACATGATGGGGCCTACTCGACTGCTGCGCCCAGACTCTGGAACTCCTGCCCATTGGAGGCCAGGACTTCCCCATCTCTGCTGTCCTTCCGGAAGCAGGCAACAATCTTTCTCTTCAGGGAAGCTTTTTCCTGAATGATAGACCACCTACTGTGCCTTTTTATGAATCTATCTACACAGACTTTGTGTTTATATTTATTTATTTATTTATTATTGGATTTATACCCCACCCATCTTCCCTAAGGAACTCTGGGCGGTTTACAAAGCTGATCGAGTCAGCAAATATAGAGAACTGAGATACCAAAAAAACCCCACCATAGACAACATGTGCACCCTGATCGAATTAAACCCTAATGAATTAAAACATGTGCACCCTGATCGAAACAAATGTAGCTCGATAGAAAATCATATTAGATGAGCTAACTAACAGCAGATGGCGGGATTAAAAAAATCACTTATAAGTTTGTGTTTATATCTCTACTTGTTTGATTGCACTGACGCTATGTTATCAATTGTTAGCCTTATAATGTTGCCGTATAATGCTGTAAGACGCCCCTCAATTCTCTGTTTCTCAAACTGATTGTGTCTTAATTGTAATGGACTGTATAATCTCTCCTTACTGTAAGCTGCCTTGGGTCCTTTTCCAGGGAGAAAGACTGGGTAAAAATTCTCAAAAATAAATAAATAAAAAAACAAAATCAGAAGGAATTCCTACCCTTTCAATGCAGTTCACACTGTGAAGCAGTGCTTAGTGCAGTGCTGGTGAATAGATGGCCCTTCAGATGTGTCGGGAGATAACCTTTCATTGGGCCTAGCTAGCATAGGCAATTTTGAGAAATGATGGGATTTGTAGCTGAAACAGATCTGGAGAACTATGAGTTCCCTTTTCCTATCCTTCTGTATATTTCCCAAAAGGCAGTACAACCTACCAGCACAACCAGGTCAGTCATCTGTGGAGAGAACAGGGGCTAACCTTGTATTCCTCTAATTTGGTTCCTTAATTTGAGCTCCTTGTAACAGTGGATAGCAACACTATTCTTCCTTACCCATGTAGTCCCACTCTTACATCAGATGAATCATAGAATCATAGAGTTGGAAGAGACCTCAAGGACCATCTAGTCCAGTGTTTTTCAACCTTTTTTGGGCAAAGGCACACTTGCTTCATGAAAAAAATCACGAGGCACACCACAATTAGAAAATGTTAAAAAATTTAACAAGCGGGGGGGGGGAGGAGTAGATCGAGCCGTGGCTCGAGACCACCCCCCTGCACCTGGGGATGATGGGCTGCGCGGTAGTAGGACGAGCCGGGCGGGCGGGCGACCTTGGGGTCCCGCGGCGGGGGGGCACCGGCGATGGCATCGTCGTCATCGTCGGGGCCGGGCATGGGCCGGGTGGCGTGTCTGGTGACGGGGGCGTCGCGGGGCTTCGGGCGAAGCGTGGCACAGCTGGTGGTGGCGCGCCTGGCGCTGGGCTCGCTCCTGCTGCTGGCGGCGCGCTTGGCGGGCGCTCTGGGCGAGCTGGAGGGCAAGCTGCGCACCGCCTACCGGGAGCTGCGCGTCCAGGCCCTGCCCGCCGCCCTGGGCGCCGAAGAGGGCTGCAGCGCGTGGCCCAGGACGCCGCCACCACCCTGCACCGCCACCACGACGGCGCTCGCCTCCAGCGCCTCCTGCTTGTCAACAACGCCGGTGAGCGCGCGCGGGCGACTGGCCGGCGGGAGCACGCGGGCGGGGGGGAGGTCGTCGGGGGAGTCGCCTCCCCACCTGCGAGCGGCGGCGGCCAGGGGTCCGCCAAGAAGCGCCGCCCCCGGGACCAGACGGATCGCGCACCTGCCCTCTTCCCCTCGCCTCCGCACGGCCCAGGGGCTGGGGGTCGGGGCTGGGGGTCGCGTCCCTGGACCCCTGGCTTCTTTTGCTGGAGGGCAGCCCGCAGGATGTGCCAGGAGGGACGGCGGGTCCGCTGGCGAGTGGTGACACCTTCTTCTTCTCCTCCTCCTCCTCCTCCTCCTCCTCCTCTTTCAGGCTCACTGGGCGACGTCTCCAAAGCCTTTGTGGACTTGGCCCGCCCCCCCACCCACGCTCTCTCTCTCTCTCTCTCTCTCTCTCTCTCTCCTCCCACCCTCGCGCTCCTTCCCAGCAATCGCCACTTCCTGCACGCCCAGGGTGCATGCGCCGACAGGAGGCTCTGGCCCTCCTCCTCCTCCTCCTCCTCCTCCGGCTGCTCCTTCAAGGCACACCAGGCAACATCTCGCGGCACACAAGTGTGCCGCGGAACAGTGGTTGAAAAACGCTGATCTAGTCCAACTCCCTGCCATGCAGGAGCCCCATCACAGTATTTCCGACAGATGGCCATCCAGCGTCTGCTTAAAAACCTCCAAAGAAGGAGACTCCACCACCCTTTGTGGCAGCTTATTCCACTGCCCAACAGCTCTGTCTCTAATCTCTAATGAGGAAGTGGATTTGTTCTCAAAACCTCATATTAAAAATAGCAGTTAGTCTTTAAGGTACCACAATGCGTTTTTTATTTTTAATTTGTTCTTCCCTGATATGCTTCCTCACCCATATCTCCTTTCTCTGTCTCACTGGCCCCTTGATAGGCCTTGGACAGGTCTGCTGGAACGATTCCATTTATTATACTGTAGTACATACATACACATCAGAGAGTCCACTCATTATGTAGCCTTCAGACTCTGGATAGCTTTCCTCGTCAATCCAAATTCATTTATTGAAGTGAATATTCCTCAGAATTAAATGACATTCTCGTGAGGTATTTGAATTTCTGGAAAGGTGCTTTCATGGGCTCCAAAAGGAACTGGATATCTACCGATTGCTTTATACAAACCATATTAGAAGTGACACCTAGTGTCTAGGATAAGAATCTCTATTGTGTCTCTCTTGTGGCCAAAAATCTGTTGCTTGGTGAAGTAAATTGTAGTAGAGGAGGCCCACTGAATCAATGGGAATTTGGTGAGTTGACTCTTTCATAAGTTGCACTGATTCAAATGGGCCTACTTTAACTGCAACTTACTTCAGCATAGTCAGTAGGATAGGCCCACTGAAATCAGTGGGGCTTATGAAGGAGTTGATTCACTATATCTTCATTGCTTCTATGGGCCTACTCTAGGGCAAGATAGTATGCTAAGTCACAAGATATTGGCTTCTGTGTTTTGCAACCCCATATGGCTACTTTGATATGGCACTGAAGAGGGAAGGATAGATTTTACATAGATGTTACTGTAGTCCAGGGATGGGGAAACTTTTAACCCTCCAGATGTTTTGGACTGCAACTCCCAGAATCCTGAGCCTATACAGAAACCCCCCGTTTATTGCAGGGGTTAGGGACCCAAACCAACCCGCAATAAAGGAAAATCAGTGATATGCTGATGCTGGGTTGGGTTGGGACTGGGTGGGGGGGCTGTCTGGGGCCTTCCCCCAGAAGCTCAGTGGAGCTAGTATTTAGAAAATATCCCATGAGATATTTTTATTTTTATCTTGACACTAAAGCTGTAATACTATCCATACCACCTGGGCATAATCTTAAAACATATTGTACTGAGTGTGGCTTATTTCTGAATAAATGTTTATTATTCTGCACTGTAAGACTTGCATTGGAATGTAAGTAGAGCTATATGCTGGATCAGGCCAAAGGCCCATCTAGTCCAGTTTCCTGTATCTCACAGTGGCCCCGCCAAATGCCTCTGGGAGTGCACAAGACTAGATATCTGTCTCCAGATACCACTCCCCGCATCTGACCTTTGAAGTACCCTTGCATTTATAGTGTACCAGTAAAAGCTGATCTGTTGCAATAGCTGACAAAGCAGCTACAGTATCTAATTCCAGTAGACTGTGCAGTCATTGGGTCTTGGTCTAATCCTGTTTGTTCAAGAGCAAGCCCCAACATGTCCAAAGGCTTATTCTTAAAGAGGTCTGCACAAGACACTTTGGAGGTGTCACCATGAGGTTATGTCAGGAGATATATGCAGTCTGAAACTTGTCCACAGACCATCACTATAATTATGGAAAGATATCCATATCAAGTCAAACTCTGAATTATTTTCTGATTTGGAAACCTCTTACCAAATACGTTTGGAGCTTGATGCTAATGTTCTGTGGAGAAATAAGGCAGCATATGCATACAGGAGCTCTTCCTTGTGCTTGGTTTTGTATCGGTTCACATGTTCAAAGACTATTTCTACCCTACTCAATTAATACCATATGTCAAAACACTTAGCATTAGCAACACTGGTTATTACATGATTTGATCTAGCTCTCCTCCAGCACACATCAAACAAACCTTTTTTCCTGTCAGCTTTCTTTACTGTCCAGAGTTCAGTAAATCTAATTCCTTCATTGCTGCCCTTCCAAGTTTCAGTCTTCTGATTTCTTGGCTACCATCTCCGTTTGGACTGATGATTGAATCAAGCTACAGTATATAAAATTTTCACTACTGTATTTCCATTTCTTCATAGTCAACATTTAAAGTTGCATAGCTCTTCCCTAGTCGTGATTTTTTTTTGTCTTCCTAAATGTTCAATGGCAGTCCTGCTTTGGCACAGTCTTCTCCCACTTTCACTAATTAAAAGTCCTTCCAAATCCTTGTGGCTGAAAGCCAGTGAGATAGTGTCATCTGTCCCTCTTAAATTACTGGTGCTTCTTTTCGACCATTTTCACTCGTTCATCTGACTCGAAGTGCTGCTTTCCCTGGGTCTGATCTGCATACAGACCGAATAGACCACGCACTAAAATGCACCCTTGTATGACAACCTTTCCTACAGGAAACCATTGTGTCGCTTCATATTCTGTCCTCATAGGCGCACCTCTTTAAAAACTCTTCTCTTATCCAGAGAGCAACAAGGGATTAAAAACAACAACCCTGAAATAAAACAGCACTTTCTGGGCGGGAACAAAAAAGGCGACGCTCCCCCTCCCTTTTTCGTCTGGAGACAGTCGCGTCTAAATACTCAAGTCTTTCGTCCCGAACATGAAAAGAAAAGAAATCCGGCCCGACCAATCAGGGACAGCCTTACAATCTTTTTGTCTACTTCCTTCCCACGGCCTTCTACGACTTTCCTGTGCAGGCCTGACCGGACTTTGCCGACACGGGTAGAAAGGAGGTCGGCGATTGGCTGTTTAGGGATTGGGGCGGTCCAGCCCTAGATTCGGCGCGCGGGTTCGGGTCGCGGGGAAGCTGCGGAGCTGCTGCTGCGGAGGGGATGCCGGGGGGTGTTGGGGGGCGCGGCGGCGTCCTTTCGGAGGCGCTCCCGAGGCTCGTGGGGGCGAGCGCGCTCCTCTGGCAAGTCGCCACGGGGCTTGGCGATGCGACGGCGGCGGGCTTGCTGAGCTGAGCCGCTGCCGGTGAATCCGCGGCGCCCGCCCCGCGACACCCGGACGGCACCTGCTTCTTCTGCTCCGGAGGAGGGGAGAGCCCGCGTGCCTCCTCTTTTTCTCCAGGTGAAGGAAGGGAAGCGCAGGAGGGGGGGGGGTGATCGCGTCCCTTTTGGGGCCGTGTATCCTCAAGCCGAAGAGGGCCGAGATCTCCAGCCTCGGCCGGGAGCAGCAGGAAATGGAGGGACTGCTTTGAGTCTCAATCCCCAAGGCTAGAAGAGAGTTTGCAAGAGGGGAAAAATTTGATTTTTGTGCGTTAATTCGCTTTCCAGCCTTGCTATCCGGCCAGGATAAAGATGCTCTTAGTTGTTTGACTCCCAGGAGTGAAGAAACCTGACTGGGGACGAGGGGAGGCCTGGAAGGTGCGTGGACTTGGATCCATCATGTCATTTGTCCTAAAACAGGGAGTGCAGGATCTCCCACTTTAGTCGCGTGTCCTTTAAGGCAGGCTGTAACAAGTGTGAGCCCCAGGAGCAGTGGCAGCAGCAGAGGGGCACACTTGACAGCCTGCCTGAGCAGTTTAAAAACAGTGGTCTCCCAGGGCTCTCTTTAATCAGGTTTTGTTTAGCTTCTGGGTCGATTCATCTGGATTACCATTTTACCCCTCATGCCCATTTCCACTTTTAGTTGGCCTACAAGCTGCTCTGTTCCTCTTCAGCACTTCCTTGCTCAAGGTTTGTGACACTACAGGGCCTCTTTGATCTCAGATTCTGAGCAAATACCTCACTGGATGAAACGCCATTGAACTGGCAACTCTAATTAGACCTGTCGCTCACCACTCTCCACCCCCCTTGTTTGTTTGGTGGTAGGGAACTGGGGTATGTCATGCTGTTGTAAACTGCAGAAGAACAGCTGTATATACACTCAGTGGAACCTTGTGTAAAGGAATTAATTCATTCCAAATGATAGTCTGTTGAGCAAATTTTCCTCTGTACAAATTTCCCATAGGAATGCATTGAAAAATGGATTAATCCCTAATTGCAACCATTTTTCTGTTGTACAGATTTGCCCCATAGGCGATTCTGTTAAGCGATTTCCCCCTATCTCTGGAATTTTTTTTCCTTTAAGTGGATTTTCTGTTAAACAAACCGCTTATTATACCAGGGTCCACTGTATTTGATTGTAGCAAAAAAGAGTTCATTTAAAAAGTTAGGCTTTTTAAAAAAATGGTTTGTGATATTATGGAAGGATGAGTAGCTCCAAGTCAGGTAAACATGCACATACCTGGGAGAATGGTGAAGAAACATGTGAGTAAGTTGATTTTTTTTTGTCTTGCACCTGGAATGATGGTATTTGCTTGATGAGAGGTCAAACACAGTGTGGACAGAACCGTTTCTTTGCTAACGAAGGTTTATGATATTGTAATCAAACACATTTAGGGGAGCAGCATGTGGAAATGTCTGGAATTGGCATGTTCATAGATTTGTCCATGGAAACAGATTTTTAATCATCTACCAGCCCAGGTACACAATGTCTCTGCCATATATTGTTTATTTTTTTTCTTTTAGGTGCTATTGTCTCCAGAGTTTTTCCTTGCCTTACAGAAGGCTAAATATTCTAAAACAATCACTGACAATGGTTCACACAAATCTTGTTGTTTCAAACTTGGAACATAATGCCTATTTATTTTCTCTCCTGATTAAGAAGTGTTATCAAAGAATTCATAAGGTATGAGATGCATTGCAAACAGAGTAATCCCTAATCGTGACCATTTTTATGTTGTACGGATTTGCCCCATAGGCAATTCTGTTAAGCAAATTTCCCCTATCTCTGGAATTTTTTATGTTATACAAACCATTTGTTATACGAGGGTCCTCTGTATTTCTTTTGGGCTAGGCAGCTCATAGGACCTACTACTAGGTTTTCTAAAGCCTCAATCCCATGCATATTGAGATGTGAGTGATGATCTAGGCACAGTTCCAATTTTGTGCTCTACTTGTGATTCAGAGTGGAATTTTAATTCCACATGTGATTGGGCCAAAACCTTACCTTCCTTTGATTTTGGTGCTTGGAGAGTAGCATGATTCCTTTGGGTAATTTCTACTTTAATCTTATTTTCCAGGGTATTTGTTAGCACAGAATGTCCACGAACTATTTCTTCGGGAATAAGAAGAGAAATAGCTCAATATTATATGGTGTGGATCAGTCCAAAGTTACTACTGGGTTTTCATCGTTCCCGAGAGCTACAAGCCAAGGTCATGTTGGAAACCATGGAGATGGCTTTCCACCAAACAAGCGGTACAAAAGTCACAATGCAACTGAACACGAAGAAATGGACGATCCTTTTGGGGACAGTGATGAATTTACAGCAGATGATTTGGAAGAGATAGATATTATTGCCTCTCAGGCATTGATGCAGACTGCTTCTTTGAAAACAGAGGCACCAAGATCTGAGCAAAATGCAGAAGGATCTTCCCTACCAAACAACACCATGAAAACCCAGGACCAAATTAAGCAGTGGAATATTTCTCTTGGAGCGGAGACAACATCTGTAGCCCCCTTTGGTATGTGCAATCTAAAATCAGTTTGGAATGAAGATCAGTAAGGGGTTGTGATTATCATCTTTCTTATTGGTGCTACTGTTGACATTGAAGTAGCTTAAAGTTGCCCTTTGGGGGTGCAGGCCCCTCTGAAGGCAATTTCCACAAATAATGCAGCAGATCCAAATTAATAAAAATGATTGACAGTAATGGACCAGGTCTCAGGAGATCTTGGTTCAAATCCTTCCACCATGGGAATTCACTGGGCAGTGTCATTAGTAAACCCTCCTTGAATATCTCGCATACCACAAAAATGCATTAATGTTGCCCACAGTCAAAACTACAGGTAATTTGACTATACAGGTAACACTGCTGAGAGCTGTATAGCAGACCTTACCACCTATTAATACTAAAACCAAAAACAACTAAAGTCACAATCCCATTAAAACACAATGGAAGGTGGTCATGGAAAACAAAGCAAGTCCCCATTTTTAAGTGTTGGCAGTTTGATATAGATAGAGAGCAGGTTGTGGTGCAAAACAATGTAAGACAGGGAGAGGAATGTCTGCCTTTTGGCCAGAGTTAACTCACAGGTGCTGAGATAAATTCTCAGGAATTTGGGGCATAAATCCTCTGACCTGATTGGCTCACCAGAAATGTCATATCAGAATTCAGAATGATGAATTATTGGACATTACCTAAGAGCCCTAGAGTCCCATATCAACCTTTAGGGAAAAGTCAGAAGCCTGTGTTCATCACAGCTGGCATTTATCCCAGTTAAGAGTTAATTCCGGAATGAAGCAGATAAATATTTTGCACCCTGTATTTTTACTCTCTTCTTTTGCATATCCTTCAGGTTCTTTCTCCCATGCAAAACATATAAACTCAATGGTCAGAAAAATCTCTACTTCCCCTTTGTTTTTATTGAACATACATACCCAAGCAGCTATATGTTGTTCTCTAATCAGTGAGTAACCCAAAATGGTACTGTAATCCCCCACTTATCACGGGGGTTATGCGGATGCTGGGTCGGGTCAGGATTGGGGGGGGGTCTGTTTAGGGCCTCCTTCATTTACCTTAGGCCTGGTGCTGCCCCGAGCGGGCCTCTGATGGGCTCCCTGGGCCTGTCAGTTTGTCGGAAACCACTTCATGGGCCTCCCACAGGCCCAGGGAGCCTGTGGGAGGCCCGCTCGGAGCAGCACCAGGCCTGAGGTGAGAGCAGGAGGCTCCAAACAGGCCTACACAGCTTGACCCAGGGGCCCTTGCCTTCATAGACTGTGGTCCCACGATATACTGGGACCGCAGTTTATTAACCGCAAAATGGCGGGGGACGACTGTAACTACAAAATATACATTTTCAGAATATAACTATGAAAACTTATTGAAAGATCTGTTAGTATGTTAACAAAATTTAATAAGGTGTATCAAAATGGAATATATAAGACTTTAACTAAGGCATTACAAGAGAATAATAACAAAGTTAAATTAAAAAAATAGCACTCAGTTAAGCCACTTCAAAAACCACACTAAAGCATGAGTAATTGCAAAATCTCATCTGCATATTTCTCAAATATTGTTTTAAATATATACACACACGCACGCACCCTCCGCATAGCAGAATTTTTTCCCTGTGACAATGCTCTCCCTTTATCATTTGCTCTTGACCAGACTATATTTCCTGGCTGTTCTTTATACTCTTATCTGCCCGTCCAAATGTCAACGTTGTCCTTTTTCTGGGCCAATAAGTTATGGAATTCTATAAGGAGTCAACAGGTTTTTTTTTAGTGGAAATATGTTTACTTTTACTGGAATGGCAAATGATGGGTTCTGAAAAGTATGGGATGGCATGTTGCTGTCATGGCAGATAAGACCTCTTACTTTGATTAGCAGGAGCTTGCATCTATACAGGGTACACAGGGTAGAGTGGGCATCAATAACCAAAGGAATAAGTTTCAGATATAGTAATTTGCCAGAGTGGCAAGCACCACCTGCTGGTTTTGTTAACACATTACAATGTGTCATATAATACAGTACAAGTCAATTATTTCAGTGCAGTGGTGCCTCAAGATACAGGTGCCTCATGTCACGAAAAACTTGAGACATGAAAGGGAAGTCCATCCAGAGCGCACTGCACCCTGGGAATGGAAAACTTCATCAAAAACTCAAGATATGAAAATTTCCTATGGAAAGCCCCGGGAGATGAAAATTTTGCGGAAGACATCAATTCCCGGAGTGCATTGTGACCCCTTCTGATCCGTGATATGCAAATTTTGTGATACGAAGTGTCCTCAGGAACAAATTAATTTTATATCATGAGGTTCCACTGTACTGTTCTTCCTTCAGCACGTGCAGTCTTGACAAGAAACCACCACCACCCATCTTTTTGTGGGACATGATTTCTTGGACTGCCTTGGTGTATCATATGACAGGAAGAAGAGTCAGATGTCTGACATAAGGTATAGTGATGGTGAGGCTATCACTGTTCTATAGTTCTGTTGAGTGCCAAGGCACTCATAATGCCATGGAAGTGTGGCAGGATTGATGAGCCCCAGCTCTTTCCTTTTTTTTTTTTTTCCCCATTGGACAGTTGAATCCATTATATTTCATTATAGCTTAATTGTGTGTGTGTGTGTGTGTGTGTGTGTGTGTGTGTGTGTGTGTGTTGGGGGTATGTGTGTGGAGAGCCCCAGCTTTTAAATAGGATGAATTAAGAAATTTACCAAAAAGGGAGGGGGAGAAGAAGAATGACTTTGGCATGTCCAAACTTCAGCCCTCCTGATGTTTTGGACCACAACCCCCAGAATTCTAAGCTTAGACTGCCAATGACAAAGGACTGTGGGAGCTGTGGTCAAAAACATCTGGAGGGCCGAAGTTTGGACATGCCTGCCAGCACTCTCTGTTCTGAGATGAAGATTGTTAATCAACTTAAGCAAATTGGATACGATTGCATATGGCATTTTGTTTTGGAGTGTGGGGACAGTTGGTCTTACACAATGATAGACTGTTGATTTCTCGTCTCATTAGGTTATGCCTAATATTAAGATCACATTACTCAAGTGTCTTTCTGTCGACAGGAAGCAGCAGAAAAGAAACCCCATCCAAAGATAAATGCAGCCTTGAAACACTCCAAGCACAATATGAGCAAGCTACGGAAAAGGTTGGAGAGGGTGTTTTGTTTTATTTGTAAATACCGTATTTATTGGCGTATAACACGCACTTCCCCCCCTGAAAATAGGGGGCAAATCATGTATGCGCGTTATACGCCGATATAATGTTAAGAAGCAAAAAATCCGCCCGCCCTCCCCCGCCACCTCCACCCACCACCTGCGGCCGCCCGGAAAGAGGACGGGGGCGGTTGGGGAAAGAGGGGAGGGGAGGGGAGGGGTGGCAGGCATGGAGGGGGTGAGCCGGGAGGGGCAAACGATGAGAAAACGGACGAGAGAAAGTTCTGATTCACTTTAAATAAATAAAAATAACACCCCCACGAAGCACCGAGGCGTCATGAGGAATGCGTTCCTTGGCGGTGCCAGGCACGGACTTTCCGTGGGTTCCCCCGCCCTCATTTTCCCTTCCCAACGCCGAGACCGCACTTCAGAAAAAACAACAAAAGAGGTCTGCATTACACACACCGAAAGAGAGAGATAAAGGCTTTCTACTTCTGAGGGAGACCCCCCCCCCAAAAAAATCCCCGCCCACCAAGACTCGGTCGCTCGACGCCGCCCGGGGAAAGCAGCAGCAGCAGCCCCGTCCCGGCCACCGGAGCGAGCGGGGAGGGAAGAAAAGGACGAGCGCCGACGGGGGGGTGGGAGTGGAGAGAGAGAGAGAGAGAGAGAGAGAGAAACAAGGGGGCGGACGGAGCTGCTTCTGACGGGGTGGGGGTGGAGGATGGCGGGCTCTCCCTCCGCTCCCTTTCCCGGCGCCGCTGCCGGGCTTCGCTTTACCTGCCGTCAGGAGAAGACTCCACAGCAAGTGCGGGCACCGCCGGAGGGACTCCATGGCGGGGGCTGGCAACCGACGGCCGGCGGAGGAGAGGGAGACAGCAGCCAGCTGGCGAGGGGGGGCGCGACTCCTCCCCGGGCGAATTTCCCAACGGACACTGACTGACTGGCTGCCCTCTGTCCTCCTCCTCCTCCTCCTCCTCCCTGCGTGTCACCCCCTCCTCCTCCTCCTCCTTGGAGCCCAGCAGGTGAAGCGGCCATCACTTCCGCCTCGGCCACAGCCCCGCCGTCTGCACCTCCGGGGCTCCGGCAAGAGGTGAGCCCAAGCCCCCCGCCCCAGGCCAAGCAGCACAAGCCAACCGACCACCTGCAGCCGCCCGGGAAAGAGGGAAGGAGGGAGGGGAGAGGAGGGGTGGCAGACAAGGGGGGTGAGCCAGGGAGGGGCACCCTTACCTGGCACCTGCACGGGGGTCCACCATCCGCCTGCCCGCCCCCTCACCCCAAAAAACATAGCGCTGCATTGGAACGGATTAAATCCAGTTTCAATGCATACCCTTATTTTGCTTCAAAGTTCTTTATTTTAAATTTAAATTTTTTTCCTAAAATTTCCCTCTTAAAATGAGGGTGCGTGTTATACGCCTGTGCGTGTTATACGCCGATAAATACGGTAATATTTGGGGCTTCATCAAGGCACCCCCTTCTTTGGTGTTTTGTCTAACAGCAATAACGGGTACAAGAAGGTTGCTAAAGACTGTACAAGGGCTGAAGTTCAAATTCTGTGCTTGAATTATTGTCTTTGAATTTGCAGCTGAAAGAGATGCAGGATGAAATCCTCATTAAAAATGGAGAAATTAGAATTCTGCGGGATTCAATGCAGCAAATGGAATCAGCTCTGGAGGAAAAGCAAAAAGCACGTATCCTTCTGGAAATTGAGAATGCTCAGAGTCTAAATGAAAAAGAAAAAGAGTTCTCCAGGAAGGTACTGTTTGCTTCAGTTTTAGGAAAGTCTGCATCAAAACCTTATAGTTTGGAAAAAAAGACAGTTTTAACTTCCTAAAATCTATCTCCTTTTCCTTTTGGCAAATATTAACTAGATACTGTATATTGAAAGCATGCTTCACTGATGAAAGGAGTTGTTAGTTATTGTTGGTTTCAATTTGTAAATTCTTAATTGGATTGAAAATTATTGTTTATTTATTTATTTATTATTTACACTTGTATTTGTTCACAACATCAAAATTTAAAACAGCAAAAATCAATTACAAACAACAATAGCAAACCTGCAATGACCATGAGTAATTTGGCGGGATTATAATATCCAAAGATATTTAGGTGGAAAATTTAAAGGGAAAAAAATAATAGCTTTATTATTAATAGCTATTATTAATTATTAATATTAATAATTGATATTAATATTAATATTAATAATTAATATTAATTAATTAATATTAATATTAATATTATTAATAGCTATTATTAAAAAGCTATTATTAATAGCTTTTTAGGTATGCTATAAACTTATTTGTTCTTTTCTGTTTTTTTTCTGTTGTTTTGTGTATTCAAAATAATTTTTGAAAAAAATAGAAAACACACATCGTGCAATCTGATTCATATTGTACAAATAGAGAAGTAATGATGATGATCCACAGTTCAGATTAAATATCTCATTTCTGAATTCCTGAAGGTGACTTACTTAAATGTAGATTTATTTTTTTCCTCTTGACTTTAAACTATTTCTTTGGGTGAAATCCTGCAATTGTCTTACTAGAGAAGGCCCATTGAATCAGCTTGCACATTGTTTTGGATGTAACTGGAAATTGTAAAATCAAATAAAGAAGCCTGTTCATTTCATGATGGTGGGTGTTATTTTAATCCCTTATTTTTCCATCCCTTTTGTAACATTAAGCAATTTATTCTTTCAGATACAGTCACTGCAGTCTGAGCTGCAGTTCAAAGATGCAGAAATGAATGAGCTGAGAACAAAGCTTCTCAACTTTGAAAAAATTAAGCCAGTTACTCCTTCAGTTTCAAATAGCAGGTAAAAATAATCAGCTACTACAGCGGTTCATGATGCTTCAGGCCACTGGATCAACCTTTAATTTGGTCATAGTTTGATGGCCAAATTCCTACTCCTGGTGTGAGCTGGTGGCCACACTAACCACCCAACTAGGTTAAAATGGAGAAGTCAGAGCTGGAAGTAGTCAGAACTACAATTCTATCTGTCTGAACGTGTGGGTTTTTCACTTTCAAAAGCTACTGCGTTTTCCCATCTATAAGACACTCCCATATATAAGACACACACACCCCAGTTTTCCAACCCAAAATTAAAAAATCAATATTTTAAACATAAAGAGGAACACATTTTAAATTAGTAATTAGGTAACATTTACATATCAGTACTATGACATTACGCATCGCACTTAGCTTTGAGCATAACACTTTATTCAGCTTCTGTTGCATCACTGCTTCCTCCTTCATCACTTTGAGTTCCAGACTTATCAGTTTCTTCAACATGAGTTGCATCACTCCTGTCTTCTGAGTCACTGTCTATCTTATATGAGATGATCTTTGTTTCTGTCCGTGGCATTGGTGATTCCACGTTTCTTGAAGGGCTTCACAATCATCTCTTGTTTGACTCCATATCATGAGTTTAGGACAAGTTGCAAACCTCACTAAGGGTTGTTGCTCCCCCCCTCCCACTCTTCCTGTCGGTATCAAGTTACCACCTGTTTTTTACATCCATCTACTCCATTCTTCTCTAACCAGGGCTTTAAATGGCTTGTTGATTGAAATATCTAGTAGATGTAGCTGACCAGTAAGTCCACCAGGAATAACTGATAGATGTGTTCACAAATCTGATGCAACCCTTTTTGTCTTTTCTGTTAAATGTGCTTGGAACTGATCAAAGACAAGCAGAGCTGGCCTCTCAACGAGCCCTCCAGGTCTTCTAGACCAAACCTTTGCAAACCAAATGGCGATAATGTCTTCATACATCCATCCCTTCTCATGAACTTGCACAATAATGCCAGGTGATAAGGTCTCTTTAGGATATGTTTTCCTCTTAAAAATAAGTATAGGAGGCAGTTTAGTGCCATCTGCACCGCAAGCATAGCGGTATGGTGTATCTTTTCATGGTCACTTGTTTTGATTGCCACTTTTGATTAATTCCATATCAGTGATTTTGTTGGAAGGCACATCGACATTGAGAGACACCTCATCCATGTTTGCAATCTAGCTTGGTTCAAAATCATATTTTTTTCCTGAAGTTGTATGACATAGGAGTGAAACTAGAAGTTTATCCTCGTAAACCAGTGGTATTTTCCGAGCTAACTTTGTTCATGCTCTCATGGCCAACCCTTCTCTCTGCAGCTCTGTTTCCATTTTCTTTTGCATATTTGATTACATTCAGTTTGAATTTTGTAGAGTAAGATATTTGCTTATTTATTTATTTTTATTTTCTGACATCTTATTTTCTGACGTTCTGCTTTCTGCGTTGAAGAAAAACTGCCAGCCAATCATCTGTTTGGTTGGAGCTGGATAACGTAGCCAACCGCAGTTGGAAAGAGAGGTGATTGATTAGCGAATTAGCCAATGGTTTGACTTGCAGTATGGAGTTAACCCTATGACAAATGTATGGTAAAAGGGAAAGGGGCTTTTATTAAAAGTGGGCATCGGCTCCAAAAAAGCAGATCACGTGGTTAAAGCAAGGTCTGTGCAAAGGAAAAAAGAGACTTTTCAAAACCACGCAGTTCTCTTTTTGACATACTTCTGGTGCCTGTTGCCAGAGCAAACAGAAACACAAGGAGAAAGGAAAATACCCCCCCCCAACTGTGTCCCTCGACAGTGGAACAACTGCCGTAAATTAGAATCCAGGTTATTCAGGTGAAGGAGAAGGAAGAGGAGTTATTCTAACCAGGAATATACAGGATGTTTTCTTTTCCACACCACTACCAGCACTCAGTAGCTCTTCCTGTCCTCGGGTGCGAGTTTGCATGGCAAAATACCCCACAGGCAGGTGCTCGACTCAGCCCCACTTACTCGGCTCTTTCAAAACCCTGCAGTTTTCTCTTCAGCTTACTTCTGTGCGTTAGATGCTCTGCAATTTTTAGCCTAATGATTCTAGGGGGGAAATTAGTGTCTTATAGATGGAAAAATATGGCACGCAAGTAGGCACAGCTTGTTTAGAAGGAGCCTTTTTGCTCCTAGTGTTATATGGTGCCAGTTCAATCCCAACTTACAGCCACACAAGTGGAGTCTCTGAGATAGGTGAGATTGTTTGTTTGTTTGTTTTTAGACTGTTTTTATTTTCAAATGCCAACTGCAAGTGAGTTTCCATAGCACACGGGTTGAAAAGGGGTTTCTTGAGTCCTATCACTCCATATTATGCAATACAACCTAGCAGTCTTCTTTCCCTGTTGAACCTTCAAGAGATCACGATATGCTATCACCTCTGAGATGATATATCATTTGATGGCACATCTACCCAAATTGTTTGACTGTGTTATATTTTGTGGTGTAAACCAGTGAAGAAAGCCTTGGAGAAAAATGTTTCCATATGGCCAATTCAATCATTTCATTTCATTTTTTTTCAGTCCTATGAAGAGCCCCCCCAAAATTCCAAAAGGTGAAGGATGTACCCAGAGTGAAAAAACCTGTTTTCCTACAAAAGGTTCTTTTCAATCTCAGATACAATCAAAACCATCCAGCTCTAGAACAGTGTTGCACGGTGATGTATCTGGGGTTAATAAAGGTAAGTTATTTTTTAATCACACATTTGACCCTTCTGCAGTGATGACACACTGATAAAACTGAAATATAAATATTGTTGGTACTTGAGTGGTTAGCACACCATAATAGCCAGGTCTGTGGCATCCCGCTGTGGCACAACCAGGCAAATGCTAGGCCCCGTGTCTCTCATGGCACTGATGTGCAATGCTACCAAATAATTCTCCAGTCTGGTTGCTGTTTCCATTTCTGTTTTTCTCAAGTGGAATACGCTATAAATTTGGTCTGACATATTGTGGGTCTTTAAAATATGACTGCTGACTGTCACATTCTAGTTAGGGAAGAGAATGGGGGTGGGCTCTCTTGGCATAGGCATGCCACATCTTCCCACATGCCCAGCTAGGAGGAGACAGAGTAAAACAGTGGCAGGAGTGACTGATGGAACTGAACCCCCGACTGAAAACACACTTTCTGAGAAGGAAGTCCCATTGAAACCAGATAGCTACACTTCTGGGATGGGTTTGCTTGTGGTCTAAGGCAGCCTTTCTTAGTAGGGTCCCAATAAACCCCGGGGTGGTGGTGACACATTTGAAAGGGGCCATAGACTGGGAACAGTCCTTCACACACCACATTATAAGGGTCATTATGCAACTTATACAGCCCTGGTTTGTGTTCCTGGCTGTGGCCAAGCAAAGGTGGAGGGCAGCTGGCCCAGGGTAAACTCAGAGTACACATGCTGTGGCCACCTTGAGAGGGGCAGCTCAGGATTTCATGGCTCCCGTGACATGTGTGGGCACATCTCATGTAATATCCGGCTTGGCCTCTGAACTGAATACTGTACGGGTTTCCTTGGTGTCTTGCACTGCTCATGTTTCTGTTGTCCAGCGTGACCTGTTAGCTTCTTTTAGCCATTGCAGAGGCGGTTGGCCAGTTTTATACAGTTTGTTCCTAGTGGCTAATGGATCCAGGTGGATTCTTGACGTCTTTTTCCTGTGGTTTTAGCTGGATGTTTTCTAAACTCAGGTGTCTTCAGGAACATCCATATAGATATTTGATATGTTGCTACAGTACTCTCTTTCTGGAGGGCTGTGCGTGTGGTTCTAGGGGGCTCCTCTCCCACTCCATCTCCTTCGGGGTGTCTAAGGCAGGCATGTCCAAACTTCGGCCCTTCAGATGTTTTGGACCACAACTCCCACAGTCCTTTGCCATTGGAAATACAGGCTTGGGATTCTGGGAGTTGTGGTCCAAAACATCAGGAGGGCTGAAGTTTGGACATGCCTGGTCTAAGGGTTCCATCTGATTCCCTATGCTTTTTTTTTTTTTAAGATTTACATGAAATTGCAGTAGTTCAAGTCATACAGCTGTTGAGGCTAACGTGCCATCGGTATGCAGGTCACACTGTTTTTCGCTTCTTCCATTTGGTTTCAGGAAGGCTGTGGAACTGTGACCACAGTTGTCTGGAGTTATATTTGTTAGGCTGGGAGCAATCTAATTCTATCCAAATGAGATAGAAGTACCATGGGTCAGCTGCATCCCTGTCTGGAGAATCTGGCTCTTGGTATACTCGAAGGGTAGGTTAGGGTTAGGGTTAGGGTGCATTGGCACAGTGGTTAAATGCCTGTACTGCAGCTAAAACTGTGCTCATGACCTGGGGTTCAATCCCAGATAGCAGGCTCATGGTTGACTCAGCCTTCCATCCTTCCGAGGTCGGTGAAATGAGTACCCAGCTTGCTGGGGAGGGGGGGGCAATGTGTAGCCTGAATACTGTAATTAAATTGCAGACCGCCCAGAGACTACTTGAAGTGGTATGGGGTGGTATATAAGCAGAAATCTTTGCTTTTGCTTTGCTTTGCTTTTAATGTATTGCCCCTGCCCCTTCCCCTATTGTGAGATGTATGCATGGCATTTCTCCTGACCATTGTTAAACAGAATTTAAAGACCCAGATAATTTTGCCAAACAATTTATTCTTGGCATGTTTTACTGCTTCTATTGTTTCAAACGTTTTGTGTTATCATGGAAGTATAATGTAGGCACTTGCTTAAAAAATACCAATATTTTACATCATTAGTTGTATTTTAGGTCTTGCCATTTTAAAAAGAATCATCTAAACTATCTTGAGAGGTCTCTGCATTGAAAGTATTGAAATATTGTAAATAAATAGCTGCAGCAGTTAACTGTGATGCTCTAGGTTGAATATTCTCCCCATTTGCCAGTTCTGGGATATTTTCCTTGTTTCATTGTATTGCATTGTATAAAATGTTCTCTATCCAAAGACACGTTTATGTAGATATATAAAATCATGTGTATTTTACAGTATTGTATAGTCTACAGAACTGAGACACTCAAAGATAAAAAACAATTATTATATGTCAGAATACGTGTTGGGTAACCTTCTTTTGAAAACAGTTTAACCAATGTGCTGTGGTGAATACAGTGACAGCCTGGGACTCAGGAGTCCTGGATTCGAACCTTCACTCAGCCATGGAAACCCACTGGGAGTTCTGGAAGTGGTTAAAGCCACTCCTTAAATCTCTCCCTTACCTTGAAAGCCTTATTAGAGTCACTATAAGTTGGTTCCGACTTGATGGCTTAACAGCAGCATCGTTGCTGATATCCAACCTGAAACATCAAAACCTTTTGATATGAAATAAAGCAGTTAGGAAAATAACACAGATCCTGAAAGGTAACAGATATTTTTATTTATTTGCCAGACTGCAAAATGCCAGACCTTGCAACTGAGCCTGTGAAGCCAGAAATGCGCTACACCTGTACTCAAAGACCAGGTAATTCCAGCTATGAAATCATCATCTCAGAACTGCAAGGCTAGAAGGGATCCTATGGATCATCCATATTCGTATTGAATATTCATTAGAAAGCATAAAATGTGTCACCCTGATGGGCTTGTGGCAGTGGCGTTGACTCTTCAGCCCTCCAGATGTTTTGGACCACAATTCCCCCCAGTCCTTTGTCATTGGCAATACAGGCTTGGAATTGTGGGAGTTGTGATCCAAAACATCTGGAGTACCAAAGATTCGCCACCACTAGTGTGGTGTCTATGTTTATTTGACTTTCAACATTTGCAGATCACAACCTGGCATAAAATCTGGCATATACTCAGAATTTTAAAAATTCTGAACTTCTTTTATGTATCATCAGTGAATGAAGCTTACATTCTATCCACGTAAAAATTACCCCAAGGTTTGTCAGTTTCAGGAACATAATTTAGGGTGTGGTAGGAGGAGGATCCATTTTATTGGCGGTGTTTTTGAGCAGTTAGGAGTTGGAAGGTAAAGTTTGGTAGGCTATTGCAAATAAACCAAATGCTCTACCTTCTTCTAATCCTTCCTGTACAGTTCGTTGCAACCCTCAAATGTTGTTTTAGTTAGTCAGAAGGGTAGAGGCTCTGATAGGTGTGTTTGAATGTGCCCTTTCCCCAAAATGCGAGCTGTTTGCCAAACTCTTGATTCACAAACCAAACCAAGTAGAACACTTGCTATACTTGACTGTGTCTGAATACGTTGCTTGTTCATTTGGAAAAAGAAGAGAGGGAGCAAACAATTATGCTGAAATAGTGTTATGAGAAAGCCTTTTAAGTTTCATTCATAAGAAGAAATATGAATGAATTTGAGATGTCACTTAATGTACCTGTGCTTCTAGGTACATTAAACATTGACATTTATTTTATTATTTTCAGTTTTAGACCAAGCTAAGATTGTTGATGTTCATGACTCCTTGACCAATCCTGTGCTAATGGGTGAATTGAAACCCTGGATGAAAAATTGAACATTTTGAAAGAGTTTGTCTGAATTTGATTTTAAGACTCCCCTAATTCTCCCTGAGCCAGTTTATTAATTTTCTGCAATTTGTTGCTGATTCTGTTTAGAGCAGGCGAGGTAATGACTGTCTGTAATGAGTCATCTTTTTCTGCACCGCACCTGGCACTTTCTAAATGTAGATGCATTAACAGTTTGGCTTAAAGTTTCAGTAAATAAGTACAACAGCGTATGAGTCTGTTTCTCTTTTGCATAGCAACTGTTTCATGAGTTGAAGACAGATTAAGGTTTCTCAAAGTTGCCACGTCAGTTCTGAGACCTGTCACATTCCCTAACAGTCGGGATGGGAAACGTATGGCTTTCATTTCTTGCTGGATTCCTGGTACCATTAACCGCAGAAAGCATGCATGGTTATGGATGAATTCTTTGGGGCTAAGATCATCCCATCCCCGCAGTGGTTCTCAACCTGTGGGTCCCCAGATGTTCCTGGACTGCAACTCCCAGAAAACCTGGCCAGCTCAGCTAGTGATGGAAGACTTCTGGGAGTTGCAGTCCAGGAACATCTGGAGGCTCACAGGTTGAGAACCACTGAGTCAGAGGAATGAACTAGGTAGGCATTATTCCACAAAACTGCTTTTTTGGATGTTAATGGGCTTGGGTTCCTCTCCCCTACCCAGTCAAATAGCTCTAGAAGAGAGAAAGTATATTAGGGATGGGCATTTCATTTTGGAACCAGTAGGTTACGAAACGAACCACGCAAGCCCAGGTGGTCCTTGGAACTGGCTTGTACACGCAGATCCAATTGCTTTACCTTTCTCTGTCTCGTGCAGGGTTAAAATCCAACGAGGAAGCATGCTGCGACGTCATCTGTGCTAGATCTGTGATGTTGGTCAATCAGGAGCTGTGCAGGGACAGGCATCATCCCGCGTCCCTCTCTGATTGGCCAGCAGCATGAAGCAGGAAAGATGACATCACAGCATGCTTCCTTGTTGGATTTTAACCCTACATGAGACAGAGAAAGTAAAGCAATTGAATCTGCATGTATCAGCCGGTTCTGAGGACCACCTGGGCTTGCGTGGTTCATTTCATAACCCACTGGTTCCGAAACGAAACTCCCATCATATATTTCTAAAGCATATATTTCTTTCTACACTGCTGTGCTTGTGTATGTGTTCAGATGAGACTCATCTCCCACCTTCAGGCATTAATATTCAGTCATGGGAGATGTAGCATATGTGAGGGTGGAAGGATTTTCTCTTTCCACCACATGCCAGTTTCTGTTTCAGTGCAAGTGTTGGAACACTGGATTCATATATTGTTGCAGGTTCCATTTTGATAAGTGCACTGATGAAGCAACCTGTTGTTCCGGGATCATCACTAGGACTCTGCCACCTTCTTAGCCGTAACGTTGAAGAATGGCCTACTCCAGTCACGCAGTCGGCTTCTTTCGATATGTATGTTTTTAACCCAATATTTGTACTAAAGATATTTACTTGTATTTAACATACTCCAAACCAAACTGTATTAGGATTGCCACTTTCTGGAAAGTCGGGGAAACTGAAATTGGTCAGGGAAAGTCAGGGAAATTGGTCTGAAGTCAGGGAAAATCAGGGAAATTGGTCTGAAGTCAGGGAAAGTCAGGGAAACTGTGATTCAAGCAGTGGATTTTTGACCTGCTGCTGCAAGAGCATGATCTGTTCTTGTGGCAACTGGAATAGAGAAGTAGAAGAATACAATATGTCTGTGAAGATTCTCAATCATCCAGGTGAGTTTATCTGGAAGCTGAGTCAAGGCAACTGGACTTCTTTTTCTTGAGAGATTGAAATGTTTCACTGCTCATCCAAACAGCTTCATCAGTCTGACAAAGCTGTTTAGATGAGGAGCGAAACATTTCAGTCTCTCAAGAAAAATAAGCCCAGTTGCCATGACTCAACTTCCAGATAGAATTCAACTTTCCCAGCTCCAACTTTTTCTCAACTCCACCTCCAGCAACAAGCCGAATGTGTTTGTTAAGCTCTGTTCCTGCATGACGTGAGCTTTGTCAGCTGCTAAGCCCAACACAGAGTCAGGGAAATTGACAAATGTTGGTCAGGAAAAGTCAGGGAAATGGGAAAAAAAATTTAAGTGGCAAACCAGCCTTTGGGCTGTATGAAGTTTTGTATTTTCTGAATGAAGCTCCACATAGAGCATGTGATAGTAATCTAAACCGATTTATTGATGCATCCCTCACAGTGGCCAGACCAGACATTTCAGGAACAAGTGCAATTCACAGGTGTCCCAGCTCAGGACTTGAATGCAGCTGTGAGAGCCATGCCAGCCCCCTCCCTCACCTCTATCTTCCTTCAGCATCCCAGTATATACGAGAGCCTTTAACAGTTTTATTAGCTTCCTCAAACAAACTTGGATATTCTTTTCTTGTAACACATTAACTTGAGGCTTAGTCCAAACATCATCAACAGTCCTGAAAGATTGTTCAGGGACACACGTGCAACTGGCACCAAACAATCTGTCCCATATCCTGGGCTCCCTTCAGCATAAGTGTTCTGCTGATACACCGCCTCATACCTCTTCCAGTAGTCTCTGGACGGTTTTAATTACAGTGTGCAGGCTACACATTGCCCCCCACCCCCCAGCAAGCTGGGTACCCAATTTACCGACCTCGGGAGGATGGAAGGCTGAGTGAACCGTGAGTCTGCTACCTGGGACTGAACCCCAGGTCAGGAGCACAGTTTTACCTGCAGTACAGGCATTTAACCACTGCGCCACGGGGCTCCATAAGTCACAGGTCCTTGTAAAATACCCAAGCGATTCCCTGTTCCCACACTCTCCTGCCTAGGTCCCAACGCATAGTTCCGGGGAAAGGGTTTCCTCCCACTGCTGGTCCCAGTGGGACTGCAGCATCTCCTGTTCTCTCGGCCTTTTTTCTCTCACTGGAAAATGGCATGTTCCTTCATCATTCTCTCTCTGCCATCTCCCCCCCAATATGGAGGTTTTCACTCCTTCTTATTCCTCCATTCCCATTTCGCCGCCTCTCAGAGTAACTTAAGTCTTACCCACTCTTCCGTCCATGGATCTTCCTTGACAACTTCAAACAATTCCTCCTCCTCTACCTTTTCTTCCTCCACCCAACATATCATCACTGACTCTTCTCTCTCCTCCCCTACCTCCTTTTCCACTTCCCCTGGAGCTGGTTATAACTCCAATATACAGTTCATGCACCTGGGCTCTTTATCCAATCTGCACCAAATTCAATGGGAATTCCCTAGTGCTGCTTTTCTGCAGGTTTAGATTGTTACAGTAGCTGAGAACAGGAACTGGAGGAAATTCTGTGGTGCTGGGATCCTGGCAATGGCATATCTCCTGAAACAGCTGGTACTGTTCTCAAGTATTGTAGCTGGCATTATTTGAACCTAAGATCATGCCTTGGGCTAGTTTACAAATCAAAAACACATTTTCTCTCAAATTCCATCGTAAGAGAAGCTCTTTTTGGATGAGAGCAGAGTCCTACCGGGGGTAGAATCCTAACTCCCCATGTGGTCAGTAAGATACCTCTGGTAAGACAAATTAAGGCAATGTCTGTACTAGAGGAAACATTAAATTAAGGTAAAGACAGGTCAGCCTTACTTCAGGAGGCCAGCTCTTTGCAGACCTTGACAACAGAGGGCATTGAGTAAGATGGCATTAAATAAGAAGCATTATTTTTGAAACAATTTAATTCAGGCATGTCCAAACTTCAGCCTTCCAGATGTTTGGGACCACAACTCCCACAGTCCTTTGTCATTGGCAATCTAAGCTTAGAATTCTGGGAGTTGTGGTCCAAAACATCAGGAGAGCCGAAGTTTGGACAGGCCTGATTTAATTGGTGTAAAGTCTGTGCTCAGAGCTTCAGTAGATGCACACGATGTCACACAAATGGTACTGATTTTCTCCTCTTCTTTACCTAGAGGACCTGTCAGAAACCTCAGTGACAGGACGGCAAGTTCTCAGGAAGAAGAGGCTTTGATGAGAATTGCTCAGAAATGTGCCCTCACGGGACTGAATTTGATTGCTGTAGATGAAGGTTCATTGGAAGAAGGCACAGAAGAAAGCAAAAGAGGACCATCCCACCCAAAACGCTATAAAATCCCGGGGGCAGTACACCTTCTTCCTCTTCTGGAATATCACATTACTTCGTACCACGAAGCCCTCTTGTTAACGATGAAGGTCGGAAGCGCTTCTTCGGGAAACCAGTCCGTTTATTCTTCCAGGAGTTCCTCAAGTGCCACGTCGAGTGTAGATGACTTTTTACCTACTCTGGAGGAATTTGCACTCGTCTCTTTGGGCATCCTTTATTATTTGGCATTTTATAGCTGGGACGTGGCTATTACCCTACTGACCCCTAAAATGAAACTGGATTGTGGTGTGGGATGCGCAGAAATTCCCGAGAAGGAGAACACAGCTGCCTGTAGTCAGCAATGCAGAGCCCATCCTCAGGAGCCGAACCCAGAACTGGACCTGGTTAACGCTGACTGTCCCCAACATCCTTTGTTTAAAAAGCTGCAGCAGCTCTTAGCTGCCTGTGTCACAGGGACAGGATGCCAGAGAGCAAGCATCATGAATCAGTGCCTCCGAGTTCTGGTGAAGTTAGCCGAGAGGTCAACAGTTGACTTGCTGTTAAGGTAAAATACAGCTGGAATGTAATGACCCTTGAAGTTTATAACAATTGTTTGCTCCCTGACCTTTTAAAATAGTCATTGTAAATAAGTTGAACAACATAGTTAGCAGGGTCAACCTGAATTTAAATCTGATCCAACCTGGGAATAGAAAAGCTCAAGTGTTGTTAAGTAATGTAACAGCTATAAAGTTCTGCAGGTGAGAGGAGGCGTTGTTTCTGAAATACAGTGCAAAGAAATTACGGACAAAGGATGTCTTTAAAAGTGTTTAAGCTTTCTTTGGCCTGAGGTTGGTTGGCAGTGATTTATGCACATGTAGGGAGATGGATAATCTTAACAGTGGTTATTTAAGCGTTATATGAATATTCCCCACTCAACGTTTATGAGGTTGGTAGAAATAAAAAAGGAATTGTGTGCCAGTATCAATGTTCCCTCTAAGCTGCGTGGCTGTGCAGCACTGTATTGGCGCCACGCACCCACAGTTACTGTTGACGCTTATTTGGTTCCGGTCATGGATGGAAATAGGCGCGCACGAGGCAGGGTTTCCACTCAGTGCTGGTAGAAAATTACAGGGAACATTGGTCCCTGTAAACAAGCGCTATGGTTTCATATTTTCCTTGAAATTGGGCATACAGCAGAGAATTCCTGACTTGCCTGTATGTTTTTCCCGCTGTACTGAACTCATTTCACACTTAGGTACAAATCCTAGAGCAATTCTCAGTATGTTTCCCCCTTGGATGCAGTTTTAATGTATGAGGGAAAATTACATTCTATGTATTATTGTCTTTAACAATGTGCTTATCTTTGTGAGGATACGTAGGCCGGATTTTTGAAGGAACTTTCTAGGGAGAAAGCCCAGGTATATCCAGCCAGATGCACTTCAGAGTTAATTTACATATGATTCCTCTGTGCACTTTTATTGTTTGGCACATTGTTGCAAATGATTTTGAAAACATCATACATAGCCTTTTCGAAATTTCTAATTTCTATAATTTTTCTCAAAAGCTTTCAGCATTTGTTCGATACCCAAACGCAGACCCTGTTCCGCTGCGTGTCTTCCGAGAGCCCTTTGTTTGCTGTCCATCTGACTGTTAGATTGTTAACGTTGCTTGCTGAACACCAGGCACTTGCTGCCAAGGTTTGTTCAGGTTCAGGTGAGAAAAAGTCATGTGTCTATTATTGTCTTAATGCTTTGGCAAAACACACAATTCTAAGCATGGGATTTACAGCTGGCGGAGGGGGGGGGGGTCCCCTTTCAACCAGAGATTATCTGGAATTTCCCCAGCTGGTATTCTGGTAACTTGAGCCAAAACACCCAAATCCTCAAAGGAGGTTCAGGATACCCTCCTGTTCCTTACTAGGTTTCTCTCTACATTGATGGCCATGAAGCTTGGAGAAGGGCTTGAGTGGCGCTTCCTAAATTTCACGAAAACTGCAAAGCACTAAAGGTCTCTGTAGGGGACACTTGTCAGAAAACGACCAGTCCCCTAATGCTTTTTAAAAAATTAGTCACAGCTAATAACATCATCAGCTTTAAGCCATGTACAGTGGGCCCTCGTATAACAAACAGTTTGTATAACATAAAATTTGCACAACATAACAAATTCCGGAGATAGGGGAAATTTGCTTAACAGAATTGACTATGGGGCAAATCTGTACAACATAAAAATGGGATTACTCCATTTTCAATGCATTCCTATGGGGAATTTGTATAAAGGAAAATTTGCTTCACATAATTTCATTTGGAATGAATTAATTCCTTTATACAAGGTACTACTGTAATTTATACAATAGTATTTTAGTCATTGCCTTCTTCAAGGCATCTGGAAATTTCTTTTAAAGTCATTTTCTGTCTCTTAACATCTGAGGGTCACAAACAATGCAGACCAAGTACATTTGTTAAAAGTCCAACCTGTTTTGAAAATGCTGCTGTGTGCGAGTGTTGCACAGTGCCTTGACAAACAGATTTATGGCCTGTCAAGTTCGAAGAAGCATACATAGTTTGTGGGATGAGAAATTGCCATTGTTTGTTCCACTTCAGGACCCTTGTCAAGACTCCAATGGGATGCTGACAGTTTGCATAAACAAGTACACATGTTCCTGGTATGGCAACACTTAGCCGTACTTACCAGTGACTGGAGCCATCCTACTCTGTTGTCAAGCCAGGAAGGACAGGTGATTCCAGGGAGAATGGCGAACTCTGTTGTTCTTAGGCCTCTTGCCAATGAGGCAGAAGAATATGGAGGCCAAAAGTGCTGAGGCCATAAGGTTACCATCATCAACACCGAGAGATTGCCATCAGAGTGCTTCATTTTCCCCCTGGTGTGCAAGATGTAGTAGACCTACTTGAGATTTATGAGGCTAAGCAACAGGATTTTACCCAGTGACACCTGATGAATTCCTGTTCACATTAAAAGCAAGCTGAGAGGCACATATTTAAGAATTTAAGGGGGACTTTTTAATCTGCAGCAGTTCATCAGAGCAATGTAGGGTATTCCTCTTCTGCAGGTGTAACTACAGAACATAATTTTTGCTATTTTTGAATTGAATTTGAGATATTTTAGCATTTTAAGTGTTTTCAGGCATTTGCCATGGAGCTAATTAAGTATACTGTGTTTCAAAGCAGCATTGTTGTAGCTTTAAAATATTCCTGTAAGATTGCTAGCTGATGACATGTAGTGCTTTGCACAATTATTTTACAGAAACGTGTCTCTTCTTGGCAATATACATGTATATCACTTCACGACCAGATAAATTGGCATCTGAGATGCTTTGGCTGCAGTTGGAACAAGAGGTAAAGCATATATATATTTCTTTGTTTTTGAATCAGTTTAGAAGGTTGTTTAACTTCCAGTCTAAAAGGAAATTGCAGGATCAAGCAATTGCTTTTCCTTTTAAAATAAAACCTACTATAACACTCATAACAAATTAAATTCCACATGAACTGCACATATTGTAGGCCAGCATTTCCCTGTATGAATTCTGTGTCTGAGGTTTCAACTAGATTGGTTGGGTGGGTGGGTGCATTTGAAAGGATTGCTGATATGCAGTAAATGTGGAGAGGATGATCAAGGATCTTTCCTTTCCTTTCTGTCTTTATATATTACATTGTTTGTCTTTGCAATTTTTGTGACCTTAGACTGTTCGGTTCCTGACCAAGTGTATGCAGTGTTGCAGTTTCTCTGTTTTACTTGTTGGAACAGACTGCCAGTGCAACTCGGAGGTAAGCTACTAAAGTAAAGGGTTCACATACTGAGCTAGTATGATCCAGATTAGGCATAGGAATCCTGATTATGCATTAGGACTATAGCAAATGCTTTTAAAAACATTGAACGCTGAAAAATAAACATATCCATGATGCATTATCAGTGTAGTCTTGCAGTTAGGAAATACTTCAATATATTGCTTTGTAGGTTTTGAATAGTTCCTCTTCTCTTTAAGTGTTTTATAAATTAATATTTTATAAATGAGTAACCACTTAGAAAACCATAGCAATGAAAACAGAAACCTCTCCAGGTCCATAAGAGAAAGTGACCATAGCTGTCAAGTGTTCCCCACAGCCGCCCGGGATGGGAGGAGAGAGGTGCGGCCGCTGGGAACTCCAGGGAGGCGGGGTGCTGGCAGCCGGGCCCTTCAGCTAGGGGGTGGAGCCTCATGGTTCCCAGAATCCCATGCTGTGGCTTCAAAATGCTCACTGTGACCTAGGTGTCTCAGCTTTCTAAGGGATGTATATACCAATCTGGACAGCTGGTGGGGTGTGGGTTAGGGTTGCACAGGGAGAAGTGCTCTCCGGCGGGCCACCTGGAGGGTGGTTGCATGGAGCTCAGCTGCCTACCGCTGGAAATGCGGGACATTACAGGGGAAAGTAATTTTTTGGGAAGATGGAATGTCCCGCCCAAAATGTAACACTTGACAGGTCTGTATGTGACTGTGTTTTCTCTTGCAGGTAGTAAAGGCTCTAATTATCATGTTACACAGACAATGGCTGACAGTCAGAAAGGCAGAAGGAAACATGTTTGATGTGCAAGCAAAGCAGATAATTCAGTTTTTACGGAGCACTGTTTTGCTCTTACACAATTTGTCTCAAAAGGATAAACTCTTCCATGAACATTGCCTGGAAGTGCTCCATCAATATGACCATGTCATGCCTGGCATCAGAGCGATACTTCGAAAATCAGAAAATCTGAAAGCATGTGAAGGTGAGGTTGAGGTTGTGCATAATTTGTGTTCTACTGAAGCTAGAAATTGATGTTTTATTGAAACAATTTGCAACCCTGTTCTTTGCCTGTATACTGGAAGTACAACAGAACTGATTTTGCTGAGATTTACTTCCAAGTATGTATGCAAGGAGTTGCAGCTCTAATCCTCTCAGCTTGACTGATTTGTTTTTGAGCTTCCTTATATCTAAGCACTGGGTCTCAGGGCCCCTCATGGGGTTATAAACAGATTCAGATGAAACAAAATATTGTAATCATAAAACAATTGAACTGTAAATGAAAACACTGGCTGAAATCCTGTTGAGTAGCTGTGCCTGCGGAACTTGGTGCTGTACAAGGAGTAGCTGTAATGGCATCCAGGCAGGTGGGCTTTTCATGAAGCACCCCTACAGGTGCATTGCACAATTGATCACAAAGGAAAACTGCACAACCAATTGCACAGTCAGCACAATTCCTGTTGCCCAGGTGTAATGCCTGGCAATGTTATGTCTGTTTACCGGCCAAAATAGCCTATGAGATAGATGAAGCAGTACAATATATAAATCTAACAAATAAATAAATAATATTATTCAGTGACATGTAGGATTCTGGCCACTGGGCAAAATCCAGTTTTTAGTTCCAACCCAAGTTAGAGCCATCGAGTCAATGGAACTTATATTAGTGTTGAATTACCAAAGCCCCATTAATTTACTGGGTCTGCTCTGGTGATATTATTTTGTTCAGCTCTTGTGAATTACATAGCCATTTAAAACTACTTCAGTGGCAGGTTGTTAAAAAAACTTCCTTTTGTAGAAGCCAGTCATGGGCCAAAAGCCTTTGCGTCATCATTTTCCATTCCTGTAGCACTAAGTTAGGGGAGTGGTGGCTCAGTGGACGAAGGCTTCTGAAAACTGTTGGCTGCAAAGTTGGCAGCTCGGTGGTTCGAATCCCGGATGCCACACAGCGGAGTGAGCTCCTGCTGATGACCGCAACTCCTGCCAGCCTAGCAGTTTGACAGCAAGTAAATGCAACTGGATAAATAGGTACCTCCGTAAAAAGCGGGAAGGTAAAATAGTGTTTCCTTGCAGCCATGGCCATGGACTTGCACAACAATGGCTCTTCAGCTTGAATACGGAGATGAGCACCGCCCCTAGGGTTGGACACAACTAGCACACAACTAGCCTTTTTAAGCACGGTTAGAAAGGGCTTATATGCACAAGATGTGGGATTTTTACCTTTAAACAGCAGGCTGTGGTCTTGAACTATAGAATTTTCCTGTCAAACTGCTGTGTTAGAACGGCGTGATTTTTAGGTACCTTCTCACCTTTGTATTAATTAGTCTTTGGAATAAAAGTCATGTCTTAGCAACTTAAGAGTTCATTGTGAAGCTTGTGGAAATATACTAAGAGAATCCGTGTTTGAATTTGTGTGCCTATTTGTCTAAAAAAATGCATGCTACCCTGTCAGTTGTGCGCAGCTTCTAATTTATAATATTTGTTTTTATTATGTTGCCAGCATTGTTTGATTTTTTTCTCCAGTCTGAAATGTTTTACATTTTTTGTCCTATTTATCTTTGTAACCACTTTCTGTTATCTTTACGTTTATATGAACGAGCTTTATAGAGGCACAGGAATTTCACTTAAGATTGGTGGCTCACAACCTTGAGCCCTTGGATGTTCTAAGATATTGTGTGTGTTGTGTCGTTACAGTCGTGACCGACTCTTCGTGACTCCATGTTCATGGAGTTTTCTTGGCAGGAATACTGGAGTGGTTTGCCAGTTCCTACTCTAAGCGCCTATCACCTGGTATTCCTTGGTGGTCTCCCATCCAGGTACTAACCAGGGCTGACCCTACTTAGCTTCCAAAATCAGGCAAGATCGGATGTGCTTATGACAATTCTTAAAAATCTTCGTCAGCACAACTAGTGGTGAAGGTTTCTGAGAGTTTTAGTCCAAGAAGATATGGTCCTCAAAATTGGGAAGCACTGGTCTAGATAAATCATATTTAAGTCATGTTGAACTAATACATTGATTATTTAGATATTTTTACAGTCATAAAATACATGTATTTTATTTCAGAACTTGCATTGGATGAACTATATCCTTTGGAGCCAGAAGCTGATGTTCAAGAAATGGAATGCAGCTAACCTTGGATCAATGATATACATACATGCAGACAAGGCTAAATTTTATAACTGGATAGTTTCTTAACTTAGCAATTTAAACTGTAAATTTGGCCAGATCAATTGACAGACACCATCACAGTTGAAGCAGTATTTTTAAAAATGTTTTCATGAGTGAATTTCTTGCCCAGTACAGAAAAATAAAATACAAATTATCTGAAGAATATGGTATTAAAAATAATGATATCTGAAACATTTCAATTGTTATATTCACATGAAGGACTACTTTTCAATGAGCTTGCAATTTTCTTCTCTCTAGATCATTGACTGCTGTTGGAATAAGTGTAATTTGTAATAATTCTATGGTTTAATAGAGAACACTTTAAAAAACACATTGGCATTCCAAGTATTTTACTGAACTATTTTCAGAATAATGGTTTTGAAAAGCGTTATCAGCTTCCTATGTCAGGCCATAGTCATGTGGACACAATTGGGAGTAGGCTCCATTAAGACTACAGAACAGTACAGACAGCTGTCTAGTATTTGTAGTACTCTTAATAATCTAAACTTCCCAGTGTTTTATGTTTGTTTAGAAACCACTTTATCAATGAGAAATGAGATTTTATGTAAGATTCACTTGTGTGGGATTTGTGTAAAAATGATGTTGCACATTGTCCAGTGGCAGCCCACTTGTACTGATCCTAATAGGGCTTTGAAGGTTGTGAGATATTTACAGGGTTGTTTGATGGGAGACAGTTTTACTACAGTAATCCCCAGCGTATCATGGGGGTTAGGGACCTGACCTGACCCACAATAATGGAAAATCTGCAATATGTGGATGCCACGTCAGGTCGCGACTAGGGGCCCTCTCAGAGGCCTCCTACACTTACCTGAGGCCTAGCGCTGCCCTGAACAGGCCTCCGTAGGCTTCCCAGGCTGTTGGAGGCCCCAGAAATGGTTTTCGGTGACCCGGAAGTCACTTCTGGTTTTCTGGAGGTCACTTCTGGGTTGCTGGAAACCATTTCTGGGGCCTCTTGACAGGCCCAGAAAGTCGGTCAGAGGCCCCAGACGTGGTTTTGGGCAATTTGGAAGTTATGTCTGGTTCACTGGAAACCAGGTCTGGGGCCTCCGACAAGAACCGACAAGCCTGTCAGAGGTCCGTTCGGGGCAGCACCAGGTCTGGGGTAAGTGCAGGAGCCCCCAAACAGGCCTATCCACCTTACCCCAGGGCCCCTTTGTTTCATATACTGCAGTCCCACAATATACTGGGACTGTAGTGTATGAAATGCGAAGTGGTGGGGGACGGCTGTAACCCCCTTCCAGTGTGAGTCCATGACCAAGCAGGGATTTGAACCCAGGTCTCCTGAGCTCTAGTCTAGTACTCTATCCACTATTTTTCATAAAAATGAAGTAGAGCTTTCTTCCAAGTAGAATGAACCTTGGTATATCATGGACTGTGTTTAGAAAGAAAAAAAGGGTGCTGGATAGAGAAAGAAAACAGTTTAGTACCCCATCTTTCTTGTGATCTTCTGGAATACCTGTCCTGAGCCTGATCTCTTGCTGCCTTGGGCTAAACAGCATGGCTAGGGGATTCTGGGATTTATAGTCCAAGATGGCCAGAAGGCATCAGGTTGGGGAGAGCTGTTAAAAAATCAGAGTAGGCAGCATCTCTCTTTCTCTTGGAGGCATCTAAGAATGTGTTAGGCTTGTTTCTGCATACAGATGTACACTCAGATCTGTGGTTTTCATAAACCTATCTTTCCTCTTTTTATACATCTTTGAAACGCTGTCAGGAAAGCCAGGAGAATTTTTTTGCACAATCTACCTTGCTCTGGTGTTAAGAATAGTGCATCCCCCCTTTTTAAAAAAAAAAAAGCTTATGTTTTATAAACTTATTGGGGGTTGGACTGGATGGCCCTTAAGGTCTCTTCCAACTCTATGACTCTATAAACCAATAGAAGAGCAGAGGGTGGAATTCAGTCGTGGAAATCAATTACAGACATGATATAGAATTGCTGCTGCTCATCCTTCTTTTACTGCCCTAAATACTAGGGAACTCCTTCCCCTTTTCAAAAAACTAAAAATTGTCCCTCTTTCATGCACCAGAATTTTATGCCTCTAACATGAATTTATGTTTTTGCTAGAAGTAGCATGCACAGGCTTCTCTCATATACTGTAAATCCACCAATATGGCAGCATCCTTTTTCATCTATTCATATATCCTGCAGGGCTAGTTCTCGTATTTCTTCCCTTCCAAACAAAACAGAACATTTAAGTAGAGAGAGATAGACTTTCAAGTTTGAGAAACTGCACCATTTCTGATCTGCTTTGGCTATTGAGGTCAGTTCACTTAAGAATTATCTAGCCGTAAAGGGAGACATCTCTGCAGAGACTAAGAGTGTTTAGTTTGTCCAAGAATATGCTGAGCCAGAAACTGAGTCATTGAGAACAGGGCCTTATATGTGTGTTTTAATTACTGCTATATGCAAGCACCTTGTCTTGAGATCAGTTTTATGGATGTTTAATATAGTTTTGCTTAAAATTGAAAAAAACATTGTTACTAGGGCCTGGTTGACAAGATTATACCCTTGTGAATTATAGGATCTCATTTGCTGCTATGAAGTGTTTCTAATTTTCCCAGTTTATTGTTCTAAAGCTCTAGTGTGAGAACAAACCAAATTATACTTCAAACAGATAATAAGCTTATGACCCATATTTATTTACTGCAGGGGAACATCTGTATACTCCTTAGTCTTTCATTAAAGTCAATAAGCTAAAAATGATTGGCATTATTAAAAACAACAACAGCCACAAGTATGTCACTTCAAGGAGGATTTTAAAAGGCTTAAAAAATTCACAACTGCTCAATTAAACTGAACCCCCTACGTAACCTTTTCATGCACCGCTGACTGACTGCTAGAGTTGCAGTGAAATGTTTGAACTCAACCAAGCTTTATATAGCATACTTGTGCCTGAAAATGAAAAGAGTTATTCTTAAGGTCTCTAGGAGCTTTGCAAATGAGGTTTGCATTCTAAGGCTGTTTTCATAAAAACATCTTAAATTTATTCTAATTATTTCCAGTAATGGAATTTATTCTCATTTCCAGTAACCCACAGGGTCAGGGTTCAGGTGGAGGTTGTCTTCAAGGGAAAGGGGATAGAATATTGCCCCCTCTGTTCTAATTTATATATATATATAGAACTCCCATGCCTGGTCAAGTAAGGGATTTCTCCTTTCCTTCCCTTGCCAAAGGCACTGCACCCAAACCATACTGTCGCTAATGCATAGCGTGTTGACCAGCACTTCCAAGGAAATAATTCCAAATCATGGGAGTCCTTTTCCTGATCAGCCTTGTCAAATTGTCTGTGTTCATATAAGGGCAATGATGCCAAAAGCAAGCAAGGAAACCAACACAAAATCCCATTACATTCTTAGTTATTGTACTGTGCTCATCTGGGCTTTTTGCCCCCCTCCCCACCAATGTCTCTCACTCCACATAAACTTCTGTTGGCATTGATTTATACCCCTAGTGTTTCCCATGAAGGCTGACAGATTCCCAGTTCTGAAGATTTTCCTCCCACATGAAATGCCAGTCAATCTAAAAGGCTCAGAACATGCACATGTAAATAAGTCAAATGGAGGTTTGTTGTGTTGCTGCTGTCGTCTCCTCTTGAAAACCTGTGGATACGTTTGGTTCCAGGAGTTTTTAAAAATTAACAGGGACTGAGATCGTCTGGCATCTTCCTAATGTTTCCCTCTTCTCTCACTGCAACTACATTGGCAAATACTTTGGGATCTGCTTTCCAGTTAGCACATGTGAATTTGAGGTACAGTATTTTTCAGTTATCTTGCAACACAAAACCAGTGTGAATCAGCCCAGACTACTTCTTTAAAGCCTGAATCATTCAGTATTTTCTCTCTATGATCATGTATTTCATTTTAGGAAGATATGGGGTGTGTCTGTGGCTCCAGGTGGTATTATGGAGATATATTAAGTTAGGGTGAGATGCTCTGGGGCAGTGGGAACACCCACCCCACCATCCTTTCCCTTAGTCCTGCCAAAGTATTTTAAAAAAATTGTACCAAGTTTTACATTAGATCAGCTTATCACCTCATTAATTATATTAGTTTACCACTGGAACACTTCGTTACAAACTAAAAAAAGAGATCCAGCAATTTCCATGTGGGTGGTTTCAAAGGAAGAGGTGCTGCAGTTCCTAGCCATGTATCAAATTGCATCAAATTGAGAAGCAGTGCAGATGCCAGCATCAAAACAACCCTGTCTTTGTGTGATGACCTAAACCAGGTATGGCGAATCTTTTACAGACTGAGTGCCAAAACTGCAATTCAAAACCCACTCATTTTTCCCATAGTGCCAATACGGCAATTTAACATGAATACAGTGGTACCTCAGCTTACAGATGCTTTGGGTGCTACCCTTCGGGAAAGCGAGGATCAAAGAGCAGGGGTGCTGCGCTTTGGGAAAGCGAGAATCTAAGACAGGCATGTCCAAACTTCAGCCCTCCAGATGTTTTGGACCACAACTCCCATAGCCCTTTGCGGTTGGCAATCTAAGCTTTGAATTCTGGTTGTTGTTGTCTAAATCATCAGGAGGGCTGGAATTTGGACACGCCTGATCTAAGAGCTGGCTTTTGAATTTCCTGTGGCCACGGCACCCTCCCGAGTTGTGCATGAAGAAAGCATTAGCTTCCAGAAGCAGCCGCTTCCAACCTCCACAGGGCAGCTGACTAAGCATACACAAGCCTATGTTTCCTCCAAAGTAAAAAGTCGGGTTTGTCTAATTCCCTTGCATGAGGGTGCCGAAGACTGCAGTCTTAAATCTGCTTAGGGTTTCACGCTCCTCCGGTGAGATTTCTGTCGCTGAAAACCCGTCATGATCCACCTCAAGAAGAGAGGTTTGGTGCCGCTGCCTCTCTTCTGTCTATAAACACGTGTCGAGCTCGGTCAATTGGGGGCGGGGGCAAGGCAACCCGCCTCTTCCCGCCCGGCCCCTTCATGGCGGAGGTGCTCGAGTTCCGCGCCCCATCCGGCAATGGCCGGACGCTCCTCGTCCTCGGCCTGGAGTCCGACACCTCGGAGGCAAGTAACCCGCCAGCCCACGGGGGCGGATGGAGGCCTCCCACTGGGCGTCTGCGGATGGTTAGCTCACCGAGCGTCTCTTTCCCCTCCACCCACCACAACCCCGGCGTGAGTTCACGGCACGCCGCCTGTTCACACGTTCGGGTCTCCCCAACGGAATAAGTTTGTCTCGGGAGGGAGGGTGAGGCGGCAGGCGCGCTAAACCCGCTTGTTGCCGAAAGAGGGACCTCCCGCGAGCAGGGCTGAAGGCGCAAAGTTTGGGCCACGGATGTTGGAGGGAGGCCAGTTGCTCCCTGCTAGTAATTAACTGGAACAACGGACGTCCCTCTGTAACTGTAGAACGGGTTAGAAAATAGGCATCCCACGATTAGTGCCCTGAGCCTGCTTACTCCCAAATAATCTGCTTTATTTTACAAAATGGGGATACCTAACAACTGCAGGGATCACGCAAATTCTTAAGCGGCTGCATGACCCTTAGATGAAACCGGCATTGTCTTAGGAACAAGTATGCTTCTTGCTTCAGAACTAATGTTTTTATATATAAATCTTAACTAGTAATTCAATTAAAATGACTATTTTATTTCTTGAATTGGAGCAGACTAATAGGTTAGATCAATTTTTGTGCATTTGTTTATTTAGTTTCTATGCCAACTTGAGAGATTCTAGGGGATCCACAATAATTAAAACACAAATAATTAATTGATTTTGTTAGATGAGAATGGCCATTTCAGTTTTTAAAAAAGGATTTCAGGGCTGTATGATTGGGCTAAATTAAGCAACTTTGTACCAAAATATAACCCCAACTTGTTTTGCAAGGTGATTACTCAGCATATTATTTTTAAGTACTATATATAGAGTTTAAAATGTTATAGTTATTTATTTCTGTGAAAAGTCTCAGTCATCCAGATGAGTTTATCTGGAAGTTGAGTCATGGCAACTGGACTTTTTTTTAGAGAGAGAGAGCTTGATGTTTCACTGCTCCTTTGGATGAGCAGCAAAACATTTCCATCTCTCAAAAAAAGAAGTCCAGCTGCCATGACTCAACTTTCAGTTATTTATTTATTTATTTATTCTGCAACCCATGAAAGCTACTTTGGGTGGTTTACAAACATAAACAAAATACAATAAAGCACATTAAACAACTTAAAATAGTGAATAAACAAACTAGTCAATCAAAACCAATAATAATAATAATAATAATAATAATAATAATAATAATAATAATAATAATAATAATAATAATAAAGGACAAGTAAACTCAAATAAATCAAAACTATTCAGCAGTTCAAAATAAAATACAAATATAAGAAAGCTGGTAAAGAATTACAGTATCATAAATGTACCCTGAGTATACGTAGAGTGACTTTGATTTGCCACCGAACCACAACAAGATTCCGACTAATGGATGTCTAAATAGCACTTCTCTTTGCCAGAAAGTTTCGGCGAAGCTTGGCTTCCACAGTGCTGATACATGAGGCAAGCAGGGGTTGGTCTTGTCCCATTGGTGGTTACAAAACTCAGTCCACCAAGATGTTCTAAGAACACTTGTTTGACATGAAGCAGAGCAGCACAGTCTTACTACTTGGCCCTTACACTGTTGCATTGTTTTAATGTGATGTATCTGTGAGGTTATTCTCTGCAGCAGAGGTCTGAGTTGGCTTCATGGGTTCAGCCCATGTATATGGAACTTACTATCTGGCCCCGCACAAGGATGTTCTGACTGTTTCACAAATGCACCTCTTTTCCCTTTTTTCCCAATAGGTTGACTTTTTGTTGGTTTCTCTTTGTCTCTTCCCCTTCAGCATGCTCTGTATTTAACGTTCTCTGCATTTGGGCTTCTCTATTCCGTGAGGGTTTGCAAAAATGCTCCCGTGGCTGAGCCCGGTTATCATGCTTTTGTCAAGTTCTACTCGGCTAGAGATGCCAGGAGAGCCCAAAGCGCCTGTCACCAACAGCCTCTGTTTCAGAAATCCCCTTTGAAGGTATTTCACTATTTCATTTAAAACCATGCCACTCTTTATGGCTGAGGAACCTGTGAAGTAGTTGTTCTGTGTTTTACATGGTTAAATTATGTCAAAAGGTAATATTTTCCTTGTTCCTTAGCCATCAGAAGTTCTTTTAATGAATGCACAGATATAATTAAATCACATATTAAAGAAATGCCTGATTTTTGATAGAACTATTTTCCTTCGAGACACACAGTTCCTTCAGTGGTGGTGTATCTTCGGCACTCCAGATATTTTGGACCACAACTCCCCCAGTCCTTTGTCATTGGCAATCTAGGCTCAGAATTCTGGGAGTTGTGGTCCAAAACATCTGGAGTGCCAAATGTTCGCCACCACAGGACTAGACAGTCAGCTTTGCAAATGAAGGCCGCATGATACCTGTTGACCAATCATTAAAAAAAAGAAAGAAAACAAAAGAATTTGCAGCATGTTGAGAGAGATAAGCTTGTGCTAGGGCAAACAGATGCATTTCACCTCTTAAATAAGTCCCATGTCTAATAATGTTCTCACAGACTTGTCTAGTTTAAATTGGAGATGCTCTCAATAGACTGCCATTTCCTATGGGATCTTGAACCCCCTGTGGATTTCAGCCTTATGGAGTGCGTCCGAGGTACCACACTCCACTCAGAGTGTGTTTTGTTACATTCGTGACCGACTCTTCGTGAGCCCATGTCCATGGAGTTTTCTTGGCAAGAATACTAGAGTGGCTTGCCAGTTCCTATTCCAGGTGCCTACATCACCTGGTATTTCCTGGTGGTCTCCCATCCAAGTACTAACCAGGGCCAACCCTGCTTAGCTTCCAAAATCAGGCAAGATCAGATGTGCTTAGGGCATCTAGGCAGGTGCACGCCACTCAGCACAGAGTAGTAAAAGGTCTCCCCTCACTCTAGCACAGGCCCTCAGTCGTCTCATGGACCATTGACCTGCACCACTTTAGTCTCAGGTTTCGCTGCCACCATTCAGGGTATCCCAGTTCAATAACTGAGTCCCAGACTTGGTGTAACGTGGTAAAATAAAATGAATGTTTATTGAAGCAAAACAATGTTTATTGAATACAGAAAGATGTTGAATTCAAGTTAACTTTTATGCAGTTACTTAAAGTTACACAAAGCAGTTCACTCAAATATCGTTCCAATTTCCCTCAATCAAACTTGACAGCATTCCTAACTGTCCTGTCTCTTCTTTTTAAGCACTAGGGCTCCACCTCCACACTCCTTTATTTGGGCATAAGCATTAACCCTTTACCTCCCTCCCTGTACAGTAACATAAACAGTAAAAGGGTGAACACTACACCTCCCTTTTCAGTGGGTGAAGGGATGCAAAGGCCAGGACAAGATTTTTAGTTGTCTGAAATGAAGGCAGCCTGCATTGGAAAGCAATGGTAGCTCACCCCCAGCAACTGGCACTTGAGGCAGTTGCTTCATTCTGCCTAACGGCAGCGCCTGCTCTGATAGACATTACCAATCATCCTGCCACACACAGCGCCACATATCTGTCAGAGTGATAGGAGTAACAACAGTGCATTAAAATGAGATACAGTATTGCTTCAATGTTTTATGAGATGCTAAGGTATAGTAAGAGCTTTTTTTCCAAACCATGTACTGTTGGGACAATGCAATTAAGCAGTTTAACAAAGGAGTTATATTCACACGGTGGGATCTAATGGGTAAATAATCATCTGCATCCACCCATTGCTATTTATTGATCCAGTTCATTACCACAAGGTGTGATGACCACTATTTTAGATTTTTTGAAAAAGGTTAGACATCCATAGTTGGGGAAAGGTTTATCAAAGGATAGAAATTATTAGGGCTGCATGGATGTTTCATGTTTAGAAGCAGTGTGTCTCTGAATGGGATCTTAGAAAAGTTAATTTTGGGGGCAGTGATTCCTGGAATGCTCCAGCTAGGATGATGTCCTTAATGTTAGATGATTTTGTTTTCCTTTTCCTTTCCTTTCATTTTCTTTGCATATCCAGGTTTCCATGTGTACCAGACAACGGTCCTTTCCAAACCAAGTTTGGGCTCTGAACAGTAACAAATGCAAAGATTTGGCCAATCATTACCTTGGTTTCAATGGCTGGTCCAGTCGCATCATCACTGTAAGGATGACCTGTTGTTTTCATTCTGTTTTCCACCCACCCCACCCTATTTCCATGCCTCTGTTCATAACAGCTTCTGTGTTTACCATCTGTTGTTGCTGCAAGAGTGAATGGGAATCATCAGCCCTCCTCTGATTAATGTATTTCTAATGTTTGACAATTGTTGACTTTAGGATTTTGCTTCATATGGGAAGTAATAAACTAATTTTATCTGACGTGTAAATAGTTAATGGCTGTAAGCTTGTAGGCTTAAAGGCAGAGTGGGTCAGGGGCTATCTCATTGTTTCACAGGAGATAAAACCTCACTCCTTCTTGAAAAGGGCTTATTTGAATTTGGCCTAACTATCCTACTGCCTTTTTTCTTCCGCTTCAGTGATGGGTCCAGAGGTCAGCCTCTCCCTTTGCATTGGCTTAAGAAATCCATAGAAAATCTCCTTCAGCTTCTGGGAATCAAGTGAGAGGAGTGAACTATGCTGTCCTTGCTCTGGGTTTTTAAAAGAAGGACTCTGAGAAGAGGGCAAGGCCACTCTTCTGCTTTCTGTCAGTATGTTTTTGAAGGCCATCTCTATAATCTCATAGCCAACATGGTCAGTAAGAGGAGGCATCAAAATAGCCTTTCCATGTTCTGTCTGGAAAACTACAAAGGAGATTAGTGAAGAGGAGGAACTTTTTGCTTTGTGCATGTGCACTGATAGGGTCACTGGAAAGAGATCCATGGTCCCTGCTGGTGACATTGCATCAGCATTTTTGCAGTAGTGGTTTACAGAGTACATGAGAGGTGGCCTAGCATTTGGAGGAGTTTCAATGAAGGCAGGAAGATTGCTATATGTTTCTTTGCATTGCTCTCACAATCACTTTTGAAACAGCTCCAGAATATATCTGGTTTTGAAGAGGGTGAAAATGAAGAGGAAGAAAGGAGAGCCTCACACCACAGCCAGTATTCAAAGTACCTCTGTATCCAAGAATTAACCTTCCCCCAACATGGGATCTGCACCAGAGGGGTTGGTGTGGCTGAGCTTCAGCTGGATCCCAGCCAAGGTAATAATTAGGAAGCAAGAGAACATGTGTTAGAATTAAATAAGCATGGAAATATTATGATGGTGGCATGGTTTATTATGTATCCTACTCTCTCCTTATCCAGCGTGGTGGACTACAGCTTCCCTGAATCTTAGCAAACACAGCCTGTAGCGTTGCTCAGAAGGGTTTATGGCGGTTGGAAGGTGCCCAGTTGTGGAAGGTTGATCTAGTTACGGAGAGTGCAGATCAAGAGTGTGGCTGTGACCGATTTAGGATAGGTTTGCACTTACTTTAAACAGTTAGGATATATTGGAGGTGCTCCTTAATCTAGGTCCTCTTGGAAGAGTTGCTGATGGTTATACTTCCTTTGCCCAACTTAGAATGGTACACTACTGCCCATGCCTAGAGGAAGCAGATCTGGCTTATTTATTTGAAGTATACTGCTTTTCAAGTGAAACTCATACACAGACATGCATCTTAGTTCTCTTGTCAGAGCTACTATAATGCCCTATATCTGCACACAGTTACGGAAATAAATATTCTGTCACTTGCTGATTTTGACCGTTTGCCCCATGACAAAGAAATGACCAGGCTATAACTTTAATAGTATGTTTATTGTAACTGAGAGACAACATAACAACAACAACAAAAAACCCTCAAAAACCCAGTGCCCAAAAGTCAGATATGGATTTGCATTGTAGTGAGGAAAATATTCAAGCCCTTGTTGGCAATCACAGAGGTCAGATGTTTCCTGTAGTTGGCCACCAGGTGTGCACACATCTCAGGAGGGATGTTGTCCCACTCTTCTTTGCAGATCTCCAAGTCAGGATGGTTTTGAGGCTGATGTTTGGCAACTCGAACCTTCAGCTCTCTCCACAGATTTTCTATGGGATTAAGGTCTGGAGACTGGCTGGGCCACTCCAGGACCTTCATGTTGCTTCTTCTCGAGCCATTCCTTTGTTGCTTTGGCTGTGTGTTTTAAGTTATTGTCATGCTGGAATACCCATCCATGACCCATTCTCAATGCCCTAGCTGAGGGAAGGAGGTGCTCCCCGAAGATCTGACAGTACATGACCCCATCCATCATCCCTTCGATGTGGTGAAGGTATCCTGTTCCCTTAGCAGAAAAACAACCCCAAAGCATAATGAGTCCACCTCATTGGGTGGGGATGGTGCTCTTGGGCTCATAGGCGGCATTCTTCTTCCTCCACATGTGGCGAGTTGAGTTGATGCCAAAAGGCCTCAATTTTGGTTTCATCTGACCACAACACTTTCACCCAGTATTGGTATTCAGATTTGGCCCGATTTCTGCCACTGTTTTGTTGTTTTTAAGTGTGATTATTGTCTTATGGTATTTTCCAGTCTAAATTGTTTGGTGCATTGGCCTGTTAGATGGGTAGACAGAAAATAAATTGGCTTGGATGCAAAGGTTCATTGTATACTTTCTCCAAAGAGGTCAGGGCAGTTGACTTCTATTCTTTCCTACTTGAAGCCTCAGCTGAATAGAATGTGAAGCCAAGTCTTCCAGCTCCAAGGCTAAGCTATATTCCTATAACACTGGTTCAAGTCTGCTGACCCAACATCATGCAGCACAAAAGATTACAGTGTACATCAGGATTGCATGGGGTCAAACTTTATTGTTAGGTCTAGCATAGCTTTTCTACTTTGGGATTCCTATAGTGTTGAAGGACAAAGAGACAACAACCTTCAGATAGGTAAGCTGCTGGGGTTGACCTTTGCAGTTGTCTGCAAAGGTTTTCCTCAACAGAAACATATTTTGCAAACATATTTTGAAGCAATCTACTTCCATGCTGTGTTTTGTCTCTTAGAGTTTGTCACAGCTATCCACAGTATCCAGAAGCTTGCAGTGCAGCGAGCAATCACAGATGCATTTCAGAAGATTCTCCTCATAGTTTTAGGTAAGGCCACCTTCTTCTTTTCTATTTTAAATAAAACCTTTCATTGGGTCTTATGTGATAATCCCTTGGATGAGAGATGGATCTTGACCTGCATTTCTTGGCCTGTTTGCTTTTTACTGATTTTTAAAGCATCTGTTTCTGGCCCAAATTCCTCACTTGTTACCTAGGCTTTTCTGAACCAGCTCTGTAGTTCATCTAACTGTAATATTGTATTGTTTGTATATGTGCTATTATAGATAATTGTTATATTAATTATAACATCATTTGATTCAGGAAATGCTTCACTAAAGTACCAGTTAAAAAGCAGAAGCATATATCCATGATGTATTCCTGTTTGGCTATAGATTTATACGAACATAAGTGTAAATTGTACGAGCAGAATGCCACTAATTAATGAGCTTTTATTTGTATTCAGGTCACATGCCTGTAGTACAACTTAGCACATGATCAGCAAGATGAGTGGCAACTTGTTAATTAGCAGCAATTTGCCAGATCAGCCACTTTAAATCTTTAGTAGGATTCTGGTTGATATATTATTCCAGAAACACCAGCTTGCTTTTTTCTACAAGCTTTATTTATCTGCTTGCTTCTATTTTCCATGTGCATAGAATGATATTGAAAAGTATTGAAAACATGTGACTTGAAAAATTGCAGTGCTGTTACTTCAGTTGTACAGAAATCCAGTTATATAGTGGCTTATTGAGAAATGCAGGTATGGACAAGGACTTTTACCATCTGAGGCAAATCAACACACCTTCACCCCTGTATTGACAGGAAATCCCTAAATAACTCTGGTCTATGTGCTTACAATCTTGAAAATAGACTCTTGCAATGCTCTTTACATTGGGCTCCCCTTGAAGGCAGTTTGGAAGCTTCAGCAAGTCCAGAACACAGCAGCCAGGCTGGATTCTGGAATACCACAATTTGATCCTATTTCATCTGCTCTGGCATGTCTGTGCTGGCTGCCTGTTTGCTTCCAGGCTAAGTTCAAAGTGCTCATGCTAACATTTAAACCCCTTAGTTGAGGGCCTTGTATTTGATCACCCTTCCCTCAAAATGTATACCTGTCCCAACTGTACCTCGTACACTGCAATGTTGAGAGTGTTGAGGTCAAGGCAGGCCTGAAAATCACTTTGGAATTCACTTCCACCTGAAGTACAATTAGCCATTTTCCTCCTTGGTATCACAAGACAAGTTAAAACTTGGCTTTTTCACAAGCCTTCTGTAGCCTTACCCCAGAGTAATCTTGCCAATCGCTGGGGCTTCCCATTTGTTTGTGTATCTGTCCTGTATTCATTGCCTTTAGTTGATTTAATATATACTCTATAATTTTTACTAGGTGTTTTATCTTTGTCATGTTGTTTCACTCACTGATTATATGGGTGCTATCAGGGTTGTTTCTGATAGTGTGATTTGCTTCCCGCCCAGAGTAATGGCTCTTAACAATAATTGGGTGGGATGGGTGGGCAGATAAAATAAAACAAAATATTTTTCTTCCTGAGAAATATTAAACTGTATATGACATACAGATCATAACTTATTTCAGCATATGTGAAAATGCTTTATTCTCATCTTCTGAGGAGAAATGGAGCATCTAATAATGGAATTACATGATACCAAGATGACTGACATTGTTATCTGTATCACACTGGAATTAACCCATTAAGGAGTTAATTTCATGTGTGATAGACCACCAGACTCACACTACCAAGGGGTGTTATCATCTTATAGTGCTCTGCAGACTTGGTTCAAGTGTTATACATTTGACTTGACACACTTAAATGCTTGATTTTATAAAAGGGTATTTTCTCATTAGCGCTCACATTTTGTCCACTCTTCTCTTTCACTTATTTATTACCTCTTGCTGAAGATCAGACTAACCATATTGCAAAGAATCCTGTTCACAAGGTCTCAAAATAGTTTATTGTTTGGTCGTTAAATTAGTGGCCCGAATGCAGGGCATAGATTTTTTTGTTCCACATGGAACTCTGTATCATTCTCTGGGAACATTAGAAATTGTTAAAGAACAATAATTCTAAAATGATAAATAAAATACTGTACTAAATAAATGTCAACTGTGTTTCAAAATAATTTTAAAAAACCCATTCATTCACAGTTGGTGGGTTCAAACTGGGCCTCCTTTTTTTTGCCTCTTTCAGAGAATGGGAAGGTTGCAGTTGAGTACAGCTCCCCTCAGGAGGACCTCATTGACTGTTTAACAGAAGAGGATCTCAAGGGTCTTGTCCAGGTGCATTGAGACATTTATCAAATATATTGGCATGAACTCACATTGGTTTGGTCTCGAAATCTTGAGTGGATGAATGTTGTGGTTTCATACGAGTTGGAAGGAGGAAACAGAAAGAAGCTGTTGTTATTATTGCTGAACAATCAGCTGAGGGCATTGTCTGTTCCTAGGTCTGTGTCAAATTCCCAGACTGAATACAGGCAGGTGCATTGGAAGCTGGTGGACTAGAAAACAAATGGGTTGCCAGGCAGAGGAGGATGGGATAGCCTCCTCCAAGTAACCAATCACTCTGCTAAGCTATGCCAGTCGGTCACAGAGATGTGGAATGGCCATTGGTTCCACATTACTCGGAAGTGTTTCACATTCCAGACACGCTCACATCTAATTCCATTTTTCTTGGTGGAGTGAGAATTTTGGCTAAAAAACTAGATCTGTGCAGAAAAAAACTGCGAGAAAGATGGCTTGTAAATAAAAAGCAAAGCAAAGTGTTCTGCTTATATACCGCCCCATAGCGCTTAAAGCAGGAAAAAGAGATTCCATTTGAACATTAGGAAGAACTTCATGACAGTTAGAGCTGTTTGGCAGTGGAATATGCTGCCATGGACGGTGGTTGAGTCTCCTACTTTGGAAGTTTTTAAGCAGAGGCTGGATGGCTATCTGTCGGAAATATTGTGATGGGGTTTCCTGCATGGCAGGGGTTGGACAAGATGGCCTTTGAGGTCTCTTCCAACTCTATGATTCTAAGAAGCACTCTTGGGGCGGTTTACAATTCAATTATGCAAGCTACACATTGGCCCCTCAGCAAGCTGGGTACTCATTTTACCGACCTCAGAAGGATGGAAGGCTGAGTCAACCATGAGCCAGCAACCTGGGACTGAACCCCAGGTTGTGAGCAGTTTTAGCTGCAGTGCAGCAATTTAATCACAGCGCCATGAGGGTCATCTAAATCAAACTAACAATAATATCAACAAGAGACATATAGCATAATTATCTTAATATTTTCCTAGAATAGACACCCCTTCTGCTTGTTTCATCAACTGGCACTTACAATCTCAATAACTCACTCTGATACATTGGTATGAAAAAGAATAAAAGGTTTTATTTTATCACAGTTCTGAACAGATCGAAAATAGCATACCGTACAAACAATGACTAGTTACGTGAACAAGCCTTAACTGACTCATAGCTTACTTCCATAAAACACCTGTGGACTACATTCTGACTGCAGAAACTGCTAACTGCATACACAACTACATGCCTAACACAAACTGAACACTGACTGAAACAGAGCAGAAAAAAAATACATTTAAGCAGAGAGGCATGGCTCTCTTCAGAGTCAGAGGGAGGGAGGAAATAGTTGGTTGCTGCTGTATTGATTGATAGCCACCTCAGTCCAGAAAGGTCTCTCCCAGCAACATCTCTTAAAGGCAGCATATAATTGCTAAAACTCCCAGCACTTTCTCCCAGGCTGCGATTTCCCTCTTTAGACTTAGTTTAGTTGCAGATCAATAGAGACAACACCTGGCTTGACCCCCCCCCCGTTTCTTCCTCCATCACACCTCGTTGCTGCCAATCTCGGCTGTCATAGCTAAAAGGAGTGGTGATGGTAGGAGGGATTTGAAATGATGTTCTGGCGCATGCGTGGGAGGGACGAGTATTAGACATCTTATCTTAGACTTAGGCCCTTTCAGAATGATGGAGGGGGCCTGCTCTGAGGTATCAAAATAGCTTTATTGTAAAACTGCCCACACAGAGGGGATTACTGTAACTGTTTTGCCATCTTCTGCAGAGTAGCCAACAAGCGGTCCCTCTTTTCTTCCCAGGTGACTGATCTATCACTCTCAACCCAAATCCCCAACGGAGAAGAGGAGATTCTTTCAGATCTTAGCCTGGATGAACAGTAGGACAGTTGGAGGCTAATACGACACATCTTCCCTGTCTGAGATCTGGAAGGACAACTTTCCTCACCCAAAGCACATTACATTACTTGGATAAAGTTCATTTTTATGAAGCAACATGTATCCGATGGTATATAATTCTAAAGTAAACTGTAATTTCCTAATTATGTTTAAGAAGATTTTTTTGTCAGAGTTGTTAATTTTTTTATTTTTTTAAATAATAAATTTATTACATTTGTAAAACATCAGCCGTATTTCTTTCATTCAAAGGCATCAGGATATTTGCCAAAGGAAAAATGTGCACCTTCATTATATAGAGGTTCAGTTTAGGGATGGGCACCTTACGAAAAATGACATGCTGTTTTGCCATTTCGTAAGGTTTTGAACCATTTTGAAATGAAATGGCAGACAGCATGCAATCCCGAAATGCCCCCTTTCCACACCCTGACCTGTCAAAAAGCCCAGCTGGGAGGTGGGGGGGGAGGGCAAAAGGCAGAAAGAAGCAGGCAGCCAAAAACCTGCTCCTTTCTGCCTTTCGCCCCTCCCCTGCCTCCCAGCTGGGGCTTTTTGACAGGTTGGGGTATAGAGGGGGGTGTCCCCTCCTTCCCACACCCCAGCCTGTCAAAAAGCCCCAGCTGGGAGGCAGGGATAGCAAGGGAGAAGGAAAGAGGCAGCAGCAAATTCAAGCTCCATTTGAATTTACCACTGCCTCCTTTCTTCTCCCCTGCTCCCACCTCCTCCAAGGTAGTTTTTTGGACAGAGAGAGCTGTGGACCAACTTCCCACAGCACTCCCTGTCCAGAAAACCCCCTGGGAGGAGGGGGAAGCATGGGAGAAGAAAGGAGGCAGCGATAAATTCAAGCTCTGATTGAATTTACTGCTGCCTCCTTCCTTCTCTTTCTGGGGTGGTGGGACATTTTAAAAAAACTCTCGCCGACTACAAAGGGTGGTCAGCTAGAGGCTTTTTAAAGTGTCCTGCAGCAAAAGTGAGTGGGGGAGACATTTAAAAGAGGCTCCAGACCAGCACCCTTTTTCAGAATCAAAGGAAATTCCCTTTGATTCCGAGGCTGTAAAAGCGGTCTGAGTGTCCCTTTTGCTCTTTTGGAATCCCCTTTGATTCCGAAGGAGCAGAGACCCCTTTGATTGTGGGGCAGCAAAAGGAGTCAGCCAGAGCGCTGGTGAAAAGACTTTTAGAAACAAAAGGCAAGGTCAAGTTTGGCAAAGACCTTGCCCTCACCCAGGGAGTGCAGTAGATGGTTGACAACCAGAACCGGGTAAGCATGTTGGTGAAGTGCTTTGCTGAGTGTGCACTTATAGTCCACACAAATCCGTACCAACCCATCAGGCTTGATGGGCATGACGATTGGTGTCTCCCATCTTGCATGATTGACAGCTCGAGGACGCCCTGAGCAATTAACTTGTCAAGCTGCTCATCTACCTTGGGTTTTAGGGCAAATGGGACCAATCATGGTTTCAGGTGGATCGGGGCGATGGGAGGATCCAGACTGAATGACATGGGAGTCCCGGCATACTTCCCCAAGGTACCATTGAATACATTGTGTAATTTGTTGAGTAGACTTGCCACATCCAGATCGGAGATGCTGTGGATGCTAGTTACCTCCAGCCCTAAGGACGCAAATCAGTCCAGTCCCAGGAGACTGCGGCGAGGTCTCTCAACAATGACGAGTTGTAGTGGGCTGGTGAATTATTTAAAGGCTATCTGGAATCGGCCAATGCCCACAATTGACGTGCTGTTTCCTTGGTAGTATCTCAGATGAATATAATGCAGGTCAAGCTGCCTCTTAGAGAGCCTGGGGACTAGTCTTTTAATTGTGTTCCATGAGACAATTGACATAGCTATTTTGACATGTCTATTTTCATGCCACAGGGCACCCCCTCAATCTGCACCATAACATGTAGCTTGTGGGCTGATGGAACGTCAGCTCAGCCAATCATAGGGCCTTTTCACACGACCCCTAAACTCCGCCGCAAATGGCTCCCAGCTCCGGAGCTTAAAATTGTTTACCCACCAGCTCCGGAGTTTACTGAAAATTAAGTGTGACCACGCCCACCTAAGCGGGTCCCAGTGCACTTTTCATGTACTTGCTCTCCAAGCGTGAAAAATCTTGATGCGGATGTGCCGGGCTCTCCTCGCTTCTTTTTGTTGTTGTTGTTTGCCTCCCGCCCCTTTAAGAAAAGGAACCAGGAAGTGACGGGGCTCCTGGCAGCTTCCACCAGCACAGGGAGGTAAGCCTTTATTCTTTTGTCCCTTTTTTTCTCCCTCCCCCCACGCAGCCAGCAGCCAGGAAGTGTGGAGGGGTGGGGACGCACGAAGAGTGACATCTCTGGTCTGAATTTAAGTGACCAGCGGATCTTAGGGGTCGTGTAAAAGCGCCCATAGTTGCTGCCTCCCTTTTACACTGACACTTGGAAACTATGTAGTAGTCCTTGCTGGTGAACCTTGGGGCATGGAGAAGGGGTCATGTGCCAAGTGCCCCTTCTGGGATCAGCACTGTCAAGTGGTGTCTTTGAAGCGGCACCTCCATTGTGAGTGGTCACTGCCACACCCAGCGCATGCCGATTGGTCTTTCGCATGTCTTTGAACCTTGACCTGAGCTGGCTTCACTCAACATACCTCATCCTCCTCGCTTGTGTTGGACTCTGAGCCACTGATGTTATTATGGTGGACGGAGATTGGTTCCTTTGGCATTGGCAGGCTGTTGGCCTGGTGGATCTCTTGCATGGACCGCTTGGCTGTCTCCGCCGCCTAAACTTCATCAGTGTGCTGCCTTAGGGCAAGGTCTGATTTAGACAGGAGCCGCGCTGTACTTTTTCACCCCTCACCTCGCAGATGATTCAATCTAGCAAAGCATCATCCAGAGATCCCTAAATTCACAGTGTAAGGCAGCCTTCCGTAGGGTTGCTACATATACACTGATCAGCTCCCCCTCATCTTGATTCTAGTGATGGAATTTATTTATTTATTTATTTTTTATGCTTGTTAACTGCCCGATTTTCCCATGGGAACTCTGGGCAGTGTACAACACGTTGCGAAAAACAACTGCCCAAACATACAAACCCTAGACAAACCCTAACAAAGTACAAATAATGAGAAAAAAATTATAAAAAAATAATGGAAAAAATAATATATAGAATATTAAGAATGCATAGTGGGAAGCAATCTTTGAGGGTTTTGGTGCATAGTGAGCCTTCAGTCTTTCCTGAAGCACTCCCCATGGTGTTGTTTGAACTGCCAAGGGTGCGACCAGAGCCCGGGCTTTCAAACACTTCAGAGCCACAGAGGCTGAGGAACAAGGCTCTCTTTTGATTGTCTGTGACATTGGTGAACTCATTCGCCACCAGATAACAATCGAAGCGGGTGAGGTACGAGTCCCAGGATTCAGCAGCCGGGTTGTACAGTGAGAGAGGCAGGAGTGAACCCATGAATCCCGATACCGATGAGATTGCAATAGGATGGAACACTGCTTCAGCTTCTGCATTCAGCTCTAGTGATTCAGCTTGTGATTTCAGCTAGTGATTCAGTCTTTAAGATGTGCCTCTGTTTCCATTCATCCCATCCTCATTGCTAGTATTGAATAGTGGGAATGAAGGATGACAACCCAGAAGAATGATGAACGGCTCTTTATTTAGGTGAAAACACACACAGCCAAAAAGCCTAGCTGGGCTGCTTATATAAGCCAGCCCAGCTAGTGAACAACCAATCAGCAGAAGGTATTTCCCCGCTGAATATACACAAGGTGGACCTGAGTGAAAATTTCAACATATTTACAGTTAATACACAACAGCTTGTCTTCCAGGAGCCACAGGCCAGCTGCCTCCAACACTCAGATGCCACTCACCTGGGTTAGGGGTAAAATGCTTACCTTGCCCTGGATGCCAGCAACCCCCTGGGAAAAATACTTGACTGCAAACCTCAATGTGACGAAACCCTCACCTATTCTACCCCACAACCACAGGAAGAAAGAGATTGGCTGGAAGAAGTCAGAAAGTAGAAACAATCCAGAGCAGCAGGAGGTGCTCTAAGAAGGAGAACTGAAGAGGATGAAAGAGGAGTTAGATGGTCTCTAAGGTCAGAAGTATGGGTTCCATGGAGCAGTATAATATAATTACTGTACAGTAGTTTGTATCAGAGAGAACTAGTTCTGGCATAGGAGAGATGACTTTTAGAATACCTGTGACTCCAAGCTGAAAAAATGTGCATTTTAACTGCTGTTCTGTAAATAAAGAACTTATTTTTATGTTTCAATTTTTTAAACCATTTGGCTCTAATGATTTTGGCTTCAAGAGCTGAAGGGGTAGAAAAAGAGCAGTTTAAAGCTGATTAGCTAGGTTGGGCTGGCCCCGCTCATATGTTCAGTCCCAACACTATGCTTCCTCCTGCCCCACCCCCAAATGCATTTTATAGGGCCACCTGCAGCTCACCACAGACTCACCCAAGGTGCTCTCTCTAAAAATCGCTAATCATGAACATAACATAATACAAACCAAACAAACAATTTCATGAGCTTACCAGTTTACCTTAATATAAAATGAAGCACATGCTGACACAATCTCCATGATCCTTAGAAAAACCTTATAAGCCAGTATTGTCAACTGCATAGTTAATAAGATGATACAATGATGTATTTATAGGAATGGAACTGGAGCCAGAAGCAAGCAAGTGTTGTTCTTACAGTTGCAGATTAAGGAAAGACAGATTTTGCCTGAGTCCCCCACCTCTACTGAAAGAGGGGTTTTCAGTACACTCATGAACAGCTTCCCTGACCCCTCTTGAACCACCTATCTTCTCTGTCTAATATGTTTATTTCCTCATATTTGAATGTCCTTTGTTCCTTCAAGTGATTCTGGTCTTGAGCTGTTGCCCCTCCTTTGTTGGGCCATCCTCCTGCTTAGTGGCTGTTTGGTTTTCCAGTCTAGAGCACTGCACACTGCACTGGAACACATATACTACAGCATATTGTTGCTCTTGTGTTTTTGGTGTCAGGTCTTTTGGGTGGATGAGTCTCTCTGCCTTAAGAATGTTTGTGGGTTCGAGGTGAATGTGGTATTTGCCAAAAATCCTTTTAAGCTTTTCAGACATTCCAGCCCTGTAAGGAATGACTAGGTTCTTCCATCAGCTCTGGGTCTCAGGCCGATCCATTCTACTTTTGGGATATGACACTGCCTTGCTGAAGCCCACTTTGGGTATCCACAGGCCTTAAGTGCTGTCTTTAGGTGCCTGTCTTCTTTCTTATTGGCTTCTGTGGAGGTGGGGATGCTCTTGGCTCTGTGGTTTAGAGTCTTGGTGACTCATAATTTGTGTTATAACAAATGGTGGGAGTCAAACAGTAGGTACTGTGTGGCTTTGCTGTAAACTTCTATTCCAGTTATGCGTCTCTTTGTAGGCCGGCGTGGAGAACCTTTGGCCCTCCAGATGTTTTGGACAACTCCCACAGTTCTTTATCATTGGTAATACTGGTTCAGAATTCTGGAAGTTGCAGCACAAAACATATGGCGGGCCAAAGATTCCGCACCTCTGCTGTAGTCCAAGGGATTCTGAGCACATTCCCAACGTCCTGTGTTAGTGCTACTCCTGCTGGGCCTTCCTGCTACTCCTTTTCCTCCCACAGCCAGCATGTGACCCGCACCCTGCAACACTTGCCTGGCTATAGGCTGCTGGAAACCGATGCTATGCCACTGTTATGTCAATAAGGCCAACACGTTAACATAAGAACATAAGAGCCATGCTAGATAAGGCCAAGGGTTCATCTAGTCCAGTTTCCTGTATCTCACAGTGGCTCCACCAATGCCTCTGGGAGCACACAAGATTAGATATCTGTCTCCTGATACCACTCCCCTGCATCTGGCCTTTGAAGTACCCTGGGTTTTTTTAAACCTGGAGATTACACATCCCCATCATGGTTTACAGCCTGTGATGGAAATTTCCTCCAAGAATCTGTCCAATCCCCCTTTAAAGGCACCCAGGCTAGATGCCATCACCACACCCTGTGGCAGGGAGTTCCACAGACTAACAACATTGGGTAAAGGATTTTCTTTTGTCTGTTCTCACTTTCCAAACCCTCAATTTGAATGGATGTTTTCTGGTATTATTTGTCTGTTCTCACTTTTTCATGCCCTCATAATTTTGAATGGATTTTTCCAGACTAAAGAGCCCCAAATTGAGATGGGATGAGCCCAGTAATCACCTTTTCCAGTTCCATTATGTCTTTTTTGAGATGCCGTGACCAGAACTCTACTCAATACTCCGGGTGTGGCCTTACTATTGTTTTCTATAATGGCATTATAATGATGGCTCTTTTATTTTCAATCCCCCTTTTGATGCTCCCTAGCATGGAATTGGCCTTCTTAACCGCTGCCACACACTGGTTAGACACCTTCATTGAGCTGTCCACCAGCAGACCAAGATCTCTTTCCTGATCCATCACAGATAGCTCAGAACCCATGAGTTGATAGATAAAAGTTTTGATTTTTGTCCCAATATGCATTACTTTACATTTGGCTATATTAAAACACATTTGCCATTTCCCAGCCCATTCCCCCAGTTTGGAGATATCCTTTGTTGCTCTTCACAATCTTCTCTGATTTTTACCACACAGAAAAGTTTTGTGTCATCTGCAAACTTGGCCACCTCACTGCTTATTTTACATTTTCCTACATTGAAATGCATTTGCCTTTTGACTGCCCATTCTCACAGTTTGGAGAGATCCTTCTGGAGCTCTTCAAAATCTTCTCTGGTCTTCACCACCTGGCAAACTTGGCCACCTCACTGCTTATACCTGTCTCCAGGTCATTTATGAACGGACAGATCCCTGGGGCACACGGCTTTTCACTTTTTTCCATTGTGAAAACTGCCCATGGACACCTTTTCTCTGTTTCTCTCTGTTGACATATATCGCTCCTCTTCCTTAAACCTAAATATTTTTATGAATAAAATCCCATGGCACACGACACGTCAGGCGCCTCTACTGCCTTTGAGACATTTCGGACACGCCTGGGGGTCAATTCCACATAAGGCGCACAATCCGCAACGACAGGGCGCGATCCGGATTAGTTTGGGCGTGGTGGAGCGAAGCTTTCGATTTCATGCAGCAGTAGTAGAGGGTGTTGCTCCACCAAAAGCCCAATGGCAGATTCCGGAACAAAACCGGACAACCGAGCGAGGTGATCGTCCGGAGGGGGCGGCGTTGGACCCCCACCCCCACCCCGCGTCAGGCCGCGCTCCGTCTGAGTAAGTGCACCCGAAGGGCAAGAGCAGAGGCGCGCCTGGGAGGCCACATCCCTCGCCCTCTTTTTTTCCCAATGAGGGCCCAAGAAATTCAGGGGGGTGGGTGGCGAAAAAGGCCCGAGTGACGCCGGCGGCTCTGGGAGATGGCGCTTCATCTCCTCCCCTTATTTCCCCTCACACACGGCGGCGGCGGTGGCGGGGGTCTTGGGCGGCACAAATGCGCCTTGGCGTGGGCATATGGCTGCGTTCTCCTCCTCCAGCGCCGTCGCCCCCCCCCTCCGCCTCTTTCGGGTGTCTTCCAGGTCTGGGGTTCCCACGGAGCCGATCCCGTTCCGCTTCCCCCTCAGTCGGGGTTCAAGAGGCGCCTTGCCCGGGCAGGTCGTGCTTCTACGAGGACTCGGGGTCGGGCGTGGAAATCCTGTGACCCCACGACGGGACGACCAGTTCGCTCTTGAGACACACTTGGGGCAGGGGGGTAGAGCCACTGTTGGCTTTGCCCCAGGGCACCGACATTAAGGGGGCACCGACATCAAAAGGCGACTTTTTTGTTGATGAATGTTAGGAGGATAAACAGCAACACTTTCAAGTTCTATTCCTGTTCATTTCTTTTTTTTTTCAAGGATACCTTTTTTTCCCTCCCTTTGAAAACCAACCATACTCTCCTCCTTTTTCATGGGGCTTGAGTTTCATTCACATCCATGCCTTATGGGATAAAGTGGGTTGGACTCACCCTTTTTTGTAGTGCATCTCTCAGAACAAGGATGATCAAGGGACTGAAAACCAAGCCCCTGAAGGAAAGGCAGAAAAAACTGGGCATGTTTAGTCTTGAGAAAAGATGACTGAGGGGGAAATATGATAATAACACTCTTCAAATACTTGAAAGGCTGCCACACAGAGGAGGGGCAGAATCTGTTCTCCACCATCCCAGGACATTCTGCAATGGGCTCAAGTTACAGAAAGTCAGATTTGGGCTGAATGTCAGGAAAAACTTCCTAACCCGTTTTTTTTTTTTTTTGACATTTTCAGAAAAAAATGAAATATATGCTACACTAGCATTTTCCTCCTCCCTTTTACAGCTTGAAAGTCATTCTGTTACTTTAGGAACATAAAATATAACTATGGACAATTTGACAGCATAAAATTATCACAACTAGCATATTAAAATACATTGTATCCAAACAATTATTGCAAAACAATTTACTTAAATAATATTTATTTGTAATTTATTTATTTATTATTTATTTTAGAGTATTTTACCCCACCTTTCTCCTTGGAAAATGACTCAAGGCAGCTTACAGTAATGATGGATAATATACAGTCCAGTACAAGTAAGACGTGTTCAAGTATTTGAGAACAAGGAATTGAGGGACATCTTACAGCATTAATAGACAAACATTACATTAAAGTAACACAGTTATAAGTAGTCATAAACACAAAGTCTATGTGAACCCATAGTTCATATAAAATACACATGATAGTCCATCATTCAGGGAAAGCTTGCCTAAAGAGAAAGGTCTTTGCCTCTTTCGGGAAGGACAACAGAGATGAGGCAGTCCTTGTAAGCAGCAAATGGAGTTAACAATTATTCCTATTTCCTCTCCATAGTATTAAATAAAAATAAAATATAAACCTCATTCTCATAAAAATAATTGAAGAGGCAGGAAATGTAGAAGAGTGGGACTAAGTTTCAATGAATAGGTATGTAATTTAATCAGAGTCATTTTTGTTGCTCTGTATTTTATTCCAGTGCTTTAAGGCCTAGTGAAGAGGACAGAACAGAACCAAACATACCCACCCATATGCAAAAACAAAAGTGAAACCTTTTTCTTGTGACAATAGCAGCATCTCCTAAAGGAAGAAATGCATCTTGTTCTTGCATTGGAGAGTTCAGTTTGTAACCTAGACCTTTCTTGTCCTCAGCGCACATAAAATAAGAATAATATGATACTATGCATATCTTTTAGAAATGATTTGGAAAATATTTGAACACCTTGTCTTAAAATATTTTATTTCATGTTAAAATAAAACATTCCATAATCATTTTTTCTTTTTTTCAATTTTTCCAATTTTTCAGGGAAAAAAACACCAAAAATGATGAAAAATTAGGAAAAAACGGTTGTTTTATGAATATTTCTGTTTTTTTCTGGACCTTCACATATCTATGAAGTGGTGAGTGTTCCAGTGCTGGAGGCGGTCAAGAGAAAATTAGTCAACTATCTGTCAGATATACAGTACTTTGATTTAGAATTCTGTGTTGTGTATGGAGTTGGACTTGATGGCCTCATAGGTCCCTTCCAATCCATCATTCTTTGTTCCTATAAGCCCTCCGGTTAGAATGAACAACTCAGAGACATGCTGTGGAAGTAGCCTGATAAGACCTTTCTTGATGTGCCCTGAGGCCACTACCTCTGGAGGGGAAGCAACATAAGTTTGGCTGCATCCATATGGTACTGTCATTCAGACTCATGTCAGGTCCATGTTCTTTGTCACCATTTCCCCGATCAGGTTCCTTGGTGATGGATGAAGATTGCATGTTTTGCTCTTCTCCACTTACAGATGGTTCTGTTCCCCCAACCAAACCTGCAGTTCACTCAGTCCAATAAAGCTTATCTCTGTCCGAGCCCAGGGCGATGTGAATCTGTAGTTTGTGTAGTTTGAAGAAATGTATTTTCTTGTTCACGCACAATTGGTGGGTGATATCCATAAAGCTGTGGGAACAGATGTTGTTTTCCATTTTACAAAGTACATACCACAGTTATGGAGGTAATGGCAGATTGGTATTGTCTTCCCAAGCTCCCATCTGGTTGCCATTTATCTTCTTGGCAAAGACACCCACTGCTCCATGAAAACTGTGGTGATAGTTTTAGAGATGGAATTGGGATAGAATACTTTCTGGGAATCTGGATTTTGGCTGCTAATCCCTGTAGACACTTCTGTGTGGAACAAGCCAATAACCTATTTCGTTCTAAAAGCGTCCATGCCTCTATGGCATGAAAGCGGCTGAGGATATACATTTTAGCAGTTTCCCGAGAAATATCAGTGTCCCGGTATGTTGGTAAAATAAAGGAGGAAGGGAAGAGAATTTATGGGATTTTGTGGTGGTTCTGTTTGAAGAAGTAGATTTTGATCCATGAAACAAATCTTCTGGTCTTTAAAATATCACAATATTTTGTCCTTTTGTCTCCCATTCCCATTTGTTTTGGCACTTAAGACATACATATGAGGGAGAGAGGTAGTAATAATGGGAAAACATGTTCTGATCCATGCTGCCATCCTATGCATTTTTAGTCCTAATTTGTTTGTTAATGTCACACATTTTTGATATCAATCCTGTTAGAGAATGGGATCAAGGAGCTGCTTTCCATGGATGCACTTTCTCCACTTTTCATTTTTCTTTTACCCAGGCGTCAACATGTGTGCTGCGTCTGACTCTCCCTCCAGACCAATAGAGACTTTCATCTTTTTGGACCTGGAAGCTACAGGTTTACCACCCTCGCGACCCAAAATCGCAGAACTGTGTCTGTTTGCTGTGACTAGGCATGCTTTGGAGAATCCTCAGTACAGCGACCTGTATTCTAAACAAATCCCTCTCTTCCCTCGTTTAGTAGATAAGCTGTGTGTATGCATTGATCCGAGAAAGCCCTTCACCCCAACAGCAAGTTCCATTACAGGGCTGAGCAATGAAGAGTTTTCCCGGAACAAAAGGCAAAGCTTCAACATACATGTTTTGCACATGATTACAGCCTTTTTCGGTCGGCAGTGCCCGCCAATCTGCTTGGTAGCGCACAACGGCAGCGGTTACGATTTTCCTTTGCTGAAAGCTGAACTCGCTACCCTGGGTATCGCAGGCCTTGATGAAATATATTGTGCGGACACTCTTAGGGCCATGAAAGCTCTGGATAGCAAGAACAGCCAGCCTCACCAGTATCCGTGCCAGCAAGCCAGCCAATTCGGTAGGAAGAAAAAATACAGCCTTTGTGATTTATATTATCAGTTCTACAAAGTGTACCCTCAGAACAGTCACAGCGCAGAAGGAGACGTCGTGACACTCATACGTGTCTTTCAGCAACGTGCCCTGGATCTTATCTGTTGGATGGATTCAAATGCAAGGCCTTTTAATACTGTCGGAGCCATGTATAAGGAAAACGAGAGGTACGCTTCCTATTCCCAAATACTTCCCAGTTCCTTACAGATGCAGCCACGGCGACGAGGAGTAACAGCTTGTTTGTTCAGTGGCCATGATGCTGGATTCATGGATAGTACGTTGAGCCCACTCCACAGCGGAACTGCCAGCTTTCCTGATGAAATGAAGATGTTGTTGCTTCTGTTACTTGGGTTAATAATAGTTATGTGGGTTGCACTCAACTATCCTGTGTGAACTGGGACAACAATATTGTACAGGAAGTTGAAAGCTGCAAAATCACATTTTTCTTCTTGAGTTCTTATATCATTGACTCATAGGGCCTTTTTACACGACACCTAAGATCCGCTGGCCACTTAAATTCGGACCAGAGATCTTAGGGGTTCGTCGCTCTTCCTCTGTCTTCCTCTGTCCCCACCCCCCTCCGCACTTCCTGGTTGCTGGCTGCCTGAGGGAGGGAGAAAAAAGAAAGAAAAGACTGCCGGTTTACCTCCGTTTTGTTCCCGGCAGCATTCAGATCTCTTAAAGGGGCGGGGAGCAAAAAAAGAACAAAGGGAAGCCAGGAGAGCCCCGCACTCACTATCCTTACACCGGATCAAATATTTGTCACCATCAAAGACCAGGTACAAGAAAACTGCTGTTTGGTTGCACTAAAGTGGGCGGGGTCGCACTTAATTGTCTGCAAAGTCCGGAGCTGGTGGGTAAACATTTTTAAGGTCCGGACCTTGCAGCCATTTGCAGCGGAGCTTAGGGGTCGTGTATAAACGCCCATAGTTCTTTTGTATGTATTTCTTCTGATTCAAAATGTGATTCATACATGTTTTTGTCTTGAACTAGCCTTGTAAGGGTGGTGGGTTTTGCTTAGTTTCTGTAAACGAATCAGTGCAAATACCAAAAAGCAGAATGTAAAATAGTAAAATAAAATTTTGTACTAAGTATAAGGGCTGGTATACACTGGCATTTACATGAAGCAGCCGGTACAACACCAAAACTAGTAAAGCAAAGCATAGGTTATTATAGCCAACAGGCCAGAGCTGTAATAGTAAGGGCTTATTATAAGTCGGATTCGTTTGCATTTTGACTTCATAAGGAGAGTTTTAAAAAATGTAAGTGGCCAGGTCAATCTATCAAAGGAAAAAGAAAAATGAAAAAGATCTTCTGTAGGTTTACTTTTCAAAAGCTACTTTTCACTAGCTTTACATTACTGTGCATTAAAACAGGGATAGTTTACAATGTGCTAGTCTTGAGAAAGCCCATTTCTCTCCCAGCTAGTGTTGAAAATTATAGTTTAGCACACGGGGATCAGGAAACCTGGCAAGGGTGGTTGATTTTGTAATTCCTGCTAATCAGGAAGTCCTTGGGTTTTGACTCCATTACCCCAGTGCTTCTTACCAGGATGAACAGAAGCAATCATACGCCATTACAATTACTGGAAGGCACAGCTGTAGGGATGTTAATATTGTTACAACACCCTGAGAACTTTTTGCCAGCACCACCTAATTTGTGTTGTCACTTTTATTGCTACTGATAGAAATTTAGCAACAGAGCTACGGCACTGTATATTGTAATATAAAGTGGTACTGCAGGATTTTTTCCTGGTAACATGAATTTGGAATAGTGGACCTATTAGAAAAGTAGAGTTAGCAGCAGAACAATAATTGGCAGACAAGCTCCAGTGTATACATTACAAAATAGAACGACATGCTCCAGTGTTTTGAAACATCAGGAGTTACTAGAGAGGAATGAGCCTTATAATGCATTGGTTAGGGTGCTGCTAGCCTTCTGGGCCATGGTTGCAGTGGCTGAGTATTGTGCCTGCAGCTCTAGGAACTGGCACATACAGCACAGTAATGGCTTTGACAGTGATCACAGTGACTGTAAAACATAAAAGTATCTGGACAAATAAAATGTAGAGGAAAGTTATTATCTATCTTACTTGGTTTACACTTGGGTACAACAATCCCCCACCATTTCGCGGTTCATGTATTGTGGCCCCCCTATGTTGCGGGACCGCAGTACATGCTGGGGCTCCAGCTGATTAACGATGGGGTGAGGGAGAAAAACCTTTATTTCCCACCCCAGTGCGCCCCTTTTAAAATCCCTTCCAGTCCCAGGCATCTCCATTGAAATGCATTGGCTCAGTGCATTTCAATGGAGAAATTCTTCCACATTGGAATGCATTGAGCCATTGCATTTCAGTGGAGATTGCAGGGGAGTGCTGGGCCCAAGTCAGCACCAAGCAGCTGATTTGCGCTGGCTGGCGGAGGAATGGCGCCTGCAGCAAGTGCGGTGAATCAGATCACCCACCGCCCTTGCACAGGCTGCTGGAAGGCTTTTTAAAAAGTCTTCCAGCAGCCTGGGAAGCAGCGGTGGCGTGCCACCCCCCCAGGCCCCACCCAATGGGTTTTCAGTCATCGCGGGTCGGGTGGGTCCCTAACCCCTGCGATAGGCGGGGGGGTATTGGGAGTTCAACATGAGATATTTTAGTTCCTCCACAATCACATTTTGTTGCAGAATCTTCACAGAACTACTGTACACATGGAGCCCCTTGATGGCCAGTACACAAGTCAGATAATTTTAGTAAGACTTTCAAATAATACTTGAAGAATTGTACAATCGTGTAAAGAACAGGTTTGCATTTTGAAGTTATGCTGTTTGGATAGCTTAGTAGTCTAGGGATCTGACTGCAGAGGCAATGGTTGGTAGTGTGGTTGCCCACTCTGTCTGCACAGAACCAGTCCCCAAAGAGGAATGGGATATCACTTCTGATTATTCTCTGCCTATAAAACCCTGAAAAGGGCTGCTGTAAGTTAGAATCGACTTGATGGCATACAATTATTATTACTGGCCATATATACTTGTGGTACTCTTGTTTGTGGTACGTTATACCTGGCTTTTAGAACCACCTTATTTCTTTTTGAGTCCACAATTTTCATAGTAACACACTTCCTTTGGACTTCTATTCCAGTCTTTTTTAGTTCATAGAGCCTATTTCTTTATTTACAGTTTATTTATAGTTTATTTACAGTTACAACCTTGTCTCATTCTTCTAACATTTAAAGTTCCAGCAGTGGTAGTGTCAAGTAAACCAGTAATTTGTTTCCTTGATCCACCCTGAAACATCTTTAATAGCAACTCTCTCTAAAATGACTTCTGGATTATTGGTGGCTTGCAAGGTCCATCCCAATTATGTATCTAGGACAAAAATTATGTACCTAGCTAGGACAAAAGTAGAAAGCCAGGTTTAGTGAAGTTGTCCTGGAGTGGACCTGGCCCTTGCCATGATATGGCAGGATCTCTGCCAGTGCCAGGAGATTCTGTTAGGTCAACCCTGGACTGTGAGACTGGAGCTAGCTTTCCAGCTCTTCACAATATCCAGGTGAGCTGCTGCCGGTAATAGAACCACATCCTTATGACAGATAATGACTCATAGGATCTTTGCATGCAGGCAACAATGCAAGAGAGGAGTTGCCCAAGAAGCACAGCTGGGCCATATCTGATTTGTTCTTAGTGCATTCAAGTCAACCAATATATAGTGCAACCCTAATAGGCCTTTTAAAGTAAGTGAGATACAGTATTTTAGGAGAGGTTCTACGAGTTTCACACCCTCCCAGTGAGTTTCTGTGGCTTGAGCGGGGATTCAAACCCAGGATTCGAATTCTAGTCCATCACTCTATCCACTCTATCACAATGGGTATCCTTCACATCCAATGCCTCCCAAAATTTTACACTAAAATTCCTGAACAAAGGTTTACCTCTTGCCACATAGGGATGAGTAAGCAGAAAGCATTCATTCTTCTAAACAGCATCCCCCTCCAGGTTTCACAAGGCACTTTCTTACTTGAGAAAACGAGGCCTGCTAAGAGCTACAAAGAGCAACACACATGTCCTAGTCTTCTAATTTTATTTTTGGTTGTCAGCTCATGACTTCATAGTTGATGTGAGGTTTTTGGGCTGTTTGGCCATGTTCTGGAAGTTTTTCTTTCTGATGTTTTGCCAGACTCTGTGTCTGGCATCTTCAGAGTGCAAGGAGCTCAGGGAACTAGGAGTCCTGTCTGTGCTCTGGGGTATAGAGTGAGACTGTGAGATTTTTTTTTAAAGTTGTAGGAAAGAGGAATCTTGTCCTATGCAGGAGAATAGGTGTTAGTATTATGATGAAGGAATTAAGAATTTTTACTGCAATTAGGGGTGGCAGCGATCCTTGTCTGTATTTGATGGATGTTGTTAGCTGTTCTACTGTGTGAACTGATCACTGATGCTTCTGGCTGGGTGGGAATAATTGAGCTTTGACCTTTTGTAGACAGTAGTTTTCAGTACTGGAAGCCAGGCTTTGTTAATTTTTAGACTTTCTTCTTTGTTGATTTTTAGACTTTGAAATCCACAAACATAAGCACAGTTTCAACAAAAAAGAAGGGTGAACACAGTTTACGCGGCCAGTCCTGATAAAAAATCTTCAAAACCCCAGGAAGGTTAGCAATTCTCATCATAGGGCTATCTGGATGTTGCCCTATTAAACATTAGGAAAGTATTGTTCCATGTGGGGTGTGGGGGGGAGGGGTAGCTCTTTTTGTTTCTGTGACGTTTTTAGTTCTCTGGCATTTCAGCAATCACACTAAAATGTTGCCGGCTCATTTATTGACAATTATGTCAGGATATTTTTTTCTACTTCAATTTACTATTGCATGAAAATAATCCGTAATTGGTAGTATTTTAGATGACACATGATAAATTGGGCAGCTGGAATGGATGGAATTCCAGAAAAATAAGAGCATAAAATATTATAAGGATTTCCCCCCCAACCCCCAAGGTATAACCTTATACAATCTGTATATTTATGTGGCTTTTCAGGCATTCTGCAGTTATTGTTTTAACAGCTTGAGTTTTCTTGTCTTAAACGCCTGGTTACTAGAAAATATTATCAGACATTTGCAGACCAATTAAACTTAAAACGACTCTCTTTAAAGTCTTGCTTACTAAATATAAGTCAAACACACACACTAAACTAGATCTCCATAAATGTAGGTGGTGGAAAATGTTCTGGAAAGCCCCATCCCTGTTTGAGGCTAATTTGGCTCTAGTTTAACACAACTGGTGGTTTGTGGTCCCAAGTGGCCTTCCAAAAAACCCCATTTTGAATATCCAGTATTGCTATTTTTAGTCCTATGAATTTATATATCCCACCCCAATACAAATATTTCCAGTGTGGCTAGAATCTAAACATACTTGGCGGATATTACAACATAGTTTTATCCCCCCCCTCCATGTCTGTGCTAGTTCAGCTGGATTTTAAGGGCTTGGAGTACATTGCTTGAAGTCAAGAAAGTTTTAATGACTGCCTTAAACCTGTCCCCATGCAACTGTTCTTGCACTCTCCTCACCATTACAGCTGCCTGAAACCCTAAAATAGCAGGCTGCTGGTGGTGCGTGTGTGTCTTGAATTCCCCCGCTACTTACAGAAACAGTTCAGTCAGCAAAATGACAGCACTGGATCATGCCCAATATCACCAGAACGTTGGTGCTCACTATGCTTGGAAAACACATCCGTGTCAGGGGACCTCTCTAACAAAATTATGGCTGCATCATTCAGACATTCCATATCCCAGTTGTCTCACTAGAAAATAAGTAGCATGGAGGGACACAGCTATGAGAAATAGAATACTTGAGCTTTGCAAGTATTCTTTTGCAGAGGTCGAAGCAACCAAGAAGAAGAAGGTGGCGATCGGCAGCAAACACTGCTCTCTGCCGGAGACCCGATTTTGGCAGGTCGGACCTGTCAAAGTCAGCAGTCTTGCAGAGCTTGGGAAAGCAGTGTTTGCTGCGGTTCCTACTCTGCTCAACAAATTGGCAGTTTCAACAAAAAAGGAGAAAGAAGCAAGCCAGCCAGGGGGTAAGCGGAGGTAAGCGCTTACCTGGAGGTAAGTGCTTCCCTTGCATGGCGTCTTGGCTGGCTGAAGATCAATGGGTGATTTCCCTCAATCAAGAGCAGCCAAAGGCTGGACCTGTCAAAGTCAGTTGTCTGGTGGGGATGCAGAGATCAGCCTTCCTCTGCCTTTGAGGGGGGTTGGGACAGCCTTCCCATGGGAATGCACTGAAAACCAATTAATCTGTTCCCCTTTTCCAACCTCCAGAACTGATTAATTGATTTTCAATGCATTCCTATGGGAAACCGCTGTTCGACTTACAAATAGTTTAACTTCTGAAGATGCATTTGGAACGGATTAATGTCATACGCCGAGGTACCAGAGGCATTTGGCAGGGCCACTGTGAGATACAGGAAGCTAGATGGGCCTTTGGCCTGATCTAGCACGCTCTTCTTATGTTCTTAAAATATGTTGCAACACATGAATTATAACTCCATTTGGTGTTTAGAAAGATGCAGCTGTTCTCAGCCCACAAAGAAACAAATGCTGCCTTTTTAAAGTTCATGGAAGGTTTTTTAAAACATCCAAGTTGACAATGTTGAGTAACAAGTAAGAACACATATACAGGGCATGGAAGGACAGTTAATGTCTGATTTATGCTAGAAGGCATTGATCTCAAGGGTATGTCTGTCACAACCAGCTCCAGCTCCAAATGTCTAATCTAGAAAAACATCCAAGTCTCATTGCAATTTATCGACTCAATTTTCTATGGGCCAGGACCCGTGTCTGTTATGTACAATGACATAAACATTATTTAAATTTTGCTATAACTCAAACTGATCACATAAAACAAGTGTTCATTTTAATATATTTTATTACAAAGAGCGGCAAACATACCAGTACATTTGAATAAATCTTTTTTTATGAGTGACAGTATACAAAGCAGAATTATTAACCAAAACAACACTAAGACTGTCCACATGGGAATGAGAATAATTCTATTACTAGTACATTTAGAAAAATCTGTAAAAGGCACTTCCAAAGTTCACAATACAAACATAAAAACTGAAAAACTACAATTTAAAGTCAAAATTAGATTTCCCTTCTTTTTCAATAAAATAAAGTAGCAATTATAATGTGTCATGAGAGACATGACTATTTTTGGACAAATGTATAAAAATGAAGGGTATCAGTAACTTCTGCATTTCTGGAGCAATCACAGGGCAACACATGGAATGGGTTCATGAAATGATACACATTCTGAATTGTTATATATAGCGGACACATGAAGATTTTGTCACGGGTCACAATCATTCCTCCATATACTTGCATATAAGCTCGACTGATCTCAACAGGTCTCCTGTGCAACACTAGGACTGCCAACAACAAAAATTTTCTATAAATAAGCACATTATCAGAGACATTCTCTCATTAGGTGTATATTAATGCCTTTTCTCCCTAAGTATCCTCTCTATGATTTCGTGGGTCATGAGGTACATGATTCTCAATAGGTGCTAAACATAAAAACAACAACACACCTCTGCGTCACATTGGAAATCAAGGGCAAAGTCAAGGTAAATAAGAAGGCTAGGAAAGATACTGCCCAATTGACTCATTGCAAGTTATTTAACTGTAATTCAGTTCACAATGTTTTGTGATGCAGCAATTTTATGCAGGGGTATGGCTAACATTTCAGGTACACTGGCACAATTCTAGCCAAATTGAAACCATTTAAAACCAGTGATACGTTCTGTGGAGGAGTTTTTTTGGGGAAATCATTTGGTAGTTCAGTTCTACTTGACACCCAGAAAGCAAAGCAGAGGTTAATATAACACAAAGTCTAAAAACAGCATTTTCCTATGTCAATGAGAAACATCACATCTAATTCCACAATTAAGATTTACAAAGGTGATGGGAATATATACTACTAGCTTTTTAGAAATATTTCGCTTTATATTAAATACCCTAGATGTACAGATAATGTACTGCAGTTTTACCCCAAAAAAGATGCCTACACAACAAGATTTACAGTACAGTCCTATACTCGTGGACTCAGAAATAAATTGCAGTGAGTTGTAGGGTTTATTAGCAGGTCAATGGGGATTATGGCCTGAGTCATTTTACAAGCAACATCCGAGTACAAAAAAGCAGCAGACATTCTAGAGACTTGAAAGGAGTCACAGAAGTCACAGTAACATCCTTGAAAACACCAGTTGTTCCTGCAGAAAAATGCAAAGACTGAAATCTCCTGTAACGATATAGTGTGCCATGAAAACGTTTGGCTTCAAAAAGAGGGATCTACTAGGAGAACATGTCTCCTTTTTATTTTCTTTTTCCCCGCAGGAAAGAAGTCTGTCACAAGCAGTGGGAACATTATGTTATGTTCCTAGTATGCCTCCTCTGACAGCTCAGTATTCTTAAACCTTCTGACTGAACTTCCACACACCACAAAATTATTTTTGACAGATACAATGAAGAACATCTATCCTTCTACAGTCCCGTTTCACTCCTGGTTCATACTGACTGCCTTCTTAATCTTAAACAGGCCGTCTGAAAAGCACATTTTCTCTTTTTCATACTCTTCTCCTGTGTTGTCTACGCATACTAAATACAGTTTAGGAGAGTCTAAATGTCTAAATGTACAAGAAAAGAATGATAAGAAGCTTCCTCAAGCAATTATCTCTCCTAAATTACATCTTTTAAGTGCAGTATCAAGGTTTAGGTTTTTGTACAACACAATTACAACATATAAACCTAGTCTCTGCTGCTAAGTATGGGATCCGAACTTTTGTTAATCTACTTAAGGTGCCATCTTACATAGACCATGATGTAAATCTGATTGAACACAGTGTATCTTATTTCTGTGCAGACAGATCAACAAAAGCAATTTTATACCTCTTGGGATATGCTATCAGCTACATCCAGTGACATCCCCCCAACTGCCAGCAAATTTTGCTTATAATTTAAGTGGTTTATTTTAAGAGGATTTTCTAGTCTGCCACCAAATATTAGTGGCAAACCTAAAAGCAAAAAAAAACAAAAAACAAAAAAAACAAAAACCAACAACAACTTCAAGATAAGCAGAAAAGCACCTTTTTGTATTTTTTTCTGATGAATTTAGCACAATTTGTTGCCAAACTTCAGTGGCACAATTGCAAAACGTGGGGAAGCAAAAATAACCTATCACTTAACTTTATATATGGTGTAATGCATAACAGAGATTACATGAAGAAAATGACAGCTACCTGCCATATGATGCAACACAGCTAACTGTGCTGTACAAAGTAGAATATACTGTACATGGCTCCAAGCAGATATTTTTAAGGACTTGGAAACCATTTAAAACCAGATGAAACACATGCTTTGGAAATATTTTAGCTTACAAAGAGCTAAACTCCCCCCCCCCAAAACTGATAATTTAAATTTGTTTCTGATGTTCCAATTTTATACACCCATACTACAATTTTGGTGGCATATACATTCTAATATAAAGCAAGCACCACAGTAACCAAAGGTATAACTCAAGACACAAAAAGATTCACAACATTCTGCTTATTTTCATGGGAGAAGGTCTGTCCTTTCCATTCGTCAGTCAAGGTTCCTATTCACAGTTAATACAAGAACCTATTGTTGATTAATTTTAAGTCTGTTATGATTATTTCTCAGAGATTCTTCCCAAGCAAAACTGTTGAATCAGTACATTTATTGTTTCTGTGTTTTCTATGGAGGGTACCGTATGTATCAAGCGTAATTTTAATATTTCAAGTCAGACCTCCAATTAATTTTCAGGGTTACTTACTGAAGAATCCAAGGTGATGGGCAGAAACAGACTGAGATGTTATCTTGTAATGGAGGTGGGTGGGGGAAGAGGAATATTTTGAAACAGCAGCAAAAATGCCAGCCATTGTACAACAGTCACTGCAAGTTACAATCCATTCTTCTAAACTGAAAACGAAGGTGGTTGGCAAATAAACCAAGGCCTCTGAAGAAACTAAAGGGTGGTATCATCTCAAGGTTTCAGAGCAAAAAGAGGTCACCCTCTGCACACACCAAACCCCCAGGTAGCCCAATAACAGCATGAGGAATTCAATTGCCATGGAATGTTGAGTGTTCGCTGGACAAAACAAAAACAAATGGAAAACCAAAATACGGGTGAGACTGAAATGCTTATAGAATCCTCAGAGAGGATCTCATTCACTGGCTAGCTGGCACCAGACAGGACTCTCTCATCAGGATGTGAAATAATACAGAATTAATACTTATTCACTCCTTACTGGAAATACCCAGGGCACTCTTGAAATTCTGCTGCAAGACTCACTGGTTAGGATTACTCATTCAACAGCTTCTGTGCATCGGTCGCACGTATACTCATCTTTTTGGTATAATTGTGAAATACTGTAAAATGTGCCCAGTTGAAATTAAAATGGAGAAAGTAATGGGGAACTGAATGACTGACTATACAGCTGCTGCACAATGCATGAATACTGAAATGTAACAACTGATACTTAGTTCTTGCTAAAGACAGAACAACACTCTACCCAAGAGTATTTCCCTCATGCATGAAGATAATAAGTCTCATGTCAAAGTAGTAAACCGGAAACAGAATATCTGATTTGACATAGTTTTTTAAAAAATCCATACCTCTCATTTTACAAAGAGGAATAATTCCTGGCAAATTTGTAGCCGTAGATGTTTGTTACTACTTGCCTCATTCATCATAGCCACTCCCTTCTAATAAACATCAAAAATTGTACAAGTTATCCGTGATCCCTGTTGCACTGTAGTTTCTTTAGCTTTTACTATTTTAATTTTTCTGAGTTTTCAACTTGTTTAATTCCCTGAAGTAAAGAAAAACAAATTCACACCAAAGAAGGCATTTTCCAAACTCATTGTATCTGCTCTCTCAAAGACAAGAGCAGAATTGCAGGAAAGTATACCACGAGATTCTGTTGCACAGAGACACACAAGTAAGTCCATTTAATAGGAATGCTTTGTAGGATCCATATATGCAGGGTTGTAAGGCGGCTGAGTTGCAGGAACTCCAGCACCAGCTGTAAAAGAAGAGAACACTTTTTTCAGGCTTACTTTATATTATTTTGTCTCACCAGTTCATTGGGTTCTTCAATGAAAGTTCCCAGATACGTCTCTAAACCTGGCCTATTTCAGTGTGGCACCTGCCATGCTCTGAGGACCACCATTGACTTGAACAGGAGGATCCCATTCAATATATATATAAAGCCAACAGTGTCCTAAGCACTCCATAAAGGCAGCATGGTTTGTGTACAGAGTTCTTTCAATGTGCTGCAGCAGAGTGACACAGGGTATGGAGAAACTAGAGTCTAAGACAGAGATCTTGACAGTCAAGTAAACAAGGATAATACAGTACACTTCTCCCTTGAACTGCATGGCTCCAAGCAGTGCAACCGTGGTTGTACATGGATTTTCCCCCTCCCCATCTCCTGGCATTGGAACTCCATGTGGTAGCCAGCAACCTTCTCTTGTAATGGGAGGAGGCAGGTGGGGCCAATTCAAAATAAAATGAGGAGGTGGTGGAGGAGGAGGAGGAAAAAATTGGTTCAACACACACACACACACACACACACACACACACACACACACACACACACACACACACACACACACACACACACACACACACACACACACACACAAAGTGCTGCATCTCCATTGCTTGTGCACAATTGGTGTATGCATTTTGTTGCATGCATTGCAACAGATGGAGGGCAGTCTCGTTCCCGCTTGAGCTGGAGGTGAGAGCGTGCACCTGTCCCCGAGCAGAAGTTTCTGTATGCTTGTGAGCAGGGGTTGTTGTTGATGGAGGTTATACATGGATTCTGAACTACATGGGAAACCGGCACTGCTAACCCCAACATTGTTGAAGGGAGAATTGCCCTGTCGTGACTTTAGAAGGCCTTTTTTATTACATTAATTACACAGACAGGCACTAATACACACACACAATCTATTTTATTTTCCTCTGAGTATATTTGCAAGGGGAAGATTGCTACGAGGGCTTGTATAAGAAAGGGGGCCTGCATAACGAATGTCAATCAACAGTTTCTAAAAGACACAAAGCCAGAAAATCAAGGGTTTCAGATGCTCTCTTGCCGAAGAGCTCAGTGTCTTACCTGCCACTGTTTCATGATAGGTTGGTGGTCCTGAGGGTTGTGCAATGTAAGGTGGAGGATACTGTGCTGGGTAAGGGGCTGCTGGCATTCCAGGCTGTGGCTGTACTGGTAGAGGATTGTATCCCTGATACCCTCCCGCAGGATAAGCTGCAGGGGCACCGGGCTGCTGAGGATATGGCACCTGTACAATTGTAGTGGCTGTAGTTGTGGTCACAACCGCTGCAAAAAAACACACACACACACAAAAACAGAGCCAGGGAGGGAATAAAAAGGAGAAACGTTATCATGGCATCTGCGGAAAATTATGTTGCCACTGAAGTTTTTTCTTTCTCTCCTCCTTTAGCTTTAACAACATTCACCTTCTCAGTAGAACACTGCAAAAGGGTAAGCTATAGTCGGTACTTACGCCGTGGTGACCTCCGGCATGCTTTATATAAGCAGCAACATGAACAGGTGAAGCAGACAACAATGGTCACGATGAAGAAGATGAAAATGGAAACTCCAATGGCTATAAAAGTCCCACTAAAGGAGAAAAGATACATTTGAGAAATAAGTTTTAATAGTTTAAAAACACAATGCCACGTTACTATTCAGCTGGCAAAATCTTTGGGGTGAACTTTGCCCTCGTGTAACTTCATTAAGGAGCTGGTTGGAATTAAGCTCATGGAAATTTTCCTATCTTCTCCTTTCAGGTTCTGAGGCTTGGTAGGGGTCCCCTTTTGCTTTGGGGAAACCTTTGGGGGCCTCACAATGCTGAATGGGGAGCCTTTAGTATGTTGGGTACTGGATTGTACTTTAAAGAAGGAAACAATTCTGTGCTTGATATACAGTGGTACCCCAACTTACAAAATTAATCCATTCCAACCATATGCTCATAAGTCGATTAGCTCGTAAGTCGGGGAACAATTTCCCATAGGAATGCATTGAAAGTCAATTAATCCGTTCCGAACGGATCTCAATGCTTCAAACCACCCGCAGCTCCCCCCTCCATGGGGCGCATTGGGTGAAGGTGGTTTAAAATGCCTTTAGCCACCGAGGCAACCACTTGTCTCCATGACTAAAGACATTTTAAACCACCTGCTGTTTCTCCCCCCCCCCCAACATGCCGGGGGTGTCACTGATTCAGTGAGTCAACATAATTTGGAAAAAAACTTCTCACTACATTAACAGTTAACATGGTGATAAAAACCATGAAGAATTTTCCGTAATATGTTACTATGATCATATGAATTGGGATGATTTTTTTAACAATTAGGGACTAAAATCTCAGGGTTTTAATCCACAGATAAAATCAATTGAACAATTATTTAATTTATGCAAAGAGGAACTGAGAAGACAAAAACATACACCGATATAAATCTGCATCAAGAAATAAGCAGAAGAGCCACAGATAAACAAAGCCTTTAAGAATATGACAGTTGTGTCTCTCATTAGTTACGTATCTTTTGAATTTTTGGGTTGAGTAAGTTAAAACAAAAACTGCAGACTTTGCTAGAGTTCATCTAAAAAAATACCACATTCAATTTAATTTACATACTGCAGGCAAACTGAAAATTAATGTTCTGTTGCAATGATACTATTTTCATTGTACAGCAAAGCAACCGAAAACACTTTAACTTTCCAAACTATAAACTCAAAAAATACTCATGAAAATAAGCTAGGAAGCCTTTCAGGCTATGACACCCCATCTCAACCACTTCAGTACTGGCTGACTCAAGCTCCTACCCAAGTTTCTTTTTGGAGGGGAAAACACACCCACACCCACATACAGCTTGAATTCATTGACTGTTCCTTTCTTTCAACATGATAAATCAGTGCTTAGTTTTGTTATTCAGGAAAACTGCACACTGCAGGACAGCCAAGTTCGACAACATAATTATTTGCTGTCTGCATTGTATTAGCAAAAAAATAATATGCCTAGTGCAGCTGCAGACAGGAAAGAAGAACCATGGCTGATGATGCACTTACTTGTGGCCATATTAAACATGGCCATTATAATGTCAATTGTGAGGCAAGCTATAATTACGTCTCTTTATATCCTCTCCGAAATGAATACTGATTTCAGATGATAAACTGGTGGACAACAGTCAGACTGGGAAAGACTAGATTCATACAGTCTCTCTCTCAGATCTGGGGGGGTCTCTCTCTCTCTCTGTCTGTCTCTTGTCTGATTGCTTGCATGCTCGATTGATTCTACAGCCCAGTAATAAACCATGATATATATGCATATTTTAGACTGAGGCTTGATAGCTAGCCATTTCTAGTCAGATGGGCTGCCAAAAGCACAACAGAACTGAGCTTGACAGTAGCAGATTAGGGCAAGAGTACAGTACATGGATGTTAATGCTAAAGGTTTTATTCAATCTGAGCACTAGATTAAAAACAATGCAAATAGCACTAGGCAGGAAGGATAATTAGTAAGATGAAAGCAAGTGTAGGAGGAAACTTAACCCTCTTCTCCCTGCCACAGTTGTCAAGAAGCTGGCATTCGCTGGTGTGTGGGCAAAGCTCCCACTGGCACCATTTACTGACACTTCCTTCCAAATATGGTGTGCATACTGGGCAGTTTTGCATGATCACATTCTTTTATACATGATGGAGAAGGATGTCCCCTACAATGCACCTGGCATCAGACTTCTTGTAGAAAGGAATATTTCCCTTATGGAAATTGGCAGTAGAAGATCTGGGGAAAGTCCTCAATATCAGGTTAACGAGTAGCTCTGTATTTAATTCTATATATTCAAGGGTGCCTTTGGGGATATTTTCCTAACAAAAAAGGGTAAATGTAGTTCAACTACTGTAGCCTAAATATAAGCAACCTACAATCAGATTAACTTACTAAATACTTTTGCAACATACTCCTATGCAGGTCTGCACAGAGGCAACACTACTGAGGGAAATGGGTTTTGCTCCCAGAAGATTATGGCTTTCATAAATTAACAAGACATCCCAGTATTAGTTAGATGTATCACTGTGACTAATTTTTGCACAAAACAGCAGAAGATTGGCATAATCTTTAAAATGGTGCCCCAAATCTATTCTTGTACCAAAAGCAATGCCTCTGGGATGGTGCCAGCTGCAAAACAATAACACAGTCTGGAAAGGAAGTGGGGAATCCAACCTTCATGACGTTTTGGGCTTCATAGCCAAAAGCCCCATCCCATAACTAGTCATCAGGAAAAGACTGTTGCTGCTTTTACACAACCCCTAAAATCCGATGCAAAGGGCTCCCAGATACGGAGCGTAAAATTGTTTTCCTACCAGCTGCGGACTTAAAAAAAATTAAGTACGCCCACGCCCACCTAAGCGCGCCCCAGCGCATTTTACAAGTACCTGGTCTCCGGAGGTAAAAACTTTTTACCATGCGGATTGTAAATCTGTGGATGCCAGGCTCTCCTCGCCTTCTGTTTGTTTTTGTTGTCCCTGCCGCCCCTTTAACAAACAGGAATCCCTATGAGGCTGCTCCGACAGCAGTGGAGGTGAGCGGAGGTGAGCCTGCATTTTTTCCTCCCTTTTTTCCTCCCTCCCCTCACCACAGACAGGAGCAATGGAGTGCATAAGGGTGGGAACACAGGAAGCAGAAAAAAACCCCACAATCTCTGGTCCGAATTTAAGTTGCCAGCGGATTTTAGAGGTCGTGTAAAAGCGCCCTGTGTGACTCTTATGCTACCTCATCATGAAAAATACTTGGATGGCCAGCAGTGCCTCACTATGTAAAACAAAATAAATTCTGATTGTTGTGAGTTTTTCAGGATGTTTGGCTGTGTTCTGGAAGTTATTCCTCCTGATGTTTTGCCAGACTCTGTGGCTGGCATCTTCAGAGGGCAAGGAGCTCAGGGAACTAGGAGTTCTCTCTGTTCTCTGGGCTATAAAGTTCTCTCTGCTTTATCATCTTAATTGTGTGAAAAGGTAGAGATTTGATGGATTAAAATGTGTTTGGTTAATTTACAAGATGTATTTAGTTTGGTAACAGACGTAGTTTTAATCTAGAGATGATCTGATCAGCCTGGGGCCTGCACATATCTGGCTGAAGTACATGCTAATCAGATGAAATTATTTGCTGAATTGAATGCTTCTTGAAAGGGAAGGGGTGCCATTTTAACCTGAAAGCCATTTCATATATTCCTAACCAGGGACATATGCTGGTGCCAGAAATATCAACAGTATCCATCATCTCCCTCCATAATCAGATTTCATCAGAAGAATTTGAGCCTGTAGTACCTCTTTTTCTTCTAACAAATATAGGAAGACTTTCCGACTGCATCCTGACAATTTCAGCTCCTTTCTTCTAAGTGTATTAAAGGTAGCAATCAGGAGGAAAACGGGGAGGGGGGTCATTAGTGCCTTCAAAGCAGTGCTGGTCAGTGGTCAACCCACCTGAACCAGTCCCCTGCAGCAAACAACCATTTTAACTCTCAATGTACAGAGTGAGGCCAACGATAAGCTAATTTGCTGTGCTGTTTTCTAGCTGAACAAAGGATGAACTACTAAAATAAGGAAGGAAGTGCTGCTACAGAAGCAAGGTCTGTTAACAGAACCCTTATTATGAAGCTTGAACATAAAATGGAACTCGGCCCAATGACTAGGATCCACCAGCTTCAAAATTACTTTGGGAAAACAAAACAAAAATGGACTTAAAACTTTCTTAATAATACTTGTTTGCATAGTCATTGAGGATCAGCCTATTGTTGTGAAAAATTACCTGGTCTACCCTATTTTTATATGAGCCTAGTCGCACAATAATCAGAGTATCTTCAAAAAAACATTTGTTGTGAAGCAGATGTCAATTATATTCAGGTTGTCAAGGCTCCTCACTCAGATAAAATGAGTCTTCTGAATTTAAGACAATGTACAGTGGTACCTTGTATAAAGGAATTAATTCGTTTCAAATAAAATTATGTTAAGCAAATTTTCCTTTATACAAATTCCCATAGGAATGCATTGAAAGCAGAGTAATCCCATTTTTATGTTGTACGGATTTTCCCCATAGGCGATTATGTTAAGCAAATTTCCCCTATCTCTGGAATTTTTATGTTGTACAAATTTTATGTTATACAAGCTGTTTGTTATACAAGGGTCCACTGTATATCAAATTATAGCCACCCACATAACCTTTGGTTGAGATCTTAAGCACTAGTGCTTGGAAAACCCACTGGGAAAAAATGGAACTTGTGAATAAAATATAGTTAGGTTTTTCTAAATAAATAAACAAGTTCCAAGTTGTGTTTACTGAGTGTATTTCTAGTTACTGGGCACAATACACAGACCCAGAGGTTCTTCAGAATGCCTTAGTGACTAACAGCTGCTCACATGTCTCACAAAACCAGAACAGATCATTTCATGTTTAGATTTCACAAGGAACCATGATCTTCTCCAGCCCCTGAGACCTGACCTGATAAGGAAAAAGGACCTGTGGTCTCCCGCTATCCTTGGACAACATGGGCACCCATAATGGTACCCATCCCCCCGTATTTGGCTAACCTCTCTGTGTACTTCAAGCTGAAGTAAGGTGTGTGCAGAAGAATGGGCAAAAGGGGACACAGAAGGGGCATCCTGACATACTGTAGCTGAACTTTAGTCTGTACCACTGACATGTGTACAACTGTCGACAACAGAGTGACTCCATGAATTTGCCAGTCCTTTGAAACAACAGGTGGGTATAAAGAATGCAACAGAACCTTTCCAGGTCCATTCACGCACAAATATTTTTGTAGTTTACCACAGACCTGCTAAGCCCAGATGCTGTGTTTGTGCCAGTATTACTCTGCAGATGACTAGCATTTAATCAAAGCTGCTTCAGTCCTTCCTTACTGCCACTGGTGATGAGGATTAGCACAGTCAGGAAACAAAATGCACACTACTATCCGACAGGGGCAAATTGTCCTTGTTGGTCCTCCTTGACGTCTCAGTGGCCCTTGATACCGTCGACCGAGGTATCCCCCTGGGCAGGCTCTCTGAATTGGGGATCGGAGGCACTCTTTGCAGTGGTTCCATTCTTTCTTCGAGGACTGTCCCCAAAGAGTACAGCTGGAGGAGATGACTTCCACCCCTTGGTCCCTCAATTGTGGGATGCCACAGGGGTCAGTCATCTCTCCCACGCTCTTTAACATCTATATGAATCTGCTGGGGAAAGTTGTCAGGAGGTATGGGGTTTCGTGTCATCAGTACGCTGAAGACACCCAGCTCTATATCTCTTTGTTCCATCTGCAGTGGATGCCATTTCATCCCTGGATGGCTGCCTGGATGCTGTGCTGCAATGGATGAGGACAAATAGACTGAGGTTGAACTCGGGCAAGATGGAAGTCCTTTGGGTGGGGGTGCCGGGTGGTTGATGGCCTGGGAAACTCCCCCAGGTGTTTTTTTTTGGGGGGGGAGGTGACTCTTCCCATGCAGGATGTACTACGCAGTCTGGGCGCATTATTGGACCCGGCGCTCACCATGGAAGCCCAGATGGTGTCAGTGGTCCGTTCTGCACACTACCATATCCGACAGATTGCTGAGCTGCATGCTTTCCTGGACCCTGGCGCTCTCACTACCTTGGTACACACACTCGTAGTTTCAATATTAGACTACTGTAGTGCACTCTACGTGGGGCTGCCTTGGAAGTTAATGTGGAGGCTCCAGCTAGTGCAGAATTCTGTGGCTGGACTAGAAACTGGGTTTAGGAGATGCCATCATATCAACCCTAAGCTAGCCGCACTGCACTGGCTGACAATCTGTTACAACATTGACTTCAAGGCTCTAATGCTGACATACAAAGCCCCAAATGGTTTGGGACCTTGCTAAGTGTCAGAATGGATCCTACCGCAAAATGTCGCCCGAGCACTCAATCTTCTCAAGCAGGTCACCTGAGAGTGCCCACTCTAAAGGAAGTCCGGAAATCAGTAATGAGGAACCAGGGCTTTCTCAGTGGTGGCCCCTCGCTTGTGGAATCATCTCCCTGCCGAGATTTGTCTGGCCCCTACGCTGTCAGTTTTCAAAAAAAAAATCTTAAGACAATGGCTATATAGAATGGCTTTCCCTGGCTGTTAATTCATTCTTTCTTCATTCACTGGTCTTTAATCTACCCCTACTGTTTTAGTTTATCAGTTGTTTGTATCATTTCTCCCAGCCCTTTCTTGCCTGATCCCTTTGTTGTATGATGTTTGTTGTTTTGTTTTATCTTTTTATTTGATTTTCTTTTGGGGAGGTTTTCTTGGGCAAATTGTTTATTTTGGCAATTTGTTGTACACTGCCCAAAGTTCCTGAGGGAAAGTCAGGTGGTCAACAAACAAACAAACAAACAAACAAACAAACAAACAGTTATCCTTTGTTCTTTCAGTGATTTTTATGATGTTATTGTTTATTTAGTCATGTTTATTTTGGTTATTAGCCACATTTTTACATTGTATATGTAAAAATGCTTGTTTGTTGAAATATTTGTACACCACCCAGAGTAGCCTTGTTGCTAGATGGCGCGGTATATAGGTCCAATAAATAAATAACTAAATACCAGATCTCCACATTAGGAATGCTTCTTTAAGAAAAACAGCTACTTGTTTCTTCTCTTCCAGATTGGCACTCTAATGACAAAAAAAAAGTCTCCTGAGCCAAACTGTATGTTACAATGCAGCCTCATGTAATGTTAGCTTCCCAGCTTCCTTCTACTATAATAAAAAGCAAAGTGTGCTGCTTATATACTGTCCCAAAAATTTATAGGAGTAAGAAAATTGCAGGAGACAGGTGGACTCTGGTATGGAGAAGATTAAGCATTCCATCTAATGGGCTGCTTCCTTCTCTACCGGCTGTTGCCTTTGAGAAGCAAGTATCACTTTTTTGTTTTTGTTACATGCATTGGCATGTTATACACAGGTCCACCTACAGCAGTGGTGGCGAACCTTCAGCACTCCAGATGTTTTGGACCACAACTCCCAGAATTCCTAGCCTAGATTGCCATTGACAAAGGACTGCGGGAGTTGTGGTCAAAACAACTGGAATGCCAAAGGTTTGCCACCACTGACTTATAGGGTGCCGTCCTTAAAAAATCCGACTATATCTTGCCATCTGCACACTTTATTTGGATAAAGTGGAACTGGGGGCTCCAAAAGAATCAAGTAGAGAATGCTCTCTCTTCAATTATATTCCTAAAAATACTTCTGGGAATGTGCTGCCAATACTATTCATCTCTTTTATTGTGGATAAACATATGACAACTCTCTCTTCCTTTGGAGGGTTTTAAGCAGAGGCTGGATGGCCATCTGTCCAGTGTCCTGTGATGGGGGTTCCTGCATGGCAGGGGGTTGGACTGGATGGCCCTTGAGGTCTCTTCCAACTCTTATGATTCTATTATTCTATCTCTATTTAGAATAACTTTTCCCAAATAAATTGTTTGGCATTTAGCATATTTTAGTTCAATGTAAGTAAAACCAAACTGCCCTGGCCTCTGAAGATTGCAATATTTATACAATAAAACTCCTTCCACCTTGAAAGTTATAAAATCCTCCTAATTCCAGACTTAGAATGGTTCTACAGTATTTCAACCAAATCTGCTCCAGTGAAAGGCTTAAGAGAATTAATTTCAGATGGAATTAAGGGTTGGAGGTGGATTAGTTACTCAATGGTGATACAGTGAATAAGAGTAAACATTATCGAGATTTAACAGCTTCTCTTTCTGTTGTTACTGTGCATATCCAAGGAAACTGTTTGCTTTTCCAGTAACCTGTCTCGCTATTTGCCTAATTAAAAAAATAGGATTACACAAAAACTATCCATACGGTGCACTCTACAGCTACATAACCTAATAAGAACACTAATTGTGTGCCATCAAGTCAATTATGTCTTACCTTGAACCTAAAGCTATGTACAAAATGAAGCCTTGCGGTTTATAGCATGAGAAAAAAATATGCTTGCAAGAAGAACAAGGAAGGCTTACCTCATTTTTGTTTGTAACAAATGCTTTTATAACTCAGACCCACCGATGGTATGTTTAAAATCCTTTCTTTCTGACTATCTTCTTACCACCTAGAGAAATGAAACTAACTACTGTAGATCTCTGGAGATAGGCTGAAGAGTCTACCTCTGTTTGATATGCGGTGACATCAACAGGAAAACATAGGAGGCTTTGCCAGCACACCGCATGCTCAAAACTTGTTTCTTAAAGGCACAGCACTCTAGTGAACCAAGTGAAGGCCACAAAGACAGCAGGAAAAACAAAAGCCATCCCAAAGCTGTCCTTTTACTTCACAACAACCATGTCTCAAAAATGTATTTCGTTTAAGGCTATTGCACAGAAAATATTCTGAAGTAGCCATAAACAGAATATAAAGATTGAAAGCACATAAGGAGAGACCTTCCAGTGAGATCCTGCAAGATTTCTTAACAGAGCAATCCTAGTCAGGTCTACTCAAAAGTAAGCCCCAACTGAGCATGTTCCCTTGAATGAGAACGCACCACACATGTGGTCATCATTTAAACAGGGCAATTGCAACCCAAGAAAGTCCATAATGCAGTCCTGTTTGGGGGGAGCTATACTAAAAACAAAGAAGATATACTTCCAAAGAACATAAGGCCAGTTTTTGTTTCTTGTTCTTCTGCTCATGTTGATCCCTCTTTGGTTTTTTAAACAATTGCACAAACTCAAGCACAGTTCATTTGTATATGAAGATTGAGGGTTACATCCATTTTAGCTCCCATCAACTAGGCTAGACCTGATTAAATAAACTGGACTTGTTAGATGACACTAGTTTAACTTCTATAATTAAACAGGTCTCCTCTAGATGAGTAAATATGACTTTTGTTCCTTGATATGGAATGGAAAACACTTTAGACATTTATTTTGCTGGAATTAAATTCGTAATGACAGTCGCCAAGCCTCAGAGCTCTAGCCGAAGTCTCTGGTCACAGCTTTCCTTTTCCTAGGTCTCCTGACTGGGAAAAAGGTCTCATTGGTGAGCTGGTCCTAAGGGATCATAAAATTTTATTTTTGCTTCCAAGATGACTTTGAAACTTCTGCATCTGTATCCACCCATTTCTAGTTGCGCTTCACTGGCTTAGCATGAAGGTATTTTTATGTGTGCTTCATCTATTTTTAGTGTGCAATGTCCTTGCTTCAGAAAGCCAATGGGGAGGAGAGCTGGCAGGTGCATGCTACCTGGAGAAAAAGGAGAGCATGTGACACCAATGACCCTACCTGGGAGTCTTCTCACACAAGCCCAGGTAGCAGCAATGCAGTGCTGAGCGGTGGTGGTGGTGGGGGGCTCCTCAGGGCCTAGCAGTCAGCCTTTCACCAGTACCAGCAAGACCTTATTGCTGGAAACTTCTCCTCCTTCCTTGCTGCGTGTTATGGCGAGGCAGCACCAGATTACCCTCAACAGGGAGTGGCAAGGAGTACTGCCACAGCTCTTGGACATATTTTTGGTGGCTCAGCGGACTAAGGCTCGGAAAACTGTTGGCTGCAAAGTCGGCAGCTCAGCAGTTCGAATCCCAGGTGCCACGCTCCTGCCAACCTAGCAGCATGTAAATGCAAGTAAATAAATAGGTACCACCACAAAAAGCGGGAAGGTAAAACAGTGTTTCTTTGCAGCCATGCCAGCCATTGGCCATGGACTTGCACAACACTGGCTCTTCAGCTTGAATACAAATATGAGCACCGCCTCTAGAGTCGGACACAACCAGCACACATGTGCAGGGGGAACCTTTACCTTTACCTTTTACTAATCATGTTGCCCCCCCCCCAAGTCTGGTTGCCATACATACTGGCTGGTGAGGAGAAGCAGGTAGGGGGCACCCTGCAGGGGCCAGCAGTGGAGGGGGTGGCCGCCGGGCGGGGATGGGAGCGGCATCTTCAGCGTTGCCCCGTTTTGGAGCGAGCGGGCAGGTGGGCGAGGGACGGATGGAGGGAGGCAACCCAGCTCGCTCTGTGCGGTCTTCCTTAATAGCGAGGCCAAGGGGGTGTCCGTGTCACCATTTCTTGAGGCAAAGACTACTGACTATGTGACTTTTATATGAACTGCCATGCATGAATGCATTGACTGATTTCATAAGAACACCAGTGATTTTCATTTTAGTTTCCACCCCTCATAATGGATTTTTATGCATGCCCTTTGTAGTTTTAATGTTACATTTTAATGTTCTAAGATACATCTCCTAATTCCCTGTTCTTAACTTGAATATGTCTTAAATGTTCTGGGGTGTATATTATCCCTCATTATCGTAAGCCACCTTGGGTCCTTTTCCAAGGAGAAAGGTGGGGTAAAAAAATTCAAAATAAATATAAATAAATAAATAAATATTCCCTGTTGAGCAACATTTTACTCGATTTAGGACCCATGGACCATGCCCACTTCTGCTATCAGCTGGCCCCAAAGCAGTCCAGGGACTTCCCTTCAACTCCCTAACTACAAGGACCCATCCCTTTAGTATGAGAAGGGCCTGTTCATCCACAGCAACTTTTTTTAGCTGCAGATTTTCCACATCCTCTTATCAGGACATGCTGCTATTACTCAGCATTGTTAAGTGAAAAACAAACATCCAAACCAGGAAAGGAAGACGGTAAGCCACGCAGGGGCTGATGGGTCCGTGCTTCCAAAGCTTCCTCACCAGTAAAAGATGGCAATGAGCAACGTGTCTGTTTCTGAACCTCTAAATCCATGTGTTCCTAATGGCATTCTGACACAGTGGCTTTTCTGCAGCTTTTTTTTTTCTTACTCTGAAGTCTTTGGTCGCGTACCATTTCCTGAATACTGTTCTCAACACAGATGTACATATGTCCTACTAACTTTAAAAGGTATGTTTAATTTAGAGAGGGTAGCCATGTTAGTCTTTTCCAGAATTTCAAGCAAAAATCAAAGAAAAACAAAACAAATTTAGTAAGCTAGTGGCTGGTTTTTAGGCACACTATTCTTAAAAATTAATCTTTACATTTCAGATCACCAATATGGTCAGCAATAATGCAGGCACATCAGTATGTGAAATGACTTGCCTCCGGTGGTTATAGTGGAGGCAAACACAATGCTAACTGAAAGATAATTTGTATCTCAAAACAGCATGTGAACGATATGCGGCATCATGCTGTACACTTCCACACAGAGCTATAGGAATTGCCCCCAGGAAAGTACAGGACTGTAACCAACCTAACCAATGGAGTAGCAGTGAAAGCAGAACATCTTCTGGAAGGAAGTACATCAGGGAACAATGCAAAATCATGGAACTCTAGAAGTGGAATCTTGATGACTTTAACGAAAAGCAAAGCAAAGCAAAGCAAAGCAAAGTGTTCTACTTATATGCCTTTCCATAGAGCTTACAGCACTCTCTGGGCAGTTTACAATTTAATAAGGCAGGGTATACATCCCCCCCGCCAGCAAGCTGGGTACTCAATTTACTAACCACTGAAGGATGGAAGGCTGAGTCAACCATGAGCCGGCTACCTGGGATTGAACCCCAGGTCATGAGCACAGTTTTAGCTGCAGTACAAGCATTTAACCACTGTGCCACAAGGCTCCTACAAGGAGGGATTATATATTTTAAGATGTGAATACGGTTACACAAGTATATGGAAGATAAATCTTTCAGCTATTGAAATCAACTCCAATGGCACGTTCTTGAAAATTAAGTGGAAGCTTACATGTATACCCTTAGTAGAAATAAGCAGCAGAGACCACTATGTTCATCCTTTGCTTCCCAGTGGTAAAAAGCAAAGCAAAATGTGCTGCTTATATACCACAGCACTTAAAGCACTATCTGGGTGGTTTACAATTTTATTATGCAGGCTACACAATGCCTGCCCACCCCTTCCATGAGCTGGGTACTCGACTTACTGACCTTTGAAGGATGAAAGGCTAATTCAACCCTGAGCCAGCTACTTGAGCCCAGGATCAAACGCAGGTTGTGAGCAGAGTCTTCATGGCAGTACTACAGTTTAACCATAGCACCACGGAGCTCCTTGCTGGCTGCCCATTTGAAGCAGAATGCTGGGCTTTGTGGCCATTCAAGACCGGCAGCATGCCTTATATTTAGTAAAGTTTATCATATAATTACAAGCTTAGGCTAGGTCAATGTTGGCGAACCTATGGCACAGGTGCCAAAGGGGGCACACGGAGCCCTTTCGGTGGGCACCTGACATTGCTCCTTCACAGCCACCTGTATTCGGATTAAATCGCCATACTGGCACTTTGCGAAAAATTAGTGGGTTCTGAATCGCTGTTTGGGCACTCGGTCTCTAAAAGGTTCATCATCCCTAAGCTAGGTGATACCTTCCATTAAGCTTGACACTGTTGCTGTTTGGGGCAGAATTGTTCAATTAGATTTGCAGTTTTACCATTTTATCACTAACTGTGTTAGATTTTATGTGTGGTTATGGTTTTATAATATTTATCTTCACATGCTGTCTTAGATGAAAGGTGAAATGAAATATTTTACAAGAGCCAAACCGAATGAATATCATTTTAACTCATATCTAGATTAAGGGAATATTCACAATGTCATGTTTTCTCTTTACATTTAGGTAGAAAGACAAATGTCAGTATTTAATTGTTCTTGAATCCATCTGTCATGTTTCTTAGCACCTGGAAAGAAACCTCCAAACAGTAATCATTGTGGCAGGGTTAGGGGGAGCATTTACTAGCTTGGGATGTTAATTGTGGCAAGAGTATTCCTTATTCAAGGACAGGGATCCTGACTTCTTTTATTATAAAATGATAGGTAATAAGAAGTAGCGCAGACCATCAGGGCTTGGTGGACCAAAGCCAGACCAAACATCTATGCACTGAGTCATGGGAATGTCAGCAACACACTTCTGAAAGCTAATGGTATGAATTCATGTCAGTATATTACTCCTAAGGATTTTAAACAAGCGTTTTGCAGTGGACAAACCAAGCAAATCACCATGATTTGTACTCTTTGAACATTGCTTCTCACCTATACCTCACAGGAATGATTTCAAGATTATATATAGTACCAGTTCTATATATATGTACTGTATTGTACAAGTACTGTATGCACTGTACCTAGTTAAGTGTAAACATTTCAAAGGAGTATTACTGCATTACTTGAGTAAAGAGTAAAAAAAATCCCTTAGCACTTTGATGGCTAAGATATTTTATTTAACATAAGGCATCATGGCAGCTGATGAAGTGGCTTGCAGACCACAAAAGCTGATTCCAAATAAAACTTGTTAGTCATTATGATGCCACCAGAATGGTTTGTTCTAGTTAACTCCATATATACACAATCCCATTTATTTACCTGGGCCCAGGAGAATGCCAGTCATCCAAATCTGATCCAAACTTCATCGGTTCTCCCAAGACAGGAGGATATTCATTCCTGTTGTATGAAAAAGCAAACATACGCCCTGCATTAGATGGTTCAATAATCACACCACACCCTCTGGAACAGTGTCTCCAGTTGCCAAAATAACATATTTTACTACAGCGAATCAATATGCTGGCTTCAATGCCACCCTCTATCAAATCTGAGCAAGCTGAAGACACTGAAGCAAGAAAAGGAACACATTATGGGAGGAAGGCATCTTATTGCTAGATATTGTTTGGAAGTAGAGTAATGTGACAACTTATTCCCTTGCATAAAGATTTAACTCCATTAACCGGTGGAGATAACGAGCCATACCAACGTTTGGTCCAAGTTTCCAGCCCTTCCGTACCATTACAAAGGTGACCTTAGGCTGTGTTGATTTCTGGCCTTAGAATGGTGAGGAAAAAACTCTGGAAAGATCATGGGACTTTTTGGTGGCAAACAAAAGAGAAGACTGGAGGGAGAGATCAGAGGGCGAGAAAGGATCACGTCCAAGCACACTGGAAAGGGCCACGTTGTTGGGAGCAATCTCCCTGAAAGGGACCCTTCTGTCTGTGGGGAAATTGTTTTAGCCCGGTGCCCTCAAAAGAGTAATCCTGCCACTGGATGAAAAAATAAAAAATAAAAAATAAAAAAGGTCCAGTTTGGGCATGGATTGGTGGGAGGCTGGAGTGCTATTGCCTGTACATTTTGAGATTGTCATGATACAGCGGGCACCAGATTGTGCCACCAGCAGTCCAAAATCTGAGATATTTCCCCATCTGATCATACCCTCAGATATGTGGGCAGAAGGAATTTGATGGAAGAAGAAAATTTCCTGTCTGCTTCTCGCATGGGGTTCCCTGGCCCTCTGTCCAAAATTCCCACAGAGGGCAGAGGGCAGAGCTCACCGGCAAAGTTAGGAATGGGGGTTTGGAGACGACAGAATCATTGCAAATTAGGCAGAGGATGAGAAGCCTTCTGTAAATGGCAAAGCCCTGATTTTGACCTCATAAAATGGAGATGGAGGAGTCACACTAGCACCAAGTGATGAAGCTGTTTGGAGGAGCAGCGATACATTTCTGTCTCTCAAGAAAAAGAAGTCCAGTAGCCATGACTCATCTTCCAGATAAACTCAACAGAATGACTGAGAATCTTCACAGACACCTCATAAAATTCTGAACAACTTGCTTCTAGGCTACCTGAAAGACTGCATCTCCCAAATATAAGCCTCCTTGGGATTTAGGACATATGGAGGAGTCCTTTCTCTGCTTCATCCTCCCTACTGCCACACGCCATGAAGACACAAGGGAGAGCCTTCCTGACTGTGGACCTCTCTGCCAAAGGAGGCCAGGTAGAGCAAGGCACTTCTAACTGCCTTTGAAAAAATGTATTCTAAAATGAAGGATGCTGTACTTGTTAACCTTTTTCTGGAGGTGCTTTTTAAATGTTTTAATTTTAAAAAAAACCAGTCACTGTTTGAATAAGATGGTATTTTAACTGCTCTTTTAATGTTGTCATTTTGTGTACATTTGTACTTGTCTTTTGAATGTTTTGTAAGCCACCGTGAGCCCCTTTATTGCAAGAAGGACAGGATATGCATGAAATGAATGGGTGAACGTTCATTCCCTTATGTTGGAATCCACGTCACTTTATTCAGGGTGCAGTGTATAAGGGAGAACCCCCTGTGTAAAGTACATCTTTCCCCAAATAACTCCAAAATGAAAGGAGGTTAGATTTACATTCCCTCATCAACTCTGATACAGGCAAATGGAAGAGTTTGGTACCCCAGAGTAACATTTTTTTTGTTTCAGAATTCACACAGAACTAGAGGTAGGAATTTTCAACCCTGTCCCAAAAGAATTGTAAATAATCGCTCCAAATCTGTTGTGCAGCTAGGCATATGTAAATTATGGACGAGTGGAAGTAACTTGTACTTCTACAGGTATGTTAGACAATAGTCACAAAAACAGCTTCACAATCAAATCATTGCTGGAGCTGCGGGTGGGACTCCAGGGTGCTGAAAGGTCCCCAACCTTCGCAAAATTGCTTATTATACCCGCTGGAGGATACACAATAATCTTCAATGCCTAATTATTTATTTTTTAAAAAATAGTTTGAAGGGTATGTTTGGAGCTGTGTTTGAACTCCTGGAAAACTGCACGCAGTTCACCTCTGATTTAATAGAAGAACCGCTGTCCTGATTTTCCACTACAAAGTACTGCTCAGGGAAGCTAAGAAGAGCTAAAAACAATCAGTTAATCATTAAAAGTTAAGCACACACACACACACACAAGAGAAACAGCACAGCAGAACATTTAAACATCAGCATTAACAAGATGACTTATTAAAAAGGGGTCCACCCAAGCAAGCCAAGTTATTTTCTTCTGGCAGTGAACCTGGGGGGTGGAGAGAGAGAGAGAGAGAGCAGCTATCTCATTAAGAAGAATATCTACTACTTACTGTGGAAAACCACAGAATGGGCTTTTCCCCCAACAAATCCAGCACCCTTCCCAGTGCAACCAAGAGATAAGAATCTCCATCAGGTGGACAGGAGGGTGTGGCAGGATGTGGTCCTTTAAGACTCTCAGACCCAAGCCACATTTGTGCTCAGAAACAAATTTAGAATCAGTCCAGATATTCTGAAGGCGCTTAATATGCCAGCATAGTCTTGTTTGAATGAGCACTTTATCAGCATCCTTCTGGACCAAATGAAGTTTCTGAACACTCTTCACAGGCACCGTAAATCAGAGAGTTGCAAATACGGTGTAACCGATGCACATCATAGTCTCACCATAACAGGGGGACTTTGTACACCAGCTTAAACTGCTACCTGAGCATCCAATGGAATGAGCAAATCCAGGAGGAAGGTCCAAACTTTAGCTTTTAACTGGAGTACATTCCTATCAGAAGAAGATTTAAACCCTACCCATAAGGAACTATGTAACACTTCCAAAAGCTAATCTATCTTGTCTTGATTAGACTTCGCTTTATTAGCCTTCATCCTGTTTCTTGGCACCAGCTAGGCTATTTTGAGTTTGCCTAGAATCAGATGAAAAGGAGGCGTACAATTTTATGCCACCTATAGGTATACCCCAAAGCTCAATACATGGGCAGCAAACCTCCAGATCATATTAGACTAAAAGTTCCAAAATCACTGAACATTGACAATACTAGACTAGGCTCATGGGAGTTGGAATCCAACAAGATCCATGTTTCAAAAAACCAAGTTGGCTGCTTAATTTCATCATAAAAATAGAAAGAACAACGTCTTCCTATATGACGAGAATGGGTAATGTGTCCCTCTAGATATTCTTGGACCATACAAAGCAAAAGTGTTCTGCTTATATACTGCCCCATACCACTTCAAGTAGTCTCTGGATGGTTTTACAGTTTAATTACAGTGTGCAGACTACACATTGTTGGCCCCCCGCAAGCTGGGTACTCATTTTACCAACCTCGGAAGTATGGAAGGCTGAGTCAACCATGAGCCTGCTACCTGGGATTGAACCCCAGGTCGTGAGCACAGTTTTACCTGCAGTACAGGTATTTAAGCCACTGCAACACGAGGCTCCTGGCCCCTAAACCAATTCCTGGTTTAGGCAGCTAAGGAGATTCTATCCATTCCTGTTCACTGAGCGGTTCATAATCGCTATCAGCCAGTCAGACAGAGCAGATCTACCCAGTTGATGCAACAAATAGGACAGGCGTCAAGCCCACACAGAGTCTCAGGCTTCCCAAAGCATTCTCCACATTCTCAAGGTGCACAAATAAATCACCCATAAAAATGGACACAGTCATATGCCTTGGATACATTACTTGGATTCGGTTTGAACTGTAGTATTCATGCCAGAGCAGATCTGAACCATTTTATCCACAAAATATCTTGCAAAAACAGTAGCAGGACAGAGATTCTTCTCCAACATACCTTTCTGATGTTTGGAAACGACACATAAGCTGGTCATATGCGTTAATTTTCTTTAATGGGTCTGCACAACAGTATTGGTCGTTGCAGTTTCCGCAGCAGAACACCGGACACGTTGTATCCCAATTTATCTCTCCCACGGAATATTTGTCTGTTCTACAATTCTCACATATGCCTATATATAAAGCAAAAGAAGAAAGTCATTGCACCATCTATATTATGCTGCAAACTCTCAGTAAATTACGGTAATTCCTGCCCACCTCCCTTATCTACATCTTTTTATCATCTAGGAATCATCGTTTGCTCTAATGTACAACAATGACTGCTGCATAATTATGCCTGTCTATAAAAAGCATATATTTCAAGAGATGGGATCCGTCTGTTCTGAAAACAACTGAGGAACACACTCTATGGAGAAGGTTGCTTGGCATCCACTGTTTAAAAGAATTATCAGCTGGAAGTCTTTACTTTCCATTTGGACCAGTGCGATTCCAATATGCTATGCATTTTGCTGACAGAAATAATAAATCAGGAAACTCCAACCGTTTCCTTAAATGCACATTAAAATAGGTGCTATTTATTTCAATACCTGTCATAACTTCCTGAACTGAATTTCTGCCTGTATTGTTCAATGAACATTTTCCTCTTGGCTGATTATTACTTGACCAAAACAATGACACATAATTTATTGCTACACTCTGCCCCAAATAAAAAGCCTTGTGATATACTGCTTGGCTATTTTCTCTCTGTCAGTATATACGTCAGCAATGCATTTATCTGTATGAGGAATCAGAGTCAGGGACAAAACAATTGCACGTCACCCATAAGGCAGGAGATCAGCCGGTGAGCACATTTCTTAACCAAAAACAAAACTAACCACCAAAACCCTTCAAAGGTTTTTCATGGAGTTTTAAAGCAAGGGTGCCAGGGAGGGGGCTAACTCCCACCCCAGTTCTTCCCCAAACCAGAATCTTTCCCAGTAGCTACTACAAGAAGGCACTGACCAGAAAGGATACAACAGTTTAATGATTTTGAGTTCTGATGCAGAACTGCTGTTGCACAAACTCATGGTCCCCCTGTTCAAGTGGAAGTAGGGGCTTTTAGTGGAATGAGAAGAGGACATGCTGACTGATTTTCCCTTAGCCCTGGAGGCCTCAAGGACTACTTCACATGCCATTCCAGAATACTTTTGGGAGGCAAAGGGAGGCTGTGAGGGGAAGGCCTAGTTCAATCCATTTGTTTATCAGGACATTTCTATCTTCTGTTTCTGACAATGAGTTCAAGAACAGAATTGTTGTGATGCTCCAGTTTGAGAAAGCAATGGCATTTTCATCAATTTTCTCACAGGCTTGGCCACACACTCCTCAGGCTGTCATAAGCAACACTCAGCCATCTTTTAATACCCCTTTAACACCTAGCATCTTAGATGCCACTCTTTATTGCCATTAGGGAAAGCATTAAATTGCAAGGCTAACCACCCTCCATACCTCCTTCCCGGGTATTTGGGGATTAGTATCCCAACACAGCCTCTTTCACTCCAAAGTGGTATTCCAGATAATCCAGGTGTTCTGTGAAAGTGTTTTCCAGTCTAAGGACATACTTAGGCAAAATCCTATTGCTTAGTATAGTTAGTACATTGCACTGGTCTAGGCCCATTAAATCGACGGCTATATGGTCAGCTATTTTCTCCACGAGGATTATCAAATCAAGTAGACCTACTCAAAGTGTAACTTACTTGAGGGTAATAACTTGTAGTTGGAATAGGCCCATATGAATCAATAGAACTTATGGAGAAGCTGTTTCACTGGATGCCCACTGATTAAATGAGCCTCTGGTAGTGTGATTTACCACACAAAACAGGATTCTGGCCAGCAGGCCTAACTGCATCCTTAAAGATAGAGTTTAGTTTTTTAATTATGGAGGTACAATGACTTGGAACTATACGAATTTAGTTATGTCTAAAGGTCAGACACATTATTATTAGTAGTGGACAGATGCCTCTGTAGCACATGTACCCATTGTGTTACTTTTAAAAGTAAACAATACAGACTTTCAAATCAAGATTGAAGGCTGTTTATATCTTACTCCAGCTGCTATGCGAAACAGCTCAAACAGTTTGCACAAAAACATTTGACAAACCTAAGATGGGAAGCCTCCTAAATCTGAAAAGCTAATTGGTTTTGTTTACTCAGAAGTAATTTCACTCAGTCCATTGTACTTACTTCTAGTAAACTAAATTATGTTTTATTATATATTATGTTGTATTATTTTTAATCCTATTGTATATTGTATATGGTTTGTTTATGTTGAAGCTATTGTAAACCACCCAGAGTGGTACTCATGCCAGATGGGCACTATATAATTCAAATAAATAAATAAATAAATAAATAAATAAAGGTTGCAGCCTAAAATAACATTTAATGAATCATAGAATAGCTTTAGCTTCAACAATAATTTGAGTATGAGTTCTCAAATTTAAGGTGTAATTCAGAATCTCTGGGTGGCTTGCAAAGTCAAAGGATCCCTTATTGTAATTCTTATTGCCCTTGGTTCTCCAGATATGCTTGGACTACAACTCTCAAAAATCCCAGCCAACTCAGCTAGCGGTAATAAAAAGGCTTCTGAGTTTTAGTCTAATTAGATCAGGGGTCCTCAACCTAAGGCCCGGGGCCGGATGCGGGCCCCCAAGGTCCTGAATCCGGCCCCTGGGACCAATTGCACCCCCACCTACCCCCCGTTTTGTGAGCAAGCCAACCTCTGCAGCTGCTTTTGGACTGTGATCCGGCCCCCAGTGGTGTCTGGGTGGTGGTGGACCAGCCCGCTGTTTGAAAACTTTGAGGACCCCTGAATTAGATGATCTGACAATGACTATTATATTTTGAATGTGTGTATGTTTATGTCACTTTGGAAGTTAACCACCCACAGGAGCGCTTAGCACTAGCTGGCATACTATACAAATATAGAAAGACAGACAGATGGATGGAAAAACAGACAGACATATGTGGACTGAATGTTGGGAACCACTGCTCTAAGAGAAGATTGTGTCATGGCTCTAAGGTGATGGATGACACAGGAACAGCCTTGGAAGACCAAATCAGATTTGCCAAGGTTTATCAAACACTCACATATTAGGTTACAAAGTGGATGGTAGCGGTGAAAGCAGCAGCTTTTCTTGTTCAAGTGCAGGGATTAACTGGATTAGTCCAAAACTAAATTTACCGCTAAATCGAAACTGCTGGGCTAGGCCTTGGAAAATGCAGGGCTTAGTTGTCACTAAGCCATGAAACTTACTAGGTATCCTTGAGTTGGTCGACCTCTCTCTGCTTGATTCACCTTAGAGTTTTACTATTGTAAAGAGTGTGGGTATTCCGGCAATATGAAGATTGTTACATTTTAACTTATGTAGGTTATGTATATCAGTTTGATCCCTGCTTTGTGGATCATCCTAGGTGGATTGCTGTGGTGATTGGCAGTCAAGTATCTAAAAGGTTGGCGTGATTAGAACATTGTTTTGAGTGTGGATGGGAGAGGTCTGATGAGATTTAAATTGAAATATTACTGTCTAATACATGGCCAAATTCTGCAAGATTTGCTTAGCTTATAAAACAAGTGAATTCAAAGGTGGGGTTTTTTTGCTGTCTTCATTTTGCAAAATCACTGTTCAACCTTTTGATATTCTGTATTCTGAGACTACGAAGTACCTTTCCCACATTATTTTTCTACTTCTATGGAAGTTCTTTTTCTACTTCTATGGAAGTTCTACCTGGCTTGTCTGTAAACCAGGTAGAACTTCTCTGGCTCTCAGTCAAGTAAACCAGTGCTCCCCAACCTTTTTATCACCGGGCCCGGTAAATGTTTGATTATTTTTCCCTGGCCCACTTGCGGGGGAGTCGCGGCTGCGCGATGGCGGGGCGGGCGCGATGGCGGGGAGTCGCGGCGGCGCGCGGCGGTGATGGCGGGGGGGTCGCGGCGGGCGGGGCGATGGCGGGGGCGATGGCGGGGCGTCGCGGCGGCGCGGCGGCGATGGCGGGCGGGCGCGATGGCGGGGGTTGCAGTGGCGGCGGCGGCGCGATTGGGGGTCGGGCGGCGGCGCGATTGGGGGTCGCGGCGGCGGCGGTGATGGCGGGGGTCTCGGCGGCGGCGGTGATGGCGGGGGATGACGGGGGGTCGCGGCGGCGGCGGCGGCAATGGCGGGGCGGGCGCGATGGCGGGGGGTTGCAGTGGCGGCGGCGGCGCGATGGGGGGTCACACCGGCGGCGGTGATGGCGGGGAGTCGTGGGAGGGTGTGGGGGATGGGGGAGGGGGAGGGAGGGGGGGAGGGGGAGGTGCGGGGGGCTTGGGGTGTGTACCTTGGGGGCCACGGGAGCGGCGGCGGTGGCGGGAGCAGCGGCGGCGGTGGCGGCAGCGGCGCTTGCTGGCTGGGGCGGCGGGCGTGCGCTCCCCCTGCGCGCACGGGCGGGGAAGCCCGGGGCTCCTGGGCGGGCGGGCCCCCGCCTCCTCCTCCTGTCGGCGGCCGGAGGCAAGCGGCGCCGCAGAGGTGCCCCAACCGAGGCGGGCGCGCGGGCGGCCGCGGCCGCGGCCACGGCAGCCGCCCGGGTTCGGCTGTGGCTCCGCGGCCGGCGGCGGGGCGCCCTGCGGCTGCCGCCGCCGCCCGCCTCGGTGGGGCACCTCTGCGCCGCCGCTTGCCTCCGGCTGCGGCCTTCGGGCGGGCGCGGCGGGAGGGGGAGGGGAGGGAGGCCGTGGGGGGTGGCGTCTCCGGCCCGAGGGCTCCACCGGGACCGCCGAGCCGGCCGCGGCGGCGGCGGGGTGCCCCGCCGCCCACCGCGGAGTCGCGGCCGAACCCGGGCGGCTGCCGTGGCCGCCGCGGCCGCCGACAGGAGGAGGAGGCGGGGCCCGCCCACCCAGGAGCCCCGGGCTCCCCCACCCGCCCGTGCACCGTGCCTGGCGGCGGCGACTCCTCCTCCGGCTGCCCGCGGGAGAAAAGAGGAGGAGGAGGAGGGCGGCGGAGGAAAAGGGGAGGAGCCTCCCCGGCCTCCCCAGGCGGCCCGGTGCCAACCGGTCCACGGACCGGCACCGGTCCGCGGCCCGGGGGTTGGGGACCACTGAAGTAAACAATTCCTGGTGAAATTGTGCTGGCATATACACCATCTCTGGGTGAGTAATTCCTTTGGCAGTGAAATGAGAATTCCTTTGGCAGTGAAATGATCCAGTGTACTACAAGAGTCTTCCCCCTGTGGGGTGTTTACCTTAACATAGTGAAGTAAAGCAAAAGCAAAGTGTTCTGCTTCTATACCGCCCCATACCACTTCAAGTAGTCTCTGGGCAGTTTACAGTTTTAATTACTGTATGCAAGCTACACATTGCCCCCTCCCCAGCAAGCTGGGAACTCATTTAACCGACCTCGGAAGGATGGAAGGCTGAGTCAACCATGAGCCTGCTTCCTGGGATCGAACCCCAGGTCCTGAGCACAGTTTTAGCTGCAGTACAGACATTTAACCACTGTGCCACGAGGTTCCTCCCTAAGAAGGTTTGAATACATGTGAGAGGTTGGGAGTCTCAAATTGCTGGACAGCTCAGTGGTTTTGGTCTCTGCCTCTTGAGCCGGAGGCTGGGAGTTGAACTCTCCACTGAGCTTCCTTGAGAGGGGCTTGACTTAAGAACATAAGAACATAAGAAGAGCCATGCTGGATCAGGCCAAAGGCCCATCTAGTCCAGCTTCCTGTATCTCACAGCGGCCCCACCAGATGCGTTTGGGAGCACATGAGACTAGATATCTGTCTCCTGATACCACTCCCCTGCATCTGGCCCTTGAAGTACCCTGGTTTAAAGCCTAGAGATTACACATCTCCATCATGGTTTGTAACCCGTGATGGACTTTTCCTCTAGGAATCTGTCCAATCCCCTTTTGAAGGCATCCAGGCCAGATGCCATCACCACATCCTGTGGCAGGGAGTTCCATAGACTTACAACGCGCTGGGTGAAAAAATATTTTCTTTTGTCAGTTCTTACTCTCCCAGCCCTCAATTTGAGTGTATGTCCCCTAGTTCTGGTATTTTGGGAGAGAGAGAAGAGCTTCCCTCTATCCACTTTACTCATACCCTGCATTATTTTGTATGTCTCAATCATATCCCCCTCAAGCGCCTTTTTCCAGACTAAAGAGGCCCAATTGTTTTAGCCTTTCTTCATAAGGGAGGTGCCCCAGCCCAGTAATCATTTTAGTCGCTCTCTTCTGCACCTTTTCCAGTTCCACTATGTCTTTCTTGAGATGCGGTGACCAGAATTGTACACAATACTCCAGGTGGGGCCTTACTATTGTTTTGTATAACGGCATTATAATGTTGGCTGTTTTATTTTCAATCCCCTTTTGATAATCCCTAGCATGGAATTGGCCTTCTTCACTGCTGCCACACATTGGGGAGACACCTTCATGGAGCTGTCCACCAACACAGCAAGATCTCTTTCCTGATCCGTCACGGATAACTCAGAGCCCATGAGTTGATAGATGAAGTTTGGATTTTTTGCCCCAATATGCATTACTTTACATTTGGTTACATTAAAACGCATTTGCCATTTCTCAGCCCACTCCCCCAGTTTGGAGAGATCCTTCTGGAGCTCTTCACAATCTTCTCTGGTTTTTACCACATGGAAAAGTTTTGTGTCATCTGCAAACTTGGCCACCTCACTGTTTATCCCTGTCTCCAGGTCATTTATTTATTTATTTATTTATTTATTTATTTATTTATTTATTTATTTATTTATTCATTCATTCAACTTATATGCCGCCCACTACCCAAAGGTCTCTGGGACCTTTATGAACAGATTGAAAAGCACCGGTCCCAGGACCGAGGCCTGGGGTACACCGCTTTTCACTTCTCTCCATTGTGAAAATTTCCCATTGACACCTACTCTTTGTTTCCGGGATCTCAACCAGTTCTCAATCCATAAGAGGACCTGCCCTCTTATCCCCTGACTATGCAATTTTCTCAGCAGCCTTTGGTGAGGGACTGTGTCAAAAGCCTTTTGAAAATCCAGATAGACGATATCCACCGGTTCACCCAAATCCATGTGCCTGTTGACCTTTTCAAAAAATTCTAAAAGGTTTGTAAGACAAGATTTACCCTTACAGAAGCCATGCTGATTTTCTCTCAGCAAGGCTTGTTCTTTTATGTGTTTTAAGATTTTCTCTTGGATGAGGCCTTCCACCATCTTCCCTGGGACAGATGTAAGGCTAACCGGCCTGTAGTTTCCTGGGTCCCCCCTCCTTCCTTTTTAAAAGATTGGTGTGACATCCGCTATCCTCCAGTCCTCCGGCACTGTGGCCGTTTGAAGAGACAAGTTGCATATTACCATTAAGAGATCTGCAATTTCATTTCTCAGTTCCCTAATAACCCTTGGGTGGATGCCATCTGGGCCCGGTGACTTGTTAATCCTCAATTTATCAATTAGTCCTAAAACCTCCTCTCTTTTAACCTGTATTTGATTTAATTCTTTAGTCAAGAGGGGCGGCTCAGGCAGAGGAATCCGCTCAAGGTCCTCTGTCGTGAAGACAGACGCAAAGAACTCGTTCAATTTCTCTGCAATGTCCAAGTCCTCCTTAACCTCCCCTTTTCCTCCCTCACCATCCAGAGGCCCAATTGGTTCTCTGGCAGGTTTTCTACTTCTAACATATTTAAAGAAGCTTTTATTATTACCCTTTATATTGCTAGCCATGCGTTCCTCAAAGTCTTTCTTTGCCTCCTTATCATCTTTTTACATTTCTTTTGCCAGAGTTTGTGTTCCTTTTTATTTTCCTCATTTGGGAGGATTTCCATTTACAGAAGGACCTCTCCTTGTGCTTTAGAGCCTCTCTAACTCCACTCGTTAACCATGCCGGTGTCCTCTTGGACTTAAATGAGCTCTTCTTTCTTTGTGGTATGCACTTGTGCTGGGCCTCTATTATTGTTGTTTTAAACAGGCTCCATGCACTCTGAAGAGATTGGATTCTTCTAACCCTCCCCTTCAGTTTCTCTCTAACTAGTTTCCTCATCTGAGGGAAGTTTGCCCTTCGAAAATCAAGGGTTTTTATGTCTGATTTGGTTGACACTCTTCCTCCGACATGCATGGCAAAGGTAATTGCAGCATGGTCACTGTTCCCCAGAGGCTCAGTGACATTCACATCCCTGACGAGGTCCTGAGTATCACACAATATTAGATCTAGAGTTGCCTGTTCTCGGGTGGGCTCCATGACAAGTTGCTCTAAGGCACAGTCATTCAGCATGTCGAGAAACCCAGTTTCTCTTTCTTGCCCGGAGCTCGCATTGGCCCAGTCAATGTGGGGATAATTAAAGTCCCCCATGATTACTATCCTATCCCTCTTAGCCACCTCCATGATTTCTCTCCTCATTTCAAGGTCCCCTCAAGTTTTTGATCTGGTGGACGATAGAATACTCCAACTATCACATCACTCTTTGGACCTGGTAGTTTAACCCACAGTGATTCTATGGCGGAGTCAGACCCTCTGTCAATCTCCATTCTGCTGGATTTTATGCCTTCTTTGACATAGATGGCCACTCCTCCTCCAACCCGCCCCTCTCTATCCCTTCTATAGAGTTTATAGCCTGGGATTGCTGTGTCCCACTGGTTCTCCACATTCCACCAGGTTTCTGTTATGGCTATTATATCAATGTTATCCCTAGCTGCCAGATGTTCAAGTTCTCCCATCTTTGCTCGGAGGCTTCGAGCATTGGCGTAGAAGCACTTGTACAGTGGGTCCCGCAACAGCTGCTGCCTTGTTCTTCTCCCCACAGCTTTTATTTTCAGTAGACGAACTGTCACATTCCGCTATTCTGCCAGTGTTAATACTTGCTATGTCATCTCTATGTGATTCTCTACCCTCTCCAACCTCATTCCCGAGGATGAGGTGTTCAACCGGATGCCACACAGCTCCTGTCGGCTTTCCCCAGTTATCAGTTTAAAAGCTGCTCTGCTGCCTTTTTGAGGTTGAGTGCCAGCAATCTGGTCCCATCATGATTCAAGTGCAACCCATCCCTCCTGAACAGGTTTGGCTTGTCCCAAAATGTTCTCCAGTTCCTGACAAATCTAAAGCCCTCCTCTCGACACCATCGCCTCATCCACGCATTGAGGCTTCTGAGTTCTGCCTGCCTGGCGGGGCCTGCACGAGGAACAGGTAGCACTTCTGAAAATGCTACCTTGGAAGCCCTGGACTTCAATCTTCTACCTAGCAACCTGAATTTGGCTTCCAAGACTGACCGCTTGGCCTTCCTGACATCATTGGTACCGACGTGTACCATGACCACTGGCTCCTTCCCAGTTCTCTCTAACAAGCTATCTATATTTCTGGTGATGTCTGCAACCTTTGCACCCGGCAGGCAAGTGACCATCCGGTTATCATGCTCCTCACAAATCTATCCCTCCGTATTTCTAATGATAGAATCCCCTAGCACAATGAGCTTCTCTCCTGCAGCCTGCTCATCAACCTGTACCTGATCTTGTATCTCATCAATAGTGATGAGGGAGAGATCCTCCGGTGGAACCACTTCTTCCTCTATGTGTGCCTCATGAGGTGTGCTGAGGGAAAGAGCTTCAAATTGATTGTGCAAGATGAGACTCTCTGAGCGATGCCTTGGCCTTCTACTCCTTTGAGTCACATTCCTCCACCCATCCACCTCCTGAGTTGGGGGAGTGACTTCCTCTTCTGAAGTGTGCCCTGTCTCTTCTTGGACCTGGATAGTCTCTTCCGCTCTGTCCAGGAACTGCTCAAGCTCCTTAATATGTTGCTGGTCCACTATGCGAGCCTCTAGCTGCTGGACCTTCTCTTCCAATAGCGCTTTGATGATCCAAAGAGTTCCTTCCAGCTATGCTGTTAAAAGTTACTACAGAGTGGGTACAGAGGAGGACGACAAGGATGGTTGAAGGTCTGGAGGAAATGTCTTATGAGGAACAGCTTCGGGAACTGGGAATGTTTAGCCTTTCAAAAAGAAGGCTGAGGGGGGGATATGATAGCTATGTTTAAATATTTGAAAGGATGTCATATTGGAGAGGGAACAGGTTTGTTTTCCATAGCTTCAGAAACTAGGACTTGAGGCAATGGTCTCAAACTATAGGAAAAGAAATTCCATTTGAACATTGGGAAGAACTTCCTGACCGTTAGAGCTGTCCAACAGTGGAATAAGCTGCCACGGAGGGTGGTGGAGTCTCCTTCTTTGGAGGTTTTTAAGCAGAGGCTGGATGGCCATCTGTCGGAAATACTGTGATGGGGGTTCTTGCATGGCAGGGGGTTGGACTAGATGGCCCTTGAGGTCTCTTCCAATTCTATGATTCTATGATTATATTACTATTAATATTGTCAGGAGGCTAGATTCTTGTAAGAGTCCAGATTACTATTAGAGTCAGCAAAGGCAAAGTAGTTAAATAGGAGACATAAAACTAAAAGGCATGCATCCTCTTCTGGAATTAACAGTGACATCTATGGAAAAGAACTGAGAGTTCTGATGGTGACAGGGCAGAGAAACCCCTACTACTGAAGGTTGGCAGCAGTAGAAGGTGACCCTGGAGGAGGATTTATAGTACACAATACAGTATCGGTCTACTATACTTGAGCCAACTCTCATTCATGCTTCATAGAACAAGGCAATGATAAACTGCTTCTGAATATTTTATATCTTGAAATCCTATGATGGTAAGACAATCCAAAACACACATGCTAACACAAGACACCATGTAACAAAGGGCCTTCGAGCAGCAGTGCAATGCAAAGGGCAGGCCAGTGTGTGTGTGCAGTGGCCTGAGGTCTCTGCCGGTGGGCGCAGTGGCATGAAGGGCTGGCTGGTACCTACAGCAGCACAAAGGATTGGCCAGCGGCCACGCATCACCACTGCTTTTGCCCCCACCCTCCATTGCTGTCACTGTCGCCCCCTCGCCACTGCCATCACTCTCGGATAAGAGTGTTCAGTCTTATCCTAGGGGCAGTGATGGCGAACCTATGGCACGGGTGCCAAAGGTGGCACTCGGAGCCCTTTTTATGGGCACTCGACATCGTCCCTTCATAGCTACCTGTATTCAGGTTCAATTACTGTATTGGCAGTTTGCAAAAAAATTAGTGGGTTTTGAACTGCAGTTTGGGCACTCGGTCTTTAAAAGGTTTGCCATCGCTGTCCTAGGGTGACAGCAGTGGAAATGGGGCGGCCTGGAACCACCACCACCCCGCAGATACGGGTTTTTTACTTTAATGCTGGAGTATGCTCCAATATTGATGCTGAGATGAAAAAAATCAACATCTTTTACATGAAAGTGCAAGAGGATCATGATAACACACCAAAATTGATTATGATGACAGTTGTAGGTGACACAGAAATAGGAAGTAAAGTAAAGTAAAGTAGAACAAACATCACTGGAGAATTCAGGGAACAACAAGTTAAGCAAGAGAGAAACTCACCATAGATGAAAGAAATGCCACAGTATCTCTGCCAAAAAAGAACCGAATGAAGTAAAGACCACAAATGCTTAATTTAAACAAATTAGAATAAAGCTGAGTACTAATACAATCATACTTACTGCTTACACATAACTTAATAACACTTCTGATGAAATGATATTTCATTTCAAAGAATTTGTCGGCACTATATTATCTGTCGGAGTGCATCTCCCTAAGATCAACTTCCCACAGCAGTCACACCTTCCAGGCTCTGATACGGCAAGTGGCCACCTTGAGGGAGGCCAGAAAGTCCATGCTTTCTCCATAGTGGCCACCTCCTTGTGTAATGCACTGCCTGTGTAATGCATTACTCCTTGTGTAATGCAGGGCCTTCCCCTCCTAATATATTTATAAGCACATAAAAACACTGGTTCGTTTTTCAGAGAGGGATTTCAGGACTCTTTTCAAATACTGTACGGTACAGTGGACCCTCGTATAACAAACGGTTTCTATAACATAAAATCTGTACAACATAAAAAAATTGGAGATAGGAGATTCGGAGATATGGGGCGAATCCATACAACATAAAAATGGTTGCAATTAAGGATTACTCTGTTTTCAATGCAATCCTATGGGAAATTTGTATAAAGGAAAATTTTGCTTAACATAATTTCATTTTGAACGAATTAATTCCTTTGCACAAGGTACCACTGTACTTGAAAGGTAGTCCTACAGAGGAGGGGCAGGATCTGTTCTCAATCATCCCATTGTGCAGGATGATTGTAATGATGGGCTGAAACTACAGGAAGACAGATTTAAGCTGACTATCAGGAAAAAGCATCTGTTAGAGCAGTATGACAATTAAACCACTTAATTCAGGATGTGGGAAGTGCTCCAGTACTGGAGGCGTTCAAGATAAAAATTTAACTGCCATCCGTCAGATCTGCTTTGACTTGGTCCCTACATTGAACAGGGAGTGGGACTCAACAGACTTATAGGCTGCTTCTAACTCAATTATTCTATGATGTATCAATTTTAAGAGATTGTCAGAATTGCAATTCAAAACATCTACAGAGTCAAAGGATCCCTCTCCTGACAGACACCTGGATTATACCTACAGGACAAGGAGAAATATAGATATGGGTGACAGTGATTCAGCTGATATTATTGTTATTGTAGTAACATATGCTACATAAAGAGTGGTCATGTGGTCATTAGTGTAGGATAGAAATACAATAAATAAATATGTTGCGTTTTATGCTTAGAACAGAGTCTAAGGTGTAAGGTTATCTTGTTGCACACTAGTTAGACTGCTGTACTACATCTAAAACTGTGCTCATGACCCAGGGGTTTAATCCCAGATAGCCAGTTCAAGGTTGACTCAGCCTTCCATCTTTCCAAGGTCGGTACAATGAGTATCCAGCTTGCTTGGGAGAGGGGGGGGGCAATGCACAGCCTTCATAATTAACTTATAAACTGCTAGAGAGTGCTTGAAGCACTACTGGAGGGACGGTTGTATAAGCAGCATGCTTTTCTTTGCTTTATCTCAGTGTCTTAATAGAAAATTAAGGAGCAATTGCTGACAGGCAATTTTAAAAAGCAAGTATTCTTCTAGATAGCCCCTTAAAGTTTATGGTGGCAGGGCAAGTTTACAGGGCAGCAATAGAGAGGACCACAGCTCTCCTTACAGAATCACAGAGTTGGAAGAGACCTCCAGGGCTATCTAGTCCAATCCCCTGCCCTGCAGAACCCCCATCACAGTACTCCCGATGGCCATCCAGCCTCTGCTTAAACATTTCCAAAGAAAGAGACTCCACAAGCTTCCATGGCAGCATACGCCACTGCTGAAACATACATACATACATACATACATACATACATACATACATACATACATACATACATACATACATACATACATACATACATACAATACACGACAGCCAGGCTGCTCTAGGTCCAGAAATGGAAGAAGGAAGAAATACCAACCATGGAAGAACTGTGGAAAAAATTACTGGACATTGCGGAACTAGATAAGCTTTCTGAGACGCTGTGGAATGAGAGCTGAGAAATGAGATATAACTGGACCCAGAAGCAGACAAATGAGTAAGGGAAGAAACAGATATAAGAATGTATGTATAGTACTTGCTAAACTCATGAAGACATGAAGATGGCCAGTCAATGGCAAATCCTTGGTTCATATGTGTAGTATGTGGATAAGTGGACAGTGTGTGATTATAGGAAGTTTTGTCTTTTCTTTATTTTATAGTCCTTTATCTTTTCTTTTTCCTCCATAAGTCTTGTCAGTTTGACATGTTTACCTTGTTTTGTTGCTTTTGTTGTATGTAAAATTAAATAAAAAAGAAACTGGAAAAAATGAAGTTCTTCCTAATGTTTAAACTGAATCTCTTTTTCTGTAGTTTGAGACCATTGCCCTGAGTCCTAGTCTCTGAAGCCATGGAAAACAAACCAGTCTCCTCGATGATATGACATCCTTTCAAATATTTAAACATAGCTATCATATCCCCTCTCAGCCTTCTTTTTGAAAGGCTAAACATTCCCAGCTCCCTAAGCCGTTCCTCACAAGATATTTCTTCCAGACCTTCAACCATCCTGGTCGCCCTCCTGTTTCTGCTCGAGGTTGTCAACATCCTTTTTAAATTGAGGTGTACAGAACTGAACACAGGACTCCAGGTGGGGTCTGACCAGAACAGAGTGGTACTATCACTTCCCTTGATCTGGACACTATACTTTTGTTGCTGCAACCAAGAATTACATTGGCTTTCTTGGCCTCCGCGTCAAACTGCTGACTCATGTTCAATTTGACCCAGACTCCGAGATCCCTTTCACACATATAGTGGACCCTTGTATAACAAACGGTTTGTATAACATAAAATTTGTACAATATAAAACATTCCAGATATAGGGGAAGTTTGCTTAACATAATCGCCTATGGGGCAAATCTGTACAACATAAAAAGGGGATCACTCTGTTTTCAATGCATTCCTATGGGAAATTTGTATAAAGGAAAATTTGTTTAACATAATTTCATTTGGAATGAATTAATTCCTTTATACAAGGTACCACTGTACTATTCTCTAGCCAGGTGTCTCCCATCCTATATCTGTGCAATTCATTTTTTTACCTGGGAGCAGGTCCCTACATTTCTCTCTGTTGGAACCCATTCCGTTAGCTTTGGCCCAGCCCTCTAGTCTGTCAAGATCATTTTGGATTTTCATCCTCATTCATTGGCATCCTTCAGTCTCGAAAGACTATGGTATCATGCCTGGAGTAGAGATCCTAAAAACAGCACCTAGTGTGACTAAATAGACCAATTCGGGAATGGCAGTCTCTACCGCACTGGGGGCAGATGTATTCTGTTTCCTGCCTGGTCCTCAAGTTTCGTTCTTTCCGTGCCTGCCTCTTTTCCTCTGCCTGTTGGACAAATGCCTCTTCAAATTTATGTAGACCATGCTGTATCTCTTGCCTCCAGACAGTGCGATCGGAGGTCAGGGTTTCCCAGCTGTTGAGGTCCATTCCCAAGGCCTTCAGGTCCCTCTTACAGATATCCTTATACCACAGCTGTGGTCTCCCTCTGGGGCGCTTTCCCTTCATTAGTTCTCCATATAGAAGATCTTTTGGGATCCGACCGTCATCCATTCTCACAACGTGTCCAAGCCAGCGTAGGCGTCGCTGTTTCAATAAAGTGTGCATGCTAAGGATTCCAGCTCGATTCAGGACTATGCTATTTGGAATTTTGTCGTGCCAGGTAATGTTGAATATTCGCCTAAGACAGCGCATATGGAAGGTATTAAGCTTTCTTTCCTGTTGAGCATGGATGGTCCAAGACTCGCTGCAATACAAAAGTGTGCTCAGTACGCAAGCTTTATAGACCTGTATCTTTGTAGGTTCTGTCAGCTTCTTATTGAGCCATACTCTCTTTGTTAGTCTGGAAAACATAGTTGCTGCTTTACCTATACGTTTATTCAGCTCAGACTCTAGTGAGAGTGTATCTGAGATAGTTGAGCCAAGATACACAAAGTCATGGACAACTTCCAGTTCTTTTGCAGAAATTGTAATGCAAGGAGGAGAGTCCACATTCTGGCCCATTATTTGTGTTTTTTTCAGGCTGATTTCTAGCCCAAAATCTTTGCAAGCTTTACTAAAATGACCCATGAGTTGTTGGAGATCTTCAGCAGAGTGAGCAGTAATGGCAGCATCATCAGCGAAGAGGAGATCCCGCAAACACTTCACCTGTACCTTAGTCTTTGCTCTCAATCTAGAGAGGTTGAAGAGTTTTCCATCTGATCTGGTCCGGAGATAGATACCCTCTGTTGAAGTTCCAAAAGCATACTTCAGCATGGTAGCAAAGAAGATCCCAAACAAGGTTGGTGCAAGGACACAGCCCTGCTTCACGCCGCTTCGGATGTCGAAGGGATCTGACACCAGGCCATCGAAAACTACATTGCCCTTCATATCCTCATGAAAAGACCTAATGATGTTAAGGAGCTTGGGTGGGCATCCAACCCGGAGGAGTATTTTAAAGAGTCCGTCCCTACTAACCATATCAAATGCCTTTGTGAGATCTATGAAGGCTACAAAAAGTGGCTGTCCTTGTTCCCTGCATTTCTCCTGCAACTGCCTGAGGGAAAATACCATATCAGTAGTGGACCTGTTGGTTCGAAAGCCACACTGTGATTCTGGGTAGACTCTCTCTGCAAGTATCTGGAGCCTCTTCAGTATAACACGTGCAAACAGCTTCCCAACAACACTAAGAAGAGAGATACGATAGTTGTTACAGTCGCTCCTGTCACCTTTGTTCATTTTGGATTTTCATCCTATCCTCTAGGGAATTAGCCACCTCTCCCAATTTCGTATCATCTGCAAATAAAATCAGCATACTCTCTATTCCTTCATCCACGTCATTAATAAAGATACTGAATAACACTGGACCCAGAAGAGAACCCTGGGGCAACCCATGCTGTAGAGAGAGTTTCAGGAAGCGCTCTTCCTTTCCCAGTCTTATCTGGAGATTCCAAGTACTGAACCGTGTGTAGTAGGAGTGCAATCCCATGTAGAATTCCATGAACAGGGCCTGAGCAACAGCATGGGAAAAGCCTTGTGTAGAAGCATTTTCCTTTTTGTCTTTTCCTGCACCTTTGAAAGAGGCATTTAGATGAAATGAGATCTGGAAACTGTTTTTGGAACATTTAGTTTCACTTCCAGTTTCACTTCTGTCTTAAATAATTAGTAACTTGAGACTGCAGGTTTCAAAAATGCCTTGAAAGAATACTTTTTAGTCAGGCAGCTCTGTTCCCTAATCTCAAACTCTGTGTAGGTTGCCTCCTACAGTTCAGAAACAGTGAGAAATTGTTCTTCACATGCTCGGTTTGTCTTTATTATTGCCTCACTCATGGCAAGGCTATTCCTTCATACTCCAAAGCGTTCCTGGGTCATCCAGCAGAAACTATATTTCAGTATGACTCTATCATATTAGAAACTGTATCAGATCTAAATTATATTCCTCACTTTTTTCTGACATTCCTCTTATACTTACAGGTTGCCAAATTCCTTCCAATATACAGTGGTCTTAATAGGGTTTTCAAGTTATGCGAGATGCTCAAGGAGAAGGTCAACATTATCACTCCCAATCAGTATCCATAGCTGAACAGGGATTTAAACCCAAGTCTCCGGGGCCTAGTTTGACACTCCTATCTGCTACATCATGCAACCTCTTGCAACCCTTCCATAAAATTAAAGGAATCTTAACCAATATCGCCCTGGGTCCCCTTACCGGGAGGAAGGTGACCTATAAATAAAACAACCAACCAACCAAACAAACAAATACTCACAATTTAGCAGTATGAGTAGCTATAAATGGCAATAGTTGTCATTTGATGCTATGGAACACAGTGATGAAAATGTCCCAATACTTAACATTAGAAACAAATCCATGAGTTCACTTTAAACTCCCTTTCGAAGAAAAATATAGGATAATTGCTATTTTAAGTAGAATCACTGCATTGGTACTTAAAAGCAACTAATCAGGAAATAATAAAACACATTTTGCTTTCAGGTAGCTCTATATGTCTGTGAAGATTCTCAGTAATTCAGGTGAGTTTATCTGGAAGTTGAGTAATGGCAACTGGACTTCTTTTCTTGAGAGACTGCAACATTTTGCTGCTCATCCAAACAGCTTTGTCAGTCTGAGGAAAGCTTGTTCTGAGTCCTCCATTTTAGAGTTCACTTTGATCTCATGTCACCCTGGTCTGAAATAGGCTCATAAGATGAATAATGGCCTGAATAGGCTTGTTAGGTGGACAATGGCCTAAGGTGAGTGAAAGTCCCACCTTTAACCTTCCCAATACCCATTAAGTATGGGTTGTTAGCGATGGCCTTGATGGTGGAAGTGTAAAGTATTTTTTTGATTTGTCTGGGGATTGTTGAAATCACTGCCTGATAAGTGGCAGATAGACTGTGCCTGAGTCCCCCACCTCTTTTGAGAGAGGGGTTTTCAATGCTCACATGAATGGCTTCCATGACCCCTCTCTCAAACCACCTATCTTCATTGTCTAATATGTGTACATCCTCATCTTTGAATGACTGCCCTTTGTCCTTCAAGTGGAGGTATACTGTTGACTCTGGTCCTGAGCTGTTGCCCCTCCTATTTTGGGCCATCCTCCTGTTTAATGTCTGTTGAGTTTCTCCAAGATAGAGGTCTGCACACTCCTCATTGCATTAGACTGCATATATTGCTCCTTTTGTGTTTTGGTGTTGGGTCCTTTGGGTGGACGGGTCTCTGCCTTCAGTGTGTTTGTGGGTTTGAAGTAACAGGGATGTGGTGTTTGCCAAAAATCCTTTTAAGCTTTTCAGACACTCCATCGGGTCTGGGTCTCAGGCTGATCCACTGTTCTTCTGGGTTGGGACACTACTTTGTTGAAGGTCCACTTTGGATATCCACAGGCCTTAAGTGCTGTCTTCAGGGGCCTGTCTTCCTTCTGCTTAGCTTCTGTGGAGGTGGGGATGTTCTCTGCTCTGTGGTTTAGGGTCCTGATGACTCCTAATTTGTATTGTTATGGATGGTGGGAGTCAAACAGTAAGTACTGATCTGTGTGGGTGGGTTTTCTATAAACTTCTACTCCCAGGCCATGGTCAGGTCTGATGATGACTGCACAATCCAGGAAATGCCAGCCTGTTGTCTTGGGTGTCTTCCCTGGTGAACATAACATCAGGGTCCACCACGATGTGGTTTGTAAAGGCCTGTACTTCCCAAGTCCTGATTTTCACCCAGGTATCATCTATATACCTGAACCAGTGGGATGGTGTTGTCGCTGGGAAGGTGTTGAGTGCCTTCTTCTTCCATGTATAGGTTAGCAACAATAGTAGCTCTATAGCATTTTGGTGTCTTTAGTACTTCTTTTAAAAAAACAACCCCAGCACATCATCTCCACTAATTTATACAGGCTTGGACTAGATAATCAAAATCAAAGAATTGTGGCCTCCCACTTCCTACAAAGGGCAGTCTGAACGTTGATGATATCTTCTTGTACTTACTAACGTTCGCAAAGTGGCACCGAGTATGGGAAATCCCAGAAGACAACTCCTTTTTTCATCAGGCAGTCATATCTCACCTCAACACAAAGAGCTGTTTTTCAACAAATGTGAAGGGTAGTGAGCACTAAAGGAAATCCTGTAGACCATCTTGACTGCCATCATCAGTGGTGTCAACACTAAGGCGGCCCTTTGCTACATAGAGCTTGACATCGGTTTTCCTGCTGGCATCATATTGTGCAACATTACCACAGATTTTCCTGGCATTCTGATACACGGATACAGAAGCACAATTTTCTACCTTCATAAACAAGAGTTTTTTAAAAAGTGAATTTCCTTGCTTTTTAAAATGAAATTTTAAGTATCCATGCACTAAACAGACATTGCAACAGAAGCTTCCCTCATGAGGAATTGCCTAGTGTTAGAGTTTCCCAGAATATGAGTACAGGATTAGTACTATGTGGTTGCTGGGAGTTGACAGAAGCCAGAACAGCTTGGATGCGCTCTAGTCTCTCTGTGCCAAAATATTTTGAAGAGCTTTTATGGACTTAATTAAATGGTAAAACAACAGTGTAAGCAAGTGCAACACATCCAGTGGAGAAGCATACACTTTAACATCTCCAGTAAACTCATGTGGCCATGCCCAGTCTATAGAATGCAGGCTAGGAAGCTATGTTCCATTTTCCAAACCTTTTCCTTGGGGTAGGCAACCATAGGAAGAAAATCTCTATAAGGCCAAAGGCTCTATGAACAAGTTTTGTGTATGTTTTCCAAAAGATGTCCCTTCACCTTTTTAAAGGGGAAGGGGGGGCAGCATTAGCAAAAATTGTGAGCTGTAAGGTAAGGCCAAACTATGAAAAAAGAAGCCAAAGAAGAAAGATGGGGCTGGGGGAACTAACTCATTTAAAACAGGGTGTTAGAAAAGAACCTTACAGATACCATAGGAAGTTAGAAAGGTAGAAAGGTGGATGTTCCATCAAGTCATTCCTAATCTCTCAGTAGAGCAAAAATGACTAAATTGCAGCTATCCTATAATGCACATATAATGAAAATACCGCACTGACTAGAAAAAAATATTGCTGGGAAAGCGGGGGAGACAGTAGGAAAAGAGGAAGGCCTAACATAAAACAGATTGTCTCAATAAAGGAAGCTACATCTGTTTGTTTGCAAGATCTGAGCAAAACTTATAGGAAAAGATAATATTGGTAGAAGGGCAGTAAGAAGGGAGATGTTGTTAGCTGAGCACATCTATTAATGATAGGACATTCTGGAGGTTATTAGCTTACACAGTCATCACATATCAGAAGTAACTTGATGGCACATAATATCTTTGGAGTTTTTTCTTAAGAATCAACCAATTGTAATAAGACAGATGGAATTGTTATGATTACGACAGCATTTAGGCACCGAAGCTTAGCTAACATCAAGACCATCCCCAACCACAACACAAAAATCAGAAATTTCATAGCTTTGTGGCACAGTGGTTAAATGCCTGTACTGCCGGTAAAACTGTGCTAACAACCTGGGGTTCAATCCCTGTAGCCGGCTCATGGTTGACTCAGCCTTCCATCCTTCCGAGGTCCAGCTTGCTGGGGGAGCAATGTGTAGCCTGCATAATGAAACTGTAAACTGCCCAGAGACTAGTGGTATGGGGTGGTATATAAGCAGAACACTTTCATAGCTTAAATGAGTGAGCTTCAGAATATTTGTTCTCTATTCTTTAAAAAAATATGTTTACCACCAGACACAGAATCCCCTTGAAAACTCAAATGACATTTTGGCTAGGAAGGTATTACCGTATATACTTGAATATAAGCCGAGTTTTTCAGCCCTTACTTTTGCTTGAAAAAAACGTCCTCATCTTATATTCCTGCCCATTCCGCTGCCTCCCAAGTACTAGGCCATAAGCTGCAACGCATACCGTATATACTCGAATATAAGCCCTCAGCTTATAGTCGAGTCAATAAGTTTTACCAGTTTTTGTGGCAAAAAACTGCCCTTGGCTTATATTCGGGTTGGCTTATATTCGAGTATACTGTATATGGTAAAAGGTTCTCCTCTTGAGAGTCAACTAATTGGGTCCTGCCTGACAGTGTAAATGGTTCAATTTGCTCCAGATTGCTAAGAGGGGTTTTAAACAGATTGTTGTGCTTTGTTGTTTTATATGTGTTTTAGTGTTGATTTTATTTACTGTTTTAGTATTGATTTTATTTACTGATTTTAATATAATATTTCTCTAATTCTTTTTAAGACATTCATATACTTACTCTTTATAGCTTGTGTGTGTGTGTGTTATGTCGTTACAGTCATGACCGACTCTTCGTGACTCCATGTCCATGGAGTTTTCTTAAATATTGTCTTTTTAATGATGCAAGTTCTCTTGGGTCCTTTTTAAGGAGAAATGTAGGATAAAAATAAGTATTTTACATAAATAAATAATAAATGCCTAAAGCTGATTTCCTTTTTGAATATGTGTTATGATCTCTGAAATCCCAAGATAATGTTTATTGAAAGCACTCAGGAGAGGTGCAAATATAATTGCTCTATTCTTTTATGCTGCAGAAATACTCTGAATATTCGCTACCGAATTGTATGCTAACTCCCTGGAGATACATGGGAAAAAGTCTCTTCTTCTGGAGGACTGTCACTCCATTACTTTCTTTAAATCAAACCTGTTTTTTTAAGCCTTCCCATAATAGTTGTGAACTTCTATTGACCTGTAATTTTCCCAGAGGATATATTATCTACCTGGCAAGCTTGTGCCATGCATGCTTAGTTTATAACAAAGCCACTATTTTTCCCTTTTGAAAGGCCTCTTTTGAGGTTCAGTATTTCAGCTCCTGCAGCCTGGATTGTTTCCAAATAGAAACAGTGTGTGTGGCATCAACCATCCTCTTTCAATATAAGCATGATTGATCATTTCAATTTATTTGTTCTGTTTTAAATCTGTGGACATTTACTGTTACTTGTTTTTGCATGATGGCAGTGTGCAAAACAATGAAACTTTTTTTTAAAAGACATAATTTGAATACCTTTTCCCCATGTTTAGAACAGAGTACTATCAGACTGCCAGCTACGCTTCTGCCACATAGTTTCTTTGCTTGGCCTGCTCCCATTTTTAGAATTACCTCATAGAATGTTGATTTACTCTGCATCATGACACAAAGCAAAGAAAGAATTGCAACAATTGTCATGTGGCTCCTGGCTTACCCATGAGTTATATCACTAGCAGTGGCTTTATCAAAATGGATTTCTTTGACTCCCAAAATGCCAAAATGAATATAGCACACAGCTCAGACACATCTATAACAGCCTAAAACATACATTGATCCCACACTTCCTTAGGCTTCCTTCACCCATAAACTTTGGAGAAAGAGATTTCGGTGAAGATAACATTAGGTGCTCACTATGGTGTGTAGTGGACTGAATGAGGAACTAGGACTCAGTAGAAGAGGGTTCGAATCCCCCCCCCCCGCTCAGCCATGAAAACAGACTGGGCGGGGGGGAGTGGAAGTGGGAAAAAACCCTCTCTTTAAATATTTCGCTTACCTTGAAAGCCCTATTAGGGTCGCTGTAAGTCGGTTCCAACTTAACAACAACAGCAGTGACAGTCAAATAGAAACCTCGGAGGTTTAAAAAAAAAAGCCTGATGTTGCGGAACCACAAGTCGAGGCCTCCGCAGAGCCTCAAGAAACAAAGAAAGCCCCTTGGCGAACCAACCCGAATAAAAGAAGGTCTTTGTCGCGAACGAAGAAGACTCGCCGCTGGATAATCCCCCCCCCCCGAGTGAGCGCTCCGCTCTGCCGGCGCCTCGGCGACCCGCTTCCAGACCAGAGCGGGCGGCGGCGATTACCAGCGCGCCCCTTCTGGAAGTGGCCCCAGCCGGGCTCTTTCTTCCGAGGAGGGACCCCCCCCCCAAAAAAAGCGTCGCCGGCCCGCCAGCGCCAGCAGACGCCCCTTGGTCTCTCCCAAGAGCCGCGACCCCGGTCGTTCCCGGATGGCTCCTCCGCCGGTCCTCGGGTGAACCTCTCCGGGGAGTGTGTAGGGACAGCGGCAGGCAGGCAGCAAGGCGCCCTCCCCCAGCCCCAGCCCCAGCCCGCTTGGCCGCCCGCCGCCACCAACTCGGCGGGGGGGGCGAACTTCCCTGTTCCCCGCCACTCCGGGGACGCCCCACACTCACCCCGAGACGGCAGCAGCAGCAGCACCACTGTTACCAGCAGCAAGAGCCCCCGAGAGGCGCCGAGGCCGAGGAGGTGCCCGGGGGCGAAAGCCATCGCCGTCGTGGCCAAAAAAACCCAAAAAACCCCCGGCGAAGACAAGAGGCTGCCGCAGCGGTCTCGGTCCCCGGCCGGGCGACTGGCTCTGCCTCTAAAGGAAAGGGGGGTGCCTCCCGGTTTGCCCGTCAGCCAGGAGGCAGCGCCCGCGCCCCGCCCCGCCTGGCGCGCCCTCCCTCCGCTCGTCCCCCCTCCCGAAGGCGCCGTCCTGGGCGGAAGACGGCGCTTCCCTTTTTGGTGCTTCAGGGCGGCCTCTGCCCCCACCCCGCTGCAAGGCGCCCCTCGAGGCCCCCCCAGAAGAGAAGGGCCAGGACGCCGCCGAGGGGCCGCCAGCACTGGAAAAGGAACGGGCCGCCTCCTCTGGGGTGGGCCCCGCTTCCCCCGAGGAGTCTTCTTAAGGAGACCTCGGAGTGAGCGGGGTTGTGTGTGTGTGGGGGGGTTGTGGTTCTTGTGTGCCGCCAACCAGTCGCCTCCGCCTGAGGGAGACCCCGTGAAAGCGGGGCTTCGCAAACGGTCCGACCCCCCCCCTCAGCTCTTGCAAACTCAGTCCTGTAATGTCCTTGATGCAATCCAACCACCTCCTGTTTAGCCTCTCTCTGCCTTTGACTTTTCCTAGCATTATTGGTTCTTCCAAGCACTCTCCAATGTGCCCCAAAATATAAGAGTCTCAGATTTATTATTTTTGCTTCTAGGGAGAGGTAAATTGATGGCTCACATTAAATACATGCACTTCTTCTGTAGTCAGGGTTTTTGTCTTTTGAGTGGATGGTCAACTGTAGCCCTGCTTTTGCACTTCCTTCTTTTAACTTCACCAGGCCTTGTTTCACATTTATGGCTACTTTCTGCCAATAGGGTGTTATCATCTGCATATCTTAAACTATTAATTTTTCTTTCACCTACATTCACTCTTGTTTCATCTGAATCTTCTCCAGCTTTTTTGTAAGCTTTGTTCTGTATACAGATGAACAGAAGTGATGATGAAATTGTATGACACCTTTTGCCAGTAGCAAACCTATTATGTCCTAACATTAGCTTCTCCTTCAGGGTGTATAGGTTTTGCATCAGGACAATCACCTGAGTGAGGAACACCCATTTTGTTCAGAACAAGCCATAGAGTTTCATGATTCACACAGTGAAAGGCTTTGCTGCAATCTATAAAGTAAAAACTGATATTTTTTCTGAAATTTCTTTGGTACATTCCGGTGTAAGGAATTTAAATTTATGAGGGTCCCGTGCCAGCGTGCCTGCGCTTCATGGGCTGCAAAAGACCAAGTCTGAGTCTCAGGAGACGAGAAAAGAATTTATTGATTGATCAATCAGGGCACTTCCACACTTTTTGGTGGTGAGAAGTCCCCCCAGAAAACGAAAGGAGATATTTTTATAAGGTTTTTCCAGCACTTTTTCCCCCTCCGCCCATCCGAATTTACGTCATATACATTTGTTACATGCATCAAACACTAATTGACATCTTTGGTCATTTATTTTGTATTCCTGACACTTGCCTAAAAGTTCTAACTGGTACGTTTGATCTCCTCCCCTCACAGGCAGGGAGGGTAGGATCATCCTTATGTCCTTGGACATTTGACAGTTATAAACCCCAGACGCTGAGATAAGGCCTCCTGGTACGCCTTGGACACACGTTAATTGCTAGTGTGTGATCCTCAAAGCTTAGGAACTTAATTGGATCCTTGAATTCATAATTGCTTTTGCTGAATTAGCGGAAGTTCCTTTCTCTATTCTAGCCGGAAAGGCTTGACCAAAGATTCTAAGTTTACAAGAATACAAATGTAGATGCATGTGAATGTGATACATATATGTATATATGTATATATATACGTGGAGTGCTTAAGTGAATATAACTACATTATTCGTGTCACTAGTGTGGCTATATATACATATGTATTGCTTAGAATACATTGTTGTTGAATACATGAGGGCTTGTCCATACCTGTGGTTAGTAAAACAGCCATATATATTTATAAATATATAATTAGTCAAATGTCCTCCCTTACACTGCCCTGAACGGATTTCTGGAAATTTATGCCAGTAAATTTCCCAGAAAACGTCATGGACTTGTAAGGGACGAACAAAACATATCAAAGGTATATGTACAAAAGTGTGAACATTGCGTGAGCCCCCCCCTATGTCATTCCTGGGGTGAGATGGTCTTCATGGCTCATGGAAGGACTTTCTATTTTCCTGACAAAAATTTAGGCAGGGCAGTCAGAAAAACATTCTCAGTCCTTTTTCCCCAAAGGGCTTATAGGCACAGTTCAAGAAAATGAATTATCATAAAATGATTTGTGGCGTCTCAAGTCAGGGGGACGCATCAAATAGGTGAAGGCCAAGGAAACACCCCTTAATTCACTAGGGCACTTTCTAGAGTAAAATGTTAAGTTAACAGATGAAGTGTTGCCATGCTTGGGATGTAAGAAGACCCCCTGGTCGGACCCACAGACTGCAACGGATGGATATGTTCCATGGACCACAGCATTTAAGTTTCCCCTGTTGGAGAAATGCATCGTGGTCACAGCAGTATCAGGTAACCTCCCAGGCCATGTTGCACACTTCTCAAGGATCCCAAATTCTCAACTGTTGAAGGGGGCTGGCATAAGAATTTTTGATAATATTGTGATAGACTTGGATATCACGATCCCCGTCCCAAAGCGATAATTAAACATGCTTTAAACAGCAGATTTGTTCATTACCTTATTTTAGGACAATCATGAAACCCAAATTAATTTGCCTGCCACAGCAATGCACATGTGAGATATCGTGTTTGTGTGTTTGGTAGTCAGGCTGAGAACCCTGAATTCTAACAAAGCACCACACTGTAGGTTCATTTTGCAAACCAAATACTTATAAGGAAAATATGCCCTTCTTAGCCCACCAAGGAAATATGTGGGCCAGGCTACTTTGCCAGGTTTTTTCCAACCTTATTTAGGTGTGTGTGGTGTGCATTCAAACTCAGATAATAGCAGGCTGTGCAGAATCACCCAGTTGTGTGTGCATTCTCAATTGATAGACATTTGCAATGATACTAAATAAAGGTAATATACATATCATGAAGGCTGAAAAAGGCATAAGACACATCTAGATGGTGCTTAGAAAACCCACCTTGCGCCATACATTCTCATGGTAAAGTCATGAATGAGCTTGAAATCCGGTCAGAAATGTCTCTGTGGCTGATAGTTTACACACAAAAATCTGCCCCGTAAACATGGGGCCAAGATTAGTTCATCAGTGTCTTTGGTGAAGAAAATAATGTAGATATAGCTACTTCATAAAGCCACTTTTTCTTAGGTATAAAGGCTCGTGAACACCCATGGGCACCAAAATGTCTCTCATTCAATACAAATTGCATAGAAAGGCAAGTCATAATCTCTGGCACTCAATGCTTTGTGAGTAAAAAGCATTTTCAGTGGCCAAGCATGATCATTACATAAAAAGGCACATCCAGAGAAGCACTTCAGTAAGAGTTTTCACAGTGACTATCAATAATAGACAATAAACACTATCATAATAGAGCCCAGGGTAATGTAAATATGTAAAGTTGCTCTGGAGCCTACCGTGCGCAGGAGAAAAAAAAAATAAGCGCTCACTTGTCGGATGCTGGGAGGCTGGTGTGTGCGTGTGTGGCAACACAAGTTCATGGTGATCCAGGGCACGCGCACAGGCATCAATGAAGGTCTGAAAGCAGTATTTAAACCCCAAGTCTCTGTCCCGGTGAAAAGGGGGTTAAATTGCAGACGTGAAGTCTGTTGGCCATAATCCAAAACAAGAGTCAGTGGCTGTTTCAGACCCACTCTCTCCCCCCATAAACAAACAGAAAAGAAAAAAAAAAAAAGAGAAAATGAGAGACAGGAAGACAGGATTTTAATCTGTCAACCTGAGTTGAAAGTGAATCCGCAGGCTGCTTTGGGACCCTCCGAAGTATCAAACGCATGCTGTCATCTGGGGAAGGATGAGCAAGGATGCGGTGACCACAGGTCAGGTTCATGTTGTCGCCCGCCGTCCAGGGTGAAGTCATCTAAGGCATAGGGGCAATCTACAGCAGAGGGCAGAAGGCGTCACCGGTCAGGCCTCACTCCCTCTCGGTCGCGGGGTACGGGTCACGCTGGGTGAAAAGGCTGACATCACTGGATCCTGGAGCCCACATCGATCGAACTCGCGGAGCGAAGTTATCACGAAGATGGCATCATCAAAGGCATCAAAGGCGGGGAGGGGAGGTCCAGGAGGGATGGCAGAATGGAGGGCAGGAGGGTCCCCATCTGAGCATCTACGACCGGCGGCGTCAGCTTTCCAAACCCGACCGACTCCGTGATCCAAAAATAAAGAACGGGTGGGCGTTTTTCCCAGAGCAAAAGCCCGTCCTCCAGGATGTACCTGGGTAAGAGAAGAACAGACACACGACCACAAACAGACAAACACAGAACACAAACACACAAAACGGCCCCTCAGCTGTCCTTGTGCTGCCAGGCAGGGTGGTATAGTCTATCTGACAGTCTCGGGAAAAAAATGTCGTAAAAGGCAGATTGAAGCTTTCCTCTTCGTAAAACCAGTACGTGAAGTAAGGGGGGGGGTCTATGATGAGGACACCTCTGCACATCAGGAGATATGCACAAGTTCAGCTGGCTCCAATGAGCGCTTGCAAGATGTAGGTGCTCAGGTGTCCCTAATCAAGCACAGATCCCATCCCCAAGTCAAATTGCTCTCCTACACGGGGACAACAAAAAGGTGTAGCTGGCAGAATATCCATGAGATGCAAAACAGGGTGTTTCCTCCAGCGTCTTCCCGTGTGGAAAGAGACAGACAGACAGACAGACAAACAACCACACACAAGAATGGCCAAGCAATCTGCAGATCTCCAGGTGTGATAGTGCTACATGCAGTACACTGTGTGCAGATTTCTATGGCACAGTGTAGTGCAGGCTATGAAAAAAAGGGCCATAGTACACAGCTGCACTTTAGTAGTTTTGCACAAGTTCAGCTGGAACAATATTCCATAGCCACGCTACTAGGCTCCCTGTGAAATTTGGAACAAATTAATAATGTGCACTGCAGAGCCATCCTTTAAAATAGGGAATCTTGCCCTTTACATACAGGTTTCATGTGCACACAAAAAAAAAGGAAAAAGAAAATCGTTAAGTCCATATTGTTTTCTAAAAAGAAAATAAGCCTCATTTTCCTCAGGGGAGCTCCTGAGACCAGGTGTGATTTAAAAGCTGCACCAATACACTTTGCACATTTTAGTGGCCAGGCGAGCCTTTTACCGCCTATGGCAAAAAGATAATTCTTATATTCTTAAGAGTCATTAAAATCGCAAGTAAAATCACTATCCCAGTAGCGTTTGAACATATCTTCTAAAAATCTCATTAAGAAAGCAAGCAAGGCTCTTCTTAAGTTCTAGTGTTTAAGCCTGCCTTAACTGTAACGCTTTGGGATTGACTGGTAAGTTACTTCAAAGGCAAAAATAAAAATATGCTTGCAGGACAGCTTACAAAGAGGGGAGGGGGCTTTCGTGTGCTGTCACATCCTAAAAAAAAAAAATAATCAGGTTTCTCTTGTGTCCTTTTTCCGAAGAATTCTTTTATTCTAAAGTTTCTGATAACAAGATTTTCACCTCTTATTCTTTGACAAAAATACCTGATAGGTGTGTTTGATTCCAAGGGTTTAATTAAATTAAAACGTGACGTTTTGGGGCCGAATTCCTGGATTCTCTTCTAAACAATAGACTCCTTTCCCTCTCCCCCTATCCAGGAGAGAAAAAAATGCTGCAAGTCGGCTAGAAGCCACCTCTTTATGCTTTTAAGGCAGCACGGAAAATTGTGGTCGTTCCCGTAAGTGGAGAGGAGTGACCTTCTGGCCATTGCCTGTAAAATTTACTGGCTTATGGCTTTTAGGGGTCAGTTTATTCCCTTCGCTATGCATGCATTAGGTTGATGTGTTCAATATAAGTTTTGCGTCCAAACTCTATCAAGTGGCTTGGGAGAGAAAGGAGGGGTTGGGAGTTGTTATCCTGCCTTGCCCTGCAAGGGGCCCCGAGAGCAGAAAGAGAAAGGAGGGGCTGTCAACTTTTAAATTCCCCCGCGGCTGCCTTTTACAGCCTGAGGCAAGCAGATAATCTCCTGTAATTACTTCTGTAATGTATTAGGTGTGAAATGCCCTGGAAAAAAGGGGCAATTCACCCTTTCAGTAGCTATTGATCTTGTTGTTGGCTTAAGCCTAATTTGAGAAGCGTGGCTTTTGTAATGAATACACAGAGCTACTTAAATCAGGAGGGAGAGAAAAAAATCTTAGGTGAACATGTAGAATCTCTCTCTTCCTTCAACCTTATATCTATGGGGAGGCAAATAATGCCTAGATAGGATAGAGAGAGAGAGACTAAGATCTTCTCCCCACTTTTCCTTCGTCTAAAAAAAAAAAGGTAGACTTGCGCAGTAGGATAGTTGTTGGCAGTTTGGTCCTGAGAATCTCCCTGTGTTTGAAATTAAAATGCCTGGTCTTTTATCAAATGTTCTTAACTACTTCTGGAGAAGGGAAAAAAAAAAGGCATTGATTCTACTTTCTGTCGTGGCCAGCTGCCAGAAGGGGCTCAGCCCCTGATTTGATTTCCCTGCTTTTGATTATTAATAGTTCAGAAATAACGTCCCTACCTATCTCCTCATGTGGTGCATAGCAACCCTTAGTTCTGTTTAAAGCTTCCATATCCAAGGAGTTGGGCATTGGCGTAGCGGGATGGAAGTACCTCCTGAATGCTTGAATAAGGCAATTCAGGGGTACGCATCCCCCATCTAGCACTTCCTGTCCCCTCAATGCTCCATGCTCTCCTCCCATTCCCTCAACATCATACCTATCCATCCCACTTCTGTCTTGCTGCCTTCCTTCTACTCCACTTCCTCTATTCATCTGTCTTTCTCTATACCTTTTCAGTTCACCATCCTGCCTTTCCTTCCATCATCTTTCAGGTTTCCTACAAAAGTATTTTTTCTCACTGCCCATATTCCCCCTGGTATTATCAAAATTGCTGGAGGGGTCTCCTAGTTGGCAGAGTTTTTAGTCTCTTATATTAATTAACTAAGCACGTCCTTGTACATTCACACACCTCTTGCTAGCAGGTCATAATTGGTCTGTCCTCCCTGAGGGCTAGAATCTTAATTTGAGATGGTAAAGTCCTGCCTCATCCTAGTTAGAGGGGTTCTTCTTAAAGCTTACTCATGTTCCATTTAATACCAAAATCATTACTTCTGGTGGCAGAATTCCAATGTTACCACATCGCACATCAAAAGGGGGTGCATAAACTGCACTAATTTATCCCCATAGGTTTACTTTAAAGGTCTAACTGTGTTCCTATGATTTCTCCCACACAAGCATCAAACGGACTCACACCTCAACAATCAAATGCACATCATACACGCCAACATGTGTTTCAGCAACCATACACAACTCTCCCACATTTCTGTTTCCCCAGTTAACTGCGATCCCTTGCCTAAGAATAGATCTTTCTAACTTCTCTAAAATCAAACGAAGATGGTGGAACTCCGTTGGTATTGTAGGGCAAAGATTGCCAGTCTTTGCCCCTGCTTAAGACACAGGGAATGGCCACTTCCCTATGGTTACGCAGGGTATAGAGGCACAGCCCCTTACCTTGAAAAACACACATGCAAAATTCAAAAGTGGAATCACCATCCCACATGCCCATGCATTAATATATCTCTAAATTTTCCCCAGGATGTTAGAGCAACGCTCTTCTCCTCCTGTTTCAGATACTTAGGGGCGGACCCTAGGGATGTTGGGCTTTGCAAACTTTCCCAGGATGTTAGAGCAGCGCTCTTCTCCTCCTGTTTCAGTCTGAAAACCCCTCCTCCCTTGGGGATTTCAGGGTCGTAGTGTCCCTCAGTGTCCCCTAGTCCTTGGGATGTTAAGGTCGTATCCGACCCTTCTCCTCCCTGTACCCCCCCCCGGGGCCGACAACAAGAATCCGCAATCTTCTCCACTCCACAGTGCTGTTAGATTCGAACTCACGCCACCCCACAACTAGTTTTCTCTTCTTACCAGATTTCTTTTGCGCAGTCCTCTTTCAGTTCCTCCGTTGTTCTGCCGGCTTTGTTTCTCCTTAAATAACAGTATTGTGTCCAATGCTGATAGAACAAGTCTCCTCTCAAAATCAGAGGGTCCGGACTAGATTTGTTCCAGGGTCAGCATGAATTCTTACTGTGATTTAAGTCAGACTCCCAAGAGCGCTAGGGCAGTGGCATCTTTCCCGCCAATGCACCAGAAATGTAAGGAATTTAAATTTATGAGGGTCCCGTGCCAGCGTGCCTGCGCTTCATGGGCTGCAAAAGACCAAGTCTGAGTCTCAGGAGACGAGAAAAGAATTTATTGATTGATCAATCAGGGCACTTCCACACTTTTTGGTGGTGAGAAGTCCCCAGAGAAACGAAAGGAGATATTTTTATAAGGTTTTTCCAGCACTATTTCCCCCTCCGCCCATCCGAATTTACGTCATATACATTTGTTACATGCATCGAACACTAATTGACATCTTTGGTCATTTATTTTGTATTCCTGACACTTGCCTAAAAGTTCTAACTGGTACGTTTGATCTCCTCCCTCACAGGCAGGGAGGGTAGGATCATCCTTATGTCCTTGGACATTTGACAGTTATAAACCCCAGACGCTGAGATAAGGCCTCCTGGTACGCCTTGGACACACGTTAATTGCTAGTGTGTGATCCTCAAAGCTTAGGAACTTAATTGGATCCTTGAATTCATAATTGCTTTTGCTGAATTAGCGGAAGTTCCTTTCTCTATTCTAGCCGGAAAGGCTTGACCAAAGATTCTAAGTTTACAAGAATACAAATGTAGATGCATGTGAATGTGATACATATATGTATATATGTATATATATACGTGGAGTGCTTAAGTGAATATAACTACATTATTCGTGTCACTAGTGTGGCTATATATACATATGTATTGCTTAGAATACATTGTTGTTGAATACATGAGGGCTTGTCCATACCTGTGGTTAGTAAAACAGCCATATATATTTATAAATATATAATTAGTCAAATGTCCTCCCTTACACTGGAAGCTGACATATATTTGCAATACAATCTCTAATCCCTATTCCTATTCAGAATGTAGCCAGGACATCTGCCATTTCTTGGTCCCTGCATCACTTTACTTCTATGGGAAATAAATACAGTGGTCCTATAGCAGTGATGGCGAACCTTTTAGAGACCGAGTGCCCAAACTGCAATTCAAAACCCACTAATTTTTTTGCAAAGTGCCAATACAGTAATTTAACTTGTATACAGGTGGCTATAAAGGGGCAATGCCGGGTGCCCACAGAAAGGGCTCCGAGTGCCACCTTTGGCACCCATGCCATAGGTTCGCCATCACTGTCCTATAGTTACTGCACTCTTTGGTGTCTCCTTCCTTACGGAGTGGACTATGTAATTAATATTACCAGTCTGTGGGCTGTTGTTTTGTTTTCCATATCTGTTGCCATATTCTACAAAGGATTTGAAGAGATTCAGTCTCTGTAGACTGAAAGCATTGTATCAGTACCCACATCTACCTCTGGTCATTTCTTTCCTCCAAGCACTTGTAGAACAGTTTTCACTTCACTCTTCAGTGTTAATCACCTTGTTCTTCTTGGAAATAATCTGTCATCCTTGCATCTGTTCATTACATTGTTTTTACCTTCTCTTTATTTTATGCTGGTCATGTAGTATTCCCCTGTTGATCTTGTAGCACCCCTAATACTGTGTAAGTATAAATTTCTATTTAATTTCTTTGATTTTTATGAGAAAAATTTCTCATCTTTCCTCCTTTGTTGTTCTCTTCTATTTCTTTGCAGAAATAGAAATGTAATGGTTCTATTTGTCTCTACATGATAATAGCTGAAAATGAGAATAGATCCATCTAATCAATGGGAACTTGGTGATTTAATAGTTACATAAGATCAAGATCCATTGATTCAGTAAGTCTACTGTAATTGGGCTAATGTTTTGATTTAGGCCTGAAGTTCAGCAAAACACGTTAATATGAGGTTTCTGTTCATGGTGAATAAGTGTGAAAGTTTCCTACACTGAGATAATTGTAGTGCAGGAGCAGACATTAGGCAAGCTGCAGATGGGGTCACCCAGCTCAGTCTCAAATTGTGAGATACCTGGTTGTTCTGATAATACTTCTGTATTGTGATAGCACAGTGGTGGCAAACCTTAGGCACTCCAGATGTTTTGGACCACACCTCCCAGAATTCTGAGCCTAGATTGCCAACAACAAAGGACTGTGGGAGTTGTGATCTAAAACATCTGGAGTGCTGAAGGTTCATCATTACTATGATAGTCTGTCTCCTCCTGTTTATTTCCACCCTTTTCTTCTCCTCTGCATGGAGCACAGTGGGGCAAAGTGCTGCCCTTCACATGTTGTTAGAGATCAGCTCCCAACTTTCCTTATAATTGGCAGTGCTAACAAGGACTGATGGGTGCTGGAGCTCATTAACAACTGGGCACACTTTGTCTATCCCTGATGTTGAGGAGGCTCTAAATCCATACTGTTGGTTCTTGGTTTTAAATGTCACGCTCTCCCAGTTCACAAAGCATGTGCACTTTTCCATTGGTCGTCTCTTGGTTCAGAAGGCTTGGTCCTGCTCACGTCCAAATGGACCATAAATTGTAGAAATAGTTCCTTCACTCTAAACTGACATCATTGTCGTCGTCATCGTTGTCGTCATCATTGTCATCATTGTCATCATCATCATCAACAACAACAACAACAACAGCAGCAGCAGCAGCAATAACAGACAAAATATTGTCATCTTAATGACTAACATTTATTTCATGGATCAAAACCTGTGTGTCTGAGGAAGTGGCTTTTGATCCAGGAAAGATCACACTGACACAAATCCAGTATTTGTTCCCTGAGATCCATGTCCCCTGAGCTCCTTGCCTTCTGAAGATGCCCGTCACAGAATCTGGTGAAACGTCAGGAAGAAAAACTTCCAGAACACGGCCAAATAGCCCAAAAAACTCACAACAGCTATCAAATCCAGTAATATTTAATATGTCACAATATTTTGTCCTTTGTGGTTTTTTTCTGCCCACCTTCCCCCCTCTCTCTTTCAACTGTTTCATAATTGGGCACTGCCATTAACATTCCATTGCGTGCCTTTAAGCCCAGTGCAACCAGTGGATCTGTGCTTAGCACTGGTTCAGGTTTCCATAGAAGAGCTCATAATTAATATTACACTAATGCAAGTGAATGTCAGAAGGTTATTGGTGACCCATTTATTTGGGACCAAGTAAATCTAATAGAATTGAGTCATCTCTACTTCCAAGTAGATTTGTCTAAATTCTGTGGAAGTTATGAATTTAAACTGCCAGACATTTTCAAAGTGTTTTGACTTTATCTGATGTCCTTGATGCCCATTTCCTAAATTGACACCTTCTGTTAGCTTTGCACTTAAAGAAAAAAAAATCCAATGCTATCGTATCATTCAGAATGTTCCAATCTGATTGAAGAACCAGAGCCACTGTATGGCTTTAGTAGTCCAATAGGGCCTAATGATTATTGGCATGAAATTAGAAGATAGTTGAGTTTAGAATCACCCAGTTAGTGAATCATTCAGTGAGACCTGGGTGAACTGGGGAAATATGGTAAAGGCATAATCCTGTGTATGCTTAAGTAAGGCCCACTGTGTTCTAGCAAGACTACAAGCCAGCAAGTATAATTTAGAATCTGCTTTGTTGATGTAACCTTCTTTAATTTTAGTGGTGCTTAAAATACCATGGCCCACTTGCCCAAATTTAGAAACACGAAGCTCCTAGAGAGAGACCATTGCTCCGTCCCACTAAGTATTGACCGACAGCTCTCCATATTTCAGAATTCCCAGTCCTGAGATCATCCATTGAACAGAGGATTGTTAAAGCTGGAAATGTCCACCTGGAAAACATGTGCTGTACAAATTAAGTATGGGGTTCCCCCCCAACAGTGACCATTATTAATTTCTGTATTATGCGGATTTTGTAGGCAAAACAAAAGAGAACTCAGAACAGGACTGAGCCAGACTTAAAAGAAATACTTTGGGTCAGACCCTTTTGTTGTAGAGTGGTATTAATCACTGTACTTAATTGACAGGTCTGAAAATAACAGATGAGAAGGTGAAGATGATTTTTAAAGTCAGGCATGCAAAGGTTATTTATCTCTGGTCACATGTGGTTTTTAACTACTGAAGCGATGAACTGTTATCAGAAACAAGGTAATTCTTTCCAGTGTTACTTGAAAGTAAGAGAAAAGAGTGGGAAAGAGAAGGTGGTGGTTCCTGTTATGGAATCATTCTGATGTGTAAATTATAAAGTATTTTGCAAAATGATTATATAAAATTCGAGGTTCTGTACTCTTAGACTGTTAAGTACCTTTCCATGTCATTCTCCTGTTGATTTTTGTTTCTTTGAGAAATGTACTACTGTAGTCTGAAGATTTCAGTTAGAAAGCAGATTCACCTTGAACCATAAAAAATCAGCAAAGGTGGGCCCAGAGGAAGGAAAGAAAGAAGAGGGGCTATTGGCTGGAATGTGACTCACAATATGAACAACGATCTCCTGAATCAATCCATAGTCCCTGTGTGAGCACTTATTATGATTTCAGATACAGTAAACCCTGAGTCTGGATCCAGCCCAGATTAAAGGAAACAGAGGAAACCATCTTTCTCGATGCCAAACCATGAGTCTGTGCTGAGCAAGATGGCGGGCGGCAACAGCTCTTCGGCGTTTCTGCTTCCCAGCGCCTGGTTTTTTGTCGTTTTGCAGCTGAGCCGCTGGTTTTTTACTTAATTTATTCAACTTTCGGGCTTGCCAGGAGTACCTGGGGTAGGTGTGTGGACTTGGGGGGGTCGTAGAGCTCGTTGAGAGGCCCCGTCGAGGCTCCCATCGATGATGAGGAGCATTTCTATCGACGATGCATGGAGCGTCGATAGACCCCCCGCTTCTTTTCACCACCCCTCCCACTCCTCCCCCCCTTCTTCCCCGTTCCATCTTAGCCCTCTCCCGGCAAGCCCGCTCTTGAGGGGAGCCCGGGTGAACGGCCGGTCTGTCCTCGGCGGTCTGGAAGACTCGAGGGTTGTGACGGCGGCCGCCATTTCGGGTTTCTCCCCACGGGTCAGCGCTGAGGCAAGAGCTGAGATCCCTGCCGGGACGGGTTGCTTTCTCCCCCCGAGGCAGCCTTGTTTGTCTGGTCCGCGCCCTGGCTTTCCACCTGGCTGAGCGAGAAGCCTGTAAGCTTTTGCCCGAGTCATCCTCCGGCTACCTCCCTTCGATTCCTTCCTTTCTGCCTGTGGCCCTCGGGCGGCAGTTCGGCCGCCGGCGCCCGCTTTCCACCACTACCGTTCGGCGTACCGCTTGCTCTTCGGGGAATTTGGGCGGCATGTCGGCCGCCGGCGCCCGCTTTCCACCACTACCGTTCCGCCCGGAGGCCTTAGGTGGTTTCCTTCCCTGTCCTTTCTTCCCTGCCTACGGTTCTCGGGCGGCAGCTCGGCCGCCGGTGTGCTGCTTGCTCTCCCGGGGGACTCGGGTGGCATGTCGGCCGCCGGCGCCCGTTTTTCCACCGTCCCGCCCGGAGGCCTCAGGAGGCTCCCTCCCCTGTCTTCCCTCCCTGCCTGTGGTTCTCGGGCGGCAGTTCGGCCGCCGGCGTGCTGCTGATCTCCCGGGGGACTCGGGTGGCATGTCGGCCGCCGGCGCCCGTTTTTCCACCTCCCGCCCGGAGGCCTCAGGCGGCTCCCCTCCCTGTCTTTTCCCCCCTGCCTGCGGTTCTCGGGCGGCAGTTCGGCCGCCGGCGTGCTGCTGTTCTCCCGGGGGACTCGGGTGGCATGTCGGCCGCCGGCGCCCGTTTTTTCACCTCCCGCCCGGAGGCCTCAGGCGGCTCCCCTCCCTGTCTTTCTCCCCCTGCCTGCGGTTCTCGGGCGGCAGTTCGGCCGCCGGCGTGCTGCTGTTCTCCCGGGGGACTCGGGTGGCATGTCGGCCGCCGGCACCCGTTTTTCCATCTCCCACCCGGAGGCCTCAGGCGGCTCCCTCCCCTGGATTTTCTCCCCTGCCTGTGACTCTCGGGCGGCAGCTCGGCCGCCGGTGCGCTGCTCGCCTTCCCGGAGGATGCGGACGGCATGTCGGCTGCCGGCATCCACTTTCCATCGTCCTGCCCAGAGGCCTCAGGTGGTTCCTTTCCCTGGTCTTTCCTCCCTGCCAGTGGTTCTCGGGCGGCAGTTCGGCCGCCGGTGCGCGGTCTGTTCTCCCGGAGGGCTTGGGCGGGGGTATGGTGGAGGGCATTCCTTGTTGGGGGATCCCCGAGCCCGGATATTTGGGTCCTGCTTTAATTGGTTGTGGCAATTTTTTTTTTCTTTCTTTCTTTTCTTTTTTTTTTTTTTTTTTTTTTTTTGCCACCAACTGCTTGATTATCCATCTGATTGCAGTGACCTGATATTAAACATCTGAGTCATGATCATCTGGCCTCTCGCTTCACCCCTCCCCCAGGTGTGTTACATCTTTCCCTGGCGTTTTGCCCGTTTATGTTATGTATTGTTTATTTGGTTTAGTAGATTGTTCTGTTACTGTTATTACTTTTTATTATTGCTATTGTTAATTACTGATTTATTGTATAATTTGTACCCTTTATTGCTCTGTGTGTTGGGTTTTTTTTTTCTTCTTTTCCCCCCTCATCGCCAACATGTTTGCAGGGACTCACATACCAACTGTGACGGGCCGTGGGCGGTACGCTTGTAGTCGGGGGGTTCGTCAGATCAGAAGAACCCGGGTCAGGCATCTTATGCCTGTCCCGCGTTCTGACCCCTCGGCTCGCTGCCACGTGTCCGGGAGTCATTTCCCCAGCGCCTCCAACCTTTCCTGCATCCTGTTGAATGCCAGGTCAGTCCACAATAAAATCCCCATTATATATGATTCCATCCAAGATGGGCGGGCTGACCTGGCTCTTATTACCGAGACCTGGGTGGGTGCAGAGGGGGGGGCTTCGCTCTCCCTTCTGTGCCCGCCCGGTTATCTAGTTCAGGGTGTGGGAAGGTTGGAGGGTCAGAAGGGAGGAGGGGTCGCTATCGTCCACCGGGACTCTTTTTATGTCTGCAGGGCCTCGACATTGGTTAGCCAGGGGTTAGAGTGCCTTCACCTGCTGGTGGGACAGCGGGACAGATTTGGCATTGTGCTGGGTTACCGTGCTCCCCGCAACCCAGCACAATCCCTTCCGAGCTCTCCGAGTTCATCGCGGCTGCATTATTGAAGTCGCCGCGCCTTCTGGTTGCGGGTGACTTCAATGTGCATGCCAGCGGTGAGCTTTCTGGTGCAGCTCTGGAGTTCATGGAATCCATCGCTTCCATGGGTCTGTCCCAGCATGTTGTATGTCCCACCCACAGGTCCGGGCATACCCTGGACCTGGTATTTTCCTCCATGTCGGGGATATCGAGTCTGGAGGTTGGGGGCATTGTCTCCCTACCTGTGTCATGGTCAGACCACCACCTGCTTTCTTTCCCCTTGGCGATTCCGGCCCCCTCCTCGCGGGGACCATCGGCCTCCTGTTTTGGCCCGCCCCCGGAGACTTATGGACCCTTCTCGGTTCCAGGAGGCCTTCGGGGAATTTCCTGGAGAACTGGCTGGCGCGCCGGCTGAGGTTGTGGCTAACCATTGGTTTGATACAGCTGCCCATACCATCGACCGGATCGCCCCTAAGCGTCTTCTCCGGTGCCGAGCTCGGCCCTCACCGTGGTTCACGTCTGAGCTTCGAGCAATGAAGCAGTTGAGGAGAAGACTAGAGCGCAGCTGGAGAAGAACCCGGACGGCTAATAATAAGGCTGCAGTTATTTCCCAGACTAGGCGCTATTCCAACGCGATCAGGAGGCCAAAAAGATCTTTTTCTCCCTGAGAATTGGTGAGGCCTCGAACCGCCAGGCGGAGCTCTTCCGGGTGGTTCGGGACCTCACCAATCCTAGTCTGGCAAGGCCTCCTCCTACTGATTTCAGTAGCGAGAATTTTGCAGCCTTCTTTCGAACAAAAATTGAGGCCATCCGGACCGGCTTCGACTCCGGTTGCAGTAGCACTACCCCGGCATCCCCGGTTGCTGGTCCGCCTTCGTCGCCTCGGTTGGGGGAGCTTGGGCCTGTTTCTGCTGTCGAGGCCTCCAAGGCTATGGCTCACTGCCGGCCGGCGTCTACTCCTTTCGATCCCTGCCCTGCCTGGCTTATAAAAGCTGCCAGCGGGACTATGGCCGAGTGGGCTTCGGTCATCGCCACCGCCTCCTTCAGCGAGGGGTTTTTCCTCCCGTCTGAAGGAGACGGTGGTAAAGCCCATTCTTAAAAAACCTGGCCTGTGTCCGGACGATTTGGCGAACTATCGCCCTATCGCCAACGCCCGTTCCTGGGTAAGGTGATCGAGAGGGTGGCGGCGGTTCGGTTGCAGTCGTACCTGGAGGATCGGCAGTGCCTCGACCCTTGCCAGTCCGGGTTCAGGCCTCGCCGGGTACCGAAACAGCTTTGGTCGCGCTGCAAGATGACCTAATCCGGGCAGCCGACAGGGGTTGCTCTACCCTGTTGGTTCTCCTGGATTTGTCGGCGGCCTTTGATACCGTCGACCACGGTATCCTGTTGGATCGGCTCTCTGAGGTTGGGATCGGGGGCACTGCTCGCAGTTGGCTCCGTTCCTTCCTGGAGGGCCGTCCTCAGTACGTTCAGCATGGGGGGGAGTTGTCGGCTCCTTGGATTCTCCCTTGTGGGGTTCCACAGGGGTCGCCGCTGTCTCCTATGCTGTTTAACATCTACGTAAGGCCGCTGGCTGGGGTCATTAGGAGATTTGGAGTCTGCTGTCATCAGTACGCTGATGACACGCAGCTCTATCTCTCCTTTTCCACCTCTGCAGTGGAAGCTGTGGGGATCCTTGATGAGTGCCTGGAGGCCGTGCTGGCTTGGACCGGGGCGAACAGGCTTAAGCTCAACCCCGAGAAGACGGAGGTCATGTTCTTTGGGAGCTCACCATCTGGGTACGGTGGCCCTCTTCCCTGTCTGGGGGGGGTTTCCCTCCGGCCGGTGGAGAGGGTGCGGAATCTGGGCGTGGTCCTGGACCCGGCGCTGACCATGGAGGCCCAGGTGGCGTCGGTTACCAGGGCCGCTTATTACCATCTTCGCCAGGTCGCCCAGATCCGCCCCGTACCTGGATGTTGACTCTCTGAGAACAGTGGTCCAAGCACTGGTGATCTCGAGGCTGGACTACTGCAACGCCCTCTACATGGGGTTGCCCTTGACTCTTCTCCGGCGCCTGCAGCGGGTACAGAATGCGGCGGCCAGGCTGGTGGTGGGTGCGCGCCGATATGACCGCATCACCCCAGTCCTGGTCCGCCTGCACTGGTTGCCCGTTGCAGCCCGGATTAGATTCAAGGTCTTGGTTTTAGTTTATAAAACCCTCCATGGCTTGGGACCGGACTACCTGACAGAGCGCATCGTCCAGCGATCCACCTCGGCCCGTCCTGTTCGCAGGCGCGAGCGCACTCGCTGCGGGTTGCCACCCCACGAGAGGCCCGGAAGACGATTACTCGGAACCGGGCCTTCTCTGTGGCAGCCCCCTCCATATGGAATTCCATCCCTAGCGAAGTGCGCTCTGCAGAGTCCCTGCAGGCCTTTCGTAAAATGTTAAAAACCTTTTTATTTCGCGAGGCCTTTGGCGATTCTTAGTTTTTTTTTTTTTCCGCCATCGTTTTTACATTTGCTGGTTTTCGATGCCTCCATTTTTAACTGTTAGGATCCACGTTTGGAGTGCTGGGATGCATTAGGAGGCATTAGGATCTTTATTTATATTGTTTATATTGTGTTTGATGTGGTTTTAATTTTTGTATTTCTATTTTGTCTGTTAGCGTTTCTACGTTTTGTTCGCCGCTTAGAGTCCTATTTTAGGAGATAAGCGGGATATAAATATAATAATAAATAAAATAATAAATAAATAAATAAATACTGCCTAATATGATGGATTTTGGGCAGCAGCTACTTTCCATGCTTCTGGCAGAGGCCTTTTCTATCCTGCCAGGATATTTTTGTTTTATCATGAAATAGTATGTATGAGGCACATGCGTGAACCCTAAGCTGTAGGCATTAATGAGCACCTAGGTCAGCAGTTTTCCCTAGTTTCCTTCCCCGTTGGAAGGTGGAAACATCTGTTCACAGCCTTTCTTTATAGATTAACTGAAAATTAGACATGATGAAAGTTGATGTTTTGTTGCTATTTGAAACAGTAACTGCCACCTTATTAGCAGACACTGAATTTATCTTGTCATTACTCATGAAAAGACTTAAATATTATTGTATCTTACCTTTTCCCTTCTGTTTCTTCCTAGGATCAAGGCCTATCCAATCAGAAATTAAGGCATCTAATTTTATTGCACCAAACCATTCTGCACCCCTTCGGAAATTTTACAATGCATTTTCTGTCTCATTATAGCGAATGCATTTTCTAAATTGGTGTCTGCTATGACACTTAGGTGTGTCACCCAAAAACAAAGGTCTGTTGCTTTTTTTTTTAATTTAATTTGGAAATCGTCACAATACAAGAAATGAACAATAAGTAATAATATAGAGAATATAGAAAAGATCTAACGAAGATCCGACAAAGAAATCCGCAAAAGAAAACACTTAACCCGAAACCTATAAGAGAGGAAAGCACAGAAAAGTACAAAAAGAAACAAAGTCACCCACCCACACATGTGCATTGATACCTCCAGATAAATTCAATAAAGTATCATATATTCTGACATGCTGTTTGTATCAAACTTCTCCCAACAGACTCGTTTTTCCCCACTAAATTATTTAAATATTCTTGAAATTTTTTCCATCCTGATTCCAGATTAACATCAAATTTCTTACACCATCTCCTGCTTCTGTCCCCTAAGTCATAGTTTCTTTTATCTGTTCCTCCTTAGTATCCCACTCCAGCAAAAGATTATAAAATTTTTAAATATATTTTTCTTTTCCCTGCAGTATCCCTTCAAATTTAGTGATTTGTTTTTTGAATCCAACTTTTAAATCTTCTTGAAATTTATGATTAATTTGATAGTACTCCAACCAGGTGTTTAAATGTCTCTTTATCTTTTCATAGTTTTTGAGCTTTAATTCCCCTTTTTTTCCCTCAAGGAGCTGTTTGTAGGTGGGCCATCCTATCTCCATATTAATTTTTCTTAAAGTAAGGTATTCCAAAGGTGAGCACCACCACGGAGTTTTTGGTTCTAGAATGCCTTTGTATTTATACCATACTTTTAATAAAGAACGGCGAATTAGATGCTTGTTAAATTCCTTGTTGTACTTCATTTTTTCGCAAAGCATATAATAGTGCCAACCAGAATGTAACCCATATCCTTCCAAATCTAACACTTCTGTATCCTCCAACTTTACCCACTCTCTCAACCACCAGAGGGCCGCTGCATTGTGATATAGTTCCATATCTGGAAGTCCCATACCTCCTCTATCCTTGTGGTCAATTAGTATTTTATACTTTATCCTTGGTCTTTTCCCCCTCCACACAAACTGAATTTCTCCCTATTGGGGAGGATATCTATAATAAAAATGACGGTTCTTCCCAAATTAATTTTTCTGTTTCAAAATTTACCCATTTTAGGGGGTGCCAGTTGCTTTAACGACTGGAGGAAGGAAATTTCGAAGTTTGTGAACAAAGGTCTGTTGCATAGTTACAGGGCTGGAAGAGCAGTGGCACAGGTTGCAGTACCAAACTGCCACTAATTTAAAACAGCTCTAACCACTTCCTGATGGTTAGAGCTGTTCGGCAGTGGAATATGCTGCCATGGAGGGTGGTGGAGTCTCCTTCTTTGGAGGTTTTTACAGATAACCTGTAGAACTACTGTAGTACAAATAGCAAGAAATGTACTGATTGAAATGGCAGCCATGTGAATGGGACCAGTAGTATATACACTATGTGACTATACATGCAAATATATTAATACTGTATTAAAAAGGAGGAAAAAAGAAATGAATCAAATTATCTGTGTGATTAGGTCCTCAGATGCAAAATGTGAAACATGAAGCAGACCTTACCTGACCAAACTATTTATTATTATTATTATTATTATTATTATTATTATTATTATTATTATTATTATTATTATTATTATTATTATTATTATTATTATTATTATTTAACCACACAGCTATCTACGCTGGATTTTATATTACCAATCACTAGTCGAACGCTTCCCAAGCGTTTAGGACTCAGTGATGTATCGGCGAATTATGCGAGCAGATCCCAGTAAGGTGGCTTTCTGCATCTGACTAATGGTGACTTTGTCCACTCCAGTTTCTTTTAAATACTTGCTTAGGTCTTTGGGCACCGCACCCAGTGTGCCAATTACCACTGGGACCACCTGTACTGGTTTATGCCAGAGTCTCTGAAGTTCAATTTTGAGATCCTGATATCGGGTAATTTTTTCAAGTTGTTTCTCAGTGACTCTACCATCTCCTGGTATAGCAACATCAATGATCCACACTTTTTTCTTCTCCACAATCACAATATCTGGGGTATTATGCTCCAAAACCCTGTCTGTCTGTATTCGGAAGTCCCAAAGTAATTTTGCATGCTCATTTTCAGCCACTTTTTCAGGCTTATGATCCCACCAGTTCTTTGTTATGGGCAGATGATAGTTCTGACACAAATTCCAGTGGACCATTTGAGCAACTACATTATGATGCTGTTTGTAATCAGTCTGAGCAATTTTCTTGCAACAACTCAATATATGGTCAATAGTTTCATCTGCCTCTTTGCAGAGTCTACATGTGGGGGACTCAGCTGATTTTTCTATTCTAGCCTTAACTGCATTTGTTCTGATAGCTTGTACCTGAGCTGCAAAAATCAGGGCCTCTGTCTCTTTTTTCAGTGTTCCATTGATGAGCCATAACCAGGTCTTTTTCTCATCTACTTTTCCTTTGACTTTTTCGAGGAACTGCCCATGCAGTGCTTTATTATGCCAGCTCGTATTTGCATTGTTGTTTTCCTGTATTGACCCTTTGTTTGATTTACTTTAAACACCTCCCTGTTCTTAACCTCCAATAATGCTGGCTCTGTACTATTTTTTACATAATCTGCCAACACATGCTTCTCTTCTTCAACTGTCTGCTTCACTTGCAGAAGACCTCTACCACCTAATTTTCTAGGTAAATACAGCCTGTCAACATCACTGCGTGGATGTAATGCATAGTGAATGGTCATAAGTTTTCTTGTTTTCCTATCTAGAATATCTAGCTTCGTCTGAGTCCAGTTTATAATGCCAGCAGTATACCTGATGACCGGTATGGCCCAGGTATTAATGGCCTTGATGGTGTTACCACCATTCAGCTTACTTTTTAATACTTTTCTGACCCTTTGGATATATTCTTTACTGACCACATTTTTCACTTGCCCATGCTTTATATTATCTAATTCCAGTATGCCCAGATATTTATAGGCTTCAGACTGATGATACTTAATAGCTTGTCCATTTGGCATTTCAATTCCTTTACTCTCAATTATTTTTCCTTTTGTCAGTGCCACTGTGGCACATTTGTTTAGTCCAAATTCCATACCAACATCAGTATTGAAAATTCGGGCTGTGTTGGTCAGTGAGTGTATTTCAGTTTCTGATTTTCCATACAACTTTAAGTCATCCATATACAATAGATGAGAAATTTTCCCTGAATTTTTAGCAGTTTGTTAACCTAAATTTGTCTTCTGCAAAATTATTGAGAGGGGAATCAGGGCAATAGTAAATAGCAGAGGTGACAAAGAGTCACCTTGAAAAATCCCTCGTTTGATGCTAACCAATCCATAGCTTTCATCCCTGACAAACAATTCTGTTTTCCAGTTCTTCATCGCATTTTCAATTAGGGCACTAATACTTTTACATATTCCAATGGCATCCAGGCACTTAATAATCCAACTATGCGGTACTGAGTCAAAGGCTTTTTTATAGTCAATCCAAGTCATATATAAATTAGTTTTCCGGGCTTTACAATTGTCTAGGATCATTTTATCAATAAGTAACTGATCTTTTGTGCCTCTACTTCCCTGTTTGTTCCCTTTCTGCTCTACTGGCATGATGTTATTTGCTTCCAAATAATCCTGGACTCTATCAGCTATGATGCCTGTTAGCAGTTTATACATAGTTGTTAAACATGTTATTGGCCTGTAATTTTCAGGTATTGCTCCTTTTGTTGCATCCTTCTGAATTAAATAGGTTTTCCCAGTTGTTAACCACTCATTAATATAACCTGTTCTCAACATTTCATTAAATTGTTGGGCCATTTTTCCATGCAGACTGGTCAGGTGTTTAAGCCAAAACCCATGCAGTTGATCACTGCCAGGTGATGTCCAGTTTTTGACTCTTTGTACTATTTTGGTGATCTTCAGCTGTTATTTCTAGTTGGTCCATTGTGCACTTGGAGAATTTCTTCTCAAAATCTTGGAGCCATCCAGCATTTCTATTATAGTCTTTCTCAGTCCCCCATATGTCTTTCCAAAACTGAATGGTTGCCATTTTTTCAGGCTTTTCATCTTTTATACCTATCTTCTGATTTAAACTCTGATAGAACTTTCTTTGATCTGATTGAAACAACTGGTTGTCTTTATACTGAGTAAATCTAGCATCATATCTTTCAATTTTTCTAGCTGTTGCTGTTATTTGCTGCTTCACTATTTCCAATGCTTCTCCAATTTTCCTTGTACTTAGCCAGTATTTTTTAGTCAAATATTTCTTGAACTTACCATTCTTTAATTTGTCCTCCTGCAGGTTTTTTAAGTTACTCGCATCTGCTCGGAGTCTTTTGATTTTAAGCTCCAGTCTGATTTTCCACCGTGGTTTCTCAATGCATTTTTTTTGGGGGGGGGGTTCAATTGTGAAATCCCTAGTTCTTCCGTTACTATTACTGCTGCACTATAAGCAAGCTGATTTATCTCTTCAATTGACCTTATCTGGATTGTTGCAAGTGCTGAGTTTACATCGTTCATCAATGGTACCAATTTTTTTCTAGGCACAGTCTTTAAAATTGGGAGCCTTCCCCTCTCTTCATTTAATGCAGCATGTGTGAGTATTTTATTCTTCAATTATTCTTATTCTTATTCTTATTCTTATTCTTATTATTACTCCAACTTTACCCTTGGAAAGGTCCCAAAACAGCTTACAACACTGAAGGACAATATAGAAAGTTGGAGACGAAGAATGTATAACATTTGCCAAGAAACATTAACAACAATATTCAAGGCTAAGCAAATTATGCCGCCATTCTTATGAGAAGATACTACAGAAAGATTTCTACAGAAATACAGTATATTCATTGCATTTTATTTAGATAACTACTCTTGACCAAATTAAGGAACATAATTTACCAATTGAGTTTAGGATAGTACTGTATATAAAAATATTTGGTGCCTATCTACTGGCTTAGGGATTTTTTAAAAATCATGATTCCTGGTCTACTAAGAGGACATTCTTATTGCAGGCCCTGAAGTCAAAGCTTTACACATAGTTTCATTCAGCCCTTTCCTTTTTTAACTATATAAAATTTCCTTTTATCCTCTGTATCCCTCACTGGGAGGTAATGTGGTAGCAGCGATTCATTTAGCATATAGTAAAACAGTAAGAAAGATTAATATAGCATTTGATCTTGCACACAAAAAACTGATGACGCCTGCCCTAAAAATATTGAGGGAAAGCGAGACATTTTCAACTTCCATCAAAATTCAGATTACGTAGATGTCACTTTGATTATGTTTTCAAATCACATGCTTATGACTGGCGATGCTTCACTGCTTACAAAAAGCACTGGTTGGGCTTGAGAATGAGGGCCTGGATTTTTTTAATTATTATTTTTTATTGTGTTTCACCTCTGAAAACTGTATCCTGAGGCAGTTTATTTGCCCTGAGCACATAATACCAGCTCATGTAAGGGACCTTTTAAGAGCTGGCTCCGAGGATCTCATTCCTAGATACAAATTAAGTGGGAGGTGTGAAGGAAATTTCCATGGGATTGGGCTGAATGTGTGTAGAATTCCCAGACAAGTTATCTTATCTTGTCTCCGCATTTTGGCAAAAGAAAGAACCAAAATATGGTAGCATTCCGAATAAGAGTTTTATTTCTGTGCTAATGCATGATTAGTCTATATATTTTAATTGTAAGCCGCCCAGAGACCTTTGGGTAGTGGGCGACATATAAGTTGTATAAATAAATACATACATATACAGATCTCCATGATAATCAACAAAGTGGTAGTGTTTCATGAACTCAGGCGGGTCTGGACCAAGTTAATAGTTGTAAGCCAGGTGAACTTGGCCATCACAGGAATGACAGGAGATTTTTTTGGTGGGGGAGAGGTCAGAACCTGTCCATCAAGGGAGGCAGCTGTTTGCACCCATCAGATATATGAACTGAATTGCCACTATTATTGGAAGCCTTCATAAAGCAGGATTGTGTGTGTGCACATTTGATAAATGTTCAGCTATATATTCATTGAAGGCATCTTCAGACTTCTCTGATCAGCAAAAGAAGATAAAAAATGGGAAGATGAGCCAGCAGGCACCGTTCCTGGTTGGAGTTAACAGCCCTAAAAAGATATTTGAGGATATAATTGTGCACATGAAGAGAGAGAATATATCTATCTTCTCTAGACAGAAGAATTTCAATTTTTATGTTGCTGAGGAATAGTAAGAGGGAATTTCCCAAGTAAGGAGAATACAGTATTTCATTATCATAACAGGAATCTCTCACATCTCCTGGCATTTGCTTTATTTTGTGATGGATTAGTGCTGGAAGATAAGTGCAAGCTTTATTCGCATTTATGGTTGCTCTGTGCAGAAGGTTGCTTTGAACTCTGTTCTTAGAACGTGTGCTGTCTGAAGTGTTACATGTGTCTTGATCTCTGTCCTCAGTGTCTTATTTTGTTTTTATTTTATCCGTAGCTTGGGGTGCTCCTGGACCCCGGTCTAACTCTGGAAGCCCAGGTGGACTCGGTGGCCAGGGGCGCCTTTCTCCAAATGCGGAAAATATACCAGCTACGCCCCTACCTGGACGAACGGAGCCTCATGACAGTTATGCATGCACTGGTAACATCCCATATTGATTACTGCAATGCACTTTACATGGGGCAGCCTTTGAGTAACTTTTCAAAGAGATCCTTGTCTAGGTCAGCAACATTATTTGTGCATTTCCAAAATGTTGTAGATGTTATTGATTATGATGATAGGTAAAACACATATGATTTTAACCCAGGGAAAGGCAGTGACTACGTGGCACTCTCAGTTTTGGGAACATTGATATGCAGGAGAGTTTTTCATCTTCCCAAAGGTCTCTTTCAGCAATTGGAGAAAGACCAGCAGACTTCCCCACCACAAAGAAGGGGAACATACTGGAGTGGGGAGGGAAAGGGAGGAAGGACAAACCCTAATTCATTGATATTGACCAATTAGTCAATCAAAAAAACCTATTAGAAGGAAAAACAGCATTAATCCACAGTCATGTGCACTCAGTTCTGGCAATAAACTGTTTTAGCAAAAGTTTTCAGAGAGGAACTGGGAATTCATGTTGCCCAATTCACAATCTGAAGTGTGCTGATCATGCACCCTCCAAGTGACTGCTACATTTTTGTTTGTGTGTGTGCGAAGGAGGAAGTAGGAAGGAAAGGAGAGAGTCCACCTTTGTGTTGTGCCTAGTCATACCTGGCAAAGCTAAACATTTTGCTTGGCCAAAGACAGGCTGAAGAAGTGTGATGGCCATGGTGTGTGTGTGTGTGTGTGTGTGTGTGTGTGTGTGTGTGTGTGTGTGTGTGTGTGTGTGTGTGTGTGTGTGTGTGTGTGTGTGTGTGTGTGTGAGAGAGAGAGAGAGAGAGAGAGAGAGAGAGATTGTTGCCTTATCTAAAACATTTGATTATGTCATTCTTCTCAAGGGTATATGCTCATGGAGAAGACATTAATTTCAGGTACCTTTCTTTGAGTTTGAAACAACAGATGAGCTGAAAAGGTGTCTGAACTCTACAGCAGGAGTACCTATCAATAATTGAAGCACATAGTGTTATCAAATTACAGGTGCCAGAAAAAGCAGCTGTATTCTTGAAAAAAAGAACACCATACTTTGAGCATTATGTTAATCTTCTTAAAGTTTGCTTAGTGTATTTCTTGAATATGCATGCCTAGAGTCATAGGGCCTTTTCACACGACCCCTAAGATCCGCTGGTCCCTTAAATTCGGACCAGAGATCTTGGGGGTTCGTTTCTGTTCCTCCGTCCCCACCCCTCAGCACTTCCTGCTCCTGTCGGCGTGAGGGGGGAGGGAAAAAAAGGACAAAAGAAGCCTTTACTAACCAACTTCGTGGTTGAAGTTGCCACCACGAGCCCCGTTACTTCCTGGTTCCTTCTCAAGGGGCTCTTAAAGGGGCGGGAGGCAAAACAACAACAACAGACAAGCGAGGAGAGCCCGGCACTCTTATCCGCATCAAAAATTTTTCACCTGCAGAGAGCAGGTACATGAAAAATGCGCTGGGTCGTGCTAAAGTGGGCGGGGTCGCACTCAATTGTCTCCAAACTCCAGAGCTGGTGGGAAAACATTTCTAAGCTCCGGAGCTGGGACCATTTGCAGCGCAGCTTAGGGGTCGTGTATAAACGCCCATAGTTTTGCACTGGGCACAACTGCACGTGACATTGTATTTCTCATTATACACTAGATTACCAGCTAGGAGGATACAACAAGGCTCGTGTACTTGTAACAGCAGCACAAAAAGTATCAGAGGCAGAGGGGAAGGAGGTATGTAGAAACTGCCTCCCTAATCCCTATCAACCAGGGCATCAATCCACCAGAATATTAAGTGTAACTCATGCATAATGCAAAACCCTCCCATTCATGTTTATTCAGAAATCAATCATCTCCCACAGGGCTAAAGGCAGAGGAATGGGTGAATGTGGGACTGCAACCAAGCAGAGCAAGCCAATACTCAGTTATGTTATGTTAAGAGACCTTTATTGGCATTAAAACAACAGACAAGTTAATAGTACAGTTCAAAAGCAAAACCAGGAACAAACAGGCAACAGTTCTGATATAATCAACTAATAGTGAAAACAGAAGAGGGAGGAGAGGAGAGCCCAGGGCGCTGAGTTGCTAAAATTCTGGAAGCAAAAGTTGCCACCTCCTCCAGTAAGAAGGTGACGTGTGGAGAGAAGAAACTTAAGCCTAGTAGAGTCTTCCAACCCCTGCATCCTGCCAAGGACTGAGGACAGATGTTTCTTACGGAGTGTATCATGAAGTGGGTAGTAGAAGAAAATATGTTCAAGTGTTTCTACACAGTTGGTTTGACATGGACAGAACCTCTGAGAATAGGGGATTCCACAAAACCTGCCTGCCAACAAAACAGATGGAAAAGAGTTGCATCTAGCAAGTGAGTAAGCTCTACGAGCCTCTGGGCATGTCAGGTGGGTGAGGAAAAAGGCTGGCTTCCCAGGGCAAACCGGGATGTTAAATTGAAGGGGGGAGCATGTGGTGTTGGCTTCACTGCACAGTTCTTGCCATTCAATGTCCAGTAGCCTATCTTTAATAGTCTTATAGGCTTCAGATTGTCTAAGCATACCGAGCTGCTCAGTGTCCAATCCCAATCAGTTATGGTTTCACCCTAGGAAAAGAAAGAAAGAACATGCAGGGGAGATAGGAGGTTGGGAGGAGGGAGGGAAGGAAGAAACAGCCCATGGATCTGGAAACATAATTGTGATGACACCTGCAGTTGTGGGTATGGAGGGAGCCAAGCTACACAGGCAGCACATCCATTTTGGCCATTCCTGCCTCCCTGCTTAAACCCACCTGCATTTCCCTTTTTCCAGATTTTCAAACCCATATTCTGTGTGGGTGTGTATAAGAGAAATAACAGAATGAGTGTCCATGACTGAAACATCTGGCCAGAAGGAACCAGCAGGAGGTAGGAATATTTCCCATTTGCGAAAAGAGCGTATTCTTCTGCTTCTCCATTTTGTTGAAAAAATGGGACAAGGAAAGAGATGCTACTGAAGTTAGTGCCTGCCTCCTTGTCTGTGTGGTGGTGGTGGTGGCGGTGGCGGTACAGGTGCCCGTGTATATGTGCAAGCTGCCTTGCTGCGTTAAGTGGGAAGTCAACTACTGCTGCCACCGTCTTCCTCTGAGAACTATCCAGGTGGCGATGCAAGGAAAAGGCAAGGAAAGAAGAGAGAATGCATGAATCCGGAACCATAATAGCAATGACACCTCCAGTTGTGGGCAAGTAGCATCAGCAATACATCCATCACGCTGATATTGTGCCAACGTACAAAAGATACATAGAACCATGTAACAGGTGCAATCACACCAAGCCAGGACTATGCCTCTACTCTTTAAAACAGCAACAAACATATTCGGGAGGTTGTTGGTTCAATCCCCTTTGTAGGCAAAAGACAGAAGCCGACAGGTAGACAGCACTAGTGAACCACACAACTCTGAGGCAATTTCCGTTTAATATCTGTGAATGAGCTCCAAGCATGCCCATGATGACTCCTCTGTCCAGACTGTCTGCTCTCTTGTCTTCAGCCACTAAAGATGTATTCCCAGGCTGTTACTTTCGCCATGTAAACAGACACTTGTGTCTTGTAGGTATTGTATGTGATCAAGAGGTTGTACTACCAACAGCACAAATTAACCATCTTCTTCCTTTCCCCTGGGTTTTAAGACTTGATTTGTGAAGGACATAACAGGCCATGAGGGTGTCTAATGACACAAAGGACCTGCTCACCCATGGACATTGCTTACTGATGTTTTCACAGATACTGGTTTTACCATCTTTTAGGGTGAGAAAACCCGAGTGTTGTGTAGTGGGGGGAGTGTGGGATTACGACCCAGGAAGCTAAATGAGTCAAATCCTCAGTGAGTCATGAACATTCCCTCGAACTGTTGTGATAATAAACCACTCAGTGAACATCATACATACTTCAAAACCTCTATTGGTGTCATATGTCAGAAGCAAAAAAAAATGGCACAAAATAACATATTAGAGCATTGCCCTCCAGTATGCTATAGGTAAAGATATGCTAAAGCACCAGAAATACTTAGGGGCCTGTTACGGATTCGAGTTTTCAAAGTTGTCACCTTTTATATTTCGCTGCCACCATTTAGATTACTCCCTACTGCTAAGGGTTTTTTGTTTTAATCATGAACTCTCACAAGCTTTATTCCTTTTAAATAAAATAAAAGTAGTTTATTGAAACATAAAGAAGAAATTCATTTGTGTGTTCCTGTGTTCAAATTAGTTACTTTTAAACATAAAGATACTGCCAAACCCTAATACCACCTTTCTATCTTTATCTATCTAACTAACACCTACACACTGTACCATGTCAGATCCCTAAACGCCTCCCCCCCCCCCGCAAGCAAGCTCAAAGAATATATACCCTCTGGCTCTGCCCACAAGGACAACCATTGGCTATGCAAATATCACTCATTTACATTCCTTTAAGTAATACATATTCATAGGTAGGCTGCTTGCCACAGGGCCCTATTTGAAATTGATTATACTGTACACTATTTAGGTATTGAGTAAACAAGCTTAGGAGCTGCCTAGATGCCCAAAGCACATCCAATCTTGCCCAATTTCGGAAGCTAAGCAGGGTCGGCCCTGGTTAGTACTTGGATGGGAGACCACCAAGAAATACCAGGTGCTGTAGGCGCCTAGAGTAGGAACTGGCAAGCCACTCCAGTATCCCTGCCAAGAAAACTCCATGGACATGGGGTCACGAAGGGTCGGTTACGACTGTAACGACACAACACACACACAAACAAGCTTAGAGTTCATTGTAAGATGCATTTTCAGTGAAATGTTTTTCACATTCAAGACCTGATTGCAAAGAAATACTACACAGTCTCAGTGAATGAGGATGTGTTGGGCAACATTTGACAATTTAATGACACCATGGCATTCTTGTTTAATTAAAAAATAATTATTTACTTGTATTCTTGAAGGCTTTTACGGTCGTGATCTGACAGCTGCTGTGAGTTTTTTGGGGGCTGTTTTCCAGAACACGGCTAAACAGCCCGAAAAACTCACAACAGCTAATTATTTACTCATTTGCTGATGAATAACTATAAAAAGCAGTGATGGGGGAACAACCTCCTGAGAGTGGGTTGGCAATGCAGCTATTAAAGTACAAGAGACTCTTAGAAAGGGACAGCTCTATAAATAACTTGTGTGCACCCAATCTGTAAGATGCCCTTCATCTATTCTACCGAGTGTTTATTTATAGAAGGACTACAGAGAGCAGTTTAACAACAGGAAGAGTGAAAAGACCACTACCCCAGTAGCTGCTTGCAACAGAATAATGGGTTGGTCTGCAGTACATGACTTGAAATATGCTTTGTTATAGTCAGAACAGGGCATAAATCCAGTGGTGAAGAATTCCATGTAAATAAATACATGTTGCGTGTAGCACTTCCAGGCACAAACTGGTTTCAAGTATGAAAAAACTGGACTAGGGATAATTGTTCATCCCGAGTGGAGGACGGCTATCGAATCAATGGGAATTGTGTGAATGATATTCAAGCCCCATTCATTCTAGTTGGGACTAACAATCTGATTCATTGATCTGACTTGTCTGCCAGCTTTCTCCCTCCAGAATAGGAAAAGCGACAGCATAATTAAGAAGAGCTACAAGCTACTTCAATTCCCCTTTTGGAGATCCAAATGCAGTGGTGCCAGCAGGGGTTCTGCAGGAATTTTTCTCCCACCACAGAGATAAACCATTGACTCTTTGGACTTGTGTGTCTCCACTCCACCATGTGGGGTTGGATCAGACAGATAAATAGCTTGCATTGTGCACTGCTTGTGGCACACCCCCCTGTGAGCTATCTCCCAACAATTATTAGGCCATGTAAGGGAAATGGCAAGGCAGCCTGACGTACTTCCAGTCTGGGCTTTTTTTTGGGGCGGGGGGACAACAGCTGGGCTACTCTTGCTTGGAGCTAGGCTGGAGTGTTTCCTGTATGCATGGAAGGGTCACTTTAAAGGAGATGGTTCCCAGTGAAGTGACCTTTTCCAGCACAAACAGATGTGATCTTTTATCACTGTCTGATTGCACCCTTTGTTTGATTTATTTGTGTTTCTCCTTTAAAGCATGCCTGGCTTTCACATATTATGCTGCTAATCATCAAACTATTTCATTTTTAAAAATATGAACAGTTGGGTAGTCTGCCTCAGGAGCACCCTTCTGTTTTTTGAACCCTTTAGTGTTATTTTGAGTTTGTGGATGACAGCTACTTTCTGTTTATTGTTGTTGTTAATTTGTTCTTATTTGTATCTGATTGTATTTTGTATAGTAAGCTGCCCAGAGTGGCCAGATGGGCAGGGTATAAATCTAATAAAGAAATTTAAAAAATAAAATTGTTGTTTTATGTGGGAGATGCATCTAGTCATGTGTGTGTGTGTGTGTGTGTGTGTGTGTGTGTGTGTGTGTGTGTGTGTGTGTGTGTGTGTGTGTGTGTGTGTGTGTGTGTGTGTGTGATAATGATAAAATCATTTCCTCAGCCCAGTTGCTCTCTTGTCATTTACATGCTGATAGACTATCATATTATTATAGCAGAAAGAGGACTTGCAGTGGAAATGGAATTCAAATGCTACTCTGGCAAAACACGTTTTCTGACAGCCTTTGAGGAAATTCCCTACCTAAACCAACAGCTGTTCCTTTCAAGTGTGCATATACTTACCACCACCAGAGGTCATTATACAATCATAGCTAATGGCTGCCTTCATTCATAAAAAATAAATAAATCAGATTGACACTCCCACCTGGGAAGTTCTATGTGCTGCACCTCTGAGATATTAGACTTATCATCTGCCCTTTAACCCATGAGGCATTTTGTGTCTGGATGGGAAAAACAATCAAAAGATAAAAAGCATTAAACCAGAAAGTAGAAGAACACAACCAAAAACTACACTGAAAGGTCAAGGGAGAAAAAGAGACTATAAATAAGAAGGAAAAAGCATTTTGTCAACAGACAAAACCAGCATCAAATAGAAGACAATGGCTAGAAAAGAAGCTGGCCAAGATAAAACACAGCTTGATTTTGTTGCCATAAACTCTGTTGTTGTCTCAGTACTTGTTTTGATTCTGTGATGTGCTTTGTAATTAAAATGAGCCTGACAGGAACTTACTTTCTAATGTTTGTTCACTTCTGTTTTTGTAGAGAGCTAACTGAACTTACTCATAATCATTCTAAAAAGGAAGAATATATGCTCATATATTCAAAGAGCTCCTACACTCACTCTTGTATGCATGGACTTATTATTGGTTGCATAGTGTGCAGTCCTAAGCACTTATGGGGAAGAGTAAGTGCTGAACTCTGTGGATGTTATTGCTGAATAAACATGCTCAGGATTGCATGGTGAGCTTCCTAGTTATCTGTAGGATATTTTGAGGCTGAAAGTGACTCTATGTTGCTTTCTGTCTAATGCACATTTATTTGTAGGTTCCATTTGATGTTGTGAGACCTCCTCCATCTAGGACAGTGAATCCCACCCTTGAGAAACCCAGGTACAGTATTCTTGGACTGCAATTCCCAAAAATCTCAACCAGCATGGTTGGCTGTGAAGGCTGGGAGTTGCAGTCCAAGAACACCTGGGTTACTCAAGGCTGGGAACTGCTAATATTTATTTTTTACTTTTTATTAGTTTTAAATATTTTTACCCCACCTTTCTCCTTGGAAAAGGGACCCAAGGTGGCTTACAGTATTGAAGGACAATATACAGTACAACCCAGAACATATAAGACAATATTAAAGTTAAGAACAATGAATTTGAAGAGCCGTCTTACATCAGTTAAAAAGGCAATATTAAATCTAACAACATTAAGTGAACAATATAAAGAAAGCATTCTACTGTATTATGAGAGATGGAAAAATTAAAAATGGAAAACACAGGTAGTATTATGAATTCACTCTAAGTGATGATATGTGATAATCAGTCTAAAAGTCACATAACAGGTATTTGATCATTCAGGGAAAGCTTGCCTGAAGAGAAAGGTCTTTGCCTTAAAGTACTTAAAGAAGGCATTTGAATTTAACGGTCACATACACAGTCATTCAAAGGTACCTGGGGTCACGCCCCACTGAATCTTGTCAGGTTGAGTCTTGAGCAGACATATCTATTAGTGCATCAACTAACTCCAAAGGTTTGTATCCGGGGAAGGCCTCAATATGTTTTTAGTGCTCCAAATACACACCAGAAGTAAGAGTCTCAGCAACAGATTTATGCAGTGTCTTCAGAATCACAACCATATCTAGAACTCAAGTTCTGAGATCATTATCATATGTAATGGGGCTGTAGAACTTAGGGGTGTTAACAAGTGAGTACCCATTATTATGTAAGAGCCTCCCTCAATAGATAGCAAGAGGTTAAAAACAATAGTACTGTACCTTCACATCTGTTATATATTTCCCCTTTTCCTATTTAAGCTCTTTTGCTGATGACATTCACAGCTGAAAGTAGCAGGCAGGAGTGGAGTGTAACCTGTGGGTACAACACCATTTGTTCAGAAGTGTGGTGGCTTTTGGTAATTTTCATCTGTTCTTAAAATGTTTGCTATTTTGCCACTGAAAATTAAGAGCGAGTGGTTATATGATATGTGCTATGGTCTGGTATCTTAACTCTTAGCTTTTAAAATGTGAAGATTCAAGTATGCTACTAATATAAATAATCAATATAATAAAAAGTATGCAATGTAAGTAATATAATAATCAATCTTGCCTGGTCTTGTGTTTAGAAACACAGCCTGGAACAATTAATGGAACTTGTTAATGTTTAAGGACAAGTCTCCATAACCAGTACAGTACTATTCAGGTAGGTGTTATGTGCTGTAATGCAGAATTGACTTTTATAGTAGGGCTTTCAAGGTATTGGAGATATTTAAGGAGTGACTTTACCATTGGCACCCCTCCACTAATGGATTTCCATAACCAGTTGGGGATTTGAACCCAGGTCTCCTGATTTCTAATCTATCACTCTATCTATTGCACCAGACTTTGTGTCCAGTAGAACCCATAGCAGTAGTGTCAGATAAAAGGTTAAATCAAATTTAAAATAATATCATCCTAAACCTTTAAAAGGGGTGTTCTCCAAAATAGGAAGAAATATATTTGAGGTGTGATGATCACAAAGGGCAGAGTGCCCCCCACCCCCGAATCCAATCTGAGCAAAAGCATACAAAAACAGACAGATTTTTAATACCCTCTTCAGAACATGTGTCAATCACAGCCATCCTTTCACTTAGACATAACCTATTACAATTTGTAAGTTGCAACCTTTTTTGAAAGGTATATCTTGTGCTTTGGGTTAACCTCTGGTCAAGTTCCTCTTTTTAACATCTGTGGTAGTGACTCATTCCTATGATTAATTTCCAGATTACTGTGACTGTTTCTTAATAGCCTCTGGCTTAGATGTTTGTGTGAGAGTTCAAACTACAAATCCTGTGTGTCTGTCACTATTACATTTCTTGATTTATATGGTGAATGAAAATTATTTTCTGGCAGTAGCTTGTTATATATTTTTACTCCCTTACTTGGGATCTCCTAAAATCTTTTGAAAGAAGATGGGGGGGGAGGCTTTCACTCTAAATGGTGGAACTGCTAATCTTGGGAATCAAATACAGTAGGACCCCCGTATCCACTGATTCAGTTATCCACGGTTGGCAGAGGAAAAAAATTAAATAATTCAGCAGCCACAAAGCAAGCTGTAAAGCAAGCTGTTGTCACAAACAGCAGCTGTAAAGCAAGCTATTATCACAAATAGCATCTGTAAAGCAAGCTGCTGTCACAAACAGCGGCCATAAAGCAAGCTACTTTCTCAAAACAGCAGTCACAAAGCAAGCTACTGTCAGGAAACAGCAGTTGGGGGGTGGGTGGGCAGGTGTTGTCTCTTATCCAGGGTTTTCATTATCCATGGGAAGGCCTGGAACCAATCCCCAGCGGATACCGGGGTCCTACTGTATGGCCTTTTAAAGTGCAAGTTCAGTCTAGCTCTTGCTGTCGTTAGATTCACAGAGTGCTTGGATGGCTGAGAATGACTTAATGATTGTAGGGCATGAGTTTAACCGAATCTGAAGGCTTGAGGCAGTAACATGAAAAGTCGGTAGGAGAATGAGCAGAGACAACAGCTATATTTTTCTGCAGGAGTCATCAAGGAGTTCTCACCATTCCAAGCCTATGCTTAATGGCACTGGGACCGACTTTTAAAAGGAGCCTGCTTTTAATTCAATACTATTTTAGCTTATCTTCCAGCTCCCGAGTCTGTTTTGTCAACTGAGTATGAGATCTCCCAACGGCAGGATCTCGGCCTCTCCATATTCCATATCCCAAACGCTGTATGAGAGAATAAAATGGAGAGGAAAGCCTGAAAGGAATCAACTTAGCAAGCATTTTATTGGGACCCCCATTAATTTCAAGTAAGTGAGAAGAAAAGAGTGTGTGGTTTGGGTGGGTCTGATTTTGTGCAGTTCAGTTCATATCTCAGCTAAAGTTTTTTTTTTTAAAGGTAAGAAGGGAGAGTTATAGGAGCCTGGACATGATGGTTCAAAAATGAGCATCCAGGCTGTCTGAAGTGCTCCACAGACTGAGGTCACCCCTTTCCTCCTCCAGGAAGATGAGATGTGTTGTTGCCACATCTTAATAAAAATAATGATTTATCTCCCTCTCCCGTGGCCCACAGTGTAAAAGTATGTGCAAGAGTGCTCTTGAGAATGAAGCACAGCCATGCTCGGACCCATGGCTGTTGCTGGAGGCATTACCCTATGCCAATCTTTTTTGGCCTCTTCAGACTTCCTTTTTGGCGTGGTTGTTATAAACGGTGATGCTTAAGGTTTCAGTTGCCTTCACATGTTGTTTACTAACTCAGCTGACAGTGTGAACTGCACATAGAGAGAAAGAGACTACTCTCTTTGGCTTGTAACGGATGATATGAAAGATGTGACTGTTCTTTCAAATGGTGGTACCCACCCACCCATGCTGTTCATTTTCATTTGATCTAGCAGCCCACGATTTTAAGGCTAACGGCAATGGCCTATTTGCTTAGGAATTGGACAATGTAAACAGAGTGGCCAATAGCTTAAAGAGATATTTTACATCCCAGAAGAAGAATGACCCTTTTTGTTTTTTTCCCCTCTGACTTACGACAACCTTATGAACGAGTGACCTCCAAAAGGTCCTGCCCTCAACATCCCTGCTCAGCTCTCGCAAACTCAAGCCTGTGACTGCCTTTAGGAAGTCAGTCCACCTCGTAGTTTTTATTTTATTTATTTATTTTTACAGCTTATATGCCGTCCACTACCCAAAGGTCTCTGGGCGGCTTACAACAAGGAATTAAAACAGTTAAGACATAAAATATCAATAAATAATTAAAACAGCAGCAAAACCTTATACTAAAATCATCACTAAAATTGCCATCAAAGGACCCCAGTATATGTTGTATCAATTAAAAAACTTCTGGAACAGGAAGGTTTTTACCTGGCGCCGAAATGTCATCAATGTTGGCGCCAGGCGGATCTCACTTGGGAGGGCATTCCATAGCTTGGGGGCAGCTGCCGAGAAGGCCCTATGTCTACAAGCCATCCCTCTCATCTCCTTGAGGGATGGCTCTTTCAAGAGGGCCCCCTGGCTAGATCTTAATTGCCGGGTAGGTTCATATGGAAGGAGGCGGTCCTAGTTGGTCTTCCTCTTTTCCTAGTGCTACATGTTTTTAATCACCAGATTTAACTTCTACTGTAACAGGAATACTTTCCACGACTGTTGATATTGATGGCTATAGATCTCTCAAATTAGGACCCATAAGTTTAAAATACAGTGGACCCAATTTGTATAACATAAAATCTGTACAACATAAAAATTTTCGGAGATAGGGGAAAGTTGCTTAACAGAATCGTCTATGGGGCGAATTCGTACAACATAAAGTGTTGCAATTTTGTTTTCAATGCATTCCTCTGGGGAATTTGTATAAAGGAAAATTTGCTTAACATAATTGCATTTGGAACGAATGTAATTGGAACTACTGTAATTAAAATGGGTAGGACTGCTAACGTCTTGTTTGATCTCTAGGTATGAACAATCGATAGGGCTTAGCTCCACCCTGTCAAATCCCGACTTGCTATTCAGATAGTTGTGAAAGGCACAGAAACAGTTATGATTAGTTGGAAACGGGTGCCATAGCACCAAATCTGGAGCATGGCTGCTGGGTCTGTGTAGCTGGTTCTCATGCTAATCTGGTAATGGTGTAAACTGGTCGTTGGTCGAGTTGGTGTATGGATCCCTGAAGTGATCACATATGAAAGCAGGGCGTGTTCTTGAGCCTTTTGAGAATCAAGTAGATGAAGTCATTTTGAGGTATGCAGAACAAAACAAAAACCTAGGGAAGATGTGGAAGCTGAGTATTTTACCGCAGTTGCATCTGGTCCCTTGGTCTGAGTTTTCACTTCAAATGTTTTGGTGAAACTGGGTTGAGGATCAGGCTGTTCATCTGTGGTCCTCGCCCTCCTCTTACTGCTCCACAGAGTTCAGAGGAACTGTGCAGAACAACAGATAGCCTCTGGTTGAAGTCATAATGGCTAAATGTTACAAGGGTTGGAAGAAATGACTCAGCAAGAGCATTGGCTGGAACTGGCGACCTTGTAATCTACCCTGGCCTCTCCTGCTTCTTGTTATCTTTTGTGGAGGGACATGTTCTTAGAACAGGACTCCTTTTGTGCTGGAACAAATTTATGTGTCTATATATTAAAAAATAAATAATTGACAGGTGGTCCTATTGTAACTGGTAGGTCTGAAGTCACTCATTGTCAGCGACATGCACAAACAGTACAAATATGTCTTTCAGACACCTGTGCCATGTGGAATGGAGCCCTCAAACTGGTTTGGCTGTAAGTAGTCACTGTAAGCTCCTCTTTCATCACTTGTCTTGGATGGCTCTGGATACTCAAGGGGCAATCTTGACTTTGGACTTCCTTTTGATATTTCACGGGAGGTCTCAGAGATCTGCTTTCTAAAGCATGTAAGGTTCTGTTCTAAGACCCACTCTCCTGAGGAAAAAGCCCCACTGAACAAAGAAGAATTAACTTTTGATTAAAGATCATCAATACATCCAGGAGCGTCTCCAGATGAGGCATGCAACTTAATAATAATATCAGAATAAGGATCCTACAACTGCAGAGCTGGAGGAGATTCTGTGGGTCATTGAGGCCACCCCCCCTCTGAAGGAGGCACAGGGGGGAATTCCCAACCTCTGGGTCTGCAGCCAGAGACCTAAACCACTGGACTATCCGGCAGCTCTTGAACCAACAGGGGTTATTAGAACTATGATTCCTTTTCTCCCGAGATCCAGATTGATCCATTCCAAGCTTCCATGTCTGTCACCAGATTTCCTTCATTGTTGTTATACAGATTCTTCCAAGTTTAGCTTCCACACCAGGAGGAAGGTTTTCTCCCTTCCTCCTACCTCTTCCCAGTCTTCCTTGCAAAGGTGAGCTGGAGGGGAGCGTGCCAAAGGCCCAGACCGGGAGCAGGCATGCAGCAGACAGCTGGCCAGACTCCATGGAGAGGAACAGTAAATGAATAGCTAGTGCAGGAAAGCAAAGCGGGGTGGGTAGAAGTAAAGCAGTCCCACAGCAAAATGAAATATTGGTGTTGTTAGTCTGTGGAACTCCTTGCCATAGGATGTGGTGATGGCATCTGGCCTAGATGCCTTTAAAGGGGATTGGATGGATTTCTGGAGGAAAAGTCCATTGCAGGTTACAGGCAATGATGGGGATATGTGTTATCTCCAGGCTTAAAGGGGAGAGTACCTTTAAGCCTGCAGAGGCAGAGGAGACAGAGATCTAGTTGTCTCATGTGCTCCCAGAGGCATCTTGGTGGGGCTACTGTGAGATACAGGAACTAGATGGACTCCTGGCCTGATCCAGCAGGGCTTTCCTTATATTCTTATGCACAGCTGGCTTCACAGCTGATGTCAGATACGTTTCAGTTGTACCCACCCCATGGGAACTGGAATTATTCAGAACAAAAAAGATAGGATTGAAACATCTGGAATGAACTGGGTTCGGGGGGGGAACTGGTCCAAATAATAACCCTGAATAGCCCAGATGTAAAAGGAAAGTGGACTGGATCAAACCGAGTTTCCAATAATGCCATGCAGATCGGTTGAAGCAATCCAAATCAATGGGCAACAGAACCACCAGTTTAGTAGGAGGAAGTTGGCTGTCTGGCTGAACCCTGAGTAAACAAGCACCACACTTGTTTTTCTGAGGATTATTACACTTCCTTCTCTCTCTGAACACAGTCTTGCAAGCTTTTTGGCTACACCTCACCTTTCTGCCACTCTAATTCTTATGATTTTCTGTAAGGAATTCTGGGGAATATAGTTTGATAAGAGGGACACCCAGTGTGATGTAGGAGGTAGAGTGACGGATTAGGGCTCAGGAGGCACGGGTTCAAATTCTCACTCAGCCATTGAAATTGGCCGGGGAAATGGAACTGGTAAAACCAGTTCTCTTGTAAATATCTGAAGGTGTGGCTACAAGTATAGGATATATATGGAAAATAATAACAGCAATGACCCAACAATAAGGTTATGGGGCAATCTTGTGCTAATATCATACAGTATATGTAGGAACTTTGTAAAAATAAAGAAAAAACGAATATGATTGGGAGAGAGGAAAGAATGTGGGTGTCTGAACATCACGCCCCAACTGCCTACACCAACAAAACACTATTCACACACACACACACGCACACGCACATGCTCTTTAAGGGAAAGCCCCTACTGAATTGTGTGGAATTTGACTCAGCCCTAAACATTTTAATGGAAGATAAGATAGGGCTAAGAAACAAACTCATTTTTCTGATGTACATTTGTTTTGTTTCCTGGGGGGGTTGTCTTGTAGACCAGTCTGTATCCTGAACTTAAGATGATCTTTGCTGAGGCTGGTATAACCCAGGATCATCTGAAGGACAAGAGAACTTCGAAAAAGATTTTTAAAACTATTGAGAAACGAGGGGGCGTGGCGGCTGTGTTGAAAGAAGCCAAGACAAAAGGTATTGTACTCCCCATGCTGGTGGTGTATACGGGTAAAGCCATGATTTCTGTATTTGTGTGATGAAAACATGGACTAAAAGTCTCACTAGTTTTGGCACTCTCATCAGCTGCATTTGCGAAAAAGTGAACACAGTGAGGAATGTGGCCGTGAAAGCGTTGTGCATGCACAAGTTGAACGGTGCTTGTGACATGAGTAGTAGTGAGATACCTCCTTCCCCTTTCTTGTACCATTGAGGGGTGGGGAAACTTTGGCTTTCCAGATGTTTTGGTCTTCCACATCTGCCCCTTGGATGGTGCCCCACCTCTGCCTGCAAGGCTTTGGGTCTGCATGGGGGATGGGACAGAAGCTGCGCTGTTTCTGGCAGATGAACAACACACCAACTCCCTGTTGGGAAATGGCTCTGCTCTTCTGTTGCATTTGGCTTTGAGGACTTTGTCTGTTTGTGCAACACACATCATTATTGGGGGGGGGGCACCACAGCGGACCCAGCAGTATTCCTTCCCACCCCTAATCTTGCTTGCCCTGTGTTGAGCTGAGCATGATGCCATCCTGACCTATCCCGGCCAGATTCAGATACACGCTACTTCTGGATGTGCCATTATAACAGTGGCCCTTGTCTTCTGAGTTATAGTAGCACCAACAGGACCACAGAGTCACCTTTAATTAATGCCTTTTCTGGTACCTCAATGACAACTTTAAAGCCATGGTTAGGCTATGTATCACAAGAGCCAACAGGGAGCAGCAAGGGCAGGTGATTCCAGTTTATTGGATCACACAGCTTTCGTTTGCTTGCTTTCAGTGTGGAATAGGGGACAGAGTGATGGACTAGGACTGTGGAGAACCGGGTTTTCCACATAGAAACTTCCCGGGAGCTGCCAATGCTAAAACCACCCCTCAAATATCTCACCTACCTTGAACACCTTATTAAGGTTGCAATTGGTCACAGGCTACTTGAAAGCATGTAACATTCATTCAAACTATATCACGTGGCAGTAAAAATTAAGGAACTCCTTTCTATCTGCCAGGAACACATAATATATTTACCAGAGATACCTTAATGATATACTTTGGAAAGTAAGTCATCACACGTTGGTGCCCCCCCCCCAAGTTGCTAGATTGCTGGAAGGCAGGCAGCAGTTTTAGACAGTCCCAACTTAGGAAATATCTATGTTGGGTTCTGAATCTAGAAGAAGAATCTTTGTGCATTCCCCATCTCTAAACAAATTGAGGGTCCCAAGGTAGCTAAATTCCAGCATTTTCTCTTCAACAGTATGTCCCGTGCATCCTCTGGTTGGCACAAGAGCAGCAAAGCAAGGCTGCAAAGGAAAAACAAGACATTGCAAAGCTCCATCTGTGCCCCTTATCTTTTTCAATCAATCAATCAATCAATCAATCAATCAATCAATCAATCAATCAATCAATCAATCAATCAATAAAAAAGATTAGCACTAGCAAAGAACAGCAGGATCAGCTCTATCACCTGACCTGCCTTAGGTAGTATGTATGACAGTGATGGGGAGGGCTGGGGTGGGGAACAGTGACCTGGGCCGGCAGCTTTCCAGCTGTGCCTGTATCCCACACTTAGGTTTTGAATCGCCTTTTGCTTAAAGTCAAATCGCCTTAAAAATCACTTACCTCATTTCCAATCGCTTTTTCTGCAGAGCCCCCTTGGCCACAACCCTTTTCGGCCGCTGTGTCAGTTTTTCTTGTGACAGCCACCAGGGCTGGTGTTTTTTCAAACTGATTTTGAGACCGCTTTTTGAAGTGATTTGGCTCAAATTGTGGACACCATGCACCGTTTTTTTCCGGGTCTCCCCCTCTGTATGCCTTATCCTGCCGTCGAAAAAGCCAAAAAAGAAATCCTCCTGAAGTGTAATCATTTCTGCCGACTTCTCCGGTCCTTCTACTTCCTCTTTTGGGTACAATTTTGCTTTTTCTGGTCACAGAAGTAGGCTATCAAAATCAATGTGCCACGTTGTAAGTAATCTAAAGGGAGAACCGGAAAATTAGCTACATCATTTTGAATGGAAGAACAATGGCATGATGTTATCCTAAATTTTTTTTCCAAAATTGAACCAGATAATGGGGAAATGTTGGACTAAATTGGAACAAAAAGCGGTTTAACAAAAGCCGTTACTTCACGAAAGGGCCTCGCTTCAAACGACCTTGCCTTAAAGGCGGTCACGTGGCGGTCACGTGTTCTCGCCGCTCCCGCCCCTGTTTCTCAGTACTCACGAGCTGCAGTTTTAGGACCGATTCGAGCACAACCTCACGTGCATGATTGCATGCCACTTTTCAACGTTCCTTATTTTCCCATCCGTCCTTTAAAAAACATTTGCACTGATGCTGGACTGTCAGTTGCAATGGAACCAGATAATGGGGAAATGTCGGACTCCCCCGCCGCCGCCGCGCCGCCGAACAAAAGCGGTTTAGCATGCATCGATATCCCTGTTTGAATATATTTTTAAAAACTTGAAATAAAAGCCAAAAACCGAGTTCTTGATGCGAAGCAAAAAGCACCCTGGCAGGGGGAACCCTCACCCCGTGGAGCACGGAATGCTGGTCGGGTGCTTCAGCCAAAAAGGAGGACGTGACAAAAATGGGGTTCGTGAAGGCAAAAAGGTGATTCTTGAGAGAAAACAAGTGCGGAATGCTGAATTGCTTCAGCAACCACGTGACTGGGGGAGGGCAAAAGGTGATTCAAAACAAAAAGCGGTTGCTGTTTGAAGTGCGGTAGGCCAGTGCCAGTGGGCTTCTGGATTGGGTGGAGAGATGTAAAAGAGGAGAAAACTAACAAGGAGAGTCCAATACATGTTGTTTGACAAGCTACGCTTGCTGAATTCTTCTCGCCTACTATAGGTGTAGAAGCCTCTATTTGCATCCCACCTCCCTTGATGTGACATAGCCCTTCATTTATGATAACACACTTCCAGATTGTATTTTCATGAAAAGGGGATGCTGAAATAATTGGCTTGCAGTGTTGAAGCCCCAGGATTAATAGAGATTGTGACATTATGCTACCCATCTTCCCTGTTCTCTTTGAATTTAAGTGCAATGCTACCATCTGGGAAAGAATATTACTGTTATGCAAAGGTATTTGAAAATAGGCTTGTCTTGAATGGGAAACTAAGAGCCACTAGCTTTACAAAAGACCTGCTCCTCATTTGTTGATAAATGAGCAGCAGGTTTTTTTTGGTAATGGACATATCCAGTTGCCAGGATTTTTAAAAATTCTCTTGGAAGGGACTGGCTATTGGGATGGCATGTCCAATCGTACTACTGTACAACTGTATAAAATTTAATAATTGCAGAAAGCTAGACTGTTTTGGTTACATAATAAGAAGCAGAAAATATATATTGTTAGAGCTGATCATTCAAGGTAAAATAAATGGGGGAAACTGCAGGAAGGAGAAGATGTAAATAGCTAAAGAACCTCCAGCACTGAGCTGAAAACAATGCAACATGTTTTAAGGTGGACAAAGAGTTGCCATCCACAAAGCATGGGAAAGTTACTTTTCCAAACTGTACCTCCAAAAGAGAGAATTATATCAGGTGTGTCTTGCATTACACTTATCAGAAATTCCTCTTCTGATCAGCCATTGAAAGGATAAAACCATCCTTTAAAAAAAGGAACAATTTTTGTTTGCATCTGGTTTTTCAACTGAACATGGGATGGGAAGCAGGTATTATTTTGTTTCAGAAACAGCCCTAGAGAATAGCATGTAGGTTGAGGTCAGGGGTTGAGGAGCAGAAGCTGATTTAAACTAGAATTTCTTGTATCTTCTTTTTTATCCAGTCCTGATTGCACGGCCAGTCAGAAAATACCTAATTGTATTCAGGATGTAACAAAGAAAGCTAGAACCTCTAGTTGATCATACATTTAAGGAGAGTTTCTGTATCTCTGGTAGTAGTTGATCAGTACACTGACCTCAACAAACACTGTCAATACCGCTGTTAGCAGCTAAACAGTCTTGCTTTACCTGAGAATCCGGGACACTTGAGTTTGAAGAAATGGGGTTTTCAAAATTATAAATAAAATTAAAAGACAGAGTCATTGTTTATTCCATATATCCATTCTTCCACAGGGTTATTGACCAAACCACCTGATCATCCTTTGCTTTGTTCTGTACCTTCTACAGAGGTGGGTTTCCCTCACAACCCCCAAAATGAACTAGGTTGCCAAGTGCCAAATTCAATGGATGGGCTGAATAATGTCCCAGGAGAGCGTTTTCTCCCCACATCAGCATCATGCAGTGCTGAGATTCCTTCAGTGGTTATATCTCCAGCACCTTCTACATCAACCCTCCAAAGATCATTTCGACATAATAGTTTTATCCAAAATCTGAAGGAAGTGCAGATGAAACGGGCAAGAAGTGATCACCCCCTCACTCCTCTCAAGCAGGATGTTCTAATGTATCAGATCAGAGAAGGAACCCAGCTGAAAACAGCAAGTATTTTTCTTTATTCCCTTCATTGCACAGACCGATGCAAGCTGGTAGAATCTTAAGCTGTTATGTTAAATTCTTTTCCTGATTAAGCTGTCAAAATACTGTTTAAAACACAGATCGTGTATGTACGTTGAATGGCATTTGCTGAAAAATACATCTCAGACTAAGACTGAGCTGAAGCTTTTTAAGATCAAGAGAGGCATTTAGTTACTTGATCTGTAATATAAAAACTGGTTGCGCCTCTTGGAGTAATTCAGTGTGTGAGCAACACTGCCAACGTGGAGGGTGGAGCTCTTTCTCTGTATGAATACATATTTTCTCTTCCCTCTAGTCACATTAAGGCATGAATGGGAAGCTATTATTAGAAAAGGATCTTGTGTTAATCTGATGAGTGAAGGAAAACAAATGCATAGGTTGTTCCACTACCCAGGATAATGCCTCAAAGATATGTGTGTGGACATCTATGCTCCAAATGAGAGTTGCAGTACAGAAATTCTGGAAGTTTGCAGTGCTATAGTTCTCGTTCTGTGAGGTTCAATAATCTCTGCATGGTGGCATGAAATACCTGGCCTTTATAATGAAAGATCTCTTATGTGGTCCAAATGTGAAAACTGTAGCAGTGGCAGGGGCCCCCTAAAGAAGTGGTGATGAACCTTTGGCACTCCAGATGTTTTGGACCACAACTCCCAGAATTCTAAGCCTATATTGCCAGTGACAAAGGACTATGGGGGTTGTGGTCCAAAATCTCTGGAGTGCCGAATGTTCACCACCACTGCCCTAAAGAGTCTCACTACAGCAAGCTGTTCTTAGTTCTCGTTCTCGTTCTCGTTCTTCTCGTTCTCGTTCTCTCTCTCTCTCTCTCTCTCTCTCTCTCTCTCTCTCTCTCTCTCTCTCTCTCTCTGTGTGTGTGTGTGTGTGTGTGTGTCTGTCAGGGACTGTATGCAGGCCAGCTATATAACACAGATACTGTAGCTGTACAAGCTCCAGTTACACAAGCATAAGGACTTCAGTTGCTGGTGGCTTATTCTAATCTGCTGAGTTTAAAAATAAATTAAAAATCAGACCTAAATCCCAGTGACAAGTTAATTACCTCAACTCCTTTCTTGAAGCCAAGAAGAAAGCTGACTGGGGGAATCCATTTTGCTGCATAAAATGCCTGAGAGAGGGAGGGGTGGGCAGCTTCGTTGACAGCTACAGCTTTGTTTCTAATTTGCTGCTGAGAGTTTGTTTCTGTCTCAGATGTCTGTGGGGATGCCAATGCGGGGTGGTGGTGGTGGTGGTGGTGGTGAGCACTGATAAAAAGCAGCTTCATTTCTTACTCTTCAACAAACAGCTCAGGTGGCAGATCCAATAAATAAAAGCTCTGAAGTCTGATGGTCTTATGAATCATTTGAATTACAGTAATCCAGAATTTACAAGAGAAATTTGTGTTGCCTTTTTGACTCTGTCAACACGCATTTCAGTCTTGTGTTATAGGGATATAGTACCAGAATCATGGGTCCAAGGAAGCTGAACAAGGTGAACTTTGAAGGGCAACTGTGAAGGCATTAGGAGTGTGTCAGGATGTCTCCTTAGAAACTAAATCCAAGATTATCCATTGTATGGTATTCACATTTACTAGGTACGGGTATGAAAACTGGATAGTAAAGGAAGCTGACAGGGAAAAGCTTGATTCATTCAAGACGTGATGTTGAAGAGCAACAGATGCCAACAATTGCCAGGGAGACAAAAATCATGGCTGCCTGAGCAAATCAAGCATTAACTCGCTCTGCAAGTGGCAACCTCAACTGAAGGCACCATACATTAGGTGTATTATAGGAGGACAAGACACACTGAAAATGACAAGAATACTGGGGAAAGTGGGGAAAGCAGGAAAAGAGGAGGGCCTGGAATGAAATGGACGCCTTGAGTTTCCAGGAACTGAGAAAGGCTGTTGGTGACAGAAGCTTTTGGAGGCCATAAGTCCCAATTTATGACTTAATGGCATATAACAGCAACGGCAAAAATATTTGTGATTTGTTACATTGAAGGCGTCAGTGATAGCAGCTGCAAATGCCTCCTCCATGAGAAATAAAGTAGGATCCCCATAGGGGATCAGCCCTCCATGGATACTAAAAGCCGTGGATAATAGTAAACACTAAATATATTGCAGGCCTGCCCAACAGGTAGACCACGGGCTACTGGTAGCCCGTGAAGGGTTCAAAAGTAGCCTGCCGGCCATCAATAAAAAAAGTGAGGGGTAAGTTCTCCACCCCTCCCTCCCCCATCCTAAGGACCACCACTGCCCCAGCAAAGTTCTTTTTTTTTTAAATGTTTTTTTATTAAATTTTAAACTACATACAACGACATAAAAAATGAAAGTAAAAAAAAACTACAACAAACAATATAAGTGCACCCCCATCCCACGGGTCCATCCATACATTCTTATTCGTTGCTCCATCTTCTATTCTTCTAGTAGTCTTCTTAAAGTTCTCTTCTCCAGAATTGTTGTGAGATATTCGTGGACTCTTTCCCTTTTCCTTCGACTAGTACATAATCTAAAAATTTACCCCAGATATCGTAGAAAATGTCTTTTTTCATTTCTCCTCGTTTAACCTTTAAACTGCAGGAGAGTTTATCGTTTATAGCTATATCCCAAAGTTCATTATACCAGTCTTCCATCTTGAATTCTAGTTTTGACTTCCAATTTTTGCTATAATTAATCTAGCAGCTGTCATAAAATTTGCTATTAGTTCCTTTGTTGTAACCACATAATCTTTACTTGTTAACAATGATAATAATGCTATCTCTGGATTACAATCTATATCCATCTTAATCATATTACTTAGCTCTAAAAACACTTTTTCCAGAACCTTTGGACTATTTCACATTCCCACCAAAGATGCAAGTAAGTACCAAGCTCTTTTTCACATTTCCAACATATCTTAGAGTAAGCAGGATTCATTCTATTTAGTCTTACTGGGGTTAAATACCATCTGGAAACCAATTTGAAGTAGTTTTCTTTTATCCTGACTGACAATGATCTCAAAATTCTCATATTCCAAATTTTTTTCCAGTCTTCTTTCTCTATCTGTACATTAAGGTCTTGGTTCCAAACTTCTCTCAAGGTGTTTAACTCCTTCATTTCTGATAATTCCCCTAGTATTTTATATATTTTACGTGTTATTCCTTTCTCTGAATTTTCCTGTTCAGACTCAAGCGATAGTAGGAAATGTTCAAATTTTGTGCATTCTCTGATTTGATTATTTCTCTTTCCCCAGTCCTTTATCCATTTTCCTAGTTGAATATAATTTAACCATGTTAAATCACTGGGTTGCAAAATATTTTTATATCCTGAATTGTTTTAATCTTGAGCATCCAATCCTTTAGTCTAGCTATTTTCTTAATTTTAAATAACTCCAAATAATGCTTCAAGTTGTCTGGAAAGCTTTCCAAGTCAGTAACTAAAGCCAGTGGGGATCCCTTCGGAGACAAGATTTTCCTATATGTTCTCCATGTAGCAATTAAACTATTCAATAGGGGGTTGTCAATCTTTACTTTGTTTTTAACTTCCGTGAATAAAAATGTGTTTATTTCCCCTTTATATCCAAAGACTCTTGCTCCCACCATATTAACTTCTGTGGTTTAAAAGAATTTCCCCCAAAGAACTAAGTTGATTGGCTATATAATAATTTTTATATTGGGTATACCTATTCCTCCTTCTTTCTGAGATCTATACCATAGACTTTTATTTATTCTTGATTTTTTCCCTGCATTACAATACCTATTTATCATGTCTTGGAGAGTTTTAATTTCCTTTTCTAAAAACTGAACCGGTAACATTTTAAAAATAAAGTTAATTTTTGGAAGTATTTTCATTTTTATCAATGCAATTCTGCCAAACCACGATAATTTTAGTTTAGAGTAGGATATTAATTTGTTTTTCATCTCCTCTTCTAATTTCGAAATATTTCTTTCTTTAGTTTTAGTAAATTCTTTATGGAGTTCTAATCCTAGATATTTAATGCTTTTTCCCGGTTTAAGTCCAAATTTTTCAATCATCTTTAAGTCATGTTTTCCATAATTGAAGAATAAACTCTCTGATTTTTGCCAGTTTACACATAATCCTGTTATTTCTCCAAATTCTTCTAAATGAGTTTTTACTCTTTGAATATTCTCTATTGGGTTTACAATAGTCAAAAGAGCATCGTCCATGAATAAACTAATTTTAGTTGCCCCATCTTTCCCTATACCTTTAATAAATTTGTCGTCCCTTATGGCATTTGCCAGGAGCTCTATAACAATACAAAAAGGACTGGAGAAAGAGGACATCCTTGTCTAGTTCCTCGGCCTAGGGTGATTTGTTCAGTCAATCCATCATTAACTATTATTGAGGAAGTGCCCGTTGAATATAGTTGATTTATTACTCCCAAAAAGGATTTCCCAAATCCCATTTTTTTAACAATATTTTTAATGTGGGCCATTGAACACAATCAAAAGCTTTATAAAGATCTAGAGATAACATCCCAGCTTTAGTAGTACTCTTACTCATTTCATAAAGAACATTCAAATTCCTTCTAATAATATTTGCCATTTGTCTACCTTTGATAAAACCACATTGATCCTCTTTAATATATTTAGCTATAAATTTATTCATTCTTTTAGCCAAAATTGCTGTGAAAATCTTAGCATCTTGATTTAATAAGGATATTGGTCTGTATGACCCAATATCCATTAAATTTTATTAGGTTTTGGAATTAAAATAGTTAAAGAATGGGTCCAAGATCTCGGAATTTGTTCTCCATTCAAAATTTCATTATATAGCTTCTTTAATTTAGGTATTAATACTGCTTTAAAAGTTTGTAAAATTCAGGTCCCAGAGCGTCCACTCCGGGCGTTTTATTATTCTTTAATTTGTCTATTACCTCGCTTATCTCTTGATCTGTAATAGGCTTTTCCATTTCCAGCATATCTTCCTGTTCCAAGACCCTCTTTAAATTCTTAGTGATATACCTTTCTATATCCTCCTTAGGTTTATTTTTGTAGTATATAACAACTGATAAAACTCTTGTATAGCTGACAACTTTTCCTTCATTTGTGTGCATGTCTTACCTGAGGAGTCTTTTATAATCCCTATTGTATTCTTGTCTTGTCTTTTCTGTGCTAATCTGGCTAAAAGTTTTGAGTTCTTGTTGCTGTATTCAAAAAAATTTCTTTTTAGGTACAGAAGATTCCTTTGTGTTTGTTGTAAATCTAGATCTTCTAACTCTTTTTCCTTGCTTCAATCAACCTCAATATCTTATTATCCTTAGTAAGAAAAAATTGGGATTCTAAATCTGCTATTAGTTTTTCTAATTTTCTTTTATTGAGTTCTTCCTGTTTTTAGTTTTAATATTTTCTTTTATGATAAGGCCTCTAGCTACCGCTTTCAGGGTGTCCCATATGATTGGCGTTTGGCTACCTGCCTTTTCGTTTATATCCCAAGTTTCCAACCAATCTTTTTGACCTTTTCCAGCACTTCTGGATATTGAAATATTTTTAAATTCATTCTCCACCTTTTAGCTTCTCTATAATTTTTATTTGTTGCTAAATCAATCGACATTAAAGCATGATCAGATGTTTTTATGATCTCAATTTCGGTATTATTTATCTTGGGTATTAGGCTTTGTGAAACAAACACAAAATCTATCCTAGAATAGGTTTTGTGCACTGATGAGTAGAAGGTGTATTTTATTTCATCTCCTTTCAGTTCTCTCCAGACATCCTTCAATCCTGTTGTATTTATAAACTTTGCTAGAGTTGTATGTCTTGTCCTCCACTCTTCCTTTTTACATACCGATTTATCTTTAATTTTATCTAAGACCATATTGAAATCCCCTGCCATTATTAAATACCCCTTTTTAACCAATTCAATCTGATCCCAAAGGAGATTGTAAAAGCGGCCTTGGTTAACGTTTGGTGCATACAGATTAACCAAAGTATAATGATCTTTCCCCATTAGAACTTGCAATATTATATATCTACCTTCTGAATCTTTTACCACATTTTCAACAACACATTCACAATTCCTTGAGATTATAATGGCAACCCCTCTTGCTTTAGATGTGCCAAAGCTTTTTTCATAAATATCAACATTTGGAATTTTTAATTCGTTAATACCATCTCTGGGTCTGCCAGCCCACTGTCTCAGCCGAGTGGGGCAGTTCAAGGGCCATGGCACATTGAAATCTGTTTCCTCCAGAACAGATTAATTGGTTTTCAATGCATTCCTATGGGAAACCACTGCTCTACTTACAAAAGTTTTTACTTATGAGCATGTGCTCGGTACGGATAAAATGTGTAAGTAGAAGTTTTAGTGTAGTAGCCCTCAGGCACTTTTGGCCAGAAAAAGTAGACCTTGGCCTGTTCAAAGTTGAACAGACCTGATATATTGTATAGTAAAGGAGGAAAACAACCAGGAAAAAGCATTTTAACATGCACTACACTAGTGGCTGCCAGATACCATGCTGTGTATAATATTTTCAGACCATGGATAATGAGTCTGTGGATATGGGAGTCTTACTGCATTTCTGGATGTGTCACTGGGCATCTTCCCAAGAGCTTAAGGTAGAAACAAGCAATATTTCTTCTTCTGATGTTTTGGCCTACAGAGAAACATCAGAAGGGCCTACAGTTCCCATCAGCCAGTTGCAACAGATGACAATGTGTTGCAATTCAAAACACCAGCAGAGTTGAAAGGGTGATTTGAAAGAGGAAGCATTCTTCCAGGAAGCTGTTCTCATTGTACAGGCCAGCAACCGTACGCATCTTGGGTCTCTCTAGTCAAAGTCACTGTTGAAAGTGGCAGTAGCTCTCCCTCGGTAATTTCTCAAGAAGTCATTTCCAACCCTTCCTGGTGATTGCAAAGACTGAACCTAGACTGTTGGGGTGTCAAGCATGTGTCCTGTTGCTTGGGAGCAAGAGCAGAATACTTGGAAGGAGTCAGAGACTCCTCTAGCCACCTGAGAGTAGCGGAGCTCCACAAATGGAGATCTCAAGCTGGGCTGTTTTATTAGGACAGCAGAGAGAGGCATGGGGTTGTTGTTGTTGTTGGAAGCTATGGAGGCTTTTGAAGGTAAGGACTAGAAGCACCTGCCAGTTCGAGGGAAAGCACAAGGTTTTGAGATCAAAGACAGAACCATGGGTCCAGCTTGTTTTACCTAGACCTAATTCCACAATTGGCTGGACTTCTTAAAACGGTATCGTTCTTTATTTCCCCTTTTCTGAGAACAGGTGCCTCACCAACCAACATCTCCCGGTGACAGAGGAATAGTAGCTGCACTTAAGGATGTAATTCAGAAGAGACACAAGGCATTACAAGCCTCAGGTAGATGATCTGAGAGGGCCTTCTATTTTGCTTTCTTCTAATGCATCTGAGTTCTTCTCCTACTCAATAACTGACATGCAGGGAGGGGAGTACCAAACTCTGAGAGCTGGGTCACTGCATGTTACTAAGCAACTGGTGGTCTTCTTTTTTCTTTTTGAATGTTTGCCTCTCTTCGTTCACTAGCCAGTTGGAAATGCATAACACTACATGGATGTATTGATAAAATGGAAGTTAAGGTTAAAGATCTTGCTTTTGAGGGCTGGAACCATTATACAAGTTTTATTTTATTTTTAAGGGTCAAACTGTATATTTACAGATAGCACATGCTTAGAAAAAAGAAACACATCTGATTATCACACTATAAGACTGCAATGCGTCTCATGGTCTGCTAATTTGCTTGCTTTGATTTGAGATGTGACATTTGGAAGGTTGGTCAGAATCGCATCTTTGAAGCACTTAACATGATGCAGCTTGTAAAATATGCTGTCTGTAGCATACAGTGCCTCATGGCTCATTTTTTGAATGAATCCTAGTAATACTCCATTTACTGAAACACCATTCCATGGCTAATGATATGCAGAGGCAACCTGATTCTCCAGTCACTTTTGTTTTAATTTCCTTCTAATCAGTTACATTGATTAATCAAAGCCATGTAAGGGAAAACAAACAGAATAACTAGAATTGGAGAATCCAAATGCACCCAAATGTCCAACCTCCCCTCCCTTCCCAGATGATTCCCTGGACTCCATTTAAAAAAATTCCAAGGAAGGAGAGTTTACTATCTTCTGAGTTAGTCTATTTCATTGTCAAAGAGCTCTTGTTGCCCAGAAATTCCCTTCCTAATATTTGGGAGTTGAGTCACGGCAACTGGACTTATTTTCTTGTAGGATCGAAACATTTCACTACTCATCCAAGTAGCTTCTTCAGTCTTGGAAGAGTAGCAAAACTTTTTGATCCCACAAGAAAAGATGTCCAGTTGCCATGACTCAACTCCCAGATAACCTCACCTGGATGACTGAGAATCTCCACAGACATAACTAAAGAGACAACAGTGAGAAACCACTTTCTCAGGGGAATCCTGACATTTGCAGAGTATTGAATATGAGATGGAGGGAGAAAGCACAGAAAACACAGGGTGTTGAATCAAAATGGCCTGATTGACCTTCTCATAACTTTTAATAATCTGGAGAAAGGGTCTGGCTGGAAGGCAGCCAAGCCTTGCTAGCCACCCCCCCCCCACAAATAATAATGTTGGGATTAGATCTATTTGCGATTACTGATCATGTTGTATAGTTGAATAAATACAGAAAAGAGCAAAGAGAAGGATGATGAAAATATTGGGACAAATACCTGTCTATTCATTCCCTTCGATTGCATGTTGTCATCCACATATTAAACTCATAATCCCCTCCCTCCCAGTTCATCTGGACATGTACAACTTGTGTTGCCCAATGGGAGTCTCTTGAGGGTGGGGCATTTATGGATTGGACAGCTATCTTACTTTTTAACATTGCAGTATTTCCAAGTTAGCAAACACCTTACTTCCAAAAATTCTTACTTCCTGCAGATAATGAAGACTCTGACTTGGAGAATGGAGATGATGAATGGGATGATTAAAGTATTTTTATCTACCATGAGAAGAAAGTCTGTGTTTTAACTACAACTAATCGTTAAATACAAAATGCTAATATTTTCTAGAATCTTGAACAATGTGAAACAGTTTAAGTGAGGCATTTAACCCATCACTGGATGTTCTAGACATATAGGAGAAAATGTTAATTTTTTTAAAATAAAGTTCAGATTACAAAATACTGTTTCGTTTTTATCTTTCTGTTCTTACTGTTTTCAATTTAGTAAAAATATTTAAAATCTCTTTCTTTTTGTTTCCAGTCATCTGCTGAAACTTGCATCCCTTTAGGTTCTTCATTCACTGTGCAGTCCCAGATATTATTCAATTCAAGGAGCAGTGTAGCCGTCAAAATCAATTGCATTTACTCCCAGATGTTTGTGTAAGGAACTCAGGGACAGAGAAATCTAGTTCAGAAGAGTGGATTAATTAAAATTTAACAAGCTGTAAAAGCACAAGTGGTCTATATTAGAAATCATGGGCAAAAGCTCCTCTAGTATTTTGTACCTCTTCCATCTAGCATAGAAAAATACATTAGACAGACAGACAGACAGACAGACACACACACGGGGGGTGGTTATTGAATTGACTGAACCTTATTTCTTTGGTTTTCAGAAACTGATTCAGTTAATTTTCTTGCAAAATGTGGGATGGAAGCTAACATTTAAAATATAGTGTCAATGTAATCACACAAGGAGATATATAAACACAAAATTATAAGTGGTTTTATGGTACTGTTGCCTAGCATGTATACTCAATCCGTACAGCAGGAGGAGGAGAAGGATCAGAAAGAAGACATGGATACACTCCCTCTGAGTAATACAGAGGTGTGCCACCACCACTAGCACATGGGTGTGTTCCAGAGCTAGGAGGTCAGTGGCTGCATCTGGGGAATTCGATTCTGCCCACCCCCATATTACATACAAGGAACTGGAAAAGGTGCAGAAGAGAGCAACTAAAATGATTACTGGGCAGGGGCACCTCCCTTATGAGGAAAGGCTAAAACATTTGGGGTTCTTCAGTCTGGAAAAAAGGCGCCTGAGGGGGGATATGCTTGAGATGTACAAAATAATGCAGGGCATGAGTCAAGTGGATAGAGGGACACTCTTCTCCCTCTCACAAAATGCCAAAACTAGGGGACATCCACTCAAACTGTGGGTTGGGAGAGTGAGAACAGACAAAAGAAAATATTTTTTACTCAGCGTGTTGTTAGTCTGTGGAACTCCCTGCCACAAGAGGTGGTGATGGCATCTAGCCTGGATGCCTTCAAAAGAGAATTGGACAGATCCCTGGAGGAGAATTCAATCACAGGTTACAAACCATCATGGAGATGTGTAATCTCCAGGCTTAAAATCGGGGTACTTCAAGGGCCAGATGCAGGGGAATGGTATCAGGAGACAGATATCTAGTCTCATGCACTCCCAGAGGAATTTGGTGGGCCCACTGTGAGATACAGGAAGCTGGACTAGATGGGCCTTTGGCCTGATCCTGGCATGGCTCTTCTTATGTTCTTAAGGCTCCTAGACAAAATTATCTCCTACAACAAGGTATCACTCTGCAATTTGTCCTGGACTCCACATCCAGAGGGCTGCAGTCCTCAAAGGTTCTGGGGAGTGGGAAATGCCCCCCCCCAGATCTTTCTGCAGTTACCCACCCTTGGTGTTGGGCCTCATGCTGCTAGATGTAGGGGTCTAAAACTACCATAAGCCTGACTACTTCTTGCATTTTTTCTTTTGCTGAAATGTTTGTGAAAGGGAAGCAAAGCAGTGACCTTCAGGACCTCTCGGGAGTGTGCCTTGGATTCTACTCATAGCCAATGATCTACCATAGAGAACCATTCCATGGGGGGCTTCCTACAAGCAGCAAAACCTTGCTATTGGCCTGTCCTTTACAATGATGGTTTTATGCTGAGGGGAATGGACCCTGTAGTTGCCTCTGCCTCTTAAATGGAGTAATTTCTGGCGCATGGGGAGGGCTATGGTAGGCACAGGCATGTCCAAACTTTGGCCCTCCTGATATTTTGGACCACAACTCCCAGAATTCTAAGACTGCATTTCCAATGGCAAAGGACTGTGGGAGTTGTGGTCCAAAACATCTGGAGGGCCAAAGTTTGGACATGCCTGGGGATGGTTGAAGGCATTCATGCAAACTTCTTTTATTCTAACAAGTCTCTTAAAATATGGACTAATTTTCTAGATACAACCAGAAGCAGTTTTGGAAACAAGCAAGCAGTATTTTGAACAAGAAATGAATGAACAGAAATGGTGAAAGTTAAGTTTTTTGAAGGATAGCTTCTAGAATACTCCACTGAGTGGCAGGCCTAGCTGGCTGGGATGTTCTAATTTTTATTTTTCTTCAGAAGTAACATTTCTGGCGCCAGCCATTTTGGGACTTATACCAGACATGCCATCTCCTTACTAGAGAAAAACAACCCCCAAGGATTCCTCTACTCCTACTGCATTTCCTGTGCTAACAGGTTGTAACCACAGAGCAGTGGTAGCAGAAAGGGAGAGACAGCAGGTGGAAGGACTGTTAATAGGATTTAAAGGCCCTACAAGGTATGGCAATAAATGAGTTAGTGTGCTAGTCTCCAGAGTGAGGTGCCAGTGTTTAAAGGGCATTTGTCACCTGTGTGTAACTTATTCATTCATTTGATTTATAGCCTGCTTTTATATATCTGCTCAGAGTGGCCGTTTCCTGATAAACGTTAATAGTTTTTCAGCTAAGGTTTTACATTCCAATTGGCATTTATTAATGCCATACTATCATGTCTGGCTATGAATAGAAATTAGTCAGACAACTACAGGAGTTTTAAGAAAGAGGAATGAAGATGCACTATCTATCTATCTATCTATCTATCTATCTATCTATCTATCTATCTATCTATCTATCTATCTATCTATCTATCTATCTATTTGATTTTTTATATCATGACTCATCTAGCCCGAATGCTACTCTGGGTGGTTTACAACTTATCAAAATACAATTACACAATTATATAATAATTTAAATACACAAAAAACACACACAACACAAGGAGTCAAATGAACCAAATATAAACAATAAAACTCGTTAAAACTTAAATTGTGTAAGAATAGCAGCTACTGTCAAAATAAATAATAATAAGCACAAGGATAAGGGGAAATCTCAAAGAGGCGGTAGAAAAACCATCATTAAGAGATGGTTGAAATATTGGGGAAGGCCAACCTGTTGTCTTTTATTAGCCATGGTGGACAAGGACTTAAGCAGGGAGGCAGCAGGTGTGTGGTCAACCAGCAGGCACCCTTGCTCTCACTCTGTACATGGGGCTGATGGTATGTTGGGAGTGGCTAATGGAAGCCATGGACTCCGCGATTTCCAGGGCTGCTCTTGAAAGCTCAGAGTTGGTGTGAATGCTGAAGTCCCCGGCGATCAATAGTCTAGGTGACTTCAACACTGTTGTCAAGATGAACTTGGTCAGCCCAGGGAAGGAAGAGCGCTGGAGACAGTGGTATACCAGCACTACCCCCAAATCTATCAGTAAGCCCCACTCTAGGCCTGGACTTGACAGCGCAGAGGCCTTGCTGATATGATGGAACCCCTACAAAGAGGTAACTAGTAGGTACTTGCTTTTGAAGGGCATGGCCTGGCATTCTTTTGCCACTTTTGTTCAGGGTCTTCTGCAACTATTCTCAACCCCCTTCCCCTTTTCTGAGCCAGATCTGTTGTTTCAGTGGACCCACACAAAGAAAATAAAGTGTGCAAACTTTTGGAAGGGAGCACAGCCTAGCAGTTATTAGTGGCTGTGGATGGTTCCCGGAGATCTTGTCTTATCAGGATGCCTGTCCTGCTGAGTGAGACTCTGGAGCAGAGTGTGTAGACTTCCAGAGGTTGCTAACTCCAAATTTCCATTAATCACAGGTAGGATAGCCAAGAATCAGGGATGATGGGAATTGTAGTTCATTGGGAACTGTAGTTCATCCTCCCACTGCCAACCTACCCCCATGAAGAATTCCCAGTATGGGACTACCTCCTTCATGAAGATTCTTACTTCCCCCAAGTACTGCAATGAATAAAGCAAGGCAAAGCAAAGTGTTCTGCTTATATACCATCCCATTGTGCTCTCTGGGAGGTTTACAATTAAGTTATGCAGGCTACACATTGCCCCCCACCCCACCCCCGTGATCTGGGTACTAATTTTACTGACCTTGCGAGGATAGGAGGCTGAGTTAGCCATGAGCCTGGAACTGAACCCTGAGCAGTATTAGCTGCAATACAGCAGTTTAACCACTGCACTCTGAGTCTCCTGATACAAATCTCTCTCTCTCTCTGTGTTGTGTCTACAGCTGTGACTGACTCTTCATGACCCCATGTCCATGGAGTTTTCTTGGCAGGAATACTGGAGTGGTTTGCCCGTTCCTACTCCAAGCGCCTACAGCACCTGGTATTCCCTGGTGGTCTCCCTTCCAAGTACTAACCAGGGCCGACCCTGCTTAGCTTCTGAAATCAGGCGAGATCGGATGTGCTTAGGGCATCTAGGCAGCCCTGATACAATAGCTTCACATAAGTATTTAAGTGACACTAGAGACAATATGGTATCTTGAAGCATAGCACGCTGAGACTGGCAGGAACCTGATATACAATGCTGGAATCTGCTCAGAGGACAGTAGTAGAAATGCCCCAAATGGACAGAGCTGATGGTAGAAGGAACCATGGTCAACAGGATGAAAGCCTTCTGGGAGAGAGAGGGAGGGTCATATTGCCTTTGTCCCTACCCCTATAAACATTGTCTATCAGGGCATCCAAGGCCAATTCCACGCTTATCTAGTCTGACTGGAACTCAGAGCAGAGCGGGTCTAAACAATCAGCAATCGCCAAGAACACCTGAGGCTGAATCACCACCACCATCATGAACATCTTTCCACCAAACTTAAGTGTTTTATTGCCACCAGGGGGCAATACAATTTGTTTTACTGTATTATGATGTTGTAAACTTCTATGGGATTTGTGCCAATGAAGAGTAGTGTAGAAATGTTACCAAAAGACATTAGCATCAAGGTCAACAGATTTCAAGAGCTAAATTATATGAACCTTTCATTGTATTATTTATTAAGTATGGCTGCAGTCAATGCAGTCAACTTAAATGGAAGCTGGTGCATAAACGGGCTCAGTATATAACTGCACTCAGGACTGCAGTGTCTCATCACAGCTAGTGTTGTTGACATTGACATAACCCTTCTGTGGGGACAACAGAGCACCTGCATTTTCTAAACATCACTGTATAAACTATATGGGCCACAAAGAAAGAATCTGTGAGGCCCTCTGGTTATTATTGGATTCTAGCTCCTAGCCTCTGTTCATGTTGGCTGTGGCCAATAGAAACAGCAGTAACAGCAGGAGGACCACAGAGTAGACTGATGTACAGAAACCATAAGAGGGCTTTCAAGATAAGTGAGATATCTAAGGAACCCTTTTACCTGTTCCATAACTGCAATGAGCTTCTGTGGCTGAGCGGGGATTTGAACACTGTTCTCCCAATGTAGATTCTCAAAGAACACTTCAAGTGGAAGGCTATTCCAGTAGCAGACATTGTGCCACTATTCTTAATGGGCCTTAATGCAGCCTTATAGAAATATAATTTGAATGTGTTCTTGGCTTGGCAAAGGTTATTAATAAACTTGTCTGAATGCCATGCATGCCTCTGTCTGAGAATAAACGGAGCTATCTTCCAACAGCGAGAGCAGGGACTCAAGTGAGAAAGTGTATGGATAGTGGAAAGATAATTAGCAGGACATTGTCTTCTGTTTCATTGTCAGCTTGGATTGACATGGAATAAAACCTCTACACGCTTTAAGACCATTCACTTGTTAGGCTGTTTGCACCTATAGCAGTGAAAACAGGCCAATCATCTAGACCAGTGATGGTGAACCTTTTAGAGACTGAGTGCCCAAATGGTGATTCAAAACCCACTAATTTTTTGCAAAGTGCCAATACAGCCATTTAACCTGAATACAGGTGGCTGTGAAAGGGCAATGTCGGGTGCCCACAGAAAGGGCTACGAGTGCCACCTGTGGCACCCATGCCGTAGGTTTGCCAACACTGACCTAGACCATAACAAAAGGCATCCTTCATCAACAATGGCGGGCAAAAATGGAAATAGTTGAGCATCTGGTCATAGGAATGTTGTTCACAAAAAAAGCCTGCCTGGTGGTTGTACTCTTATATTTGTGCCAATGAGACAGTGTTTCCATTGGCCCTATAAAGGCGTAGGTGCTGACACTTAGAATCTATAAACACCAGTTGAAAACTTGGTCGTTTAGAGTAGCCTTCCCTGATTCTTGATCTTTATATCATTTGGATTTGAAATTTTTCTTCTTCCACCTCTTGTTATGCCTATTTTATGATTGACTCCTTACTTATTTTGTCAGTCTGTTATTCGTTCCAGATTGTTATTAAGTTGTATCATATTCTGTACCTTTAAATTAATTTGTATTTTTTTAGTTTTATGTTCTTTATGTTTGGTTTTTGTTTGCTTTAATTTGTATTTATATTGCTGTAAGCTGCTCAGAATAGCCTTCAGGCTAGATGGTACGGTATACAAATCCAATAAATAAATAATAACTGGGAAAAAGGCAGCAGTTCTGGTGATGCATTTCAGTCAACCAGTTTTATCAGTTTTAATCTTTCCCAGTTTTTTTTAAAGCTAATAAGTCTTATTGCCTATTCACAATCAAGACACCCAATTACTTTGTGTTGACATAAGCGCCAGGAAAGACTCACAGATCTTGACCATCAGACACAATTTTTGCTCTGTCCTAACAGATCTCCACAATACCTAGCTGCAATGCAACCGCTAGTCCGGACTAGCAGAGGTGCTGAACAGGAAACATATAGGTCAAATGGCACTGATTCAACAGGTCTAGTTTAGCTGGACAACAAACTGGGTTTATAGGTCGTTGTATTGGGGGAAATCCATCTTCCTTCTAGCTACTTATAAGGATTGCAGCTATATATGCCAGGAAGAAGGAAGAGACTAAAAAAGGTGGCACAGTTTAAAGTCCCCCTTGCTCAGTAGGCTGCCGCATTAAGGCCAGTTCTATCTGGCTGGCTTGAGATACTGTACGTCGAGGCTCCCAACTATGCCAGGCCCCATAACACCCTTCTCTTCTCTTCCCAGCCCTTTCTTTTTCTCTGTGGCACTTCTCAGGGCGTTTATACATGACCCCTAAGCTGCGCTGCAAATGGCTCCCAGCTCCGGAGCTTAGAAATGTTTCCCCACCAGCTCCGGAGTTTGCAGACGATTAAGTGCGACCTCGCCCACTTTAGGGCGACCCAGCACACTTTTCTTGTACCTGCTCTCTGGAGGTGAAAAATATTTGATGCGGATAAGAGTGCGGGGCTCTCCTCGCTTGTCTGTTTTTTTTTTTTTTGCCTCCCGCCCCTTTAAGAGCCCCTTGAGAAGGAACCAGGAAGTAATGGGCTCGTGGCAACTTCGACTGGCACCTGCAGGTTAGTAAAGGCTTCTTTTGTCCTTTTTTCCCCTCCCCCCCTCACTCCGACAGGAGCAGAAAGTGCTGAGGGGTGCAGAGGCAGGAACAGAAAGGAACCCCCAAGATCTCTGGTCCGAATTTAAGGGACCAGCGGATCTTAGGGGTCGTGTGAAAAGGCCCTCGAGTCTCCAAGATGAAGCGATCCCGCTCGTGCGTATACCCCGCGTCGAAGCCGATTGCATGTTGAAGGGAGCCCGGGATGAGCTCAGCGGCGGGACATCGGACGGCCCTCCGGGGAGACCCTTCGCCCAACGACATCGTTAAAAGGCAGCCGAGGGCTTGGGCGGAATCGAACGCGGAAACCCTGCACTGGAAGCAGAAGGATTTGGGAGGGACGGGCGGGTGGTTGGTTGGTGGTTGGTTGAAGAGATCTCTCTCACATCCAGGCCGGACGGACTCGAGAGAGCAAACGCCACCGTTTGGGGCGGGGTAGGGCGTCACGTGTGAACACGTACTTAGACACTCCGGGGAGCCCAACTCGTTTACACGATGAAGCGCCCGCCGCAGCCCCCACCTACCCCCCCCTTGCTCCAGCTCCTCCTCCTCTCCTCTCGGAGCAATGCACGAAGCGTTGGGGGGACCTTTCGGGACGAAAGGCGACTCTTCTGCTCGAGAGGCAACCCCCCCCACCATCCCTCCTCCCGCCCGCCCTCGGCCCGCCTCTTTCCCCGCCCGGCTCGCCGACACCCGCCAACCGGCTGGCGGCAGTGGCAGGAGCGGCCGGAGCCCCGGGGCGGCCGGAGCGCGCCTCCCCTCTTGAGCTCCTCAGCGCCGAGGGGGAGGGAGACCCCCCGCCTTCCCTCTTCAGGGGCTTTGCGCCCTCCAAGGGAGGAGGAGGAGGAGGAGGAGGAGGATGCCGCCGTCGCCGCGTCGCCACCGTTGCAGCTGCTGCTGCTGCTGCTGCCCCGGCGCCCGCCACTGCCGGCCCCCCGTTCATGAGGCGCCCGGGTGCCCCCCCTCGCCCCTCCGCTTGGCTGGGCACCGCCGGCTTTCCCTCGGGCTCGGCGCCTGGTCGCCCCGCTCTCTCCCGCGCCCTGAGCCCGTCGGGGCGGCTGAGGCGGGCTTGCTCGCGCCAGCCCCGGAGGAGCGCGCGTGAAAGAGCGTGGAGAGAGAGAGAGAGACGGGAGGGCGAGCGGGCGGGCGGGAAGGCGGCAGCTCAGCCCCGCACCGATGTCGGTCTCCAGGTGCTGCCGCGGCGGCCACGGCGGCGGCGAGGAGGACCGGAGAGCGGCGTGCCCTTTGCAAGGCCGGGACTGGAAAGGTAAAAAAAAAAAAAAAAGGCGAGCGAGGGTGCCCGCGCGGGGCACGAGAGAGAGGGGGGGGCGGCGGGCACGGGCGCCCTGCGGTGGACGTGTGTGTGTGCGTGTGCGCGCGCGTATCAAAAGTACAGCGCCTGCCCGGGGGAGGCGGGGGGCTGAGCGGCGTTCACGTACACAAGCCGAGGTGGGCGAAGCGAGAGGAAGGCGCCGCTGACGACGACGACGACGACGACGACGGGCGCCTCCTCCTCCTCCTCCTCCCGGCGGCTGGGAGGAACGGCGCGCCTTCCCGCCGCCTGGGCTCCGGGCGCCTCGCCCTCGGCTCCCGCGGGCCCGTGGTCCTCGCGGGGTGCCTTCCCGCTGCCGGGGGTGGCGTCGGGGGGGGGAGGATGCGCTCCCCCAACCTGGGAGAGGGCGCGCTCCTTGGCTGCCCTGTTTATGCCTCTGCGAGAAGAAGCCTTCCTCCTCCTCCTCCTCCTCCTCCTCTGAGGAGGGATCCCTGTTCCCTAAGGTGGAGCCGGACCCCCCGCCGCCCCCTGCCCCCGTGGCGCTCCTGTTTGTTCGGCCCTGAAGGAGCGGCTCGGCTTTTCCTGGCGGGCGGGAAAAGGCAGCTCTGGCCGGGAAGCCTGCCGCGCTCGGCACCCCAGGGCGCCCGTCCTCCTCCTCCTCCTCCTCCTCGCGGCTTCCGAGAGGTGCCCAGCTTCCTGCCCTCCTCCCCGCCCCGCGGGCCGCTTTTATTTCTCTTGGCCCCTCCTGGCCTCCTTGCCTTGTGCTTTTCCCGTGCGCTGGCAGCCAGGTTGCTGTTGGGCCGCCGCCACCACCGCCGCCGCCAGGACTTGCCCCCGAGGATGTGGTGGCGTTTGCTGTTGTTGTTGTTGTAGATATGCAGGTGTAGAGGGGTTCCACCCCGGTTGGACGCCAAGATCTTCAGAGCTCCACGTTGTTCTATCTCATTGTTGTGAGCCTTGGGGTGGGTACACAGTGGTTAGGAGGTGGCACTCTGCACATGTTTAAGCAGGCTCTTCTTCACTTTGGGGGGTCCAAATGCTGTGAGTGCTTTTACAGCAGGAAAGTTGCTGCCCAGCAAGCTATTAATAGATGTCCCATTTTGGGCCTCCCTGCAGACTTCAGAACTGAAGTGGCTGGTTTCAGTCTCAGCCCTGTCTTGGTTTAATAAGGCCTGTACATTTATTTTACAGAGGTGATGGCAGAAGTTAGAAGGAAACCAGGCATTTGGCCCTGGAGATCATTAGGGGAGATGGGCTTAATCCTTCACCTCCCTCCTTTTCAGGGGGTGGCGGATGTGTCTTCTAGTGATTCCTGATCCCCCAATTCTTGTTTTTCTCTTGAATAATGTTATTTTAGGTGAGGTAAAGGTCCCATCTTTTTCTGGCACCTCTGCTATTTATTATTCTGGAGTGTAAGTGAGTTCATAGCTAAAAGTAGTGTCACTGGGCTAAATGAGTAAATCAGTGTGAACAATGTACAGTGGTACCTTGTATAAAGGAATTAATTCGTTCCAAATGAAATTAAGTTAAACAAATTTTCCTTTATACAAATTCCCATAAGAATGCATTGAAAACAGAGTGATCCCATTTTTATGTTATACAGATTTTCCCCATAGACAATTATGTTAAGCAAATTTCCCTTATCTTCAGAATTTTTATGTTGTACAAATTTTATGTTATACAAGCTGTTTGTTATACAAGGGTCCACTGTATCTGATTGAGGCCAATTCCCACCGCTTTGAGGAAACAACACTCAAAATTGTGAAATCCTGCTACTCAGTAGCAAGAAATATTTTGCTTTTCAAACTGAGCTTCTAGCACTCCAAGGATATGTTTAGAAGGAAAAGCAAATAGATCTATCATACCTCTCTTTGCCTGTATCGATAGTCCAATAGCACCCTACGTTACCAACAGCCTAAATTGGTTCCACATTTAGTAGGTTGGCTTACAGGTGAGTCAAGAGTGGATTTGGAAACTCAGTGCTAGAAAGGGAGCAGAAGTAGCTGCCAGGCAAATGTTTCTTAATGCAGTGACATAATGAAAGCCATCCAGTGGTTTCTAAGGCTTTGCATTTTGATGTCCAAACACATTTTTGCGCAGGAAGAGATGTTGTGTAAGTTGTAAGGTTGTGATGCTGCTGTATGCAGGCAAACTGCTTAGCATTACATGGCAAGTTGCAACCACTGACAGGTGGCTGTATGTGAAGTGATTTACATGTGAACAAAATTGTCATTGTGAATTAGGCATGGGCCTTTCATTTTGGAATGGGTCCAGTTCCAAAACGAAGCACGGCAGCACAGCTGCATTTCGGAACTTGTACCCAACCTGCAAAACCAAAACACCGATTGACTTTCCTTGCCTTAACTTGTGTGGGGCGCACCTCCAATCAGGAAGCAGCCTCTGGTGCGTCATCATTCCTTCTCCCTGGCGCTTGCCAGTCAGGAGCTGTGCAGGGACATGCATCATCCCGCTTCCCTGTCTGATTGGTCAGCGCTAGGGAAAAGGAACAGTGACACATGAGATGCTTCTTCCTGGTTGGAGGTGTGCCCCGTGCGAGGTAAGGCAAGGTAAGTCAATGGGTAATTTTGTTTCACAGGGTGTGTCCAAGTTGTGAACAGCCCATGTGCTGCCATGCTTTGTTTCAGAACCAAACCCATTTCAGAATGAAAGCTTATGCCTGTTGTGAATGCTTTGCAGCATAACACAGTGGTGGATAGGGCTCATAATGTTGGAACCTCTGTGTAGTCCCATGAAACTAAATGGTGGGGAATTCAGGAGAGACAAAGGAAGTGCTCCTTCACATAGCAGACACATTGCAAAAATAGGAAATGTACTTTCATAAGTTGCAGTGGTGAATAACAACCTTAAAAGGGGATCAGACCAATTTATAGAGGATAAGGTTATACATTACAGTGGTCCCGTGCCCTTTTGCGTTCATATACTGTGGTCCTGCTATATTGGCCCATTCAGGGCAGCGCCAGGCTGGGTGTAAGTACAAGAGCCCCCAGTTAGGCGCCCCAGGGCCAACCTAACCTGCACCCGCATATCATGGATTTTCAATTATTGCAGGTTGAGTCAGGTCCCTAACCCCCATGATAGGCGGGGGGGGGTCATTGTATATGGTTTCCAGTTATGATGGCGTGAAGTGAGGCAGTATACTTCTGTGGTCCAGTTGGTAGGGCACATGAATATTTGTGAATGGAATACTGATGTTTTACCTGTGGACTTCCCACAGACACCTGACAAGTCACTGTGAAAACAGGTTGCTGGGCAGATCTTTCTGTGGTCAACCCAATAGATCAACCTGATGTTCATTCTTAGCTCTACAGACATTGCTTCAGTGTCAGAAATTTGGCAGTATTTGGGGGGGGGGGTTCTTTCTTTGGAAATAGATGTACATAAATCTAAATTCTTATAAATTTAGACCAATTAGCGAATTTCAGGAGTATTGACATAGCCAACTTATTTTTATATGATAATTCACCTTTGTGGTTGATGTGTTGGTGTGAAACAATCTTTATATATACAGTAGTTATACAGAAAATGATATAGTAAGTCTTCTCTTTTCGTATTGCCTTTTTCATTAGATGCATCATCTGTAGTACTTTTTGAATGTTTGTGCTGGACAGATGCAGAATTGGTAGTGATACCCCTTTTTACTGTGACACAGAGTCCCAGTATATAAAGGGGGGAGGGGTTCTCATACTACAAATCCTAACACAATGACATAGTTACAACAGAACGGACATCGCCTGTGATGTTGTTAATGTCAGTTTATTATAGTGATCATTATATATCCCCCCTTTTCAGTTTTGTTTTGCCGGAAGGCACTAATCAACACTGGCTGTAGATTTCACTGAGAGGCTTTAATTAGTTTAACATGTGCTTTAGATTCAGTTGCTATGTAATTAGGGAGAAGTAGGATGCATCTGGTAGTCAAGCTGGATCTACCCTGTACTTCATCAGTTCAGCTGGAGAGAAAAAATGGACTGTGGCTTAAAATTTGAGAAGAAGCGAAGGTGAATGAAGACTTCTGGGGTTGGTTATGTAGTGTGAAATTTTAACACTGGTTTTCAACTATGATATTTCACTGATTGGATCATCTGTGTTGGTAATAGGCAACTTGATATCCTTACATGTTTTATGGTAACAAACCACATTGGCACCAGCAAGTAGGTGCAACAATTAGTAATTAAAATATCTGGTGGGTGCTGCTTTACTGTTTCCTATGAGCAATATTTATGACATGTTGAATGGATTTATGTCACCAATTTGTTTTATATGCCAGTGTACATATCAGGACAGAATCATGTTGGCCAGATCCCATGCAGAGTCTGCTATATCCAAGCACATGAATGTCTGACAGCGTATGATTGGGATGATTGGGACATAGGATGGGTTAGGATTAGTTTTAGACCAGTGGTTCCCAACCTTTTTTAGTTGCCATCCTCTTGTATAGTAGCCAAGTCAGCTGCAACCCTCCCACCATGTTTCCATAAAAACACATTTTAAATTAGGTAGAATTATCCCTTCTCAGAACGTAGAGGATTCTTTCTCCTTGCCCCACCCCCCAGGCCTGTTTATCATACGTACATAATAAATTTAATATTCCACTCCAAAAGGTCAAGGAAGAAATTATTTAACAAGGGATGCAAAACATATTAGGCAAGCATTGGTTTAACCCTTTAGTCATTCAATACCAGGAGTGGATGACTGTGACTTTCTGGATATTTCAGGATTACAACGTGAATGATAATACCTTACCATTAGTTGCACTGGTCTCAGGCCTGTTGAAATCTGAGTTACAGAAATATCTGAAGAGATCCAGATCCATCCCTTCTCCAGACAAATTTCTGCACGATTTCACTGAGCCATGTCTGTACTTGCTGATTTTGTAGATGCTAAATACTGTACAGTAGCTGCTAAAAATGCCCTGATTTCAGAAGCTAAGCAGGGTCGGCCCTGGTTAGTACTTGGATGGGGACCACCAGGGAATACCAGGTGCTGTAGGTGCTTGGAGTAGAAACTGGCAAACCACTCCAGTATTCCTGCCAATAAAACTCCATGGACATGGGGTCACAAAGAGTTGGTCACAACTGAAACGATGCAACATACACACAAATACTGTACAGCCCTTGGCTTCTAGTGCTTTCCCTCTTATCCACTGGTCCTGATGATCTCTGTGTTTTTTAATATGCCGATTCACATTTTAACAAAATTTAGTTCACATACTGATTGATACTGTTTTTTTTTACTTATACATGAGTCTTCTATATAGTAATTAAATGTATAATTGCTTGTGTGCCCACTAACAACTGTAGGTATGTACAATATTAATTACATAGATTAAAACCAATTAAAAAGACATTTTTAATTTTTTAAAAGCAAAGGCCAGGTGGAATAATATGATCTTGGTGGCCGCCAGAGGCTCAATGGGGATCTAGGATGGAAGGAAACTCCACTGTGCTGCTAGGGAGAAAAGCAACACATCATGAATTGAATCAGTCTCTCTTCTTGGGGTGAAGGGATGTGTAACAGGGTCTCTGCTGAATACCTGAAATTTTAGGCAGGTTAATATGAGAGGAAATGCTCTTTCATGTAACCAGATGCTTGGAAATGGCTATCTTAAAAAAAACCCTAAATATATTAATAGTATACTCTTAATTGATGGTCTCTCCCTTGTTTTACTGGGACTTGCTGCTGTTGTTGACAGCTTTTATATTGCCTAATGATCACATGGTTCTGTTCTGAATATTTATTTTTTAGTAACTATCATTATAGGAATTATTTATAGACTGGTTCCGTTGTAAATTATGTAGTTTCTTTATGTTATAAAGGTTGTATTTTCTTTGGAAAGCACTGAGTTTGAGTCAGCATGTTAATAGGAGAAGTTCCAGAGCTATTTGTTTGTGGTGTGCTGTCAAGCCACCCCTGGTTTATGGTGACGCTGTGAATGAACCATCTCAAAAATGTTCTGTCCTCAACAGCCTTGCTTATCACTTAACCAACAGAGACATTTAGGGTAATCTTAAGGCTTATTTCCCCCTGCCACAATAGCTAGAGTTCCTGTGCAATGAGGTATCCTATATTTGGGTACTTTTTCATAAGGTTAGTAACAGCCAGTGCATATGTGCCTTCTAACTGTTGCTAAAATGTCCCAAGTAGGGTATGATCATATGTTTTCTCCCACACAGAGAAGAATGACCCTATCTTGTCCAAACTGTGATGTTGGATGTGCTGCCATGGACAGCACACACATTTCAGGAAAAGCAAGATTCCTAACCAGGATTTGTATCTGGAAAATAATTGTTATTTAAGTATTTTATTGTTTTATTCCCAATAAACATTTATGCTGGAATGTCTTTTAGATTTGGCAGTGGCTGCTGCTGTAAGGCCTATCATGAATCTAAAACAACTAGTCATATGATTGCTGGGTGTCCTATGTTATTACCAATTGATTATATCTACAGCCATAACCAATTTGCAGAAATTAGCAGCCATCCAAATTTTATGGATGTTTTTCATCACTACATTTGTACAGTACAAGTATATAAATTCCAGCCACCTCCAGTTTTAGAAATTGAAACTGGAACAAGCAAATTATCATGGATAAAACAGTTGATTTTAATAATGATTATACTTCTGGATAAGCCATGAAGCAACCAAGAAAATTATACCTTATAGAAAGAGTTCTATCAATAAGCAAACTCAAAAACACAGCAAGTACCAGAATGATCAAGTATCAAACATTAAGGCAAGAAATTAAAGAATTGTTCTTCCAAGCTGTCAAGTGATCCTAGGAATGCCTTGTCCGCAATGGTCAGAGTAATGCCCTTATAGTTACTGTACTCTTTTGGCATTTCCTAAACAGAAAATATGGGAACAATATGAAGTCATCCTTTTCAGCAACTAGAATTTTTCAGCAACCTTTGTCAATTTAAAAAAGTGTCAGTAGTTGCTAATTAGGTTCCTGAAATTCAGAACTACCAGTAAATTATTTTGCAAACATGTTGAGAACATAAGAACATAAGAACATAAGAAGAGCCATGCTGAATCAGCCAAAGGCCCATCTAGTCCAGCTTTCTGTATCTCACAGTGGCCCCACTAGATGCATCTGGGAGTGCATGAGATTAGAGATCTGTCTCCTGATACCACTCCCCTGCATCTGGTCCTTGAAGTACTCTGGTTTTAAGCCTGGATATTACACATCTCCATCATGGTTTGTAACCTGTGATGGACTTTTCTTCCAGGAATCTGCCCAATCCCCTTTTGAAGGCATCCAGGCCAGATGCCATCACCAGATCCTGTGGCAGGGAGTTCCACAGGCTAACAACATGCTGCTTAAAAAAATTTCCTTTTGTCTGTTCTCACTTCCCAGCCCTCAATTTGAGTGTATATCCCCGAGTTCTGGCATTTTGTGAGAGGGAGAAGAGCGTCCCTCTATCAACTTTACTCATGCCCTGCATTATTTTGTACATCTCAATCATCGTTCATCCACAGATTCTTAGAATTTGACTCCTTGTTTTTTAGACTTCAGCCTTTCGTTTGCTCCTGTGGCCAGCAGTGCTTTGAAATGTAATAATGCAATGTGATAATACGTGAAATGAAAATATATTATCAAGTCTGTGATTGTCTTAGAATTTTCTAGGAATAAAGTACTTAGAAGTGCTGTAAAAGTTCTGTTTCTGGTGCTACTTGGGGACTCTGCAGTTTCCAAAGACAGAACATGAGACAGAGCACATAACCCTGTTCTACACACTCTGGGGGTGTGTGTGTGTCTTTTCTGGCTCCTTTACCAGCCAAACAAGGAGTGGTTTCAAACTCTTGACCTTTCCAGGGACTTCAAACCACTGATCTATTTAAGCATGTCTAATCCATTGCAGGACCGGGAGTGTGCTCCATGTTTGCCTGGGCATGAATGTGTAGTTTCATGACTCCATGACTTGTTCTTGATCTTGTCACTTGGGGGTAGACAACGTGGCCTTCCAAGCGTTCTCGGACTCCAGTTGCTCACAGGCTCAGCAATAAATTCAAATTATGAGAAACAATTGGAACTGTAGCCCAACAAAGTCTGGAGGACTGCATGTTCCCCACCCTGTTGAAATCACAGTTAAGACCTTTAATGTTTACACAGATTGTCTGTAGATTTTATTTTTAAAGACATGAGCCAAGTATATCTTCCTGTAAGATATCACTGCAACTGACAAAATGATTCAAGATGGATTTAAAGCAGTTTACCCATGTCCACTGCCAACCAGATAATGTGTGCTAACCACACTCCTGAGGTTAGATCTAAAAGGTTCTTCCCTTCCTCCTCCGTTAGCACCCAGAAACACCCACAGGGACGCATACCTGCAAAAGACATACTGTGTTTTTGAGAAATTATGGAAACATGTTATATAGATTATAAAAATAACAGCCAATTAAATGAAAGTCCCCAGTATGAGAATACTGAGTACAAATAAAGAGTCCTTAACTCACTAGAAGAATCATATTAAAATATTTATTTGAGTATTTTCCATGCCTTGCATGCGTCATCTACAGACAACACTCATGCATCTGTGTGTCACTTGATTATCTTTTTTTTTAAATCACAGTTCTTTCAAGTCACTCGTAAGTGCTTTGGGCATTGCATATGGGTATAACTGGATTACAGATAAAAATAATCTCTCATTTAGGTAACTGGAACTAGATATGGCACATCCTCTTTCTTTTGGGGCAGTCTTTCAGTCAAGCACACACATGTTCAGTTGTGCAGTCAGAAAACACCTATCATATCCTTTTTTCAGCCAGTGATATACACAAACCGCTGCACAGCAGAATCATCCCATTCTATTGTAGTTGGTACGCAAGTGAGGTACTGATTTTGCTGTAGTTGGTACCAAGTGATTCCTGACAGTGACTGTGACAGAACCTGCAAAGTTTGCCTAGCAAAAAACCAAGTATCTGATTGGACAAAGTACAGTGGAGGAGAGCCAATTAAGATTCACCAGGGGTACCTGTAAAAGAGAAGAGCTGTGCAAGAGAGTAGTCAGTTAGCAGAAGAGGAAGCCGTTGAGAGAGAAAGAAATACGTTCTTTCAGGAGGGGAGGTTATTAGAGAACTGACAGAAGAAAATAAATTGTAACTAATAATAGGAAGTGCAGGTTTCCAAAGAAAGAGAGGCATAATTTAATAACTTTGTAACTCTGAGCTATCAGAATGCACTGTGTAACCATTATGCTTGTTAAATAAACTATTCATTTTTTGTTTCATTATAAGACTGCTTGACTCAAATGATTTTGAGGCTTAAGTTTAGCTGTGATGGAAATGGCAAGGTAAAAATGATTAGCAAGTTAGGAGTGTCACAGTGACCAGGGAGATATTTGGTGTAGTCAAAGCAGTAGGTATCAGTTGAATGTAACTCCAAAGTGCCTGATCCCTGAAATAATTATTACTCTTCCCTTAGGTTAATTGCTCCATATAGTAGTACCTCGTGATACGAAATCAATTTGTTCCACGGGACACTTCGTATCATGAAATTTTTGTATAATAGATTTGAATGGGGGTGCAGTGCAGTCTGCGAATTGAAGTATTTTGCAAAATTCTTGTATCTCGGGGAATTCAATAGGAAATTTTTGTATCTTGAATTTTTGCAGAATTTTTCCATTCCCAGGGTGCATTGCACCCCGGATGGACTTCCGTTTTGTATCATGTTTTTCATGTCACAAGGCGCTCATATCTTGAAGTACCACTGTACTTGAATGTGCTTAATTTGCACACTACTGTCTTGGGTCTGTGTGATTATAGGTCAATTAATAAGATAGCCAACTTCAATTATGTCACCATTAGTGTCAAATATAAATTCAATTGATAGCCTGTGTTTGCACAGAAGTATTCTCAAGACAGATTAGAAGCATCTGTCCTAAAACCAGCTCAGGAAGGGAAGCAGTTGTTCAGCGGGGTGGGTGGTACACCAACATAATCCCTATTTTGTCCTTGGCACCCAGTCCCAGCTACGTAAACCAGGAATCTGTGATGCTTGACGAGGGGATAGAAGCTCAATGTTCTGTAGCAACTCCTCCTTCCTGTTCCCCAGATCTGGCCTGATGCTGCAAAGAAAACTCAGATAAACAAAGCTGAGAAAGACCAACTCTCCCAGGTTCATCCAGTCCACATCAACATGTTTTTCCAGGACCAAAGCCTGGTTGTTAGCTGGCTCACCTTATAGTGGTCTCATTGAATCAGCTGAATTTACAGAGGAGTTGACTTACTAAATCACCACTGATTCAGTGGATCTACTCACTATGTCATAGTATCCATGGGCAAGTAATTTCTTTAAAACTCTTGTGAAAATTCCAGATTATTTAATGAATTGTTTGACGTATTTTTTTAAAAAAAAGATTATTAAGACATTTACTTATATACTTCGAAGAAGTTGAAAGAAAATGTTACACTTGGATATACTTCAGTTGCTCCTCATATACAGATTTATTCACTGTATGAATGGGTTCTGTTAACATAAGGCTAAGATCCAGACATGTCACATGTGAGTGGAAAAGACCTCTTGCGTATGTAAGAAAGTCCTGCCTGAATTCTGTGATTCTTTGTCAGGAAAAGACACACCTCTCCCTTGTACCCAGCTGCATGCTATTCAAGAGGATCCATTGGCTTTCAGGAATGGTGTTAAAGATGGCATATGAGTGGCGTATTTTGTTAATGGGGTTCTGGTGCATGGGCAGAGTTCCAGCCAATCTTCCCTGGGTATGGTCTGGTGTACTCAGTTCTGATTTATGGTCAGTCTGGTGACCCTTTTCATGGGTTTTATAGGTACTCAGAAATGGTTTACCATTCCATTCTTCTGGGGGCAGTTCTGGTATTATGATGCTTGGCTAAAGAAGTTTAAACATAATAACTATCTGGGGAAGACTTTCCATATTTATGGTTCTGCTACTGAAAATATTTCTTCCTTTATGTTGCAGCAAACAGGTTTTTGTCTGGGTGGGTGTATTTAGAAAAAGGGTGTTGACTTTGTGGGCAGGTTGTGTGGGTGTAGGTGCTCCTTCAGGTACTTGGATCCAGAGCTGTTTACACCTTTAAAAGTAAACACCAGCTCTTTTTTTGCTGGGTGTGGAAATGAAGAGGCTGGCAGTTAAGTTTTTCTAAGTGAAATATGATCTGCAGATCTTTCATTGAGCCAGAGGTATTGAAAATTCTGGCTGCTGTTTTTGAAAGAAAATGAAGCTTGTGTCAAAATTGTTTTCAGAGGCTGTCTTACTCTCTAGCAGATGATGTAACAGTTGGATATGATTTTACCACAGTATGATCAGGGTCAAGCTACCTCTGCCAAGGGAAGGTTCCAGCTGATGTGTCAGCCAATGTTAATAGAAGGTGGTGTACACTTCAGTTGGGCCTCTAAAGAAAACCAGAATGCCTTACATTTGTGATCTGTATAAATGAATATATGAATGAAACCCATTTTCTGGAACTAAATAACTAAATACTTAATTTTATTTCCTTTCATGCAACCCATTACTGAATCCAGGTCATAGTTTAGCAGTTCTGCAGCCTCATCTATGCCTGCAACCACTGTACACTGGTCCGTTTGGAGTGGACTGGTGCTCTCTATATAAGGTCTTCTGAAATGGGAAGCGGGAGTAATATGCCTTTTGGTGCAGTCCTCACATCCAAATGGCACACCAACCTCAAGTGTCCCTGTTTAGTCTGGCTCCCTCTGCTGTAAATTTCTGGTATCTTTGAAGTCCATTCATAAACGAGCCACTTCAGGATTTTGGCAAATTGAGCACTTCTCCTGCTCCTCTGTGGAATCTCCTCTCCATGTGTGAAGTGGCAATCGAAATGGTGACTGCAGGCAGTTTGCCCATCGGCCCTACACCAAAGGCAAAGGCCTTTAAACCAACCAACCTGCCAACCAATCACTTCATGATACTGGAAATTGACAGTGGAAGGAGCCTTGGCAGGCTTGACGGCTGCAAGGCTTGATTTTTGTCCCTTCCCAGGGATGACGCATGCTTGAAATGGACCAAGCTAGAGTATAATTACCTACTCCAAAAGTAGAAGCCCCTGATGGTTTCAGAAAGATGGATGTAGGGGTAGCTCTGGGAAGGGAATAGTTTACTGGAACAATGAGATTGTCTGACTGCTGGAAAAAGAGCAAAGCAATCCACCCCCACAGTGCCCCAAAGAGTGGGACAAATGTCCATCTGATCAAGCCCCAACTTGATAAAGAATACTAGACTTGGATATTTAATCAACATGGTAAACAGACATTACTTCAAATCTGAAGATTACCCTCCTAGTGTCTTGAGAAATGATAAAGAGCAAAAGCATATCTGTATTTTTAAAGTGGAAAATATAGTATTTTTAAAAAATATGTATATTAGTTGCTTTATATACAATAGATGTCCCTGCATTTTTTCAAATGGCTTTGTTAAACATATCACAGAATCTAATTTTTGAGACAAAATGCTACAAACATAGGTTTCTGGGTGTGCATCTGCTATAAGTCATGCTGAATATGAAATACAGTGCCTAGAATTGTACTGTGCTTTCTTCTTTTAGCAATGATTTAAAAGGGCATTCTGGAAGCAGCCACCAAGGAAGCTCTTTGTTATGGCACCCTTTAATGTCACAGATGTTCCTGTGACAATGGTAGTGCAGAGAGAAATGTCTCCCTTATAGGTTTCAAGGGCCAGGCAGGTGTGTGGCAGAATACAGAATCTCAGATAGCATGCATCCAGGTTATGCAGGCCATTATTATAAACAGCACTTTGGATTTTGCCTGGAAATGGAAGAGTAGCCAGTAGATGAGAACTGCAATTAGGGGAGATTGCAGAACACCAAGTGCAATCTTTGTCTCAGGGTGTCAAAATTTAGATGGTGCCACATTTAGAGAGGAAATGATGGAAGAAAATCAGGAAAAGGAATAGCAACACCTGCCAGCACTATTCACTTTCAGATGAGTTCTCCACAAGGGTGGCTGAAACTCTTACTGATTCATACCGAAATCAAAATATTGCCCTTCAACATTGTTTCACAGGACACCTTTCCCCACCTCGAAAAAAAGAAAAGGAAAAGGAAAAGAAGAACAATAAAGTTTATGCTTCCAAGGAAAGAAAAGAAGATACCACACCCTTCCTATAACTTTGTTAGACCAGTGATGGTGAACCTATGGCATGGGTGCCAAAGGTGGCACTCGGAGCCCTTTCTGTGGGCACCTGACATCGACCCTTGATATAGTCACCTGTATACAGGTTAAATTACTGTATTGGCACTTTGCAAAAACAATTAGTGGGTTTTGAATTGCAGTTTGGGCACTCGGTCTCTAAAAGGTTCGACATCACTGTCCTAGACAATGGTAAGGACTTATGCAGCTGTGCTCTGGATCCTGTGCCCAAGAGGGAGAAGACTGTGCAGCATCAGCATTGTGGAGCAACCCCATACCTCCCAAGAGAAAGCAGGAGGTTGTGGCTGAGGGACGGAAGAGGGAGGCAATGCTGCATGCCTCAGGCATCAAAAGTGCCAGTTACAGTTTGGCAGTAGAGCTGCCATAACAGAGGGAGTTACATGCTTTCTGTAACCTGTACAGGTCAACAGTCTGGCTTCAGGGGTTTATGCCAACCAATGCTTCTGAACATTATTTGAAGGGAGGAGACTCTATTATTGATATGTGTCAGTTGTCTCTGGGAATGGGTGCAGCTCGTGCACATTTCCTGGACAGAGCAAAACCTTGGGACTGAAATTCAAATCATGACCCTGCCTCTTCAACTCTATCCAGCACTGTACAAATTGCCCCATTCTGTCTTTCGCCTGACCAGGAGCATCTCTGTTCTGTCTAGGTTAAGTTCAAAATTATTTGTCTTTATCCAGCTCATTATTGGCATCAGATACTAATTTAGAACAAACACAGCTTTTTGTTTTTTTTTTCTGTTCAACAGGAAACCAAATTCTATTGCAGTCTTTACTCTTGCCATTTTATTGTGAATTGAGTAATCCTTATCTGCCTTTACCTGCCTCTGAGTGGACTTCTAATTTTTTTCTAATATCTTTACTGTATCTCAGAGCTTGAGAGTACTGAGCTGGCTTCCATGCTTAGTGTTTAGTTCTAGTTTATAAACTCTGATTTTTTTTTTTAAAAAAGTCCAAACATGGTGAAAAGATACATCTATGAGGTTTCTGGTAACCATGATAGGGTTTATCAACAGCTGTTGAATGTAGCAGATTTTAGGTAGAGATAGCTGAAGCATAGTGACCATAGAAATCTAAGTGGAAGTAAGAATTTTCTCAAGTGAGAGGAGGAAAGGAAAGCTAATGAGTCACCTGTGACCTCTTAACTAAGGGATCAAGGTAAGTTAAGTTAACCCTGGGGCTTACCTGTGAAGGAACAAACAGTCAAGATTATGTATGAGAAGCAGATAATGATGCTCTTTGACTGTTTGCAAGACCTTTCTTCCGTATTCCAAAGATTCCAGTGTAAAGTAATTGGATTTTAACCAAATGAGTGAGTGCTGTAGAAGCTAAGGTGAGATGTCTTGTTTGTGGAAGACCGTAACTATAAGCGAATAAAAGTGTATTACTGATATCTTTGGTCATGGTAAAGTATTTGCAAGTGGGGATGGGGCAGTACAGTATTCTTTCCTTAAATTTGATGGAGTTTATTTTTTTAAAACCATGTTTTTAAAATAACTGTTGAGAATAACAGGAACAGAATAACATTCCTTCTGCTATAGATGCATCCTCCATCCTAAACAAACTAGGAAAACAAAAACCAAAGATGCAGTTTGCAGAATATGATTGGTTTTACTGAGCATAGTTTCAAAGACGAAAAGGAGCTAAGCTCTGGTTTGAACTTCTGACCATTGTGTTCTCAAACTAGTCACATGGTTTGGTGGACTTGCAATATGTTTTATGGTTGACTCCTGTGCTGCTTAATACAAAGGCTCTAGCTGCTAACATATTGTGTCTTTAAAAATCATATCTACTAATTAGTATGTTTGTCTAAGAAAGTGAATTAGAACACTTGGAACTGATACAAGTTGTGGCCGCTTAAAACATGTAGTTTTCTGCTTTTGTGAAAACTTCACATAGATGCAGGAGCTTCTGGGAAATTTGACCCTATTAGATTTGAGTGGGTGAGGTAGAGTGCTTGGCTTTTGTATAGCATATGCACCTTTGAGGACTAGGAGGTTTTACTTCCTGTGAAACCCTCTAATGTTGCCAGAGACTTCTGAAAGTTCAAAGCAAATAATAGCTTCTACTTGCCTAAACACAACTTTCATAAGGTTTGGGTTGTTCATTTCTTTTATATAGAGTCGTATCCATACTTAGTTATTCTTAGAGGACACACATTGAACCAACAGAGCTTAAGTTAATCTACAATAGGTGATTTTAGTAGGTGTGCTATAGGTATGAGTAAGCCTGAATAGAATACATTTTAACAGGCAATATATGAATATTGTTTAAACTAGGAGAAAGTGCAAACACATATATCTAAAAGGACAAATTGTTGATTATTTATAGCACAGTAACTCATAGTTACAAGCCAGTCTTCTAAGGAGAGTGCTTGTTTCCATCAGTTATTAGTATTGGACCATACCACTGAAATATTTTACTAAATAGGCATCATATTTTGCCAAGTTATGGAAAAACAGCAAACAAAAATCTGGTTGGGACAGTCTGTTGCTGCGTCTGTAGGAGGGAGTAAATTGCATTTCTGTATTTATATTCTGAAGGAATGTTTTAGCTGTGTTTGTGCAAATATAGCCTGACCTTTGTTCTTGACAGCTCAGTGCATAATTTTTGGGACAATCATTGAATTTGAAAACATCCTGCAGGCAAACAAAATTGGCAAAGTGTTCTGCTTATATACCGCCCCATACCACTTCAAGTTGTCTCTGGATGGTTTATAGTTTTTAATTACAGTATGCAGGCTACACATCCCCCCCCCCGCAAGCTGGGTACTCATTTTACTGACCTCGGAAGGATGGAAGGATGAGTCATCTATATGTTGTAACTAAGTTGGCGTGTAACTTTCTGTTAAGAGCCTTGGGAGCCATAAGCAGAACATTTAGAAGTGAGACTCCTGGGCCAAGTTCAGTTAAAGCAGATCTATTCAATTAGTGACACTTGTGCTAGTACAGCAGTATCTCAGTTTATGAGTACCTTGGTTTAGGAGTGTTTTGCAAAATGAGCAAAATTTTACAATCATGGCCTGGCTTACCTCTTCCTCCTCTTCCTGACCGGAGGTGACCTCTGGGATTTGACACGGGCCTGTGCTGCCCATAATGGGCTTCTAGTTAGCCTGGTGGGTCCATGTCAGGCCCAGTGTGGACTGGAAGTGGCCTCCGGAAGACTGCAAGTGACCTTTGTGCTCGGCATGGGCCCAGTGATGGTTGGCCTCTGGGCTGCCTGGTGGGCCTGCACTGGCCCTCCAGCCCTCCTCACAGGTCTGGCACTGGCCAGTGGCAGCCTCTGGTCCTCCCTGTGGGGTCCAGCCACTAGGTCCCGGCCACTGGGGCTGCCAGCTCCCATATATCAAAGCAAATTTCCCCATAGGAAATGATGTAAACTGGATCCCTAGAATGAACCGTTTGAGTTTTATTATTTCCTATGGGGAAATTGGCTTTGATATATGAGTATTTTGGTTTACAAGCATGCTTTCGGAATGGATTATGCTCATAAACCAAGGTACTGCTGTATTGACTTAGCAAGTCCTGAATATTTAGTTGGTCTCCCCATCATATGACTAATTTAACTAGACTAGCCTCTGGGATATAGTGAACCTTATTTGGTGAAAAGTGGATATAGGATTGTTAACTAAGGTGACACTCTTTTTTTCTGTGTGAAAGTCAAAATCCTGTTCATATTACATCTACCAGCAAAAGATCCTATAAACATTTGAACAGCAGGTTATGACTTCTACCTATAAAGTACAGGTGTCCCAAATTATTGCTGTTAAAATGACAAAAATCAAAACGGGATCCTTGTAGAGATGGGCATGAAATGAAAACTTCCATTTCATTTTGTTTCATTTTTAGTTGGGGAGGCTTCGTTTCGTATGAAATGATTTTTTTTTAAAAATTCATTTCGTATTTTGTTTTGGTTCGGTTTCATTATGTGTGTGGTGTGTGTGTGGTATGGTGCTTGTGTGTGACTATTTTTTTTACGGCCCCAGCACTGATCAGCTGGTGTGCTGGGGGCGGCAAAAAAGTTTAAAACTCCCACCTTTTCCTGCACCGATGGGGAGGGGGAGGTGGGACTTCTAATTTTTTTTGCCTTCCCCAGCCCCCATGCCAGCTGATGGGTGCTGGGGGAGGCAAGAGAGAGAGAGAGAGAGAGAGAGAGAGAGAGAGAGAGAGAGAGAGAGAGAGAAGAAAGAAAGAAAGAGAAAAAACCTCCCGCCTTTTCCTGCGCCGATCGGGTGAGAAAAGGCGAGGTGTTGTTGTTTTTGCCTCCCCCATCACCCATCAGCTGGCTCGCTGGCTGGGGGAGGCAAAAAAAAAAGAGCCCCAGTGATTCCTCATTGAAATGCATTGAGCCAATGCATTTCAATGAAGAGGAAAAAAGAAAAATGTCCTGCCTTTTCCATGCGGGAGAGGAGAGGACGCCAGCCCGCACGCATCCCTCCGGAGTTCCTCTCAGGCTACCATCGCTGCCACACAGTGCTCCAAATGGGGTGTGTGTGTCTGCAATTGGCCATGTGGACTGGATTTAGGACCCTGGAGGGCCAGATCTGGCCCGTGGGCTGTAGTTTGAGGACCCCTGGTCTAGTTGGTTCAGAACCAGGATATTCTCCCATCCTAACTCTGGAACAGAAGATAAAACAAGATCTTGGAATATCTATGTTCTTCTCTTGTTTATCCCTTAGAGATATATTTCTGGGCTGTGACTCTCACTTTGCAGCCTTGCTCTCTCTAATCTCCTTCTGTTCCTTCTCTGTTATTATAGCCAGGCAAGCATTGTGGAAAATTGTCATTGCTAACTTATGATGTGGAAAATATCCTATTTCTGAAATAGATATTATTTTAAATAACAAACTAATCAGAAATGTAGGGGGTGATTGTATATGTTTGTATTTCTTTATTGTGTTTACTGTGTACTCCTCTTTTCTTTTAAGGAGTTCAAAAGTAACATGAATGGCTTCCATTTTATCCAGCAACCTTGTGAGAAAGATTAGGCTGAGAGCTGGTGAGGAACTGCCCCAAGATGAGCCTCATAGGTCGGAGCCGAGCCTCGTAGCTCATAGCTTATTTAGGGCAACTTTGTGAGGTAGTATCGGACGTTTACTATAGACTCAGTGGTTTTTGGTTTCTTCTTGTCATCTACTCCATGTGAAACTACTGGGAAGATGCTTATATTAGGAATAAGTATCCATATAATCCACCCCACCCTCCGTATTTTCTATATTTGGTCAGCTAAAAGCTGCAGTCTTAACTATGAATGAGTGCTAAGGCATGGTAATGTTTTTGAGGTGCCAAACTGAAACTGAATCCAGGTGAGATATTTGACAATTATGGGATGGTTCACGTAGCTATCACTAATACTGGTCTTTGATGGTATTGCAAGTAATATGGTGTGTTTCTCTGAGCTGAGCTAGCTAAAGCAGACAGTTGTAGGACACCTGCTGTCAGTTAAATTAAATTCACCTACTCATTTGGCCTCCAGATGGTGGATCTGGCTGTTACAATCCATACCTTTCAGACTGTAGTTTGACAACTACAACGCGTTGTACATTGAGCTTCCTTACAAGATAATACATAAGTTGTGGAAGCTCACCTTTTTGGCTGGATTGGGCACAAGAATCTCATGATATCCATACTCAGCTAAACATGTTCATTCTCAGTTTATTTCTGAGTTCACTTCAGGGTGCTGACATTGTTAAAGGCTAAACTACTTGAGGCTGCTATAAATGACACAAGGCGCCCTGGTACACTGCCTGCCAATGAGTTCTCTCAATGGACTTCTTCTCTTGATATCAATATAGAGTGAAGTGTGGTCAACAGCAAACAAAGACAAGGTATTTTCTATTGAGGCACTATTACTTTCTGACTTGATTTATCTTCATTATGAATCTTCTGAATTCAATAAAAACTCATTTATTTCGCCTGTCATTTAAAAGTGCTGGTTTGGGCCCTTTGGTTCTTTCATGTGATGTTTTGGCTGCTGAGTACTCTATAGATTGGTTTCTAAATGTTGTGTGTTGTTTTGGATGCTTAGCTGAAAATGGATTTTATGAAGCAGAAAAGGAAAGAATTCCATAATTTTTTAAAATTGAGCCAAAGGTCTCTGACTACACATTTTCATGAGGTTAGAATATACTGGATCAAGAGGGAGTTTTAAAAAACATTTTTTTATTTATTTATTTATTTATTTATTTATTTATTTATTTATTTATTTATTTATTTATCTATCTATCTATCTTATACCCTGCCCATCTTCCCAGTGGGAACTCTGGGTGGCTTACAATAAAAATAATAATACAAAAAAAAAAAAAACAGATAACAAGCAAGCACAAAACACAAGGGAAAGGAGCAAGATGGCGGGCCAAAAAAAAAAAAAAACCTAACTAGAAAGGTTGCCAAACGCCTCCCTGAAGAGGTGAGTCTTCAGGGCTTTTTTAAAGGCGGGGAGGGACTCAATCAGGCGCAGCTCACTGGGTAGATGGTTCCAGAACATGGGCCCCACCACAGAGAAGGTGCGGTCACGCGTAAGCGATTTCTGCGCCTCTCTGGGTGTGGCCACCCTTAGTGAGCGCGCCTGCGCCAATCTCGTGGGTCTGGTCCCAGTTGACCTTTGGGAGATATGCTCCACCAGATACTCTGGTCCCAAGCCGTGGAGGACTTTGAAAGTCAAAACCAGGACCTTGAACCTAATCCGGAGGACAACGGGGAGCCAGTGCAAGCGAGACAAAACTGGGGTGATGTGCTCGAATCTCCGAGCACCCACCGCCAGCCTGGCCGCTGCATTCTGCACCCGTTGTAACCTCCGGACAAGGGTCAAGGGCAACCCCATGTAGAGGGCATTGCAGTAGTCGATCCTCGAGATCACTAGGGCCTGCACTACTGTCCTCAGGGAGGACTCATCGAGGTACTGGTGGATCTGGGCAATCCTGCGGAGATGGATAAAAGCGGCCCTGGAAGCAGCCATCACCTGGACTTCCAGGGAGAGGGCTGAGTCCAGGACCATGCCCAGATTCCTGGCCCTGTCAGTAGGCTGGAGGGAAACACCTGCCAGCTTAGGGAGGGGACCACTGTACCCAGACAAGGGCGCCCCGAAGAACAGAACCTCTGTCTTCTCCGGATTCAGCTTGAGCCGGTTATCTCTGGCCCATTCCAGAACTGCCTCCAGGCACAGATCAAGGGAGTGAACTGCCTCCTCTGCAGAAGACGAAAAGGAGAGATAGAGCTGCATGTCATCAGCGTACTGATGATAGCGAACTCCAAATCTCCTAATGACCTCCGCCAGCGGCCTCATATAAACGTTGAACAGCATGGGTGAGATTGCCGACCCCTGGGGCACCCCACAGGGGAGAGTCCAAGAAGCCGACAAGTCATCACCCAGCTGAACCCACTGAGTCTGGCCGCCGAGGAAGGAACAGAGCCAGGCCAAGGCCTGACCCCCAATTCCCGCCTCGGCCAGCCGGACCAGCAGGTTACCGTGGTCGACGGTATCAAAGGCAGCTGACAGATCAAGGAGAACCAACAGGGAGGAACACCCCCTGTCAGCCTCCCTGAGGAGGTCATCCTGCAGAGTGACCAGGGCAGTCTCGGTTCCGCGAAGGGGTCTGAATCCAGACTGGAAGGGATCCAGGATATGATTTACCTCCAGATATGACTGAAGCCTGACGGCAGCCACCCTCTCGACCACCTTGCCCAGGAAGGGAACAATGGCAATCGAACGATAGCTGGACAGATCGTCCGATGCCATGCCAGGTTTTTTAAGAGTGGGTTTCACCACGGTCTCCTTTAATCGGGAAGGGAAACGTCCCTCCCTAAAAGAGGCCGTGGCAATAGCAGAAACCCACTTGGGCATGTTCCTTTCGGCAGATTTAATAAGCCAGGCCGGGCAAGGGTCAAAGGGAGTGGCCGCCGACCGGCAACAAGCCATAGCTCTGGAGGCCTCCACCAGAGACACTGGCCCAAACTCATCCAAGAGGGGGGAACGGAGGGGTGAGGCCCCAGGGATCTCAGAGGGTGGACTAGGGCAACTGGGGGGCAAGTCGGAATGGATGACCTCTATTTTGGATTTAAAATGGGCTGCAAATTGCTCACTAGTGAAATCACTAGGAAGAGGCCTCAGCTGACTGAGATTGGAGAGGTCTCGAACCACCTGAAACAACTCCGCCTGGCGGTTCGAGGCCTCGCCAATTCTCAGGGAGACATAGGATGTTCTAGCATCCCTGATCGCGTGAAGATAGCGGCCAGTCAGCTGCTTAAGAGCAGCCCTATTCTTTTCCATCTGGTTTGCCCTCCAAATGACCTCTAGTCTCCTGCGTTCTTGTTTCATTGACCGCAGCTCAGCCGTATACCACGGAGAGGAGCGGTCTCCACAGCGCAGGAGGCGCTTGGGGGTGATCTGGTCCACCGCCCTGGTGGTCCCCTCGTACCACCTATCCACCAGGACATCGACCGGATCGTCTGCCAGGCTGCCAGAGAGCTCCCCGAAGGCTTCCATGAACCTAGCAGGGTCCAGAAGCCTACGGGGGCCAACCCAAATATAGGGCCGACGTTCCCCACGGGGCAGGGGGGTGATCGACAGGGAAAAGTTTAGCAGGTGATGGTCCGACCATGACACGGGCAAGGGCAAAATACCCCTGACCATCAGACATGAATCTGACGACATGGAGGAAAACACCAGGTCTAGGGTATGGCCAGCTCTATGAGTGGGGCACACAACATGCTGAGATAAATTCATGGAAGTCATGGATTCCATGAATTCCAGAGCCGCACCAGAGAGTTCCTCCTTGGCATGCAGGTTGAAGTCCCCAACCACCAAGAGGCAGGGGGACCTCCTCCACAATCTCTGGAAGGGATTGTGCTGGGTTGCGGGGAGCACAGTACACCAGCACAATGCCAAACTTATCTCGCTGACCCACTGATAGATGGAAGCATTCTACCCCAGGACACACCATTGTCACAGAACTGCTAACATGAAGGGATTCCCTGTAAACGATGGCCACCCCGCCACCCCTACCCTCCGACCTGCCCGCCCACTGGACCTGAAACCCGGGGGGGGGGGGCCAAAAAGGGAGAGAGAAGCCCCACCCTCAGCGCCCACCCAGGTCTCGGTGATACATGCCAGGTCGGCTCGCTCATCCACGATCGCGTCATGGATGAGAGGTGTTTTATTATGAACTGACCTGGCATTAACCAGGAGGCAGGACAGGTCGGAGGTGTTGGCGGGATGGCACCCAGGTACGTGGCAGTGAGCGAGGGGATCAGAACAGGGGACAGGCAGTAGGTGCCTGGCCCGAGTTCTTCTTACCCGACCGATCCCTCCGCCTGGAGCGTACCTTCCATGGCCAGGCACCACTGAGATACAGGTCCCTGCCGACATGGCGACCTAAAAAAAAAAAAAAAAATAGATAAAACAACTAATACCAAATTAACAATAACAATTAAATATAAATTACAATAATTAATAAAATAATTAATTATTTTCCTTACTGGGATTAAATTATGCTCTCATTTCTCTCTTTTTTTACATCACTAACTTTATTGGCTCTTACCCCCCACCCCACCCCCTATGGCAGGCATGTCCAAACTTGGGCCCTCCAGATATTTTGGACCACAACTCCCAGCATTCTAAGTGGCAAAGGACTGTGGGAGTTGCAGTCCAAAACATCTGGAGGGCCAAAGTTTGGACATGCCTGCCCTATGGTCACTATTTTTCTGTGAATAATGTGAATTTTTGACTCTGTAATGCAGTGTTCCCCAACCCCCGGTCCGCGGACCGGTGCCGGTCCGTAGATGAATCGGCACCGGGGCCGCCCCGCCACCCCCACAATTGCCCCCGCCGCCGCCACGACCCCATAGCGGCGACGCCGCCCGCCGCCCGGCACCCCCGCCAGAGCTGACCCCCGCCGCCGCAATCCCCCCAGTTGCTGCCGCTCCCCCCATCCCGCGACCCCCGCAATCGTCCCCGCCCGCGCGCCACCGCCCGCCGCCGCTGCCCCGTCCCCCGTCGCCATGACCCAACTCGCCCGCCGCCAGAAGCCCCTGATGCTGGGGATGCCCCGTGCCTTTGGTGTGTCGTCCCGCCCACTCTGTTTACCCCCCACCGCCCGTCCCCCGCCGCCGCGCGCGCGCTTCCTCGTCCGCTGCTGCGCCGCCGTGACTGTCGCCGCCCGCCGCGCCCCGCCGCAACGGCCCCGCAATCGCGCCCGTCCCTCACGCGCCGCCGCGACCCCCTGCAATGGAATCGCCCCTGTCCCACCATCGCGCGCCGCTTTTTCCCCGCAATCGCCCCTGCCCCACCAGAAAGAAAGAAAGAAAGTAAAGGAGGGAGGGAGGGAGAGAGAAAGAAAGAAAGAAAGAAAGAAAGAAAGAAAGAAAGAAAGAAAGAAAGAAAGAAAGAAGGGAGGGAGGGAGGGAGGGAGGGAGGGGGAAGAGAAAGAAAGAAAGAAAGAAAGAAAGGAGGGAGGGAGGCAGGGGAAGAAAAGGGAAAGAAAGAAAGAAAGAAAGAAAGAAAGAAAGAAAGAAGGAAGAAAAAAGAAAGAAAGAAAGAAAAAAAGGAAGGAAGGAAGGAAGGATGGAAGAAAGAAAGAAAGAAAGAAAGAAAGAAAGGAGGGAGGGAGGGAGGGAGGGGGGAAGAGAAGAAAGAAAGAAAGAAAGAAAGAAAGAAAGAAAGAAAGAAAGGAGGGAGGGAGGCAGGGGGAAGAAAAGGGAAAGAAAAAAAGAAAGAAAGAAAGAAAGAAAGAAAGAAAGAAAGAAGGAAAGGAGGGAGGGAGGGGGAAGAGAAAGAAAGAAAGAAAGAAAGAAAGGAGGGAGGGAGGGAGGCAGGGGGAAGAAAAGGGAAAGAAAGAAAGAAAGAAAGAAAGAAGGAAGAAAAAGAAAGAAAGAAAGAAAAAAGGAAGGAAGGAAGGAAGGATGGAAGAAAGAAAGAAAGAAAGAAAGAAAGAAAGAAGGGAGGGAGGGAGGGAGGGAGGGGGGGAAGAGAAAGAAAGAAAGAAAGAAAGAAAGAAAGAAAGAAAGAAAGAAAGAAAGAAAGAAAGAAAGAAAGGAGGGAGGGAGGGAGGCAGGGGGAAGAAAAGGGAAAGAAAGAAAGAAAGAAAGAAAGAAGGAAAGGAGGGAGGGAGGGGGAAGAGAAAGAAAGAAAGAAAGAAAGAAAGGAGGGAGGGAGGGAGGCAGGGGGAAGAAAAGGGAAAGAAAGAAAGAAAGAAAAAGAAAGAAAGAAGGAAGGAAGAAAAAGAAAGAAAGAAAGAAAAAGGAAGGAAGGAAGGAAGGACGGAAGAAAAAGAAAGAAAGAAAGAAAGAAAGAAAGAAAGAAAGAAAGAAAGAACGAAAGGAGGGAGGGAGGGAGGGAGGGAGGGGGGAGAGAAAGAAAGAAAGAAAGAAAGAAAGAAGGAAAGAAAGAAAGAAAGAAGGAAGGAAGGAAGGGAGGGAGGAAGGGAGGCAGGGGGGAAGAAAAGGGAAAGAAAGAAAGAAAGAAAGAAAGAAAGAAAGAAAGAAAGAAAGAAAGAAAGGGGGAGAAGGAGGAAGGGAGAGAGAGAGAAAGAAAAAGAAAGAAGGGAGAAAGGAAGGAAGGAAGGGAGGGAGGAAGGGAGGAAGGAGAGGAAGAGGAAGGAAGAAAGAAAGAAAGAAGGAGGGAGGGAGAAGGAGGAAGGGAGGAAGAAAGTAAGTAAGTAAAGGAAGGAGGGAGGGAAAGAAAAAGAAAGGGAGAGAAGGAGTGAGGGAGAGAGAGGAAGAACGAAAGGAGGAGGAGGAAGGAAGAAAGAAAGAAAATGAGGAAGCCCATGGGGGAAAAATGCGAGGAAGTAAAAACAGTGTTTCCTTGCAGCGATGCCAAGGACTCATCGCACAACACTGGCTCTTCGGCTTGAGTACGGAGATGAGCACCGCCCCCTAGAGTGGGAAACGACTAGCACGCATGTGTGTCAGCGGCCGGGGGGGGCATTTACATTTTTTATCTTATTAAATCAAAACAAGCGGGCCAGGGAAAAATTATCAAGCATTTACCGGTCCACGGTGATAAAAAGGTTGGGGAGCACTGCTGTAATGCATTAAATACTGTGCACAAATTGAATGGTGTATCACTGAACAGACTGCAGAACATACAGCTCCATTTGGTGTTTGACTAGCAAGATTGTGTGTGCTAATGTAGCAGCATTGATTGATCTGACCTAACACAAGCATAGCCATTATACCATTATACTTGCAGGCATCTTCAAACTTTGGCCCTCTTGATGTTTTGGACCACAACTCCCAGAATTCCAAGTCTGTATTTCCAATGGCAAAGAGCTGTGGGAGTTGTGGTCCAAAACATCTGGAGGGCCGAAGTTTGGACATGCCTTCATTATAGCATTATAACACTGAGCCTGGAAGGGTGTAGCTTTTAAATTTCTCAGGTTCCCAGATGTTCTGGGAAGACTGTTGACCAACCATTATTTTAAAATACATCCATTATATAAACAGAATTATAAGCCAAACATATTTGTGGAAAAAAGTGATTTGTCACATTTTTAGCCCAACTGTTTATGTTTATTGAAGGTTTAAGTAATATTTATATGCATTAAAACTTGATTTTTAAACTGTTCTATTGCAAACATAGGCTTAGAATAAATACATGCACTAAGGGTTTTTTGTTTTTGTATTGGTGTAAGAAGGAGCAAGTAGACTGGGATTTTTTGTTGTTGTTTTGTATTTAAACAATTGATCTGTCTTGGAGCATGGATTTATGTCTTGTACGATATAGGACAGTTAAGTATTTTGAGAATTCTTTTTTTCTCATGCTTTGCCCTGAGAGTAATCACTGGTGTTGCTACAGTAACAGCACGTACTACGCTACACAGTTTTTGATTAGACCGTGGGTGTGTTGTGAACTCTGTTTAAACATTCTGTGCCCTTCTTAAAATTGCCGCAGAGTAAGTTTTAGGTTGTCTCCTACTTCATAAGAATTACTGTCCAACAACCGATCATTCAGTGCTTCCAAAAATTCAATTTATTTTGATGAGGATAGAAAAGGGGGAGAGGGAAATCACTTCCAATTCCCCATCACCAGTTCTCCATGCCTTTAAACCAGTGGTGATTTGCAACAGCAAAAATATGTTGTCATTTCTTTTTTTCTAGTGCAGCTTCTTGCATGTTTAATCCTGCAGTGTATGAGGATTCCTCAGCTCCTGTGGGAATAGATTTTTTTCTCCAGGGTGGAGGGGAACTGGGAATTATACTGGGAAAAAGGATCCAGGAAAGTCCCACTGTGTGAGTGGAGTTGTACTCATTCTTTCAGTCCAATGCTATTAAATGTATTTGCCTATGAATGTGTCACACACCTTAAGATCTATACCCATTTTCCTGAGAATGATTTCCCCCTCCCCCGCTAGTTGTGCTATCTGTGAATCTGAAACAGAACATGGAAGAGAAATAAAACAAAGGGTGTGTTGTGTCCATTTAGGCATTTATTTTGTCAACATCAGCATGCATGATGCTTTACAGATTAACAGGGGAAGAATTTTATAGTCTTAAAATTGGCTCAATGGCACAGGGAACAGTGGGGAGCAAGTTAAGACCAAAGTAAACAGGGAAAGAATATGCAGCTGTTTATGTATGTATGTATGTATGTATGTATGTATGTATGTATGTATGTATGTATGTATGTATGTATGTATGTATGTATCCATTGCCACTATGCTAGGCATTTTCAGTCATAAAGTAAACAAAGAAAACCGCCCCTCTCACAATCTGCATGTATCTTATGTCTCTGAGAACCCCCTAGAGCAGTGGTGGCGAACCTTCGGCACTCCAGATGTTTTGGACCACAACTCCCAGAATTCTAAGCTTAGATTGCCAATGACAAAGGACTGTGGGAGTTGTGATCCAAAATATCTGGAATGCCGAAGATTCGCCACCACTGCTCTAGAAGGATTGCTGTAAGACAGAGATGATTTGGCAGCACATAAAAGCAGACCTAGTTACAGGTTAAAGTTACCATTGGGCAGGAATATGAGATTTGTCATATCAATTCAGTTACCTTTTATGGGTTTATCAGCATTCTGATAGCTTTGCCTTCTCCAGATAGCTTCACTGTCACTCTTTAATGCTTCAAGACATAATATAGCCCAGCTATGCTTCCTATCTCTACTCTGGCACCTTTAAATGCAATATGAAATTGGCAAGAAAAGAGCTGTGTATGTATGTAATCGGAGTTTATCTATATACATATGATCTAGCTTTTCTGGTCTCAAGTGAGATAGCAGGGGCAACCCTGTTCCTCCTGCTATAAGATGGACAACCACACCATGCTGCATTGTTATAGTTTTCTTGGAAAAGACAGGTCTTAGGAAGTGGATAGGAAAAAGCCATTGCTCAGATTGGCTGCAGTAGCACAATATAGGCACAGCATAAGGAGCAGATCCAAGATCAGATAACTTGCTTGTCATCTGGTCTCCACCATTCCAGCACGTGACTGGGTAATAACCACAAGGTTCTTAGAATCATAGAACAGTGAGGTTGGAAGGGGCCTATAAAGCCATCGAGTGAACCCCCCTGCTCCATTCAGGAATAAAAACCAAAGGATATGTGCTAGGTCAGTGATGGTGAACCTTTTAGAGGCCGAGTGCCCAAATTGAAATTCAAAACCCACTTATTTTTCACAAAGTGCCAATAGGGCAATTTAACCTCAATGCAGTAGTACCCTGGGTTACAAATGCTTTGGGTGCTACCCTTTGGGAAAACGAGGATCGAAGAGCAGGCTTTTGAATTTCTCACGGCTACAGTACCTTCGCAAGGACTAAAAAGCAGGGGTGCTACCCTTCAGGAAGCGAGGGTGCTGAAATGGCTCCGTGAAGAGAGCCGGGTGAAGGGGAGGCAGTGGTTTGTGTGCTCCTTCATAGCCCCAGTTTACCCCCCAGCCATGCTGCTTTTGGGATGCCCCTTTCACCTGGTTCTCTGCACAGAGCACGGTGGCATGCTGTGAGTGGAGGGGGAAGGTCTGTGGCTTTGAGGGGGCAATGTCGGGTGCCCACAGAAAGGGCTCCGCATGCCACCTTTGGCATCTATGCCACAGATTTGACAACACTGTGCTCTGTGCAGGTGTTTGCCCAAATTTTTCTTGAATACCTCCAGCTTTGCAGCAATCATTACCTCTTGAGGTAATTGCTTCCATTGTTGTACAGCTCTAACAGTTAGGAAAGTTTTTCCTGATATTCAGCCAAAAGCTGGGTTCTCTTAACTTGAGCCCAATGTTGTGCATCCTGCACTCTGGGATGATTGAGAATAGATCCTGCCCCTCCTCTGTAAGAAAGCCTTTCAAATATTTGAAAAGTGCTATCATATTGACTTTCAGACTTCATTTCTCCAGCTAAACATGCCTACTTCTTTCAGTTTTCCTCACAGGGCTTGGTTTCTAGCACCCCGATCATCCTTGTTACCCTCCTCAGAACTTGATCCAATTTGTCAGCATCTTTCTGGAAGTGTGGTGTGCAGAACTGGACACAGGACTCCAATTGAGGCCTAACCACAATATATGAGAACTGCGGCCTAACCAGTTCTTGACCAACAACAAGCACCCCTTTGGGGCATGAATCCAAAAGGGGAAACCCCTTGGTTTCACATATGGAGAACTTGGGCAGGCTACCTGATTTAGGCTTGTCCTTGTTGGTTGCTCAACCACCACTGCCCCATTGTATCATGAGATTGGGGGGGGGAAACCACATCACCTGAGACAGGGGTGATTGCTGCCTCTCTGTGGATTTGCTCCAATATGTCAAATCACTACTAAATGCAGCTGGGGCCATGCTGGCCCTGCCAGCTTTCCACCAAATTGTAGCCTCTACAATTGAACATCCTGTAACCAGATCTCCTGACCCGTGCCTGAGAGAGGACAGAATCCCACACGTATAGAACTGGGTTGGAGTAAACAATGCCTTTATGATGGAGCCATAGACTCCCACCCTCTTAAAGAGGCAGCCTGCTGTTGGTGCAACATTTTGCTTTGCCTGATCAACTTTCCCAGGGCTTTAGACAATGAATGGATCAGCTATAACATCCTTTCCTTGGGTGTTCTTTCTGGCCAGGATGGCAGAATGCTTAGTCCTTGCAGAAGCTTCTTCTGTACCCAATGAATGGGGGAACGAGCTAATCTTCTTGCTTTGTTGGAATAAACAAAGCTTGGTTTTGTTTAGTTTTTAAAAAAGCAGGACATGGTAGAGGTGCAGAGAAAGTAGATAAAGACATGTTAGAAGTCAGGATTATCTTTTGAAACTGCATGGTCAGATAGGGCAGATAAAACGAAGAATGTCTTCAAGTGGCATGTAGTTAAGATGAATTCACCACCATAAAATGTAGCAAAGGCTGACACATTATTACTGACAGTCTCAAAGAATATATTTGCATACTAGTTGCTTAGGAATGTGAGGCAGAAAGGCAGTTCCACTCATCAGCTGAGTCTGGGCTTCCCAAAGACAACTGGTTGGCCACTGTATGAAGAGGAGATGGGATAAATTAAGCCTTTGGTTTGATTAAGCATGGTTTATCGGGTTTCCTTCGGGCATTTGGGTCTTCTAGTTAGTCTCAGAGCACATGGTTCCTTTCTGCTCTCCAGTCCCAGAGCAGTTAGTCCAATGCAGTTTGAGGTAATAAATTAGTATTTTTGATTGCCAGATGAAAAGGATATATGCAAGGAAATTAGGGATGATGGGACATAGTGCGTAGCTGTCAATGTTTTCCTGGTGCCAGCCAGGACGGGAGGAGAGAGGAGCAATGTTTGCGCAAACACAAAGACCCACCCAGGCGCACACAAGCAAAACACACACACACACACACACACACACACACACACACACACACACACACACACACACACACACACACACACACACACACACCAGGAAAAAGTTGATGGGTATGGATAGACCTCTCCCTTGAAAGCCTTCTGAATTATTTAAATATTTTCAGAAAGACGCTCAGGAAATGCGAAGGCGTCTGGGCTACATTTAATTTAAAATTGCAAAGCATTCCGAACCACGCCAGTCAAGGCCTATATGGGGTGAGTTGGTATAGAGGTGGTGGTGGGGTGCAGGAGTGGGTTTTGGGTTTTGAGACTTTTGGAATTCTTGGATATAAGCCTTCAACATTTTAAACAGAGTTTGTTGAGCTTTCTCAATAGCACCATGACTCTGGGGGGGGGGGTAGTAAATTGAGTCATCAGTCGTACTTCCCCCTTTCCTATTTCTGGGATTAACCTTAAATTTCCCAACCTTGGCTTCTGAAACCAGTAATTGGTCTAATTTCCAAACAACATTCAAAGTTTTCCATTGCAAAATACTTTTAAAAGATTGACACTTTAATGGCCATTTGTCATGAGATATAAGGTTATTATTATTAGTCTTCCTGTTGTTGTTAATTCCCATGATGTTGATAGTCTAAACAGTAAAACTTAATTGGGAACATCTTGGGAATTGTGCTTTTAAGGATGACATGAGTATTGAGAAAGATGCATGCAATTTAAAGTTCTTTCGTCTTCTATTTTGCTTAATTATGAAATTTCTAATACCCAGGTAGGCAGAGCAGCTTGCAGCAGCTAATTTCAAAATATAAAATATTTGCTGATATAAAATACTAGCAACATAAATGTATTTTGTTTTGAATATCTTCTGCATCATTGGTTCTCATTTTTGTCCCATTCCCCTCTATGCTCTCAGTCAAGCTTTCACATTCTTTGAATATCATATAAACAAAACCTTTCTCTCTATAGGCAAAGTCTGCACTTTCCCCACACTTAAATAAGTCTACATGATTTCTCTCTTTAATAAATAAATCTGTATACAGTATTGTTGATATGTATGCTGCATATTTTGGTTCTAAGGCTTTGAAATATTATTTTAATGATTCTTTACCTGTAAATATGTGTTGTAACTAGAGCAAACAAATCTAGAATCACTTGAAATAAAAATAAGGAAAAGGTGAACGTCTGTGACAGCTGTTTGTTGTGGAGAGGAGGAATGAGTGTTTTGATCTCTTTTCTATAATGGTGCCCATCATGTTAGCCTTGGTGGGGGAGGGTATAAATAAAGCTGTTAGGAATACTGACCTCATTCTGACACTGTAGGGATTTACCCCTTGTTTGACCTTGAGATGACGTTTGCTGTGATCATGGCTTATCATAATGACTTAAATCTCATAGCATTCATTTTTAATTACAACAGATGTACCGTATATACTTGAGTATGAGCCAAGTTTTTCAGCCCTTATTTTTGGTTGAAAAAAAAACCCTCAGCTTATACTTGAGTCAATAAGTTTCCCAGTTTTTGGCATAAAATTACCGTATATACTCGAGTATAAGTCGACCCGAGTATAAGTCGGGGCCCCTAATTTAACCCCCCAAAACCGGGAAAATTTATTGACTCAAGTATAAGTCTAGGGTGGGAAATGCAGCAAGGCCTGGCAACTCCTCCTTTGTGAGCTGGGGGGCGGTGTGTGATGTTTAAAATGACTTTTAGCCACCGAGGCAAGTGCTTGGGTTGGTGGCTAAAAGTCATTTTAAACATTGTAGGCCACTCCCCTGTAACATGGGGGGGTAGGAGAAGTGGCACACAGTGTTTAAAATGACTTTTAGCCACCGACCCAAGCACTTGCCTCAGTGGCTAAAAGTATTGACCAGAATATAAGCCGAGGGCCCCTTTTTTCAGCCCAAAATTAGGGCTGAAAAACTAGGCTTATATTGGAGTATATACAGTAGTTGTTCAGACGGATTGCGGAGGGCAAGTCCTGACCAGGTGAGCAATAGCGGTGCCTCCGCTTCCCATATGATTACAATGAGAAGGCTTAGGGGCACGCCCTTTGGGGCTTCATAACTCAGCCCACTTACCCCCAGATGTTTCCAAATTTCAAGGGGTTCCCTAAAATCACTTTCTGAAGGTACCCCTGCTACTTTGGTGCTCCCACAGTAAGTAATTTTTGAGTGTATGTTTTTTTAAAAAAATATGCACTTGAAAATTATTTTTAAATATGCAATCAATTTTTTCTTACCCTTGGACTCCAAAGTAGCAGGGGTACCTTCAGGAAGCAATTTTAGGGAGCCCCCTCTTACATAACTGTTAAGTTAAATAATTTTTACTCGTCCACACTTATCTATTATGTTGTTTTTAAAAGGCTGCAATCTGAATGGAAATGAATAAAATAAGTCCAGTCCTAAAACTTCAGAACCTTGTGAGATTTTCTGGGTCTGATAATGTTGAATATTATAGTGACTTATTAAACCTAGTTTTTATATTTGAGGCCCCTAAGCATATGGTCAAATCAAATCAAATTAGTTTTTATTATAGCTAATGGCCATTATATCTATATACATATACAAATGCAAATACAAAAAAGCAGTATAGCAATCAGTCAATATCCAAGTATCTATATTCAAGGGCAACAGTAATCATAAAGGATTACAGTAGAAGCCGACTAATATAAAAGTTAAAATTCAAGTTAAAAGTGGCCCGTTTTAGGCAGGGAATGCATAGATAAATAAAAGTAATAGACTGGTATGTCTTTAACATAATATATCCTTCTTGGCTGGATACCTTAGTGGTTTAGGTATCTGGCATCAGGCCAGAGGTTGTGATTCCCCACTGTATTTCCTGTGAGTAGAACTAGCCTGTGTGACCTTGGACAAAGTGCAGAGTGCCAGAACTGCACTCAGAAGGAAATAAACAACTTCTGAGTTCTTCATGCCTGGAAAAAAATCAGAATTGTCTTGATGGCACATGATTATTATTGATTTTAATGTACCCTTCTCAGACATTTATTGATGATACTGAACTCAAACATTTATAGACAGTTTACCTCTGCATGAAATTTTAAAATCGGCTTTTAACACCATTCTTCCACAACATTTGATCTCTAAACTGGAAGGCTTAGGGCTTCCACCATCACTTTGTGGATGGATCTTGGATTTTCTGTCAGAACGTTCTCAGAGGGTCCGGTTGGGCCCTTACACCTCTAATACTCTTAGTACCAACATTGGAACACCACAGGGATGTGTACTTAGCCCACTCCTTTATATTCTTTACACATTTGATTGTGTCTCTGCCTATCCTAGCAATAGATAGCATCATTAAGTTTGCAGATGACACAACTGTGATTGGGCTCATCTCTGGCAAGGAGAGTGAGATGGCTTACAGAGAAGAAGTGGAGAGGTTGACCAAGTGGTGCAGAATAAATAACTTGCACCTAAATATAAAGAAAACAAAGGAGCTTGTGGTAGACTTTAGGAGGCAGAAAACTGATACTCAACCAGTGGTGATTGATGGGACTGGTGTGGAGAGGCTCACAGGTTTTAGATTTTTGGGCATTGAGTTACAGGAGGATCTGTCCTGGAGTGTCAACACAAGGGGGCTTGCAAAGAAGGCTCAGCAGAGACTATTTTTCTTGAGAACCTTAAGGAAAAACCATCTTCCACAAAAGCTGCTGCTGGCCTTCTATCATTGTGCAATTGAGAGTGTGCTTACTTATGGGTTATGTGTGTGGTATGGAAGTTGTACCCACCGGGATAAGACAGTGTTGCACAGAATCATAAGAATTGCAGAGAGTATTGTGGGCTGTTCACTCCCCACCATAGAACAAATTTATACTACCAGGTGCCACTGTAAAGCATTAGATATATTAAGAGATCCATCACATCCTGGTCATCGCCTCTTCGAGTTGCTGCCATCGGGACAGAGATATAGAGTACTGAGGGCAAGAACAAACCGTCTCAAAAATAGCTTCTTTTTTAGAGCAATATTGGCCTTAAACGGAAATCCTGGACTTTGAAGTCAGCTTATTTTATATGTCATATTTTAGTCATTTTATATGTCATATTATGTGTTGTACCTGTTTTTAAATCTATGTGAAATGTTTTAAATGAGTTTTAAATAGCAACCACAAAATTTCGTTGTTCCTGCAAGGGGGCAATGACAATAAAGATTCCTATTTCCTATTTCCTAAAATTGCTTCATGAGAATTGGAGCATAAAGTTTTTCTAAACATTTGAGCTGGTGAAGGGAGAGAGACCAAATGTCCATCTAGATCAGGCATGTCCAGTCTTTGACCCTCCAGATGTTTTGGACCACAACTCCCACAGTTCTTTGTCACTGGTAATACAGGCTTGGAATTTTAGGAGTTGTGGTCCAAAACATCAGGAGGGCTGAAGTTTGGACATGCCTGATCTAGATAGACCTGTGCTGATTGTTCCTTTTTTAAACTTCCAAATTCTAGTGTGTTTGCTTTTTGCTTGCTGAGGTATGTAAGCAAAACAGCTCCGATTCTGTTTTAGCCAAAAATAATGCCTCTTAAATAGCTTCTTGTTAGGATGAGTCAAGGATATGAGCAAAACTTCACATTTCTCTTCCCTTCAAGCCTTTCTACATCTAGTTCAGGTATGTCCAAACTTCGGCCCTCCAGATGTTTTGGACCACAATTCCCACAGTCCTTTGCCATTGGCAATCTAAGCTTAGAATTCTGGGAGTTGTTGTCCAAAACATCAAGAGGGCCAAAGCTGGGACATGCCTGATCTAGTTGAATAGAAAGAACTGACTGCCCAAGCCGCCTGTTGCCAAGAGCATTTTAATACGTTTTTGTTGTGATCATGCAGCTGAAGTGCCACCTACTGGCAAAGAATAGTTTAAATTTAATATACTGGACTGTATAAATGTGCTGTGTTCCACAACTTCAGTGCTTAGATACTGTATATCAAACTGAGTTCACAGTATGATTTTTGTAATAAGGCATCTACTTTATTGTGTAAAAAAATTGGTTTTGATCTTTTTCTCACCAAGAATACAGTCATCTCAGCCATATACTAGGTTTCAGTTTGTTTGTGTTGTTCTCTTGATTATTGCTTGATCAAGGCTACAGATTTTGCTTTAATTTCCCATGCAAGCAAAAATGTGATCAGGTGGTTGCAACAGTGGCTTTTACTTTATATGGCACGATAAATGCATGGTGTTTAAGCCAGATTTTGTAAAAGAAGAGGGACTCAATATCATATTGCAAATATTTGCTGGCTACTGGAGAGCAACAAAGAATATGAGAAAATATGCTTTATAGACTACAGCAAAACCATTGATTATGTCAATCATGAGAAGCTATAGGTCAGGCATGTCCAAACTTCTGCCCTCCTGATGTTTTGGACCACAACTCCCAGAATTCTAAGCTTAGATATTGGGAGAGTTGAAGTCCAAAACATCTGGAAGGCTGAAGTTTGGACATGGCTGCTATAGGTTGTTCTGAAATAAGTGGCTGTGCCTGAGCAGTTGATGGTTCAGATGCATAGCTTGTATTGTGGACAAGAAGTTGCTGTTAGGATCCACTATGGAGAGACAGAATGGTTTCCTGTAGGCCAAGGTGTCAGACAAGGGTGCAAATGATTATAAAATGTGTTTGCACATATCCCATTAAACCTAGGATGTCAAGAGGTAGGGTGCTTTGACATTTATACATAATAAGCAGGCCAATTACTTCTGGAGCCTGTTAGATAAATTCAAAGGCACAACAGTATCATTCAAATGGGGAATCATACTAATTCTCTAAAGTTTAACTCTAAATCAACCTCAAAATTGGCTCCCCTGGAATCAGTAACCCAAAACAGAGGAAACCAGGCACTAAAAGTAATCATTCCTTATCCACCTCCATAAGGGTGTCAATGGCCAAAGGGCCCAGTTATGTACCTCATAGTACCAGCATCAGGGCTTCCTCCCATAATGATTGTGTCCAGAGCATAATTGGGACAGCAGAGGGAAGAAAGTATGTCCTCCATATGTAACTTCACCCAATAATATCATAATTAACCATCCCGGTGCCTTCATAAACAAGATTCAGTCTCAAAGCATCCAAGCCAGAGTGTCTTCAAGGATAAGGGTCACCTTAGCGCACAATACATCTTCCAAAAACTCTAGAATACATTTACATCAGCCAACTGAAGTGAAGAATCTTCTACCCTGTGCAACTGGAACTGCTTCTGAATGGACCTCTGAGTGGCACCTGGGAAATAGGTATACTCATTCTCAGAATTGACTAAAGGCAGGCAAGAAAGGAAGCCAATTAGTGAAACTTTTATCTTGGAACTGCAGGTTGGAAAAATAAATTGGCTGGCCCCGAGTTTACCCAGTATCTCCAGACTTTCGATATAACTTGCCTTCAAGAGATCTGGATGATGGAGAAAAACTCCCTCAGCCTTCAGGGCTATCGGACATGGGAACAGCCTGCACAATTATATAAAGGCACCATTTATGGATGTGTAAACTGGACAGTTAAGACAGCCGACGGGGTGGGGTGGGGGGATGATTTGTTTAACATGGGGTGCTAGAGGAGAGCTTTGTGGATACCCTGGTCTGCCAAAAAGATGAGCAAATGGGCCCTATTTCAGTTTAAGTCTGAACTACCTCTGGAAGCAAAGTTAAAACTGAAGCTATTCTGCTTTGGTCACATCATGAGAATGCAGGATTCTCTGGAAAAGATAGCAATTCTGGGAAAGTTTAAAAGCAGCACGGAAATAGGAAGTTCAATAATGAGATAGACTGACTCCCTAAAGGAAGTTTACAGGCTTGAATTTGCAAGAGCTGAGCAGAGCTGTCGAGGGCAGGACATTCTGGAGGTCACTTACTCTTAGGGTCACCATAAGTTGGAGGCAGCTTGATGGCACATTACAATCACCACCAAAAAAATTTGCTTCTAGATTAGCAGAATTTAGTCATGGGACTTGCAAATATTGTTGCCCGTGGTTGCCCACAAAATTTAGCAATTTTGTATATATTTGGAACTAGCATCAACAGAGAATAACTGGAATGTATACCTCTTACAAAAGGCGGAATGAAGGAAATCTTTGTAAAACCACAATCTTAATTAGCCACTGCTTTCATAGCAAGAACGTTTTGGTATGTGCTGAACTGCTTTACTGAAAGCGTGAACTTGTTCTTGATGGAATTATAATACTACAATAATAATTTTACAAACATTAAACTTTCCATAAACCTAACCTCTGCCTTGAAAATTTAGCTACCATTCTGTGAAACTGCAGCTTTTAAAATGTTTGACCTTGAAATAGCTCTGTGAGGGAGGCTGCTATTCCAGAAGGTTGCTTGATTTGAGGCTTAAATCTGAATTACTGAAATCCATGAATCGTGACGCCCCCACATCTAACCAAGCAACATACCTCGAAAGTTCTAGTTCCTACATTCTTACAGGGGGGGGAACACTTTTATATCTCTTGAAATGAATAGGTTGAAAAAGGAATTGCAAAAGGGATCTTCTGCTTATCCACTGTTCCTCTGTCAGTGGTTGTGCTGGATGATGAAAACTATTCTCCTTAGAACACTGGTTCCCAACCTGGGGCAACACCAGTGTTCTTGGACTGCAACTCCCAGAAGCCTTCCCCACTAGCTGTGCTGGGCAAAGTTTCTTGGAGTTGCAGTCCAAAAGCACCTGGGATACGCAAGGTTGGGAACCACTGTCTTGGAAGTGGTCCTTTATTGCCAAGAAGTAAATGTATGCTTCTGCCTCTAGGTGTGTAATCAGTTTTCCAGCTGTTTTCCAGGTGAAAGCAAAGAGGGCAGGGCAACTTGGCTATTTCCCACTATGCATATAAAGCTCCATCACTTAATTCTATACATGGCTAGTTAAGGGCAAGGCCTAGCGTGGCAACTTCCTGGGCAACAAAGCAGACCTCTGCTGTCTGCAGTGCTACAACTACTGAGGCTGCAAAGTGTGTGTGGGGGTCAGTTCCAGTCCACTGCATTTGGGGCTTTAAATAGCATATATCTTACTGGAGATAAGAATAGAATAAATGTGTGGACTACATGGTAAATCCCTGTAGGAGAAGGTGAAGAACATGGGTTGGAGATTTCTATTATGGATGTGCAATCACATTTTGAAATATTCAGAATACAGTGGTACCTTGTATAAAGGAATTAATTCATTCCAAATGAAATTATGTTAAGCAAATTTTCCTTAATACAAATTTCCCATAGGAATGCATTGAAAACAGAGTGATCCCATTTTTATGTTGTATGAATTTGCCCCGTAGGCGATTATGTTAAGCAAATTTCCCCTATCTCCAGATTTTTTTATGTTGCACAAATTTTATGTTATACAAACCGTTTGTTATACAAGGGTCCACTGTACACTGAAAGATGTCATGTTCAGATAAATACAATAATACTTTGGTTTACAAGCATAATCCATTCTGGAAACATGCTTGTAAACCAAGCATTTATATATCAATGCAAATTTCCTCATAAGAAATAATGGAAACTCAGATTATTTGTTCTGGGGCACCATTGACCACATACTATACAAACAAAATGCCCAAACTTTCAAAACAAGTCAGTTAGAAGTCCATGTCCACACCATGGATTAGGTACCCGGCTGCAGAATCTGCTCTGCTTGGGACTAACAACTGAAATTTACTCTGTATTATCAGTGTGACAATAATAAAGTGCAATTTGTAGCCCTATACACATTTTACTAGCTGCTCCATGACTAGAAATTGTTTGAAAACTAAGAAAGGATATTACAAAACTCTAGCCTGCACTCATCTTTGAAAACCTTAATGGCTGGTGCAAGGGAGACCTCCCTTCCTCTTTCCTCCCTCTGCTTTTGATGCCTCCCTCATATTGAAAATTCTAGATCAGTGTTGGTGAACCTATGGCACGGGTGCCAAAAATGGCACTTGGAGCCCTTTCTGTGGGTACCTGACACCGCCCCTTCACAGACAGCTGTATTCAGGTTAAATTCCTGTATTGGTACTTTGCAAATAATTAGTGGGTCTTGAATAGCAGTTTGAGCACTCGGTCTCTAAGAGGTTCACCATCACTGTTCTAGACAGTCACCCACAATCCAGCAGGGGGAGAGAAAGAGAGCCACCATTGGCTCACTTGTGATCATGTGACCTGCTCCAGTGGTTGTATTGCAAGACATTGCTCATTGATCAAAGCAAAATTTACAGATGTTTACTTTTCTTGCAAAACAATCTTAAACCAATGCACTTGTAAACCAAGGTATTACAGTAGTTCCAAATACATACAAATCTGAATTTGATAGTTCTGCGTATCTGTAACATAATTCCTAATTTTTGCAGCCCCATTTATTTATACGGATTGGAAAGCAAAACTTCAGTTTTCTACTTGCTAGAGGATGAAGTGTGTAATATAATTTAGAAGTAGGGAAGCCTTTCTCTAAGGCCAAATGTAAACAAAGCCAATATATTAATATACTATGCCTAGCCTGCTGTAGATCTACTATCTCAAATGAATGTAAACAAAGCCTGAAGACACATTCCATCTAAGAAGCAAGTGAACCCTTATTGGTCAAGAGGCGACAGCTGACGTTTTTCCCATGCTGTGAGCTGGTGGAGAGACAGAGATGCAGAGATATTTTTCCTGGCTTCTTCCAATATGGACTATCATGATACTAGCTATGTAGTTTTTAAGTAGAATTAGTGAGGCTTTTGCGTTTGAAGTTTTCTGTAGATTTCTTTACGTCAGGAAGGGAAATCATGTCTTTATTTTCCAATAAAAGAATATTTCTGTGAAATCCTTATTAGCCAAATAAATGCTTTTACTTATTATTCAAGTGAAGGTGCCTTGTTGAATAATTATTCTGGTAAGTGGAATAGCTATCATAGCCAGGTTATCCAAAGGGATATGAGTTTGTGTTTTCCAGATTCCTTCTTTCAGCAGCTGATGGGATCTGGGCAGAGAAACAGTCTTATTCTGTTGCAAAGTGAAATGTATTTCTCAGACATTCAGGAGTGATTTCTTGAAAACATGAAACTAAGGCACCCAAAGGGCCTGGGGACAGAGAGTTCAGTGTTTCATGATTGGAGTTGCTGTGGTTGTCCCATAGGAGAGTAGGATGGGATTGAGACAGAAACCTGCAAATGATGTCTGCCTGCACCTATGAAATCTAGAAGCAGACACATAATTTTTTTTCCTGTTGGTTCTTCCTAGAGATGTAAAATTTCCAGAAAATTTGAAAAAAATGGGAAAAAAGACCCCTCCCCCAATTTTTATCTTTCTTCTCCCAAAGTTTTTCCCCACCCTTGTTTCAAAATTTCTGGAAACTTTCCATCTCTGTTTCTTACCAATTGGGTAAAAGTGCTTATAAATCCTCTTGAGCATTTGTGTTAGGCTATGCTCTGGTGGAAGCCTACACTGCAGTAGTTTTCTTTGTGTCCTTTTCTGAATTCTCAGCATATCTTTACGTTCTCTACATACAGTTGCATATTATTTACTGAATATAGTTAGGAATTAGATTTATGCTTGGTAGATTAATAGGTCAATATATTATAATATAATATACATTATTAGGTTTACGCCTCTGGGTATATCAGACAGGGGAATACGATTTTATTATACAGTGGTACCTTGTATAAAGGAATTAATTCGTTCCAAATGAAATTATGTTAAGCAAATTTTCCTTTATACAAATTCCCATAGGAATGCATTGAAAATGGAGTAATCCCATTTTTATGTTGTACGGATTCTCCCCATAGGCGATTCTGTTAAGCAAATTTCCCCTATCTCCGGAATTTTTTATGTTGTACAAAATTTATGTTATACAAGTTGTTTGTTATACAAGGGTCCACTGTATATAGAATAAGTGAATATATTTTGTGCCCCCCCTCTCTCTGTGTGTGATTTTCATGTGCTGTAGCAAAATCAGACACAGTACTGTTCTTTTTTGGTTAGAGTTTGCAAGCAGTATCAAGAGTATGGTATAAAAGGAGTAAGCAATTGGGGAAGGCTGCAGCAGTGTTTACTGAAAGAAGGGAGGGGGGACAGCCTACAACTGCTATCATGAGCCCTCCAAACAAAATCTATCATCCACCTGCCTTGTTCAGCACTGACATTATGAAAGAGCAGCAGATGTGGTACAGGGTGTGGGTGTGTTTCTTTGCCAAGAAGGAAGTATAGAAGTGTTTGGTTCAAAGTGGAAGAGATATCAGCAAACTTCAGACACGTTTCAGTGATGTCTTTGTGCAATCTCTCCAGGGCAGGGGGTGAAAAAAAAGGTGGTTAAGAAGGCACTTTTCTCCCAAAGATCCAAAACAAGGCCAATGGCCCATCTAGTCCAGGTTCCTGTATCTCACAGTGGCCCTGCCAAATGGGAGGAGTTGCTAATTCCCTAGAGGATAGGATGAAAATCCAAAATGATCTTGACCATTTAGAGTGCTGGCTGAAGCTAACGGAATGGGTTTCAACAGAGATACTAATGCAGTGTGCTGCATCTAGGTAAAAATAATAAATTGCACAAGTATAGGATGGGAGACACCTGGCTGGAAAATAGTACCTGTGAAAGGGATCTGGGAGTCTTGGTAGACCACAAATTGAACATGAGTCAGCAGTGTGACGTGGCGGGCAGGAAAACCAATGCAATTCTTGGTTGTTTCAACAGAAGCATTATGTCTAGATCAAGGGAAGTGATAGTACCACTCTTTTCTGCTGTGGTCAGACCCCACCTGTGTCCAATTCTATGCACAATTTAAAAAGGATGTTTACAACCTCGAGCGGGTACAAAGTGGGGCGACCAGGATGGTTGAAGGTCTGGAAAAAATGTCTTATGAGGAACAGCTTAGGGAGCTGGGAATGTTCAGCCTTTCAAAAAGAAGGCTGAGAGGGGATATGATAGCTATGTTTAAATATTTGAAAGGATGTCATATTGAAGAGGGAACAGGTTTGTTTTCCATGGCTTCATACACTAACCACTTTACTGTGGTTTCAAACTACAGGAAAATAGATTCCATTTGAACATTAGGAAGAACTTCATGACAGTTAGAGCTGTTCTGCAGTGGAATATGTTGCCACAAAGGGTGGTGGAGTCTCCTTCTTTGGAGGTTTTTAAGCAGAGGCTGGATGGCTATGTGTCGGGAGTCATGTGATGGGGGTTCCTGCATGGCAGGGGGTTGGACTGGGTGGCTCTTGAGGTCTCTTCCAACTCTATGATTCTATAATTCCATGAAATGCCTCTGGGAGGGCACAAGACTAGATACAGTAGTACCCCGACTTACGATGTTAATTCATTCCAAAGGCATCTTTGGAAGTCAATCATGTTGTAAGTCGAATAGTCTTTTCCCATAGGAATGCAATGCAAATCAATTAATCTGTTATAACTGGGGATGTAGCTGTGCTCAGCAGTAAAGGGTGTGTCCACACATGCCACCATATTATTTCAGGGTTTTTTATTTTTCCTTCCTCCACCTAAAAGATTTCAGTTTGTGGTTCAATTGAGTTGTATAGTTCATAGGTCTCATTAAAGGTGGAAAAAGTTCTGAAATGTATTCTCGAAAGCTTTCATGGCCAGGATCTGATAGTTGTGAGTTTTTCAGGATGTTTGGCCAGGTTCTTGAAGTTTTTCTTCCTGACGTTTCGCCAGACTCTGTGGCTGGCATCTTCAGAGGGCAAGGAGCTCAGGGAACAAGGAGTTCTCTCTGTGCTCTGGGTTATAAAGTGAGTGAGGCTGGTTTTTTTTTTTTAAGTCAAGGAAACTTGTCCTATGCAGGAAAATAGGTGTTAGTCATTGAATTGTGATGAAGGGATGAAGAAGTTTCAATGCAATCAGGAGTAGCAACTATCCTTGATGGGTGTTTGAAATGATTTATCTTTATCTTATTTATTTACATCACAGACACTTGACATTTTAACAGGGGTGTGTAAACTTTTTATATTCACTGTGCCGCCCCATAGTGCTTACAGCACTCTTTGGGCAGTTTACAATTTATTTATGCAGGCTACACATTACCCTACCCCCTGCAAGCTGGGTACTAATTTTACTGACCTCAGAAGGATGGAAGGCTGAATCAACCATGACCCAGCTACCTGGGATTCAACCCCAGGTCATAAGCACAGTTTTAGCTGCGGTACAGGCATTTAACTACTGTGCCTAACTGTGGTTTATAATTTTAAGTATTAACTTAGTAGCCAAATTGTTATACTGTATGTTCCTGTCATACATTAGGACAATGCCATCATAATGCTAAGAAAGAGAAGTAGACTTAAAAATAATAATAAAAAATCTTTTTCAAAAACAGCAGCTTCAGTGATTGCTATGAAGTTTGTATCTGGTTGAACTGAAACAATTGGCTAACTGCTGATATTCATTTATTTATTTTGAGAGACCTGGTTGGAACTGCTTGTAAGATTAGAACCATTCACCTTATTTAGATTTCTGTTCATTCTTATATGTGACTTTCTAAAAGAGATACTGTACTGCTCCCAATGGATTTTCTTCCTATTTTGAAAAGCCAATGACTCTAGGGGAGTGTCATGAAAACTGTGGTAGAAGCAATTAAGGTATGCTGTTTGCCCAATGAAATGAGATATATTTGTTGTTCTGATTTCATCTTGTTAATCAGAGTTAGTGGATCCAGTTGTTGTGCGTCCACATGCAGATTGCTCCTGCTGTTTTCAAAATACAGTCTTGTTGATTGATTCCCACCTAGTAGTTATTTGTGCACATATAGACATGCATACATGCACGTTTATTCTGCTGATTACAGCACAAACTTGACTATAAAAGCTTGCACTATGAAGATATTTTGCAACATTTTAGTCGTTCTGTTATGTTTTTAACACGTTTTAAAATGAAAGGGTCTATCTAAGGAGATAATCAGCCTCATCACTGACTGATTTACATCTCATATCCATTGTGCCTCCAGCTCTCCGAGATGGCTGAACATGATTTTTTAGTGAAGCTTCTTCTCCTATCTTTTGAAATCTAGATTTTACACAAGGCATCCTCTTAAACAGTAATGGAGGTTTCTTGGTGAAAGAGCCTAGTTCTCACTGGGAAGTTGCATAATCCCCTTTAAAAGCACTTCTTCTCTAAACTTGTTTACATTCTTATTGGCCAAAGGTTAGTTAGGATCAGGATCGACCAGTTGATATCCTGGTTGCTTTGCGTTAGAATGTGGGGACTTCCCCCACCCCTCTTACCTTTCCCTGATATACCAGATAGCTGATTGGCTGCCTTGAGAGTAGACATGCATGTGGCAGCGCTGGTTTCAACTGCTCCCCCCACCCCCAGTACTTCGCAATATTCCCACCACCCAGGAACCACCAAAGCCATCCTCTTGGGATTTAGCAAGTAGAGCTAACCAGGTCTCTGCAATCTTTTCTTCTTGCATCCCAGATAAACGGTATGTCTCTCACTCAAGGAACTTCGTTCTGCTCTGTTCCTCAGCAAAGGAGTCAGTAACTCACAGAAAAGGCCTTAGTTCTGGTATCTATTTCCACGGCCCACTTCAAATGGCACCAAGAACCTGAAAAAGTTCTAGGGCTCTTCATAAAAAGATGCCTCTAGAAAGCCCACAAGGAGCGCCTGTGTTTTCTTTGAATTGCTGCGAAAGGCAAGGTCTTCCTTTTAACACGGGGGATCTGGTCCGGGTTGGATTCCCAGCATTTAAAATTAGGGGGCGGGGGAATATGAGAGAGAGGGAGGGAGGGAGGGAGGTAAAAAGTTTTCCCCGCACATGCGTGCTAGTCGCGTCCGACTCTCGGGGCGGTGCTCACCTCCGTATTCAAGCCGAAGAGCCAGTGTTGTGAAAGTCCATGGCCACGTGGCCGGCATGGCTGCAAGGAAACACTATTCTACCTTCCCACTTTTTACCCTATTTATCTACTGCACTTGCATTGACATGCTTTCGAACTGCTGGGTTGGCAGGAGCTGGGGTTATCAGCGGGAGCTGGCTCTGCTGCATGGCCCCCGGGATTTGAACCGCCGAGCTGCCGATTTTGCAGCCTACAGTTTTCGAGATTGAAAAGGAAGACTTTGCATTTCACAGCAATTCAAAGGAAAAAAATAGGCGCTGCTTATGGGCCTTCTCTCTATATGGGGCTTATTATAAGCAGCTCCCCTTTCCCGCAGGCCATCGGAGCGCTCTTCCTCTACTACCCGCTGCAGCGTCAAGTCACCCCCGCCGGCGGCGGCTCGGCGGGACCTCTTTCGCCTTTGTCTCCAGCCGGGCGCGCAGAGGGCGGAGCTGGAGCGGAGCGCCTCCCTCGCGTGGCTCCCCTTCAGAGTCTTTGAGCTTCGGCCTCTCCAACTTGCACTCGGCGCTGGCCGGAGGGGGCGGGGCTTCCTCTTAAACTCCGCCCTCCGGTGGTCTGGCCACCTTCCCTCCGAGCCGAGACAACCCCTGCATGCAAGCCGGCTGGCCGGCAGGAGAGCGCCGCCGCCGCCGCCGCCGCCGCCGCCGCCCTCCTTTCCCGGCTCTACCCCGGTGGTGGGCGCGCGCTGTGCTCTTGCATCAGGCCAGCCTGCAGCCCCCAATGCGAGAATGGCGGCCTCGCCGGCTCGAGAGCTCACGCAGAACCCCCTGCAGAAGATCTGGGTGCCTTATAACAACGGGCTCCCGGCGAAGCACAGCGCGCAACGCGGGGGTGAGTGAGGAGGCGGAGGAGGCGGCGGCGGGTAGGCTGCTGGGCGAGGAGAGGGTGGCGGTGGTGCTGGACCGAAGAGGAAGGGGGTTGTTGGAGAAGGGGGTTGTGGGGGTTGTTGTTGGAGAAGAAGCAGGACGCGGCGGCGGAGGTGGAGGCCTGGGAGGAAGGCATATAGGAAGAGGGACGACAGAAGGAGCCGGGGTCTTCCGGGAGAGGTGGGGTCGTGGGTGGCCCTGTTGATCGTTGTGTTTGTGCTCTCTTGTCTCTCAAACCGGAGGGTGAGAGGGATGCCTGGGAGCTTTTTTTTTTTTTGGAAAGAGACACCTCAAGGGGACCGAGTCATTGTCCCTTTAGCAACCCTTTAGAGTTGGTGCAAGAATCCAGTCTCGCTTGAGATCAGAAGGGGTGCCGGTAACATCCTGCCAGCCCAGGTGAATGCAGCAAACCAGCTGTGATGCTGTAAAAGTGCCTGGGATGCATTGCACCCAAGAAAACCCTATTTATCAATATGTCCAGGGCTACTGCAGCTTTTGGATGCTCTCCATAGAAGAAAAGCAGTGAAAGTAAGTCAGGAAGAAGTGCGGGGTCATACTTCAGCTTCAAGCCATTTGACAAGTTCAAGGCAGGGGAGAGATCAGGAATCCCCAGCCCTCCTGCCTCTTTCCTCTTTGGGAGCTCTCACACTCTTCCTCTTTATGAGAGAACATTTGATAGCAGTGTGGGAGATGGGGGTGGAAGGAGGATATTCCAGCCCCTGCATTGGAAAGACAGAAGGTTAGAAAAGCCAGTCATCCCATTGGGTTAAGCTTATAGCTCTCAAGATATTGGCTAGAAAGCAACCCTTTGGAAATCATGTGACTTGCATGTCTCAGTAAAATATGTGCCACTGCATAGTAAGGCAGTGTGACCTAACATCTGGGGTGCTCGACCCGTTCTTGGGAGGTCTTTCCCATTGGCCATGACATCTCCTGAATCCCCTAGACTAGAACCAGTCTGTCTCTCAGCATGACCATTATCACAGGGTTGTTGGTTTAGATCAGTGGTTCCCAACCTTCCTAATGCCATAACCCTTTAATACAGCTCCTCATGCTGTGGTGACCCCCTTGCCCTGTTTGGAACAGGCCACAAGCCCCCTTTGGCAGGCCACTGCCCAGGGCTGTGGAGTCGGAGTCGGAGTTGGAGGAAATTTTGGGTACCTGGAGTCGGAGTCGGCAAACAATGCACCGACTCCTACTAAATTTAGATTGCAATTTTTAAAAAAACAAGTTTAAATGTCCCAATTTACAAAAAGTTATAATTAATGACTTCTTTACTGTAAGAATAAAGACCAATGCATGCAGTGTCTCACGTAACCGCAAAACGAACACGTTAAGTGACCGTGAAGAAGCATGCTTTTCATGTGCTTCACTATATGGCACGCAACGCACAATTAGGAGCGGCAATACTTACACTTTCCATAGTGTTGTGTTCTGCTGTTATGCAGCGCCCATGGGTACATAATTTTACTACAAAAAATTGGGAAAACTTATTGACCTGAATACAAGTCAAGGGTGGGAAATGCAGCAGCTACTGGTAAATTTCAAAAATAAAAACAGATGCCAATAAAATTACATTAATTGAGGCATCAGTAGGTTAAATGTTTTGATACATAAGTTAAATCTTTTGATACCTCAGAAGCCTCAGAGTGGCCAGTTCAGGCACTGGGTGTTCTTTCCTTCAAGGAATGTATAAAATACATTCACATATTAATACAGAGGAGTCGGAGTTGGGGAGTCGGAGTCGGAAGTACAAAAAAACTTAGGAGTCAGAGTGGATTCAGAACATTTATCTACCAACTCCACAGCCCTGCCACTGCCGCAGGTCCCATAGAGAACTTTCCTCTACAGGCACCCTCAGCCAATCACAGCCTCTGGTGCCATTGACTGACATCCCCTCCAACCTATCAAGCTGTAACCCACTCTTTCCCCCCTTCCTCCCCCCTCCTCCTCCAGACCCAAGCCGTTTGCTTCACTGGCTCATGGCGACCCATGTGAAATGGTCGTTCGACCCCCAAAGTGGTCCTGACCACCAGGTTGGGAACAACTGGTTTAGATAAACTCGATAGAAAAAGAGATGTGACATTTCCTGAAGGGAGCAGGGGGTTGGACCTGATGGTTTCGTGGGTCCCTTCCAACTTTGTGATTCTATGATTCTATGGTGTATGCAGATAATAAACTCCTTGTCTTCAGAGTTAGTGTTACAGCTTGAGTACTTGAGGAGGTTAGAAGGAGAGCAAGCTGATCTGAATGGGCACAGATTGGTTCAAAATAAGAAGTGCTGTTGTTGGTTGACTATACCTGTAAAAGTAGTTCAGGTATCTCTGTGTCAGTTGTGGTGGTGGACTAGGCCTTGCTGAGTTTCTGTCCTTAGATTGTTGTTTGAAACTGGGCTGGCATGCTTTGAAGCAGAAACTACTAGCATAAGTAGGGCTCAAAAAAGAAGTGCTACCATGCTCCAAAGGCAGAGTACTGTAGTCCTGTGTAATTGTTATATGTGCCTTGGTCTTGTATGCATTTTGCTAGAATTTGTATGGTTTTCGTTTTCATGCTACTACCTCTCCAACTTCTGTAACAAAGGTCATGATTAGGCAGCAGCTGCCTGCTTTCATTTTGGTAGTGGAGTCATCTCCGTCAGCTTTATAAATGGGTGGAAGCCAACATAGGGTAAAGCACAGTGTGCATATATGAGAGAGAGAGAGAGAGAGAGAGAGAGAGAGAGAGAGAGAGATTCTTCATTTATGAACTCACAGCATCAAATAATTCTTTTGACAAGACAGACCCCCTTGTACGTACAGCCTTTACTTATCTGTTATTCTGCAATGCACTTATAGAGAAGGGTGGTAAAAACAGAGACAAGTGTGAAGAGCTCCATAAGGGTCTCTCCAACCTGGGGGAATGGGCTGCGAAATGGCAAATGCATTTTAATGTAGCCAAATGTAAAGTAATGCATATTGGGGTGAAAAATCAAAATTTTATCTATCAACTCATGGGCTCTGAGCTATTTGTGACGGATCAGAAAAGATATCTTGGTGGGTTGGTGGGCAGCTCAGTGAAGTTGTCTACCCAATGCAGCGGTGAAGGCCAATTCCATGCTAGGGATTATCAAAAATGGGATTGAAAATAAAACAGCCAACATTATAATGCCATTGTACAAAAAGATAGTAAGACTGCACCTTGAGTATTGTGTACAGTTCTGGTCACTACATCTAAAAAAAAAACAGCGGATCTGGAAAAGTTGCAGAAGAGAGCAACTAAAATGATTACTGGGCTTGGGGACTTTAGGCTAAAACATTTGGGGCTCTTTAGTCTGGAAAAAGGTGCCTGAGGGGGGATATGATTGAGACGTACAAAATAATGCAGGGCATGAGTAAAGCGGATAGAGGGACACACTTCTCCCTCTCACAAAATACCAGAAGTAGAGGACATACATTCAAATTGAGGGCTGGGAGAGTAACAACAGACAAAAGAAAATTTTTTTTTTACCCAGCGTGTTGTTAGTCTGTGGAACTCCTTGCCACAGGATGTGGTGATGGCATCTGACCTGGATGGCTTCAAAAGGGGATTGTACAGATTCCTGGAGGAAAAGTCCATCACAGGTTACAAACCATGATGGAGATGTGTAATCTCCAGGCTTAAAACAAGGGTACTTCAAGGGCCAGATGCGAGGGAATGGTATCAGGAGACAGATATCTAGTCTCGTGCGCTCCCAGATGCATTTGGTGGGGCCACTTTGAGATACAGGAAGCTGGACTAGATGGGCCTTTGGCCTGATCCAGCATGGCTCTTCTTATGTTCTTATGTTCTTAATTCATTTTAGCTTTCTCCACGTTGGGTGGAACAGAGACGATCTTGAGTGCATATAGACTCTCTGCACAATAAAGAACCCCCATTTTCTAGAGTTGTACCTAGAGACTGCCTGTGAATAGAAACCTTCCCCTTTTCTGACATGCCATTCCCCGCCCCCGGAAAAATCAATGATGGTGAGAGGAGAGATTAGTTGCTCCCCTCTGAGTGTGTTGCCATAAATCATGAGATGTGCAGGTGTGTGTTTTTGGAGAATGGCTGCAAGAATTCTGAGATAGTGGCTTGCTTCTTCCCCTTTCCCCCTGTTTCAGGTTTTGAGGCTTCCTAGCAGTCTTACTGGAAACTTTACCATGTGCCATGTGTTTCTGAGTGGCCCTGTTAAGCCATGAGTGGTGTGTTAGCCCAAGACTTCCTACCTAGTTGTGATGACACTTTAACAAAAATGGCATAACCTTTGGAGGCAGCATGCCCAACCTTTAGAAATGGCCGTCGACCTCATCAGATGCATACTGTGTTGTCTGTGTCAGCATGCAACTGGTGGTTTCTCAATGTGTGGCAGTTTGCCTGCAAAAGTTACAACCAAGGCTTCCCTGGGGCAGAAGGGAGCCCCAGGGAGCCTCAGAACCTGAAATGAGGGTAGGAAGCATTCCCTTCATTTAAAGCAAACATTATCATTGCTGGATAATGACAGCATCTGCTTTACACACCTTGACTTAATGCAAGAGGATTTTGATATATGAGAGTTAGAAAAAATACAGCACTGATGAGGTGATGAAGCAGGTATCCGTTAATAGTTGCCACATAGTATATGCATGCACATTTCCCCCCAGCTCTTATTCTCTTCTGGCGGGGTACGAAAGGTGCCAACCTTTCTGGAAAACAATTAAAGCAAAGCAAAGCAAAGCAAAGTGTTCTGCTTATATACCACCCCATACCACTTCAAGTAGTCTCTGGGTGATTTACAGTTTTTAATTACAGCATGCAGGCTACACATTGCCCCCCCCAGCAAGCTGGGTACTCATTTTACCAACCTCAAAAGGATGGAAGGCTGAGTTAACCATAAACCAGATACCTGGGATTGAACCCCAGGTCGTGAGCACAGTTTTACCTGCAGCACAGGCATTTAACCACTGCGCCAGGAGGCTCCTCTTGGAACAATCAGCTATTTTTAATTTTTAAAGAGTCATTCACTTGGCCACTTTGCACTTTAACTCTGTTGCTTCGTTGTTATGTTCTTTTCACTAGATAGACGGGATTAAAAATTAGTTAAATAATAAAATAAATATTTTGTTTTTCATATCTCAAGAAAGAGATGAGCCGTATCATATAACAAAAATACATTAAATAAACATGCTTGGAAAAAGACAGGAAATTATCTCAATGTTTAAGAAATAATCAGATTCAGAAAAGCTATGTTAACAGTATTTGTTTTGCTTGATACAGTGGGAATACCACCAGCCTTAGCTGAAGCATCGATTGATGTTTCAACTCCACCTGTCCACACAGTGATCACTTCTAGAAACACAGCTCTGAAAACAACTTGAAAGATTAAATCAAAAATAGCTTTGGTCTAGTCCAATTATAGACCAGCCAATTTGGACTCCATTTCAGCCTAGTAGGAAACATTACCAAGTGATACTACTGTAATAGAATCATTTCTACTCTACCAGTGGGATTCTTTAGATGCCGTTTTACTTTTATCTTTATTTTTCTAGTCTTTCATTTTGTGTCTCTTGTGAGGAAGCAGTAAGAAAAAATCCTACTGTTCCATTATTCCAGCATTTTAAGATTTTTTATGATACAAATATACGAGAGTTAGAAGAAATTAAGAACCGTGAAACTGACAATATAGCCGTTTACTTACCTGTTGAGAAGTAAACATATTTCAATGGGCTAATTTAATATTGGTACTTGTAACAGTACACAGTGTTAACAGTGAAGATAATTTACACACCTGCAGCTTATATCCTAATAAAAATGAATGGTAACACACACATATGAAGAAAACAATCAGCTTAAGGTTCAGACATGTTCAATTCCAGTTAGCAAAAGCTTCCACGCTTCTCTTTGAAATAGCATCAGAAGCGATATTGAAATTGTGGGCCCCTTTATCACAACGGCACATTACCATAATGCTAAATCACAGTCCATGTCTTTGCTACATGAGGCCAAAGTGTGGAGCTGAGTCTGATGTTAATTCAATCCACTAAAAATGAAAGTCTAAATATTTAACATGGATTCAGGTTCTAACTTTTGATTACTCTTTACTTATCAGTTTTAACCCTACATTTCCAATATTTTAATCAACAAAAATCACTACCAGGTCACTGCCACTGGTCCTGATCCTCATGGCATGATTTTACACGAGGATGTCAGCTATGAATTTATCGTTGTGGCTTTTAATTAGAGTTATGGCTGATCAGAATGTGTAAATACATTGTGTCTGGAACATAGACATTGTCTCTGGAAAGCCCTGAGCTGATATAGTGCTCTCTTGCCTTAGCCGAGCCTAAAATTTGTAAAATGGGATGGTAGTACAAACCTATATTGGTAGAGGAAGTACAGTATTTGGATCCTATGTTCAGAACAGAATGTTTATTTTTACCTGGGAAGTAAGATGCATTAAGTAACATAATGAATAGGCTCCCTGCTCTGAAAACTGATAACAAGGGGATCCAGTTGGCAAGAGGAGGCACAAAGGTTAATAATGATACATAGGCAGCAGTTTTGTCAAATAAATCAGCCATTTCCTTGTTTGTTTCAAGAACATCCACAACACAGGATTTAGCTCTGCTGTGATGTAATGAAAGGAACAACAAGTATCCCTGGCCTTTCAGAAATCAAGATGCTTTTCCTTATTGTACTGCTTGTGGCTGTATGTAAAAGAGGGTGGAAGTCAGAAAGGGGAAGTAAAGAGGGAAGTCCTTGGGTGGATATGTTGTGTGTTGTGTCATTATAGTTGTGACCGACTCTTTGTGACCCCATGTCCATGGAGTTTTCTTGGCAGGAATACTGGAGTGGTTTGCCAGTTCCTATTCCAGGCACCTACAGCACCTGGTATTCCCTGGTGGTCTCCCATCCAAGTACTAACCGGGGCCGATCCTGCTTAGCTTCCAAAATCAGGCGAGATCGGATATGCTTGGGTGGATATAATACTGGTTATTTCCTGGAGTCAGCAGAGCTGGACTGAAAGTTGTATCAGCTTCTCTTTAACGTTACATTTCCTGTTGGTTAAATTTTACTTGCTTCTTATTCTCTTGGATGAAAACAGGAAAATAATACTGTGGAATGTGTTGATTTAATTTTCTAGATTTTTTAACCTTCCGTCCTAGAACCACTGCCTGTGGAACATTCACCAGTGGTTTGTCTAGATCAGTGGTTCTCAACCTGTGGCTCCCAAGATGTTCCTGGACTTCAAATCCCAGAAATCCTGGCCTGCTCAGCTACTGGTGAAGGCTTCTGGGAGCTATAGTCCAAGAACATCTGGGGACCCACAGGTTGAGAACCACTGGTGTAGATGTATTATAGAAGTGCTTCTTTGTCCCAGGGGTAATAAAATCAAGAAGATGTCTGGAAGGAATGGCAGGCACGCAAGAGAAGCAACTCGGGTCTATACCCTTGGCATAGCATGTGGTTGTGGATTCCAGGGTTGGATCTAGGACTAAGATTAAGTTTTATTTCCATAGTCAATAATCATGCTGCTAATTTGCCTTCTTCATTAAAATAGAAACTAGCCAATACTGTTTGTTGGATATACCTTTCATAATATGACAAGTCTGGAAATCTTCCAGAGTGCTTCATAATTTGGAAGCGTATGAAAACGCATATCCCAGTCTCTTACGGTAGGTAAGTTTGTAAACAGCTTCCTTACCTGATGGGTTGGCCAAGGTTTGTATTAGAGCTGATTAGAACTGTGTTTATTTGCAGACCTGAAATAATAAACTATACAAGGTATAGTAAGTAAATATTTGCTTGGTTTACACTTTTATTTTTAGTCCAAGGTGACCTTTTTTGGCTTGTGTCACTTGGAATCTTCAGTGGAAAACTCTCCACCTCCTGAAATATATGGAAAAAAAGTACATGGGTTATGTGAAACTGATAGCATACTCTTTTGCCTGTAGTAGATGGACTTATAGGACGTATCATGGCAGCTGTGAGTAGATGGATGGCTTGTGTAGCCATGTGTGTCTTGAGTAAATTCTTGGTGGACTTTTTGTTGCTTAAACTCTTACATCCCATAACTGAATGCCAGTTGTTCACAAGAGTTATACATATCAACTATGGTCCAAAGCAAATGTATGCGTTCTTTCAAGTTTCTGATATTGCAGTTCTTACAGATAGAAATGGAGGTATTTCTTAAAATGACACATGCTTTTCACTGGCACTGTAGTGCTGGAATTATCTGCATGTGGCATTCCTCAATATACATGTAGGCAGCTTCCTTAGAAATTATTGCTGAATTTTGTTCTTTTGCAGGAAGTATTAGATTGACAATCTAAGGGTTACATTTCTTGGCAACAATTCTTCAGTGTTGTGTTCCTTTTAAGAATAGCTGGAATAGTGTTTTGCTAATGGAGATAGGTTATGATTTGACACTTTTCAGGCAACTATTTTCTAATATGTGTAGTTGATGAAACATTAAAACAAGTACAAAGTATCTTTTTGTTTCTTAGTTAAAACGATTAATGATGAAACCAATTGATTATGTGGAAGGGACTGATTAAAGCTCCCTTTTAAAAAATTAATTTGTGCTTTAAATAACAGAAATATTTAATTCTTTAGTGATTAGTCAGATATCTGTACTGAACCTGGACAGTTTGTTCTGTGTTTAACAAATATTCATTTACATGCTATTTGTTTAAACTTGCTTTTTAGATGTAATTAAGCCTAGGTTACAATTGCCCTGAGGAATGAAAATGCCTCTCAATATCTGAGTATTGTTTGCAGCCATTATTGTTTATAAATGATTGAAAGTTGATGGCTGTACCATTACTTTAGTTAGCCCTGGAGGTAATGTCAAAATATATGGCCGCTATTTACCATTCATTTGTATAGAAAAATTGTGAAAAATAAAATGAGTTTAAATCTATCACTGCTGGATAGCTCTGTGGCTTAGGCATCTGGCTGCAGGGACAGAGGCTGGGATTTTGATTCGCCCACTGACCCTCCTTGGCAGGGGTTAGAGCAGATGACCCATAGGCAGGGGCGTGGTGTGGGGAGGGCAAGGTGGGCGGGGCACCCTGGGCACAGGAATTAGGGGGTGCCAAATTGCCTCCCCCTTCCACCCGCCATCTCCAGGTCTGGTTGCAGGCAGGCAGGCGTGCAAGAGCAGTGCGGCACCCTCCTCCTCCCGCAGGATTGCTGGGTGGATGGGATGGAATTGAGGAGGTCTGGAGGGGCACAAAAAACAACTTTGGCCCCAAGTGCCCCAAAACCTTTGCTGCCCCTAGGGTCCCTTCCACTTCTGCAGTTCTGAGATACCAGTGACTTTTGACTTACCTTGACTTTCGGTGTGTCTTGCTTGTTTTTGCTTTTGTTTATTCTGGGTTATATTTTGTAACCTGTGCTTTTCTTGTCACCTACTAAGGTTACTTAAAATGGCAGAGTTGTGCAAGATTCAGGTCCTTTCCTAAGTAAGGGGTTGAGACATGAAGCAGTAACATTTCACAATGTTTGCTTTGTAATTCTGTCTTCTGTTTGTTAGGACTGAATGAAGACTCCTTAAATCTAATGGCTTTGGCTTTTGCAAAGAATTGGTTAGGGTGATTAGAGATGCTAATTTCCCTTAGAGAGTTGTATCTTGCTGATTATATCAAGGTGAATAAATAGCCCTTGCTTTAGGTTAGCTTTTATGTATTTATTTTCAAATGCCATTTGTACAAATGTATATATTGCTGAACATGCAAATAACAATTAATTATGTGCTGTCAAGTCAGTTCTGACTTACAGAAATCCTTTCTTGAGTTTTCTTTCTTTAGATAGTGAGTATTCAGAAGTGGCTTACCTTCTCCTGAGATGCTTTGGGCCCCCCACTGCTTTGCTTGTGGCTACACAGGCTGCTTCTCTTCCTAGAAGTCACAGTGGGGAATTAGCATCTGAAACTTTGGTTCAGCAACCAGAAATAGCAATAGAATACAATATAAAAAAATCACAACAATAAATGGGCAAAACCAATTACATGATCAATAAAACTAGTGCGAATAGTAAGCCTGAGTGGAAAAGGGTTGAGGAGGCATCAAGGTGAACAAAACTCAATGATTTTTAAAAATCAAGTTGATTTAAATCACAATTTAAATGTTAAAATCATTTATTAAAATTTAAATAGTCAAAAAATCCAGTTTTTTAAATTTAAATCACGAAAAAGAATTCCAGGCAAAATTCAAAGAAACAAAACAAAACTCAAAAACATGTTGCACTTTGGCAGGTGTGTGTGTGTGTGTGTGTGTGTGTGTGTGTGTGTGTGTGTGTGTGTGAGAGAGAGAGAGAGAGAGAGAGAGAGAGAGAGAGAGAGAGAGAGAGAGAGAGAGAGAGAGAGAGAGCAGTACAGAGAGAGAGGCTAAACAGTCATGCAGTACCAAAGGTTAAACAGTCATGCCCAAAGGTTTGTTCTTAGTAGCTGTGAGAAGTCCATTCAGAGCACACATTAAAAACATGACTTCCTCCCTTGAGTGCCATAATGAATGTGGAAAGATATAAAGGGGCAATAGTCCTTATGATTATGTTGTACCTGAAGTACTGTCTTTGAACACTAACCCCCACACTTCTACATCACTATAGCATTGGCATTATCTCCGTGTTGTTGTTTTTATGTCAGAGAGGGAGATAGGAGTAGTAAAGGTCAACATGTAATAAGCTAGGAGGCAAGGGTTCTAAAATTATCTACTTGCTATTTTTTTTTTCTAAATAGAAGTATTTGCAGAATAATAGTTATGTTGGCTGATAACTATAGTAAAGTCAGAGAATGGCAGGAGACCTGCTTTGCTTGCTCCCACAGCCACACAGAGTAGCTAAAAAAACAACTGCATGGGATGTTTATTCACTCTGTTGTGTGAAGCTAGTAGGAAGGTGGCTTTATCTTAACCTTGGATTGTTTTTCTGGCTTCTGGCTGAGTTGGCAGCTTTAAGTCACTTGTTGAACTTCTCATGGGCCTTGAATACTTTGTTAGGGTTTGAATTAGTTAGAAATGAGTGACTTGATAGCCTGTAACATCAGAGTAAAAGTAGGCAGCCTGTGTGGCCTAGGGCAAGCTGCACAGTCCCAGGGTACCCCAAGAGGAGGAAACAGTAAACCACTTTTGAGTACTCTCTATCTGGGAAATCTTGAAGTCAGAATTGGCTTGATGACACATCATTGTCATCACCATTATTATTATTATTATTATTATTATTATTATTATTATTATTATTATTATTATTATTATTATTATTATTATTATTATTATTATTATTATTATTAACCTAAGGTTCGGAATCACTGTATAAAATGTATTAGAGATGGGCTTTTCATTTCAGCAGTGGTCAGCTTCTGAAACGAACCACAGGAGCCAAGCTGATTTTCGGAACTGGAAGAATAAAATCAACCATTCTCTTACCTTGCACTGGGTTCGCATGGGGTTAAACTCCAATGATGAAGAGACCTTTGATGCACCATCATTCCTTATCCCTGGTGCTGGCCTATCAGGAGCAGTGCAGGAAAATGCATCATCCTGCCTCCCTGTCTGATTGGCCAGCGCCAGGCAGAAGGAACGATGATGCACTGGAGGCTTCTTCCTTGTTGGAGTTTTACTCTGTGTGAGCCCAGCGCAAGGTAAAGGATTGGTTGATTTTATTCCTCCGGTTCCAAATGTCAGCTGGGCTCCTGCCATTCGTTTCTGAAGCTGACCACTTCCGAAACGAAAAGCCCATCTCTAAAATTTATAAAAAATCTCCCCTCCACAATTGGTAACAGGAAAGTTTGTGGAATTTTTGATGAAAAAAAATCTAATTAGGCAAGACTTAAATTAGGAAAATAACAAAGTAGTATTAACAAAAAATTGCAGTCAGAATAAGACTAAGTTCATGCCCTCACAGACAGAAAGCATCTGCTTTCTGAATGGGCTCTTTCGATCTTAGCCATTATACAATAGTGTGATTTTTTGTTTGGCATGAATAATCGCTAACTAGAAAATTTCTTTTTTGTTCTTGTTTCAGTATGTATGACCAACTGCCCTACGCTGATTGTTATGGTCGGCCTCCCAGCAAGAGGAAAGACATATATCTCAAAGAAATTAACACGCTACTTAAACTGGATTGGGGTGCCTACTAAAGGTGAGTACATCTCTTGGAATAAAGAGATGAAAAAGAATGGGATGTTTACAATTAGTAATTTACCTTCTTATTAATGAGTTAGTGAGGATATGATAGCTCTTTTCAAATACAGTGGTACCTTGTATAAAGGAATTAATTAGTTCCAAATGAAATTCCGTTAAGCAAATTTTCCTTTATACAAATTTCCCATAGGAATGCATTGAAAACAGAGTAATCCCTAATCGTGACCATTTTTATGTTTTATGGATTCTCCCCATAGGCAATTGTGTTAGGCAAATTTCCCGTATCTCCGGAATGTTTTATGTTGTACAGATTTTACGTTATACAAACCGTTTGTTATACTAGAGTCCACTGCACTTGAAAGGCTGCCTTATAGAGGAGGGGCAGGATCTGTTCTCAATCATCCCTGAGTGTAGGAAGCACAACACTGGGCTCAGGTTACAGGTAGCCAGCTTACAGATCAATATCAGGAAAAATTTTGAACTGTTAGATCAGTGCAACAATCAAACTAGTTACCTCGAGAGGTGGGGAGTGCTCCAACACTAAGAGAAATTTAGACCACCACCTGGCGGATGTCCTTTGATATCTGCTGTCTTGACCAGAGGTTGGACTCAGTGGTCCTGTAGGCCCCTTCTGACTTCATTATTATTCTATGAGATGTACTGTGGCATAACTATGTTGTACAGTGCTTTAGAGTGCAGAAAGGATGATTCTCTGGTCCAAGGGCAAGGCATTCTAGCACAGGGGGAAACACACACAGAAGAGTTAGTTAAAACTGTATGTATTTCAACTTGGTTGCAGAGTTAGTTGTGATGAGCACATCTGGTCTAGGGAACTCAGCCGAATGGATAACAGAAAAGTGGATTTTGAGGACTGGAGGAAGGCATATATGGTCCCATATAATAGGATTTTAAGGGTAATTATTTACTCTTCTAGTTCAGATGTCACATCAAAGCATAATCAATAATTACAGAAATCAGCCACATCAAACCTTATCTTTATATGCTGCTCCCATTCCTCCAGGTCATGTTTAATTAGATTATATGAGCTTCCTGACAAACTTTCCTTTTTTTTTAAAATCAAGCCAACTTCAAACTATGTGTTTGAATTACCTAATTAAAACAAGAAGAACTCTGTGAGAGTATTATTAACTCTCACCCCTATGTCTTTTATGTGGAAGGTGACTGAGAGAGGATTGCAGGCTTTCAGAGACATCTAGGAGGTTCATGGCAGAGATGAAACCTAAAATAGGAACTTGGTGATTTATGGCTCTGTCTCTTTGGAGCCACACTACACACAGGCAGCAGGATTGGGACTGAATCCATAACCATAGGAGAAAGTTGAGGCAAATGAAGATTGAAATTCCACTTTTCCCCTCAATATTTCACTTACAGAATTTAATGTTGGTCAATATCGGCGAGATTTGGTAAAAACCTACAAATCCTTTGAGTTTTTTCTGCCAGACAATGAAGAAGGCCTGAAAATCCGAAAGTAAGTTTGTGGTGAGCCTTGTTCCTCCATTTCACTGTATTATTTTTATCTATAGGAAAGGTTTTTGGTTGGTTGGTTGGTTTGTTGTTGTTGTTGTTGTTGTTGTTGTTGTTTGTTTTGCATTCTCAGTATGGAGGCAGACAGTGTTCATTTGAAACAAAGAAAGAGAAAGTCAGGTGGAGCTAACTATTTAAGAAGAAATGCATGACAAACTCCAAGGACTGTATGCTTGTGCCACCCTCCCCATAAAGGGAGGTTGGTTTCTGACCATTAAATTGTGGTTGGCATGCAAGAAAGAGGATACGGTAGTCCCCCTGTTTATCGCGGGGGTTAGATTTCTGACCCACCTATGATAAAGGAAAATCTGCAATATGTGGATGCCTTTATCTGTGGGTCGGGCTGGGACCCGCAGGCCTGTGAGGGGGCTCCTGTACTCACCCCAGGGCTGGCACTGCCCGGAATGGGCCTCTGGCAGACTTCCTATGCCTGTACAGGGCCCAGAAGTGACTTCCGGTGAAGTGGAAGTGACTTCCAGGGCCTGCGCTGGGCCTCTGGAGCCCGTACAGGGACCAGAAGTGGCTTCTGACGGACTGGAAGTGACTTCCAGGCCATGAGAGTGGGCCTGCAGTGGGGCCTCTGCAGCTTGCCCTAGGCCCAGCGCCGCCTGCCTGCTGCGTGCCATGTGCCCATGCCTGTGCTCCTAGAAAATCTGCTCTATACCAGGACTGCGATATATGAAGCACAATGTGGTGGGGGACTGCTGTACAGTGGTACCTTATTTCCCTTAGGAATGCATTGAAAAGAGAGTAATCCCTAATCACAACCATTTTATGTTGTACGGATTCGCCCCCACAGATGATTCTGTTAAACAAATTTCCGCTATCTCTGGAATTTTTTTATGTTGTACAGATCTTATGTTATGCAAACCATTTGTTATACAAGGGTCCACTGTATATGCTATGCGTGTGTTCCATATAGCAGCATTTTCAGAATGTATAATGGTTACTTTGTCTCTTTTCTTTTTTTAAGACAGTGTGCCTTAGCAGCACTGAAGGATGTTCGGCAGTATCTTGGTGAAGAAAACGGGCATGTGGCAGTAAGTTTTCCTTTCCTTACTTGGTGAAAGAAGAGACGTTCTATTATAGGGGCAGAGGTCTTTCTCTCCCCCCCCCCCATGAAGGACTGGATTTTCCCTGTAGAAACCGCACTCTTTCCAAATGTTGCACAAGGGCAAGGTTGGGCATGTGTAGGAATAGCACGACATACTAAGAAAACAATGTCTACAGGCTCCATATTGGGTATTGTTTCTCATTCACAAATGACTGATACCAAGTCCACCTGCATCCAAGCGTTTTTCAAAGGGTGAAATCTTTTCTTCAGCTACTGTGAATTAAGAACCTCAGATAATCTCTTCTGTGGAATTGACTCTGTACTAAATATTTTGGATGTTTTGTCTGCTTGGTCCAGCTGCGGGTTCTCTAAGAATGATACTGTCTGACAAGGCTGGTGTATTTCTCAGTGTTATTTGGATAGTCACCCCCCGCTATTTTGCGGTTCAGGTACTGCAGTCCCACTATATCGGGGGCCACCACCACCCCACTCCTCCAAGAACCCTCGGGGCGCTGGCTCCTCCGAGAAGCCTCGGGGCCGCTGGGAGGGGCGGCAGGCGGCGATCACATCGCCCCGCGCCGCACCCCCCCCCACTCCTCCGAGAAGCCTCAGGACGATCACGCTGCCCCGCAATCTCCATTGAAATGCATTGCCAGTACATTTCAATTGAGAAAATTTCCCCATTGGAATGCATTGAGCCCATGTTTTCCAATGGGGAAAATTTTCTCCATTGAAATGCATTGGCAATGCATTTCAATGGAGACGGCCCCAGACGAGAAGTCTCAGGGCGGCACGGCGGGGGGCAGCGAGAGGTTGGATCCCCCGCCGCTGGCGCGCGCCGCCCCAAGACTTCTCGGACCGGCGCGTGCTGGCGGAGGCAGGGGGATCGGATTGCCCCCCAACCCGCTTCCGCATATCGCAGATTTTCAGGCATTGCGGGTCGGGTGGGTCCCTAACCCCCGCGATAGGTGGTGGGGGTTACTGTATAGTTGCAGCATTATAATGAAAACATTCAATCCTCTTAATTTCTTCCATTTTGTTGTTAAAATGATCTGCATTTTTATGATGATTCCTTCATACATTCCATGTACTAGTTGTTCTTACAGAATTATGACGTTCTCGAAGCACTATATTTCTTATCCCATTTGATATTCATTATTTTAATGTTATAGGATGCCTGATCCTTCATAATTTATGAGCAGAATTTTTTTGCTAATCTCTTCTGGAGCATTTTCATCTATTTTAGTGAAGCATGTTCCATGATTTATCCTGATAATTGATTTGATTTTTAAGTTTTGAAGAAATCATGGATCTATTTTGATTTGTAAAAAGATCATTAGAATACAGAAGATACCAGGAGGCTTTTTAAAAATACTTAATACTGGAACATGATTGAGCATTATTACTATTTGGACTAGGATTTGGCAGTGTTATTCTAGTTTGTGGCTTGTACATGAAATACTCAAACCGCAGACTGTAGTTAAATTTAATTTAGTCATACAGCATTGCTTCTTTTCTTTTTTCCCCCCTGTAGGTTTTCGATGCCACAAATACTACAAGGGAACGTAGAGAAACTATCTATAAATTTGGTGAGGAAAATGGATATAAGGTGAGTTAGCAACAAATACTTTAGAATTGCTTAATGATGCGCTGGACCAAAGGTTTTAAAAACATGACTGCTTATGCTGGCATTGGCTGATTTCATCTTTTATTTGTCTGTAGTAGTCTTGTAGAAAAAGCATCTTTGTTCATTTCTGTTCATACTGTTAAATTCTTAGTAGTCTATCATTGTGCACATGGAAATATTTTGTTGTGGTAATAAAGTTTTTTTGCATTTATGATACCAGCTTTGAGAAAATTGCCTTTTTGTGTAGCTTTACAAATGTCATTACAGTAATACCCTTGTTAGTATTGCTTCCTTGCAGTAGAAACGTTTTGTGTGTGTGAAGAAGTAGAGAGCATGGAATTCAACTTTTAAATGTGCTTCTGTTGATAAAGAGTTCAGTAATGCAACCATTGAAACTTGTTTCATATCTTAATCATGGAGGGCTATAGATCTCTATTCATTTCCCCCCTATGGAGTTTTTGTTTGTGTTGCTGTTTCTCCACAGTAGACATGCCTTGAAAGGAAACTGGTGTGATGTAATGTTTCTTCCACTTTGACTTGCTATATTATCTGCATCTGCACCATTAATACTGCTGTTTGGACGACGGGACACACACACACACACACACACACACACACACACACACACACACACACACACACACACACACACACACACACACACACACACACACACACACACACACACACACACGTTCGATGGGAAGTATGTAAAATTTACACTATTTAATAAAGGGGATGTTCAGTACTTCACAGTGAGAAATTTTGAAGGTAAAGCATACCTTATAGGGATAAAATCGAAGAGGTCTAGATCAGTGTGTATTTATGGTACTGATTAGTAGATTAATTCTCATTCTTATTCTGTCTTTTGTGTTCTTTGCATGTCATTCCTGTTCGGCTTAAAGACATTTTTTTGTTGAGTCTGTATGTGTTGATCCAGAGGTCATTGCTGCAAATATTGTGGTGAGTAATAATTTTGGCGCTTATGAATAGAATACAAACCATTGTTCTTGGTGTGCTTTCCAGAACCAGTCATGTGGTCTACTGGTTTCCTTTTCCATATTCTTTTTGGGACGTACAGAGTGCTTTTGATCTAGTTTCCTGCTTTTCATTACAAAATGAAAAGCCCCATCTACCTGGAGCACAGCTTCCAAGCGTTCTCTGGCAATTAGAAATGCAAACTTTTGTCCTAATGGTCATGGGGTTAAAGTTTCACAGTATTCCACTTTTCTCGTCTTTCTTCCAGCCTTTATCTTTTTGATATTTACATTATGTGTTGTTTATAAAAATCTCATTTTTATAGATAAAGCCTAGCAGTCAAATTTCCCATGTAGTGCAGGTTGCAGAATCATTCACTGATAGAGTTTGGTTTCCTCTTTTTGTAACACTGTAGCCCTATGCTCATTGCCTGGACTTGTTTATCTGTCAGCCAAAGCTAAAATACTGCCTGCAAACAAACAAACAAACAAACAAACAAACAAAGGCATGCTCTCTACCAGTAAGCTATGGAAGCTTTCTAAAAAGGGGGAAGACACAAACTGACTGTCTACATTCAATAAAATATAGGAAGATTTCCTGATAAGTAAAACATCCCATGAATGATGACAATGTAGCAGAGCGTGAAGGGATATGAGCATCTTATCAAGCATAATAAAAAGTTGGCTATCTAGTATAAAATTTGTCAGTAACACAATTCTTCATGCTGATTGAAATTTGAAGCAAGTTTAAAATTTTGGCACTATAGGAATCTTGCTTGTTAGGATCTGTAAAGAGTGAAGTGCATTGAACTTTTATTCAGTGGTACGCACATGTTTATTTAAGTATGGTGACCATAACAGATTTGGATGTTCCAAATTATCCTTGCTGGTTCATTTCTTACACTTGATGGAAAATAACTTTTTTCAACTCAACAGTTATACTTTGTGTAATGCTTTTATTAAATATCTTCCTTATATCCCAAAAGCCTGCTTTTGCTTTTGCTTTTTGTTTAGAAGTCTCACTGTTCTTTCTTTAATTAGCAAGTGAAGTTGGGAAGTCCTGATTATGTTGACTGTGGTAGTGATGAAGCTACTGAAGACTTTATGAAAAGAATTGAGTGTTACAAGAATACCTATGAGACACTGGATGAAAATCTAGACAAGTAAGTAGCCATATACATATTGACATTTCCTCTTCTAAAAATCTTTAATCTGGCCATGTGACAGGTTTGGAAACAATGCTCCTGTGTTGGGTGTAGTTTGCTACTTCATGTTGTAGGTGAGGCCTTTACTTGATTCAGTTCCTTATTCAAGAAAGATAGATGTCAGGAGAAAGGTTTTGTTTAGCTATTTTCCTACTGGCTTTCTATGAGTGGGAACATCTGATCCCCTCATGGGGACATAGCTGGGTATGGAGGGCCAATCTGAAGTTTTATAGTAATGTAGTACAGTTTTACCACCTTCATAAGCCTTGGAGGCAGCAAAAGTCACTATCAGTGACATCAATTGATAAGACTGTCATTGACAAGACTTTCTCACATATTCCAAAGAAATACAAGAGCCACATTTTTTTATGTTTCTTTATGTTCGCAAAACCTTCTTACTCCATCAGCATATGGACTTTATTTTTGCTCAGATAAGGCACTAAGTAGAAGCCTACCTATTATTTGAGACCTAAAATTCAATAAAAATGGTCACTATTTTAATGTCCGTGGTTCTATGAATGAGGGAAATATTATGTTTGAGCTAGGATGAATATTATTAGGCCATAATAATTGCATGCTTAATGATTGTAGTAGTAAATAGCATAACAAGATTCACATCTGAATCAAGTAAGGATTGATTGATTGATTGATTGATTGATTGATTGATTGATTGATTGATTAATTAATTAATTAATTAAGCTTTTATACGGCCTATTTCCCAATGGGACTCTAGGCGGTTTACAGGAAGCATCAATAAAACAATAAAACAGTAAAACATCAATAAAAACCCATTGATGAGGGGCAGCAGAAGATAGCAGGGCAGAGGGAAACCCCTCAACTTGTAGCAGCAGGCGTGAGAAGGAAGAGGGGGGGGGAGAAAGAAAAAGAAAGAAAGGAAAAAAATTAACAAGAAATAAGGTCACCATAGGCCTCCCTATACAGCATTGTTTTTAATAGTTTATTAAAAGTGGCTTTTGAAGTTACTGTTTTCAGAGAGTGAATGTTGTCACACTGAACATGGGGAAAGCCTCCATTAATAATGGCTTGCAAGTTTTTTCTTAGGGAAGTTCCCTTTAGTAGACAGTTTACTTTTGGGGGAGAAGCGAAGCAGTTATCTCATAAGGCAAAAGCATACCCTCATGAGACGTATGATGTGATGTGCTGCAGCTCTCTGATAGGAAATAAATGGGACAGTTTGAAACTTTATCACTGCATCCCCCTGACTGAGGGATGAAGTAAAGGTATTAATTACACTGCAACTTGAGAGAACAGGCTTGGAAGCATGGACATTTGCAAAAATACAAAAAATAGCTAAGAGATAAGTTACCAAAAATAACTCACTGGGGGCTGTATACAGTATTCTTGGGGGGGGGGGGGCTTTTAGCTTGTGAGGGTGTGGAACACAAAGGAAGAGGAACAGCAGATGGCTGTAAAGAATAGGCCTTTCTGGTATTGGGGTGCTGATAAATCTCTCAGATCACTGGAGAGATTTGATCAGATCAATTGTGCCTACTTTACGGTGTTTCTCCAGATCGTGTTCGGTGGATTTCTTTTTTCAGTTCCATTTTGGTTGGTTACTGTTTTTAATGTTAATTTTAACTACCTTAATGGGTATGGTTAATTGAGTGTGTAGAAGTGCAGTTATATAACTAAATTACACATGCTTTCCATCATCTTGTTGCCTTTATTTTCTAGGAGAAACTATCTTGCTTATCTTATCTTTTAGAGAGATGTAAAACATTTTTCTGTAGTCTTACAAGGAAAGACTCATTTCTGGGCCCTAGGAGTGCTAGATGAAGTGCTCAAATGGATACTGTGAATCTTACGAGCAATTTTATCTCTTACTACAACAGGGATCTTTCTTATATTAAGATTATGGATGTTGGAAGGAGTTACCTCGTGAACCGAGTAATGGACCATATCCAGAGTCGTATTGTTTACTACCTCATGAATATTCACGTAACTCCTCGCTCCATCTACCTCTGTCGACATGGTGAAAGTGAATTAAATCTAAAGGGAAGAATTGGTGGAGACACAGGGTTATCTCCTAGGGGGAAGGAGGTATGTCTTGTCTCTCCAGTCTCTCCAGTCTAGCAGTACTTGCTTGTATTCATCCACTCTAGGACTAGTTTTTATTTAAATGTTAAAGCCTTAAATTGCATTTGCATGGCTTCTCTGTACCTTCCAAGACGGATGATTAAGGCAGGGCCCTGTGGCAAACATAGATCATGATTGCACTTGGTGAAAGGAGCTTTTGCCCCCTGTTCTCCCAGGCAGATGCTCTGAAAGAGCCAAGGGACCCCATACATGATGTGATTTATAGGGGGTGCAGTAAGAAGGCAGAGTGATTGGAGAGGCCAAGGACCCATGGGAATGCTTTGTGCACCCAAACTTGCTTCTTTGGATCTGAGTCAGAGGAGAAGCTTGCTCTACTGAAGAAAAATAGAGAATACAGTAATTGAATACATCCTTTGTGGCTCTCATTCTAAATGCCAGTGGTATTGTATTGTCAAGAGCACATGGCAGAAGCCTTTTGAAAGACGTCATTATCTCATTGTAGTTACCAGTGTTAGGGCCTATTGACTCTAGCTAGAGCACTTCAGCTGTGATTCCTTCAACTGTAACTTTCATTTTCTCTCCCCCCCCCACCCTGTGTTTTGCAGTTTGCCAAGAGCTTGGCACGGTTCATTAATGAGCAGAACATTAAAGATCTGAAAGTATGGACGAGCCAAATGAAAAGAACCATTCAGACCGCAGAGGCGTTGGGAGTGCCTTATGAGCAGTGGAAAGTTCTGAATGAAATAGATGCGGTAAGATATGCTTGTGGTTCCATATAATGAAGTGCAAGTTTTTGTGGTGGAAGAATTGTTCTGTAATGCAATAACAAGACTTCCAAAGGTTTATACCTTCCTTAACTTTTTTTAGCTTGAACAGTGTTTAGCTACATGCATGCACAAATAAATCATGTTTATCATTATCATTGTTAAAATTAGAAGATAATAAATGATATAATAAAAATAAATGATAGTTTTGCAACCTTAGCAACACTGATCAGATTGTCCAAAGTATCAGCATTTTTCTGTCTATAAGATGCCCCCATGTATAAAATGACCCCCATTTTTCCAATCCAAAATTACAGATTCACTACCACGTTGTTCTCTCTTTGGCTTATTTCTATGTATAAGATGACCCTCAATTTTTAGTCTAATAGTTTTAGACAAAAATATAGTCATATACACAGAAAATACTGTAATCACTTCAGGCAGCCCTATATAATGTGTGCCAGTGAATGGTGCCATTCAAGCAGTGGAACTCAGGGTGGGGTGTTTGTTTGTTTTGTTTTTGTAACTTCATAGAAGATACTGTGAACGTGTTGCAAATCTTTGCAATGTCACAAAATCTCAAAAGGCAGGTTCAGAATGAAGGTTTTGTCACAAAAATGAGCATTATTAGAATGGTGGTGGTAGTGGTGGTCTTTGCCAAGTTGCTTCTGACTTAGGGCAACCCTGATAGGTTTTTTTTAACTTAAAAGGAATGGTTTACCATTCCATCTCCCAGTGAGTTCCAATAGCTGGGCAAGGATTTGAACCCAGGTGTCCTGAGTTCTAGTTCAGCACTCTATCCCATTATAGCTCACTGGTTCTTAGTTTAGAATGTATTGCTATCCAAATAGTATCCATGCTACTATTTTCTCAGTAATCCTTAGCAGCAGCCCTATTAAATAAATTACTCATGAGATACTCCCAGGCATCACTTTGTGTTCTCAGCTAGAGATGTGAAGGCCTGGAAAAAAACTGGGAAAATTTTGAAAAAAACATTTTTTTCCTGAAGCCTTTTGGGGTTTCCCCCGAAAAATTGGAAAAATTGAAAAAAGAAAAAATTGATTATAAAATGTTTTATTTTAACATGATGAATAAAATATTTAATTAAATATTTATTTCTAAAAATATGTGTACAGGTGAAACTCGAAAAATTAGAATATGGTACAAATGTTCATTTATTTCAGTAAGTCAACTCAAAGGTTAAAATTAATATATGAGATAGACTTATTACATGCAAAGCAAGATATGTCAAGCCTTACTTTGGTACAATTGTGATGATTCTGGCATACAACTCATGAAAACCCCAAATTCACAATCTAAGACAATTAGAATAGTGTGGAAAGGTTCAATATTGTAGAGGTCCCCACCACCACCAAAGGAAAAATGTTTTTTTCCCAAGCTTCAAAATTTCCAGAAATTTTACATCTCTACTCTCAGCTACAAAGGCTTGTAGGGAAAGTAAGAGAACATTTCCCCAGTGGCTGCTTCAGCCTGTATTTCCCTGCTGAGGAACCTATGAAGATCTCTCTTCTAAAGCATTTAATTCCTTTTAAGTCATCTGTTTTACCAGTGCAACGGTTCAATGCATTCTATAGTTGCCTGCCTTGAGTTAGCTGTTATTTTTGTTAGGGAAAGGTAGGTTGCACATGGTAGAAGGAGAAAAAGAGAAATTATATCTCTTGGAGCAGAGGGTGGTCTAAGGTTGAGGGGGAGACTTGCCCAAAGCCATCCAGGGAATTCAGGCAGAAAATAAGATTTCAATTGGGAGTTTTGATTCACAACTCTGTTTACTAGCTCTGAAACTATAACAAAATTCTTATGCCCGTAGGGAGTCTGTGAAGAAATGACATATGAAGAAATTCAAGAAAACTTTCCATTAGAATTTGCTTTGAGAGACCAGGACAAATACAGATACAGATATCCTAAGGGAGAGGTATGTTGTTTCATGTACTTAAATTCTCACAAACATATACATTTCTTTTAAAGCTGGTGATAAAAGAAACATATTTTTAGTATAACACTTTCCCTCACTAGCTACACATATTGTGTCTTCAAAAAGTCTTTCTTTCTCACCTGGTGTATTACTAAAATAAACTATCACATTTTCATTAAAAAGATTTACATTGTAGTAATAGTAATCTTGTGTCCGTTGCCTAGTAGGTTTAAACTATTAGTTTAAATTCAGAATAAAGCTGAAAGACCCCGTAGAAACCCCTGAATGAGCATTGCTTGGATGAACAACTTTTTTGGCCTACACCCCCACCCCCAGTATTCCACAACAGCTTGTGTTAGAATTCCGAACATTATTCCTCCGTAGGTTCTTGAAACATGTGATGGGAGAATGAAACTGTTTGAGTTGGTTTTGAACACCCATGGTCTCTTCCATATGCTCCCTGCCTCTTTGTGATCTTCCTGAATTTGAGGGATTAATTTCTGAAAAGGGCTGGAGAAAAAGAAAAACCTGATGTTGAAGCTGAGTATGTTGCTAGCCAGCCTGACCTTTAGGTCAGAGGCTCAAAAGCCTCGGTTTAAAACAGCTGTTGCCCTGCTTGGGAAATGTGCATTGCTTCTGAGTATTGATGGAGAGGTCATGTAACCATGAGTTTATTGTGTGATCACGATGTCCAGAATGCAGATGGTCATTATTTATTGTGCTTTTAGTAACTATGTTGTAACAGCTGTTCAGAAAGATGGAAAGCTTTCTGGCGTTGTTTGCTAACCTTTCAGAGCAGGAGTTTTTGGTTGGATTGTGTGTGCTGTCCTAAGCAGGCACACGTGTTTGTTGGATGGCTGATAATGAGTTTTTTCCAGTTGTATTTAATGGGCATGTTCATTTTAACAGCGGAAATGATGCGCTTGAGTGTATCAAGGTAGTTAATTTCCCCAAGATAGTTAAGTTCAGAACATTTGCTTTGTGAATTATTTTGCTGAAGGTTTATTTGGGTGGAAGTCTCCCCAGAATGAAGGCTTCATTTATTTTTAGATTATCTTTGGATGAGTCTACAAAATAGAGAAAAGGATTAAGTCAAAAAATCTGAACAGATTGAACCTCCCAGGGTGGTCTTATGACCTGATGGGCAGTAATATAAATCTAGATAGATAGATAGATAGATAGATAGATAGATAGATAGATAGATAGATAGCCCATCAAATTATGACAGGAAAGGCTCTGATTGAATTGGTTGATTATCTTCTACATCCCAAATTCTAGAGTATAAATTTGATAGTGGATTGTGCACAAATTAATTGATGCAAGTCCACAAGCACAGATGGGGAGGAGTGGAAGGGAGGGAGACTGGCTCTAAAGGTTGGAAAGATAGAATTGTGTGTACTACATTATTCCTCAGTCTAGGCCAGTGGTGGTGAACCTTAGGCCAGTGTTTTTCAACCACTGTTTTGGACCACAGATGTTGCCTGGTGTGCCGTTGGAAAAGCTGAAGAATATCAGCTTTATGTTCAGCCAAACAGGCATATTTCTGTTTACTTACTATTTCATAATAAAGTAATTATAAAATACTTTCTTTGTGTTTATTTGATTCCTATTCAAGAGAATTACTTTATATATAGTCAATATAGGCACAGAGCTAATTTTTTTAACATTTTCTAATTTTTCATGATTTTTTTCATGAAACAAGTGTGCCTTTGCCCAAAAAAGGTTGAAAAACACTGCCTTAGGCAATCCACATGTTTTGGACCACAACTTCCAGAATTCCAAGCCTAGATTACTAATGACAAAGGACTGTGGGAATTGTGGTCCAAAAGATCTGGAGTGCCGAAGGTTTGCCATCACTGGTCTAGGCTGTATTTAACCTACATTTGTCCTTAATGGCCCATATTCTGCTTGGGTTGAGAATAAACTCAAAGAAGTAGAATTTTGAAAACCAATGTATAAAAGTATTGGGCCCAGAGATATGTGAGCAGAACTCTAGCTCAAGAGTTTCCCTCTCACGGCTCATACTCCTGTGTTTTCACCAAAACCCACTCCTGGGATCGAGGCTATGGTGGCACATGTGATGTGTGCAGTGTGTTGAAAGCTGCCTTGAGCAAGGAGAATTTGATGAAGCTGCCTTGAGCAAGCTGAAGGGCCTTTCTGAGTTTTGGAAGACAGTGCTAGGTTCAAGTTCATTGATATGCTGATGACAGCCAGTTGGATAGTCTGATGCAGCTACGTTGGTTCAGTAGAGGGACTTGCATGTATCATGTAGTTTCTATAAGATGTAAGACAAATCTGAAAGACTTAACGGTGTTGTTGCAGTTTGCAAAAAGGAGGAGTTCGGAAAGCAGAGGAATGAAAGGAAGAGAAATGAGACCAGAAATAGACAACAGAGCTGTTCATGAGAGCCAGAGCATGACAAGAATGCCCATGTGTCACTGCTATTCCAATTTTAGGAATTGGGGTAACTGAGGCCCCAAAGTACTGACACCTGTCCCCCACCAGCACAGCAGAACTTTCCTCCTGCTGGTCTTTGACCCAGTTCCCACTAACATAAGTTCTCAAATGTAGATCAAGCTATCATACCCACTCCTTCTTGGTTTTATTTATTTTAAATAGTGATTGGGCCACCTTTTTAGCCTCACTTCATAACCGAGCTTTAAGGGTAAAGCCTCTCTTAGAAAGGCTTACCATGAAAAACATCAGTGGAAAGACTTCCAGGTATGACAAGCAGCGCTTTCACCCATAGAACTTGAGCCATCATCACTCTTGTAGCAGAATCCTCATTGTGCTTCAGAAGGTAAAAACACTGGGGTCACGTTCACAAGCAGCAGGTAAAAAAAATCCCAGGTAGCTGGCTCATGGGATTGACTCAGCCTTCCAGCTTTCTGAGGTCGGTAAAATGAGTACCCAGCGTTTGGAGGTGGGGCAATGCGTAGCCTACATACTGTAATTTAAACTGCAAAACATCCATGGAGTTTTCTTGGCAGGAATACTGGAGTGGTTTGCCAGTTCCTACTCAGGCACCTACAGCACCTGGTATTCCCTGGTGGTCTCCCATCCAAGTACTAACCAGTGCCAACCCTGCTTAGCTTCCGAAATCAGTCGAGATTGGATGTGTTTAGGTCATGTAGGCAGCATACTTGAAGTAGTATGGGGTGGTATATAAGCAGAACACTTTGCTTTGAAGGAAAAACTTATCTTCAAGCTATACACACAATGGCTCCCTTATCAAATAATTACCTGCTCTTGTTTAACTGCCATGGATACATAAATGCAGCTTTCGTAACTTCGGAAGTGTCGTTTCTCATTAATTTCCTGTAGGTGCAAAAGAAATTGTATTAATCTGTTTTCCTTCTGCCAATAACGTGGCATTACACTGTTGAATCTGTAGATGCAGCTGTGCATGTTCAGCCCTGTATCTTTTCAAACAGAAGAATATCTAAAGCAAACATATGTATGCATGTTTGGGACCAAAAAGCTTACAAAAAGCTTATCTGCTCATAAGTTAAGTTAAAGTTTTAATATACTAATCTAATTTCTTCCGTGTGAACAATAAATTAAATCTGACTTTAACTAAGCATGTCCCCACCCCTACCCCATATGATTCTGTGTTATTGTGATATGCTGTAGAGACCTGTTATGTGCTGGATCTTTTTCAGTCCTATGAAGATCTTGTTCAGAGGTTGGAGCCAGTTATTATGGAGCTAGAAAGACAGGAAAATGTGCTTGTAATTTGTCACCAAGCTGTTATGCGCTGCCTGCTTGCTTACTTTCTGGACAAACCTGCCGGTAAGTACCATCCTATGCAAACACATCCTGGAGAATTTTCATTCCTCCCCTTATTAAAAGCAGATACAGTATGGAAGATTTCCAAGAGTTTTACCACATTCATGGATTGCAGTGAGAAAAGGCATTGCTAAAACTCTGTTCTTAGGTATGCAAATGTGAAAGCCACCACAGCTAATTGCAGCTAATTGATATGGTATTGGGGCACACAACTTAAAATGGAATTAACACCTGGTCGATTGGACGCAGTGACATCAATGTTTTCTCTCCTATTCACAGAAAAACGTAATAGGATTCTGGCCAAAGAATCTTGTGGTATCTAAACTGACAAATATTTTGCAGTGCCTCCCCATCCCCCATCTGGACCCAAAATAGATAACTATTTTCTCCAGATGCAAAATTGCCTATTTTAGGAATATTTTGAGTCTCCTCTGTTCCTTTTCCAAGGCCTGAAGTAGACTCCCCATCCCCCAAAACTGGAAGTAACCCTTTGGTAACTTTTGCTCTGAAATGAAGACGCATGTGTTGCTCACAGAGGAAGTGGTGGTGAATGGGTCAAAACCTCCATGGCTGAGGTAACGATTCCCTGGGTTCTACTGAAGGTGGAAGACAGAGGATAATGAGTATATTCTGTGGAGACATTGAGCCTGAGAGTTCCTCTCCGACTTCGTTACTTCAGATTTATTTACGCTTCTTGAAGATAAAGCCACATAGAGATATGAGCATACTGAATACTCAATCAGTAAATTTAGCTTTGCTGTACAAAGAGAATACTTTGTATGTTGATCTTGGAACAGGGCTTTGGAAAAGGCCTCTTTCAGTAACCTACAATTAATTTTTCATCTATATTTTATTTTAGAACAACTGCCTTATCTCAAGTGCCCACTGCATACTGTCTTAAAGCTAACCCCGGTGGCTTACGGTAAGATATTCAAAATTTAATCTATAAATCTCACTCATTAACTTGTTTGAAAACAAAAACCAAACCAGAGGTAGCCATGTTGTCCATAAAATAAATTCCTGTTTCATATTAGGGCCACACTTTATTAGGCTGACCAGAAAGACACAAAAAGCTTCATCATGCGTGTTAGATGTTACTGAACTCTTTGTCTAGCTAAATGATTTCCAACCTTGGGTCCTTAGAAATTCTGAGAATTCTGAGAAGGCTTACTATTAGTTGTCCTGGCCAACATATCTGGAAGTTGCAGTCCAAGAATATCTAGGACCCAAGATTGTGAGGTACTGGTCTAGCCTGATGAAAAATAGTAATGTCAAAAAGTTTGTATTTGGTTGGCCTAGTAGAGTAATGGCTACAATATGGATTTTGCAATTTGATTTTATGGCTAGCTGTTCTATTTCATCACTGTCAAAACCAAATTTAGTTAGCTTCCTACTCCAGAGGAAGTGAGGTTTATTTTATACCAGGAATTGGGACTTGATTCATTGAAGGTGCTTCCACTCCATTTTGCCCTCCAGTCGGGTAAAGCTACCCAGTTTAGCTGCTTTTGACTTCTTTCATTTACTTCAGCATTTGGAATAATCTCCACCCATGATAATTTAAGGACAATCATATTGCTAGCTAGAAGAGCCTGTGAGCTTAGACAGGGTGGAAACAGCTTTTTGTTTATAGGACTCCTTTGTGAACCAGTAAATCATGTACTTCCAAAATTAATTTTAATCCTTAATAAATAGCAAACTCTTCATTTCATTGTACAAATCACAACAATTCACCAACTAAGCACATGTAACCTACCTGTAAATCTGGTGGTTCCCCCAGGCATCCTTCATACAATATGTATCAATAAAATTGTTTAGTGTTATCTTTGACCAATTAATCCAAATTTAGAAAACTGGATTGCATTTGAGTATATACAACAGGACAAAAAAAAAGAATGCATCAAAGCAAAGCAAGGTGTTCTGCTTATATACCACCCCATAGCACTTCAAGCACTCTCTGGGCAGTTTACAATTTAATTATGCAGGCTACACATTGCCTCCCAACCCCCAGCAACCTTGGTACTCATTTTACTGACCTCCGAAGGATGAAAGGTTGAGTCAACCGTGAGCCATCTACCTGGGTTTGAACCCCAGGCCATGAGCACAGTTTTAGCTGCAGTACAGGCGTCATGTTGTGTATAGATGCAGAAATAACTTGAAACAGTTCCTCTAGATTTTTAAAATTTATTTAAATGTCTCCTTGTTTAATTCCCTTTGTGCCTTTTGTGGAGTGAAATAAATTTTCTGGCACCTGTATAGGACTGGCAAACATAGAATGTTTTTCTGTCCTTTTTGCCTTTATTCAGTCCGTTTAGTCTCCACCCTCAGGCATGGCTATCAACAGATTGAATCCTGAATTTAAATACTACTTAGTTCAGTTAGAGAACATGGCTGCATATGTAACCATGAACAAAAGGAGAGGGAATCCATGTTTTAAGACAACATTTGTCCTGATATTTCTGTGTAGTCACTCTTAAGGGGAAAAAACAAACAAATCAACGTAGGGCTGTAATGACATCTAGCGTCCCAAATGCACAATGAGTTATAAATAGTTTTGCTACATCAGAGGTTGTCAGACTTCTAGTTTCTAAAGGTGTTCTTGGGTGTTTTTTAGTAGTATCTCTGTCTCTGCCAACTGGATTAAGGTGCAGAGCGGTGGCTTAGACTGAACCTAGTAGAATTAAGGAATAGACTGCACCTGAGTGTATGGCCTACTAAGAAGTTGTTTTCAGTATCAGAGAATTGGATACACCATGCAAGCTGCACAGTCCCAGGACACTCCCAGGAGTAGGGAATGGTGAAGCACTTCTGAGTATTCTTTACCTAGCAAACCCTGGAAAGATTTGCCACAAATCAGATTTAACTTGATGGCACCAGCTCATTATCATAGCTAGAAGACCCTGTGAGCCAGGCCACAGTTTGGAATTACCCTGATGACTCATTATTATTACATATTACCACAACAGAGCTTGCAGTCATTTCTCAAGAAACTCCACTCAGAGTTCGCACACCACAAATCTTTGCTCATTTTGGGAGTTTAATTTAGAACGAGATGAATGTTAAACAACTAGAGTCAGAAATCCTCCCAGATCATCTGCAAGTCACCCAGAGATCTACCAGTAGGTCCTAATCTACACTCTGTTCAATCCTTTGCAAGATTATAGGTATAGAATCCTTTAGAGATCAAAGTGCCACTTGCAGTTCCCTTTCAGTGTTGTGTATAGAACAATCCTTCCAGTAGCTCGCTCCAAGAGACATGGACTTGTACAAGGCCACAGACTCTGGTGTTTACCTATTGTGTTGTCTACATCTTGTAACCCTAGCTTTTATACTCACTCCGGTGCTTAATCCAGTTACAAGGCCCTGATCTTACTCCAAGTATGTTCTCACACTGGGAATGCATTTTCAAAATGAGATACACATGGTGAACTTTAAACTGAAAGGAGCACAACTGATTGGTTAATAAGATATTTCCACACCAGGGTGGAGAAATTTAAACAGGGGATGGATGGCCATCTGTTGGTGTGCATTAGCTGTAGATTCGTTGCACAGGCAGAGGGCTGGACTTCATGGTGTGTGGGATCCCTTCAACATCCCCTCTAATTTTCCAGAGCACCAGGCAGGGGGCATGCCCAGTCCATGCTGACCTGCAAATGCGATTGGAAGCAAATGGGCAGCCTGAATCTAGCCCTGCAAGGCACATGGCCTGGTGGGAATGTTGGATACCTTCCAGTGGTTCAGTTGCGTGATAACAGTGGTGTTGTGGCTCGCTTGCCATCACCCCAGACTCCTGAATATGGGCAGTCACCAGTGCCAGTTGATTGATATGTGGGCTTGTACGTCCATATTCCCAAGGCTATATCAGAAGCTTAAAGCTCCCATTAGAAGCAGCAGTGTTATGACTTGGCATTTCCTATGCTGCTGGAGTGAAATATTTGTAGTAGCCATGCAGAGAAAGCCTTTTGAGAATATTTATTTATTTATATTTATTTATTTTTGTATTTCTATACCGCCCGTCTTCCAATGGAGCTCCGGGCAGTTCACAATATAATGCAACAGTAACACCAATATCAAAATAAAAAATAGAAATGATATAAAAAGCAGCAAAGATGGTGGCAGGTATGTCTCAAAGGAGGAGAAAACCCCCCAACACAAACTTACATCATTTATATTCATAATTTTATATGTTTATATTCATTTTTTATATTTTTTATTAAAATACAAACAAACAAATAATCAAACAAGCAATATTTGGGCACCCCCAATCCCCCTGGGACCATCCAGTTGTTCCTTTAGCTTCTTTTTCTTCTTCATATTCTCTTCTTTTAACAACCTTCTTAAAGTCCTTTTCTCCAGAACTGTGTTGGATTATAAATTGGTTCTTTCCCTTTGCCTTTTAATAATACATGATCTATAAATTTTCCCCAAATGTCATAAAATATCCTTCCTCATTTGCCCTCGCAGAACTTTTAAACTACGAGACAATTTATCATTTAAAGCTATGTCCCACAATTCATTATACCAATCTTCAATCCTAAAACATAGCTCTGATTTCCAGTTTTTCCGCTATAATCAGTCTTGCTGCTGTCATGGAGTTTGCAATTAATTCTTTTGTTTTTATATCATGTTCGTTAATAAGTGGTAGTGAAACAATGCTATTTCCGGCTTACATTCAATATCAGCTTGGAGCATTTCTTTTATCTCGCTAAAAAACAATTGCCAAAACTTTTGAACTATTTTACATTCCCACCAAAGATGAATATAAGTACCTATCTTTTTTTGCATTTCCAACAAATCTTAGGAATATGTTTATATTCATAATAAATTATAATAAATTATCATGTCAGATTTTCTGGAGGATGTTAATCATTGTGTGTCAGTATATTCCAAGGATGCATTTAGCATCAAGGAAGTAATCATTACAGACCTTGAAGATGGAAGCAGGAGAATTTGGGGCTGGGATGGCTGGGCTTGCTTTCTACAGCAGTCATCCTTTTTTGTAAGTGAATAAAACAAAACAAAACCCCTAAAGCTTTCCTTCCCCCTGCAGGTTGCAAGGTGGAGTCTATATATCTGAATGTTGAAGCTGTAAATACGCACAGAGACAAACCTCAGGTAAGACGCTCTTGCTCTTGCCACCGTGAATTTGGAATTCTGTGGGTGGTGTGCACAGGCTTGGCTATGGCTGGTCTGAAGCCCAGGTCATGCCAGGAGGGCTGAGCGTTGCCCTTCCGTCTTTTGCTTTCCCATTAACATTTGTCCCATTAAAATTTGCCTCACGGTACAGTTGCTTCTGAATGATTTATCTCCCCCAAAAAAGTATTGGGTAGGGATGGCATTTTCTTTAGCCCTTCAATTAACCATGAATTTCCTTAGGCATGGGAATTTTGTCTGGGGGAAATCTTGGAAAACTCTGAGTTGGAGTCCAAAGACATTCCAAAGTTGAATCTCAACTAATGGGAAAATGTTGTCATAGGCTTTTGGACCAATGACAATCAAATGCAAGTCCATTCAAGGTATGATATTATTTTAAAAGTAACCCCCCCACACCAAAAAAACCTTCAGATTTTCAGTATAGTTAAATTATAAGTGTCTTTTATGAGCTTTCCCTGCAGGCATCTGAACCTGTCCATCATTGCAATGGACTGTGTTGGCAAACTTCTTCCTTCCCAGACTATATTTAGCTAGGCGATCCTATTGGTTTTCAGGTCACTTCAGACATTACTGAGTAATCTGAATGCGAGTATTAAAAATAATCCAGAGGGTGCCTGGCCTGGCGGTAGGGGGGGGAGCACTGCCAGCCTGGCACTCTTGTGGGGACTTTGAACCTCCCACTCTGGTCCTGATCCACCACCCCACTCAGGTCCCGGGTGGTGGATTGGGACCTGAGTGGGAAATTCAAAGTCACCACCTTTCCCCTCCGGAGAGTGCCTGACTGGCCCGTGTCAGTGGCCGGGTGAGGAGGAGGGCATCGGGCATCAGCGGCGGTAAGTTTTATTTTTAATTTCTCTCCCTCCTTGCTGCCACCAGCTTATCACCAACAATGGATAACTGAATCCGCGGTTAGTGAATTAGTGGATAAGGGGGTCGTACTGCATTTCTCTTGCTTTGATATTGATTGATTCTTATGCATATAGTAGCAGATATTACATGATAGTCAGAACCATAGATGGTACCAGATTATTCTTAAGTGGTAGTCTTGTATTTAGTAATATATGTGTCATTTGTGTTGCCTTCAGAAGGAATAAATATGCAGATTTCAGCCCAAACTAATAATAAGCGAAGATAACTATATGCATGTAGCCCTCTGTCTGCAGTCCCCTGCAAAAATACGGTGTACATGTTTTAATATTTAATTGTATTTTAAGCAAAAAAAATGGGTTGTATGTCAGATATTGCAAGATATATCAGTTAGCATATATGTTCAACCAATGGTAAGTATACTAAAAGTATTTTAACAAGTGCTTTGAGAAATTGTGACATAGTATTGTATAGTAATATATTACTGAATCGATTGCCTTTGGAACACATACAGTGTTGAGTAGGAAGGATTGCTTGTAAAAGATGCAATAGACATCTGAGAGTCAAACAATGATGTTCTGCAAAAGAAAGATATTTACCATAATTTACTAAAAGTTTATGATCACATCTTTGTCAAAATTAGGATGTTTTAGATTTCATGGTTCTGCCAGAACTGCATGTGTTGAATGAGTGGATTTAGCAATAGACAGGGGTTCTTCTTTGAGGGTAGGTGCCAGGTTTGTTTTTAATTTTGATGCTGACAATCCTCGACAAATGCAGTGCTTTGTATTCACACTCCACGGTCTCCTGTATGTGCCCCTGGTCTTGTGTTTCAGTAATGATTCTGTTAGTAGAAGTGATGCAGAACAGGTAACAAGCATTTTTGGGAACATTTGGAAAACTACTGTTGTTTGGAATATTGTTATACTTGTAGCATGAGCAGAATTTTTATTTAACTCTACTATAGTAAAATTTGCTCTATAGCATCTGCATCTTAAACAGCTTGGCCTGGATCAAAGAGTGTTGAAAATGACACATTTATCACTTTGTGCACCATAGGTAAAGAAAAAAAGCAGAGGAGGGGGAAAGAATCTTCATAAACTTTATTGAAATTCTGAAATGCTCCTTTGTAAATCATACAGGTCCATGAAAAGTGTCCACAAGTTACTTTGGATTGATCGCTACTGTGGCATAATTTCTGGTTTTACAGTGTTTGAAAGGGCGAGGAAGGAAATCCTGACATCACAGTTGAATTTGAGAATATATTTTCAGAGTTAGGATTGGGTGCCATCAACTGCTGTATGGGTGCAGTTGGATCAACAGCCTAGGTAGCAGGGTCTTGATATCACACTGACTGCATTTATGGTAATGTAGATGCCTGTAGGGTGTTTTCTCGGTATGGTGGACAAGCACAGAGTAAATTTCCTGGGAATTTATCTTTATATATATTTTTATCAGGACAGCTGTGATCAACCTGGAATAGCATGGCATGAAAACATTAGCAATGTTTTCATTAATAGCTATGGATTTTCTTTGATTTTTTTGTGGGGAGGGAAAAAGTATGAAACTGGCATTTGATTGACATGAACTTTGTTGATTTTCCAAATTTACAGTGAGAAAGAGGTAAGGAGGAGAGAACTTAGGGAGTCTTCATGATGCAGAATTATCAGCAGTAGGTTTAACTTGCTTTTATTACAACGTGTCTATAAGCCAGCTGTACACATAAAATAAAATTGCTAGTATTCCTGCACACACATCTGAATGAAAGTTGCTGTCATGTGCCCAAGGAGTTGGGACTATATGTACAGACTCAGGTTTGCCTCTGAGTGTGCACGTGTAGAACTATAAAGAAGAAATGACACGGAATGCCCTCACAAGAAAGTTGTGACAAGATGCCACAGTGCTGGAATTTAAAAGTAAATGACTAGCATTTGTTGGGTTTAACAAGCTCAGCTGTTGACATGTGAAGAACGTTGACCAACAATGCTGATGATAAACACTCTGCTCTGTATTTTTATCATTACACAGAATGTAGACATTTCAAGACCTCCCGAGGAAGCCCTTGTAACTGTCCCTGCTCACCAGTGAATCCTGTTTCCTGATCAGCTATGAAACATGTGGTGCTGTTTCCATTGTATTATCTTAAATGTCTTTCAATCATTCCAATCACTTTAGAATCAGCTACGGATAATACCTGGTTCTGTGTAGCATGTGTCTTTTGGAAATCAGTACACAACAATCAGGTCCTATTGGGCAAAGTAATTTGGGCAACCTTCTGCCAAATTAAAATTAACTGGATGAGCTGTTTGATTACTGGTTTGTACGAGAGTATGTAATTGATGATTTCTAATTTTAAAGCTGATCTTTTATATCCAGTTCTGTGTCCAATTAAATGGTTTGGAAACCTTATTGGAAAGTAACATTTGGCTAACTTCAAGCTTGCGCTAATTTTCTGACATAAACATTTTCTTTTTTTTCTCTGGAGTGATTGGATTGGTTCATATAGAAGAGTTTCATAGCCACCCTATTTATTTATTTATTTATTATGGCGCTTATATACCGCCCGTCTTCCTGGGGGAACTCCGGGCGGTTTACAACAAGTTAAAAGAAAACAAATTACAAATTACAGAAAACTAATAAAATAAGCAGATAAACAACAGTTGCAGGAGATGGCGATGGCGGGGAGGAAAGAGTTAAAAAAAAAACTCATCCAAATGCCTCCCGGAAGAGAACAGTTAGTCCTGCTAGTATCCTGCATCAATATCCTGCATCAATTCTTTTGAAGAGAAGAGTGCATTCAGCCCAGCTTAATGGAAAATATAGTTCTCCAATTAAGGCTGCAACGTTTAATAGAATTTTTGAAAAGTTTGATTGCAAAGAGAGAGACAGTATTTCTGATTAACTGAGCAGCTAGATTTTTAAATACTCATTTCGTAATGTGCATTGGTGAAAAACAACAACATTGCATGTTCTTTCAAGATAACACCATCTTAAGAAGCCATTTTCTATCCCCTGCCTCACATGGAGGAAACAGCCTGCCATATTAAAAAAAAAAAAACCTTGTATTAAATGAATAACCTGTTTAGTCGACTAACTAGCTAAGACTTCTTCAGTTTATTAATAGACCTAATTTTAATCTTTTCAGAAGGAGATGTGAAGTAGTATCTTTTCTGTTTGCCTTGCTTAGAAACATAGATCTGTATCTACACTTTGGCAAATAGATGCGGCTGCTATTGCTTATAATAGACTAACTGGAGATGCTTAATATGAGAGTAAGTGTACAGTTGAGAATGTTTCGGAGAAAACCAGCAGTGGCCAGTATGGAGAGAGAGGAATGACAACTGGGAAAAGTATTAGGTTTTGATTCCTTCTCCTGCTACTTCTACACTTTAAATTTTACCTTCTTGAAACTACCCTTCTGCTCCCCTTGACAAATGGTCAGATTCTGTTGCATGCGTTAATGGAAAATACATAATGTGCACATGGTTATCAGTTTGTCAAAAGCACAAATATGGAGCCAGAGACTTGACTGTCCCGTTAGGCAGAGTGAGTGAGTTGCCTTACGTGCCCTGGACGTTCTCCACTGGTCCTTGCCTGGTTGCTTATCTGCCCTGCATTCCTCTCTTTCTCATGCAGCATCTCAACTCCATGCTGTTATCTTCTGCTAATCCAATGGTTTGTCTGTCTTCCCTCCAGAAGTGGCAGGTTCCTAGAGCAGGTAGCACTTATATATGCAGAATTGGCAGGCCCAAGGTGGCCTGTCTTTAAACAGAGGAAAGCAGTGGTAAGGAGACTATGTGAGGGAAAGGAAGAAGTGGCCATGATGGAAAGGGAGAGGAAGAAGAAGAGGAACAGTAGCTTAGAAGAGGGTTTGATTCCCCACTGTGCCTTCTTATCAGGGGCTGAACCCATAGAGATAATGAGGATGGTCTTCATTCTGCTCGCTGGGTGTCAAGACACATGCCCCATTAATTGTTAAACATATATATTTTTTTCCATAAGTCATTTTTATTCAACTAAATTTCACATCAGAGGTGAGGACAGGTAGCAATTTCCTTATGAGTGTGGGGATTTTTTCAGATTTCGCAAAAATTCTGCCCCTTCCATTTATTGTAGTCAGTGTTTATTTTGGGTAGTTTTAACTTTTCAGTGGCATAGATAGGATGCAATACACAGACTGTTTTTGAAAACTTAAAAGTTCCTTTTCCTTGGAAATAATAAACAATTAAAAATACTTAAAAGTAGTTAACAAGATTGTTAGTATGATTCTATATAGTCAGTCTTGGTCATGAATATCTATCTCTGTGGAGCTTTCTTTTGATTTAATTAGCCTGCTTAGACACAGTACACTTAGTATTAGGTCCTGCTTTGTTGCTTCCCGAATCAGGTGACTCATATAGTTTTTCATTATAGTAGGAGTTTTCCACAGGAAAGATCCTAGACCTTCTCTTGGTACCTCAGTCCTTCAGAATCATTTAAGCATTCTAAGTTGATCTTTGGTGTTATTTTGGTGATGGCACTTTCAGAGGCCCTAAGTAGGATTGGAACAATTATCAGCACTATAATTGGTGGTTGTGGACAATTTCCTTGTTTTTTGGGCTCATCAATAACGTGACACAAGGAACGGCAATTAGAAGAAGATAGAGAAGATCCACTGCCTGTATGAAACCTATTGGGTTGAAGGCTTGATTAATTAAAATATGGTGAACCCGTTAAATAGGGCTGTACAGTACCTAAAGGATCCAGATTGTTGCTAGAAATAAGATGCTGAACTGTGTAGATCAAGAAAGACTATTGTCATAGACTCTCTCTCTCTCTCTCTCTCTCTCTCTCTCTCTCTCTCTCTCTCTCAATGAGAACTCATTCAAAAGTTTTGATTACTATCGGTCCCCCCTCCCCCTTGTGTCAACACTGCTTGTTAGGGTATTTGAACCATATTTTATATCAATGTGGAGAAAACATATTTTTGGTGTTTGTGGAATTCTGTAAAATTGTAAAATTATTTAGGGGGTACTTTATATGATGATTAGCTCTAGATTAGATTGGAGGGCTGGCATGTGGGTTGCTGCAGCTCTCCAAAGTGATTTGTGCAATCTTGCACTATAAAGTTACTTGCGCTTTTTCAGTAGAGCTCCTTGGATTCGTATCAGTTGACCACTTAGATCACATGGATCCTGGACTTTGGGGTTGAGTATCTAAAATAGGATGAACCTTCAGAAGCTCCAGAGCTAGTCTGAAGGTGCAAATGGAGCAAGCTTTGTTATAGTAGGTTTGGCCTTTGGTTCATCTCTGGCAGTGTAGTCTCACTGAACGGACAGCAGCTGCCCTAGACATCATCTCTCTCTCTGTGTGTCTTTCATATTGACTTCTATCTTTGCTTCTTGGCAGTGATGGATATTGAACTGAATGTTCCATAAAATGCATGTGTTCTATCCCACAGATATAATTTTTCATCCCGAATGAATGAACATAGGGTTTGGATGCAACTGGAAAAGTTATTTCTGAATTGTTATCACTATTCAAACTAAATGGCATTTGCCCATACCTTGTTGTTTAGAACAGTGGCACATAGCACATGCCTAACTGCATTCTTGGTAATAGTCATAGCTATGTGACTTGAATGTAAAATTGATTGGCAAGTAGCATCCTGTGGCTTATGCCAGAATGCCCAAGTATTTGCCAGACGAAGTCTAGGATTAGGGATCGGCAACTTGCAATCTAATTTTATTTTAATCAAAATTTGTATCCATTTCTCCACCAAAAGTAGCACTCAAGTGAAGGATAGATAATAAGACAGTTATGTCTTGATTAAAACACATAACATTATCAATATAATTAAAACACACCAATAAGAAGAAACGAACAGCCACCAAACAGTTAAAAAACTAACCCTTCGGCAACAATCCAGCTGTAAATGTCAAAAGCATGTTTGACTAGGAAGTGTCTTGTATCTGCCAGCAGAAGGAGGACAGGGAGGGGGGTCTTGCCAGGGAATTCCAGAGGCTGCAAGGGGGGCACCATAAAATGTGCTTCAGTAGTAATGAGACATGGAGAATAACCTCTTGTGATGATCTCAGACCTCAAGCAGACTCATGGGGGAGAAGGTTGGCGTACAAATAACCCAGTCCCAAGTCTTATAAGTTTTTATATCTCATAAACAGCACTTTGCATTGAGCCTGGATACAAGACTGGCAACCTGTGAAGTTAATGGTAGTAAAGGAGTCAGAAATTAATTTACTACATTTTTGATCAGCTGAACAAGTCCAAAGGCAGCCCTGCTCTTTGTCCTATTGGTGCTGACCAAGATTTCTGGGAGCTACAGGCTAGAAACGCTTGGGGGGGGGGACCCAAGGTTGGACGCCATTGCTCCAGTGAAAAAGTGAATGTGTCGAGTTTTACTGTCTGATGGCTTCAAGTCCTAACACAGCGGATGCAGTCCCATGTTAAATGTTTGCGCTTTGAATGCAAAAACGGTATTTTCAAAAACAAGCTGAGCAGATCGACATGTTAAACTGACAGATGAAACAGTGCACATCAGGCATGCCAACAGGAGTTGAGCAACTGTATTTTCACATGCAAAGCAAATAGCAACAAATGTGCAGCAGTCAGCAAGATGTGGTCTGCGGGTGAAAAACCAGAAGGTGTAGACATGGAGAATCAACACACACGGTACTGACAGCTTTGGTGGTGAATGTCTTAGAGAATGTTCATTTGCAGTTGTCAGCAGTATTAATGCTGGTTGTGCTGTGTGGTCTCGGGGGTTTGTGGTATCAGAGATATAATCTAGATCAGTGATTCTCAACCTGTGGGTGCCCAGATGTTCCTGGACTGCAACTCCCAGGGGCCTCTACCCCTTGCTGTGCTGGAAGGGGTGTCTGGGAGTTGCAGTCCAGGAACATCTGGGGACCCACAGGTTGAGAACCACTGATCTAGATGCAGTAACATTTTTTTCTGATTGTTGTTGTTGTTCAGTCGTTCAGTCATGTCCGACTCTTCGTGACCCCATGGACCAGAGCTCACCAGGCCTTCCTATCCTCCACTGCCTCCCGGAGTTTTGTCAAATTCATATTGGTTGCATTGTAGAATTTTGAGCATAACCTTGCTAGCGTGTGAAATGAGTGCAATTGTGCGATGGTTTTTTTCTTCTGATAACCAGTAGTAATGCATCTGATGAAGAGTCACTGGCTTTAAGTAGAACAGTGGTGTCCAAACGTTGGCCCTCCAGATGTTTTGGACCACAACTCTCACAGTCCTTAGTCATTAGCAATACAGGCCTGGGATTCTGGGAGTTGTAGTCCAAAACATCTGGAGGGCCAACGTTTGGACCCCCTGATTAGTAGAAGAAGGGCAAAGTATATAGGATTTGTAGGCAGAGTTGACGTTGTGGCTGTCAAGAAAATGTACATGGGTGGTGAAAAATGTAAATCCTTCTCCTTGTTCGTGCAAGCATGTGCTATGGGTTCTTGACTGTCCTTGGTGATTTCCAGTGAGCTCTGAAAATCAGGGTTGCCTAAACCCAGAACATGAGACCCAGAGGCTAGAAGGAAGCATTTGAATGGCGCTTAATCCATTTGGTTGTGACTTCCCTGCATATCCAGTTATGCTCTTATAGAGCACAACAGGACTGAAACCTGGTGGATATTAAGAAATGCATTCTAGCATAAAAATCATTACTTTGTTACAAAAGATGGTTGCAAAGCAAAGATAAATAGATTTCCAGTGGTAAAACTAGTGGTAGTGAAAAGCTTCATGGTCAGGAACTAACTTGAGTTAAGTTTTTAAAGAGAACGGAATCCATAGAGCTGGCTTATTGATCCATTCCTTGGTTTTCTTTTCAGAATGTATGTGTCAGCCGCACTCGAGAAGAAGCCTTGAGGACTGTACCTCAACATTCATAGCTCTTTGGCAACTCCACCCCCCGCAGCGCCCCGCCCCAAGCTGCTGAAGCACTGTGTGGAAAAACCACTCAGGGACATGAAAATGAAGAAGGCCAAACCTCATGGTGCATGCATACACTCCTGCTCTTTTGAGAATGTGTTTCATCTACCTGGGGCAAGGAGCAGACTTGGTATGAGAGGTTGAGGCACACCAAGTATTTATAAAATATAAAACAAAGTTGCTTTTAAATTAATATATGTGGTCTTGATCTTGTCCCCCACTCCCCACTCTTCCTGTGGATGTTCAGTGTTTATGGAACATTGTTTTCAGTTTTAAAACCATGTTTTAATTTCTGTGTTGTAATCTAGAATATAGTCTTAATCTTGTTGCTATTTTTGTGAAACACCCTCCAACTTCAGACTTCCTGTAGTGTTATATTTTATTATTACTATTTTTCAAATCTTGTAAATATTACCAAGCATAGGATAGATATTTTTCATTAACTGACTATTTTGAAAGTATTGAATCCGGTGTACAAAAAAGAATGTCCATTTCTGCAAGAATTTATTCCATGTTTATTTTGTATGTACACTAATTCTGTTAACTATGTCAGTTTAAGCAACAAAGCTTATCCACCCTCTGATGCATAGTGAACTAGAAGCTTTCTATTTCACACACCCTACCCCACCCGTGCAATTGCACTGTACTAGAGAATAAAATCAATCAAATGCTCCATTTGATATTCCTTACAGCACTTCAGTAGGAAGCCTCCATAGGAAACATATCTTTTTATCATGTCGACTTATCTCAAACTTTCCCCAAAACCCTGATTGACAGAGAATTTGCTGTAAGTTACCCACATATCTCTTGGTGTATGAGACAAACTCATATGGTAAGCTGTTTAATCTTTTAAAAAATACTGTTTAATGGAACTTCACCACACTTAAGTCTTTTTTTAAAAAAATACAGCAGCAACACTCCAAAGAGGTTCTGATCAAACCAACTGTTGCTTGTTGAAGCTGATTGCTCCCAATCTAGGGAGGTGTGACTGAGAGGGGCCCCTGGCACTTCCTCAGTTCGCCATCACAGATTACACATCCCCTTCTGTGAATCCACTTCGATTCAGACCGTTCACTTATTGAAGAACAAGCCAATAAGACAGTAAAATAGGGACATTGTGTAAGGTTGCCCAGAGGCGGAAGAACACTAATAGTGAAAAGCAGTAGAGAAACTGTAGAAAACACAAATTGCTCTGAAGCTGCTCTGAACTATTGACATTTCATGACCTTGTCCTTCACATTCTTTTATGAATCAAAATCACAGGTGAAGCATTGTTTGCCTTGTTTTTTAATGTGTTTTGAGGTGCCCCCCCAGTTACAATATGTAGGCACAGTAAAATGAAATTTCTGCTCTTTTCAAAAGAGAGCAACCTATAGGTACGCACATATCTGAAATGTTTTCCACTTCCATTTGTACAAAAAAAAATGAGGGCTTCTTTTGTTCTCTGTCCCTCTGAGGATCTTGGCATCCATGGTGCTTTCTCACTGTGTTTTTGCTCCTATGGCAGGGGGGAAAAGCACAGTGAAATAATGTAGCCTTGAAGATTTTTCAAGTATTCAGAAGTCCTGAGCAATGCAACCATGTAGGTGAATTTGTAAGATGTTCTCCATCCTGTCAGTGCATATTCTCCGTTGGGGATAGATATGTTCTACATGTGTGAATTTGAATGGAGGTTCCTGCTCAAGCTATAGCAAGTTGTGTGGGGTCATCCATATGTATTTGTCATACCTAGGCAACATATTGGGTCTATAACAATATTGTTAATATTCCATGATTGAAGTCTGCACGCAGCCAGGTTCCATGTGACTGAATTCTTGACGTGAAGGAGGAGAAGGTTCTCTGCCATTCTCCGTCTGATGGCCCTTTTTTGCGTCTTAGCAAGTGAGTTCCCAAGCCAGCTTTAGTTCTTCTGTAGCTGGAGGCTGTTCTATTAACTTGCGGCTGTGTTGACCATTTCTTTAACAAGCTAGTTGTAGCAATGTGTTCTGCCTCTGGAAGCAAGCCATAAGTCCAATTTTATTTCAGAAGAAAAAGGCTTTTGTTAAACTGTCCAACATTCAAGACATCCAAGCACATCACAAGCGCTTAGCTATATTCTGTCCGGTCAGTGTGCATTTGAATTTTTAACATATTTGTTCAAGTAGATCCTTAATTACAGGAGAATGAACACAGCTCAATGAACACAGCTGTCGACCAATAGTAGTGTGTAAGACGTGTGGAAGGCTATGCAAAATAGCTCCCCTAATTTAATTTGTGAATGAATCCTGGCAACAAACTTGCCCTAATTTCTCTGAATATAGGTCAGGGAGTATTTAGTACCTAGTGTACTAATGTCATGTGTAGTATAATCCTTCAAAAGCTGTTTTCCCAGGAAGGGAAAAAACCTGTCTGCGCAAATATAACTTCGGACCTTGCGTGGTCATGATGTGGGTCTTTTTAAGAAAACACACTCCTTTAAGGCAGCTGAGGCAGTAGGTTTGGAGTTACGGATGGGTATAAAAGGCTGGTTTTATCTTCACATAACCAGAAACAAGTTTTTTCTTGTTTTTCTACCCTTCATATTGTGCTGTAAAATTATGTGGGTAAATATTTAATGTATAGTAGAGATATTTTTGTAGGACTACGTATAAATCTACTGTGATAACAGTGTTTCCTCTATATATGGGATGGATGTATAATTGAAGAAAAAATTAGTGTGTGGAAGTGGAAATAATAAATTTTCGTTGATACCTGAAAATTAAAAGGCTATGTATGGAGCTCTGATTCAGATTTACTTAGGCTGTGATCATAAGTGCACACCTTGGATGTAAGCCACATTTCAGATTAACTCAACTTACTTCCATGTAAATATGTCTAAAATTAGCATATTAGATTATTTATGTGCCGTCAGCGCTTTCTTGGTTTCCCAGATGTTAACTCCAGTTCTATAGAAAGTTTCACATTCAAAGGAGTATCCTTAGGCTAGATGAGGGGTCTACAAATCAAATCAAATCAAATCAAACCAACCAACCAACCAACCTACCTACCTACCACAACCAACCAGTCAACCATGATGCAAAGAATGAATGTCAAAAACATGGTTGTAAAAATATAGATCTACGTGTTCACACATTCTGTTACTCTGGTTAAAGCAACAGATGAGAAGGGGAATGTGCTACTACCCTATCACATTTGTTACCTGTATCTTGACGCTAAAGGTGGCCATCTGAAGATGCTGCTTCTGGACTGCATGGAGAGCTTCCTTTTGTAGAGGAGTCTCTTCTTACTATGTATATTAAGAGTAATGGTGGAAGGGCTTGGGAACTGTGGGATACCACAGTCTGCATTTGTTTAAACTGGATGGCAGAACACTTAAAATAGGGCTCTTTGATGAGGGCAAACCTGCACGATGTGAGTATTTGAGTCCAGATTGTTACAACTTCCTTTTTTTCATTATCCCAATAATTTTGAATAAGATTTTAATTAAAATGTGACTTTTTGATTCATTAATTCATTTTCTAATTTTAAGACAATTCCTTAATATAAATGGCGTCCAATTTATTTCGAAAGAAATGTTAGTCTTATGTAGCCATTGCTCCAAAATAATAAATGATATCTTCAATTGAGACAGGTTGCTTTTTCTCCCTTTTTTTCACTCCGAATGTGTGGATTGTAAGCCAAACTCAAATGAAACAAACAGGTTCCAGTTCTAACAGATAAATTCATGTTTGTAGTACTCCTGCAAGATGCCCAAAATTGGGAAGGGAAAGTACAAATGGAATTGACTGGGAGTCCATGTTCAGTTGTGGTGGGGCAGCATAGAGGGTATTTTATGGTATTAAATAGCACTCACAGCCCAGGAACCTATTTAAAACCAGTCAGAGGCTTGAAGGAACACTAGTCCACTTTTTATTGCTACGGCAAACATTTTTGCAGTCTTGCAAGTCTGGGATTGTGTTTGCCAAAGCAGCCTTGAATGGTTACACTTCTGTTACCTTTTGACAGGAAGTGAAGAGATTAATAAAAATAGGGGCAAAGAAGCGTGAGAAGGCTGCATTTACTCTTCTTAAGTAAGCTTATATAATTTATTGCACTGTTACAGCTATTACTGGGTTATCTACATATTTATGATTCATCCTGAATATAGTAATCTTGTTATGTGTAAAATGATTTCTATTCTTGGTCTTGTAAAAATTATATATATATATCTGCATCCTCAAACATTGTGGTCCAGATGTTTAGACCAGAAGAGATCCGCACCTGAATTTTCTAGGTGATTCCTGCAGGTACCTTCCTAGCATAAGCATTAGTGATGGACTTGTGCAGGTGTGAAGTGGGAACCAAGTGAGATGGGAAACAAGAATGAGAATTGCTTTGGAGGAATGTTTTTTCAGGGTGACCAATGGCGTTACTAACAATAGTAATAAACATGCAAACCATAGGCTGTTGTGGGGTTTTGGGGCTGTTTGGCCATGTTCTGGAAGGCCAAACAGCTCGAAAAATCCTCAACAGCCATCAGATCCTGGCCGTGAACGCCTTCGAGAATACATACAAACTATTGATTATTGTATATGGACAGCCTGTAACGGGTGGTGAATACAGTTTGTCTTAGTTGATACCAATAGTAGGCTGCGGTCTTTTAAGTGTAGGTAGTACTGTTTTCAGTGCATTGTTTTGAGGTTGGGGTTATGTCAATGAAAAGAACAGGGAGATACAACAATGGTATTAATATGTAGCATGCTCCAATCCCTACTGTTCTGAAGCTGGCTTTAATATGTTACCATATCTGATATTAGATTGCTGTCCATCTCTATTGGGTCTGCTTGTTACACATAGGTACTATGATTTAGCACAGGCCCTCCACCCAGCAGGAAGTATTGTTGTCCAGAATGGATTGTAGATTGATCATGCATGGGAGTTTATATGTCCTGGATCCTTTCCAATCTGGGTTTAGGCCGCGCCATGGGACTGAGATGGCTCTGGTCGCTCTGCACGATGATCTGTTGAGGAGGGCCGACAGGTTGCTCTACCCTGCTAGTCCTGCTCGACCTGTCAGCGGCTTTTGATACCGTCGACCACGGTATCCTCCTGGGCCGGCTTTCTGAGGTGGGGATTGGGGGTCTGGCCTTTGGCGGGCTCCGTTCCTTCCTGGAGGGCCGCACCCAGCGTGTGAGCTTGGGGGGTATTCTGTCGGCTCCCTGGACACTCTCTTGTGGGGTGCCTCAGGGGTCGTCCCTCTCCCCAATGCTCTTTAACATCTATATGAAGCCGCTGGCTGAGATCATCCGGAGTTTTGGAGCTTGCTGTCATCGGTACGCTGATGACACATGCAGCTCTATCTCTCCTTTTCCACCTGTGCAGTGGAGGCCGTCCGGACCCTTGATCGCTGCCTGGCCGCAGTTTTGGACTGGACCAGGGCTCACAGACTCAAACTCAACCCTGGAAAGACTGAGGTTTTGTTCTTCGGGGGCGGCCCGGATGGGTACTGTGGCCCTCTTCCCAGTCTGGATGGGTCCGCCCTCCAGCTGGCGCAAAGAGTGAGGAGTCTGGGCATTGTCCTGGATCTGGATTTGTCCCTGGACTCCCAGGTGGCAGCTGTGACCAGGTCGGCCTTTTACCACCTTAGGCTCATTGCCCAGATTCGCCCGTACCTTGATGGGGACTCCCTGAGGACAGTGGTGCAGGCGCTGGTCATATCGAGGTTGGATTATTGCAACGCTTTCTACATGGGGCTCCCCTTGAACCTTGTTCGGTGACTGCAGCGGGCCCAGAATGCGGCGGCCAGGTTGGTGGTTGGTGCACGTAGATTTGACCGCATCACCCCCATCCTGGCCCGCCTGCACTGGTTGCCTGTTGCCTCCCAAATAAAGTTCAAGGTGTTGGTTTTGGTTTACAAAACCCTCCATGGCTTGGCCCCTGACTATCTGGCAGAGCGTATTTCCCGGAGATTAGATCTGGCCCGACCCACCCTATCCTCTTTGGCCTACTCGCTTCGTGTTGCCACTCCGAAGGAGGCCCGTGAGGCGTCTACTCGTAAGCGGGCCTTCTCGGTGGCCGGCCCTGCAGCTAGGAACTCTCTGCCGAGCGAGTAACGGCAGGAAACTTCGTTGGCGTCCTTTATGAAAGAGTTGAAGATTTGGCTTTTCAAGGACGCCTTTGGTAACTGCTAGGGGAGTACCTTTTTTTTCTTTTCTTTCCCTGCCTTTCTGCCAATACTGTTTTTACTGATATATTGTTATTGTTTTTAATCTGTGTAAACCGCCCTGAGTTCCCTTAGGGAAATAGGATGCAGTAAATAAGTCTGATGATGATGATGATGATGATGATGATGATGATGATGATGATGATGATGATAATAATAATAATAATAATAATAATAATAATAATAATAATAATAATAATAATAATAATAATAATAATAATAATAATAGGTACCCATTGTACCCTGGCAAATTTGTTTATTCCAGCTCACTGAGAAGGTGCTGAACTGAAGCGATTGTATTCAAGCTTGGGAACTGGTAACAGATTTTTGAGTGTTTCAAAGAGATACTCTGAATTAACAATATTAATCTGGCATCAAAAATTATTACCAAAATACTTCTTAACAACTTTGTACAGTTTTACTTGATCCTCAGTCTGCTACCATGGGTAGCAATAGTCCTGTTTTCATTTCTGTTTTTAGTCATATACATATTGCTGCAGTGTCCAGGTGATCAATGAATATGCTACAATGTTTGGAAACAAGTTTCATTTAGGTAATAAATTAGTCATGTGATAGAAATAAAGAAACAACCTAAAGTTAGAAATACCCAGAGACGGGGGGGGGAAGACTCACCAAACAGTTCAGTATAATTGCTTGTTTCTGCTGCTTTATTGGTGCTAAATAGATTGGGAAAAGTAGGTAACATTGCAACAGGAAAATGCATCGGTTAATAATATGTTGTTCTAAGATGCAGCACTAGACCTGACCTGATGTCAGTGGAATACCTCAGAAGCTGTGGAAGGTTCTCACTTTACTATTACAGTGGACCCTTGTATAACAAACAGTTTGTATAACATAAAATCTGTACAACATAAAAAATTCCAGAGATAGGGGAAATTTGCTTAACATAATCGCCTATGGGGAGAATCCGTATAAGATAAAAAATGGGATTACTTCGTTTTCAATGCATTCCTATGGGAATTTGTATAAAGGAAAATTTGCTTAACATAATTTCATTTGGAATGAATTAATTCCTTTATACAAGGTACCACTGTAACTAGAAAAACGTCCCCAGAAGCCCTATGGTTTACTTGTGGCTGCCAGGCTTTCTGAAGCCGTTGAACCTCCTAACTGCATTCTGTTTTATCCATAGAAACTAGCCTTAACTGTGCATGCTAAGTTTACATTTTTAAAAAAGTCATTTAAAAATATTATGTGTAGAAGCGGTGAGTCGTATGACAGCCTATAAAAGTATAAGTCCTAGGAAGTATTGTGTTGTCTGCTTTTCCAGCCAAAGTGTCTGCTGTCAGGTGTCTAAAGAATAAATATTTTTAGTAACCTATGAAACCTGGCACTTAAAAAAAAGGCATGTCTTTCTAATGTGTTGGAATTTGACCATGTTTGACAGTCATGTGACCCAAAAGGGAGAGTGGTAGATACCACAGAAAAGCAGTAGTGTTTGGATATTTTCGCATTGTTTTGATGCGCTCAGGTCTAAACATTCTGCACAATTTAAGATTCACAATATTACATAATTTAGCTGAGAGAACAGTCAAAGGCTTTAGTGCTTCAGAGTTTGGACTCACAACCTTAATTGATTTTTATTATTATTAACACAACAATATAAGGTATAACAACAAAGTGACATTTGGATGAGGGGAAAAAAAAGCATAACAGAACAAAACTATCTTCCTGACCAAACCTATGTCATGCACCTCCCACTCGGGACTGAATCCATGCTTAAAATCCTTAAGGTATCAAACTTCCAATTTCTCTCCCGAAATTCTCTGTGTGTGTATCTTTGACCTTTTTAAAATACATCCACCAGGAATTTATTTATTTATTTATTTATTTATTGTATTTATATCCCGCTTAATATCAAAAGATCTCTAAGCGGCTTACAAAGCCACAGTTGGCACAGATAATCAATACACACAACAAACTAATATAGTTAAAAACCAGATAGTGTTCCTGATACTATCTAATAAAAATCTAATAAAAATATCATTCAGAGACATGGCGATGGCGGGGTAAAGAAAAAAAAAACCCTAGGAATCGCCGAAGGCCTCCCGGAAGAGGTAGGTTTTTAAAGCCTTCCGGAAGGCCAGCAGGGACTCTGCAGAGCGCACTTCAGGAGGGATGGAATTCCAAAGGCTAGGGGCCGCCACTGAGAATGCCCGGGCCCGAGTACTCGAGCCTCCGGGCTTCTCGAGGAGTGGCGAAAAGTGCGCTCGCGCCTGCCGAACGGGACGGGCCGAGGTGGTTCGCTGAGCGTACGCTCTGTCAGGTAGTCCGGTCCCAAGCCATGGAGGGTTTTATAAACTAAAACCAAGACCTTGAATCTAATCCGGGCTGCAACGGGCAACCAGTGCAAGCGGGCCAGGACTGGCGTGATGTGATCATACCGACGCACGCCGGCCACCAGCCTGGCCGCCGCATTGTCCGCTGCAGCCGCCGGAGAAGAGTCAAGGGCAACCCCATGTAGAGGCGTTACAGTAGTCCAGCCTCGAGATCACCAGTGCTTGGACCACTGTTCTCAGAGAGTTGCTGTCGAGGTACGGGCGGATCTGGGCGAACGGAGATGGTATTTTCACCGACGCCACCTGGGATTCCATGGAGAGCGCCGGGTCCAACCACCCTCTCCGCGAGCTGGAGGGACACTTTGGCAGCTCCCAAAGAACATAACCTCCGTCTTCTCGGGGTTGAGCCTAAGCCTGTTCGCCCCGGTCCAGGTCAGTACGGCCTCCAGGCACCCATCGAGGACTTCAACAGCTTCCACAGCAGAGGTGGAAAAGGAGAGATAGAGCTGCGTGTGATGACAGCAGATCCAAAACTCCTGATGACCCCGCCAACGGCCTTACGTAGATGTTAAACAGCATGGGGGACAGAGACGACCCCTGTGGAACCCCACAAGGGAGAATCCAAGGGGCCGATAACTCCCCCATGCTGAACGCTGCGGCCGGCCCTCCAGGAAGGAACGGAGCCATCTGCGAGCAGACCAACAGGATACCGTGGTCGACGGTATCAAAGGCCGCTGACAGATCCAGGAAGACCAACAGGGTGGAGCATATTCGGCCGCCCGGATAAGGTCATCTTGCAGGGCGACCAATTGTTTTGATGAACCCGGACTGGCCTGGGCTCGAGGCACTGCTGATCCTCCACGTATGAAACATTCGATCACCTTGCCCATAAACGGGATTGGCGATTGGGCGATAGTTTGTTAAATCGTCAACTGCAAGGCCGGGTTTTTTCAAAATGGGCTTAACCACCGTCTCCTTCAGACGGGAGGGAAAACCCCTCACTGAAGGAGGCGGTTGACAGAAGCCCATTCGGCCATGGTCCTCTGGCAGCTCTAACTAGCCAGGCAGGGCAAGGGTCGAGAACAGGGGTGGAGGCAAAGCGCCTTAGCCCTGGAGACCTCGACAGCGGAAACAGGCCCAAGCCATCCAACCGAGGCGACGAAGGCGGACCAGCAACTGGTTTGGACCACTGCAACCGGAGTCAAAGCCGGCACGGATGGCCTCTATTTTTGTTCGAAAAAGGCTGCGAACTGCTCGCTACTGAAATCAGTAGGAGGAGGCCTGGCCAGACTAGGATTGCTGAGGTCACGAACCACCCGGAAAAGCTCCGCCTGGCGGTTCGAGGCCTCCGCAATTCTCAGGAGGTAAAAGATGTTCTAGCCTCCCTTATCGCGATGGTGTAGCGACTAGACTGGGCATCAACGGCAGCCTTACTCAACGCCGTCCGGGTTTTCCTCCAGCTGCGCTCTAGCCTCCTCCTCTCCTGCTTCATTGCCCTAAGCTCCCGGTGAACCAAGGGGAAGGCCGGGCTCGGCAACGGAGGAGGCGTGGGGGCGACATGGTTGGCAGCTGTTTATGCCAAGTGTTAGCCACAACCTCGGCCGGAGCGCCAGTCAATCCACCAGGCAACCCCGAAGAGCTCACCGAACCGCTGAGGGTCCAGCCTCCGGGGCGGGCCAAAACAAAACCGGAATCGCCAGGGAAAAAAGAAGGTGGTGGTCTGTCCATGACACAGGCAGGGAAACAATGTTCCCCAAACGACATGGAGGTAAAAACCAGATCCATGACCGGACCTGTGGGTGGGGCATAAAACCTGGGACAGACCCATGGAAGCCATGGATTCCATGAACTACCGGAAAGTCCACCGCCGGCGTGCACGTTGAAGTCACCCACCACCAAAAGGCGCTGGGACTTCAACAGAGCAATGAACTCCGTAAGCTCTGGAAGGGATTGTCCTTCTGCGGGAGCTCGGTAACCCAGCACAATGCCAAATCTGTCCCGCTGACCCACCAACAGGTGAAGTACTTCCAACCCCTGGCTAACCAATCGATCGCAGCCCCTCCCCCTTTTTACCCGGGCGGACACAGGAGAGCAAGGGAAGCCCCACCCTCCGTGCCCACCCAGGTTGATAAACGCCAGGTCGGAGTCCACGATGGAATCATGAATGATGGGGATTTTGATATGAATTTATCCCATATTAATTTAAAATCATTGCATTTATCCATTCCCTTCCTAATTTTAATTTTACAAGTCAGTTTATCATTAATAGCTATATTCCATAATTCCTATACCATCCCTCCATTGTTATTTGATCATTGTTTTTCCAATTCTTAGCAAAAATTATCCTTGCCAAAGTTACCATTATTACTACCAACTCCACTTCCTCTTTCCTCAATTGTTTGTTCACCATATCAAGCAGTACTGCTTCCGGGAACATTTGAACCTTTCCCCCTATTATTTCTTGAATTTCCTTAGTTTTCCTTCCCTCAAAGGAGTCACAACCTTTGAGGAAATTATCTTCAGAAAAAAATGTCAGGTTACTGGCTCAGAGAGGGGTTTGATAAAAATAAAAAGTTTGATCTACTTAACAGTCTAAGCCAGACCTCCTAATTTATGCACATATATCTCTAATTTTTCATTGGGAAAATGAAAGAGCCTGAGGCGGAAAGGTTGATCCGGTACTATTTGCAGTGCTTCTTATGCTTTGGAACATAGATTTTGCAATATTATACCAAAGAAAATATGTTAGTCTCTAAGGTATCAGAAAACATCCTCCAAAATAGTAACTAAAGCCTTTCTGACTTTTTGGCCAAGAAACTAGCCTTTGTGTGGCCTACTTGTTATAGGATTTCCTTTACAGGTAGGACAGTGAGGCCCCAGGTCTCTCTCATTTAAGCAGCCTCTAGAATTTCAAGAAGGGGAAAATCAACCAAATAGATTGTTATTTCAGCAAGGAGCAAGTTGTATTATTTTATTTTATTTCAACAGAAGTATTTTGTTGGCTGAAACCCAGTAATAAATTCAGTGGGCTCGAGTCAGCCAATTAGATCAATGGAAGTAACCAAATCCCCGAAATTCATAGCCCTGTTCTGTTCTCATAGCTATCATGTAGCAATGAGTAGATGTCATAAGGTGTGAATTTAATTATTTCTCTAGAAAATGGTTCTTATTTATTTGTTTATTTATATATTTAAGAGTATTTTTACCCCGCCTTTAAAGGAACCAAGGCGGCTTACAAAATTGAGGGATAATATACAGTCCATTATAATTAAGACATGTTCAAATCTTGAGAACAGGGATTTGATGGACATCTTACAGCATTAAAAAACATTATATTAAACCTACAAGAGAATGTGATCAGTTAAAGAGAGAGTAAAATTTCATGTAAATTTATGAGTGATGGAACTATCATTGAAAACATAGTGTCAATGCAATCACACAAGGTTATAAGTGGTTATAAATACAAAGTCTATGTGATCATAAAGATTCATATAAAAGACACATAATGGTAGTCCATCATTCAGGAAAAGCTTGCCTGAAAAGAAAGTCCTCTGGCTGTTTCTGGAAAGACATCAGAGATGGGGCAGTTCTGGCATCTAGTGGGAGGGAGTTCCAGAGTCTGGGTGCAGCAGCTGAGAAGGCCCTTTCATGGGTTCCCACAAGATGTACCTGTGAGGGTGGTGGAATGGAAAGAAAGGCCTCTCCTGATGAACTTAACACATAAGTTGGTTCATACTGTGAGATTCAATATTTGAGGTAGCTAGGACTCAGGTTGTACAGTTCTTTGTAGGTTAAGGTCAGCATTTTGAATTGTGCCCAATAGCTGATTGGTAGCCAGTGGAGCTACTTTAATAGGGATGTAATGTGATCTCTGTACCCCGCCCCAGTCAGCAATCTGGCTACTGCATTTTGGACCCGTTGAAGTTTCCTGAGACTTTTCATTGGTAGTCCCACATAGAGCACATTACAATAGTCTAGCTGGGCCGTCACTAGGGCATGTTCTTGTTGACATCTGTGTTGAAATGCTGGCTGAATCTATAAGTCCGCTGAAACTAGGCTAAGATTCGCACCAACAGCCATCCTCAGATGAGATGTCATTGTCCTGTAACCCCACAAGGTTTTCCTCAGTGCCTGCCAGCTCAGAATCATGGAGTTTGAAAGGACCTATAAGGCAATTGAGTTGAAGCTTTATTCAATGCTAGACTCCAAGTTAAAGTATATCTGACAGATTGTTGTATGACTTTCTCTTGAATACCTCTAATGTTGGAGTGCTCACCGCCTTCTGAGACAATAAAGATGTGGAGCCTGTTTCTGTGTATTTGCTCAGAAGAAAACCCTACTTGAATTATAGGACTTGCATCTCTAAGTGTTATGGGTGAGATTTCAAGTGTGATCTGAGTAGACAAATAAAGAAAAAAGACACGCTTTGTATCAACTACAGTACTTCTCATTTTCTTTAATGTGTGTTCCTCCATGAACAACAAAAACAGGTACTACTGAAAAAGTTGTAAACAGGTTAGAATAAGGCTTTATACAGCACTTCATTTGATGGCACTTACCAGTTAAAAATAGCAATACTTGAAACTCAGAATCACCTGAATAAAATTCAAGTTATTTCACTTGATGATATAAAATAAGTAGCTAACTCTTTCACTGTATTTAAAAGTTAACATTGTAACCCATCTTTTACCTCTTGAGCAAAATATACAGCATATACATATAATGTATCCACAACAGAGAACTAGATTCAAATAAACATACACACAATTTACATTTTCCTTGTTACAGAGCAAGTCACACATTTGATTTACAAGGACACTTAAAACTCAATCATGCAAGACGAATCTATTACCACCTCCTAAAGAATCGGCAGTACAACATAATTTGTCACTACTGAGTGTTATTCAGAATGAAGACAAAAAAATGACAGTATCCTCTGATCACATTTCACACAGGGTGCATGAGGGCATCCCAATACAGCCGTACCTCACAGGCGTGCTGTTTTTGATGAGTTATTTCTCCAGAATTCTTTCAAACACTGGGTTGATAAAGGAGAACCCAGCAAATGCAGTCTGATCCATTGAGTCTATTAAATTTTTGTCACTGTATGACAGTCGAGGCTTCTCATTCAAAAACTCTCTGTCAAAGTTGCTGTAGTCATTTGCTGATTTCTGTCAAAGCAAAAGGGAAACAAAACCAACATCAGTGTAAGTTTCTTAATGGATCCAGTATGATCTAGCTAGGTCATCCTTTGCTGACCCAGGATGATGGGAACTCCATCCTAACCTGTCTGGAGGACACCAGCTTTGGGGAACTCTGCCCTACAGCCTTTCAGTGGGCAAAGACAATTAAAAATTGTTGCACTGTTACTTTGGTTTCTATGACATCCTACTGAATTCTGAGTAGGAAACGGAAACAAATTGGGTGCAGTTGTATGAGCCTGATCATCTATAAACATTGTTCCAGTTAGTGTCTGCAAACCTCTTAATGCCTAAAAGATGGTAATGTAAGAAATCCTCAAGACACCAGAAGACTGATTTTTATTTCTAACACTAGCCACCTCTTTAGAAATTAGATATCCCTGATTTTAACTTTCCATGTAACTGCAAGCTGTTGGAATTATGGTGCTCCAAATCAACCGTATGTTTGTGGGCAAAGAATTCTAGATCCACAGAGCATTAAATAATCGCTTTATGTTTTCAGAGTGCATTAACTATCAGAAACCTAATTAAAATGTTTTCAAAATGGTACACCTTTAAGCTGGATTGCCTGCTTGTTAAAGGAACTGATTGAAGGCACATGACAGGTGGAAATCCAATTCATCATCATCTAAAGTCTTAAAATCACTAGTCAGCCATAGGTGCATATGAAAAAAGTCATGTGATTCACTCTAACCTCTTTTCTAGGGCTGTTATAAACATAAACATGAAATGAACTGGGGTTGTGGGATGTTACTCACAGACTAAAGTAATCCCCAGCCTATTGCGAGGGTTAGGGACCTGACCTGACCCGCGAAAATGGAAAAACCACAATATGCAGATGCTAGTTTGGGTCAGGACTTGGGGGCTCTCTGGGGCCTCCTGCACTTACCTGAGGCCTGATGCTACCCTGAATGGGCCTCTGACAGGCTTCCTGGGCCTGTTGGATGGCCCAGAACTGGTTTCTGGTGATTCGAAAGTGACTTCTGGTTCGCAGGAAACCACTTCTGGGGCCTCCGACAGGCCTGGGAAGCCCGTCGGAGGCCCATTTCACGCAGTGCCAGGCCTGGGGTAAGTGCAAGAGGCCTCAAATGGGCCCATGCAGCTTGCCCCAGGAGCCCTTTGTTTCATATACTGCGGTCCTGTGATATACTGGGACCGCAGTATATGAAATGCAAAATGGCGGGGGGACAACTTTACCACAGAATCCTATCTGCCAATCCCAACTAGTGTAGTACATGTAAGGGAAACTAGCTTCCAGTTTTCACATCAACTAATCAATGAATGTACTTCTTAACTGAAAAATATCTGAAAGGAGGAAACTGCATTTTGAAAGAAAAAAATTAATTAAAATTAATGCACCTCTGTGTCTCTTGTAATTTTTAAGAATGGTGGGGCACATAGGAATGGGGCAAGATGAACTACCACAAAAGAAGCATGGGCCCCCTAGCTTTCACACATTCTTCGGGCACGCAGTCCTTCCTCAGCCCCAGAACAAGATGACCGGGATGCAAATATCATAGTCCTCCTATGCTCTGCCGATGACGGACTTACGTACCACTTTGGGTTTGAAGGGCGGCTCCAGCTCCCTCTTCTCCAGTAATGACCAATTGATTGCTTTGAAGAAAGGGTGCTCTCTGATGTTTCCAGTTATTCCCAGACGCTTGGTGGGATCCCTTTCAAACAACTACAAAATATAATAAATATCCTAATTGAGCTAATTTGCTGGGAAGCCGTATTCTGAAAGAAAGGATGACATTAGTAACCTGAGATAGCTAAGGATGGCAGAGGCGATACTACTTGAGGGGGCTTACAGGCCGTGCTCCTGTAACCAATTATAGTGATCTTTGCTACTTAATGGAATTGTGGAACAGAAGATGAGAAGAAATAGTTTCCCATGTGGTGGAATGATTCCCACACTGTCGCTGTGTGTTTGGGAGGAGGGAAGCACTTGGTCCAAAGTTCTTTCTAGGGGAAGGTATTGTGGACTGGGGAACCCAGAAAGGCAAGTCGGCCCCACAGCCTCCCACACCCTACAAATCATGTTACACAAAAGGGGTCCAAACATGGAGGATGCATTTTGCTGCAGAACTCTGCACGAGTATGTAATAAGGCAAGATAACACCAAGGCTCTTTGAATCCTCAAAGAAGACCCCCATCTTTTGGTTACAGGCACCATTACTGACAACATCTTCAGCAGAACAGAGTATTAGATCCAGGGGCAGTCACTGCTACTTCCCTAATGAATTAGCTTTTTCTGAGCATGCACCTTTTCTAGTATATCCTTAGATTCCTTGGTAATCCAGCGTGGGTAATGAGGGGTGTCCACTCGGATTGACTCGAACAACTCATCTTCATCATCACCGTGGAAGGGTGACTGTCCAATAAGCATCTCGTACAACAAGACTCCAAATGACCACCAGTCCACAGAAAAAGTATACTTCAGGCCCTGCAGAATCTGTGGCCCAAACGAGAAAAGGACAGGCATTAGCGCAGCGCCAGAGAGCGTGTTCTCAACGGCTGTACACATCAAATTTTGAATTGTCATCATCTAAGGCAACAAAGGTCGCACTAACATAACACACTGTTTCCAACCCTGTTCCTGTAAGTTCCATAGTAAAAGACTGACAATGTCATCAGTCTTACTCCACAGAACCTACACAAACAGCCAGTCTTTAATATTTCACTAGCTGCATACTGTAGTAACAATAAAAAGACAGCCTCACTTTCTGGGAGCCTTCAGTTCATGCACGCTACCAATCTATTTTCTAGTGCAGCTGTAAAAAAGCTAGAGGCATTCTTTTCACTTGATGAAAATTAATTCATTAATGTAAAAGTTAAACAAGTGACAGAACTGTTAAATTTGTTGAAATAACCTGAATTTTTTAACTAACCAATTAGCTTGGGCACACACAATGGAATGTATACAGAATAAACTGCACATGCATTGTAAATGCACATGCAGTATATATCACATTGACCCTGAAGTAGCACATTTGTTTTTGACACCCTCAAATGCACTTTTTGTTGTTTTAAAGTGCTCTTCCTTAATCTGGTACTTCTCTTCAAGTGGATTTTTAATCTCATAATAAAGTTGTTGCCTGGAGACGTAGAATGTCTGAAAACATATTGATGTCTTCTGAGTGCATAAAACCTTTCAAGGATACAGTACTTGATAGACATTTATCTGCTAGGTATTCTAAAAAAAACAAAACAGGATTACTGGAAATGAACATTGTAATCCTGTTCCTATTTATCTAGAACTAAGCTACAATGAATTCAGATGAGGTTCATTTTTAAGCAGAGGTGCATATTGTTGTGCAGCTCTTTAAGATATTGTTTTTAAATGAAAGAAATAGGAAGGGATGGGGCTGCATTCTTTTATTCCAAAAACCATATGCAACACTAAACGGGGACGGGGTACTGTACTTAAAATAATCAGGTGGAAGAATTTTATTGCACAAAAAGCAGCTGAATAGCTCAGTGGGTTGTAGTAGCTGGCTGCAGAGACAGACAAGAGTTTGATTTATCCCTCTGCCTTCCTGGAAGAACAGCCAGGCCACGTGGCCTTGGGCAAGCTGCACATTTCCACAATGCCACCAGAGGGAAGAACTGGTAAGTCAGTTCCCTGCACAGTACATTGTACTTAGAACATCCTGGGAAAGGGTCATCATGCTTCAGAAATGACTTGGTAGCATAGAAGAAAAATAAGTCTTCTCTACATTGAAAGGGAAATAATGATAAATTCTTGGGAGACCAGCCTGTAACTATTTGGGAGCCACAGTGATCATTAATGTTGAGATTATACATTGTTAATATTACAGCTTTAACAATAAAGTGTTAAATAATATTAAAATGCCATTATATCCATGTAAAGGCATAATGTTCTCAATATTGTGTAATGGGTACAGTAATGGACAAGGACTCGGGAGAACAGGGTTCAAATCCCCACTTGGCCATGGAAAACTCCCTGGGTGAGCAGAACTGGTCGTGTCACTCCTTAAATATCTCACTTACTTTGAAAGCCCTGTTAGGTTGCTGTAAATTGGTTCTGATTTGAGTGCACAGCATCCACACAGAAGGAATTAAAATTATCAACTTTTAACAGATAAAAATATAAAGATATATTTTTAAAAGCTCTGATTATGAACAATCATTCAGAGGTTCATAAACCACAAGTAATATTTACTAGGGTTTATTGGAATTGGCTTGTTTCAACAAATCACTGTTAAAATCAACTACAGTTAGTATGTTCAAGTGTCACAGTAAATTATGGCTAATCAAAAAGGGGATCAGAAGGTTGCAAGCTTCTTGTAGTTAGGATAGAGGAGAAAGTTGTGCCCAAATGTAGCCACTAAGTTTCAAAGCAGCCGTGATTAATTCCGATAAAACCCCTTTTGAAATTGTCCTTTCAGGGCATTAATGAAGAATGAAATATTTCACTTTAAACCTATGTGCATGGTATGTTGTACACAAACAGATTAATTATTTTCATAATACAGTGGAACCTTGATTTACGTCATTAATCCGTTCCAGTGGTCTAGACTTAAGTCAAACATGACTTAAGTCAAATGAACGTTTCCCATAGAAAGTAATGGGAAAGCGGATTAATCCATTCCAGATGATGAAAAAGACCCCCGAAAACAGCAATTTAACAAAAATTTGACTGGGATAGGAAATTCCTTCTGGGGATGTAAATGAAATGTCTCTTCAAAGAGAGGAGGAGGAGGCAGTGGAATTATAGTCCACAAGTTATATGCCTCCACTTTTTAATGTTCATAGCAACAATGTCCAACATTTAAGTTTTACTTATTTTTAACCTAACGTTCCAAGTTCTGAACAACTCTATGCTTACCATTAGAGTCCCACAACTTTACAGCTCCCCATCTAAAATGCTTCCATTGTGGACCAGACTTCTGCAGCCAGATTTTTTACAAGACTGAGCCGACTGTCTAACCAGCGAGGCCAGCCCTGAGCTCCCGGCCCTTCTTCTCCTCTGGCAGCAGCAGCAGGAGGAGCTCGGAGCTGGCCTCGCCGAAGCCGCCGCTGCCGGAGGAGGGGAAGAAGGCAGGAACAGTTTGGAGGCGGCAGCCGCGATGCTTGGTTGTGGCTGCCGCCCAATTCCGGGGCCTTGCGCTGGGGCTCCAAGATGTAAGTCAAAGCCTGCGACTCAAGTCAAACAGGCCCCTTCTTGCTGCAAGTCAAATATGGTGCAAGTCAAGCAGTATGTAAGTCAAGGTTCCACTGTATTACTTATTCTGCTATTAGTTGTTGACTGTAATTGGGGAAAGACTTGCAGGTTATGGTAGGGGTGACTGGATGCTAAGGTGAGTGTGTTTATAGCAGCTACATATATTTTATATTTTCATATATCTATATCTATATCTATATCTATCTATCTATCTATCTATCTATCTATCTATCTATCTATCTATCTATCTATCTATCTAGTACATGTCTGTATACCTAATAAATATAAATAAATGTAAACTCCTATCCAGCAGTCAGTTCAAATAATATTTTAAATATTTAAACAGCATTCCCTAAAATTCTGTGTATTCAAGTCTGGAAGGATCATAGGTTAATTCATAAAATATGATGTGAACAATGGAAAGTAATAGGATTATAATACATAATACTGGTAAATGTATACAATAAATATGTATACAGACAATTAAAACAGTTCTCCCTTCCATTGCAAATTTTTAGTGTGTATATTTGCCTAAAAAGAAAAGGACATTCATTGTGACTTAGAAGCAGCTAGATAACACTTTTGAAAATACTCAGTTCTCCAGTGGTGTCATTAGACCATTACCACTCCCCCCACACACGTTTAGGGAGATCATATGACTCTCCACTGTTCATACCATATTGTATGTCTCTCTTATTTGGAATAGTGTTTAAGGGTTCTTTTCAGCTATGGCATGCCATGAAATATGAATCACATGAAACAAAAAGCCCCAAACAGGCTGTTTCTTTTCATGTCAAACAAAAGGGATCTTATACAGAAAAATACAGAAGTGAAAGAAAACATAAATACATCCCCTGAAAGACCCCAAACTCAAAGAAAAACAACAAACAGACATTCCTAGTGTGCATTTCTTACTTCGGGTGCTATATAGTCTGGAGTACCACAGAAAGTTGTTGCCTTGTTCTCTCCAAACACATTTTCTTTGCACATCCCAAAATCAGTTATTTTGACGTGACCTTCTTTATCAAGCATCACATTGTCTAGTTTCAGGTCTCTGTGAAAAATAATACAAACAAAAAAATCAATGCAGCATTTAAATGAGAATTAAATAGCAAGAAAAGTCACACTAATACAGTAGTAAATCAACTAAAAGCTTAAAGCTTTCACCCTTGCAAAATGCCTTCAACGTTAATATAACTTTAATGGCAGCTCTACTATCCCTGCATAGACCAGGAACAGATTGTGGTACAAACCATGACATGTCAAAACCTGGAATAAAGCTGAATTGATAACATAGTGTTAAAATATAAATAAAATTCATGAAAGGATTTGAAGCCCATGTAAAGAACAAATTTGCATTACTAGATTTTGAATGAGGAAAACATTTGAATGAAAACCATACATATTATCAGGGAAGAATGCATGAAGACTTTGCTGTAGATAAGAGAAAAGACTCGATGGATGACTGAGGAAAGTCTTAAAATTTTTAGAAAAATATGACAGAAATAGGGCATAAATTCAAAGGCCATCTTTTCAGCAAGTGGCAAACACAGATGAAGAGAACTACTAGCATAATTGTAAAAAACAAAACCAGCTAAAAGGAAAAATAAGAGAACTCTGCCATGTTCCAAAAAATAAAATGGAAATTTAAACAAAATTAAGAATGCTGAAAGATCAACAGGGAATATATTGCCTGTTTAGGATAAAATAAAGAAAATAAAACAATACAGAGAAGGACTAATACAGCATCAACAAAGCTATTTCAAATCACAAAGACTGAAGCTATCAAAATCATACAAAACTATGTTACTTTGGTCTAAGACTATAAATAAAAATACTACTACTACAAAACTATGCTCAACAGTTATAGCAAACAAAACAATGGTGTATAGACTGGAAACATTCAATAAACTGTACATTCCAGTGCTAAGGAAACAAAATGTTAAGAGAATGCAGTAACTATATACCAAACATATTACTTTCCCATGCAAACATAGCAAAATATTGTAACAAACTCGTACCATATATTGAGCAAGAAATTCCAAGCTGGATCCAGAAAATAGAAATCATATTGCAAATATTCATTGACTACAGAAAATTGGCAGAGAATTTCAAAAGAAAATCCCTTTGTGCCTCACAGATTACATTAGAGCCTTTGAATGCATGGATCCTGAAAACCTGTGGATCACCCCAAAAGAAATGGCATGAGGATGCCATAACATGTACTTGTGCAAAATGTCTCTGTTAGGAAGTAATATAGAAAACCACAATGATTTACAATTGGCGGAGGTGTCAGATAAGATTGAATTCTGTCTTCCGTATTGTTCACTTTATACGCAGTATACAGTGGACTCTTGTATAACAAATGGTTTGTATAACATAAAATCTGTACAACATAAAAAATTCCGGAGATAGGGGAAATCTGCTTAACAGAATCGCCTATGGGAAGAATCCGTACAACATAAAAATGGGATCATTCCGTTTTCAATGCATTCCTATGGGAAATTTGTATAAAGAAAAATTTGCTTAACATAATTTCTTTTGGAACGAATTAATTCCTTTATACAAGGCACCACTGTATATGGAGAGCTTCATTAGATTTAAATGAAAAAAGAATGACAAGATCCTTAAATGCCTGGACAGTGGGGGAAAATTCACCATCCTCCCACACAGATGCACTATTTCTCATGCATATCCAGTAATGTCCCCTCTTTTCTGCCCTTCTATTGGGATTTTCTATTGTTGCTACAAAGTTAATCCAACAGTAGCTATTCTTCTTTTGGGGTTCCTTTCAGGTTTTGCAGAGAAGACCTCAAGTTCACCAGCAAAGATGTACACATGATTTGTTTAAATAAAAGATGCATCAAAATGGGAACCATGGATCTTCTTCTTCAAGTGCCATGTCCTCACAGAACGTTGGCGATCAGTAGCTTGAACTGGTTTCAATCTAAAGCTATTCTAAATAGAGCAGCTGTGCTCACTGCAGACCATTGGCGTAATTTTTAAGCCAGAATCTTCTAGTATGTCCCGGGCTATGCTTCCCATCTATTTTTCCTTGAAGAATAACTTGCAGCAGATGGTATTTCTCATTGTGCATTATGTATCCAAAATATTGCATTTCCTTCTCTTTACACTATTGAAGATTTCTAACTTTTTATTCATGCACTGTAATACAGCCACATCAGTGACTCTGGCTGTCCAAAGTATCTTCAGAATTCATCTGTATGTCCACATTTCGAATGCTTCCAGCTTCCTGCATAATGTAGCTGTAAGGGTCCAAGTTTCAACACCAGATAAGTATGTTGAATACACAAGATCGAAGTACTCGAGTACAAAGTCTGATAGATAATTCCCAGTTTGTCAAGACTTTGCTCATTTTCTGGAAGGAATTTCTAGCTTGTTCAATTCTACGGCAAATTTCACATGAAGGATCCCAGTTATCTTTGATAAAGCATCCCAAGTATTTATAAAATGATACTCTCTCAATTACTTCACTGCCAATCTTGAGAAGGTTCTGTGAACCAGTTTTTTACTGATAACCATCCATTGTTGTCTTCCTCACATTAAGTCGCAATCCCATGGCACTGCTTTCTGCAGCCACAGAATCCAATAATCCTTGCACATCTGTCAGACTTGTTGCAAGCAGGAGGACAGTGTCGTCAGTGTATCTTATGTTATTAACAAGAACTCCATTCACCTTCACACCTTGATTCTTTCCTTCAAGAGCATCCTGGAAAATTCATTCTGAACAGATATTAAAAAGTAGAGGTGAGCGAATACAACCTTAACAAACACCTTTTGTAATTGACACCTCTTCTGATATCTGACCATCCAGATACCATCACACTGATTCCAATACAAATTCGCAAGCAATCTGATATCATGATTGTCCAAGTACCAGGCTGGCGCGCCATATTGTTTTTTTTTTTAACTGGCGACCACGTGCCTGCCTACCAGCAGTAGTGCAGCTGGTTGGATTTTTTTCTGGATGCCCCCTCCCTGCAGCTAGGAGGACCCACCGGACCAGGAAGGACCGTCCAGGACCAGCAGCAGCACCAGGTAGGAGACACCGGCAAACGAAACAAACTGAAACGAGAAATTTCCATTTTGTTTCGTTTCTCTTAGAGGGGGCAGTTTGTTATTCATTTTGTTACCTAATGAAACAAATAACGAATAACGAAACAAACCAAAAGTTCATTTCGTGCCCATCTCTACTTACAACTTTAGGAAGGTGCAACATTTTTTCAGGAAACTAGTGAAAGCAACTTAGGTCAAATTTTTGACATGGCCTAAATCTGCAAATACAGAAAGCGAATCTCTTATTTTAGATGGAAACAAAATGGTCACAAACCAAAGCCCTGATTCTCAAAGTTCAAAGAAACAAATGCCTTATCTCAGCCATTTTCATCACATTACTAGTTTCTGAACATACTACAGCCATAATTTACTAGGTTGATTCTCTGACCTACATTTCATGCTGGAATAGCAGAAAGTCATAACTGAGTAACTGTAGTGCATGTTAGGGTTACCTAGTATGGGGTGTAGTGGATAGAATAATGGACTGGACTCTGGAGGCCTGGGTTCAAATCTCTACTCAGCCATAGAAATTCACCAATGTAGAACTGGTAAAACCACTCATTAAATATCTCTTTTCAACTGGATGCCCAGTTGGGGTAGCTACGTCAATTCCTACTTGAAGGCACATAACAGACCCTTTTACATATTTAAACATTTAGGTCCCCTCAGGGTAACCCCTTCCCATGGTTGTTCACAATATAGTAAAGCCGACAGGAGCTGAGTGGCATCCAGTTCGGAACACCTCATCCCCGTGGAATGAGGTTGGACTGGGCAGAGAACCACCAAGTGGTGACATAGTAGGTATTAGCACTGGGAGAATAATGGGATGTGGTAGTTTTTCTACTGGAATTAAAAGCTGGGGTTGGGAGTACAAAGAAGCAGCCATTCTTGGGGGACCCACTGTACAGGTGATTCTATGCAAATGCTCAAAGCCTCCGAGCAAAGATGGGAGAACTTGAACATTTGGTAGCTAGGGATAACATTGATATAATAGCCATAACAGAAACCTGGTGGGATGTGGAGAACCTGTGGGATACAGCAATCCCAGGCTATAAACTCTATAGAAGGGATAGAGAGGGGCGGGTTGGAGGGGGAGTGGCAATCTATGTCAAAGAAGGGGTAAAATCCAGCAGAATGGAGATTGACGGTGGGTCTGACTCCACCATAGAATCATTGTGGGTTAAACTACCAGGTCTAAGGAGTGATGTGATAGTGGGGGTGTCCACCAGATCAAAAACAAATACAAACAACAACAACAACAAAATACTGTAAAGGAAAGGAAAATATTAATCAAAACACACGCAAATATAACGAACATAACAAAAATAAACCCCGTGCAACCCACACACCCCTTGGGACTTTAGCAAAATTACCATTCTCATGGTATTGACCAGCCCATTTCCCTGCAGCCTCATCCAAGAGAAAATCTTAAAATATAGAAGAACAGACCTTGCTGAGGGAAAATCAGTCTTGTCTGACAAACCTTTTAGAATTCTTTGAAAAGGTCAACAGTCATGTGGATTTGGGTGAACTAGTAGATATTGTCTATCATGATTTTCAGAAGGCTTTTGACACAGTCCCTCACCAAAGGCTGCTGAGAAAAACGCAGTCAGGGGATAAGAGGGCAGGTCCTCTTATGGATTGAGAACTGGTTGAGATCCAGGAAACAAAGAGTAAGTGTCAATGGGCCATTTTCACAACTGAGAGAGGTGAAAAGCAGTATGCCTCAGGGATCTGTCCTGGGATGGTTGCTTTTCAATCCTTTCATAAATGACCTGGAGACAGGGATAAGCAGTGAGATGGCCAAGTTTGCAGATGACATGTAACATTTCCGTGTGGTAGAAACCAGAGAAGATTGTGAAGAGCTCCAGAAGGATCCCTCCAAACTGGGAGAATGGGCTGCGAAATGGCAAATGCATTTCAATGCAACAAAATGTAAAGTAATGCATATTGGGGCAAAAAATCCAAACTTTATCTGTCAACTCATGGGTTATGAGCTATGCGTGAAGGATCAGAAAAGAGATCTTGGTGTGTTTGCTGGTGGACAGCTCAATGAAGGTGTCTCCCCAGTGTGTGGCAGGGGTGAAGAAGGCCAATTCCATGCTGGGGGTTATCAAAAAGAGGTTTGAAAATAAAACAGCCAACATTATAATGCCATTGTACAAAAAGATAGTAAGGAGTATTGTGTACAATTCTGGTCACCGCATTTCAAGAAAGACATAGTGGAACTGGGAAAGGTGCAGAAGAGAGCAACTATAATGATTACTGGGCTGGGGCACCTCCCTTATGAGGAAAGGCTAAAACATTTGGGGCTCTTTAGTCTGGAAAAAAGGCACTTGAGGGCGGATATGATTGAGACGTTCAAAATAATGCAGGGCATGAGTAAAGTGGATAGAGGGACACTCTTCTCCCTCTCACAAAATACCAGAACTAGGGGACATACACTCAAATTGAGGGCTGGGAGAGTAAGAACAGACAAAAGAGATTTTTTTACCCATGACTGTGCCAAGTGGAAGGCCAAAACAAGAATAGCGGATCCCACCACCAAGTGGGACAAATGCTAATAAAAAGAAGAAGAATGTTAAATACAGAAAGGTCAGTAAAAACTGCTTAGAAGATAGAAGTCTTCAAACCTCAACATAACAGAAAAGAGAATAGGACAATTATGGCTGTAGAATTACATCCACAAAGTGAAAGCTGAAAGGTTCATTCTATGGAGGCAGAAGCCTTAAAAGCCAGTATATCTTTAACTCCATCAGCAAAGAGAGTTTGTCCAAAAGATTATTTAATTTGGCCCACAGCATCATTTTCTTGCAGGAGAACCCATTTTAACTTCTGACCTCTCCATAATTCATTATTCTGAGTGAAGCACTTTGATCAGTGCTTTTAACTAGAAACCAACCCACTGAAATTCATTTCCAAATATTATCAAATCTCCTTTGCCAACAAAAAGAAGACAAGAAGTGTTTCAGATTTTGCACCTTAGTGCCTGGTAATTAGGAATGTGCAACAAAGATCCTTCTATGTCAGTGATGGCGAACCTTTTAGTGACCGAGTGCCCAAACTGTTATTCAGAACCCAATAATTTTTTTTTGCAAAGTGCCAATAAGGCAATTTAACCTGTATACAGGTGGCTGTGAAGGGGCAATGTCGGGTGCCCACAGAAAGTGTTCCGAGTGCCATAGGTTCCCCAACACTGTTCTATGGGATGTAAATAACGTTTCTTTCTTATTGTTGCCAAGGAGAAAATAAAACAATTATAGGTCGATCCCAAGAGCTTGTTGAATTGCCTTTTAACACCTTTGGAATAAACTCAAAATTGCAATAGGAAACAGTTCCTTGTACAATAATTGGCCTGCAGGTTAATAGCACAACCCACCAATTCATCAGCCAAGACGCAACTGTTACAGTCTTTTACAAGGCTCTTACCAAGGTCAGTCAGTTCTCACCTGTAAATAATGCCTTTACTGTGAAGAAACTGTAAGCCACACAGTATTTCAGCCCCATAAAACCTGAAACAGAGCAAAAGGATTTTAAAATAACAAATGAAGGTTAATTGCCTTTCATTATGCCAAGTGCTGGAGTGGCAATTGTTCCACACTCTCAGTCACCTTCTGAAATCTCTCTCTTTTCCCTTTAACAGCATTACATGCTTAGATTTTAGCTCTACCCCGGTGGTCCCCAACCCCGGTCCGCAGCGGGCCGCCTGGGAGGCCGGGAGGCTCCTCCCCTTTTCCTCCGCCGCCCTCCTCCTCCTCCTCTTCTCTCCCGCGGGCGGTCGGAGGAGGAGGAAGGCTGGAGGAAGGCTGGAGGAGCGCAGGAGGAGCTGCCGCCTCCCTCCTCTGCCCTCCTCCTCCTCGCCCTCCTCCACCACCTGCAGCAGCAGCAGCCACAGCAGCGGCAGCGTCCTCCTCCTCCTCCTCCTCCCGCCGCCGCCGAAGGAGCAGCAGCAGCAGCAGCGAGGGCAATTGCGGAAATTGCAGCAGCAGCCACCCCATAATTCTCTTCCCCCCATCCCGCCGCCGCTAAAACGACCCTCGCAATTGCCCTCACTGCTGCTGCTGTTGCTCCTTCGGCGGCGGCGGCGGGAGGAGGAGGAGGAGGAGGAACGGAGCAGGAGCAGGAGGCGGCGGCTCGGTGCCGCGAGGGCGCTTCCTCGCGCTGGGGGGCTGAGCCATGAGCGCGCGCGGTCTCGCTCCTGGCGCCGCGCTTGCTCCTGCTCCTGCTGCCGCCGCTGCCGTGGGCCTCCTCCTCCGCCGGGAAAAGCGCTGCTGGCGCCCATCGCTTTCCCGGCGGAGGAGGAGGCCCACAGCGGCGGCATTTAGCAAACAAGCCGCCGCCGCCGCCTCCTCCTGCTCCTGCTCCGGTTCCTCCTCCTCCTCCTCCTGCCGCCGCTGAAGGAGCAGCAGCGAGGGCAATTGCAGAGGGGTGGTGGCGGCGGCGGCGGGACGGGGCGGTGCGGCGGTAGGGCGATTGCGGGGGGCTGCTGCTGCTCCTCCGGCGGCGGTGGCGGGAGGAGGAGGAGGAGGAGGAGGAACAGGAGCAGGAGGAGGCGGCGGCGGCTCGTTGGTGCCGCGAGGGCGCTTCCTGGCGCGGCCGGGCGGGCGGGTGTGCGCGCGCGGCGCCTGAGCCATGAGCCGCGCGGTCTCGCTCCTGGCGCCGCGCTTGCTCCTGCTCCTGCTGCCGCCGCTGCCGTGGGCCTCCTCCTCCGCCGGGAAAAGCGCTGCTGGCGCCCGCTCGCTTTCCCGGCGGAGGAGGAGGCCCACGGCGGCGGCGGCGGCAGCAGGAGCAAGCGGGGCGCCAGCAGCGAGACCCACGCGCGACTCCCGGCGCCGGAGGAGGAGGCGGGGGCCCGCCTGCCCAGGAGCCCGGGTCCCCCCACCCCGCCCGTGTGTGGGGGAGTGGCACCCCGCCCCAAGCCGGTGAGTGCCGCCGCCGGTCTCGTGCCTCCCCCTCCTCCTTCCCTCCCATCATTTGCTTTCACCTTTTGCCTCCCGCCCGGACCCCCTTTCGCATTCTCCCCCTCCCCACCCCCACCCCGGGCCACAGAAAATTTTTAAAAAGTTTGGGACAAAAGGTTGGGGAGCATAAAACCCAAACAGCAACATTCTCTGATGTCCTCCTTTATTTATTTATGTATTTTAGTGCTTATATACCGCCCGCCTGTCTTCCGGAGGAACTCCGGACAGTTTACAACAAAATAGAAATAAAAGCAATAACAAAACGATCAATAAGTAAAACATCACAATATCATCACAGTAGAACTAAAAAAAGGCAGGGACAAAGTAAAAAAAAAAATTAACAATCAAGGCCTTTTTGAAGGCTGGCAGGGACTGTGCTAGGCGTAACTCACTCGGGAGATGGTTCCACAACACAGGACCAGCCACAGAGAACCTTTAAACCGAAGCAGCAAGTTTTGGTAGTAGGCAAATAAACAAAGAACCCTACAACACGATCCACACTCACGTTGCTCTGGCAAGTTCAAAGCGGCCTTTGTCTTGTATGTGGTACATCAGATCTCCACCTCTAAGAAACTCCATGACAAAGAATAGATGGTCCTATACACCAAGGGAAAGAGAAAGAGAGCTATCAGGCAACTGTATTAGTCCGTCGCTTCAGCCAGAATACGGGATCATTTAAGTGACTCCAATCACATACTGGTGGCAACCTCTAGCTGGAAACCTTTATGAGCACTGCAGTACATATATTTCTTTATGTATTTAGAAAACATGTAACCCACCACCCTCTAATGCATATGCATCACTCAAAACCAAGTAATCCCATGAAAGTAATAAAACAGAAGGAAATGGGACCCATACTCATGATGAGTATTTGGCAAAACTGAGACAATGCCAAAATGAGATTAAATGTTTCCTTCAAAGCAGAAAGATGAAAAATAAAATTCGGCTTGAGAGATAAAAATGTTCTGAAGTCACAGTCCGCCATTGAAAAATAACCTGCCTGGCAAAATAAGTACTTGCTGGAAGAGGCAAATTTTAATGAGAGTTCTCATTATTGTACCTTGGTCTGAAAAGTGCAGTATAAATGGGTAAGAAAGGGATTTTCCCAGGCAAGTGTTAAAACCCGCTTTTCCACCATGGTACATTCCACGTCGTCATCAATTAGCACTACATCCTTCTTCAAAGCTTTGACGGCAAAAAATTCATTCTTCCCTTTCAGCTCAGCCAGCAGCACCTGTAAAGCAAAAGATTGCTTTGGAATAAAACCCCCCTGTTCACAAACATTCTAAAGGTCTTAATGGAAACTCTTAACACACAGGTATAATTATGGTGGGGGGAATAGAGAGACACATCTCCAGACTGCTTTTAAACTCTTCCAGAGCCAGGTTAGCATGTTTATAAGCAGTTCAGTACCATAATGATGGGAGAAGAAAGCTATTTCTGTTTTTAATTCAGAAACCTCATTAACGAATCAAGCAAAGAATAGTTCTGAAGTAGTCAGGTGCTTTTAATTTTTATAATAAAACTCATTAACGAATCAAGCAAAGAATAGTTCTGAAGTAGTCAGGTGCTTTTAATTTTTATAATAAATTCACATATAATTTACTAACTAAACTTCATTGAACTCGTCGAAGGAGTTTGCAGCTGGGGAGCTGACTCTGACTCTGGAGAGGGCTTAGGCTGGGCTTGCCTTCTTTGCTGGCTAGCCATAAGAAGATAAAGGAAGTTTCTTTCCTTTGTATTCCTAATCTTCTTTCTTTCCTTCTCTTTTCCTACTGTTTGGCTGCTTTTCACCTCCCTTTCTCTCTTTTCTTAGCAGACTATCTTCTCTTGTAGCTGGAAGAGGAACTGAAAAGAAGAAACATTTAGCCAGAAGAAATGGGGGTGGGGTGGGGTTAAAGAGTGGGCAGGGAAAGGCATATAGCCATCCACAGAGCCCTGTGGCACAGTGGTTAAAGTGCAGCACTGCACTCATGCCTCTGCTCATGATCTGATATGATTCCAGCAGATTGAGGTAGCCGGCTCAAGGTTGAATCATCCTTCCATCCTTTCAAGGTTATTAAAATGAGTACCCAACTTGCTGGGGGACAACTTGTTCCTTGTTTAATTATGTTGTAAACCACCCAGAGAATGTTCTAGCACTATGAGAGGGTATACAGAAGTTGCAACAATAAAAGGTCTCTGTCTCGTGGTTTCCTGAGTCTTAGACCTTATCCCACTCTTATGCTGGGCTCTAGTAAGTGGCTGCCCTCATCGCAAGACACTGCAGTGGCACCTTGGTTTATGAGTACCTTGGATAGCGAGTATTTTGCAAACTGAGCAAAGTTTTTAGTAAATTTTGCCTGGATTTGCAAGCATTGCTACAGTTTGCAAGCAAGGCTCACCTCAGCGCAGGCCCTGTGCTGCCTAGAATGGGTCTCCAGAGCACATTCCAGGCCATGTGGTGGGCCTGTGCAGGTCCTCTATGGAGCTCACCCCAGGCTTGGCGCTGCCTGGAATGGGCCTCCGGGCCATGTGGTGGGTGCGCACCAACCTTCCCAGGCCTTGGTGTGTACCAGAAGTGATGTCTAGCAGAGCAGAAGTGACTTCCCGTGGACTGGAAGTGGCCTCCGTGGCTTTCCACGGGATGGGCAATGCCCGGAATGGGTTGCCAGGGTGTCTGGTGAGCCTGTGCCAGGTCCAGCACTGACCGGAATTGATTTCTGGGCTGTGCGGTGGGCCTACATTCAGCCTCTGCAGCACACCCCGGGACTGCTGCTGCCCGTCCGCAGCCTCCACAGCACATTGTGGGTAGCGTTGGGCCCAGAGTGAGCTCCGGAGGCTACTGTGTGTCCCGGCAAAAGCAAATTTCCCCATAGGAAATAATGGAAACTGGGACCCCAGAACAGATCAGGCAAGTTTCCATTATTTCCTATGGGGAAAATTGCTTTGATATATAAGTATTTTGGTTTATGAGCATGCTTCTGGAACAGATTATGCTTGTAAACCAAGGTACCCCTGTATATGATTAGGAACTACCAAATCCTTCAGAATGTAAACATGATTAAGTTTTGTCAGTTACCTACCTTTCCAAAGCTGCCTTTCCCAAGAACTTTATGGAAAATGAAACTGTCTATGTTGAACTTCCTCCTACTGGATGGCCGTGATGGCGATCTCCCCTCCCAGAGCCTGTCATATTCACTATTATCTGAAGGAAATTTAAAAAATACAACACAAGTTTTTCAGCTAGGAGAAACCCAGCCTGTCCCTACATTTTATGACTGCAAAGTACTGGATAGAACCTCTTTGGAACCTCCTCAATATCACTTTTATGACTCTATTCCCACATGGAATCGCAAATATGGAGGGAGAAACTGATACTGTATTTCCAAACAATACTATATAGAGATCATAGGATCCAAAGCCACTAAGTGAAATTTGGAGGCACTAGGGCATTTCTACCTATGCCTATTACAACTTTAGAAAATAAGTACATGGTGATTGTGGGAAGGATTTTATATAGATAAAATGAAGAACCACCATCAGAGAACCATCCCCCTCCAGAAACAGAACCACTGGTGGTGGAGGAAGGACTCTGATAAAAGCCACAAAGTTCAGGAAGTCTCGCGTGATAGGAAAAAGTCCAATGGGTTCCAAGCAAGTATGATGGATTAGAAGAAATGATGCTGACAACTAATCACCAAACATGATAGTTGGCCTGAATGTCTGCCTCTGATCCACAGGCTGGGCCTGAATCATTGTCGATCCCAAGTGAATTCCACTCACCATTTCACTTCATGCCTACATATAAAAATAAATCATCTCCAAAGTCTCTATGAGTCTGGGTGGTGGTGGTACCAATTATCCTTTTAACCCATATAATTGATAGGGGCATGGCTGGAAGAATGCATTAGAAGAAAGACACCACCCCAACCCCGCTCTCTTCTCTATTAGAACATATGTCACATTTTACAAAACCAGTATGACAATATAATTAGTCTGACCATTTTCCAATTAACAGCTATTAGTGATCTCGCTGTTAATCAAAAACATGTTATCTTTTTTTTATGATTTAAGGTGGAATTAGCGAGAATAAACCCAGGCCAGTCAAAGGTTAATTGACTTCAATTTCTTTAGATACCAGCAAAAACCTAAAAGACCCCCCCCACACACACACACATGAAAGGGAGACATCACCCGATTAATTTTTTTCAATACGTGACTGTTGAGTCTCTGTTGAAATAGCTATTTTAGTGGGGTAATGTATAATTTTAAAACAGTACTGTACTCTGTTTTAGCCGAAAGAGAATGAAGCATAGGGTTGTGCCAACCTAATGTCCATCAGGATGTTTTTTTTTTTATATCTGTGATGTGGTACCTTTACATTTTCTTTAGCCATCTACTCTAGTAGCTTCCATCATTCGTGTAGGGAGCAAGGTGCAATGGGTGGGTGACCTGGAGGCTTTGAAATCAGGAAACCCGAAGACCTACTAGTTGAGCTGGAATCTCGTTTTAGAAGCATTATTGGCAAACAAATGTTTGAAGAAAAACATTGTTTCCCATTTTTAAAATGAAAGATATTTATTATTCAGGGTAAAAGAATAAACAAGGGTGAATTTAGAGCAAAATTCTTTTTCTTAAAAAATTATTTTTCTTAAAAAGAAAATGGATTGGTCATATATCCAGAATCCTTTTGCTTGTGAGACTTAAGAAGCAGCTCCCATAATGAAGCAATAGCCAAGAAATCATATTCTAAAACTACCTTTTCACAACTGTTGCAATAAATTATTTGCTATCCATTTGTTTGCATACAGAGTATTCTCATTCTTATGTGGAACAAAAATGTTTTTATTGCCGTACTGAATGGTAAGTTAGAAGTGGAATCCTATTGGGCAGTGACAAAAGTAGTATAAGATTGAAAGCCAAAATGCCATCAGTTAAGAAATCTTCATTGACATTATCTGCTGCATACCAAATTGTGAAAGTGAGTGTGCAATAGATAAGGTTTATGGAGCTATCTTACCTTATACCAATTTGCCTCCAAGTTATTTTCTATCATCTATCTCAGCCAATGTGTTCATGTTCAAATTATCATAGAATTGTAGAAAGAGTTGGAAGGGGGTTGTAACGGAACCTAAAGCTAAGTTACGAATATTTATGAAATGGGATTTGTTTGGCCAGTTGCTGAGCTCTTGGGTGGAGTTGTGACATATATAAGTAAATGACTGTTAGAATGCCAGTTAGATAGGGCCTGGATAGGGGCTAGATAGGGCCTGGTTAGAGACTGGATAAGGATTGTTTATTTTATTTATTTATTTATTTGACGTTTATACCATCCATCTAGCCCTAGGGCTACTCTGGGCAGTTTACAACGTAAAATAGCATAACAAAATAACAAAATAACACATTTAACAAACCAAAACACAAACAACATAATATAAGCAAAAATATACATATATCAACAACAATAAACTAAAGTAAAGCTAAAATAAAAGTAAAAATAGCCAGGAGATTGTTAAATTAAAACAAAAACAACAAAAAAGAAGTGGCAAAAAGAATAGTGTCTTACTAGATGTTTGGGAAATCAGAAAATACCATTCTATACAACCAGGTTTTCAATAGTTTTTTAAATGTTTGAAGCGAGGGTGCCAAGCAAATTTCTAGAGAGGTGTGTGTGTGTTGTGTCATTACAGTCGTGACCGACTCTTCATGACCCCATATCCATGGAGTTTTCTTGGCAGCAATACTGGAGTGACTTGCCAATTCCTACTCCAGGCACCTACAGCACCTGGTATTCCCTGGTGGTCTCCCATCCAAGATGGTTCCATAACTGGGGAGCAACCACCAAGAAGGCCCTACTCCTTGTTACAACTTTCTGGGCCTCTCTTTGGGTTGAAACTCCCAGTTGTCCTGCCTGGCTAGCATGGGTGATCCGGGCAGTTCTTCTTGGGAGGAGCTGCTCTGTCAGATACTGAAGTCCCAAACTGTTTAGGGCCTTGTACGTTAATGTCAAAACCTTGACGTCAATGTGGAAGCGTACCAGCAACCAGTGTAGAGCTGCCAGCACGGGGGTAATATGTTGGTGACATTTTTGCCCCGTTAAAAGTCTGGCAGCTGTATTCTGCACTAGCTGCAATCTCCACATTAACTTCAAGGGCAGTCCCACATAGAGAGCACTAAAGTAGTCTATTCTTGAGATTACAAGTGCATGAACCAGAGCAGTTAATACCCTTACATCAAGGAGGGGCTGCAGCTGGGCAATCCTCTGCAGTTGGTAATGAGCGGAATGGACCACCGACACCACCTGGTTTTCCATGGTAAACACCAAGTCTAGCAGGACACCCAAACTGTGGACCCCATACTTCATGGAGTCACCCCCAAAAAAAGTGAGGGAGTTCCTCAACCCACAGACCCCAGGGGGCCCCACATGCAGGATCTCTGTCTTGCCCGGGTTCAACCTCAGCCTATTAGCCCCATCCAATCCAAGACGGCCGACAAGCAGTGATCAAAGGACAGAACGGCATCCAGTGCAGAAGATGGAAAGGAGATATAGAGCTGGGTGTTGTCCACATATTGATGACATATTCCCAGTGGCCTCATATAAATGTTGAAGAGCATGGGAGAGATGACCGACCCCCGTGGCACCCCACAATTGAGGGACCAAGGGGAAGAGGTAATCTCACCCAGCTGCACTCGCTGGGGATGGTCCTCCAAGAAGGAAGGTAACCACTGCAAAGGAGAGCCTCCGATCCCCAACTCAGAAACCCTCCCCAGGAGGATACCGTGGTCAATGGTATCAAAGGCTTCTGAAAGATTGAGGAGGACCAACAGGGATGTTTTGCCCCTGTCGGACTCCCTCAAAGGTCATCACGCAGGGCAACCAATGCCATTTCCATACTATGACACAGCCTGAAGCCCAGCAGAAAAGGATCGAGGGCATTTGTGTCATCCAGAAGAGACTGAAGCAGGTCTGCCACCACCCTCTCCAGGACCTTGCTCATAGAGGAAATATTGGCGGCAGGCCTATAGTTATCAATTTAGTGTCCCGCCAAATTAAGTTTTTTTCCGAATGGGCCTAATAAGTGTCTCCTTGAAGGCCAGGGGAACCCTGCCCTGAAGGAGTGACCCATTAATTATTGCTGTGGCCCATTCATTAGTAGTTGGTCTGGCTATTATTTTTTTAGGGAACAAAGGGAAAATGAAAAAATAACTGTTTTTGTGTTTAAAGCTAAAGAAAAGTAAAAGCCTCATGTGAACAGTATGCGTAAATGAATCTTCTATTTTGTAATTTAATTAAACTCCATTGTTATTTTGAAATGTTAAAGCAGTTGCCAGTCTCAGTTTATTTATTAGCTAAGGCATAATTGTGTTGGGAAATGGTGGCAGTGGAAAGGAACTATCAACATCACAGTGTTAATGAGTGGCATGGGTTTGTAAAATCCAGACTCGCCACAGGGGCCCATAAGACCAAGTCCAAAGTCCTGCTCAACACAGGAATCCTAGTTAAAATATCTAAAGGGTCAAGAAAATAGACTTAATGTTCACCTGTTGTGTCTCCACTCAAGGATTTAGGTTTCTTGTCAAAATCCTGGTAAATACCAACACTTTCTACTGAGCCGGAATCAGATTTTCTAGAAGATTTCTGAAAATAAACAAACACATATTCAAACCAATTTAGCACTTAAATTAACTGTTAGTTTTTCGTACTAAGAGGTTTAAACTTTTAAAATAAATATTAGTACTGTACATTCTTTGCCTTGATGGGATGTGTTTTCTCATGCAATATAAGCACTGAAAACACACATTTCCTTTCAATCTATATTTAATGAAGGATTTTAGTATTCACTGTGTTGTCTTATTAGAAATACTATTTTCTAGAGAATGTAAAGGCAAAATAAATCAAAATCAAACATTCATCATCATCTGTCATCATCATCATCATCATCATCATCATCATCATCATCATCATCTGAGGAACACAGTTTCCAGGAGTTAAGCTGGAGTTGACCTTCTCCAATGATTGAGCTCTTTCCAAGAGCCTAGGATGACTGGAGATATCTTTGTAGAATATATGCTGTTCCTAATAATGTTGCCATTTGTAGTTGACTAATGTTGATTTTCTCAATGCCAAGGGTTTTCAGATGTTGACCCAGGTCTTTTGGGATTGCACCCAAGGTGCCTATTATAATTGTTGTTGATTTCTTATTCCGTAGCTTTTCTATTTCTATTTCTAAATCCCAATATGCTGCTGACTCTTGTGTCTCCTGGTACAGCCACATCGATTATTTGAACTTTGTTTTGTTGCTTGAATACTTTTGTGATGTCTGGAGTATTGTGGGCAAGGTATCTGTTGCATTGGATTCTGCAATTCCAGAGCACCTTGATGACTTCATTTTTGGTAACCTTTTCTGGCTGATGTTCCCACCGGTTCTTGCTTGATCGTAGTTTGAAATTTTTACATATGTTCCAGTGGAGCATTGCTGCTACTTTATTATGACGGGCTAAAAATCAGTCTGAGCTATTCTTGGGCAACAGCTGATGATGTGATCTACAGACTCATCCTTTTCTTTGTACAATCGACATTTATTAACTTTTGATGATTTATCAATTTTTGCCTTTATAGCATTTGTTCTTAAACCTTGATCTTGAGCTGCTGTGATTAGTCCTTTAGTTTCTTTCTTCAATGTCGCTTTTCTTAACCAAAGCCATGTTCGTTCTTGGTTGATCTTATCTTTGGTGTCTCCTATAAACTAACCATGCAGTGCTTTAAAATGCCAGTTCTTTGTTTGGCTTTGCATTTGTTGACTTTTAAATTCTTGCTTAGTTTCTTGATATTTCTTTATTATGCTTTCAGTAACTATTGACTCACTTAAATTACTCATTTTCACTATGGTGGGGATAGTCAAATATTCCTTGTTTTAATTCTTTGACAGTTTGATGAACTTGCAAGAGGCCTCTGCCTCCTATTTTCCTTGGGAAGAAGAGCCTACTAACATCACTTTGTGGATGTAGTACATGGTTTAATATCATCACTTTTCTTGTCTTTCAATCTAATGCTTCCAATTCTGCCTGGATCCAGTTTATAACACCTGCTGTGTATTGCAAGGCTGGAATAGCCCATGCGTTTATAATTTGGATGGTATTCTTTCCATTTAATTTTGATTTTAGTATCTTTCTAATTCTTCTGATGTATTATTCACTAACTTTATTCTTTACTTCTTTATGCTTTGATGTTATCTGCTTGTAGTACTCCAAGATACTTATATGATTCTTCTTCGTCCAATGTTTTTATAAAATTATTAGGCATATTAATTCCTTCAGTCTTTACTATCTTTTCTCTGATGAAGAAATTGCACACTTGTCTAATCTGAAGTCCATTGCAATGTCATTGCTGAAAATTTGCACTCTATTGAGTATTGACTCTATTTCTTGTGATTTCCCGTGCAGCTTCAAATCATCCATATATAGCAAATGGTTTATTTGGCTTGATGTTTTTGATATCTGTTAGCCCGTATTTGTCTTGTTCAGTATTTTTGTGAATGGAATTAGAGCAATTACAAGCAGCAGGGGGGATAATGAATCACCTTGGAATATTCCTCTCCTGATGTTGACACAACCAATTTGTTCACCATCGATGGTTAGCTTGGTATTCCACTTTTTTATTGTTATCTTGATAAATTCTTGGATGATAATGATGATAACAACAATTATACTGAGATTCTACCTGTTTAACCAAGACACATATAAAATGATGTGCCTGTACCTTTCCATGTTGTCATTACCATCATCTTAAAACTACAGAGCTGGAAGACGTGGATCTATCAACTCCAGTCCCTGTCTAGGAGGCTCAGTGGGAAACTGAACATCTGATGCCTGGCTTTGCAGCCAATTACAGTCATGTGAAAAAGAAAGAACTCCATCTTTGAATCCTATGATTTTACGTATCAGGACATAATAATAATCACATAATAAAAATCATTAGCAGATCTGAAAATTAGGTAAATAAACCTCCAATGAACAATAACACTGCATTACACCGTGTCATGGATTTATTTTGCAAAACATATTACAGCATGTCATGATTTATTTTATAAAAATTAAGCCAAAATGGAGAAACCAGGTACTGTACATAAAAAACAAGCACATCTTCATTGCTTTCGTAGGTACAGTTGTACCCCAATTTAAGAGCAGCTCGACGTAAGAGCGGAAGGCTTGGCATTTTAACTGCCGCCTTACAAATTTTAAATATGGTCTGCTCGACTTACAAATAATTTTTCTATTTTTAACTTATTTTTTTAATTTTTTAGATAGGTACCCCGACTGAAGAGTAGTTCAACTTAAGAGCATGCATTTGGAACAGATTAAATTCGTAAGTCGAGGTACCACTGCATTAAGAGAATTCAAAGCAGCCAGGTGCTGCTCACTAAACGCCCTTGTGTAAACTGATCATCAGTAAGTGAGATCACTTCTATAAAAGCTGAAGTTTTAGCAGTCTGCTGGTCTGGATCATTCAGGTGTGTATTAACACAATGCTAAGGATAAAAAAACATCAGTAATGATTCCAGAGAAGAAATTGTTACTCCCTTTCAGTCTAGGAAGATTATAATAAAGCCATTTCCAAACTGTTTCAAGTCTATTATTAAAGGTCATCAATAAGGTGAGGAAGATTATTGACAAGTAGAAAACATTCAAGATGGCTACCAACCAAAGTGGCCATCCAAGCAAATTCACCCCAAGGTGAGACTGTGAGTGTTCAGAGAAATTGCAAAAATCCCAAGAATTACATCCCAGAATCTACAGGCCTCAGTTAGCATGTTAAATGCTGAAGTGCATGATAGTATAAAACTACTGAATAAATATGAGTTGTTTCTTTTTGAAGGATTGCCATGAGAAAACCTCTTGTCTCTAAAAACAAAACAAACAAAACAAACCATGACAGCACGTATTAGTTTAGCCAAGTTGCATCTGGACAAACCACAAAACTTCTGGAACAATGTCCTTTGGACAGACAAGACCAAAGTGGAGCTGCTTGGCCATAATGCAGTGCCACATCTGGCAAAAAAAAATACCATATCAACACAAACAGCTTATACCAAATGCCAAGAACTGTGGTAGAGGGGTGATTATTTGGGCTTTTTTTTTGCAGCCACAGGACCTGGGCACCTTGCAGTCACTGAGGTGACCATGAACGTCTCTGAATACCAAAGTTTTCAAGAGTCAAATGTGAGGCCATCTGTCTAGCAGATAAAGCTTGCCTGGAATTGGGCCATGCAATAGCACAATGATCCCAAGCACATCAAGAAATGTACCACAGAAGGCTTGAAAAAGAAAAGAATCAAGGTGTTGCAATGGTTCAGTCCAAGTCCACACCACAATCCTGTCATTATATGCTCATAAACCTCAATGAACTGAAGGAAAACTTTAAAAAGTGGGCCAGGATTTCTCCACAACGATGTGAGAGTCTGATAAAGTCAAATAGAAAATAATTGCATTGAATTATTGCTGCTGAATGTGGTTCTACAAGCTACTGAATCGTAAGGTATACTTAGTTTTTCCACACATAGCTTCTATCTTTTTGGCTCTATTTTTGTAAAATAAAATCATGATATAGCATAGTGTGTCAAATGTTGTTGTTCATTTGAGGTTGTATTTGCCTATTTTTTCAGACTTGCTAATGACCAGATGATCCCCATTATGTCCTGATATTTAAAACCACAGAATTCAAAGGGCGTCCTTTCTTTTTCACATGACTGTACTTAAACCACTGAGCTATCCAGAAGTTCTAATGTTTGCAGACATCGTTTTTTGCATTTGGATTAAGGATAAATAAAATACTGTCTGTTTGTGAAATGTTTCTCTGGTCACTTGCAAAAAATATTTCACATACTTTTCTTGGGTTTTTAAACTTCCCTCCATTGCCATAAAATAAAATAAAAATAAAATAAAATAAAATAAAATAAAATAAAAAAAGACAAAGGTCTGCTGTCTTTTATTTTATGCAGCAAAACCCCAAGCATTTAGAAACCCAACACATTAAGCATTTGTTATACTGGGCTAGGATAAGAAACAAAATATCACTGGATGTAGAGAGTCATAAAATTATATAAGTTCTTGATAGCTTTAGCAGCAACGTTTTCCAGTTTTCAGGCTCTCAGGCATGAGAAAGTCTTGTAATAGATGGAAGGGACCCCTCCCTACAAATGAATCTGGGAATGCATGAGACTGATTCTTCTGACCAACATAACCACTACACAGCAACATATGAACAGGACATGCAGAGCAGGTGAAAATTCTTGTTCATATATATTTTACTGCAGGAAAGTTCTTCAGTGGTGCAATATAGTATTTGAACAAGGACACTGTAATATTTGAATGCTTATACAAGCAAATGCTTGAAAAACTTAAACATTACTCAGTGGTTGAAAACCTATTCTGTAACTTACCCTTGTGGAATAGTGTTGATGTACTAGGCAGTGTGCAATTTTTGGGTAATTAAAATCACCCCACTTCTGTCATATGGTTTCCCCAACTACTGTGTAATCCCTTTCACTGCGTGGAAGCTATAGACAGGGGTGTCCAAACTTTGGCCCTCCTGATGTTTTGAACCACAACTCCCAGAATTCCAAGGCTGTACTGCCAATGACAAAGGACTGTGGGAGTTGTGGTCCAAAACACCACCGCTATAGGAGATGCAGGATGGAAGGAGGAAATATTCAAAAATTGGCACTGCTGGATGATGTTACTAGTAGGAAATGATTCCATAATATGAAAAGGATTCTGAAAAGCTGTTTCCTACAGAAGCAGGAAGTTTTTAATTACCAGAAATTGTTCCTTGACTGGGATGTCACCACCATTCCACAGGTTTAAGTTATGTTATAGGATTTAGCTACAGAATATGAGGTGACTGCTCCTAGCCAGCAAATAACAGTCCTCATTGTAATTCTTGGTTGTACAAGTGTGCGTGCGTGTGTGGGTGCTGGCTTAATACATGCACACTCATCCTCAAAAATAATGGCAAAGACTTTTTATTTGCAGTTTAGGAATGAGCAGAACATCATTCATTTTTCTGACACTAAGCGATAGGATTTGAGCCGTATAGCAGTGGACAAAATCTTATCATAAATCTGCCACCATCCAAAAATCAGGGAGAAAAACAAGCTGTCTTATCTTTGTGCAATAGTAAGATAATATGGATTGCAATGTAACACAATACGGTAGCCAGAACATGGAAATAATTTGTAGACCAGGTGCTATAAGCGCCTGGAGTAGGAACTGGCAAACCACTCCAGCATTCCTGCCAAGAAAACTCCATGGACGTGGGGTCACGAAGAGTTGGTCACGACTGTAACGATGCAACACACACATACACATGGGCCTGGAAAAAGTTATACATACAGAAAGGGAAGACAGGACAAGTGCTGACCAGACATACCTGACTAACTTGATTTAAAGCTTCTGCCAATAGCTTCTGATTGATTCCACACAGATTTGCCACTTTATTCTGACATTTGTGGTGTACATTCATTCCACATTCTGAAGAAATAAATTATTAATGGTGTCAGTATAACTGCAATTTATAAGCATGACCAAATGCATTTATTATTCTTCCTTTTGTTGAGCGGCACATTATTCATTCAGATCCTTCATCTGAAAAGAACTATAAGATTTTCCCTTTCTCACATGCTAGGAGAAAGTGTAACAACTAGAATAGAAAGTACAGCATTTACATTGGAGGCCATCTATTTTTCCTCAGTTTTGAATACAGTTGAAGGTTTTCAGGTAACTTTAGGTTTGACTAATGACTGAACTGAAGCTATCATACATCCAATATATCATGAGGAGAAAAGACTGACTGAAAAATTATAATAATGCTAGAAAAAAATTGAAGGCCACTGGAAAAATAAAAAGGACCTAGAAGGCAATAGACTGTCCATGACAGGGACTTTTTGGTGGTCTTTAATTCATAGACCAGCGTTAAGTCAGGAACAACTTGACAGCAATCAGCAACAGATGTAATTTAGAAGTACAACAACTCTACAGTATATCTCAGAATAAAATATGAAATTCATCCCTACTCCTTCCACCGTGTCCTTGTTTTGCTCAATGTCTTTAAAGCCTCAGTGAAACAGATTGTACCTTCACACTTTAATCCTTGTTTAACTATTCCCCAGAGGAGACTGCCACAATGATCACAGAAGGTCGGACTCATGTAGTTGTAAACTTTGAATCTGTGAGGCATATCGATGTGGAAGCGCTCCTTCTGAAACTGAAGATATATTTATGTTAGAAAAAAAGAAACAAACCTGTAAGTTGGAGGATGGAGAGGCAAAAAGAAATCTCTTATATGTGGCTAATCAGCCTATAAGCTCAGTGCAAGCCACAAGTTGGAAAAAAAGGGAAAATTGACAGCCCATCCACCAACTCACACAAGTACAATCCTCTCTATTAAAAGCATTCTTGAGCCCTTCTAAAAAATTCCAGAAATGTTTTAAGTTTTGATGAATCTCTAGAGAAGTAAACCTCTATGGTCAAGGTTTTGAGTAGGGTATGGCTTTAAGCCTATAGTGCTCCCTCACTTGCGAGGGTTACATTCTCAACCCGACCCACAAGAAAGGAAAATCCTCATTATGCGGATGCCTTTACCTCTAGGTCAGGTCGGGACCAGGGGGCCTGTTTGGGGCCTCTGGCACTTACCCCAGGCTTGGCGCTGACCTGAGCGGGCCTCCAACAGGCTTCTCGGGCCTGTTACTGGCCCAGAAGTGGCTTCCGCAAATCAAAAGTTACTTCTAAAAAACTGGAAGTGACTTCCAGGCCTCCAGAAGCCACCTCTGGGGCCTATAACAGGCCTGGAAAGCCCATCGGAGGCCTGTTTGGGGAAGCGCCAGGTCTGGGTTCAGTGCAGAAGGCCCCAAACAGGCCCACGCAGCTTGCCTTAGGTCCAGTGCTGCCCACCCATGGCTTCGTATACTGCGGTCCCACAATATACTGGGAATGCAGTACACTGGAACCTTGACTTACATACTGCTTGACTTGCATCATATTTGACTTGCAGCAAGAAGGGGCCTGTTTGACTTGTGCCGCAGGCTCTGACTTACAGCTCGGAGCCCCGGTGCAAGGCCCCGGAATTGGGCGGCAGCCATGACCCAGCATCGCGGCTGCCGTGTCCAAACTGCTCCTGTCTTCTTCCTCTCCTCTGGCAGTGGTGGCTTCGGCGAGGCGAGCTCTGAGCACTTGGAGCTGGTCCTCAGCCTCGCCGAAGCTGCCGCAGCCGCCGGAGGAGAAGAAGGGCCGGGAGCTCTGGGCTGGCCTCGCTGGTTAGACAGTCGGCTCAGTCTTGTAAAAAATCTGGCTGCAGAATTCTGGTCCACAATGGAAGCATTTTAGTTGGGGAGCTGTACAGTTGTGGGACTCTAATGGTAAGCATAGAGTTGTTCAGAACTTGGAACATCAGGTTAAAAATCAGTAAAACTTAAATGTTAGACATTGTTGCTATGAACATTAAAAAGTGGAGGCATATAACGTGTGGACTATAATTCCACTGCCTCCTCCTCTCTTTGAAGAGACATTTCATTTACATCCCCGGAAGGAATCTCCTATCCCAGTCAAATTTGTGTTAAATTGCTGTTTTCGTGGGTCTTTTTCATGATCTGGAATGGATTAATCCACTTTCCCATTACTTTCTATCTGAAAAGTTCATTTGACTTAAGGCATGTTTGACTTATGTCTAGACCTCCGGAACGGATTAATGACGTAAGTCAAGGTTCCACTGTAATATAAACTGCAATATGCAGGGGTGTACTATATATAAGAAAACCAGATCTGTTAAAGAGGCAATAATCACATTTGTTTCTTCTTTTGAATTGAATCTTAATTCTCTGACTTAAAATACATAATTCTGTTAACTAATATGTAAAATACTGCATTACTTACCATTGTGTCTCTGCTGTTTGCGGCAGTACCGGTACATCTGCCAATTATTTTATCAATGCATTTTTTGTGAATAGCAGCATTGCATTCTTCAGAAGAGAAACAGTAAAAGAAAGAAAGAAGCAATTAAATTTAATCTTCAGGAAAGGGGATCTACATAGAATTGTACCAAAATTGTAGCTGCTTTAAATCATTATTGCTAATTAAATATTGTACATTTTTATCATTTTCATTTTGGATTCGCATTGTGTTTTGCTTGCTTTCACCTACTTCTGCAGTAATTATACTTGGAAAATCCTACTGTTAGAATTTAACTTTAAATTGGTTTATTTATCACAGTAGTTTTATTAATTAAGGCTTTCATTAATCATAGCCACAGACTAACATGGCAGATAATGGCAGTTTTAGCATATTAATTTTACCAGCAGCTGCTCCAGTGAGAAAATGACAGTTCAAGCTAGATGCTGCTAATCAACTATCAGATGCTGCTAATCAACTATCACAGCCCACAAATAAAAGACAATAGAGCCAACTTACGTCTACATTTGTATCCCTGCTTGTTTAGCCCCCTGTAAGAGAAATGAGGGAAAGTTGTTAATCAACCTTCTAGAACAGGGCTGTCCAACTTTGAACAGCCCAACGCCTACCTGCTGCTTCTATAGGCCCCCCACGGTCGACAGCAGCAGAAGGTTGGTGGGGGGGAGCGGCAGCGGGGGGGGCGGGGCCTGGGGTGATGGTGGCAGCGGGGGTGATTGCGGGGGCAGTGATGGCGATGGGGATGGCGGGGGTGGTGGGGTCAGTGGGCGGGGCCTGGGGTGAGGGCAGCAGTGATGCCAGCGGGCGAGGGTGAGGGCGTCGGTGGCGGGGGGGCAGGGATGATGCAGGCGGTGGGGGTGGGGGGGAGTGGGGGCTCCAGTGTTGGGTGGTGGCCACGGAGGTGGGCCCAGGGCCACCCCTTGCCACGCATCGCTGGCAGTGGTGGCGGCAGCGACCGTCATGTTCCCCCCTCCTCCTCCATCCTCAGGATCCCCCCACACCCAGTGGGGTTGGCTCCTGCAGCCCCACGAGGCAGGCAGGCAAGCAGGCGAGCTGGCTTGTTCCCACCCCGGCGACTGCCTCCCAACGCCAACCTGCCAAGAGCGAGCCCCGGGCGGGCAGGTGGGTGGGTGGGCAGTCAGGGAGGGAGGGCGGGGGAGGCTCTGCTTGGGCGAGGCGACCGAGCTTCGGTGCCACACGAGCCAACAGAGAGCGAGGGAGCGCCCGCCCGCCCTTCCCAGCCGTGCAAAACTTCTTCCGCCCAGCAAGGCAGAGGAACGAGAGAGAGAGAGCGCAAGAAGCACACGCACACGCACACACCCACACAAGACCACTCAGGAAGATGGCGGGGACCTGCATCGGAGGGGGGGCATCCAACAACGGTATGCCAAAGCAGGAAGAAGCACGAAGAGGCAAAGGGGAGCTGCGCCAGGAGCAACAACAGCAGTAACACACACACACACTCCGCTTCCCCGCCTCCCAGGGCTCGGCGGCGCCTCCTCCTGCTCCTCCTCCTGGCTCTCTCCATCTCAGTGGCTGCCTAGTAGCAGCAACCAGCAGACCCGCAGGGGAACTGGTGGGGCTGTGAGAGATTGGGGAGGGTGGCAGGGACCGGGCAAAGGAGGAGATGCAGGCGAGGGGGCGGGGGGCGGTGATGGCTCCAGCGTCAGGTGGCAGCCATGGAGTCAGGTCCAGGGCGGATTGCTGGGCCCGCTGCCGCCATTGGAGCCGCTGCCACCACAACTGGAGAGGGCGAGTGAGTGGGGGGGGATTCCCCCTCCTGCACAGGGGACCTGGTGGGCGACCCCTGAAGGCACCGCGGTCGACTGGTCGCCCGCGGTCGGCGTCTTGGACAGCCCTGTTCTAGAACATAACTGAAGACTTCTGAGGAGATCCAGGCTGGTCTAATATTCTAGGGCCTTCTTCAATGAATTAAATACTGTATTTTTATATTTCTTTCTCCAGGGAAGATACAATTCAGTTTGAAGTGAGGCAATATCAGTAAGGCAAAGATACCTGTCTTTACCAAGAGATTTATCGCATCCTAGGAATACCTTTCTTAGAAAATCAAGGCTGTGATAAGAATATATTGAAAATTGCAGTGGGGAAGTATTTGGAGATGGGGGATGATGGCCATCAGCTCATAAAAGGAGATTCATCTTTCTTGAGGAAGGGTTACTGAAGCGCTCCCATATTTAAGGGACTGGTGCTGAAAGTACAAGTCCAAAGGGAAGCTTGGTGGGTGGGCTTTGTCATGAATCTATAGTCAGTGACCTTCATCTCCGTTCCTAAACCCAGATTAGAATAGCGTTAAACATCACAGTACAGAAAAACAATAGTAGTGTTCAGTTCTTCACCCTCACTAAACCCATACAGAAAGATGGAACACAACGGCTCTCCTCACCAGACAAAATCTCTGCAGACGGAACAAAATGTTGGTTGCCCAAAGAAGGTGGCAATAAACTCATGGTTTTTGATGTAGTGGATCTTGGCCTGTTTGATTGCTCCTCTTCTGTTTATAGTTACTGTTCCTTCGTCTTCCCTCATTGACTGCTTGCAGTCTGGAAGCAAAGAAATAATAATAATAATAATAATAATAATAATAATAATAATAATAATAATAATAATAATAATAATAATAATAATAAAAAGAAGAAGAAATTGAATTGCAGAAGTAGCAGTTGTTTCACTTGAACAAATTTGGTTATAATTTAGCAACTAACGGTTGGTGCCAAAATGCATGGCATGGGGTGGAAAACCTGTACTTGTTCCTCTTCTGTCCTCTTCTCTACCCTCTGGATAGTGTTCCTACATATACTATTGCGGTGATTTCATGTCTGAAAGAGGAACTGGACTGGCCCAGTAAACCACATTCACCATGTGTGATCTCTTCTCTATTCAAGGAAATAGACACTTCAGCCACGAATGCATTGCCAGGAAAAAAAGCTCACAACCCTTTCCCTACTTGGGCTGGCTGCCAGAGCTTTAGAATACAAGGTACAGCATCTATATTACATCCTTTGTTAGCCTATCCGCTTTATTCTCAAACACTTCAAGATCATGTTAATGTTCTCTGAGAACAAAGCACTTCATCAGTTCATCATTTGAATCAACTACATCCATTCAGGCTGCTGTCACCATTGGTCAACACAAGGAACATTCCCTCTCTACTTGACCTGCAGTAGAAGTCAAGATTGGAGTGGAAAGAAAGTGTGCTACACACTGTGGGGTTCTTTTTAAACAAAAGAGAAAAAATGATCACAAATGTCTCCTTTCTCTCTGTCTGGAAGTTGAGTCATGGCAACTGGACTTTTTCCCCTTGAGAGATAGGAACGTTTCGCTGCTCATCCAAACAGCTTTGACAGTCTGAGGAAGCTATTTGGATCAGCAGCAAAATGTTTCAATCTCTCAAGAAAAGTCCAGTTGCCATGACTCAACATCCAGATAAATTCACCTGGATGACTGAGAATCTTCACAGACCTTTCTCTCAGTGTTCTTTTTTAAAAACAGAAATAGCCAATGGAAGACAGACAAATATTTTTATTTAAAATCCAAAATTCAGATGGATGGGAACAATGGGCAAAATGCAGAGAAAAAAACATGACAGGTGAAGAAGACATTAGAAATGAACTTTTCCTGTCTTCCCACTATTCAAATATTAAAGTTGGTTGGAAGTATGGCAAAAGGTCATACGAATAAAAGGCAAAGCACATTGGATTAATGCTTATGAAGTTCTTGTGCTCATTCTAAACTAATTAATGTGTTAATCAGAAGCAGTTGGAGTTACACTTTAATTGAATAGCTCTCAAGTCCTGGATATCCCCTATATTACTGGAAGGGGTTCCTACTTATTTCATTCCAGACATTTTCCATGACAGTCTTCTGTGACAAAGAGGTTAATTACACATACAGTTCAAAAGTGGTATTTATTGTTAACTGCAGTTGCTCCACTGTGTTAAAACTGCAGCCTCAAATATTTCCAAAGTAAAAATAAAATAAATGTGTTTGCGGAATATTTTCATGGGGAGGTTCAGCAGCAAAACCCAAGAGAAGGCTGTTGTCTTATTTGGGGAACAGCTTTTATTGCCATTTGCAAAGCTTTTGTAGCAAGGTGACATGATTAAAGGAATAACATTTGACTCCAAAACAGTTCATTCTCTGTGTAGGGGGATAAATGACATTATTGCAATTAGTATAATGATACAAAGGAAAACTAGTGTTTTATCAACCAGTATGATTACGGTACTTCAGAGTGTATTATTCAAGTTGAAGCTAGCTGGAGAGAATGTCTCTGTACGCTAAGAATAACAGCAGGAGTAGAAGCTGTTTTATTTTAAGCAACCCTTTTATGGCATGATATAAATTGAAAAAGGGAGATAGAAGGCAGAACCTCAATGGAGCAGTATTTGCAGTCTTTTCTGTCTGCCTTGCCTTTTCCCCAAAGAGCTTAGAAAGGTTACACTTCCAAGTGCTGGTTCTATATCTAATCTACCCTTTCTATCATATCTTCTACTCAAAGCCTATCATTTCTTCTTAGACTTCCACTCCTCAAACACAGGGCATAGCTAGAGATGTAAACTTTTTGGGAATTTTGAACCCATGGGGGAAAAACTTTAAGAAAAATGGAAAAAACAGGTTTTCCCCCTGGAAAATTATTCATCTCTGGGCTGTGTAGATAATCTGGGTTTTATCATGAGTAATGTGATAAAAAGACAGTAACTGGGTTGTAGGTCAGCCATGCTCAATTGGGACCACAGATTCCTGTTGTATCCTTTTTGGCACATGACAAAGGCTTTCACTATTTGACGTGAGAAGAGGTCCTAAAAGGGCCAGAGGTGGGGGGAGGTTGAGAATGGCTAAGAGATCAAACAAAACTGGGACTCTCCCTACAAGCAAATATGACAACATTGAGGCCACTGTATATTTTGAGCCCACTGTGAGAATAAAAGATTCATTAGAAAAGACAATGATGCTGGGAAAGGTTGAAAAAGAAGATGACCAAATAAGAGATGGACTGACTCAATCAAGGAAACCAAAGAAGTATATTTAGGACTAGGAAGAAAATACACCCCTCTATGAACACAGCCCTTGACGAGGTGGAGGGGCTTGCCTTCTTCAAGGAAACTGAGAGCTATGCTGCATTGGTACCAGAAGGGTCTCCCAAGCCAAGCCAGGTCTCGGTGGAGAAACTAGACCACAGCCAGAGTCACTAATGTGGCTGTATTACAGCACATGAATAAAAAAAGTTAGAAATTCTCTATACTAGTATTGGTGAACCTATGGCACAGGTGCCAAAGGTGGCACTCAGAGCCCTTTCTGTGGGCACCCAACATCATCCCTTCACAGAGCCACCTGTATTCAGGTTAAATTGCTGTATTGGCACTTTGCAAAAAAAAAAAAAAATAGGGGGTCTTGAATTGCAGTTTGGGCACTCGGTCTCTAAAAGGTTCACAATTACTGCTCTATAAAAGAGAAGAAAATTGCAATATTTTGGACACAAAATGATCAATAAGAAATACCATCTGCTGCAAGTTATCCTTCAAGGAAAAACAGACGGGAAGTGTTGCCCAGGGCGTAGAAGAACATTCTAGCTATAAGCCAATGGTCCGCAGTGAGCACAGCTGACCTATTTAGAATAGCCTTAGAAACCAGTTCAGGCTACTGATCGCCCAATGTTCTACAAGGACATGGCACTGAAGAAGAAGAAGAAGAAGAAGAAGAAGAAGAAGAAGAAGAAGAAGACACAAGGTGTGAATCCCTGAGCTGCTTTGCAACAATAACAAATTTGGGGGAATAATCCTGCGTGGCAGTCCTACCAAAGGTGGACGTGAATAAGGAAAAGTATACTAGTTATAAAGTCACAAATTAACTACAGATAAAAAACAAGTTAGATTGTCTTTCATTGCTTCATCTACATCTTTGATCGTCCTAGTCAAGGACTACTTGGAATTTATTTGGGATCAATGATAAAAACAGAAAGTATTTAATGTTCCTCTTATGTGAAATGCAGAGATATTTAATTAAGCTTGAAGTAAACTGCATATACACATACATTCACAGACCGATGGACTAACAACCAGCCAACCAAACAAACAAACAAACAGCAAAAAAGACAGAAGCATTTGCAACTTTGACCTTTTCCATGGTCAGTTCTTTGACAGTCCAACTTCGAGAGGGCAAAGATAGACACTGAGAAGTCTTTCTCATTTTAGCAAAATATTTTAGTGTCCTTAATAAGGGAGCCAAATGATGATGAAAAGGCTCGGAGAAAGAACTGCCTTTTCCTCCAAAGGACTATATAAGAAGAGTCTGCCTTTTAATTTAGCACTATTCCAAAACATACCCTTGGGTGCCCAGGCTGGCTATGCAGCCTTTTTAATTTTTTTGCAGACATCCCTTTTCTTAGCTCATAAATTTAGAGAGACACTGTCACAATCTCACCACTACAAGCAAAAGTAAACAACTTGTTTTGCATGTTCTTCTCTAGCAAAGGAAATGGGAGTATAATACCAAGGCAGCGGTTAAATACACTCCCTGAACCTGAATGTTTCTAAATGACATATCCCCAAATGTGTACAGGCAAGGGACTGTTTTAGCTGCAGGGTCTGGAGAGTGGGCACCTGCTTCATACTTGTTATTTCTAGCTGCCCTCACACAGTTCCCCTCAAAGCAAGTGCTGGTTGTCCACAGTACAAACACAGGAAAAGGCTGTTGAGGGAAGTAGAAACAAACAGAGCCTTTGGTCTCTGGTCAGTCTCTGAGTTAGCAGGCAGGCAATGCCATATCCACCTTGAAACAACAAGACTGAACGGGCAGCATTCATCTCTACTAATTTTTTGTTTTTAACAAAGGGAAAGAAAAATAAACTACACTCTAGCTTATAGTCGTTCTTTAATTTTGCTCATTTTAAAGCTCTGCCTTGCAAATGTTCTTAAATACTTGCCAAATTACTATACATAGTGCCACAGAACGGCAAAAGGTACAAGAATTACCCGTGGCCTTCCTACACATCAAGCCTGGATCATGGGCCATTTCAAGACAAAACATCTTGTTCTTAACTGTGTAACTCCCCAAGGGTATTTTCACTCATAACCAGAAACTAAGGAGAAATGCCCGTCATAATGAGGAGTTAACAGATAAGGGAAACTCTGGAGAATGGGAGAGTTACAAGAGGCAGAAAGTACGAGATGGTGACATGGCTGAAAAGCAAAAGCATAAATTGTACAGGACAATTTATGTAAAACAGTGGTGCAGTTACGCAGTCTTAGACTTGGTACTTAATAGTCTTCTGACCTATGCTCATAATTAGATAAGAACATGCAGTACTCTGCTTATTTCAAAATGTTGCCAGCGGATACTGCTCCATCTTGGGTCCTTCTTTTCACCAGTTTTTGCCGAGGGGGGGGGAGAGGGCGAGAGCGAGAGGTTTGAAGAACGATCCTGTGGCAAATAAAGGAAGTAACAACAGGAGTTGCACTTCTCCTTTCAACTTCAGAATTTGTATGTGGCTTTTAATATTTGAAATAGAAATACTACACACGCATGCGCACGCACACACGCACGCACACACACACACACGCGAACGAGATGGCATGAAACATTTTTTTCATTTTGTTAGTCGTTATTTGGTTCGTTACATAACGAAACGAATAACGACCCTAGGGCCAAATTTAACACAAAACGAACAGAACCGAGAAAAATTGGTTCGGTTAGGTTCGTTGCGTTAATGGGGGGTGGAGATGTCTCCTACCCGGTGCTGGTCCGGAGGTCCTTGAGGGATTGCGACTGGGAGGGGGGCAACGACGGGTTAAAAAACCACAATAAAAAAAAAAAAAAAAGGAGCGCCAACATGGCCCTAGGGGTGGTCTGGTCGGCACCCTAAAATCTTTAAAAACATAATTAAAAAATCTAGCACTGATGGGGCCCCAGAGGTTGCGCGGTCAGCGCTGAAATAAAATAAAATTTTAAAAAGCCCCGCGCTACAGCTGGGGCCAGGAAACCCGGAAGTAAAAGAAGCGCCCACCCGGCCCCAGGTGGGTGCTTGAAAAAATAAAAATAATTTTAAAAGGAGTGCCAATGGGGCCCCAGGGGTGCCCTGGTCGCCATCCCTCAAGGAGCTCTGGACCACCACCAGGTAGGAGACATTTTAAACTATTCTTCCCCTCTCCTATGGGAAACTTATCTTCCCCAGGCCTCCTGGGGAAACAAGGTGCAAAGAAGCCAGCGGAGCAGCTGAGAGGCGCTTGCTGGGGAAGCTCTTTCCCCCACCCCACAGTGGCTGGAGGGAAGATTAAGCCCACTCTTTCCCCCAGCCACAGTTGCACAAGCACCCCCCCACACACACCACACAAAACGAAAATGAATAAACGAACCAATGAAATGATTTTTTTGAAAAAAAAATTGACAAAAAAACAAACCAAAATGAACTGGTCCCCTCAATGAAACAAAATGAAACAAAATGTCATTTTTTCGATTCATGCCCATCTCTAACACACACACACACACACACACACACACACACACACACACACACACACTCTCTCTCTCTCTCTCTCTCTCACACACACACACACAGAGAGAGAGAGAGAGAGAGAGATTATGATATGCCAGTGGTCTTAAAAATAACTGCATGTAGTATACATTATTTAAATAGTTTTGTGATTAAAAGGGCAACACTTATCGAATCAACTGTCCTTAAACAGGCAAATGGTTCCAGCATCAGTTGCTACATACAGAAAATTCAAACTGAGATGAGCAGCAAGGGAGAACAATTGCCTTTCTATCTTGCATTACTTTAATCCCTGCTTCATTTTACTTGAAGCAGACAGTATTTACAACATACCGGCATATTACTTACATTTTCAATTTTATACTAGATAAAGTTCTCAACACCAGCTATGACTAATCACCATAAATTATTACCTCCCCAGTAGTAAAGCCAGCATCTTGCATGTGCACACACTGGGCACCCAAGTATGTTTGTGTAACATTTTCCCGTTAAGAGGGCAGTGTAAGGTTTTTGCAGACAGTGAGACTGATTCATGGAGTTATGCAGTTCTTTTTTTTTTAAGTTTCTCCTGGCTCTATAAAGACTCTCACACACATTCTGCTTTTCAGTTACACGGTCCTAAGACAGCCTGGAAAATGCCAACATAGTTTGGTCCTTGCTTTCCTTCGGTTATGGAATCTAGGTTTGACAACCCACAACTTTCTAGAAGAAAAAAGTTATAGCCAGATAAAATTCGTATTGATTATCCTCCAGTAGACTTTCTGCAGCTCAAGCAAGATATCTCATTTGTCCTCATGGAGCCAGGCAACCCCATCTAAATAAGGAAACTCTTGATACAGAATTTGACTTCTACACATGACAAAGATTTTGTGTTTTGTGATTATTGCTTACCTTATGGATTTTTGATTTGACTATTTATATTTTTATAATGTTATATACTTTGTAATTTTGTGACTGCTGTAAACTGGAAGACAAGTGGTATACAAATGTATGTATGTATGTATATGTATGTATGTATGTATGTATGAATGAATGAAATGAATGAAGAATCCCTTGCAGGGACAAAAAGTCTATGTTAACTCAGATATTCCCTAAAGATGGAGGTTTAATTATGCAGGCAATCTGTCTCCACTGCACCGCGAGACATGTATTTGGATATGATTTACACTTGATTTACCAAGTGATATGCAAGTAACCTGCATAGCAGAAGGTACTTCCGCAGGCAAACCACACAGCTGAATCCTTACACTGAAGCCATGAAGACGATGAATAAAGACAAAGAGAGAACACATTCTTAGCTTCTCTCTACATGTCTTCTCCATGAGTGCCTCTACTGTATACTCTTAAGCAAAAGAGTTAGAAAGGGTTGGAGCCACCTTACATAAATGTTGCTTCTGTAGGGGGATGTGTGTGTATAAGAGAGAGAAGCCAAGTCCATGCATCCTGCATATGATTTTGCAAATTCTGCCATTCACATCATCTTACAAGAACAGGAGACTAGCAAGGAAAAATAACTTCACAATTTATGAGACTAGGAAGAAAAAAACAACTTCATGTCGCAAGGACGAAAAACATTAAGGCATTAAAGCAAATCACAAAGTCATCTCAACTTCACAAACAAAAGATCAGATCTCAGTCAGGGTTCTTGAGGAATGCAGACTAAAATTAAGAAGTGATGTGGATGAGCAGTGCAGAAACAACTCTTTTCAATTAGTTTCACTAGAGGGGCTGTGAAACTAATGAGGCAGATGAAAAACAAATTAAACCTTCTTCATTTGAAAAGCAGTGTTGGAGGAGACTTTTACAAATGTTCTGGACCACCAGAAAGAGAAACAAGTGGGCCCTAGATCAAATCAAATTTGAAAAGAGAAAGACCAAATATGTGTGGGACTGACTGAAAAAAGGAAGCCACAGCCTAGTGTTTGCAAGATCTGCCAAGGTCTTCTAATGAGATAGGCAGCAGCCTAGTAATTGCATAAAGAGAATCCTTTTCTAGCTGCCTCAAAAGCTGCCAAAGACAAAGAGGGAGTTGCACTGCACCCAAATAAACCACCAGCTACCTTGTTATCTCTTACATCTGTGTAAGGTAAATAACTCCTAACCCAAACAAAGAAAAAGGCAACCAGATCAGCTTAAAAGTGTCACATGTATGTCATAGCAGAAAAGGAAGCTGTTTGTGAGCTGTCCCTAGTCCTGATGTGACATTACAAATAAGGGCCATGGTTCCCCCAACTCTCCCAAAACACAACTTTCTTAAGGGGTAAGAAGAATTTTAGGACTGATTAGTTTGGAAGCCAGGGTCAAAACAAAAGTCAAATGGGCTATAAAGAAACTTAAGACCTGGGCTCAGGATGTATTTTCTACATGCAATGTTAGGACAGGAACCAGGTTTCCAGCCTCAAGGGAGATATTAATATGAATGACACACAATTTCTTATTGCCTTATTGCTGCATCTTGGAGGTGCTCATTTATACAGAAAATATAAGAGTGTTAAAGACCAACACTCATTTACATCATCTTTGCCATTTTCCCCAAAACCTGACAGGATATATTATTCTTCATACAAAATACCAGAACATTATAATTCATATTTACATAAATAATACTGAATCACAACATTCTATTATGATCAAAATTTAACAGGCACAGCTAAGAAAGCATTATTCAGCCAGCTTTTGAAAATTCCAGCATTTTGTAAACACAAGGAAGTTAGAGATGTTGTGATTCATTCACTTCTTGACTGAATGTCACCTTCTATCTTTCTTTCAAAAAAGGATTTAAGGTAGTACATTAAATGAAAAGTGGATCTAAAACAAGATCATATATTGGAACAGAAAATTAGCAACATTAACTGGAAACAATTCCAACAGAGTTTAAACAAAAATCAGTGAGAAATCTATAGCATCAAGTTCAGTGTTGGTGAACCTATGGCACGGGTGCCGGGGTGGCATCAGAGCCCTTTCTGTGGGCACCTGACATCCCCCCTTCACAGCCACCCATATTCAGGTTAAATTGCTGTATTGGCACTTTGCGAAAAAATTAGTGGGTTTTGAATCGCAGTTTGGGCACTCGGTCTCCTAAAAGGTTCGCCATCACTGATCTAGTTGGTAAGATAAATGTTCCTCAACAACTGGTCTGCTACCCAAACCTGCCATAATAATAATAATAATAATAATAATAATAATAATAATAATAATAATAATAATAATAATAATAATAATAATAATAATAATAATAATAATAATAAAAATAAAAGACCCTATTTGTCCATTACAGTATTACCAGGGCAACAGATTCCCTTAGAAGGAGGTTCCAGAGATTGAGACCAGCATCTGAGAAATCACCAGCATAGCAATTGCAGTAGTGCCAGGCACCTATTTGATTGTCCTTTAACAATTGCATCAACCATGTGGATTTCACAATGAAATCATAGCAATAATGAACTGCATGTAGACTACCACACTTATGCTTTCTGCCATTCTGCCTGAGTATAATCATACTGTGATATTACTATAGTCAAGGACAGTACAAGGAAGGGAGGTGTACATGCACTGGTCCCAGATCCACTCTTTGGGACTCCTAATTAGTGAATTCCTAGTGAGTGGCAAACCTGGAACTTATTAAGTGTTTTAATAAATATATGCAGAAAGCTCCTTAAATAACAGGAACATTATGTGCACACTGAAAGCAGTTATATAAAAAGAACCTTGAAACCAGATGCATGACTGAAATATCTTTGTGATAGCTGCAGTGGTTAAACAGATGTAACTGCAGCCAAAACTGTGCTCATGATTTGGGGTTCAATTCCAGATACCCGGTTCATGGTTGACTTAGCCTTCTATCCTTTCAAGGTTGGTAAAATGAGTATCCAACTTGCTGTGGGGGGCAATGTGTAGCCTGCATAATTAAATTGTAAACTTCCCAGAGAGTGCTTTAAGCACTAAGGGGCTGTATATAAGCAGAACATTTTCCTTCTTAAAAATGTGCTCAAAACATAAAAAAATTTGAAATTTACATACTGAGAAACATTTGCTTCCTGTAATGCATGCCTCAATCCCTATGTAAAAAATTAACCTGGGGCATTTAGCCAACTAATCGCTTGAGGTTCTGATTTTTTTTTTTTTAAATTCAACTCACATGAAATTCCAGATAATCATAAAGAAACTTAGAGGTAATTGCACATGTAGCTATCTGCTGGAAACTAACAAAAACACAGTGCAATAATTTTTCCCCTGCCCCCCACCAACTGGAAAATATAGGTTTGTTTAGTCTGGCCACAGGTAATCTACAGCCCTTTAAAAACATGGCAAATGTTCATCTGGTCCTGACAAGCTGACAGGAATTCTGTACACCTGGCGTTCTGCAAGTCATAAAGCAGCCACAAGAGCCCTGAAAGTGGTATCAATGGTAGAAAAATCCTGGTTCTGTGCAGCCTCCAAGGAAGGCAGAGAAGCTGCTTCAAAGGAATTTGCTCAGCTGAAGCCAAGAGTGGCTGCCGCTTTGTGTCCTTGGCATTTGCTGATAGCAAGAATACTCTGAGAAGAGACTGAGGGAAATCTGTGGAGCAGAGGAGAAGGAATCCTTGGGAAAAAAGCAGAATTTGCTTACAGAACAGTGGTAAATAATACAAAAAATTGCAGTGATGCATCTCCCCTCCCCCCGAGGAAAATTGTAGATGGAAATATTTCTCCTCTGGGCCCAGCTTTTAACCTAGCAATGACAAGCACAAAAAGGGAAGCTTTTCACTACTGAAAAAAAGAACTACCGGTCATAATCCTTCCTCCCTTCTCTTTTATGTGTCCCTCTGTTGCAGTCAATCTGCTTCCATTTGCTGTATATTTTGTGTAACTTGACACAGCTGACTGTGGCTGATTGGCAAAGAGCCTGGGCACATCATAGTGGATTTCACAACTACGTTGCATGCCAGTATCTTGTCCCTTACTAGCAAATCCTACATAACATTAGTAGGATTCTAGTTATTTATTACTTTTAGGTATAAAGCTAGTATTACTCTTACCAAGCAAAACCAAAAAGCCACACACAGAGACAGAAGCAAAGGGGGAAAAACACACCAGTATTTGTTATCCTGTACTTGCATGTACCAATGGTGCAAGTCCTACCTTTACAAAAAACCAATTGCATTTTTCCATGTGAAGAGTACTTAGAACAGAATCATAGAGTTGGAAGAGACCTCAAAGGCCACCCAGTCCAACCCCCTGACATGCAGGAATCCCCATCACAGGACTCCTGACAGATGGCCATCCAGCCTCTGCTTAAAAACTTACAAAGAGGAAGACTCCACTACCCTCCAAGGCAGCATGTTCCACTGCCGAACAGCTCTAACTGTCAGGAAGTTCTTCTTAATGTTCAAATGCAATCTCTTTTCCTGTAGTTTGGAACCATTGCCCTGCATCCTAATCTCTCAAGCCATGGAAAACAAACCTGTTCCCTCTTCAATATGACATCCTTTCAAATATTTGAACATAGCTATTATATCCCCTCTCAGCCTTCTTTTTGAAAGGCTAAACATTCCCAGCTCCCTAAGCCATTCCCCATAAGACATTTCTTCCAGACCTTCAACCATCCTGGTTGCCCTCCTCTGTACCCGCTTGAGGTTGTCAACATCCTTTTTAAATTGAGGCACACAGAATTGGACACAGTACTCCAGGTGGGGTCTGACCAGAGCAGAATAGAGTGGTACTATCACTTCCCTTGATCAAGACACTATGGTTCTGTTGATGCAACCAAGAATTGCATTGGCTTTCCTGGCCGCCGTGTCACACTGCTGACTCATGTTCACTATGTGGTCCACCAAGTCTCCTAGATCCCTTTCACATGTGCTATTTTCCAGCTAGGGGTCTCCCATCTTATATCTGTGCAATTTATTATTTTTACCAAATGCAGCACCCTACATTTCCATCTGTTGAAACCCATTCTGTTAGCTTGGGCCCAGCACTCTAATCTGTCAAGGTCATCTTGGATTTTCATCCTATCCTCTAGGGAATTAGTAACCTCCCAATTTGGTATAATCTGCAAATTTAATTAGCATACTCTCTATTCCTTCCTCCAAGTCATTAATAAAGATATTGAACAGCACTGGACCCAGAACAGAACCCTGGGGCAACCCACTGGTCACAGCTCTCCAAGCTGAAGAGAGGCCATTTATGATCACCCTTTGGGTGCGATCAGTCAACCAATTGCAAATCTACCTAACACTTGCACTATCTATCCCACTTTCTACTAACTTCTTAGCAAGAATACCATGGAGAAACTTATCGAAGGCCTTACTGAAGTCTAGGTAAGCAATATCCACAGCATTCCCCTCCTCCACCAGACCTCTAATTCTATCAAAGAAAGAGATCAAATTAGTTTGGCATGGCTTGTTTTTAAGAAACCTGTGTTGACTTAAAAATAAGACATGCCAGACTAATTTGATGTCTTTCTTTGATAGAATTTCAGGCCTGGTGGATGAGGGGAATGCTATATATATTACTCTGCTATATTACTCTGTATCCTAATAATTCTACATCAATGTACAGGCAAAATCAGAAAAGCAGAACCAAGATGATCTGTGGAGATTTTTAGTCATCCAGGTGAAGTTATCTGAGAGCTGAGTCATGGCAACTGGACTTCTTTTCTTGTGGGATCAAAATGTTTCACTACTAATCCAAGTAGCTTCTCACAGGGCCAGAAATGGAAATCAAAGAGACTCTGGGCTTGCAAACTCTGTGATATGGTAATCAGTACAGGCCAAATTAACAATCAAGAATGCTGAGCTGGCTACAATAGCCTGGGGGAACAATCTGTATCTAATTCACAGCTTTGAAGCATGGGGACAAAAACTTCAGGAAAAGTTTAGGGTCTCTGAGGAGTTAGAGCAGGTTGGTTTATGTTGGAAGAGACAACCACTTCAGAATACCTAGAAGTTGAGTCATGGCAACTGGACTTCTTTTCTTGAGAGACTGAAACATTTTATTGCTCATCCAAACAGCCTCATCAGTGAAATGTTTCAATCTCTCCAGAAAAGAAGTCCAGTTGTCATGACTCAGCTTCCAGATAAGCTCACCTGGATGACTGAGAATCTTCACAGACATACTCCAAAAATAACCTCAATGCAGAAGATGGAGGACATGTTTTACTCCTTAGCTGGGAATGAGAAGGAATCCAGTCCTAACCATAAAATAGCTTTCTTGTTTTACTAAGTGGACCGTTATCTTGCTGGATATTCATTGTCTGTAACTTTTGCCAATGATTTGAATATGATTTCCATTTTGCATTATTTTAACAATTTTTTCAGAAGCTTGTTCTTTGATTCTGTAAATTTCCCATTATTTTGCAACCATTTAACCTCTGGCTTTGTCAGTGCAATCTCCATCTTGTTTTTACTTTACTTTATTTCTTTTAATAAAGCTTTTAAAGAGAACATCTGATCTGGAGACTATTTTCAAGAGAAACTCAGCTCAACAAAATGCCATAACCTTACTAAGATTTGATCATTGACTACCTGGCATGTCTCTGAGGCATGATATGAATTCTTTTGCATTTGGAGTACATGGCAGCTTCTGCCAAAATTAGTGACAACTCCTTTTCAGGAACATTAGTGGGTTTATGTTCGAGGTCAGGATGCTTTTCAAGGTTCCCCTGCTTTGGAGTAATAGATGTTGGTCCCGAAAGTTCCAATGGGAAAAGCTTAGAGAGGGGTCCCATCTACCCTATGGGAGGAGATGCTTTTCTCCTGTGTGTATGCACTCATGATCCAGAACACCTCCTAGTGTACAGGCTGTAGAGGCCCATGCTATCTCAAGATCACTTTTACAGGTGAAGCTACTTGGATGAGTAGTGAAAAGTTTCGATCTCAAAAGAAAAGAAGTCCAGTTGCCATGACTCAACTTCCGGATAGACTCACCTGGATGACTGAGAATCTTCACAGACATATATATTTTAGACAACTTGTTAGAAACACTTTCTTACCTCCATCTTCGAGAAAGTATTGTACAGCCATCAGTACTTTCCCCTGTGGTTGTAAATCAAGCTAAGAAGAAAGAAACCAATGAAACATGTGTCAATTATGTTCACACCCTACAATCATCTCTCTCTTTCTCTACACATAATTTATCATGTCACACATTAGAGATGCAAAATGCCAGAAACGTTTTCCTTCCTCCTCTATGGTCTATTTTCCAGTGACAACAGTACTGATACTTTTGGGTTCTTAATAATTAGGAGGTGACACCACATTTTATCTATTATTTTACCTATCATTTGCTGACGGTAAGTATGCAAACCTTAGAAAAGCTCTATGAAGGGTAGTTCTTAGCTTCTACATGTACACCATTGGTTCTCATTCTTTGCCATTATATTGTTGCATTAACAAAATGCTATTCTGTGCTCCTCACAAGTGCATATGCCAACTGAATGATGATGCTAAAGTTCCCTCTAAGACTCACAGGCACGCAGGTGTGCAGCACTTCATTGAAATCCTTTCTTCTCCTTTTGTCACAGCAACCCATTCTGCATGCTGCAACAACTTCCCTTTTTGTTGTTCTTTAATTTAGTAAGCTGCATAGCTCTATAGCAATGCATAACTTTTTCTGCAATAGTGCTGCATCACTTAGGAGGAGAATATTTTTAAAAAATTGTGACAAGAGGAAAAGAGCTGAGAGGATTCCTCCAACATACATTCTACTGTCACAGCCCACCACATATGGCACAGTGTTGTCATCAAAGACAACACTTCCCACAGTTCTATTTTGGGAGTGAATTACAAAATCACATAGATTGCAGAATGGGATAACGAAGAGCACTCCCAATCACGCACATGCACACAAAAAAACCCAACCCCCTCCCCAAAAAAGGCCTAATGTCCTAGCACTGTGACAGAAAGAAGCAAAATAGTTCTCGTATGAGGCTGTATAGATTGTTCTTACTTAAACAAACACATGTGGTCACTGGAAAATTGGGAGAACCAACCCATATAAAAAGCAAATACTGAGCTACATACTTGTCTGATTGCTCCCAGAGAATTGATATCAGAACAGAGACAGTAAGTGTTGATAAGTATGGAATAGCTCATATCTTTTCTGATTTTGTGTGTGTGTGTGTGTGTGTGTGTGTGTGTGTGTGTGTGTGTGTGTGTGTGTGTGTGTGTGTGTGTGTGTGTGTGTGTGTGTGTGTGTGTGTGTGTTTCACTGTCCTCCTAAGGGGAGAGAAATAGAAGGCACAAGCTTGGCCATTGCAGGAAGATAAAATTTTGTTCCTTCAAATACACATTGTTTCAGAGCTTTCATTTCTGTGTACTCAACTTGTGAATGCATACTTATCTCTTAATCTCTTTAAAAGAATGTCATAAATTACAAATTGCATCAAATTACAATGAAATCAAACAGTGTCAGAAAGTTCAAGCTACAGAAAAAAACTAATATAATAATTTCTAACTTGGGCATGGTGTTTTTGAATACTTCTTCAAACAATTCTGCTTTGGGGAGTTTCCAAAAGCAAGGAGATACGGGGTTTGGTGTGCAACTGGAGGCAGGGAACCCCAAAGGGATTGAGAATGCCCAATTCTTAGTTGACACTTTCCTGGGAGGAGGAAGCGACATGGATAGTAGTTCTTCAGGCAGAATGGTCAAAATGATGTCTCCAGGCTTAGCAACAAAGGAGATGGGCATATATTTCTAAGAAGGGAATGTCATAAATGGGTCATCATCAGAAAAGTTCCAATCTCTAGTCATGTCCAAAGACATAAAAATCTCTGATAGTAATTTTAAGATTGGTGGTGGTAGTGGGGCATTTACATCAACACAAGTCATCTCTTGAATAACCTTAGCTGAAGCTGTGTAAGAGCTAATTTTTAAAACATCATATTATACACACCCAGAATTCTGCTTTTCCATTGCCTTTCTTGCATCTTTCAGCCAAAACAGACACACCTACAGTCACCTCAGACATTGGCTCTTCTGCTGCCTTCATGAGGACTATCTGAATCACACGTCCCTCATAGATGTGGGCATCAAATGAAGTTTTCCAGTCTGGGTACATAGTGGGTTTCTTCTGAATCAGAGTTTTACCTCTTTCTAGAAAGATACATCACAAGAAGATATGGATGAAAGGCTACCATGAAAATGCAAGCTTTTAAGAAAAACTGAAGTATGAGAACCACTGGATAACCCCACTTATTAATTCTAAGCCTGGAAATATACAGATACTGTGGTAGAGATGGGCATTTTGGTTTGGAAGGGGACTGGTTCTGAAACAAAACATGCCAGCACAGCTGGCACTCAGAATCTAGTCCCACCCTCCAGAACAAAATCAACCAGTGTCTTACCTTGCTGTAGTTTGCGCTGGAGAGGGAAAGATGACGCATTGGATGCTGCTTCCTGGTTGGATTTTCACCCAGCACAAATTTGTTTTCAACATTCTTATTTTTCAAACCATTTCTAGTCATGGGGCAGCTAGTCAAGTGTGTATAGGGCTACAAATTGCACTTTATTATTGTCATATTAAAAACAATTGTTAGTCCCAAGCAGAGCAGATTCTGCAGCCAGGTAGCTAAACCAGGCATGTCCAAAATTCAGCCCTCCAGATGTTTTGGACCACAACTCCCACAGTCCTTTGTCATTGGCAATACAGGCTTGGAATTTGGGAGCTGTGGTCCCAAACATCAGGAGGGCCAAAGTTTGGACATGATTGAGCTAAACCGTGGTGTGGACACGGACTTCTAGCCAAGTTCTTTAGTGACTTTTGATATTTTCTGTGTATAGTATGTGGTCTATGGGACCCCAGAACAAATCATCTTCATTGCCATTATTTCTTATGGTGAAATTTGCTTTGATATAATAATGTTTTGGTTTACAAACATGTTTCTGGAACAAGTTATGCTCATAAACCAAGGTATTACTGTATGTTCAACACTAATTTTAAAAGGATCACATGGCTTCTAACTTGCAAATATAAATGGAGCCAAGCAAAAAAATCATTGTAAAGTGGAAGTGTTCTTATACAGTGTTCCAACAACTCCATTTCAGATTCCATTTCAGATGAAAGGTCCATGTCGCTCAGAATTCTGATTCTACGCCCCCAAACAGTTGCAATTTCCTGGGTTCTTTTCTAGCCATTCAATTTCATATTGGGGCAGAAAATCAAAATTTTATCTATCAACTCATGGGCTCTGAGCTCTCCATGATGGATCAGGAAAGAGATCTTGGTGTGCTGGTTGACAGCTCAATGAAGGTGTCTACCCAGTCTGTGGCAGCGGTGAAGAAGGCCAATTCCATGCTAGCGATTATAAAAAAAGGGATTGAAAATAAAACAGCCAACATTATAATGTCATTGTACAAAACGATAGTAAGGCCGCACCTGGAGTAGTATGTACAATTCTGGTCACCGCATCTAAAAAAAGACATAACGGAACTGGAAAAGGTGCAAAAGAGAGCGACTAAAATGATTACTGGGCTGGGGGACCTCCCTTATGAGGAAAGGCTACAGCATTTGGGGCTCTTTAGTCTGGAAAAAAGGCACCTGAGTGGGGATATGATTGAGACATACAAAATAATGCAGTAAAGTAGATAGAGGGAAGCTCTTCTCCCTCTCACAAAATACCAGAACTAGGGGAAATCCACTCAAATTGAGGGTAGGGAGAGTGAGAACAGACAAAAGAAAATATTTTTTACCCAGTGTGTTGTCAGTCTGTGGAACTCCCTGCCACAGGATGTGGTGATGGCATCTGGCCTGGATAACTTCAAAAGGGAATTGGACAGATTCCTGGAGGAGATGTCTATCACAGGTTACAAACCATGATGGAGATGTGTAATCTCCAGGCTTAAAACCAGGCTATTTCAAGAGCCAGATACAAGGGAGTGATATCAGGAGACAGATATCTAGTCTCTTGTGGTCTCCCAGGTGCATTTGGTGGGGCCACTGTGAGACACAGGAAGCTGGAGAAGATGGGCTTTTGGCCTGATCCAGCATGGCTCTTCTTATGTTCCCTTCTCACCCAGTTGTCAGTTGTTTATTTTATGTGTCAGTATTCTGACATCATCAAGGCATTTCTGAGATGTTCAACACTTTAGTGGCAAAATCCCACTGATGTCTGCTGTGTGCATGGAGGTGCGGCTTGGGCTACTCCTGGCGTGGCCAGGGCACAAGTGTTCAAGGGACTGGTTGTGCAAGTGGGGAAGACTAGGTATGCTATCATCCTTGAGGGAAACAGCTGCTACCCCTATGCAAAATGTTTCATTCTAGGGCAAGATTTTTTCCTTTTAAAAAAAACTGCCTGTAAATGGGCTGGGACAAATGGAAGAAATACACATTATATGAGAGTTTGGAGAATGCAGCCAGCACCTTGTTAACATGTAGCAATTTGTTTTCAAGACTTGCATTATTTTGTTCATGTAAATATAAAGTGGTGGAAGAATTCCGGCTGATACATATGTACAAAAGAGCACATCCCTTTAAGAGATGGCTCAGATACAAACAAATTGCTTTTACTTTTCTTCTTGATCCAAGTTTTAACAAAAGGTATTTTCAAATTGAATGATCTATGGTGTACTGTACATGCTGCACTGGAATGCGCTTTGAAACCCTTGGATGAGCGTTCACTGCACTTTTCCTTCAAAACGGTAGCCATAAAAGACTCATTTCTAAGCATATAAGCACAAGATGAGGTTGTGACCTTGCCAGCATGTCTGTTGGCAAGTTTATTTCATAAACCAGGATGTTTACCTACCTGTGGTCAAAGCCTCTTTCATTTTTATTGCACAGAAGGGCTGTAGTTGTTCTTGAGTTTGCACTGGTCCAAGTTCAAAAGAGTTGAATGATATCCGTAAGAAGGGAGCCATTGCTCACAGCACCTCAGTGAACCTACACGGGAAACAGAGAATTATGTTTCAAGTTAAAGCCTGGTGGCGCAGTGGTTAAACGCCTGTACTGCAGCTAAAACTGTGCTCACGGCCTGGGGTTCAATCCCAGATAGCCGGCTCATGGCTGACACAGCCTTCCATCCTTCTGAGGTTGGTAAAATGAGTACCCAGCTTGCTGGGAGGGCAATATGTAGCCTGCATACTGTAATTAAAAACTGTAAACTGTCCAGAAACTACTTGAAAGTGGTATGGGGTGGCATATAAGCAAACCACTTTGCTTTTTAAAATCTGAACAGAACAAAGTCAAGAAAAACCACAACAAATCTAGTTTTGAATGAACAAACACCCAAGGCATATCCAGTGAATGTGAACTAACATTTTAAGAAAAAGCTTAAGTGTGTTTCTTTTTCTTTGCTGTGCAAGAATACCAGTAAATCCTACTTCAGAGAGAAATGGAATGAAGAGGCTATGGAAGGAAAACAGATGGGGCTTATGCTCATCTTTCAGCTAGCATACTGGGAAAGGACATTCCAACTGGCATATCTTCATTTTTTTTTATCCTGACATAACATCTATAATAATCTGAAATCAAGTGAAGAAAGAAAATATTGGATAAGAAGTGCTTAAGAAAAACTACTATGGAAGATTCTGGTCTGTTTCCTACTGAGCACATTTTGTGACAGTGGTGGGCATGCACTGAATTGAGATCGCAAGTGACAGAACTGCATTGGGCATCTCAGTGATGGTGAACCTTTTAGAGACTGAGTGCCCAAACTGTGATTCAAAACACTAGTTTTCCGCAAAGTGCCAATACAGTCATTTAACCTGAATAAAGGTGGCTGTGAAGGGGCGATGCTGGGTGCCCACAGAAAGGGCTCTAGGTTCACCGACACTGGGACATCTCCTTTCATTCAAAAGTGATTTTCCTTCCCTTCCTGTCTTGTCATTCGTACTCCCACTGGCCTTTGCTGCTCAATTGCACGCTGAACTGCTCAGCCTTCCTGAGTGTCCTTCTGTCCCTCGGAGCCATGTCTAGCTCCTACTCAACCTCCCCCAACACCCCATGGCATTTACCTTAGATATCACCAGGCTAATGCAAAAATTTCCTCCTGGACCCACTCTGCTGATGAGATTCATCCCAGCATTATTCATGCCATGCCCCCTCCCCCAGCCAACATTTCCAACCTATGCTACACTTCTAGTTGCAGTGCTGGAGCCTGGGCTCGGCAAAGGACCTAACCCTCCTCTTGAAGACCCTGGCTCTTCCTTCCCTCACAGCAATGAGTCGTCATGGAAGCAGATTGTCATCGCAATCCGCAAGCAAGCCACGGCCCCAAGCTGAAAGAAAAGGAACCCCCTCCCTTTTGGATTGGTGGACATTTAAACTCACCATGTCAATGCTGTCACATAGCTTCACATCAGCAAATCAGTAAAATGGCAGGTATCAGTAAAATGGCAGGTATAGGCTAAGGCCGTGACCCCACATTCTCTTTGCACCGCAACAAACTAAAATGTGTAATAAATCTTGTTGCGGCCACGTGGTTTTGTTGCTGTTCCTGCATCCCCAAGGATGCACTTTATTGTTACATATCTTCTGTGACCCCACGGAAAGGGTCCACATTAAAGTGCATTTTGTTTTGTTTTCCTTCAGCATTATTTTTTTTTTACAAAAATTAAAACCAGATAGGTAGGTATATCAGTATATCGATTTTCATTTGTCATTTGTCGAACTTCAGATACTTTTTTTTTTTTGCTTCTTTCCGTGCATAGTGGCTTCTCGTACGGTGAATTTACTGTCATGTGGCTGCTCCAAGTAGTGCCCCAAGCGATGGAACAGTCATGCTGTGGATTGAACAGTTAGCCACGGTGCATGTACCGATTTTAAAACCACAACAAAACAGCAACAAAGATAAAGATTCCACACACACACACCCGAGCCAAGGTACAAGGAAGATGTGCTGAGTTGCGCTTCGGGGGGCATGGTTGCACTTTAATTTGCTTAAAGCGTGATGGCTGTGGGGGGACAATTTTAAGTTCCGCATCTCAGAGCACTTTGAAGGGCTGCTATATAGAATTTATGGGGAAACACTTTTCTGTGCTCGTTGTGGCCATGGCAATTCTTCTGCCAGTCCAAGAACATTGCTTAGTATGGTCACAGGATTTCAGCCAAAATCAAAAGCTAGCGGCAACTAGAAATGCAAGCAACAGAAAGGTATGAATTTTCACTGAGATGTAAAGAGCACTGCCAGGATCATTCATGGCTTTGTTTGTCTGCCAAGTTCAGAAATACCTCCCAAGAGAGAATTCCAGCCAATGTATTTACAGAAGATTAAGTTAACATACATTAGATCTCTGCAGGCAGTTTTTTCAGAGAGGGTGTGCTTGTGTCATCTTAATACCCTGGTTATCCGTGGACTAGTCAATTCTTTTCTGGAGTAAGTGAGACTACATTTTTATTTGCTTTCTCAAAATTACTTTTATCCCTTTTGCTTTAAAAACTTATCTCTATTAATGACGTTTCCATGAAATATATTTTTAAAACTCACTCTTCACACACTGAATTCATGTAGTTTACATAAAGATGTGTATTATCACATAACTTTATTGCATAAAATATAAATTGTATACCATAGCTGAAATCCTGTTGCTTAGAGTTGGTCCATTTGAATCAATGAAACATGCAGAGGAACTGACTCAACAGATCCCCACTGATTCAGTGGACTTGACCTACGTCAATTTACTGCAGTATGCAAAAGGATTTCAGCCAACACAATTTAATTGTAAACTGTATACAGCATAGAATTATAACCCTACTCAAACAGAGTATGAAAATGATCAATTGAAATCTTTTAATTTTAGATATTATGTGTGCATTTCTGTCAGTAAAGGACTCTGAACAAGTAATGGCCGACATTTTTAAGACTTCCTAAGAAAATTAAATCCTGTTTCACTCAAGATTTGGCAAGGCTATGGTTTGGTATCATTATAAATGGGTAGTGATGTCATGGAAGCTGAACGGTCAAAATCAGCTTTTTAAAAGGATTAACAATGGAAACTAGGGTTTCCTTGCATTTCTGCTATAATCACATGGTACTCAGTTCACATGGGTACAAATTACTACCATTAAGCCAACACTAAGGCTGGATCTCCAAAATGCATGGAAAACTCAAAAGTGCTTTAGTCTGATTGACTTATTATGCATATACACTGGAAACCATTCAGGCAGACATATGCACATAAACTGATTTTCCTGCATGACAACACGTCAAATAGTCTTTTTGTGAAATAAGCAGCAAGTTCCAGGAAAGTATCTGGATTCAGCACTTCCCTCAGCTACCTCTGAGTTTTCTCTTTCTTTGTAACACAAGACAAAAGAGCCCTTCCCTTGCAAACCACATCAGGAGTTCTCTCCCAATCTCACTTCCTCTTTCCCCTCCATGGAAGAATCTAGGTTGGTTTGTCTTTTTGTGTAAATTGTCGTTATTTGTACTGGATCCACTGCTGTCTCATAGCTCAATCAACTACATGTATGAGTGTTACTGCAGCTCTTATGTAAATGCTGACAAATGAGAGAGCTGATCGCTATCTTTGGGGTTAATGAAAGCAGACCCAGTTCTGTCAGTGAAACATGGGAGCTCATTAAATATACAGTGGACCCTCGTATAACAAATGGTTTGTATAACATAAAATCTGTACAACATTAAAAATCCAGAGATAGGGGACATTTGCTTAACAGAATCACCTATGGGGTGAATCCATACAACATAAAAATGGTTGTGATTAGGAATCAATCCGTTTTCAATGCATTCCTATGGGAAATTTGTACAAAGAAAAATTTGCTTAACAGAATTTCATTTGGAACAAATTATTTCCTTTATACAAGGTACCACTGTAATGCAAATTCCACTGGAATGATTTTCCTTTGGTTTCAAACTTGCCTTTGCTACCAAGTACATTGGCACAGAGATTACAGCCCTGCTTTATATATTTGTGCTAATATTTCTTTCAAGTCTTAGATTAGTGTTTCTAACTGCTTGTTCAGTGCTGTTTTACGTTAAGATGTTTGCTGCTGTGGGTGTTTTTTTAATTAATTCAGTTTTTAAAAAACATTGCCTTTATTACAATATCTATGCATATTCCAGAAACAACTGGAGCCCAGCAGAAAAAGCTAGTAGTTGCTATCAGCAGTTTAGATTGACAAGTCAGTAGATGGCAGTCTTCCCAACGAATCACTAAAAGATATTCACAAGATGAAGAATCACCCAAAACATTTAATACCTGTCATTCACCTATGATGTTCCTATTTGTTTCTTGACTTTAGTCTAGCTCCTGTCCAGCCATCTTAAAACACTTATTTTACACAATATGCTAGAATATTCTTCCAAGATACGCAGGTAGTGCAAAGAAAAGGCTTATGGCACAAAGAAATCTGTGTATTTAAAAACATGTTTCAATTTAATCAGGAATGTGGCAGCCTAACATTTTAAGGACTAGATATTTCAAATATATGTATATATTCATTATAAAATTAAGCTAAAGGGTGCACCTTGATTACATCTTATTTATATTTGAACACAACTACAAGCTAATCATATGATATATGATTCTGTGCGTGATTTCTACCTTGAACATCCCAAGTTACTTATTTTGGAAAACAACTCCCAAAATCCCCCAGCCTACATGAGGTTCTAGGAGCTGTAGACCAGAAAACTTCAGCAAACTCTGTCAAGGAATGCATGAATCAGAAATAATATAATAATCACTGTTGTGAGTTTTTCAGGCTGTTTGGCTGTGTTCTGGACATTTTTCTTCCTGAAGTTTCGCCAGATTCTGTGGCCGGCATCTTCAGAGGGCAGGATGCTCAGGGGACTAGGAGTTCTCTCTGTGCTCTGGTGAGTTCCCTGAGCTCCTTGCCCTCTGAAGATGCCGGCCACAGTCTGGCAAAACATCAGGAAGAAAAACGTCCAGAACACAGCCAAACAGCCCTAAAGCACTCACAACAGCTATCGGACCCTGGTCGTGAAAGCCTTTGAGAATACAATGTAATAATCATGCATCATCTAATCAATTCTGATGTGTGACAATCCTTTTCAGGGCTTTCTAGGCAGAGAGTACTCAGAAGTGGTTTATCATTCCCTTTTTCTGGGCACAGTTCTGGGACCGCAGCTTGCCCAAGGCCACACAGGCTGGCTTTATTCACAGGAGGCACCGGTGAGGGATTCAAACTCCCAACCACTGGCTCAGCAGCCAGATACCTAGAGAGCTATCTGGCTGTATGAATCATAAAAGGCACAGAGTGTTGAAAAAAAAATCTGTCTGATGTAGCTACATGCTTTTTACAAATATTGTTGTATCAGCCCAGTCCTCATTTTCCTTTTGCATATATTTTTCTAATTTTCCAAGTTCTAATTTGTTTTCCGAGTTCTCTGTTGTCTTTTGTTTGGTTTACATATCTCTGATTTTTGGGTTAAAAAAAAATATGATAAAAATGTTAACTATGCGAAGAATAAGATCAGATAGTAAGGGAAGCTTAGAAGTAATTACTTGTGTTCTTCAGTTAATAACAACCACTTCCTAGTCTAGACAATCCTTTTTGAAATCCTTGAATTTTGTTATTTAGTTAATCTGTACATGTGTTTTTCTCTCAAACTATAAAAGCCTCTTAAAAGTCTTTCCATCCCCTCTCCTCCCCCAGTCTTGTACCACTCTGATCAACAACACTATCCCTCCCCCCGCAGAGCACAGTGGTTAAATTGCAACACTGCAGCCAAGACCCTGTTCACAGTTTGAGTTTAATCTTGACAGGCTCAAGATTGATGCAACTTTCCATGCTTCTGAGTTTGGTAAATTGACTATACAGCCCATTGGAGGTGAGGTGAGACAGGCTTTATGTAGCCTCCATAATTACATTGTAAATCTGGCCCCAAGTGCTACAGAGAGCAATATATAAACAGCACACTTTGCATTGTCTTGGCTGTAGAACCATCTCAATGGCCAGATCTCCCAGATCCCTTTGATTATTCACATTGCTTCCCCCCCTTTCAGGGAATGCTTTAGAACTAGACTACATTTCTACATAAAAGGAACACAGGAAAATACATACCTTTGGTTTTCATACAAACATGACCCTTTCCAAAGGAAAAAAAACTAGCAACTCTCAATATGATGCATTAAGACAGCAGCTTTTAGAGACAGGTTGCTACAGCAAGTGGAAGAAAAAAGAGAAGCACAGCAAGGTGGAAGAAAAATCCAAAGAATAAAACAATTTAAAATAGTTAAGGTAAAATATCAATAAATCATCAATAAAAATGCTAAAATCATTATTCTAAAATTGTCATCAGCGGACCCACAATCTATATTATATCAATTAAAAACCCTGAGATCCGGTCGTTGGGGGGCTGGGTGCTATTGGATCACTACAAAATTACAAAGAAGACAGATGTTCTAGAGAACTTTCAGGTTGTCTGGAAATCTCCAGCAGGCAAAGATGGCAATAAAACTTAAGAGTTAAAGTAAATAGTCCTCTTGGAGCAAGTCTGCTGACAAAGCAAAATAAGAATTTAAATTCCAAGTGACCATGGCATCAATTTCAGGTTCTCCACCATTTCAGGACAGAAATGCTAACATTAACCCTGAACCGTTGGGGGCTGCTATTGGATCACTACTACAAAGAAGACAGATGTTCTAGAGAACTCCAAACCAGACAAAGATGGCAATAAAACTTAAGAGTTAAAGTAAATAGTCCTCTTGGAGCAAGTCTGCTGACAAAGCAAAATAAGAATTTAAACCTTCAATTTCAGAGAGACACCCCCAAACCAGGCATCTGGAAAGCAATATAATTATGAGGTGCTTATGGGACAACAGCTGCTGAAGAAAGGAAGGCTGACAGCACGGATTTGCTCTGTTTCAGTTCAGATTCTGGCTTGTGTTTTTGACCAAGGGGATGGATCTTTCTTCTTATTACCCACTTACTCCTTTTTATCCAAAATGAAAATAAAGCATGTGAAAGATGCCCTTGTCTGTGTATCATTTATCCCCTACAAATTGATATCATTTCAACACTGTTAAAACAGGAAAAGAATTTCTCTCTGGATTGTTTCCTGCTTGCAGTTACAAACGTTTAATTGATCCAGTGTGCATTTCTGAATTTATGCTCTCAGAAAACAAGCTATTTCAGCTAGAGAGCAAAGGAAAAAAATTATAATTCTGCCACACTGAGATGCATGTCTTCCTTTGACACTGAAAGCCCCCTACATGCCTGTTATAAAATGATTGTGAAAACATTTATTGCTGTGGTGTAGTACATTTGAAGATTTTCCTACTAATTTTCAGAAGTAAATGTACAGCTGCCATTGGCAAATGGATTTAATTACTATTTTTGGAAATATGCCAGCAATTTTCATTTACAGTACTTTCTGACTTGCAATAAAGTTTGTATACTTTTTTCCTGGAACAATTCCAGCAATCCATGCAATTTATTTTAAAATATGTTAAATAAATTCAATAAATACAAGTTTAAGCACTTTAAACATGTAGTGCCTTTCTTATTTGACTGGCTATTTCATCAGTAACAAATTGAAAAAGGACCAGAAATCACAAGCATCAGAGAGTTTACAGGCAGCAATAATATGCAACTTACCGCAAACAGTTAAGTATTTGTGTGCATCTTACTGATAACCCACTCTTCATCTGGGACTTACACTTGGCTATTGCACATGTACCTGCAGTGTCAGAGAAGTGAAGGCCCAGTATTTTGTTGAGTAGCTCTGCTGGCACAGCAGGAATCACATCATAAGCAGCAGTACATTAAGGAGTCCCTACGTTGATTTAGGGTTGTGGAGAGTTTATGTACAAAAAGAGGCTGAATGCAAACTGAAATCAAAGGACCGACTCTTTAATTAGTAAACACTAATATTAGTAAAAATATCTCAGAGCAGGATTTTATTTAGGAAAAGAACTTAATAACCTCCCTTAAAATGTGGTTAAATTTGTGCTTTTATTCTGGCTACTGCATATCTTTGTTGGACATACAGCCCAGGTATAAAACCAATGCAAAATGTTTCCCCCTCTATCATTGGCAATACTTAGGTTTTGCATCATTTTAAACATGTGGCCACTAAGGAAAGTAACAATTTTAAGTGAAATGAATGCCTTGTGTTGGCACAAGGGTTCTGAACAGTTGGGAAAAACTGAGTTGAATTTAACAACTCTCTGCAACAACACTAGAACTCGGGGGCACTCCATGAAACTTTTGGGTGCTAGATCTCAAACAAATAAGAGAAAGTACTTTTTCACCCAGAGGATCACTGGACTGTGGAACTCCCTGCCAGAAGAAGTGGTGACAGCTGTCAGCCTTGACAGCTTTAAGAAAGGATTAGACAAGTTCATGGAGAACAAGGGTATCAATGGCTATCATGATGGATGCCCAAGGACAGGGTCCTCAACCTAAGACCCCGGGGCCGGATGCGGCCCCCCAAGGTCCTGAATCTGCCCCTGGGACCAATTGCAACCCCCCCACCTACCCCCTGTTTTGTGAGAAAGCCAGCCTCCGCAGCTGCTTTTGGACTGTAATCTGGCCCCCAGTGGTGTCTGGGTGGTGGTGGACCGGCCCGCTATTTGAAAACTTTGAGGACCCCTGCCTAAGGACAACCTCCAGGCTGGAGAGAGAGGCAGGATATCTCTCAATGCCAATTGCGGGGAATCTTAAGCAGGTGAAGACATCTGCTTGGGAATGTGGTGAGCCGTTGTATGAGACAGAATGCTGGACTGAATGGGCTGTGGCCTGTTCCAGCAAGGCTGTTCTTATGTTCAGTACCAAAACAAAACCAGAAACACAATCTAACTCAAATTGCTACTCCCAACTATCCTACACTGAAGGACTCAATTCTTGAAGGTGCAACGTACATAGAAATCCAGATGGTTCAGTGGATCTAGTCTATCTGAGACTAGCGACTAGATTAAAAGGGCAATATGAATAAGACCAAAGGATTGAGGCTGACAGGTATAAACCAGTGCAACAGAGTAGCTCCTCTCAAAGAGAAATCACAGCTTTTTATTTTTGTCTTCTTTGTCATCATCATCACTATGCATATTGTGGGCAAGTTGCTCCACAGTAAACAAGTGGTACTGGCTAGAATCCCATTGGATATTGCCATGTAGTTTCATTAGCCTTTCGATCTTTTGAAAAAGCCCTTCTCTCAGGGTGGATTTTTTAAAAAATCATTTTTTTTTTTACAACAAAAATTTAAAAATATTTTTTAAAAATGAAGTCATATTTAAATCATTTTTAAAAAAATATTGTTTTTTTAATCCACTTTGCCTTCTTTCAAACCTACCACTCCCATCACCTCATTTGGAGAGGACAGGAGAGAGAGAGATTATTATGGTTTGGAATGCATTGCCTGGAGGAGCCAGACTGCCCACCTTCCTCGTGTCCTTCCACCACCACCAGGTAAAGGCCTTTCTCTTCAGGCTTTTAAACAACAGTTCGCTCCAGGCTCCACCTATATGTATTAAAAATTATTTTTAATTGTGTTTTAAAATATTTTTACATGCTGAATAGTTTTTAGTGTACTCCCTACAGTATTTATAGAGTGGCTTTATGTTGTGTTTTTAGCTGCCTAGGCTGCCTTGAGTGCCCTACAGAAATAAATGTGGCATATAAATGAAATAACATTAAAAAATTAGAAAATGTTTGGTTTGTAATGGTCAGAATTCAATACACAAATAAAATTGTTACTTACTAACTAATTTTATATGCATTCAAGAGGAATCGCTGAAGTTACTCTAATTAAACTTTGTAAGCCGCTCAGAGTAGCCATGTAGCTAGATGGTGTGGTAAATAAATAAATAAATAAATAAATAAATAAATAAATAAATAAATAAATAAGTGCTATTTCCACACCCAGTTGCATACCAGGCATCCATTTGCTACACACACACACACACACACACACACACACACACACACAAACACCTTATTGATTTAGTGATGGCAGATTCCATGATTTCTCTTAGGCGCACACAAATATGCAATAGGGCACTACCGCTAGATAGCTGAGTGGCTTAGATCTCTGGCTGCACAGCCAGAGGTTGGGAATTCAATCTCTCCCCCACAACACAACACAACCACACTGTGCCTCCTTGAGAGGGACTGGACTCCATGATCCACAGGATCCCTTCCAGCTGTGGAGTTCTAAGGTTCAAAGGTTATTATTATTATTATTATTATTATTATTATTATTATTATTATTATTATTATTATTATTATTATTATTATTATTATTATTATTATTATTACTACTACTACTACTACTACTACTATTACTACTAAGCTCTTAATTTAGAGAATCTTAATGTATTGTATACATTACTATACAATAATTATATACCAAGCAATCCAAACAATCTACTGCAGCCGGAAAGTCCTACCAGTAGTGTCTCCCAGCTGTCTACAGTCTACACCAGCAGTGATTCTAGGAAGCAGCAACATTGGGAGATGTGATGAGAAGCACAGCCATTCCTGGCGAAAGATTATTTATTTTCTCCACGTCTTTCTTTTCAGTCACATTTTCCTTTTGCACTGTCTGTTTCTAGATCATATGCTGGAACTTATTTTTTATCGATGCACCTTACCCTTCTTCTCTGAGAACTGGACTCAAATATTTAGATTAATTAATTAATTAATTTTCAACATGCAGTTGATTGATGTGGGACCAAAAGAGACTTACATTTTTACCGTTTGTTTCCATTCTTTTGGTATCTTTGAATCTCTTTAGTGGCTCCCTTTATAACCAAAAGAGCAGACTTAACGGAGCTAGGCAGCCAATTCAGTGTATAACCAGAAGTCTGAATGACAGCCTTGATAGAAATTCAGGAAATGTGAACAGCTGATAATGGAACAGTGGTTTACTGGAATGAGAAGTTATTTTCTTATCTGTTTTTTTTTTTAAAGCAAAACATGACATTCTCGTTCTGCAATTCTGAAGCGAAAATGATAAGATATATTATCAATGCTCCTTCAAGAAAATCACAAACAATAATTCTGAAAATATATATATACTGCAATTTCAGTACAGTTTATAGTAAATGCAGCGCAGGTACAAAATCATGAATAACATCTACAAAAGTTTACATTAAAAATATTGGAGAAATATAAATGCTTTGCCTGATGCTGAACATGCTGTAAACTTTCATACAGTATATTTATAGGAGATATGAGGAGAAGAGCAAAGGTTTTACAGTAACCCCCTGCCTATCGCAGGGGTTAGGGACCCACCTGACCTGCGACGACTGAAAATCCGCGATATGCGGATGCAGGTCAGGTGGGGCCTGGGGGGCGGCAAGTGGCAGTGGGGGACCTGATCCACTACCAAGCTGGAGCACGGGGCTTGGGGAAGGGAAACAAAAGTTTTAAAAGCCCAGGCTTTTAAAATCTTCCCCCTTCCCCACAGCCCAGCTCCAGCTGACTGGTGCTGGGGTGGGGAAATAAAGGTTTTTCTCCCCCATCCCAGCGCTAATCAGCTGGAGTCCTGGCATGTACTGCGCTCCTGCGATATAGTGGGGACCGCAGTACATGAACCGCAAAATGGCGTGGAGTTACTGTATTCATATAGATTGGGAATACAGTGGACCCTTGTATAACAAACATCTTGTATAACATAACATCTGTACAATATAAAAAAATCCAGAGATAGGGGAAATTTGCTTAACATAATCACCTATGGGGAGAATCCGTACAACATAAAAATGGGATTACTCCATTTTCAATGCATTCCTATGGGAATTTGTATAAAGGAAAAATTGCTTAACATAATTTCATTTGGAACGAATTAATTCCTTTATACAAGGTACCACTGTATTAGTTTATTATAAACATTGAAGGAAAGACTTTGCAATCAGTAGACATTATTGATGAGCTGCAATTCACCTTCAATCCAGTAATTATATTTATAATTTAAGGTGTCTACCTTACATAGTTGGGTCCCTCTCAAAATACCAAACAGAGTTACTTAGTGATCTGGCAAGGGAAATGAGCTTTGGGCTTTCTCATGGAGAAAGGGGTGGAGTGAGCCAACTGAGAACATTATAAGCTTTGAAGCTCTATTTGTCTCCACTGATTTCAAGCAGGACTGGGAGGTTTCCTTCAGGCCAAATGTCTATTACTTAAGATACCCCTATTGGCTAGTTGGGAATCTTCTAAGGACCAGATTAAAGCTGAACACTGGAGGACCATTACCGGATAGGTTCTCATGTTCTTGCCACAGTGTAGAAGGAAAGTGCTTTAAATGTTGGCTCATTTCATTTCCGAAAGTGTATTCTAAAGTCAATGATAAAAGTTTTGCTGCGACTGCAATGAGGCCATACAGCATGCTAGAAAGTTAATCTCACATTTTGTTTTCTACCAAGAGGAAAAGAATGGCATTTTGTTCTTCACTCTGAAGTCAACAAAACTGTTTTGGAAGATTTTCCCCCTTGGAAAATACACTTTCCAGACTCTAAAGAAGACAATGTGCTGAAATGACTACCTCAAAAACTATCTTCAAATCTGTGTGCATGCAATTTGTGCATGTGCCTTCTGACATGATAATATTTTAGTCCATATCCACCCCTTCTTAACATGACTGCTTTCCTTATTATGCTACACTGGAAGTACACACATTTGACATCCAGTGGCAGAATGAGAAGGCAAGTGGAGTTCAGCATGCACCCAATATCTACAAAACCTTCCCTGCTCATTGTCTCCAGGGAGCAGGGAGACAGAACAATCAGCTCCTTGTGATGCTTTATTAACTTCTCTCCATAGTGAAGAATGAATTACAGTGGCTTTAAATATGCAGAAAAAGCCCTGAGAGGGGGTAGTTTTATAAGCTTCATTCTTAGCTCAGTTTATCAAGGTAAAACCTAGTGAGTAATGCAACTGAGCCAACTGAAATGTATGGTCTAAAAATTCAAGCTTCAAATTTGTAGTGCAGCCCCTTCCTGTGCCAGTCCTCACCCAGATTAGCTTCAAAAGAAAACAATTACAAGTGGAAAAAGAACCAATTAAGAAGCAACATAAAAGGATACAATTCAGAAATAATGTTCCATATTTTCTTCCTACATCTTTTCACATCTCTTTGGGGCCACAAGGAAAAGAGACAAGGAAAATAATCCCCTCAGGATTCCCTCAGTGGTTGGCGTAATGTATCCTTTTGGTTTTTTGTTGGATGACACCCAATTCACGCTACAGTACCAATGCTGTCTGGGAGCTGCAAACCAACAGCATCTGGAGGGCAGGTCATGGCTCCCAGCCTCCTTCTGTCCACCCTCTTCCACCACTTCTATAATAAAGCTTCCTCACTTCATTTCCCAAAAGACCTGGAAGCCAAAGGCAAGTGTGACCTGCGACAGATCACATAGTGGCCTGTACTGTTGACAGCAACCTGGCCTGCCTCCCTTGTGTTGATAGTTTCCTACTGCTTTTCATTCCCCAGTATAGCTTATTGCATTGGTAGAAAATCCACTCCTGAGACTTCTATAAATCTTAGTAATAGCTCAAGATATGGCCCAGAGGGTGAGAGAGAAATCTCCTCTGGCGTACCCGTTTCATCTCCTTGCATCACAAACAAAAGATTCATCACCTACTCTCCCTCTTATAGTTGTGGGTTTGTTCTTTGAAGCTTTAAAAATACTTTCAAGATTGGGCAGAATCTTATTTTTTGTGTGAACATGTCTAAGAAGCAAAAGGTGGACAATGCAAAATGAGTGGGGAAAGGTGCATAACTTAGGCTAACAACATTACTGTACATTTTTCTAGTCAGCCTCTTTACAGTCCTTGTCACAAGAAGAGAAGAAAGACTGTAAGGACAGATTCTGTGGCAGGACTGGTGGCCTGCTCCTCTCAGAGAAAGAATCACAGGCATGACAGCAAAAGTGTTGAATGAGCAAGTGAACACTAATGAAGATTTCTAGGCATCATGCCACAAGAGAATCGTTTTCTGTGGCAGTTTACCATAACAAAGGGACAGGAGTGGTGCGAGACCAGCTCTTAAGTCATGATTTTTTCCTTAGAGAAGCAAGTGGCACTCCCCACACAACATCAGAAAGAAACTTTCAATATAATTGATTTTGAATCTGAAGAAGGCACTCAGGAGAAGCAGTCTGAGCCAATATTCTTTTAACATGAATGAAAAAACAAAACAAAATAAAGCACATTTATGCTCGATTCCAGGACATGGACAGCTGTTGTCAAGAATTCTTACAAGTACAGTGGACCCTCGTATAACAAACATTTGGTATAAGATAAAATCTGTACAACATAAAAAGTTCCAGAGATAGGGGAAATTTGCTTAACAGAATCGCCTATGGGGTGAATCTGTGCAACTTAAAAATGGTGACTCTGTTTTCAATGCATTCCTATGGGAAATTTGTATAAAGGAAAATTTGCTTAACATAATTTCATTTGGAATGAATTAATTCCTTTATACAAGGTACCACAGTAGTTTATAAAGCCAGTAGTTTTTGCACATGGCTCTCAGCCTTGTGCACACATACATCTATCTTTGTATATGATCTCATTGCTGCCATCCCCTAATAAGATCCTATCTTGATGTTGTAAGCCATCCAGAGTGGCCATGTTGCTAGATGGGCAGGATAGAAATGGACTGACTCACTGACTGACTAACTATATAAATAAATATCCTATATACCAGGCATATCCAAATTTAAGCCCTCCAGATGTTTTGGACCACAACTCCCACAGTCCTTTGCCATTGGCAATCTAAGCTTAGAATTCTGGGAGTTGTGATCCAAAACATCAGGAGGGTCTGAGTTTGGACATGCCTGCTATAAACCCTTTGAGTTTTCTTGCACAGCTGGCCAGGATGTGCCAAAGGCACTCCTCACTCAGAGAGCTGTTTATCTTAGAACTGGCCCTGTTCCCAGACTACCTACCTGTTTAACCTGTCCTTCACCTGATGTTAACAAAGTCACAACTACCAGAAAGGTACAATGTAATGCCTCTGATGATAGTGAGCAAAATAGAAGGTAAAGGTGAACACGTAAAAAAAGTCAACCTTGGTCCTCCCCTCTGAAGTTCAATTTGGAAAAACATCTATGGCATGGGGCCATATAAATATTTTAGTACTGTAGTACTTTGTATTTTTCAGTCACTCGGGGAGGAAAGTGCAGTCCCTCTGGCCTTAAGGGTAAACTATTGGAGCAAGGGAGTTATCCTTATCTGGCTTGAAGTGATTTCCATAGACAGCCAATCCCATACTGAGTCAGCTATTTCTGTGGTTACAGAAAGCCATAGGTTATGCTACCTCCAACTGCACAGATGTAAACATTGGTAGCAATGGGGAACCCCACCATACATTAAAAAGAAATCAAACCCCAACCCAGGACTATGTATCTAATCTGGGACAGGCAGAATTAAATGCTTTAGAATCTTGAGAAATCAATTTTAAACATACTAGAATTGTTTTTTTTTGAAAGAGAACTATTTTCCATTTGGTTTCTATGCTAATGATTTCTTTTACTCATTGAAATATTGTAACTACAAGTTTTTCTCCCTCCTTCTGAGAAAGAAGAAGAAAGAACGGAAAAGAAAAATGCAAAGAACAAAGCCCCAAACAAGAAAACCACAATCCTTCTTGCACAACCCATAGAGTGTTTGGAGTTAAGACTGTACACTTCTAGAACTGATGCTACGGCAATTCTCTTTTATCATTGCCTATATTAGACTCGCTGGTAGGTTCTGTCTTTTTTCCGTATCTAATTATATTTCACAATACTCTCTGTCTAGATGCCAACTTCTTTCTCTAGATCAACTTCTACAATTAATATAAACTGAAGTAATAGCTTATCTAGTTAATCCACTGACAACCTGCTAATATCAAATATTCCCAAACAGTCAGTGGAGAAGCCAACATTTATTTCCTCTATTTACAAAAATCTTCCATCACTCCCGACTCATAGGCCAAATGGAAATTTCATAGACCAAGGAGTGGAACACAGTTCTTCTAAGATAAATTGTTTTGAAAAACCCATAAACAGTTCATTTCCACTAAAACATGGGTTTTTAATAAAACAGTGTCCACAATGGAAAAATTACTTGTTTCCAGAGGATTATTCTAGACAGAAAGGATAAATAATGAGCATCTGGACTGTATATCCTTAATTCTGAGTGAGAGAAGGGACGGCAAAGATTGTTCAAACCTATACAAAGTATGAGAGTATGTATGCCTACCTTCTTTTGCCTTCAGTTATACTGAAGAACTAGAGAAGCAAATCAAGAATATTATTTTCCCTGATTCAAGGGTTAAATTCACAACTGCTACAGTGCAAACCAGGTCTATCTAATGATACATCTGAAGCTGGCTTTTGAAGGAGTAATGCACTAGTTCTTGTTCAAAGCAAGAAGTCTATGACATCAAGCTAAGTATGACTTTAAAATTAGCCTTATTTGAAACATTATTTTTGAAAGCTTCAGCAAAATAATTCTGGAAGCTATAATAGAAATCAGAACTAACAGAGTTGCTATCAGCCAACCTGGAGGTTAACTTACTTGCTTAATGCAGTTAGCATGTATCTCTTTTGTCATGCAGATAACAGCTAAAGGAAGCTTGCACATTAAAGGCAATTAATGTCATGTCTAATTTGCCCCTCTGTATCAAAATTTATCAAAGCACCAACCTTCAGGAATGTTCTATCTCCTTCCCACATGTACTTTTAAAATGTAATATGTATATATATATACTGCTAAGTAATTGCAACTAAAAGTACTGCATCATAATTAGTAGTATGCCTGAAGACCAGTTAATGTTTATCTTTGTGCTAAGTTTCTAACCGATGGTAATTAAATATCCCACACATATAAATGTATCCCCATCTCTACAATAAGACAAGAGAATTCAGATGCATTTAAATGCGCTGTCACAGAAAAGCTGTAATAGGAAATTCACTTTTTCTCTCTTCATGTAAATACCTGTTTTAGAATTTGGGGTACTTGTAATTCAGTTTTTCCTTTTTTTTTTTTGTTGCTACATGCAACCCGCCTGGTGATTAAAGAGTGTATAGCTTTCTCATCAATATCACTGGCCTTCTGTACAGTATAGCAAACACCAGAAAAATCTTGTTTCTCAATGCACCTATCAAACTAAATCCATTTCTCAAGGTCTAGAACAAAGGAGAAACTCACCTAATATGAACGTACATTGCTTTTTTCTCCCGACAAATTAAAACAGAAGCGTAATGCCATAGGACAGAAACTGCATGCCAGTTAATATATCTGCTTTCCTTAATTACTTTTTTCACTTTCAGAGGTTCCCTTATTTATTTATTTATTATGAAACTTCTATACCGCCCATCTTCCTGGAGGAACTCTGGGCAGTTCACAATAAATTGAATCACAATTCAGCCAACTCAACAGACACACAGATAACTAAGTAGCTACAATTGACAAACAATTTAAAAGAAAAAAGTATGCAACCCTGGTGTGAAAATAGGAAGATAAACTAGGCAGATGGCGGCGGCGGGGGGGGGGGGACAGATATGGATGGATATCTGTTATTAATTAATACAGGGTAACAAGGTTGCATGGAGCTGAAGTCTATGGAAAGTTTATAAATGAAATATTAATGGGAGCCCACAATTTTGATGCAATAATAAGTGCTTGACCATTAAATATCTATCTATCTATCTATCTATCTATCTATCTATCTATCTATCTATCTATCTATCTATCTATCTATCTATCTATCTATCTTTGAGTATTTGTACCTCACTTTCTCCTTGAAAAATGACCCAAGGCAGCTTACACTAAGGAGAGACAATATACAGTCCATTACAACTAAGACATATTCAGTTTGAGAACAGGGAATTGAGAGGTATCTTACAGCATTAGAAGACAACATTAAAACTAATAATTGATAACATAATGTCAATGCAATCACACAAGGAGAGATATAAGCACAACGTTATAAGTGGTTATAAACAGAAACTCTATGTAGCCATGTATGGCAGATGCATAAAAAGTCACGTAGTAGGTAGTCCATCAGTGAGGGAAAGCTTGCCTGAAGAGGAAGGTCTTTGATGATGCAGTCCTGGCCTCCAGCAGGAGGGAGTCCCAAAGTCTGGGAGCAGCAGCCGAGTAGGCCCTTTCATGTGTTTCCACAAGACATATCTGTGAGGCTGGCGGTATGGAGAGAAAGGCCTGTCCTGATGACCTTAAGCATCAGAACTGGTCCATACTGTGAGATTCTACCTTTGAGCTAGCTAGGACCCAGGTCGCTACCTACAGGCCCTGAGCACATCCAATTTCGCCTGATCTCGAAAGCTAAGCAGGGTCAGGTCTGGCTAGTGCAGTACTTGGATGGGCGACTTCCAAGGAATACCAGGTGCTGCTGGCGCCTGGATAGGAACTGGCAAGATACTCCAGTCTTGCTGCCAAGAAAACTCCATGGACATGGGGTCATAAAGAGTTGGTGACGACTGTAACGACACAACAACCACCACTAAAGACTCAGGTCATACAGTGCTTTGTAGGTTAAGGTCAGCACTTTGAATTGTGCCCGACAGCTGATTGGCAGCCAGTGGAGCTGCTTTAATAGGGGTGTAATCTGGCTGCTACATTTTGGACCCGTTGAAGTTTCCTGAGACTTTTCATCGGAAAACCCACATAGAGCGCATTACAGTAGTCTAGCCGAGATGTCACTAGGGCATGAGTCACCGTGGCTAGAGCTGGTTTCTCAAGAAATGGGTGTAACTTGTGTACTAGCCTTAATTGTGCAAATACACTCCTGGCCACAGCTGTGGCCTGGGCATCTAGTCTCAAGAGCACCCTCAAACTGTGTACTTTTTTTTCAATTGGAAGATGACCCCATCCAGTACAGATTGCATCCCTATCCCTTGTTTTTCTTTTCGAATGACCAGCAGCACCTCTGTCTTGTCTGGGTTTAATTTCAATTTGTTCATCCTCATCCAGTTCATTATTGAAGCTAAACACTCATGTAAAGTTGAGATATTAGCTTCCTCAGAATCCGGAGGTGATGAGAGGTAGAGCTGGGAGTCATCAGCATACTGGTGGCACTTAACCCCCCAAACTCCTGATAATCTCCTCCAGTTTCATATCGGAGTTAAGCATCTGCCTGCAGAGCCACAGTTTGGGAGTTTGATTTTCCACAGTGAGTTGCATCAGCCTATTCAGTCTTGTGCAAGCTGCACAATCCCAGGGCAACACCAGAAGAAGATAATGGTCAACCACTTTTGAGTAGTACGTACCTGGAAAACCCTGAAAAGGGATATCCATAAGTCAAAATTGACTTGATGGCACATGATTATTATTATCATTATAGGTGACTAATCAACTAGCTGTGTGTAAAATCTGTGAAATCTGCCATGAAATCTGTGGCAGCCCTGAACTAAAAGAACCCTTGTCCATGGATCAAATGTCATACCCATTCTTACACTGCACTCCATTGTAAACAACATTTTTTTTTTCAGGAACAGCATAGAGGCAGATATGGCTTTTTTCGATAAAAAGGTAATGCAGAGTTGTTGGTAGTAATACTGTCCATCAAGGGTTGATTGGTACCAACTATCAACATTGCTCTCCACACCAACACACCAGTGAACTTCACTATCACCTGCATCTTCACATTCCAATAAAGGTCAAGGCAGGGTGGGAACTACAGGGAATATAGTTTAGTATCCATTTTACAAAGAATGTATCCATTGATCTATGAGAAAGAGAAAAATCCAAAATTGCAGTTGGATAGCTCATTGAATTAGGCCTAGAGATGGGCACGATCTGCAAATAACAGTGGTCTGCAATGGTTTGTGGTTCATGACTACCCACAAACTATTAGGATTCCCACCAAGAAATGAACTGGTTCACAATTTGCTTTTCAGGTTTGTGCCAGAGTGAGGAATAGACTGAAGAAAAGGCAAGAGAGAGTATATGTAAAAGAAGCAATCAGTTACAAGCAAATCTATGGCCTGGAACATAGCATGTAGGCTATAAGCATCTGGTTATAACATAAAGGGAAATAAAAATGACATCACTTTGGGGTTTTGTTATAGACCTCCACACTAGAATGAACACTTGGATGGCACCTTCCAGAGAAAATTACCAAACACGCAATAAAGAAAGATAATAACAGAGGCTACCCTGATAAGTGCTGAAATTCAAAGAACGTAAGGTCTAACTAATTCCTCATTGGTCTTGCTGGCAACCCCATCTTCCAGAAGATGGGATCAGCAAGAAAGGGACCCAGCCTTCTGATCCTGATCATTACCAACAGAGAAGAACTGGTCAACAAGATAGCAATAGGGCAGTCCCGGTGAACCCTTGGCACTGCAGATGTTTTGGGCCACAACTCCCAGAATTCCAAGCCTGTGCTGCCAATGACAAAGGACTGTGGGAGTTGTGGTCTAAAATATCTGGAGTGCCAAAGGTTCACCACCACTGCAATAGGGGGAACCAGGGATGGAAGGACTAAACACATCTTCTTGGGATCTGTTATACTCAGAAAAGGGAAAGCTAAATCTAGTAAGACAGATGATTTCAACAATGTTAAGAAAATCCTGTGAAGAATCTAATAGTGAGAAATACTCAGAAAGAGGGGATTTCACAAAGGTTGGGTGCTTGTTAAAGATGAGCTATTGGAAGTGGTATCATGGGACAATTACTATGAAATGGGGCATTTGGGATATTTAGAGAAATTGGAATGACAAGATAAGAAGCTGTTGGGTTAACCAAAATTTAAGGTGTGCCTGTATTAAAACAGAAGGGGCAGATCATGGAGGAAGAGTACAAATGACTATCCAGTATTTGCAAGAATTCAGTTAGGAAGGAAGGCTCACAATGAGCTGAGGCTTGCAATAGAGATCAGATTTAATATTTAAAAAGGAAGGCATTGGCTATGTTTGGAGAATGAAGAAAATGGCAGGTGTGGAAAAGTGTGGAGATGAGGTTGTGTTCACGGGCCATCAAATTATAGTGGTCTTAATAGGATTGTCAAAGCATCAAATCACTAAATGATAAGAGATGAGGCAAAAATTAAAAACAAAATATAAAATAAAGAAGACAAATATGTAGTGGGAAGTTAAAGACTAACTGGTATTTTTTAATGTGAGCTTTCATTTCTCGGGCAGAAGAGGTTTGTCCATGAAAGCTCACATTAAAATATACCAGTTAGTCTTTAATATGTCACTACATTTATGGCTTATTTTTCATTTGTTTGGGCGTGATACGCAGGCATAGATTAACCTTTTCAAAAACTACAACTATGAAAAGAGACTAATTAGATGGCAAAAACAGGGAATGCTAAACACTGGGGAAAGCTAAAGAACAGTTTCAGTGATGATTTTCCTTGTTCCAAATTTTCTAGCTAACATCTGTGGATAATCTTTGTATACAGCTCTGCCATAGCTTCCAACTGTCCATGTTTGTCCTACTTTTAAGTGGTGTTGTAGCAGCAGTTTATGTCTTCAGTTTTACAGCTCTGGTAGTTATGATCAAGCATCCTGCAACCAATGCTAACATTGGTTGCTTGACTATCGCAACATTTAAATGCCTTAAAAATTAATATCTTAAAAGCAAACCAGAGAAATGTTGGTTTCACATATTTAATAGCTGGAACAAGCACAGCTCAGCAGCATTAGATGAGTTCAAATGTATACATTCCAACAGATTTAGGATGCAATTATAAACACCTGGAAGGACAACTCGTTAAATTTAAAGGAACCACCTTCTCTGTAGGACTGTGCTGTGAGATGCAGGAGACTATTAATTCATAGGATTACGCTGAACAGCATACTTAGAACATAGGACTGAGCTGACATTATTCGACAAAAAGCATGACCACGTGTTTGGTGTGTAATCAAAGCATTATTTCATAGCAGCTTTTATCATGCATGTTTGATGAGGACAGTTGCTAGTCCTAGCTGAAGAAGACTTCCTATGGCCATAATTGACAATAGCAGTAGCTATGTACTAGATAGATAAGAGAAAGCACAAGCAAAGTTGAATTGTAGATTCTTATCCAATTCATCTGACTAATGTTATTCCAATTGAAAGGATAAAATGGACTAGCAGTTACAGTTGTTACCTTGAGTGTTTTAGGGACAGAAATAATTCAAACAGAACAGAACAAAACAAAAGAGCTGAGTCCAATTGTTGACTTACCCTTGCATAAGTGAAATGGCAATAAGATTTTTTTATTAATTAAAGAGACGCTATCCGCATTTGACCATGCATTTTACAGTGGAATTAAAATGTGACTACTTTAAAGACCCTTGATTAAATTGTGGTTGTTTCTATTTTAAAATTGGTCAAATACCAAACTTTGGGACAAGTTGATATAGCTACATTGAAAAAATACTATGCAATCATGCAGTACTTATATTCAACTTCTTTCAAATGTTTGTTTCTGTAGTTAAGGAAGCATTACTAGAAGACAGTCTTAACACTATATTTTATCATTTGCTCTTTGTGAATCATCCAGAAAACTATGTTACCAACTAGTACTTGACATAAAGACTATTAAAGGAAAAATAAGATTAATATCCACATTTTATGACTTGGAGACAACTGAGTTAAAGAAGGTTGCCTAAGAGGGCTACCTAGAGATGGACCTGTTTTCAAGGGACCATCCCTAAATAATTGAGTTACCCCAGGCCACTGTATATCTAACAAGCCTATTCAGACCAGGGTGAGGTGAAACCAAGGGAAACTATAAAGGGGAAGCCTCACACCAACCTTCCTCAGTCTGGAGAAGCTACTTGGATGAGTAGTGAAATGTTTCAATCCCACAAGAAAAGTCCAGTTGACATGACTCTACTCCTGGAAAACCTCACCTGGATGACTAAGAATCTACACAGACATCCCCAGATAAGACTCCTATATCTCGCATGCCATGGCCAGACAAGGAAGAAGAGAGGCACCAATTTCAATACGGTGATGCATCCTTTGTTGTTTCGCAAGCCTAGATTAACCATTCAAAATGAATGAAAAACAATGTAAATTACAATCTAAATTGGAGAAGAACTATAAAGGGGAGGGCTGGGGAACAGAGGTGAGACTGCTGTAATAAACCACTATCTCCCCCGAAACATTCTTTCTTTTTACATGTTTGGGAACATTTCATTCTTCAATGCTTTGGTGGCAAAGTGAACTGTAAATGGCATTATCAAAAGACCTATTAGAAAATGGAGCTAATTCAGCATTTTGGAATGTAAAGACAAACTGGTTTGGTGCTATGATCATCTCTTTATATGTGCATTGTGCTTGAATGATGGTGACCAGAAACCAGCCTGTCAAAATTTTGGACTAAATGTCTGGTCACCCTTGCAGCCCATTCTCATGCTTGAGCTTATAAACCACCCAGAGTAACCATGTAGCTAGATGGAGCGGTATATAAATAAAATAAAATTAAATAAATAAATAAATAAATAAATAAATAAATAAATGTGGGGGCAGGTGTGGATATACAGAAAATACACATATACACACTTATTTACAGGAAACTTTAGGAGCATAATTGTTAAAAGCTGCTATAATGATCATGAAAATCCATCTTTTTGTTATTCTGGGATTCATGGACCACTCTATTTGAATGCAAATAAAACAATAAATATTCTAATAAATAGTGTATTAATTTAAATTAAATTATTTTAAGAGACGCTTAATGATTTTTAACAACTGCAGTTTTTAACCAAACTAATTTCCCTATCTTTCCATTTTAAAGAAGATAGTTTTTAGAAAACTCTCTCTTTAACTGCTCCCATTCTCTTGTAGCTTTAATGTTGCCTTTTAATGCTTTTAAGACAACCCTCAGTTCCCTGTTCTCAAACTTGAATACCGTATATCTTAATTGTACTGGACTGTATATTGTCCCTCATTACTGTAAACTGCCTTGGGTCCTTTTCCAAGGAGAAAGGCGGGGTAAAAATACTCCAAATAAATAAATAAATAACTACTAATAACTTCATAATTATGGAGCCAAACACACCTCATTAGGGATGTGCCTACTGGCTACCATGACAGATTCCCAGTCTTCTATGTCTACCGAGCAGAGCAACTTTATAACAGACCGGCAGCAGTGCTTCTAAAGAATGTTGCATTGTCTGGGTGTAAACCTTCACAAACATGCCCAGGCATAACGTGGTCCAAGGTTATCACTTAGATGAGCAGGAATAATATTTTAATCTGGGCCTGGAAAGGTGTAGGTAATGCTACTGGTGTAGGTAATGCTGCTTGGTAATACAGCATTGGTATGGTCTCTTATCTGAATGACCTCCAAACTGATATTCAGGTGGTTGCCTTCTGCACCAAGTTTCTGAAGTGTCTTCCAAGGGACAGAGTGACTTCAATATGCTTTGCGAAAAATTATTTGACTTTATGTTCTTTCTCAGTGGAGGTGGTCACTGTCAAGTGATTAGGTCACCAATCATTCAAAGAGTAACAATTTCCTACCATAATATATGAACAATCAATTAACGGAGGATTATGTATGCATGTACAGGAGAACTAAGCACTTCATCTGAGGTCAAAGAAAATCTTGAACTTTCATCACTGCAGCCAAAAAGCTACTCAACATCACAACTTTGGATTGGAGACTTGTAACACCTTACATATTCCATCTGCCTTTCATATTCCAGAATCCTTTCTCTCTTTCATTAATCATTATTACTACTAACCACAGTGACAGCAAAGTCATTTGCAAATTAATTCTTAGTTATGGCTACAAACAATGAACCCTATTTAAGATTAGGAAAAAATATTCTATTGCAACTACTGTACTAGGCTAAATTGGCAAACTATAAAACAAGAGGAGGACATAAAATTCATTTAGGAAGCACTATATTTTTTCTCTCTAAGCCTAGATATGGCTTATTCAGTTTGCAGTCATCATGACTAAAAACGAATTTGCAAATGATTGCGATCTCACTATGGTTTGCAGCAATGATTAATGAAAGAAAGAAGGGACTTTACCACATGAATTGTATTAGGCGACTAGGCAGCTTTTTGACTGTAAGGCCTTAGCAAGAACTTGAATCAAACAGTAAAATAAGATAATGAAATATGGATGCCTATTATTTTACTATTAACTAGCATCTAAAACTATCTCGTATCATAATTTGTAAATCAACCAAAACAGTGTTTCTGCTAAAGGTTGGTATATATTCAATTAATCAGCCAACCAACCAATCCTGCCATTCTGATTGTTTAACAGCTTCCCATGCTTTAGGGACAAGAATAGCATACTGGATAACAACAGCAGTATATTTAGGATTAAGTACAATATAAATTATTTTAGAAATGTTTAGAATGGCATTATTAAATTCAATGAGGTAGAAATCTTGCAGTTTTATGTTGTCATCATTTTAAAAAATATTAACCACAATACTGTACAAACATTGAATGAAAAAGGTTTAAGTATGATCAAGAAAAACCCCCACCATGAACTACTTCTAAGCACATTACTGAGTGTTTTCACAAGCAGACTACACAACAGAGAACTAAAAACACTTCAAACTTTGTTTCTGTTCAAGCCAGTGTGTCCTGAAAACCTGACAATATGTTTTTAGGACATTTCATTATATAAAAGAGACTGTACCTAAACAATCTTGTTAACTGTATTGATACAGGGCTTTATTTCTACCAATGAGATTGTGTTGTACTTTCCTTGCTCTACATAATTCAATATTTTTAAAAAAACAAAGATACTTGAGTCTGCAATGGAATAGCAAGTTTTTGAAGAGGAAGCCCCTGAAACTCAACAAAGTTCATTTCTGATTAGTTATGAACAAGATTGTGGTTACCTGCCTGATGTTGACTAGGCCAGTCTCACCCACTGGGTGCTACAACTCTAAATGCTGTTTTGTTAGTAGTATAGTATTGTAAGATGAATCTCGCAGCCATATGGAACCATTAAAAGTATTCATCCTAATGACGACAGTGATGATTCAGAGACAGCAGAGTCAATCCTGAGTACAGGAATTAGATCTTGATGTAGTAGCAGGTTATTTGCAGTCAGTAAAGAGCTCACATCAAGTGCTTAACATGACATCAGAAAAACTTATCTAACTGCACACTTTTCATCAACAGATACTCCTCAGATCCTATGGTAAAAAAAAATGGACAACGAAAAAAATGCCTATCAGAAAGACTGTCCTTCACACCTTCCTGTGAAAATGCATTCTTCTAGTTTTTCATGCTGTTCCTAGACTCCTTTTTAATGCATCTTTCAGGGCTAAACAGTTGGCCCAGAAACAGATCAGAATGGATTCAATTTTTGTAGTCTTGAAAATATAGACTCTTATTTTATAACTGCTTATCCCAATTTGAGACTGAAACTTCACTACATTATTTTTAATTCATTCTCTCAATCTCCTCCTAGATCAATCATTCTCAGTGTTCATATGTGCCTGTTTTGTCTGCCCAGGAAACATACCAGTAACTATAATTTTCCTTCCATTTTAACCCTCCCTTCTCTTTAACTAGTCTAGACCTAAAGAAGTTTTAGGAGGAATATAGATGTTTTATTAATAATTTAATTACTTCTTTCCATATAGCACAAATGAAAACCAATGCTATTTATTTTATATTGCAAGACACATTTTCATTCTTTTTTCAGTAATTTCTTGCTTACAATTTATACACAATTCTTATATCTCCTCATTTGAGCCTGAATGTTTGTATTTCTTCCCACTGAGTAACTCTTGTAGATTTATTTTGTGACTGAGCATCTCTGGTACCAGGACGTAGCTAGTACTATGTGCGAGTAAAGGCGAAATAGCAGCAGTTAGGACGGTGCAGTAACAGGTCAACAGCCCGCTTACATTCTTCAAAAAGCATTTATAAACCTTAGACAGGAATTTCAGGAAAACAGACCATGCATTTGCACAATAGACATTAGGAATGTCAGCTGGGTTATTTTTAATGCCTGATGGTTTGGCTTAACAAATGACAAGTTTGCCAAAGAACACTAAAAATGCTAAGACACCTTCTTTTCCAATATTGTAATTTCATGGAACTGTTCATTGATATCAAATGAAATAAATCATCGGCTGCACATGCATTTTATTTTATATGATTCAAACCTGAAACATCATACATTAATATAGGAAGGATGTAGTATCTGTAGGCAACACTTGACTATTTACCAGGAGCAGAAAGTTAGGAGCCTGACTGTCTATTAAAAAGGTAAAGGTTCCCCCTGCATATGCATGCTAGTCATGTCCAACTCTAGGGGCGGTGCTCATCCCTGTATTCAAGCCGAAGAGCCAGTGTTGTGCATATCCGTGACCATGTGGCCAGAGGTAGTGCTAAAAGCAGTCCCGTTCATTTCCTTCCGGCAACTTTTTAACACTAGAAGATCTGATTTCTTACAGCTACATTTAAACAAAGATTCATAAGCAGACACTTTTTAAAGGTTAAATGGACAGACCCTCAGTGTGCAGGAATGTCTTGAATTACGAAATTAATCTTTCCCAACAGAGTTTTCGTAATTCAAAATTTCCATAATTCAAAACATGGTTTCCCATAGGAATGCATTGAAAACCAATCAATCTGTTCTGGAGGTCTGAAAAAAAGGCAAAACAAAGGAACAGGTTAATTGGTTTTCACTGCATTCCTATGGGAAGCCTGCCTCGACCCAGCAAAGCAGGGGAAGAGCTTCCCTCCTTTGTTGGGTTGGCGGGAAAACTCCTTAATCAACTGGCAGCCAAGGCTGCTGAGCTGTCAAACTCACCTGGCTGTCAGCAGGCCTCCAAAAGCAGCTGATTTTGATAGCTCTGCAGCCTTGACTGCTGATTGATTGAGGGGATCCCCCCCCAACCCCTGCTTTGCTGGGTTGGGGCAGGCACCCAGATGGCTCATTCACCCCCTCCCCGGGCACTTTGCTCCCTGCTGTGGTGGCAAGAGCTGGGAGGGTTTCTGCCTGGTTCCTCATGCTCTGGTTATGCCTCGGAAGCAGGCATAAACTGTAGCTCCTCTCATTTGTGGGGTTTCTGCCTGTTTGCAAAGCAAAACCAGGGCATCGGGGAGCAGGCAGTCTTTCTCCCAGCGGCTTTGCCTCTTTGCCCCCTCCTTTTCAGGGACCTGAAAGGTGAAAGGAGGAGGGTGGCAGGGAGGTGATACCACTCACTTTTGCTGCCTGCCAAACCGACTGCCCTTCGCCCACTGTGGTGAGCGACGCGCAAAGGGCTGTCAAAATAACCTGGCTGTCAGCGCGCCTCCAAAACGGAGGCAGGAGGTGGGGGTCCATGTCTTCGGATCCCTGCTTCCCACCTGCTTTCTGGGCACGTGGTGAATGAGAAAGCACCATGTAACTTGGAAAAAAATCATAACTAAAAATTTCCCCACACCCCTAGATTTCCCTTTGTAATTCAATTTTTTCATAATTCAAGGCATTCGTAATTCAAGGCACCACTGTGTCAGCATTTCTAAGATAAAATATGAATTATTCCATTCCGTTATTTTATTTGCTGTCATCAAATGCTGATATTGAAAGATTTAAAAAGGCAGAACTAGAAAAGATGATAAAAATGACAATATATTATTTGGGCCTTTATATTTTAATAAGCCTATTCATTAAAAAAAATCAGAAACATTCTATAGTATAACCAAAATCCTACTGGATATTGAGGCAGTCACAGAAGTTGCAGCAACTTATGGCGGTTAACAGACAACGTGCCAGGTATGTAATGGGATTTCATTGAAATAAATGATCAGGCATTTGACTGCACACTACCGCTTGTGACAGTTTCTGATTCCTTTTGGTCATGTGTAAATACTCAACAGGATTCTAGTTTATGACTTATGTTCTTTTGAAGCTTTTAGTTCCTTCCTCTGAACCTTACTTTTATCAATTCTGCTGACACTAATCATGTTTGATGAACCATTTCTAACACTGAGATAAGAGCTGTGGACAGGAAATACTAGACCCGTAACTGTAATTCCTGGAGATAAAATAATGTTTTGTGGACTACTGCATTTCAGAAAGGTCACGCTATTAGATTGCAACTCTCAGTTAAACCCAGAGCTATGCTAAAGGAAGTCAACAATTGCAACAGGGCTTCTCTTTCACTCCACCCAAAGATCTGCTTCAGAGGAAATCAGGATCGATTGGTGGTCTCTTGTTTTAGCCTAGTATTTCATTCAAAACTCTCTAGGACAGTGTTGGTGAACCTAAGAGGGTGCCAAAGGTGGCACTCGGAGCCCTTTCTGTGGGTACCTGACATTGCCCCTTCACAGCCACCTGTATTCAGGTTAAATTGCTGTACTGGCACTTTCCAAAAAAAGGGGGGGGTTGAATCACAGTTTGGGCACTCGGTCTCTAACAGGTCCGCCATTACTGCTCTAAGATGTTGCATCATAAACTCATACTGCCACCAAACAATTAAATACACCTTACTCAATCGTGAGAATTAAATCTAGTTAATAAATAAAATTAGCATGAATATAGGCAAAGGTAAAGCTTCCCCCCGCACATGCATGCTAGTCGTGTCTGACTCTAGGGGTGCTGCTCATCTCCATATTCAAGCCGAAAGAGCCAGTGTTGTGCAAGTCCATGGCCACGTGGCTGGCATGGCTGCAAGGAAACACTGTTTTACCTTCCTGCTTTTTACGGTAGTACCTATTTATCTACTTGCATTTACATGCTTTCTAACTGGTAGGTTGGCAGGAGCTGGGGTTATCAGTGGGAACTCGCTCCACTATGTGGCACCTGGGATTCGAACTGCCAAACTGCCGACTTTGCAGCTGACAGTTTTCAGAGCCTTAGTCCACTGAGCCACCATGAATGCATATAGCAATGAATAAAAAGAGTCTTAAAAGATGCCCACTGGTTGCCTGCTTGCCTCCAGGTTCAAGTCAGGCTGTCAGGTATTATTTTTAAAATCCTAAATACCTAAGGAGCATTTCTTTCCAACATCAATTTGCCATTATCCTAAGAACTTCTGCTGAGGTCTCCATGCCTTTCTAACAAATGGAAAAGTCCTTTGGTAGTGCTGCAGTCATTACTGTATGCCTTCTCTAAAGGGGTTTTCCTGATGCCTACACTGCAACTGGTGCTGCCGCAAAAATATCTTCCTTTATTCAGATGTCTTAATGTTTGAGTCTGAGATATTTTCAAATTTCATTACTGCATTGATACTCAGTACCTTGGTATCATAATCAGGACAAAGCTATATGGAAGATATGTATGTGTCTTAAACAAATAATAAATGGAATTCCGACCAGTTGCATCAAACCATTCACCAGACTACAAGTACAACATGCTAATTCAGCTGCCTTCACCAGTGCTAAAACACATTTACATACATTACTCACACTATCAGATAAAGGAACTTGCTCAATTAAGGTCATGTCAATGTTTAATGAGTAACAACATCAGATGGCAACCCTTCTCCTGAACCACATCAATAGCACTGCTGTATAATTTAAAAGAGTAGTGTTCTACTCCTGAATGTATTGTCTCACTAAGGTAATTCTTAAACTTGCATCAAAATCCTTGAATCATTGAAGACAAATGCATTTCAGCTATGAACTCAATATGTGTATGTGCGCACACACACAGACACAGTGCAGTAATAACACTGTTGCCTTTCCCAATAGGTGCTTAATAACTCACCTTATTCTCATAATATGACTATTCAGAGTGGTGCTTTGAATCTCAGTCTCCAAATACTAGGGTCATATTCTAAGCCAGTGCTTCCCAACCTTGGGTCATGCAGGCGTTCTTGGACTGCAGCTCCCAGCATAGCTAGCAATGAAGGTTTCTAATGAAGTCCAAGGTAGTTTTGTAGAGCGCTCACAAGACATGGGACTTGTCTGAGACAGAACCATTGACATCTAGTTCAATGCCCTGCCCAAAGAGATGACAATCCATTCACTCACCTCAGAAGATGTAGTCCACCAGAAACAGGCAACAGGTGCACACCAGAAACATACTTACAAAGCAAGTACAGTAAACCCCCACCTATCACAGGGGTTAGGGACCCAACCCGACCCGCAATAATTGAAAATCCGTAATATGCGGATGCTGGGTCAGGTCAGGTCAGGACTGGGTGGGCTCTCTGGGGGCTCTTGTACTTACCCCAGGCCTGGCGCTGCCCCAAATGGGCCTGCAAGGGGCTTTCCAGCCCCTCAGAGGCCCCAAACGTGCTTTCTAGTTATCTGGAGGTCACTTCTGGCTTACTGGAAGTCACTTTCAGTTTGCGGGGAACCAAGTTTTGGGGCCTCCGATGGGCCTGGGAAGGCCTTTCCTCTTACCCCAGGGGGCCTTTTTTCATATACTGCGGACCCGCGATATACCGGGACCGCAGTATATGAACCGCGAAAGGGCAGGGGACAACTGTAACTGGAGAGCTAACACAAGAAAACCAATCTATACACTGCGTGAAAAGCAAACATCCACCCACCCCAGACTAAGACAAATGCCAATGAACACTTGCCAAGGTGGTTTAGAGAAGCAGGAAAAACTAAAGCAAATATGTTCCCAGACCAATAAATGCATTGTTTCTCAGTTTGGAAAGGCAAAAAGGAGTTCGGAACTATAATGATTCTAATGAACCACAAGTGAAGCACCCAGATATAAATTACAGGATATATTTCATAAACCTAAGGGCTATTGTGCCAGTGTAGCAACTGATCATCCCCCATTCAACAATCACTGGCTGACTGAGCAAGTCAAAAGAACAGGCCAATAGAGAAATGCTGTATGCTTCTCCTCCCCAAAGGTAATCTTTTAGCACCCACATCTGTCAGTTTAATGTATACACTCCCCTTATCTTCCATGGTCTGCTGAACTTCACACCCTACAGAAATGCAAAACCACCCTAAAGCCCATGTTTCAGATACTGCAGGATACTAATTTTACACGAGTCTTTGGGCAAGCTTTAGGTTTTCTACCCCAAAAGTGCATCTGTTGACCAGTTGGATCCCCTTCCCTTCCACAGGAATGTTATATAGAGGAGAAATGCGGGCGGCGGCGGGGGGGGGGTGACTTTAAGAAATGGATAGAGTGCAACAGTGATTTTGCCACAAATGAATCCACACCTATAAACAGAGCAAGGATTTGCAGAAACCGAAAGATCCCAACATCCATCGCCTGGTCAGTCCCCATTCCCCTTCCTCCTTTAGGCTAGATTCGAAGAAGACTCTCTCTTGACTTGGGGCCGATTACGGCAAGAAAATATGGAGGCTCATAAAACGAGGAAGTGCTGGTAGAGCCAGTCCTTCAGCAGATGGTAACACCCACACACCCCGGTGCCCTGCCCTGGTCGACGGCTGCGCGACCCTTCCTCGGCAGGACCTGGCCAAGTCGGCGCGCGCCTTGCTCTGTCCCGGGCACGCTCTCGCGCCTCCAGACACACACACACACACACACACAAACACCCCCTGCCGCCGAGAGGGAAGCAGCAGGAGGAGGAGGAGGAGGAGGAGGGAGAAAGCCCGGGGCAGCTCCGCCGGAGCTCTTGTTTTCATCAAGTGTGCCGCCCGGCCCCAAAGCGAGAGGCGGGAGCCAAGGAGCTTGCTCGCCCTGTCCAGGGAGGATCTCGCCCGGCCCAGGAGCCGGAGTGGCCGGGGAGGAGAAGGTGAGGGGAAGGCTCCCGCACTCCCTTTGCGAGGCCAGGGAGCAAAGATGCTCCAGCCCTCCGCGCGACGCCCCCAAGGGGACGCCTCGCTCCTTGCCCTGCTCCGGAGGAGAAGGGCTGCGCCCGACCGACCGCCCAGCTTCCTCATTCACGGAGGGGCCCGGCGAAGAAGCAGGAACTCCCCACGCCGAGGGAGGGGCGCCTTTCTCTCTCTCTCTCTCTCTCTCTCTCTCTCTCTCTCTCTCTCCCCCTCCTTCCTTTCCCCTTTCTGTCCGACTCTCTCGCTCGCTCGCTCGCGCTTCCCGCCAAGCGTCCCCGCAAGTCACAGCCCGCGCGCCGCCGACGAGCCCTTACTTACCCGAAGGGGTCCCTCTTGCCCGGAGCAGGAAGCGCTGGCGCCGCCGCCCGCTTGCACGGCGCCCCGAGGCCGAGAGCGCGCCGCTCCGAAAAGTGAGTGCCCCGCCGAGGAGGAGGAGGAGGAGGAGGAGGAGGGCTGCCTCTCCGCCTTCTGGGGCCCGCCTTCCCTCCTTTCCCTCCCCTCCCTCCCTCCCTCTCTTTCTCCGAGCGCTGGCGCCTCCCTCCACCCGCCCCCCCTCCCTCCCCGCCTCGGCTCTGGCCCGACGCGCTCACCTGCGGCGGCGGCTGGTCTCCCTCCCGGGGAGCCGGCGAGGCTCGAGGGCTGGGCGGGAGGGGCAGGCAGGAGCGCGCCGCGGCGTTACCTCACGAAGGAGGACGCCGGGAATCCTCTGTGGGGGGGGTCCAGGGTCCGCCCCAAGCAGGGACCAGAGGAAGTGTCACGACGGGGCTCCGGCGGTTTCCCTTGGCTTCTCTGGGTTTCGAAAGCGATCCATCGGGCCGCCCGCCTTAAGGGATCGCGCCCGGGGCTGCGTGGCGGTGCTCTCCCACCTGGAGGCGTCACGCCCGGGCGGCAGGTCGGAAGCGGCGACTCTCGGAGAGGCAGGAGGCACCCCGTCCACTCGCCTTCGTCGTCGTCGTCGTCGACCCACTCCTCCGAAACCAGGAGGGAGGGACCCTCGTGTCAATGACTGTGCCCCCCCGTCGTCTGTACGTCCCGAAAAGAAAACATAAAGGGGGGGCGGTGCCTCGGCAAGATCCACCCCCAAAAAAAAACATTTGTCCTTAAGAAGTTTGGTTGTGCCTTTTTTTTTCATTCATTCATTCGCTCTGTTCCAAAACTTTCTGTCAGTAAAGAGGCGTGAAGCAGTGGACTACCTCCTATTCCAAAGACAACCATTGGAGTAGTTAAAAATGCGATCGATGCCGGAATTAAAACCCAAGACGTACAGTACTAAATATTAAGAATATGGAATAAAGCCATTTAAAATAATTTTAGAGCACGTTTGAAAAAATAAAATGTATAACACCCCCCCACACACACACACACTTAAAAAAAAACTTGCTTCGGTAGTTATTTACTTATTAAAAGCCAGGCTGATTACTTGGAGTTTAGGAGGACAGGGGTGGGGTGGGGTGTGGGGGCCAACCTGTCTTCAGTTCAGAAGGCCTGTGGGAAGCAGCAGCAAGTAGATGGGTATGTATAAATAAATAAATAAATAAAGAGTAGTCTCTGCAAAGGCCCTGCTTTACTTCACGTTCCCACCAGTCACGGTGTGAGGAAGGCAGGCCTGGGCTGGCTCAAGTGAGGAGTTTTAGGGATGACTGGGAGCCCCCCAGTCCTGCAGGAGTTCTCTTTTTTTAGTGGAGCCCCAGGTTTGTTCTTTGGCTCAGTGAAGCTCCTTTTAAAGAGTGTAGAATGTTTTTCAGAGTCATTTTAGGGCAGGACAGGCTACCTCCTGCTCTGATCACAGCAGCTATCTTACTGTGTAAGGGGCACACCCAGAAAAAGGGCAAAGTCTTTTTCCCTGTCTGATTGGATTGGATTGAGCTTAATTATAGGTCTATGTGTTCAAGACTGATTGCCTCTTAGTTCTGAGAGAGCTAGACTAGCTTGGCAATTTAAACACTTTTTCCTGCTTTTTTTAAAAAAAACATGCCCAATTAGCATTCTTAGAGGAGGACCTGGAATATTCTGGACTCTTGGTCCATTTTGTGTGATTACTGTAGGAAGTTTTGTGCCCCTATTCCTAGATCTGCATGCTAGCTGAACAAGTAGCCCGAACTGCTGACTACACTAAAAGGCACTGGCTGTTCCATTCAAGAAACAATGTTGCTTTCAAGTCAACTCCAAAAGCATTTGTCTTCTCTTGATGAGATGAGAAAAAGGGCAAGAACTCTGAATATGTTCTACCCCGTGTTTCCAGGACAACCTCCAATGCTAATTCTGTGCTAAGAATTATCTAAGAATTATCTATAAGAAACACTTATAAGGAAAATAATGTAATTTATTTATTTACTTAGTTACAATAGGTTGTTAAATTGTTTTTGATGATGATGATGATTTCTGTAACTTATAAGCAGTAACACAAGAAGAAGGTTGCATTATTTCTGGAACCTCCTTGTGGTTACAAGTGAGAATTAAACTTATGACAGAAAAATTTGGGTTGACTGAATGCCATGGGAACCAGCATGGCTTTTAATCCAGAGATGGAGAACTTTTAACCTTTCAGTACTCCTTCTCCCATCACCCTTCACCATTGGCTAGGATGGCTAGATTCCATGCTTTAAAAACCCACCTATGTGTGAGTCATTTTACTGTATCCTGCAGATACTTCTTTTAGGCTGCCAAGTGTACAAAGTCATAAGCCCCATTAAACACAGTGGGAGTTGCTAATACTTTAAAAATGGTGACATCTGTGTTACTGAAAGTCTTACTTCCTCTTTCTTGAGGGAGAGCAGAGAAAGAAAATGCGAAAGTCTGTCTAGTCTACAAGTGGTGGATATTTCCAGAAATTATTAAGCAAGAAAGTTAGAGAACTCTTACTTTAGTGCAATCTGTATTTTGAATGTCAGAAATTATATTACATAACCCTTATTTTCTGCTTTGCCTTCACAAAACAGCCAAATTGGTTTTAAACGTCAGACTGAATTATGCTGTTAAATAAGAGAACCAGTCGAGTGTAATGTTTAGTGCTGGGGTAGAACCAGGGAGATCCAGGTTAATTTCCTTATATAGTTTTTGATAGTGTTGATGGTGAAAATTCTCAAAGAAGTGAGTAGCCCTCTGCACAGTAGACTACAGGGGACATAATATGGAGAAACATAATGGTTTCCAATTGACAAAAGTGTTGGGCAACGGTTTATTGATTCTATCTCCCTATACTGTATAGTCAATCTAGACTTATGAGAGATTACTTTTGAAAATGCAGAAATTGACATTGTTAGGTTCCGGTTCCGGCTGGGTGTGACTAGCAGCGCTTTGAGCCTGGAGCATTGCTTGTCTCTCCCTTTTAAGATATCTACTGTTTGCACAGTTTTCCTTATCTAGTTTTTCTTCAACCTAAGATCTTGCTAAGAAGTTATCTCTCACTCAAGGTTAAGAGTGTTTGGACATTGGAATGCCTGGAGGAGTTATATCTCTCAGGACCCGGTTTTCCATCAACTGCTCCTGCTCTTGCTAATTTCCACAGCCTTCTACTACCGCAGCTGCTTTTTTCACAGAAGAGATCGGGAAGTGCTGCGTAAATGAGAGAGAAAGCTGGAAGCTCAAGGTACTGTCTCAGAGTTATAGAATTAGTTGTTTGGCAGTGATTAATTAAAGCTCTGTAGGACAGAGGCTTCCACCCTTAGGTTAGGGCCAGCTGTTTCAGCAGGATAGCTGAGAGGGGAGAGAATTGTGAAGACACCAAAGTAGTCAGAATGATAACCTCTGCACCCAGTGAACAGGAGGAAGTTCTGGATGTCTCCCTCCCTACTCCAGTATTATCTCAGCTTCAGAGGACCATGTCAATAGCCATTACACCTATCTCGGACCTTAGAGAAACAGTAGTAGAGAGCATTTGTTCACTCCCCTACAAGCCAGGGCGAGTAGCTCGGGACCTGTTACACCTCCCTCCCCCCTGCTCAGGTGTCATATGCAATCTATGAGGAAGAACAAGCCTCTGATTGCTGCTAAAGATTACAGCAGAATAATGAGCAAGATGAAGCAAACCACTATAACTGATTATCTCAAAAGAGGGGAACCTGCCACAACTAGGGTGGATCAAAGCAGACTGACCCCTTCTGGGATGTATGGAACACAGTCAATAGACTTACCAGCAAGTGTTATGAAGGACTATCAAATCCTGGATTGCAGCTACTTGGAAAATAATTTAAATGCTGATTTTGGTGAACTAAGGACAATAGAAACGTTATACTCCCCTGTGGGTCCAATTGAGAATATTGTGGTCAACAATTTGCAAAAAGATACCACTGCATCATTTACAAACCTAGACACGCCCTCCTGTACTAGGGACAATGACCCCTCATTAAATGAGAAATCTGTTGATGAAATTAGAGATCTACTAAAGGACATTAAAGAGCTTATTGTGACTATGCTTGGATGCTTGCTAGAAGCCAAAAAATCACCTGAATTGACAACCCAGAGTACAGGGCAAAGGGAGAATGTTGTTGACCACCTGCCTCCAACAGACGAAGTGGAATTCTACAACTTATCCCCTGAAACTATCAACAAAATCACAGGGCTAAATATGGAAGAGCTGCTTTTGTGTGCTGGTCCATCAACTATTATGCAAACCAGATCACCTCTCCTGATCCCACCCATTGTTGACACGGAAGGGGATGCTGCCAGTTACACCAGCTCCACCCTCATTGAGGTAAAGGGTCCCACACAAAGAACTGTGGAGATGCATGATGGTGGGCTAAGAACAAAAGACAAGAAGAAAGATCCCTCACAAAAGAAGCTACCCCTGTCAATGATGGAGAAAAGGAAATGCAGAAGCAAAATAGATAGCAACCATTATGCCAAGGGGAACAGGAGGATGGACTTTAAACCTTTATTCAAACAGCTAGAGCCCAGAGATTGTCCTAAGACATCCAAACAGGGTAAATCCAGTTCACATCATAAGAAGTTAAAGCTAAAAGAAAGACAGGGGGGACACTCACCAGTGTCGGGGACAGCAGTAGAAGAGATGCCTTCACCTGCCAGCCATGTCCAGAAGCAAGAGGGAGGTAGTCACCCAAAGGAGCAAGACTTACAGGAAAAGGCTCAACAACAACAGTCGGCATTAAGGAAGAATTCTGAATTGATAGGAGCCTCCCAAGAATCTACAAAGCTGGACACCTATATGAGTAAGCCTATCCCAGTTTTGATCAGACCTAGACCCACTGTCCCAAATCCTAGAAGGAAGAAGAATGTGTGGAGTAAACCAAAACACACAAAATGGAACAAAACTCAGAGAAGCTTGGACACCTTCAACAACCAAATTACTGAAACTCCTCCTTATTGGTGGCAGAGACATTATGCAAAGGATAATTGGGGCTGGTTCCAGCGAGACTGACTTGGGGATAATAATTTAGCCATGTGCAAAGCTGAACTCTTAAATTTTTCCAATTGTGAGCTTGGCTCAACCCCAGCACCTTTTACCTCTCCCTCAACTCATAAGCAGAGGGATCTAAATCATCAGATGAGCCAAGCTTCCTTTCAATATGACCACATTTTGTTCCCCCAAAGTGATTCAAACAATAATCTGTCACTGAGACAACATATGAGGGCAGATGATAATACAATTGAAATTCTCTCTTGGAATGTAGCTGGATGGCAACGTTGCCTCCACTCATATATGGATGTTCCTTTCGTAAAGAAAGTGTATGACATTATCCTTCTGCAGGAAACATGGACAGCAGAAACGCCTCTTCTGAATGGTTATTATTCCTTTAACTTAGAGGCATCTGCTGGGATAGGTCCGGGAATATTAATGGGTGGGCTGGTTATATTTGTTTCAACTACCTTAAAGGTAAAATGTGTTTTGAAACCACTTTTAGCCCACCTGGCAATGGCCGTACTGATGAGCTGGGTGAACGGCAGCCTTCTTATAATAAATGCCTATCTTCCACCTAGAACAAAGAAATCCTCTATTGAAGAAAACTGGTCAGCCTTAGATAATTATATATCAGATCTGTTAGCTGGGTGTCCCGAAGCAGAAATCTTGTTGGCAGGTGATTTTAATGCCTGAGTTGGACCAAATGATATATTTCTAGCAAAGAAATATAACCTGGTCTTAGAGGATCTATATGGGGAATCATATGGATTCCTGTCTACACGCACATCTAAAGACCCAAAGGCGAACTATGCAGGTGCATGCCTTGCTAAGTTATCACATAGGAGAGAGCTTCATATTCTTAATGGGACATTCTATGGGGACTGCCCAGGTGAATATACTTTTATGGCAGGTAAGAGGGCTAGTTCTATTGATTATATGCTTGTCTGCAATGTTTTACTACCTAGGATTAAAACATTTAAAATTCTGCCATTCTTGGAAGGGGATCATCTACCACTAAGCCTAAAACTGTCTCTTCCTCTGAATCCAACACAACCAAAGGACCAGTATACTCCACAGCTAGAACTTATAGGAAAAAGGTTAAAATGGTCTAGCACCAGTAGTACCAAAGTGAAAGAAATACTAACTAGAGAGAAATTGCAATATCATCTCTTGCTCTTTAGTAACTTAAGTCCAGAGCAAGACCCTCTTGTAAACTTCCAGGCTTTGACCCAGGAAGTAAACTCCGTTTTGACTGTCCCTTCAGAGAACAAAGTATACCCTGCTTATAGGAACACGAAACCTTGGTTTGACCATGAATGTGTACAAGTTAAAAAGAGCTTAACACCCTGTACCATCTGTCCCTGAACAAAGGTCAGGAGGAAAGACCTGAAATACATCTTCAGCTGCTAGCTCAAAAGAAATTATATAAAACCACCATTCAGAGGAAGAAAAAAGAGCATGTAAGGAACTTATGGGAGGAGCTAATCCAGTCAGCCAAACAAAAGAACTCAGCTCAGTTTTGGAAACTTATTAATGCTGGAAGGGCGAAGAATTCATCGCCACTAGATATGCATGTTCCAGCAAATAAATGGGCCACTTTTTTTCAAAATCTCTATGATGATTCTGTGCAAGGCACTCCTATAGGAGACCTAAGGAATCTGCCTATATGGTCCCCAGTCAGCCCAAGAGAGATAAAAGACCATATTGGCCGTCTAAAAATAGGAAAGGCTCCAGGATCAGATGGAATTCCACCCGAAGTCCTCAAAGAAAATGTTGATTGGTGGGCACATTATCTAGCAGAATTATTCACATTTATAGACCAATCTGGCCGGATTCCCAAGCAATGGGGGATGGCTATTGTGGTTCCAATTTATAAGAAAGGTGATAAGAAAGACCCAGCAAACTATAGACCCATCAGCCTGCTAAACATCATTAGTAAGCTATACACAAGACATCTCTTAGAAAAACTAGAATTATGGCTTGAGCAAGAAGAATGCATTCCATTAGAACAAGCGGGCTTTAGAGGAGGAAGAGCGACAATGGAGCACTGTCTGATACTCCAACAATTAATTGAAAAATATGCCTCTAAAGGCCCAATCTCCCTATATGCTGCATTTATAGATCTGAAGGCCGCCTTTGACTCTATCTCAAGGCAGAGGTTATGGCAAAAACTAGGCTCTTCTAGCATTGACAAAAGACTTCTTTACCTTATCCAAGCCCTCCATTAGGAAACATACTTTAAAGTAAGATGTAACCCACAAGGTTTACTAACAAATTCTATCAAAACCTCCAAGGGAGTCAGGCAAGGCTGCCTGTTGGCCCCCACATTGTTCATCTATTATATAAGCAATATGGTGAAGCATATGAGTGACTTAAAATTTCACCCACCAAAGCTTGCTTCACGGCACCTCCCAATATTGATTTATGCTGATGATACTGTTATTCTATCAAGGTCTTCAGTAGGTCTCCAAAGGGCCTTGGATAGCTTCACAGCCTACTGTGATAAAGAACACTTGACTATTAATTGTGATAAAACAAAAGTGATGGCCTTCGGCAGACAGCCAAAAATAAGATCTTGGATAATAAAAGGGAAGAAAGTTGAGCAAGTGCATAAATTCACCTATCTGGGGGTGATCGTGCAAGAATCTGGGGCTAACAATGCACACTGTAATTGGAGAGCTGAGAAGGCTGAGCAGTCTGCTAATGCTATTGTGAGATTCTTCCGAACAAAGGGAGGTCTCTTTGTTCCAGCAGCATTAAGGCTGTACCAACACAAAGTCGTAGCTCAGCTCCTATATGGCACCTATACAGGAATATCTCTGGCTGATCTGGCTGTGTTAGAGAAGGTACAATCCAAGTTCTTCTGTTCTATCTTACAAGTCCCTCCAGGTGTTTCCAACGCTTTGATACGATTAGAACTGGGTCAAATGAAACTAGAAGCCAGAATACTTATTGCCTCTGTTTGTCAGTGGCTTAAGAGCTTCTCAGACCAAAAAGGCCTCCTCCCTTTAATAAACCAAGACCCTTTTCAAACTAGGTGGATACAAACTTTAAAAAGAAAATTAGAATCTATGGGGCTCTCAATAGATGACCTACTGGTTCAGAGTACTACACAGGCCAAAGCACTTATTAAACAAAGGATCCAAGACATTGAGCGCCAACGAGATATAGCACAATCCCCTTTGTTTAGGGCTCCTATGGAGACCAGATATGTTATGAGAATGGCCAACTATCTCTTCCAACTGGAAGAGCCTGCTTATCGGAGAGCCTTCACTTTAGCCCGCTGTTCAGTTATTCCTTCAATGGTTTTAGAAGGGAGATATAAGAAAATTCCATATGAAGATAGACGCTGCATGTGCTCCCAAAGGGAGGTGGAATCTATGGTACATATGTTTTTTGTTGTCCTCTTCACAATCTTTATAGAGAGAGATTCATTCACCCATGCTTAGATAGACTTACAGTAGACCCAAACGAGATGGGCCTGGAAAGACTTTTAAGTGATGAAAACTCTTTTATTACCAAACAAATAGCCAAATTCTGCTTATACCTGATTAAATTCCATTCTAAGAAGGCGGGCTAGTTTTAACTAGAAAATTATCTATTTTCTTTTACTGGTTTAGTTTCTTTTTTCGTTTTAATATTTCTATGTATATTGTTATACCTACACTGTTTTTTGTAACTCTACAATTTTGCAATCATGTTTTAATGACTTTTAATGACTTTTATGGTTTTATACCGCAATAAAAACCTGACCTGACCTGACATTGTTAAAGGTTTCTTAAACATTGGCCAAATCATCAGTCAAAAGGAAGGTTGAAAGAAGACAGACTCATGAGAACAGCTTCAGTTGAATTAGAAAAGATCCTTATAGGTAAACTGCCTTCAGGACCAAGATCAAAATAATCAGTCCCATGGTATATCCAGTTCCTATGGAGAAATGTGAAAGCTCAACAATGAAGAAAGTAGACAGGGGGGAAATTATTCATTTGAAATGTAGTGTCAGAGAAAAGATTTGCAAACATTAGAAGGGATACCAGAAAGACCCGTAAAGTAGATGCTACATCAGCATTTGACTAGAAGCTAAAATAACTGAACTGAAGTTAGACATAGTACATTAGACATATTAGGAGAAGCTAAAACTCACTGGAAAAGAGAATACATTAGTTGAAGGCAGTATAAACCAGGAAGATCTTCCATGAGGTAGCTTGATTCAATTAAGACCTAAGCAGAGCTGTTCATGATAGTTCTTTGAGGTTTCAAGATCTGGAATCGCTCCAACAGGAAGCCAGCTTTAATCTTTGGATGTTTTACTGTTTTTAGCTTTTAATGTTATGTTTTTAATGAAAGCGTTAAAAAGGGAAAGGTGGTGTAACAATATTTAAAATAAATAGAATTTCATAGAATCGCTGCAAATCTGAAACAATTTGTCAGCATGCAACATCAATTAAAAACAAGGATGGATAATAGAAGAGAAAAACAGCTGGGTAGAAGTTTAATTCAGTCCTACCCATATCTTGTTTTCCTTAAACAACATGCACTGCCAAATATTCTAATAGTCAAAAGAGATTTGGTTGCTTCTTATTTGAGGTGGATATTTGCTTATGAAAAATTGCAGCAATATAGGATTTTTCACAAACTGCCCTTAATGAAAAAAAAAAGTCAGATAAAATGACTGTTAAAAAAATGCATTTTCAGTCATGGTTCAAAAGCCACATCTGTCTATCTTGAAAGTATGTGCTTAGTATTGTGGTTAATCCTGGCACACCTGCTCAGCCTAAACAGTGCCAGTGTAGAGAAGGAATGGAGGAAGCAGGTAGCACTGAATTCTGTTCACAAATATTGATAAATTTCTTCTGGCAGGTGTTTTTAATGAAACCTCTTCCTGGTGTTAAAACCAGAAGTCAGCTTCACATGTTTTGCTCTTTATGTTTAATTTCTGTGGTATTTTATTTTAGAGAAACTGTTGAAGCAGAGGTTTATTTCTTTGGCTATTTTTGTACTTGACAAATGGTTTAGATTTTCACTTGCTCAGGCCAAATGCAAAATGTCTGTGAATAAATCTAGCAAGAGTATAAATGTATTTCTAGCTACTATTGAGCTCTTACAACATGGAAGGGATGGGACTTCAGATTTATAAGAACATAACAACATAAGAACATAAGAAAAGCCATGCTAGATCAGGCCAAAGGCCTATCTAGTCCAGCTTCCTGTATCTCACAGTGGCCACTCCAAATGTCTATGGGAGCGCATGAGACTAGATATCAGGAGATAGCGCAACACATGCTAAGTAAACCGCCCAGAGTGACCTTGCTGCCAGATGGGCAGTATAGAAATCCAATAAATAAATAAATAAATAAATAAATAAATAAATAAAATGTATGTTGAATGTGAAGCACTGTTTCTTAGCCTATCCCCACCTGACAGGACAAGTGCAGGGACAGACATGAAATAGATCTGTATGCAATCCCCAAAGCTCCTTGAAGAGAAGGTCAAAAACAGAAATGTTACACAAACATACATTAGTACTACAAACATACAATAGTACTCCATTTACCCAAAATGCCACTGTGCTAACAGTTCACTAAGCAGAAATATAACAGTTTACAAGTCAAACAGTAACAACCAGAGCTAAATTTAAGGTCCATGTGTGGAACGGGTAACTTTTCTGAAGATGTTGATTATCTCCACGCTTGATGTTGACCATCAACTTCTGAGCTGGGAAGGTGTGGATACGGCAGTGATTTTACCAGGGTAGTATTAGTGGAGGTGGCATCTACTTTACCCACTTCTGACGTACAGTTGCTGTAATGAGTTGCAATATATTTATGGATCTGTCCAGATAGGGAAATATGGAACAATTTAGTTCACACTTAAAATGATATCTTCAGTGCAATCTATGTATTTTATATTTTATTTGAGTGATCCTTCCCTTCTCACTGGAGATACAGTATTTACTGTATGTGAGGAAGATCTGTTGAGGAGGGCTGACAGGGGTTGCTCTACCCTGCTGGTCCTTCTCAACCTGTCAGCGGCTTTTGATACCGTCGACCACGGTATCCTGCTGGAGCGGCTCTCGGAGGTGGGGATCGGGGGCCAGGCCTTGTGCTGGCTCCGGTCCTTCCTTGAGGGCCGCACCCAGCGTGTGAGCTTGGGGGGTGAGTTGTCGGCTCCCTGGACACTCTCTTGTGGGGTGCCTCGGGGTCGTCCCTCTCCCCAGTGCTCTTTAACATCTACATGAAGCCGCTGGCTGAGATCATCCGGAGTTATGGAGTCTGCTGTCATCAGTATGCTGATGACACACAGCTCTATCTCTCCTTTTCCACCTGTGCAGTGGAGGCCGTCCGGACCCTTGATCGTTGCCTGGCCGCGGTTTTGGACTGGACCAGGACTCACAGACTCAGGCTCAACCCTGGTAAGACCGAGGTTATGTTCTTCGGGGACGCCTCAGAGGGGTATTGTGGCCCTCTTCCCAGTCTAGGAGGGTCCGCCCTCCAGCTGGTGCAAAGAGTGAGGAATCTGGGCGTCGTCCTGGATCCGGATCTGACTCTGGAATCTCAGGTGTCAGCCGTGACCAGGTCGGCCTTTTACCACCTGAGGCTTATCGCCCAGATTCGCCCGTACCTCGATGAGGGCTCCTTGAGGACAGAGGTACAGGCACTGGTCATGTCGAGGCTGGACTATTGCAACGCTCTCTACATGGGGCTCCCCTTGAACCTTGTCCGGCGATTGCAGCGAGTCCAGAATACGGCGGCCAGGCTGGTGGTTGGTGCGCGCCGCTATGACCACGCCACCCCCATCCTGGCCCACCTACACTGGTTACCCGTTGCCTCCCGAATAAGGTTCAAGGTGTTGGTTTTGGTTTACAAAACCCTCCATGGCTTGGCCCCTGCTTATTTGGTGGAGCGTCTCCCCCGACAATTAGATCCGGCCCGACCCACCCGATCTTCGTTGGCCCTTTCGCTGCGGACCGTCACTCCGAGGGAGGCCCGTAAAACGAGTACTCGCGGATGGGCCTTCTCGGTAGTGGCGCCAACCATCTGGAATAAGCTTCCCAGTGAATTACGGCAGGCTCCGTTGTTGGCATCGTTTAAGAAAAATCTTAAGACTCTTCTATTTCGGGACGCCTTTGGCGATGTCTAGGGATCCAGTTCGGTTTTTTTTGTTTGTTTGTTTGTTTGTTACTCCCACAAATTTATTCTTGGATACCACTGTTTTAGCTGCTTTTACTGATTTTATCTGTATTACCTTTATTGTTGTGAACCGCCCTGAGTCCCCCATGTGGGAAATAGATGCGGTATATAAGTGTGAAAATAAATAAATAAATAAATAAACACATTTTTGAATTGCCTTTCCTACTGATGAGTAAGTTTACTGTTTACTCATGAGTAGGGGAGGATTTATGTGATATGTCCTTTCCCCCCTGCAGCCTCTATTTGAATTTATAAGTGGGTTTGGACATGTTTCTGAGTAATCTGGTAAGAAAGGCTAAATTACTCATAAACATGTTTAAACTTGCTTGTGGGTTCGAAGATAGGTTGTATAGAATAGGTTGTATAGAATTATAGAAACCCTCCTTCTACTCATGAGTAAAGAAATGATAGCAGTAGTGGAATGGGAAAACATTGGGGTGATGGCTGGGGAGACAGAATGGCAGTAACCTCCACTTTTCCCACCTTTCTCCTCAGCTAGGGTTGTTCTTCATTGCTTTGTGGTGGGTGGAGTCCATGGGATCAGCAGTAGCTTTCCTTTTTAAAATTTATTTATTTATTTATTTAAATTAAAGTAAATGGCATATTAAAAGAACAAAACATGAGTTTAGAATGTACTAGAACTGGGCTGCATTACTTTGGGAAATATTTTTAAAAAGATGAAAATAGAAGAAGAGTTTACTCTTTTATTGTCACAGTCCACCTGTTATATCTCAGGGTTACAACCTTAGATAACACCATCATAGCACCATTTGGGTGCAGACTAAGTGCTTGCACTGGCTATATATGAGTACATAATGAGCTAATGAGAATGATACTAAATCATACCAAAAAGAATGTGTGCCCTAGCAGTGTGCTAGAAAGGTGTGTGATTGCACTTAAAAGGGATGAAACGTAGAACCCCAGAGCTAGAAGGGACCCGATGGGTCCCCTGTCAGAAGGCATAGTGGGGTATCAGATTCATGGCATTTGACTCTGCAGGCGGATACCTAAGCCACAGAGGTATCTAGCAGCTCTTATGAACTGATCAAAGTCAAAATGCATGGACACTATCACCCAGTTTGAACTAGAAATGAATTTTTATTTGTTCTGTTATTTGTTATTCATTTTGTTACATAATGAAACAAATAACAAACCGCCCCCTCAAAGAAAAACAAAATGAAACAAAACAGAAATTTTCAATTCTTCCATTTCGTTTTCTGTTCTCCTGTCCGGCATCTTCTCCTACCTGATGTCTTGGAGGCCTCTTGGCTGTCCAGGACCACCGCTGCCACTGACCAGTTCCCACGGAGAGGGCTTTCAAGGCGGCGGGGAGGCTTCCTGCCGTGTCAAAAAAAGTGCCGATTAGGCTGAGCTACAGCTGATCGGTGCTTGTGTTTTTAAAAAAGCATTGACTGGCTGGGCCCAGGAGCCAGCTGGTCGGTGCTAGTTTCTAAAAAATGCACCAACTGGCTGGGCCCATGTGGGGGCTGGTCGACGAGAGTTTTTTAAAAAAAGAAAAAAGCATCAATACAGCTGATTGGAGCTTTTTTTTTTTTAAAAAAGCGCTGACTGGCTGGCCATCCCCAACAGTGTAAAAAAAAAAAAGAAAACATGAAAAATGAAACAAAACAAAATACAAAATGAGTTTTTAAAAAATCCATTTTGTAATAAATGAAACAAAACTTGGGGACAAAAAATGAAAAATGAAATGAAACGTGTCCATCTTTAGTTTGAACCAAACCATACCAACTAGAGAGGGGCATGAAACACCAAGATGGCATTTTGTTTCATTTTTTGTTTCTTGTCCCCCAGTTTCATTTCATTTCTTACGAAATGAAGTTTTTTTTTTTTTAAAAAAACCATTTAGTCTTTCGTTTTGTTTCATTTTTTATTTTCTTTTTACATTGTTGGGGCCGGTTGGCCAGTCAGCACTTCCCCCCCACAAGCACCGATCAGCTGTAGCATAGCCTGATCAGCGCTCCCCCCCTTTTTAAAAACCTCGAGCTGACCAGCCCCCACGCAGGCCTGGCCAGTCAGTGGTCATGTTTGGGAAAAATAATAAAGGTCTCTCAGTGACTTAATAGAATAGCTTTGTAAGGGGTTAGTGGAACAGACCTCCAGCTCTGGATTCTAGAGAATATAAAACTAAAGATGTTTTAGGGTCTTATGCAAAAAGGAAATATAATTTAATGAAAGACCTAAGGAATTTCAGGCCTGAATTAAGCTTTAAGAATGGGAGTTTTTCACTCCTTTAAGAGTAAGACCTGACATTTTCAGATATATTCCCTGTTTCTCAGGCTTGTAATAGCTGCATAGAAAGACCTCTGAGTTCAGTTAACATCTTCCAGCTGTATATATCTCTGACAGACAGAATAAAATTCAAAGCTTATCATTCATATGTTTTATTCATGAGTGAATTGCACTTGGAACTGTTTCAACACAAATTTCTGCAGACTATTTTCTTTCAGTAAATATAATCTATATTGTGTCAGTGCATGTATTTGAGCGATACTGAATTTACAGTGTCTCCATTTAAGCATGTAGAGTGGATATAAAATGTTTGCACCTGTTAAAATGTCAAATGTCTGCGATACAAATAAATGCGACAAAGATAAAACACAAAACCTTTAAATGAACTGTACAAAAGTTGAATACAAACAAATCTTTTTGGAGGAATGAAAAATAAAAAACCCTATAAAAAACCTTTTTCAGCTCTTTAAGTCTTGAGAGTCCCCTGGACTGCAAGGAGATCAAACCTATCCATCCTGAAAGAAATCAACCCCAAATGTTCACTGGAAGGACAGATTTTGAAGCTGAACCACAAGGACAAAGTCCCTGATGCTGGGAAAAATCGAAGGCAAAAGAAAAAAGTGACGACAGAGAATGAGATGGTTGAAAAATGAATTTGAAAAACTGAAAGAATATGATGCGAGCTCTGGTCCATGGGGTCACAAGAGTCGGACACGACTGAACGACTGAACAACAACAACGTGCACACCCTTAAACTAAAACTTTGTTGAAGCACCTTTTGATTTTATTACAGCACTCAGCCTTTGGGGTATGAGTCTATCAGCATGGCACGTCTTGACTTGGCAATATTTGCCCACTCTTCTTTGCAATAAGGCTCCAAATCTGTCAGATTGCAAGGGCGTCTCCTGTGCACAGCCCTCTTCAGGTCACCTCACAGATATTCAGTCGGATTCAGGTCTGAGTGCTGGCTGGGCCATTCGAAAACGTTTATTTTCTTCTGGGCCCATTCCTTTGCTGATTTGGATGTTTGCTTTGGGTCGTTGTCATGCTGAAAGATGAAGTTCCTCCTCATGTTCAGCTTTCTAGAAGAAGCCTGAAGGTTTCATGCCAATAATGGCTGGTATTTGGAACTGTTCATAATTCTCTCTACCTTGACTAAGGCCCCTGTACCAGCTGAAGAAAAACAGCCCCAAACCAGGATGCTGCCACCCCCATGCTTCTCTGTGGATATAGTGTTCTTTTGGTGATATGCAGTGCTGCTTTTGCACCAAACATATCTTTTGGAGTTATGGCCGAAAAGTTCAACTTTGGTTTCATCAGACTATAAACTTTCCCCCACATGCTTTTGGGAGACTTTGGATGTATTTTTGCAAAATTTAGCCAGGCTTGGATATTTTTCTTCATAAGAAAAAGCTTCTGTCTTGCTTCTCTACCCCATATCCCAGACCTCTGGAGAATATGGGAGACTGTTGTCACATGTATCACACAGCCAATTCTTGCCAGATATTCCTGCAGTTCCTTTAATGTTGCTGTAGGCCTCCTGGCAGCCTCCCTGACCAACTGCCCAGAGTAACTGTGTAGCTAGATGGAGCAGTATATATAAATAAATAAATAAATAAATAAATAAATAAATAAATAATCTTTTCATCAATTTTTAAGGGATGCCCTGTTCTTGGTAATGTCACTGTTGTGCCATATTTTCTCCACTGTCTTCACTGTGTTCCATGGTATACTTAATGCCTTGGAAATTCTTCTGTACCCTTCTCCTGACTGTTGCCTTTTAACAATGAGATTCCTCTGGTGCTTTGGAAGCTATCTGTGGACCATGGCTTCTATAGTAGGATGTGACTAAGAAAATGTCAGGAAAGACCTACTAGCAAGGCTGATCTTTATTTGGGATTCCTCAGAGGCTCATTAAATGATGGCAGGTGCGTGCTGACTCCTACTTAACATGCATCTGAATGTGCTTTTTTTACTGCTGAGCACAGCTACATCTCTAGTTATAAGAGGAGATATGCCACCATAGTATTTAGTTTTTTTTTAATTTTCCTTCCTCCACCTAAAATATTTTAGCTTGTGGTTCAACTGAGTTGTACAGTTCATAGATTTCATTAAAGGTGGAAAAAGTTCTGAAATGATTTACCTTTGTCTTATTTATTTACATCACAGGCACTTGACATTTTAACAGGGGTGTGTAAACTTTTTATATACACTGTATATGTTTGAGATACATGTGGTGTATCCAGAAATCTCAGACTAAGGCTCAAGAGATCTGAGTCCAAATTTCCCCTCAGCCACAAAAACCAATGTGGGTTGGGTGGGTGTAAACAACTCCCTGAGCATATTTCATACTTTAAAAACTCAAGGAGAGTTGTAATTAATTGAAAGACATACCCAGTATATAACAGCAACAAACTATATGTTGCCTTTTATGTTTTGTAGCCTCTGAAGTAAGCCATAAGATATTAACAGGCTGCAGTGCAGCAGACATGAAAATAAAGAACATTGCTTCATAGAATTTGAGGTACTTCCTTACCATACCTGGCTGCCAATTCAAAGGGTAGGAGAACCTAGGCCAGTGGTGGCGAACCTTCGGCACTCCAGATGTTTTGGACCGCAACTCCCAGAATTCCAAGCCTAGATTGCCAATGGCAAAGGACTGTGGGAGTTGTGGTCCAAAACATCTGGAGTGCCGAAGGTTCGCCACCACTTACCTAGACGATCATGGCTATTCAGCTGTGTATGTTCATACATCAGTGACTTAATCAAGAGTCCTGAAGTCCCTTGGGAAAGTTAACATTCTAAGAAGTCACATCATAGCAGTGGCTTCTTAGAGTTCTGGTTAACAGTCTTGGTTCTGTATATAGGGACTGCTGTTGCATTGAACACGAGTTGCACTGGTTTCATTCACGTCTTTCCAAGCTTTCAGTCCTGTAGGACTGGGGTCACAGTGACTAATCCATATTGAATGGGGTATAGTCCAAGCTGGACCAACTTCTGCACATGTCAGTAATGTGCTGCTATACACAAGATTAGGCTGAAACAGTGCAAGCTGTTATGGAATGGTATAGTCCCAAGTGTGTGATTAAACTAAATATATTCCAGTTAGGCAATGCTGCTTGATCTACACCATACATATGGTCCATTGCTTTATTTAAAGATTAGTTCTTTCCTCTGTTTAGATATCTGCCCATTTAGCATCAAGTTATTTAACCTTCCCCAAATCTCATTTCTAATTTGAAACCCTGTTGCTGAGCATAGTAAATAGCATTAAAATAGGATGGAACCTGTGGGGATTTGACAAGCCAGGCCTAAGTTCCATTGATTCAAATGGGCCTAGTCTTATTGCACCTTAATATGTTAAAGTAAGTCACAACTACAGTTGGCCTTTTTAAATCAACAGAACTAATTGACAAGTTGACTCACTGAATCCACACTAATTCAATGGGTCTACTCCAGTGTGACTTACTACCCTAAGTGACAGGATTTCAGCCATTGTCTTATAGCTCTGAGGTCTAGGTCTCTGGCTGTGGAGCCAGCAGTTGGGAGTTGTAGTCTCCACTGTGCTAGTCTGACAACCATGGCAATCTCGAAATATAAACACAACTTCTTCAAATTGAATTGCTATATAACATGTAGAGAAGTAGGTTTTGGGGACTCACTGAAGCAAATAATGATTCACAAAATTTTATACAGGAATTTCTGTATACAGTAAATATATTAAACTCAACTGCAAAGGAAAAAATAACTCAAAGGATCATCACCATTCAGGAAATATGGAATAAAGCAATAATTCTGCATAATTTATTGTAAAATACACCCTTGCTTAGTGTAGTAAGTTGACTGAGACACATTGTGAATTCTTGTCAATCAGCTACAACAAGTTACCCAAACCATATGCAAACGTAAGGCATGGGTGTTAGGTCATACTACGCTGACTTGAGCGGAAACAGCACACCTTTATTCTTGGAGAATTTGAGTGTCTGAGAGTCAGTTTGCACTAGCTTGGTTCTCAAGGCAGTTCACCAAGGTGATCCTAACATAGAGGAGTTATTGTTAAACCACACTCCCAACATGTTAGGGCTCCAATGAACTATACCTTATTTTGTTTACTGACTGCTCTGGGGATTTCTTGAGCAGCCATGAATGTGCAGCAATTCATTGCTTGTACAGTCTTCAATAAAGAAAGCCACAGCTTTGAGTTTATAAGAGCTGAGCAGGGTTGTCAAGGACAGGATATTCTGGAGGACACTCATTCATAGGGATGCCATTAGTTGGAGGTGACTTGATAACATGTAACAACAACAGGTCTGAGTGTGGTGAGCCCAAGTCATACAGAGGCTCAAAACTGGGAGGATTGAAAGTGATCCTACGAAATGCACGATCACCAGCCTTTCTTATGATCCTCTGAAAATCCTATCAGGTTGACCTTGTTTTTTAAAAACACAAAACAAAAATCTTTGATTGATATTGAATGTCTAAAGGTCAGACAAACATGGAAGAAGTGTACAGGTGCTCTGACTGGTTACTGTACATAGTATTAATTGATGCATAGATCAATGAAACACATGGATACATTTCAATCCATTATCTGTGACTTTGATTCTGTGTTTCAGTAAGTAATGTGTATCTTGGCAAATATGTCCCCGGGTATAGGAAGGCCCAGAATAACTGTTGAAACTGTCAGCTCATTGATTTCTTTCAACTATTAATTTGAAACCAGAACATACCCTGGGCATTTCTCGTTCCTGCTGAATTCCAAATCACGACAAGGTTATCTTAAATATTAAGCCTGTGGGTTTGTTATTTTAAAAGCCAAACTTGATGTGTGGGAAAGAAAAGGTTGGAGGGTGGTGGAAAATAACTGCATTATAGATACTACTGTTTAACAGCATAAATGTATCAACTACATTTATTGTAATGAATATGAAACCCATCTGTCAAATAGCCATCACTGTAAATAGGATGTTCATGATAGATGTATTCCACATTAATGTTAATGAGCCTTTCAGTCAACCTACTTCTGTATATGTGTAGAGGGTGAAATGAATTGCATGGATCAGCAGTACTGTACTGCTGGCAAAAACTAATGTGTTTGCTGGCAAAAACTAATTGCAGATCTATAACACACAGCTCGTGGGTTGTCACTTCATGCAGTATCTTCGATACACAAACCCAGGAATGACTCTGCCTCTTGAAATGTTTATACCTTTTTTCATTATTAGACTGCCTTTCTGCCGAGATATTCAAGGTTGTTGAATATCTTCCTTTGTCTCCTTCTCAGACCACACTGTTCTTTAAATACACCTGGGAAAGGTAAGGGGGTTCTCAGTTTTCCCTAATTATTTTTTTTAGAGGAGTACATAAGACCAAAGTGTTTCATAAGTTTCAGATACATGAACAGAGCTGGCTCTGCCATTAGGCACAATGAGAAGATTCTCTCAGGTAGCAAATGGTGAGAGATGGCAACAAGGTAACAAAGAACTGTGGGCCATGCAGACTGCCCTGTGTGATGGAAACCAGCCAGGAAATCAGGAGAAGCCATGTCCTCACATTGCTTGTTAGGCCCTCAAGATCTGAGAGGAGCCATATTACCTTCCTGGAGTCTTTGCTCGCTCCCCTGTTAGGCAGACAGCTCAGAGTTGGTTTCCTTCTGCTCAGGGAGAAAATATAGAGCAGTGATGTCGAACCTTTTAGAGACCAAGTACCCAAACTGCAATTCAAAACCCACTTTTTTTTTTGCAAAGTGCCAGTACAGTAATTTAACCTGTATACAGGTGGCTATGAAGGGGCGATGCTGGGTGCCCACAGAAAGGGCTCTGAGTGCCACCTTTGGCACCCGTGCCATACGTTCGCCATCACTGATATAGAGTCATAATCCAATGAACAGAGAGATTTTTGCTGGGCTTGCTGCCCAATGGATTCATCCTCACACCTCAGAGTAGAGCCCCAGAAGGGTTCTTTTTGACTGGTGCTGGTGCTCTCAAAATGGCCATGCCAGCTGGAGGCGTCTATGAGTGATAGCCGGAAAAGTAACATTTCCAAACCCTGGTGAATATACAGAACAGTCCACACTTTCGAGCCAGGGTGGTGTAGTACACAGAGTGTTGGACTGAGACTCGGGAAGCCTGGGTTCAAATCTCGAACCAGTTGTAGCCATTCTCAGGGTTCAGGGCACAGGTAAATTTGCTCTTTCAATTTTTTAATATATCTCAGCAACTAATAGAGCCATCGTGTCTGAATCGACTCAGTAGCCCATCACACACAAATACAAACACAAACACCAGCCTACAGGAGTTGGAAGGCTTGCATAGCTGGACAATGTGGGTATTTATGTCTCATTTTCAGCATCTGATTCATAGAGGTTGCTTAGTTTGCATTTCCCACACTTGGGTGATCATTCAGCTCTCAAGTGTGCCCCAGGCAAGTGCTATCAGCCTGAACAGTAGTCACAAAAGCTGAATTTAGTGAGCCCAGAAACTAATGAAGATGATCAAAATCTAGGGGAGACTTCTGTTTTCACAGTGAATGTGTGTAATGTATGACGTGCCCTTGGAGAAGCTCAAACATGTTCAAGCATTTTGGCAGCAATAAGAAGTAAGATTTGGGTATATGAAAGGCCAGGGGTGGCATTTAATAGGAGAAAAAGAATCTGAACAGAGAACAAGAAGTCAAAGTCATTATGTGGTGTGGCGTTGCTCCTGCTAGTGGAACGATCTCAGGCAACAGCATCATTTGTTAGATTGAAGAACAATTTACTTGCTTTTCCTTTCATTGTTTGCATTCTGCCTTTTCACCTGAACAGATCACATGACGGTAAAAAAGGAATTGGGAAAAGGTTTAGACTTCCTGCCCTTGAAAGGAAAGGAAAGGAAAGGAAGCTGGTCTCAAAGCAGACAACTAATATGGCGTTACCCAAGTATCTGTTCATGTCCTTAGTGACCATGACCTTGTAAATCTGGAGACAGATGGTAAAATGCAAAAAAGTCTTGTGCCACCTTATAGACTATCAACTTTGATTTACCATAAACCTTCCTGGACTACAGCCCACCATCGTGAGAGGTGTCTGATCAAGTAGTCCTCAGCCTATACAAGCTTTATGCCAAATAAAACGTTTTTGTCTCTAAGGGGCCTCAAGACTGTTCAGTGTTTTTTGCTGCGACATATTAATATGGTTACCTCCCTCCTAAACGGTACAATTGTGATTCACAGAGAAACCATTCTTCCTCCAGTTAAGACAATGACATCTTTCCCAATGAATGAAATACGGCAATGTACATGATGGGTGAGGGTAATGTAGGTTCTGTGTTCACAGTCCAGTGCCTCTCATTTTGTACAAAGCAGGCCCTTGTTCCTCATTTTTCCAGTCTGTTCCCAGCATTTGAAACTGGTGCTATTCATAACCTTAGTAATTTAAAACGGCTGCAGTCTACTATCTTTCCAAAACATGTATGGACAGGGCGGCTGGGATTCTATTATGAAAGCGGTTCCAGACTTTGAACCTGAAAGCCACACGGGACATAGTGTCTGAAAACCAGACTTCTAGGTAATCGATTTTTAATGTTTCATTAGTGCATAAATGTTTAATTGTGAAGATCTTTATGACAGTGTAAGCTACAGAGTTAGAATGTGTCATAGGATTGTGCTCCATGTTTACAATATCAGGGTTTATTTGTTGTCCATATTATAAATTACTGCCCGGACTAGGAAAAACAAAAACAAAAAACAAATGATTTGTCTGTCTGTACAATTCCACTGAACAGTATCTTTTAGCATTTCTATTCTGATTGTATCAGTGTAAGAGTAATTAATTTATCTTGTTGTTTTTGCTTTAGTAGTTAGACCAAACACATACAATTCCTGGGGCTACCAGAAAGCAAGCCAATAGCAACAACATTCATGAATAAGATTTATTAACTTTGGGGAAATGACAGAAAGTAGGGCAAGAAGGAGGTAATATTTGAAAGAGCTATACTGTGCAACTCAATAAAATGGAAAAAAGGAATATTCCCACCTTACCAAGTGGTTGATAAAATAGGCCAGACACACCTAAGTCATTTTCTTCTTAAATCTGTCTTCAGTATGTTGTATCATCTGCAGTAATACTGTATATGCCTGTAGCCATCTAGCATGCACAAGAGAGAGTGAGGAGATGCATTTGTCAAACCAAAATAGTCCTGTGGTGAATTTAGTTACATACCTATCTGACAGCCATTTAACAGCTTTGCAAAGCAATGTTATCTTGTACAGGCCAAAATGAGTACAATACAGTTTTAAAGAGCTGTACCCATGCAGCAGGCTCACAGTCTATTTCTTATATTTATACTTTGCCTTTCTATTGAGTTCAGGGTGACTTACATAGCATTCCTCAGAGTCTTCACGTCCTGGCATAATTCATAGACTGGCTCATTCTTCTTCAGACCATCTTGCTTCCTACGTGAGGACTGTGTCAGCTCATCTTTAGCCAAGTTCAAAAAGGTAGATCTGCTGTTGCTGTTAACAGGAACAGCCCTGGTCAGGGGCAGATTGTGTGTGAAATTTAAAAAGCTTTAGTTTCAGGGTCTGTACCTCTGGAATGGACTCAGAAGGGACTTTAGTCCACAGTTTTTTAAAATGTGGCAATATGTCATGGAACAACCCAATAGAAGAAGATAGCAGTGTCTTGTTGCTGATTGCAAAAGTCCCACATAATAATTCAGCACTAGGACAGAAGTAAGGAACCTTTGGCCCTCCAGATGTCTTGGACAGCAGCTCCCATGGTTCTTATCATTGGCTCAGAATTCTGGGAGCTGCAGTCCAAAATATCTGGAGGGCCGAAAGTTCCCCACCCCTTCTTTAGGATCCTGAAAAGGTAGGTCCATCACTGGCCCTGGTGCAGACGGTTCTCAATTTGGCCTGGATCCAGTGTGTGATAGTACATCAGAATCTGGCCACAATTAGCCATACCTTGGTTATATCCAATTAGGATTACAGTAAAGCACTCTATGCAGGACTACCTTTGGAAGGCCTTGCAAAATTCAGCAGACTGCACTTAGACTCCTGACTAGAGCCAGTTACAAGGAGAATAGCAACTCCTTAGTACAATAGTTTCTCTGGCTATCACTCTAATTCTAGTTACAAGCACAGTGCTGTTTTTGACATAAAAAGCCCTTCAGGAAGCAAGTGAAAACATTGTTAAACAACATTGTATCTCATCACATAAGATACACTTTGATTCTTTAGATATACATTTTAATTGCTCTGTTGTTGCCATCTGTGGGGAGGGTGTCATGTGATATTTGTTTATGCTTATGATGCTTGCTTTGCTGTGCTATTTATATCCTTATGCATTATTTTGTGATACATGTTTTCTTATATCTTCCTTTGCATGCTGCTCAGAGTAGTGAGTCACCAGGAGGCAGTATATAAATCCAATAAATAAATAAATAAATAAATAAATAAATAAATAAATAAATAAATAAATAAATAAATAAATATCACATGAATCACTGCACTGCTTCAGTGGTTAACGAGCCCCTTCTAAAGTCACTGTGGTTGGATTGTATAATACAGTTCAGTAACAACAGCAACAGCAACAGCAACAGCAGCAGCAGCAACAACAACAACAACAACAACAACAACAACAACATAATCAATTCAAGCTTATGCTCACTTGTTTTCAGGGTTTTGTAGAAATATGGTAGTCAGAATTGGCTTACCAGTCCCTTCTTTTGAGGGCACTTCAGGACTAGGTGACTTCCCTAAAGGTACACAAGCTGCATCTCTCCTGGGAGAGACAGTGGCAAATCAGTTCAATGTCAGTTTGGTTTTATTTCTTTAGAACAGGGGCCATTAACAATTACATGATTAAAACAATGTACAAGAATGAAGTATAATAGATGTTGAGTTGGGTTTGAACTTGATTAAAATAAATTTTGTAGCACTGTATCTAACGATAAAAAATCAATAATTGCAGCATGTTGTTGTTTGTTCAGTCGTGTCCGACTCTTCGTGACCCCATAGACCAGAGCTCGCTAGGACTTCCTATCTTCCACTGCCTCCCGGAGCAGCATACAATAAGCTTAACCAGGGAATGGTGATTCTTTTATGAAGGACCCTGAGTAGAACAGTTTGTTTGCTTTCTTAACAGCAGAACATGTAGACTCGTTTTTTCCTGAGAATGGAAACCAACCTTGTATTTTGGAGTGTGACAGTACACTAAGTTTATCTTGATCAGATCATCCAGGGAACAATCTGAACCCCTGGCTTGTTGACTCTATTGCAAAGATGGGAAAGTGAAACCTAACATGCACCAAGTCTCCATCTGATTTATGATCACAGGAGCAGACTCTTTCATTGTATGAAATCCCTTTATATCAGCCTTCTTAACAAGAGGCAGCCTATCCAAACATGCCTTAGCAGAAATTCAGTTGCAGTGTTACCAGATTGCAGTGTTAGCTTAGTGTTTTTATTTGTATTTTTAAATTGGGAATTCTGACCTGTTTTACTGTTTATTGTTGTGTGGGTATTTCAGTTTTGAGGGCTGTATTAGGAGAAGATGAAAATTTTTCAAAATGAAGCATAGCTGAAACTAAGGACACACATACATTTTTTAAACTTAATTTTTGGGCTAAGGGTAAACTTTGCCATCCACATGAATACTGTTTTGTGAAGGGCTAATGGCAAAGTCAGAGGAGTTCATCACAAATCTTCCCAATTGATTTCTTATAAAACAATTGCAGTTCAAGAAGAAAAACTGTCTTAGCCTGGTGTACATAGTGTAGAAGAAAGGAAAGTCATAAAGTCTCAACAATGGGCATACTGTTCAATTTCAATTGCACCATGAAACTAACAAGAATATACAGTATCTAGCTCCCAATTCATTTTCCAGCATATGCTAATATATGGGGAGAGACCAGTTACAACCCAGAACACACAACACAATTCTTTGTATTCACCCAAGGCCCACAGTAAAGTTGTGTTTGACCCTGTTTCTACAGCAGGGACTAACTTGCACTGTACTATATGCTATGAAACATTGCCTGTCATTCATATTAGTTTTTCAGCCCATTCTGATCATTGATATTTCTCCTATGAGAAGCTTCACCACGCATAGCTGCCGCCCACTGGCTGTTAATTATGAATATCTCCTGGAACACAAAATAACATTCATGGTAAAGAAGTGAAACAATCCAATGGATCAAGGTTTTTTTATTGGTTGCTACTAGTACTAAGCACATCCGATCAGCCCTGGTTAGTACTTGGATGGGCGACCATCAGGGAAGACCAAGTGCTGTAGGCACCTGGAGTAAGATTCCTGACAAGAAAACTCCATAGACATGGTCACGAAGAGTCAGTCATGACTGTAACAACACAAGACTAGTACAGCCATATGGGCTCAAGACTGTCCTAGGCCACGGTCTCACTAAAATTTTCTGCGCATCTTAATTTGATGTGTAGGGTTTTTTTGGACCATCACGTGCCAATACAGGTAATATATTTATATATTTATACATTGTGAATTACACCTCTAGCATTTATGCTATAACAGACTCTTAGAGTATACATTATATAACTGCTAATTTATAAGGTGTAAGATAGTACTGAATGCGTATTTTACATTTTTCTCAAAATCTCATTAAAATTAATTTTGGATCGACATTTTCCAGAGCCATTTCCCTTCAGTTATGTTGATATTCCATTGCAAATCCTTCCCCGTCCCCTTTTTATATAGCTTGAAGTAGTAGTTTCCAAATCTAATAACAATGACTAAATCTATCATTACCCCAGACATATAGTTTCCATTCATTATGAACCCAAACACTTTCTTAGCAAAGCAGCAACTCTGTTCCTGACTTGGAAGAAATGGAAGAGCTGTAGCTTATTCCCCTCCAGCCTTTCCAGAAGTTTATGACCTCCTGTGTAATTCTTTCCAGTATATCCAATTCTTGCTTTCTACCAACATTAAAATTAATTAAGTAGGATATATAATAAAACTGTAAGTTGTAGAAGGCAGAAGTTAAAGGTGAGAACCCAGAGCTTGAGAAAAATGAATACCTTTCTAATAATATAGAACCTATTATCACATTGTCTACCTTGAATTCATTGTCATTAAATCAAATCAAATTTCTCTGCCTTAAACTATTTAATGTAGATTTTAATATTTAATATATCTTGTTTTACATCTGATGTCACTTCAACATTTCTAACTGATTTATAATATTTATAATATTATAATTTTAATATAATTAAATATTATATTAAAATTAACAGACTGTGTCTGTTAATTGGTTGTCAGTATTTTCAGTGTTGCTTTTGATGGTTTGCCACTTCAAATTAATGTCTTCATTATGTTTTCCCAATAAATGTTACTTATTTAAATTACAATAATTTGTTCATATTAACATATAAAAAGTGTTCAGAAACTAACCGGTTGTCATTATTCAAGACTATATGGGAAAAGTAATGTCACTAAATGCACTGTTTTTATTTTTATTTTTCCAGAGCTGTCTGTTACTGTGCAGGACGGAGCATGTTAGGACTGTTAGAAAAGAGCCTTAAAATAGCTTTAAAGGATTAGATTTTGAAGTGACGAGAATTTGTTACCAACAAATACCAATAAAATAGCCTTATTTTTGTTCACAATGTGAGTTTGGAAATATAATTTCATTATATTCTCCTAATCAGTACAAGTAATTAGTTTTGATCCACAAGTTCAGGCCAATTAATTGTTACAGCACCTAATCATGCCAGTCATAGTGCTCTCATACTGACCTGTCCCATGGTTCATTCAGCATTTCATCCTTCAAGACGACAAACACAGCAGTCTTCTAACAATGAACTTTTGCTATCTATGTATATAAAGATAGGCCTATTTGTCAAGTGTAAGAGAAGGGATGAAGATAAATCTGTCATGGCAACCTTCAAAAACCAGCAAGAGCATTTCACTCTCTTAGGACACACTACTGTCTCCCTTAAATTGACAATATTTATTTTCATGGGCCTTCAGATGGAGACTCCAGTGTGCAATAGATAAAGGTACCAGCAAATTAAAAGTCTACTCAGTTTGAATTTCATCAAGATCACACTTCTTTGCTGATTCACCTCTGAGATTAGCACAATACTGCCAGAAAAATAGCTTTGATGGGAATTGTTCATTGTTACCCTTCTGGCTCCTATGAACATAAATAAATCTACTGCTGCCTCTTACATTTCAAAGTTTTTGTTTATATTTTGGGTTTTGTTTAGCCACTATGAATCAGAGAGTGGACTGAAAATTTGCCAAACTATGATCACAGAAATATATGGTCTTTGGGTTACATATTTATTTATTTACTGGGATCTTGAAGTAAGACTGAAACTTTATAAAGTTGCTGCTGGTCAGGACTGGCAATACCCAGGTAGGTAGATTAAGAGCCTGACACAGTATAAAGCAGCTTCCTGTGTTCTCTCCCCTAATCAGCAACATTGGGATGGGATGGGATTTGAACTAGAGAATTTAACTGCAAGGAAAGTTAATATCCATTCTGCCACACCATACAGATGTGTGCTGTTGAGTTAGTTCAGATGCAAGGTGACCCTTTCCCAAGGTTTTCTAGGTATAAAGTATTCAAAAATGGCTTACCAGTTTCTCCTCCTGGTTATATGACTAATGCAAAGTAATTTCCTCAGTTGCTGGAACAAACAAACATTTTATCTCTGATCTCACTGAAATCAGGACATGTCATGTAATGTGTAATTTAGCTACACTAAACCCCTTGGGGGTACCATAACTCTCTTACTTAGTTGTCATGACTGGCATGGCTCTCTCTCTGCATGTAACCTGGTTTTTGATAATGAGCAGGAGGAAATTCCAAACGATTTCAGGCAAGACTTCCTTGTTTGCTGAGGCAATGATTCAACAGGTCACCCTGCTCGCTCTGCTATTTAACTTTAAAAAGAATGGTTTCCATATTTGCTTAGTTTTGTTTTCTCCTTCCTTACTAGTTTTACTTTCTTATTTTATGCGTAGGCTTGATAAGCTTTGCTGATTAGAATGTGCCGATGTCAGCAGGATGGTATCAGAAGCCCAAACAAGCGTGCTTCTAGAAGCCATTGGCAGCCAAGGAGCTGCCAGTGAACTTGCTGACGATCTGCATGAGGTTCTGTGCATGACTGGGGTGTGGACAGCTGAGGGAGGGTGGGATGGAGGTGGGTAGTGCAAAGCTCACAGTTAAATCTAACCTGCTGAGACTTTGTGTATAGGTGCTTGTCAGAACTTGGGAAAATTACCTGTTTGGATTGTAGCATTCAGAATTTCCCAGATAGCGTGGACAAGTTGTTAGGTGTTATTTTAGTATGTTTCTAAACCACCAAGAACAGTGATCTGCACCAATGGAATAGTAGAATGAATGAGCGAATGAATGAATGCATAAATGAATGAATGAATGAATAACACAGTTTTAAAACACTATATAAATACCATATTATAAAAACAATTAAACCTCTTAGGTAAGGGAGAATTTTAGAGTGGTTTTACCAATACAGTATTGGCTGGATAGCTCGGTGGTTTATGCATCTGTCTTCAGAAACAGAGCTTAGGAGTTTGATTCCCAATTGTGCCTCCCATGAGGAAAGCCAATCTGTACGGCCCTGAACAAGCTGCACAGTCCGAGGAAGCTCCCAGAAGAAAGGAGGGGGTAAACTACTTCTAAGTATTCTGTACTTGGGAAACCCTGAAAAAAAAGGTCACCAGAAGCCAGGATTGATTTGAAGGCACATGATTATTATTATCATTGTCATTTGTGAGTTCTTATGACTGAGTAGGGATTCAGACTCAGGTCTCCTGAGTAGAGATGGGCACGAAATGATTTTTTGTTTTGTTTTTTGTTTCGTTACATAATGAAATGAAAAATGGAAGTGCCCTTTTAAAAAATGGAATGAAGCAAAATGGAATGGAAATTTTCATTTCATTCTGTTTCATTTTCATTTATTATTTATTTTGACAAGTGCCAATCTCAGTGCTTGTCAAAATAAATAATAAAAATAAGTGCCAACCCGGCCTACAAGTTCACGCTAGGAGAAAAGGAAAAAAAGCGCCGACCTGGCCTGTGGGCCAGCTGGTCGGTGTGTGTGTGTGGGAGGGGAAGCGCCGACTGGTGGAGCTGGTCAGCTGTAAAAAAAAAACCTGAAACAAAACAAAGAACGAATGAAGCTATTTTTAAAAAAATGTTTCATTCTAAACAAAATGGATAAAAAATGAAACAAAAGTGAAACAAAACACCATTTTGGCGTTTCCTGTCCACCTCTACTACTGAGTTCTAGTCAAGTGTTCATATGCACTGACTACAACACATTAAGTGGACATGTCCCTCAGAATTACTCAGAAGAGTTGTTTTTCCCCAGAACAGAAATTTTTAGAGTTACAGTCCAGAAAAAGTAGCTTTTCTAAACTCGTGTGTGTGTGTGTGTGTGTGTGTGTGTGTGTGTGTGTGTGTGTGTGTGTGTGTGTGTGTGTGTGTGTGTGTGTGTGTGTGTGTGTGTGATATTCTTAATAGGGTGTAGTACCTCCGCAATATTGCTTTCATTACCCTTTCACCTTAATGCTTCTTTGCAGTAAGGACAATGCAAGCCTTGCACACGGATAAATTCAGCCTGCCACTTGTTTTGCTGGAATGGTGTCAAAGAAACCTCATGCAGCTTATAATTTAAGTGCTAAAACTGGGATCTGCCCAAGTGTTTCTCAGATGAAACTAGACCTACATTTTGAGGAAGTTTTGCAAGCATGCCCACAAATAGAACACAATTCTTATTTAGGATGAATGTGGCCTCCTCCAAATACAGTCAGACCTGCAGTTTAGTTACACGAGGGTAGTTTGTTGTTGCTCCAATCTGTGTGGTAATAATGGAGGGATGGTCTTCCTGGTTAGAAAGCAAAGCCATGGTCACGACTGAGATGCAGTGTTTTTCTTATCATTCTGTGACTGGTGCTGCTGACTGTTGGCCCCCTGGATAGCTCTTGTCTAGGACGGATTGGAATTTGTGCCAGGGCTGGCCAGCCACAGCCTTGGAACAGACACACCTTGTGGTCTACGGTTTCCTCCCCTGTGCAGTACCATCCGGAGATCTTGCATAAACAACCAGACAAAGTGAAAAAAATAATCTGGAAACACGTCCTTCCAAACGCCTACCTCCTGCCCTCATCGGTCAAAAAAGGCACAGGGCAGCTATTCTTCCTTTTCTTACCCAGTTTTTCCAAATGATAAATATAGAAATATTGGTTGGAAAACATGGAAGGATGCAGGTGGAAGAGGTCCCCATTTACTCCACCCCACTTCCAGCCCCCCTAATATTGTGTGAATGAGGCAGGATTATATTGTGCAATAATTGCCTTAGCAGGTGGCTCCCTGTCTCTTCATTTACGTTTTCTGAAAGGATCTGAATTTTCTAGGCACTTAGGTGGGCTGCAGTGGCTTAAGTGAGAAAATAATAATAATAATAATGAGCACAGAATAAATCAGATAAAAGAAAGAAAACCCCGGAAGCTCAGTTAGATAGACATAGAATAATAGAATAATTTATTTGGAAGGGCCTGTAATCTCTAACCTCCTGATTAATGAAAGAATCCAATGCAAATAATTAGTCGTATTGAAATATGGCCAGAATAAGAGATCATATTTACAGGATATGTTGTTGGATAGCCTTTATCCTTTCCCCCACACACCAAAGCATGGCTGTTAAAAGTATTAGCACAACTTGGGGAAAATCATTATACACTGCCTGGAAAAGTGAATAGTGAAAGATCAGTCAAAGCCTAGCTAAACCAGTTAGGCAGAAATATGTGCAATCAGCCAAAGAAAGTGTGACACACCGGCTAGCTTCTGGGTTGAGGTGGGAAGGAAAGAGTAGAAGAAACTCTGTGACATTTTTGTTCACTTGACAATACAAGTTGCTGTACGTCACTCAGCAAATCTGGATTCAGCAAACTTGACAGGGTGTTATTTTTAGTTCTGAGAAAAGGGGCGTGTTTCCAGTCATGCAACAATGAGTAAAGTTTAGAGAGCGTTCACTGAAACTATAAATACGGAGTGCTCTATTTCAGGAGTAATTGTAGTAGTACCTGTCAGGACACACACACACACACACACACACACACACACACACACACACACACACACACACACACACACACACACACACACACACACACACACACAGAGAGAGAGAGAGAGAGAGAGAGAGAGAGAGAGAGAGAGAGAGAGAGAGAGAGAGAGAGATTGTTAAAAAGTTATTTGGTTAGACACATAAAATGAAGGGTATCTGGCATATAAAACATCTGAAGCAGGTTGGCCAACATCCAATGTGGCTAGACTCATCTAGGCAGTCTACCTATTGAAACAAGTGCTAAATCGTAAGTCAACACTTGTGTCCAAATCAAGTCCAAATCTCCCTGCTCCACGGAGACATACCCTTTTTCTCAGAATTAAAATGAAAAATCTATTTTTTAAAAATGAATGTAAGCAAAAATTACTACATTAAAAAAAAACAAGTTGAGGAGCCGTGTAGCCATCACAAAAACCAAATACAAAAGTGGAAAAGGTGATACAGTGGTCCCCCACCCTTTTGCGGTTCATATACTGCGGACGTGCTATATCGCAGGACTGCAGTATATGAAAAAAAGGCCCCCTGGGGTAAGGGGGGAAAGGCCTGTTTCAGGCCTCCCATATTTGCTCCAGGACTGGAGCTGCCCTGAACAGGCCTGTGAGGGCCTTCCTGGGCCTTCTGGAGGCCCCAAAAGGGCCTCCCTGAGAACCGGAAGTGACTTCTGGATTGCTGAATATCATTTCTGAGGCCTCCGATAGCCTTTCTAGGCCTGTTGGAGGCCTCAGAAATGATTTCTGGTTTATCAGAAGTCACTTCTGGTTTGCAGGGAGGCCCTTTTGGGGCCTCCAGAAGGCCCGGGAAGGCTCTCACAGGCCCGTTCGACCTGCCCGTTAGCCCCCCGCAGGCCTGACTCGACCTGCATCCACATATCACAGATTTTCAATTATTGCACTTTGAGTCAGGTCCCTAACCCCCGCAATAGGCGGGGGATCACTGTACCTTTAGGCTACTAGAAAATTAACAAAAAACATTGCTAATATTTCAGGGGTGAAAACCCCTTCCTCAGAGCAGTACCAATAGGTTACAACATGGCAAAAGATGGTTTTGCCAGGAGTTATTTCTTAGATATAAGGTCCTTGGGAAGATGGAAAAAAGCCAGGCAGTATTCTTAGTTAAGGTCGGAGCTTGGATGTTTTGGGCTGTATCCGGAATGAATGGAGGGAGGTGTTTGTATTGTCCCGGTCTTTCCAAAGACATGTCACGGCTCATGTACATACATTCACACCTCTCCTCAGTGTGGCTCATTGAGGCCAATGGCCCCTGCCTTGCCAGCAGCCATTATATTAAAAAAGAGTGAGAGTGCAGCTGAAACCACGCCAAGACTACAGGCACTATGAATCACAATGGTGAGTGGTTCCTATTGTCATAGGTAGACTGGAAGTCATAGGAACCCCCTCTTCCATTTCACAATATGCATGGCTGGGACAGAATTTTGGAATATTTTACATTTTATATTTTTTTCTTGTCCCCTTCATGGGTGCTACTTAATTAAAAATATATGCTGTATAAGCAATTATTAAAGAAACAAAGACTTAGTGTGAGTAGCAAGAACTCATATTCTAGATGCTCTTGCAGTTAATACATCATTTCATTGCATTTTGTTTGTATCTCAATAGTGCAGATCTCACAATGACCTATTAGATGTCCTATGTCTATTGTTCATGTTTTTTCCATTAGTTTCTGTCCTAGAAGACCCTCCCTCCAAACTGAAAGGAAATAACAATGCCCCCTTGTGGGCAAAAGAAACAAGGATGAAATGAGAAAAGGTTTTTGTGGAGGCAGGAGGAATTTGGGTCTGAATTGGGAGTTTTGTTGATACAGTAGGACCCCAGTATCTGCTGGGGATTGGTTCCAGGCCTTCCCATGGATAACGAAAACTGTGGATAAGAGAGAATGCCAACACCACCCCAAGCTGCTGTTTTGTGACAGTAGGTTGCTTTACAGCTGCTGTTTGTGGCAGTAGCTTGCTTTACGGCTGCTGTTTTGCAACAATAACTTGCTTTACGGCCACAGTTTGTGGTAGTAGCTTGCTTTACAGCTGCTATTTTGTGACCATAGCTTGTTTTACAGCTGATGTTTGTGACAGTAGCTTGCTTTGTGGCTGCTGAATTATTTATTTAATTTTTTCCTCTGCCAACCATGGATAATTGAATCAGTGGTTAACGAACCAGTGGATATGGGGTCCTATTGTACTTTTAAAAGGATACACAGAGCTTGGAAGAATTACCTTTGCAGGACTACCAAAACCCAAAGTCCAGCATGGTGGCTGCGTTAGTTGAGGGGTGCTGTGCATTGTGGTCCAAAAATGTCAATTCTCCATGCTTATTATATGCTACCTCTAAACAAAAATTAGTAATTTGATTGTGAAATGTGGTCGTGTGGGAAACTGTGCCATTTTACTGCTACTAATTTTTTTTAAAGCCTGTCTTCCTCAAGTACATATAGATAAATGACCAGTGGTGTTTCTTGCCAAAAATGTGTTCCTTAGAAAATGGACACAAGCCAGAAGGGAGTCCAGCTTCTCCAAACCCATGCTAAAATCAATGGGATTTTAAGGAGCACTTAGAATGTTAAGTGCTCATTCCTCAAGGGCACTTAAGTGCTTGGCTCCTAATGTTCTTTGACTTCCATCCATTAGAGCTGATATAGTACAGTAAACATTATAAGCACTCAGGGGGAAAACCCCTAAAATTATTCATCATCTATTATGTATTTAAATAATTTATTTGTTGTTTCTTTGTCTGTGGAGATGCCCAAAGAAATGCAGAACAAAAAGGATTAAAAGGTAATATTTGAAATAAGATAAAAGCCCATTTTATAAAAAAAAACCAATTAATTTTCCCCCTTTAAAGACAACATTCTTTAAAAACAGGCCAAGGACATATCTGAAATGATAATTTCAAACATTAAAGTCCAAACAAGACTTGTTGATTTCAGGCATCTCAACAAAGAAGTGCTATCCTCTACAAAATTCTTCACTTTCAGGCAACTTTCCCTCTTTTTTTCTATGGTCTTCACAGCTTCTATAAGGACCTGGGCAGGGCTCATGCCCTTTCTCTTTGAAAAGGTTGCCCTTTATTGCAAGGTTTTTTTAAAGGGACATGATGGCCATTTATCAGGTATGCTTTAAGGATTTCCTGGATTATCAGGGGATTAGACCAAATTATCCTGTTGTTTGTATCAATGCTACAGTTCTAGCACTGTGTGATTCTTTGATTGGGTTTTTATAGTTCTAAAATGGACTAGATAGGCAAAATAAGAAATTAGGTTGAGGCAATAGCCCTGGGGCGAAAGGCATTACCCCCCCCCCACTCCGCCTGCCATCCCTTTTCCAGCCATTCGCCAAGCTGCCATCAGTTTGCAGACAGAATTCAGAATGCTGTGGACTCCTTGTGTTGATGGGAAAAGGCGATCAGCAGACCATGGAAGGGGCCATTCCCTCCGCCACCCATCCCCTGCGGTGGGATGTTCTCCTTTCTCACATTCCATTTAGAGATGGGCCTGAAACGCTAAAATAGTGTTTTGTTTCATTTTTCGTTTTGTTTTGTTCCCTTCAGTTTCATTTTGTTTTAAATGATTTTTTTTAAAAAATCATTTTGTTTGTCATTTTGTTTCATTTTTCATTTTAAAAAATGTTTATGTGTATGTACTATGTGTGTGTGTGGTGCTTGTGCAACTGTGTGTGTGTGTGTGTGTGTGTGTGTGTGTGTGTGTGTGTGTCTCTGTGTGCGCGTGCGCGCATGTGTATGGTGCTGGTGCACTTCCCCCCCTCCCCAAGCCCCACACACCAGCTGATCAGTGGTGGGGCAAGAAAAAAAATCCCCCCCCATCCCAGCGCCCATCAGCTGGCACCAGGGGCATGGGGGAGGGAAAAAAGTATTAAAAGCCCAGGGCTTTTTAAACTTGCCCCCCAGCCTTGCACCCCAGCTGATTGGCACAGGGCTGGGACCCCTCCGCCCCCCGGCATCTTATCAGCTACTGCACGAGGCTTGGGGGAGGAGAAAAAGTTTTAAAAGTCCAGGGCTTTTAAAACTTTTTCCCCTCCCCCAAGACCCAGGTGCCAACTGATCAGCACTGGGGTGGGGTGGGGGAAACCTTCCTCCCAGCGCATATCAGCTGGTGCACGGGGCTTGGCAAGGGAAAAAAAGTGCACCAGCAACACACACACACACACACACACACACACACACACACACACACACACACACACACACACACACACACACACACACAAGTTGCACAAGCACCACACACACACACAGTACACACACATACACATGTTTTAAAACAAAATGTTGCCTCAAAGTTCAGGGAAATGCTGGAAATGTCAAAAGCATAGAGGTACAGTCTATCTCTGCTGGTGGACTTGTAATAAAGCTAAGAAATTCTGGATTAAAATCCATAAATGGCTAGCCCAAATCCTACATCAGAATGTGGAATTTACACCAGAATTTTATTTGTTGGGTATGATGTCCAGCAATTTAAAAAGGAACAACATTATTTAGTGGTGCATATAACTACTGCGGCCAGATTGGTATGGGCGCAGAAATGGAAAGGAAAAACAATACCAACAGATAAAGAGATAATCGCAAAGATCTTAGAATGTGCTGAAATAAGAACATAAGAACATAAGAACATAAGAAGATCCATGCTGGATCAGGCCAAAGGCCCATCTAGTCCAGCGTCCTGTATCTCACAGCGGCCCCACCAGATGTGTTTGGGAGCGCATGAGAAGATATCTGTCTAAATACCACTCCCCTGCATCTGGCCCTTGAAGTACCCTGGTTTAAAGCCTGGATACACATCTCCATCATGGTTTGTAACCTGTGATGACTTTTCCTGAATCTGTCCAATGAAGGCATCCAGGCCAATGCCATCACCACATCCTGTGGCAGGGAGTTCCATAGACTTACAACGTGCTGGGTGATCTGTTCTTACTCTCCCAGCCCTCAATTTGAGTGTATGTCCCCTAGTTCTGGTATTTTGGGAGAGAGAGAAAGATGCATTAAGTTTCAATCATATCCAACCTCAGGCACCTTTTTTCCAGACTAAAGAGGCCCAAATGTTTTAGCCTTTCCTCATAAGGGAGGTGCCCCAGCCCGGTAATCATTTTATTCGCTCTCTTCTGCACCTTTTCCAGTTCCACTATGCCTTTCTTGAGATGCGGTGACCAGAATTGTACAGAATACTCCAGGTGGGGCCTTACTATTGCTTTGTTTAATGGCATTATAATGTTGGCTGTTTTATTTTCAATCCCCTTTTTGATAATCCCTAGCATGAACAAGTTGACTTTGATCTTAAAACATAAAGATGAAAGTAAATTTGCCAAAACCTGGGACTTATTTTATGAATGGTTAAAATTTAAATACAAAGAAGGATCTGAACTATAGATGTAAGGCCAAGTTGTAACCATGTGTGAAAGTAAAGAAAGAACTAACCTCCAATGATTCATATAATTATGTGACCTGTTAAATTTTTTTGTCTGTGTTTTTTTTTTTCTTTTTCTTCTTTTTCTCTCATTTCCTTTCTTTTTTGATTCTTCGGATATTCTCTGTCTACCAGTATTCATTTAAACATTACATGATAATGGTATGTTGTGAAACTATGTAATTATAAAGCATGTACTGTATATCAATTGATTCACCAATATAAATAAAACTAATTAAAAAATGAAAAATGAAACAAAATTACAAACGAAATGAATTGTTTAAAAATTTGTTTAAAGTGAAACGGAAGGGAATGGAACAAAACGAAAACAAAAATGAAATGCTGTTTTAGCATTTCATGCCCATCTCTACTCAACAGGGCTTGCCAAACCTCTGGAACAGATACAGAAGGTGGAGAAAGGCTGTGTGAGGGAGGGAGATCTGCCACCTCAGAGATTCACCTAGAAGGCTTGTTTGTGGATTCATTAGGATCTAAGAGGCCTGGATCAAGGGGCACAACATGGTAAATGTATCTTTTTCTGTACTGCAGCTGGTAGTGTGGTTCAAGAAATCTTGTGGACCGAGGTGAAATCCCTTGGGCCATCATTTTAAAAAAGGCACCTTTCAGACACCACTTTTTCAATTAAGAATACTATATCCAGCTCTGTTATTCCCATATCCAGTGCAGACTCGTCTATAGCAGCAGCAATTAAGGGAAACACATGCACACCCACCTCTCTACTTCAGAGAAGATACGATCACAGTGCTCCTATGTGTCAGAGACTACCATAGGTTAATGCACTGCAAATCTGGGCATACAAAATTTTAATCTCATTCCAGTCTGAATTTGCAGGGTGGCCTCAGACAAGCCACTCTGGACCTTCACCTTTATGATAATCTGGGAAAGAGTCACGAGGCTGCTTGCAATGCATGCCAAAGTTGTTGTGCTTTCCCCCTTTGTTTTAGTCTGTTGAGAGAATGTGTGTATGCCACCACTGGGAACATGTTGGGCTCTGCTTGATATCGTATGATGAGACCCTCGTGTCTTGTTCCTGTCTCCCTCTTCATTTTTTAAAAGGTGTTTATTTGTATCTTTGGAGGTGTGATTTAATCACAGGTTGAAAAGTGGAATTGCACAAATGTGTATGAGACAGGAGACACAAAGCGGGACGGGTGGGGGGAGAGAATGAAGATAAGACAGCAGTCAAGGGAGAGCAAAGGGCAGCAAATAAGGCAGGTGGATAGGTTGGTAATGGGGTGGACAGAAGTGAATCCATAGCCTTAAGAACATAAGAACTTAAGAATAACAGCTTTGCTGGAACAGGCCCCAGCCCATCCAGGCCAACATTTTGTCTCACACAGTGGCTCACCATTTGCTTCCGGGTATTCCCAAGCAGATGTCTTCTGGATTTTCAAAAGGCCTTTGACACAGTTCCTCACCAGAGGCTGCTGAGAAAATTGCACAGTCAGGGGATAAGAGGGCAGGTCCTCTTATGGATTGAGAACTGGTTGAGATCCAGGAAACAAAGAGTAGGTGTCAATGGGAAATTTTCACAATGGAGAGAGGTGAAAAGCGGTGTGCCCCAGGGCTCTGTCCTGGGACCAGTGCTTTTCAATCTGTTCATAAATGACCTGGAGACAGGGATAAGCAGTGAGGTGGCCAAGTTTGCAGATGACACAAAACTTTTCCGTGTGGTAAAAACCAGAGAAGATTGTGAAGAGCTCCAGAAGGATCTCTCCAAACTGGGGAATGGGCTACGAAATGGCAAATGCGTTTTAATGTAGCCAAATGTAAAGTAATGCATATTGGGGCAAAAAATCAAAACTTTATCTATCAGCTCATGGGCTCTGAGTTATCCGTGACAGATCAGGAAAGAGATCTTGGTGTGTTGGTGGACAGCTCCATGAAGGTGTCTCCCCAGTGTGTGGCAGCGGTGAAGAAGGCCAATTCCATGCTAGGGATTATCAAAAAGGGGATTGAAAATAAAACAGCCAACATTATAATGCCATTATACAAAACAATAGTAAGGCCGCATCTGGAGTATTGTGTACAGTTCTGGTCACCACATCTCAAGAAAGACATAGTGGAACTGGAAAAGGTGCAGAAGAGAGCGACCAAAATGATTACTGGGCTGGGGCACCTCCCTTATGAGGAAAGGCTAAAACATTTGTGGCTCTTTAGTCTGGAAAAAAGGCGCCTGAGGGGGGATATGATTGAGATGTACAAAATAATGCAGGGCATGAGTAAAGTGGATAGAGGGAAGCTCTTTTCCCTCTCACAAAATACCAGAACTAGGGGACATGCACTCAAATTGAGGGCTGGGAGAGTAAGAACAGACAAAAGAAAATATTTTTTCACCCAGTGCATTGTTAGTCTATTGAACTCCCTGCCACAGGATGTGGTGATGGCATCTGGCTTGGATGCCTTCAAAAGGGGATTGGACAGATTCCTGGAGGAAAAGTCCATCACAGGTTACAAACCATGATGGAGATGTGTAATCTCCAGGCTTAAAACCAGGGTACTTCAAGGGCCAGATGCAGGGGAGTGGTATCAGGAGACAGATACCTAGTCTCATGCGCTTCCAAAAGCATCTGGTGGGGCCACTGTGAGATACAGGAAGCTGGACTAGATGGGCCTTTGGCCTGAGCCAGCATGGCTCTTCTTATGTTCTTATGTTCTTATGATTACGATTCCCCGCAAATGGTATTGAGAAATATCCTGCCTCTCTCCAACCTGGAGGTTGTCCTTAGACATCCATAACGATAGCCATTGATTGATACCCTTGTTCTCCATGAACTTGTCCAATCCTTTCTTAAAGCTGTCAAGGCTGACAGCTGTCACCACTTCTTCTTGCAGGGAGTTCCACAGATCAATGATCCTCTGGGTGAAAAAGTACTTTCTCTTATATGTTTGAGATCTTGGATCCTGAGCTTTCTGGAAGCCTTGCAGGGCGCCTCCTGAATAGCAAGGGGTCTCCTTCTGTTTTAAGGAACCATCCTTGTTAAGTTAAAAATACCCTTGAAAGCAGACATGAGTGTGGGGGTGTTGAAATGGGGAAGTGGCAGGCAGGCAAGTGTCTGCCTAAATATCGACTCTTCCTCCTGCCTTATGCACAACAATACCTATTATTCTGCCACCAAAGGTACAAAATAAATCTGTCAGGGATGCCTGATCCATAAATATTGGAACAAACACCAATACTGTATTCCCATGTCTTCATCCTTGAAAATAAAGATTCACAATTCTTGTCTTAAATCTAATGCAGTTAGGGATGCTGAAGTTCATGAAATGCAGACATGGGGAACAATGTTTGAATTCAGACTGTGCCAATAATTTCTATCACACCCCAATTTTCCACTGGATCTTCTGACAGAAAGAAAATGCAAAATTTGGTTAAGTTTTCCAGCCTTGCAACTAGATTCATAAGTTAAAACACACCTGTTGCTGATTTCTCATGGAAACTATGAGAGCTGTCTAATGCATTAAATGTTCATTAATTTTATGTAGGTTTCTGTGGCAGAATTCTTGAAAAAGGAAGGAACGTGTGTCGGTTGATACATGGCCTTGGCTAAGACTGTTGTGTGGGCTTTGTAGTTTGGCTTCCAGTACTGTATTTCAGCCTGTTGCCTAAATCTAAGAATATGACTCCATTCCCTCTCAGTTTTAAGGAACTGAAAATCTCACTTTGCTGGCTGCCACTGCATGCCCAAGTCACATGCTCTTTCTGTCTCATTTGTTGCATGCTTGGTGCAGAAAGTAGGTCATTAGAAAAGGAGACATTCTGCAAGTATGCCTGGAAAACTTGCAGACTTCAAAGAAAAGATAGTGGAAGAAGATGTCATGTACAGCTGTGAGTTGTTCCCTTTGTGTTCCCAATTCCTCTTGTTACATCACTTCAGTAAACACCAATAACTGGATCAACACAAAGCATACATCTATCTGCATTGCTCAGGATATCATTTGGGTATCGCAATTTTGCTCAGATTAATTTGACACAGTGATTAGTTCAAAACGGGCCTGAATTTCCCTGCTATTTCTTCCAAATCTTCTTGATCGCTTTATGTGCGCCAAGTGTATTTTGGTTTATTGTATTTAAATGTTTTTATTGTTTTTAATTGTTAATTGGCATTTTGATGTTTTAATTGTTTATTTTAACTGTAAGCCGCCTAGAGACCTTTGGGTAGTGGGTGGCATATAAATTTTATCTATGTATAAAAGCAAAGCAAAGTGGTGTGCTTATATACCACCCCATACCACTTCAAGTAGTCTCTGGGCAGTTTACAGCTTAATTATGCAATCTATACATTGCCCCCCCCCACAAGCGGGGTACTCATTTTACTGACCTCGGAAGGATGAAAGGCTGAGTCAACCATGAGCTGGCCACCTGGGATTGAACCCCAGGTCCTGAGCACAGTTTTACCTGCAATACAGGCATTTAACTACTGTGCCACGGGGCTCTTATATATAAATAAATAGTGGAATGTTTTACCACCTTTTCCACTCAAGCTACAGTATCCTTCACCTTCCCTCCTACTTCTGTTTCCAAACTGCAAGGTGCCTACTTTTACCTGTAGCAAACCTGATCTTCTGCTGTTACTTCAGATTAATTTGCAAAATATCCAGTAACCCTCTTGCCAAATATTTTTCATTTATTTTTCTTCCTGCTTCCATTTTTTAAAAAAGAGGTTTCAGTTCTCTGTTGCATTTTTAGTTGTCTGTAGTCCTTCAGTTGGTCTCTGCATCACTTCCCTTCCTATTTTCTTTATGACTGATACAGGCCTTGTGTGTGTGTGTGTGTGTGTGTGTGTGTGTGTGTGTGTGTGTGTGTGTGTGTGTGTGTGTGTGTGTGTGTGTGTGTGTGTGTGTGTGTGTGTGTGTGTGTGTGTGTGTGTGTGTGTATGCGCATGCGTGTGTGCATGCATGTGTGTGTGTGTGTAAATCTTGATAAAAAGTAGGATATTGTTCCCTCTAGAACAGTGGTGGCGAAACTTTGACACTCCAGATGTTTTGGACCACAACTCCCACAGTTCTCTGTCATTGGCAATACAGTCTAGGAATTCTGGGAGTTGTGGCCCAAAACATCTGGAGTGCCAAAGGTTCACCACTGCTCTAGAGTGTGGAAAGTTGTTCTGAAAAGAATGAATAGACTTAAACATGCTGAAGCCAGGTATAACTCACTGTAGGGCCCACCAGCTTAAGTTTACTTTTCTTTGATTGAATGCTCTTTCTTGAATCCCTCACCCCACCCCACCTTAGCCTCTTCCCTAATTCTTGAATATTAGGTCTTTAGAGAAATAAGTACAAATTGGGGTCAAATTAGTATGCAACAAGGCAGACAATCATCTCGTGATTCCATAGCTTCCACCATTTAATCTCCTCTGGATCAGTGGTGCTTCTAATTCACTTATGGCATTTTATCTTTATTTTTTTATTTATTTATTTATTTTTAAAGCTTATATACTGCCCGTCTTCCAGGGAGGAACTCCAGGCGGTTTACAACAAAACAGAGCAAAACAAATTGAATACAACATCATAAAAACAAGAAAATCAATATAAGCACATGAAGGCAAAAGCGGACAAAACGGGGGAATTAACAGTCACCAAATGCCTCCCGGAAAAGCAAGGTCTTTAAAGCTTTTTTGAAGGCCTGCAGGGACTGTGCAAGGCGCAACTTGCTCGGGAGATGGTTCCATAGCGTGGGACCAGCCACAGAGAAGGTTCGGCCATGGGTGGATGATTTCTGAGCCTCCCTGGGCATGGCCACCTGCAGCGAGTGCACCCACGACATTCTAGTTGGTCGGGCCGAAGTTGATTGCTGGGAGATTCGCTCTGCCAGGTAATCAGGTCCCAGGCCATTATAAATTAAAACCAAGACCTTGAATCTTATTCGGGACGCAACGGGTAACCAATGCAGGCGAGCCAGTACTGGGATGATGTGGTCATGTCAACGCACACCCGCCACCAGTCTGTCTGCCGCATTTTGCACCCATTGAAGTCGCCGAACAAGAGTCAAGGGCAACCCCATGTAGAGAGTGTTGCAGTAATCTATTCTCGAGATCACCAGAGCTTGCACGACAGTTCTCAAGGAGTCCCCGCCAAGGTATGGACAAATCTGGGCGATTTGTCGGAGATGGAAAAAGGCAGTCCTGGACACGGCGGCCACCTGGGCCTCCATAGTAAGCGCCGGGTCCAGGACCACACCCAGATTCTGGACACTGTCCACCAGCTGGAGGGAAATACCCTCCAAACTGGGGAGAGGGCCGCCATAACTGGAGGGGGAAGTCCCAAAGAACATAGCCTCAGTCTTCTCGGGGTTGAGTTTGAGTCTGTTGGTCTTGGTCCATGCCATGACTGCATCCAGGCACTGGTCGAGGGTCTGAACAGCCTCAACTGCAGAGGTTATTAAAACAATTAAAGGATACATACAATTGTACATGTGTATAGCAGAGAACATGCGCTTAGCAGCAGTAGCATGTAGATAAAGTGTAGATAATTGCAATAAGTATTATCAGAACTTAGAAACGGAGAGACAAAGAAACATGACTTAGAATAAAACTCTTATATTGAATATATACAGCAAATATTCAGCAGATAAGCATAACAGCAGCATAACACCAAGCAATAACATATATACAAATCAACAGAGTGTGGGGTACTGTTTTCTCACCATAAGCAGTCCCAATTTTCCATTATTCCATCCAGTTCCTTTATACACATTTGGAACTCATCAGACATGATTTTAACCAATCACATTCTGACACACCATGAAGTCATTTAACTATTCCACCTGTGCTAAATCACTTTAACCTCCTAGTGATTTCTAATTCCTTGCACTTGTGGCTAACATCACGACACTGCATTTTTGACTGACTCCATTTTACAAATTCTCTGTTCAATCTGTTAAATATACATTACATACATTTTGTCAATTCTACATATTATGACACAGGTGGAAAAGGAGAGATAGAGCTGCGTGTCATCAGCATACTGATGGCAGCAGACTCCAAATCTCCTTATGACCTCAGCCAGTGGCCTCACATAGATGTTGAACAGCATGGGAGAGAGGGGTGACCCCTGCGGAACCCCACATGGGAGTATCCACGGGGCGGACAACTCCCCCCAAGCTGAACACGTTGGGGACGGTCCTCCAAGAAGGATCAGAACCAACTGAGCGCAGTGCCTCCGACACCTATATCGGAGAGCCAGTCCAGCAGGATACCATGGTCGACGGTATCAAAGGCCGCTGACAGGTCCAGAAGGAGCAACAAGATAGAGCTACCCCTGTCGGCCCCCCGGAGGAGGTCATCTTGCAGTGCGACCAAGACTGTCTCAGTCCCCCAACCCGGCCTGAACCCAGACTGGAATGAATCAAGAACCCGTTCTCTCTCCAGGAAGTGGCCACCCTCTTGATAACCTTGCCCATGAAGGGAACATTGGCGATTGGATGGTAGTTTGCCAATTCGTCCGACGCCAGGCCAGTTTTTTTCAGAATGGATTTCACCACTGTCTCCTTCAGGCAAGAAGGAAAAATCCCTTCCCTGAAGGAGGCAGTGGAAATGATTGAAGCCCACTCAGGCATGCTCCCTCTGGCAGTTTTGATAAGCCAAAATGGGCAAGGATCAAAGGGGGAGGATGCAGGCCGGCAATGGGCCAGAGTCCTGGAAGCCTCAAGAGAGGAAACAGGCCCAAACTCAACCAAACAAGGAGACCGATGGGGTGCAGCGTCGGGGGATGCCGAGGATACATTAATGCAACCAGAATCAAGACCAGCACGGATGGCCTCAATTTTAGTTCTAAAAAAGGCTGCAAAAGTCTCACTACTGAACTCAGTAGGATGAGGCCTTACCAGACCAGGATTAGTGAGGTTGCGAACCACGCAGAATAATTCCGCCTGGTGGTTCGAGGCCTCACTAATTCTCAGGGAGTAAAAAGATGTTTTGGCCTCTCTGATCGCCCGAGCATAGCGCCTAGTCTGGATTTTAACTGCAGCCTTACTAACAGCCGTCCAGTCCATCCTCCATCAGCTCTCCAGCCTTCTCCATTCTTGCTTCATTGCTCTCAACCCCACTGTGAACCACGGCGAGGAGTGAGCTCTGCAGCAGAGAAGGCACCTAGGGGCAATCCAGTCGACAGCCTGAGAGGTATCCTCAATCTATCGGTCCACCATGGTTTCTACCGGATCATCAGCCAGACCGCCAGGAAGGTCCCCAAAGGCCTCAAGGAACTGGGAAGGGTCCAGAAGTCTCTGGGGCAGGCCCAAACAAGGGGCAGAGGTTCCCCATGGGGTGGGGCAGAGATTGATAGGGGAAAAGACAGCAGATGATGGTCTGACCATGACACGGGCAGGGAAACATTGTCCCCAACCCTCAGATTGAAATCCTCCGACGTTGAGGTAAACACCAGGTCCAGGGTATGCCCAGATCTATGAGTGGGGCACACAACATGCTGGGTCAGATACATGGAGGCCATGGACTCCATGAATTCCAGAGCTGCACCCGAAAGCTCATCACCAGCATGCACATTGAAGTCCCCAACCACCAGGAGGCGGGGGACCTCAACAGTGCAGCCGTGATGAACTCCGTGAGCTCTGGTAGGGATTGTGCTGGGTTGCAGGGAGCACGGTAACCGAGCACAATGCCAAATCTGTCCCGCTGTCCACCAGTAGATGAAGGCATTCTAACTCTGGACTCACCAACGTTGAGGCTGTGCTGACAGAAAGGGATTCCCTATAAACAATGGCCGCCCTGCCCCCCTTACACCCTCCAACCTGCCCATGCCCAGAACCAGAAACCCAGGGGGGCACAGCTGGGTGAGTGAAGCTCCCCCCTCTGCTCCCACCCAGGTCTCGGTAATACAATCCAGGTCGGCCTTCCCATCCAAGATGGTATCATATAGGATGGTAATCTTGTTATGAACCGACCTGGCATTCATCAAAAGGCAGGACAGGTCGGAGGCACTGGCAGAATGGCTCCGAGATAAGTGGCAGCGAGTTGGGGGATCAGAACAGGGGACAGGCATTAAATGCCTGACCCGAGTTCTTCTTACCCGACTAATCCCCCAACTACAAGTGTAACGATCTGACACAGCAGGAATAGCAGTCCCTGCAGACATGGTGACTCAAAGAAAAATCTTTAGATCTGTGATGAGCAGTCTGTGTTGTGGGATAAGGAGGTCAGAGGGGATTGACTTCCTGTTGGATACAATGGGGAAACTGCACCTTCTCAGAAGGATAACATCAGTCTGGTGACTATTTTCACCACTGATGTAAGTGATGGGATGGGTTATGCATTTATTGAAAAACATGTTGCATATTATGAGATCATTTACTTCTGCACAGTCAAGGATCCATAATACATCTCCATTGTGGTTTCCATAACCTAGGTTCCTGAGTCCGTGGTATTCATCCCAGGTCCTTCCCATGTGGCCATTCAAGCCACCACAAAGGAATTGTAGGTCTGTGTAAATTATATGGCCCATTAAGGTTTTTCAGATTTTCTTCAGTGTCTTGTCACCACCACTCCATTTGCATCCCCTACACACACACACACACACACACACACACACACACACACACACACACACACACACACAACAATGGTACGGTATTGCTCATCTGGCCACATTGGCATTACACAAGAAGAAGAAGGGAAAGTACCAAAAAGGCCTCCTCCCTTTAATAAACCAAGATCCTTTTCAACCTAGGTGGATAAAAACTTTAAAAAGGAATTTAGAATCTATGGGGCTCTCAATAGATGACCTTTTGGTTCAGGGTACTACACAGGCCAAAGTGCTTATTAAGCAAAGGATCCAAGACATTGAGCACCAACGAGATATAGCACAATCTCCTTTGTTTAGGGCTCCTATGGAGACCAGATATGTTATGAGAATGGCCATCTCTCACAGCTGGAAGATCCTGCTTACAGGAGAGCCTTTACTTTAGCCCACTGCTCAGTTATTCCTTCAAGGGTTTTAGAAGGGAGATATAAGAAAATTCCCTATGAAGATAGACGTTGTATTTGCTCCCAAGGGGAGGTGGAATTGATGGTACATATGTTTTTTCGTTGTTCTTTTCATCACCTTTATAGAGAGAGATTTATTCACCCATGTTTAGATAGACTGTTTAGATAAACAGTAGAGGCAAACGAGATGGGTTTGGAAAGACTTTTAAGTGATGAAAACTCTTGTGTGTGTGTGTGTGTTGTGTCATTACAGTCGTGACCGACTCTTCGTGACCCCATGACCATGGAGTTTTCTTGGCAGGAATACTGGAATGATTTGCCAGTTCCTACTCCAGGCGCCTAGTTAGTACTTGGATGGGAGACCACCAGGGAATACCAGGTGCTGTAGGCGCCTGGAAAACTCTCTTATTACCAAACAAATAGCCAAATTCTGTTTATACCTGATTAAATTCCATACTAAGAAGACGGGCTAGTTTTAGCTAGAAAATTCTCTACTTTCTTTTACTGGTTCTGCTTCCACTTTCATTTTAATATTCTATGTATAGCATTATATTTACATTGTTTTTGTAACTTTACAATTTTGCAATCATGTTGGTTTTTAATGACTTTTATGGTTTTATACCACAATAAAAACCTATCTATCTATCTATCACACACACACACACAGACTCTTTCTCTTTCTCCCTCCCTCCCTCTCCCTCTCTCTCTCAACACACACACACACACACACACACACACACACACACACACACACACACACACACACACACACACACACACACACACACACACACACCATGGTACAGTATTGCTCATCTGGCCACATTGGCATTACTCAAGAAGAAGAAGGGAAAGTACATAATTTTGCATAAAAATCCCAAGATATATGCAAGTTTCAAAATAGCTAATGGAATTTAAGTAGAAATGCAATACTGTACATCTCATCATGAAGGGAAGAAAGGGACTACGGTAGTTGGTTTCTCTACTATTGTGATGCTAACTCTTAATGGACAAGCACAACCCTTCAGTTCACCCTTCTTATGCTTCTTATCTTTAAGCTAGATTTGTGTGAGGCAGCCCTTCAGGTAATGTCTGTAAAGTGGCCAACATAGCCTGGTGAAACCAGAATAAAGAATTAAAAAACATCAACATGGGTGACATCAGGGACAAGAAATCCACAGATATTCTTATTTTTATTGCCTTATCAAACTTTGAACCAAGAATACGAAGCACCGAGTGAGAACTAAATGATAACCAGACTTCTCTGAGGACTATCTTCTTCTCAGTACTAAAATCAATAATTTGTTTATAAATGACTATTATTTATTTATTTATTTATTTATTTATTTATTTATTTATTTATTTATTTATTTAATATACAGCTCCATTAGTGTGATGCACTACTTTGGTCAGTTCACAGCTGCCTGAAAACACAATAAAGATGAGTCAAATCCAGCCACCACCACCACAACAACAACTTAAACAAATGTGAACAACAGTATGAAGAGGCAAAAACAGCAACATAAAAAGCAGGACGAGCATATAAACAAGCAGAAAAGCAAACAAATACCTTAAGCCAGGTTACAAAAGAGGTCTTATAAAAGTTGGGAGGAAGCCAGGGAGCCAGGTGCAGCTCCACCAGCAGTTGGTTCTAAAGTGTTGGTGCCACAGCTCAGAAGGCCACTGCTTCTAGGGTGTAATTTCCTGGTTTCCATTGGAGCGGCAACCAAGAGAAACATGGCCTTGGGAAAAGACACTCTTTTAAAAAAATATTTATTAAAATTATAAAACTACAATACAAAACGTAAAACTGGTGTGCCATGCTATGCAGCTATATGAATGTCTAAGGCTGCTTATCTCACCAGGGGGAAGATCTGGATATTGTGAAATGCTGGCTTTTCTTCTTTCTTGGTCTCATGTGGGTTCTCCGTTCCCACTACAACAATATTTTTTTAAAAAAGCACCAGCCAGCCCCAGGACGAGCTGGTTGGTGCTAGGAAAAAAAAATTAAGCACTGACAGTCTGAAGGCCAGCTGGTCAGCGCTGGGGGGGGGAAATTAAAAATAAAATTAAAAAAAGCACTGACCAGCCCCAGGACAAGTTGGTTGGCGCTGGGGGGGGGGAGCAGAAAACCAGATCATATGCAAGCTCCCATCAACTTCTGGCTACTGGAGCAAAATATTCCCAACTTCTCTGGTAGGTCTTGGAAAACTCGCTAAAGGGGGCATAATCATTTTTTTAAAGCTCGGTGGCCATGGGGACAAGATTTTTGGAAACACTTTATCTTGAAATTTAATCAGCATTTTGAAGGACGTGTGATAGAGCCGTAAGATGAAGAGAATTGATCTGCTAGTGGGATGCTCAGCAAAATACAATTATTAGAGGGATGGGGGCTGACCTCAGCCATAGCAGAGCACAGCTGAATTTTCAATCATGCTCTTTTGTCTTTTTGTTATTAAAAAAGCAGTTCAGAAAGGGCAAATGAGATGGGTAGCTTCTCTGGTTCAATTCCTTTACCTTCACATTTTCTTTCCTATTAAGTTCCTCCACTCTGGGTGACTATTGTCAGCCATAAATATTATCTCCCTATGTAGTTGTGTGGGCAGCCTCCCATTAGCGTGACTGTCTTTGCTATTAGGAGCAAGAGAGAAATTTAAGTGTGGGTGGCAGTGCATGCAAAAAAAATAGATGCCCTTTTGTTCCCCAGAAGTTTCAGAACCAGCATTTTGAGAGATGTTTCCTATTTCAGGAACATCAGTGAAACTTCTTAAATTCACATTTCCCTTATTTTTGCAAAAGAACAACAAGAGAGGGACATGGCCATGTAAGTGGGTCTGGTTTGAATTTAATTCTAAATCATAATTTACTATTAATAAGAAATGAACTTGGTCAAGCTCAGGCACCTTCCTCCCCGTTCCACTCCCACCTTCTGTGGCATGGCTGTAAGGAAAGATTAGGAAGTGGTCACTGCCGTTCTACAAATGGTGGTTGATCTGTGCTGACTTGATGCCAACTTCAAAGTGTGTTGTGGCAACAGATGACTCTAAGCTTAACAGCAGTTTATTGCTTGGCTTTTGTGCCTCTTCAGGAAAGGGAGAAAGGGAGAAGGTGTATGCTCATCCGTGCTGCAGAAAGTTACATTTTGAAAGTAATTGGTTGAATTGTTCCAAGTCCTTATGCAACTTCTAGCTGTTTTAGGTTGCAATTTTTCTTTAAAAATATTTTAGTTCCCGATTTTTAGGACTAACAAGATTGGCTGTTTTTAAGCTTCTTAAAAGAAAATCTGAATATCAGAACCAATTACAAAACCACTGTTCTCCCTTCTGCCCTGACCTCACCTCAACAATACCAAGAGACCAAAGACCACAACATGAGGTACAGCATTGACCAGTCCTTAAATCACGTATTGTACCTCCTTTACAATTTAGTGAGACCCCTCATTCTATACTTAGGAAAGCAACTACAGAAAATGATTGTTGTACCACAAAAGTTCAAAAATTGATGTTACAAGTAAGAAGGAGGAGGAGGAAGGAGGAGGAGGAGGAGGAGGAGGAGGAGGAGGAGGAGGAGAAGGCAGTTATTATATTACAGGTGTAATGTAATGTACGGATGGGCAGGAAACAAAAAAATTATGTTTTGTTTCCTTTCGTTCCCCCACATTATTTTTCGTTTCTTTCCATATGAATTTTTTTTTTAAATTATGCCAAATGAACCACTAATGAAAGTGGCAAAGGGGGAAAAGGTTCTTTAAAAAGCCCTGGGTTTTTTAAAATGTTTTGTCCCTCCTCCAAGCCCCACCTGCCAGCTGATCAGTGCTGGGGTGGGGAAAAAAGCTTCCCCCACCCTAGTGCCGATCAGCTGATGTGTGGGGCTTGGGGAAGGAAAAATGTGTTTTTAAAAAGGCCAGAGATCTTTTAAAAAACGTTTTCCCTCCCCCAAGCAGCTTACAGACAGAAAGAAATGGATCATTTCAACAACAACAACAAAACCGCACCAATTTGTTTCGTCTGTAACGAAATGCTACTTCCTCCTGTCATTTTGCTTCATTTCATTTTGTTACATAACGACACAATGAAACAGCATTTCATTTTTCATTTTGTGCCCATCCCTAATGTAATGTAGTTATCCCTTCATTCTTGGAAATATATACATTATTTCAGTTGTCCTCATGGACCTTTTACATTGTTACAAAGCAGAGCAAGAAATTTACATTATCTCTACCACTCTCACATGCATGCAAACACACACATGGGGATACTTTTTTAAAAAAATGCATGCAAGGGCCCTTGCATTGTTACGCCACAATCCCTCCCAGCCTCCTGCCTCAGGTACTAGATCTGAGGAATGGGAAGATGCTGATTCAATGATGGGAACGATCATGTATATATTTCATAGAATCTTAGAGTTGGAAAGAGACCTCACGAGCCATCTAGTCCAACCCCCTGCCATGCAGGAAACCCCATCACAGTACTCCTGACAGATGGCCATCCAGCCTCTGCTTAAAAATCTCCAAAGAAGGAGATTCCACCACCCTCCGTGGCAGCATATTCCACTGCCAAACAGCTCTAACCATCATGAAGTTCTTCCTAATGTTCAAGTGGAATCTCTTTTCCTGTAGTTTGAAACCACTGCCCCAAGTCCTAGTCTCTGAAGCCATGGAAAACAAACCTGTTCCCTCTTCTATATGACATAATATTTAAAAATAGCTATCATATCCCCTCTCAGCCTTCTTTTTGAAAGGCTTAACATTCCCAGCTCCCTAAGCCGTTCCTTGTAAGACATTTCTTCCAGACCTTTAACCATCCTGGTCATCCTCCTCTGTACCCACTTGAGGTTGTCATCATCCTTTTTAAATTGAGGTGTACAGAACTGGACACAGTACTCCAGGTGGGGTCTGACCAGAGCAGAATAGAGTGTTACTATTATTTCCCTTGATCTAACACTATGCTTCTGTTGAAGCAAACGAGAATCACGTTGGCTTTCCTGGCTGTCGTGTCACACTGCTGACTCATGTTCAGATTTTGGTCTACCCAGACTCCCAGATCCCTTTCACAGTACTGGACCCAGAACAGAACCCTGGGGCACCCCACTGGTCACATCTCACCAAGCTGGAGAAAGGCCATTTATGATCACCCTTTGGGTGCCATCAGTCAACCAATTACAAATCCACATAACAGTAGCATTATCTATCCACTTTTTACTAACTTCTTAGCAAGAATACTATGAGGAACCTTATTGAAGGCCTTACTGAAATCCAGATAAGCAATATCCACAGCATTCCGTCATCCACCAGACCTGTAATTCTACCAAAGAAAGAGATTAAATTAGTCTGGCATGACTTGTTTTTAAGAAACCCTTGTTGACTTCTTGTAGTGACAGCATTGTTTTATTAAATAATTACAGACTACCTGTTAAATAATCTGCTCTAGGATCTTTCCAGGAATTGAAACCAAGCTGACTGGAAGGTAATTCTTTGGGTCCTCTTTCCCCCCCTTTTTGAAGATGTGGACAACATTAGTTCTCCTCCAATCAATGGGGACTCCCCCTGTTTTCTAGGACTTCTCAAAGATTATTGCCAATGGTTATGAAATTACTTCTGTCAGTTCTTTTAACATTCTTGGGTATAATTCTTCTGGCCCAGGAGACTTAAATTCATTTAATGTTTCCTGGTGTTCCAGTACTAGCTCTCTACCTATTCTATGTTGCAATTCCCATCCTACCTCATCTACTCTTTGTCCCAGTGGATCTCTTTTTTCGTTTTTGGAGACAACTGAGGCAAAGAAGGTGTTGAGTAGTTCTGCTTTTTCCTTGTCTCCTGTTTCATGCTGGGGATGGGGATGGAGTCGGGGACAATGTGGCATTACTATGTAAGCATGTGGTTACTTAGTAAACAGAAGCTCACTGCCTACAGTAGGGGCTGATTTATTCACTTGGCAGCCAGGCTATTGCACAATGATGTTTGTGGCACAAGACTCCCTTTACCCTCATACTGCCATCACCATCTCCTGATGACACTGAAAAACAAGGGCAGAAATCCTCCTCCCCAACTTCTGCTGCCAGAACAAGCTGTTGGTGGTTTCACCTAATAGCCCACTTCACTTACAGTCACTCTGTATGAATCACCCTGAATACTTAAAAAGAGCAATATAAATTTTTATTAATGTTTATTTCACCAGCTTTGACAACATTGCTTTTTTAAAAAGTGCAGTGGTACCCCGAATTAAGAGCAGCTCAACTTAAGAGCAATTCAACTTAAGAGCGGAATACTGTTGGCATTTTAACTGTCGCCTTACAAATTTTAGATATGGTCTGCTCAACTTACAATTTTTTTCATTTTTCTGATTTTTTTATCTTATTTTTTTCAATTTCTTAGGTACCCCGACTTAAGAGTAGTTCGACTTAAAAGCATGCATTTGTAACGGATTAAATTCGTAAGTCGAGGTACCACTGTACTACATTTATAAACCATTGTATTAACTATTACTTCTTACCTTACAGCACAGTATATACAATGTATTTTTTTCAATCTCTGTTTTTGAAAATGGCTAAACAAAGCCTTCCAAATGAACCCCCAAAAGTAATGTTCACAAAATATTACCAGCCATTATATTTGTTTGCAACAATAATACAATTTCTACTCTTTCTGTCACAAAGAGAATTACTTATGAAACATTTCCCAGCTCTATAATGAACTAGTAATAACTGTTGGAGAAAGTATTCTTCACATAAAGGTAAAAATTGTTTGCTGTCTCTTTCCTGTTTCACCAGAAATTCATTTGTTGGGTGCAATCATAAAGCCATTTCAAAGCAGTCCCATAGAAAGCACGAGGACTAGTCTAGGGCAGTGTTGGAGAACCTATGGCATGGGTGCCAAAGGTGGCACTCGGAGCCCTTCCTGTGGGCACCTGACATTGCACCTTCACAGCCACATGTATTCAGGTTAAATTGCTGTATTGTCACTTTGTGACAAATTAGTGGGTTTTGAATTGCAGTTTGGGCACTTGGTCTCTAAAAGGTTCGCTATCACTGCTCTAGAGAGTCTCCATGGCCATTTCACCTGCAAGGCCTCATTCTGAAGGGAACGCTCCCAGACCAAGGCCTTTGGGTCTTATCATTTCTCTAGAGCAGTGATTCCTAGCCTTGAATAACTCAAGTGTTCTTGGACTGCAATTCCCAGAAGCCTTCACACCCATCTGTGCTGGCCAGTATTTCTGTGATTTGTAGTCCAACAACACTTGGGTTACCCAGGTTTGAGAGCCACTGCTCTACAGGCTTGCCCAATTCTCAGAAAGGTCCCCACATTTTTGCATCTGACTCCAAGGGAGCACTGAAGTGGAGACATTGGGAAGGGAGAGGTGATGAGAGGTATTGGAGGTACTCTCCCATCTCATGGACATGTTGCCCTGCTGTGGTGGCCATTATCTACCAGACTATTCCTGTCTACATGACAATGCCAGAAGCTTATACAACCCTTTGCCTTTCTGCATTAACAGACTGCCCTCACTTTCCTGACTAAGAGTTGAGTTTAGGACAGGGATGGTGAACTTTTTTGGCACTGAGTGCCCAAACTCGGTGATGGGGATGGCAGAGGTGGCAGTGGGGGGGGTCGGGATCAGCGGCTGTGGGGGGAAGGGGTCGGGGCGAGGGTGAGGGCAGCGGAGGCAGGATCATCTGCGGTGGCGGCGGGAAGGGGGCCCCTCAAAACACCAAGCCTTGGCTGCCTCCCGGAGTCCATCACGCCTCTCCTGGGGGGGCGTCGTCTGCCAGCCGCCCACAGGCCCCTCATCAGGTGACGGGCAGGGAGGCTGGGCTGGAGGGCTGGCCTCCATCTGTGCTGGCTGGTTAGCTGGCCGGCTGGGCAAGTGAGACACTCTCTGCGGCAGCAGAGCCCGGGCCTCTCCTCTCCCATTGCTGCTTCTTGTCCCCGCCCCTCCCACCCGTCTCCCGGCCAGACACCCTCCCTCCCTCCCTCCCTCCCTCCCTCCCTTTAGTCCACTGTCCATCTGGATCCTCCCGGAGGAAAGTGTGTGTGAGGGGGGGAGATGAGAGATGAGGAGCCCGCTGGCTCCAGAGTCAGGGCCGAAGCCGGATTCCCGTTGGTGATGGTGGTGGTGGCGGAGGCGGATGGGGGGGGCGATGGCGGCACTGGCAATGGGGACGGCGATGGCAGGCTCGGTCTGGCACACAACATGCTCCCTGCCCCCCCCACTTCCCCCTCCACAAATTCCTCATGGCTGGTCCAGTGGAGGGGGAAGTGGGGGGAGGGGGCAGGGAGCATGTTGCACACCATCCGAAAGCTTTTTGCGTGCCACCTTTGGCAGGCATGCCATAGGTTTGCCATCCCTGGTTTAGGATATAGACATTTCCAAATACAGCTCTGCTTAGCATGCCAGCGAATAGCCACCTGCTGGGGAGACTCTTAACACCATATACAGTGGAACCTTGACTTACATACTGCTTGACTTGCATCATATTTGACTTGCAGCAAGAAGGGGCCTGTTTGATTTAAGTCGCAGGCTTTGACTTACATCTCGGAGCCCCGGCGGAAGGCACCGGAATTGGGCGGCAGCCACAACCCAGCATTGCGGCTGCTGCTTCCAAACTGCTCCTGCCTTCTTCCCCTCCTCCGGCAGCGGCGGCTTCGGCGAGGCCAGCTCAGAGCACCTGGAGCTGGTCCTCGGCCTCGCCGAAGCCACCGCTGCTGCCGGAGGAGAAGAAGGGCCGGGAGCTTGGGGCTGGCCCCGCTGGTGAGACAGTCGGCTCAGTCTTGTAAAAAATCTGGCTGCAGAAGTCTGGTCCACAATGGAAGCATTTTAGTTGGGGAGCTGTACAGTTGTGGGACTCTAATGGTAAGCATCGAGTTGTTCAGAACTTGGAACATCAGGTTAAAAATCAGTAAAACTTAAATGTTAGACATTGTTGCTATGAACATTAAAAAGTGGAGGCATATAACTTGTGGACTATAATTCCACTGCCTCCTCCTCTCTTTGAAGAGACATTTCATTTACATCCCCAGAAGGAATCTCCTATCCCAGTCAAATTTGTGTTAAATTGCTGTTTTGGGGGGTCTTTTTCATCATCTGGAACGGATTAATCCGCTTTCCCATTACTTTCTATGGGAAATGTTCGTTTGACTTAAGTCATGTTTGACTTAAGTCTAGACCACTGGAACGGATTAATGACGTAAGTCAAGGTTCCACTGTACCAGGATTTATTTCCTACTGGAATTTTCATGCTACATCATTAATTTTTGTAACTGAACAAAAGCAGATGTGGTTTGCTGAGTGCTTGTACCGAGAGCTTTAAGCTTGACACAACATACAGTGCAAAGCAAATGTTGGTTAATCATAACCAAGTACCCATCAGTAAGGAAATTATTCATTTCCCAGATCACATATTTTTTATTCTTCCCCTCATCATTTCCCATTCTAATTTGAAGGACAATTTTTTAAACTTTCCCTTTTATTTATTCACGTAAATCTATTTTCTTGAAGGATTTAGGCAGAACTCGAATAATATTGTTTAAAATTGCATTGCTCAATAAGTGGCAAACATATTTATTTGTAGTGGAGATGAGCTCCGCCCCTAGAGTCGGACATGACTAACATGCATGTGTGGGGGGAACCTTTACCTTTTTTAATGGCTCAGCCATTTCTTCTGGGCCTGAAGTACAGTGTTACCTTGTATAAAGGAATTAATTTGTTCCGAATGAAATTATGTTAAGCAAATTTTCCTTTAAATAAATTTCCCACAGTTTCCCATAGTTTCCCATAATTGCGACCATTTTTATGTTGTACGGATTCGCCCCATGTTAAGCAAATTTCCCCTATCTCTGGAATTTTTTATATTATACAGATTTTATGTTATACAAACCATTTTGTTATACGAGGGTCCACTGTACTTCCAGACGACAGCTGGATTCATTTTTTGCTGGGTCAGTCTGAGCCTGGCTCACAAGGAGCAGCAAAACCTTTCTTTATAAACATTTAGCTTTGGCTCCTTTAGGAACAATGTTTTGTTAACTGCACAGTCTCTGTGCAAATAGCAGAGTTATGGGAAGGAAGGGAATTGTAGACATTTGGAACTTTGCCGAAATTTCAGACTGGTTTAACTAGGTCCTTTAAGAACTTTATTGTGCTTGCTTGAAGGGTAGGTAAACTCCTGGTAAAGATAAATATAGATGGCTGAATATAAGGTATGGGCTGGTGTGTGGGATGTAGGCTGAAAGTAAAATATAACAGATTGATATTATATGATAACATCTTACAAATCCTGATATGAATTACAAAGGAAATAACATATAATAATTGACTAATTTATCAACTATTAAGTATTTATCGACATCCAAACCTCATGGACCTGACTTTTTACCATCCTGCTTTTAAAATACCACTGTCTGAGGACTTTGACCCTGAGAGAGCTCTGGAAAGAAAAGAGCAGGAACCAAGCCTTCTTGGTGGTCACTCCTTGTCTACGGAACACCTTATCACCTGAAATTTGCCTCATTTAAATAAACTTTAAATGGTCTTTAAAAACATGGCTGTTGTTTTTCCACAGCCTGTGACAGCTTAAGGCACTGCTGTATTCAGCTAAGAACCCCCTCTGCCATCTGTTTTCTAAACCTGTAGATTGACTGCGATTATTGAGAATTGTCTGCTGTTGTTTATTTTTTAAATAAGGATGGAACCTGGTTGTTGCCTGGTAGGCTCCTAAGATGGCAGTGGCAATGGCAAAGGAACATAAGAACATAAGAACATAAGAAGAGCCATGCTGAATCAGGCCAAAGGCCCATCTAGTCCAGCTTCCTGTATCTCACAGCGGCCCCACCAGATGCGTTTGGGAGCGCATGAGACTAGATATCTGTCTCCTGATACCACTCCCCTGCATCTGGCCCTTGAAGTACCCTGGTTTAAAGCCTAGAGATTACACATCTCCATCATGGTTTGTAACCCGTGATGGACTTTTCCTCTAGGAATCTGTCCAATCCCCTTTTGAAGGCATCCAGGCCAGATGCCATCACCACATCCTGTGGCAGGGAGTTCCATAGACATACAACACGCTGGGTGAAAAAAATATTTTATTTTGTCAGTTCTTACTCTCCCAGCACTCAATTTGAGTGTATGTCCCCTAGTTCTGGTATTTTAAGAGAGGGAGAAGAGCTTCCCTCTATCCACTTTACTCATACCCTGCATTATTTTGTATGTCTCAATCATATCCCCCTCAAGCGCCTTTTTCCAGACTAAAGAGGCCCAATTGTTTTAGCCTTTCTTCATAAGGGAGGTGCCCCAGCCCAGTAATCATTTTAGTCGCTCTCTTCTGCACCTTTTCCAGCTCCACTATGTCTTTCTTGAGATGCGGTGACCAGAATTGTACACAATACTCCAGGTGGGGCCTTACTATTGTTTTGTATAACGGCATTATAATGTTGGCTGTTTTATTTTCAATCCCCTTTTTGATAATCCCTAGCATGGAATTGGCCTTCTTCACTGCTGCCACACATTGGGGAGACACCTTCATGGAGCTGTCCACCAACACACCAAGATCTCTTTCCTGATCCGTCACGGATAACTCAGAGCCCATGAGTTGATAGATGAAGTTTGGATTTTTTTGCCCCAATATGCATTACTTTACATTTGGTTACATTAAAACGCATTTGCCATTTCTCAGCCCACTCCCCCAGTTTGGAGAGATCCTTCTGGAGCTCTTCACAATCTTCTCTGGTTTTTACCACACGGAAAAGTTTTGTGTCATCGGCAAACTTGGCCACCTCACTGTTTATCCCTGTCTCCAGGTCATTTATGAACAGATTGAAAAGCACCGGTCCCAGGACCGAGCCCTGGGGCACACCGCTTTTCACTTCTCTCCATTGTGAAAATTTCCCATTGACACCTACTCTTTGTTTCCGGGATCTCAACCAGTTCTCAATCCATAAGAGGACCTGCCCTCTTATCCCCTGACTATGCAATTTTCTCAGCAGCCTTTGGTGAGGGACTGTGTCAAAAGCCTTTTGAAAATCCAGATAGACTATATCCACCGGTTCACCCAAATCCACATGCCTGTTGACCTTTTCAAAAAATTCTAAAAGGTTTGTCAGACAAGATTTACCCTTACAGAAGCCATGCTGATTTTCTCTCAGCAAGGTTTGTTCTTTTATGTGTTTTAAGATTTTCTCTTGGATGAGGCCTTCCACCATCTTCCCTGGGACAGATGTAAGGCTAACCGGCCTGTAGTTTCCTGGGTCCCCCCTCCTTCCTTTTTTAAAAATTGGTGTGACATCTGCTATCCTCCAGTCCTCCGGCACTGTGGCCGTTTTAAGAGACAAGTTGCATATAACCGTTAAGAGATCTGCAATTTCATTTCTCAGTTCCCTAATAACCCTTGGGTGGATGCCATCTGGGCCCGGTGACTTGTTAATCCTCAATTTATCAATTAGTCCTAAAACCTCCTCTCTTTTAACCTGTATTTGATTTAATTCTTTAGTCAAGAGGGGCCGCTCAGGCAGCGGAATCCGTTCAAGGTCCTCTGTCGTGAAGACAGACGCAAAGAACTCGTTCAATTTCTCTGCAATGTCCAAGTCCTCCTTAACCTCCCCTTTTCCTCCCTCACCATCCAGAGGGCCAACTGGTTCTCTGGCAGGTTTTCTACTTCTAACATATTTAAAGAAGCTTTTATTATTACCCTTTATATAGCTAGCCATGCGTTCCTCAAAGTCTTTCTTTGCCTCCCTTATCATCTTTTTACATTTCTTTTGCCAGAGTTTGTGTTCCTTTTTATTTTCCTCGTTTGGGGAGGATTTCCATTTACAGAAGGACCTCTCCTTGTGCTTTAGAGCCTCTCTAACTCCACTCGTTAACCATGCCGGTGTCCTCTTGGACTTAAATGAGCTCTTCTTTCTTTGTGGTATGCACTTGTGCTGGGCCTCTATTATTGTTGTTTTAAACAGGCTCCATGCACTCTGAAGAGATTGGATTCTTCTAACCCTCCCCTTCAGTTTCTCTCTAACTAGTTTCCTCATCTGAGGGAAGTGTGCCCTTCGAAAATCAAGGGTTTTTATGTCTGATTTAGTTGACACTCTTCCTCCGACATGCATGGCAAAGGTAATTGCAGCATGGTCACTGTTTCCCAGAGGCTCAATGACATTCACATCCCTGACGAGGTCCTGAGTATCACACAATATTAGATCTAGAGTTGCCTGTTCTCGGGTGGGCTCCATGACAAGTTGCTCTAAGGCACAGTCATTCAGCAAGTCGAGAAACCCAGTTTCTCTTTCTTGCCCAGAGCTCGCATTGGCCCAGTCAATGTGGGCATAATTAAAGTCCCCCATGATTACTATCCTATCCCTCTTAGCCACCTCCATGATTTCTCTCCTCATTTCAAGGTCCCCCTCAAGGAAGTGGTGAGCCGGGCTGTGAAGGAGGGAGGAAGGAGAGGGACCCTGCTGCTGAATCCCTGGGAGGATGCCACTGGCCCGCACGCCTGGCAGCCCCTCACAGCTATGTCCAGCATCCCTTTGCCCCAGCCACAGCCCTGACGGCCTCTACCCTAAGCCGTGGTCCCAGCATCCAACCTTTACTGTTTTCCTGGCACTGCCTCGCAGTGGCCCAGCCTCTGGCCCTTGCTGTGGGTCCTGGACTCTGGGTTTTGCTGCTGCAGGTGCCAGCTCTCAGCCAAAGCCAATTTCCCCATAGGAAATAATGGAAACAGAGGCCCCAGAATGAATCATCTAAGCGAATCAACTGAGGCCCCAGAATGAATCATCTAAGTGAATCAACTGAGGCCCCAGAATGAATCATCCATGGGGCAGATGAATGAATCATCCACTCGATAGATACTGAAATCCACGGATAGGAGCAAATGCTCCTATCCAAGGGTGACGGTGGCGACAGCAGTGGAAGGGTTCCGGGGGAGAAAGTGTTCACTCTGGACGCCCCACCACCCCCGGCCCAGTCTGCCACCCAGTCAGCTTGAACAGCTTTCCTAGGGTAAGTCGGGGTGGTGGTGATTGTAATGTGTGACTCACCAGCGCAGCACATCTTCACAGCACATATCCAGGCTGGCTAGCAGGCCCTGGGGGAGTGTCCGCATTCGCTCTGGGCACAGGGAAAGAGCATGGGCTGCCGGGATCCTGGTGAGGTGCTAAGCTCGGCCTGGCAGTGGGGCTCACCAATGGGGGGCCAGGGATGACTTCTGTCTGCCCTCCTCCTTGGCAAAGTGAGACCAGGTGCTCTGGTGCCGGTCTCCGCTCCTTCCCTCTCGCCTCCTCAGTGATAGCAGCTCCAGGGTGCAAAACACCACAGGACTGCATCTGGTGCTGCTGCTGCCCCTTCCTTCCTTCCCTCACTCGCTCTGTGCCCTCTACTCCTTTTGCAGTCGTGTGGCAGATAATTGCACATGAGAGAGCCCAGACCATGAAGTGGGGCACACATTTTAGCTGTTTTTATTAAAACCTTTTCCTTTCACCATCCAAAAAGCTGCTCTGAAAGGGTGGGAGGCCATCCAGGATAGCATGGTGAGTGATGCAGGAAGCTTCAGGAAGGCAGCAACCAGCAAAGTTCAACTATACCCAGTGATGGGTGGTGTCAACTGAAGCTGGTGAGGCAGAGGGCAGTGTTGCCAGAGGTGGAGCAAGGGATACCCGACTTCATCTACCATGAAGGTATTTAATCTCTCTCCTTTTGAAGTCTAAATACACTAAAGCTTAAGTCAGAACATTTGGTGACATTTAAGACTTTGACCTTGCTTCAGAAGGGCTAGATACCACCATAAATGGTTCTATGGCACCAAAAATGATGTATAGCTTCTGTCGATTTTTGTAGCCACTCCAGTGTTTTGGTTCAGCACCCCAGTCCTTGAATGACAGGTGGCCTCAGCAATATCCTGCCTTGGAAAAGGCATCCAGAGCAATTGCATAATGTATAGGAGAGGCTACATAAGTAGACATCATCGGAGTGAAATATTAATTAACTTTGTTGTTCAGTAGTTCAGTCATGTCCGACTCTTCGTGACCCCATGGACTAGAGCTCGCCAGGCCTTCCTATCTTCCACTGCCTGCCGGAGTTTTGTCAAATCCATATTGGTTGCATCGATGACACCATTCAACCATCTCATTCTCTGCCGTCCTCTTTTCCTTTTGCCTTCAAACTTTCCCAACATCAGGGACTTTTCCAAGGAGTCCTCTCTCCTCATGAGGTGGCCCAAGTACTGGAGCCTCAGCTTCAAAATAGAATAGAATAGAATAGAGTTTTTATTGTCATTATGCATATGCAAGTTATGCACAACAAAATTAGAGTGCTGTTCCACAACACACTCTAAACAAGGAACCATACAAAACACATAAAACACATAAAACACCATACAAGGTATTAAAAAACTCTTAAAATCACTTACAAAATTTAAAACACTACTTAAAAACTGATTGTTGTTGTTGTTCAGTCGTTCAGTCGTGTCCAACTCTTCGTGACCCCATGGACCAGAGCTCGCCAGGCCTTCCTATCCTCCACTGCCTCCCGGAGTTTTGTCAAATCCATATTGGTTGCATCAATGACACCGTCCAACTATCTCATTCTCTGTTGTCCTTTTTTCCTTTTGCCTTCGATCTTTCCCAGCATCAGGGACTTTTCCAAGGAGTCCTCTCTTCTCATGAGGTGGCCAAAGTACTGGAGCCTCAGCTTCAAAATCTGTCCTTCCAGAACATTCAGGGTTGATTTCTTTAAGAATGGATAGGTTTGATCTCCCTGCAGTCCAGGAGACTCTCAAGACTCTCCTCCAGCACCACAGCTCAAAAGCATCAATTCTGCGGCGATCAGCCTTCTTTATAGTCCAGCTCTCACTTCCATACATCACTACTGGAAAAACCATAGCTTTGACTATCCTGACCTTAGTTGGCAAAGTGATGTCTCTGCTCTTTAGGATGCTATCTAGGTTTGCCATTGCTTTCCTCCCAAGAAGCAGGCGTCTTTTTATTTCATTGCTGCAGTTGCCATCTGCAGTGATCAAGGAGCCCAAGAAAATAAATTCTGTCATTGCCTCCATTTCTTCCCCTTCTATTTGCCAGGAGGTGATGGGACCGGTGGCCATGATCTTAGTTTTTTTGATGTTGAGCTTCAGCCCATTTTTTCACTCTCCTCTTTCACCCTCATTAAGAGGTTCTTTAATTCCTCCCAATTCTCTGCTATTAGAGTAGTATCATCTGCGTATCTGAGGTTGTTGATATTTCTTCCGGCAATCTTAATTCCAGTTTGTGATTCATCCAGACCTGCCTTTCTCATGATGTATTCTGCATATAAGTTAAATAGGCAAGGTGACAGTATACAGCCTTGTCGTATTCCTTTCCCGATTCTAAACCAGTCAGTTGTTCCATATCCAGTTCTGACGGTTGCTGCTTGTCCCACATATAGATTTCTTAGGAGACAGATAAGGTTGTCAGGCACTCCCATTCCTTTAAGGACTTGCCATAGTTTGTTGTGGTCTACACAGGCAAAGGTTTTGGCATAGTCAATGAAGCAGAAGTAGATGCTTTTCTGGAACTCTCTGGCATTCTCCATAATCCAGCGCATGTTGGCGATTTGATCTCTAGTTCCTCTGCCCCTTCGAAATCCAGCTTGTACTTCTGGAAGTTCTCTTTCCACATACTGCTGAAGCCTGCCTTGTAGAATTTTGAGCATAACCTTGCTAGTGTGTGAAATGAGTGCAATTGTGCGATAGTTAGAGCATTCTTTGGCGTTTCCTTTCTTTGGGATTGGGATGTAGACTGATCTTTTCCAGTCCTCTGGCCACTGCTGGGTTTTCCAAATTTGCTGGCATATCATATGCAGCACCTTTACAGCATCCTCTTTTAAGATTTTAAAAAGTTCAATTGGAATGCCGTCACCTCCACTGGCCTTGTTGTTTGCAATGCTTTCTAAGGCCCACTTGACTTCATTTTCCAGGATGTCTGGCTCCAGGTCAGCAACTACGCTATCTTGGTTTTCGTGGACACCCAGAGTTTTCTGATATAATTCTTCTGTTATATTCTTGCCATTTCTTGATCTCTTCTGCTTCAGTTAGGTCCCTACCATTTTTGTCCTTTATCATATCCATCTTTGCACGAAATGCCCCTTTAATATCTCCAATTTTCTTGAATAGATCTATGGTTTTTCCTTTTCTGTTGTTTTCCTTTATTTCTTTGCACTGTTCATTCAAGAAGGCTGCCCTGTCTCTCCTTGCTATTCTTTGGAAGTCTGCATTCAGTTTTCTCTATCTTTCCCTTTCTCCCTTGCATTTTGGTTCCTTTCTCTCCTCCGCTATTTGTAGGGCCTCCCTAGACAACCACTTTGCTTTCTTGCATTTTCTTTTCTTTGGAATAGTTTTCATTGCAGCCTCCTGTACAATGTTACAAGCCTCCATCCATAGTTCTTCAGGTGTTCTGTCCACCAAATCTAGTTCCTTGAATCTATTCTTCACTTCCACTGTGTATTCATACGGGATTTGACTTACAGTAGATTATACCTGACTGGCGCAGTGGTCTTCCTTACTTTCTAAACTGATTAGGATGGTGCTAAAACTGTCTCGTTTAACTTGGTTACCGCTCTGGGATAAAAACTGTTCTTTAGTCTATTTGTCCTTGACCTAAGAGTCCTATATCTGTCCTTCCAGTGAACATTCGGGGTTGATTTCTTTCAGGATGGATAGGTTTGATCTCCCTTGCAGTCCAGGGGACTCTCAAGACTCTCCTCCAGCACCACAGCTCAAAAGCATCAATTCTGCGATGATCAGCCTTCTCTATAGTCCAGCTTTCACTTCCATACATCACTACTGGAAAAACCATAGCTTTGACTATCCTGACCTTAGTTGGCAAAGTGATGTCTCTGCTCTTTAGGATGCTATCTAGGTTTGCCATTGCTTTCCTCACAAGAAGCAGGTGTCTTTTTATTTCATTGCTGCAGTCGCCATCTGCAGTGATCAAGGAGCCCAAGAAAATAAACTCTGTCATTGCCTCCATTTCTTCCCCTTCTATTTGCCAGGAGGTGATGGGACCGGTGGCCATGATCTTAGTTTTTTTGATGTTGAGCTTCAGCCCATTTTTTTCACTCTCCTCTTTCACCCTCATTAAGAGGTTCTTTAATTCCTCATCACTTTCTGCTATCAGAGTAGTATCATCTGCGTATCTGAGGTTGTTGATATTTCTTCCGGCAATTTTAATTCCGGTTTGTGATTCATTCTTCTGGCAATCTTAATTCCGGCTTTTGATTCAAATAGTCAACCGGAAAATTGATTTCTTAATCTACCGGCATCAAACACAGGGAGTACAAGCTGCCTGAAGTTCAGTTCTTCCTCTTTCATAATTTGTGCTTTGTTTCAGCATATTCCACAAATAAACTGATCACAAGAAACTGGTCTCATTCTAAAATTTGTGTGGATCAATTACCATTGCTTATTGTTTTTGGTTGGCAGCCAAAATACATGTACTTCTGCCTTGTGTGGCAGCACAAGCGTGGCCAAACACAACAGCCACTGCATACCACGAGCACATACAACATCTAAGGCACAGGTGTACTGCTAATGATGCGCTCTCCCACTCTGTGGCCATTTAAACATGGGTCAGGGAGATGGATGCAAATTCATTTGACTGAGTGTCACAGTGAGCAATTTATGTTATACTAATGTTCTTAGACAATAATATGAAACCACCTCAAGAAATAAGAAAGAGCAGTTTTCAGCTGCTAGACCGCACAGAAACAATAGCTAAAAGGTTTGAGATGAATGAGATCAGTGCAGCAGGAGCTGACATGGACTGGAGTCAATTTCAACAGGGTGATTATTATTTTTTTAAATGAAGTTACTGCTCTACTTATTAGCTTGGGACAGTATCATCATTGTTCTGGATGCAGGAAGTAAACTCTTCTGTTAACACATGACAGAGTACATTACAGTGGAACCTTGACTTACATGCTGCTTGACTTGCAGCATATTTGACTTGCAGCAAGAAGGGGCCTGTTTGACTTGAGTCGCAGGCTTTGACTTACATCTTGGAACCCCGGCATAAGGCACCGGAACTGGGCGGCAGCCACGATCCAGCATTGCGGCTGCCGCCTCCAAACTGCTCCGGCCTTCTTCCTCTCCTCCGGCAGTGGCGGCTTCGGCAAGGCCAGCTCTGAGCACCTGGAGCTGGTCCTCGGCCTCACCGAAGCCGAAGGGCCGGGAGCTCAGGGCTGGCCTCGCTGGTTAGACAGTCTTGTAAAAAATCTGGCTGCAGAAGTCTGGTCCACAATGGAAGCATTTTAGTTGGGGAGCTGTACAGTTGTGGGACTCTAATGGTAAGCATAGAGTTGTTCAGAACTTGGAACGTCAGGTTAAAAATAAGTAAAACTTAAAAGTTAGACATTGTTGCTATTAACATTAAAAAGTGGAGGCGTATAACTTGTGGCCTGTAATTTCAATGCCTCCTCCTCTCTTTGAAGAGACATTTCATTTACATCCCCGGAAGGAATCTCCTATCCCAGTCAAATTTGTGTTAAATTGCTGTTTTGGGGGGTCTTTTTCACCGTCTGGAATGGATTAATCCACTTTCCCATTACTTTCTATGGAAAAAGTTCATTTGATTTAAGTCATGTTTGACTTAAGTCTACACCTCTGGAACGGATTAATGACGTAAGTCAAGGTTCCACTGTATTTTCTTTCTTCTACAGGCCAATTCTGATACTGCACCTTGAAAACACAAAAATTCTAGGGATATGCACTAGCACCAAAATTTGGGATTTGGAATTTGGATATGGAATTTGGAATTACAGTCCTTTGGATCTGGAACTTAGTAACCCCATTACAGTCAATATGAATACTATGTAGTGATTATCTACTCTTTTAAAAATACAGTCAAAATATTTTAAAAGTATCCCTCTGTGTCCTCTGATACCTTCCCAGTGATTGCGCTAAACAAAGAGTGCACACCAACAGTCAGCAGTGCCTTGGTATTAGGAAATGACTGTAATGGACATATTGATTGAATATTTAGCATTGGGCATACCAGCAGGCAACACCAGCCACATTGGGGAGTGAGCAACTACTCTGGAGAGCACTGGCAGGCAGATTGGAGCAGCTGATAGCCTCTGGTGGGTAGTAATCTGGTTCACCTGGCCATGGGGTCATAGTCATTATTGCTTCACTCTGTTATCTGAGGAAGTGGACTCTATCAGTGAAAGCTCAAATTAAACTATTGCACTTAGTCTTGCTGCAGTGTTCTAGTCTCTTGGTTTTGTTGTCGGTGTGGCTTGCACAGAGTAGCATGGTTACTTCTTCAAAAAGATGAGACAGGTCCACCATTTGCTGTTCCCAGCACAGCTCCTTGGATTGTCCTTTTGCTCCCTGAGGATCTGCCTGGCACAAGACTCTTGGCATATTTGGAAGTCTTGCCAGAGTCAAGCCTCCTAGGATGCAGAGAGAGGGCCTTCTCTAGACCTGTGGGTCAGTAGGGATGGGAAAAGACAATGTAAACCAGTGATTTCTGAGGAGACATTTTCCTCTGAATTCCAGAAGGAGGGGGAGGCAATTCACTGTGGAAAATTAGCATAACATGTATTGCTTTTCAATCTGTTCATAAATGACCTGGAGACAGGGATAAACAGTGTGGTGGCCAAGTTTGCAGATGACACAAAACTTTTCCATGTGGTAAAAACCAGAGAAGATTGTGAAGAGCTCCAGAAGGATCTCTCCAAACTGGGGGAGTGGGCTGAGAAATGGCAAATGCGTTTTAATGTAACCAAATGTAAAGTAATGCATATTGGGGCAAAAAATCCAAACTTCATCTATCAACTCATGGGCTCTGAGTTATCCGTGACGGATCAGGAAAGAGATCTTGGTGTGTTGGTGGACAGCTCCATGAAGGTGTCTCCCCAATGTGTGGCAGCAGTGAAGAAGGCCAATTCCATGCTAGGGATTATCAAAAAGGGGATTGAAAATAAAACAGCCAACATTATAATGCCGTTATACAAAACAATAGTAAGGCCCCACCTGGAGTATTGTGTACAATTCTGGTCACCGCATCTCAAGAAAGACATAGTGGAACTGGAAAAGGTGCAGAAGAGAGCAACTAAAATGATTACTGGGCTGGGGCACCTCCTTATGAAGAAAGGCTAAAACAATTGGGCCTCTTCAGTCTGGAAAAAGGCGCTTGAGGGGGATATGATTGAGACATACAAAATAATGCAGGGTATGAGTAAAGTGGATAGAGGGAAGCTCTTCTCCCTCTCTCAAAATACCAGAACTAGGGGACATACACTCAAATTGAGTGATGGGAGAGTAAGAACTGACAAAAGAAAATATTTTTTCACCCAGCGCGTTGTAAGTCTATGGAACTCCCTGCCACAGGATGTGGTGATGGCATCTGGCCTGGATGCCTTCAAAAGGGGATTGGACAGATTCCTAGAGGAAAAGTCCATCACGGGTTACAAACCATGATGGAGATGTGTAATCTCTAGGCTTTAAACCAGGGTACTTCAAGGGCCAGATGCAGGGGAGTGGTATCAGGAGAAAGATATCTAGTCTCATGCGCTCCCAAACGCATCTGGTGGGGCCGCTGTGAGATACAGGAAGCTGGACTAGATGGGCCTTTGGCCTGATCCAGCATGGCTCTTCTTATGTTCTTATGTTCTTATGTAGTATCTAAGGAATACTGTACATTAAACGCTTTCATTTTGTGCCATTTGATCCTGAAAAGAAAAACTTAGTGTCAGACAAGCTTCCTTGAAGAAGGCATTTAAAATTAGAGTGTAAAACTAAGAGCCAATTCTACCCGATTGACAGTAAGCGATTCTGGGAAACTTCATTAATTTTCCATATCCTTGGACATCACCAATAGTTTAAAAGACACAACACAAAAGGAAAACAGAGGCAGGGAAGGAGAAGGAAAAAACACAGACCCACATTCTGGAAGTTAAGTCAAATAAGGACCAGCTTCAGTGGAAGCAGCTGCTTTCAAAGAATTTATTTATTTATTTATTTATTTATTTATTTATTTATTTATTTATTTATTTATTTATTTATTTATTTATTTATTTATTTACAGTGATACCTTTCTATTACTGCCTTATAAAATGAGCAATGTGGAAAAATACTCAGCTCATATGAAGATGCAAAGGGATAGGTCAAGATCTTCAAGATTTCTATTATGTAATACCAAGTTTAAATAGAAGAAGCTTGGACATGTTAGTTATTTGGACTACAGCTCCCAGAAGCCCCTAGAAAACAGGGCCACTGGTGTGCTGGCTCAAAGAATCAGGGACTTATACACCAATATACAGTAATCTTTCTAAATTCTGGAGTCAGCACAAGTCAGAGGTGATGGCACATAATTTAATTATTATTGGAAGACTTTGTGTGCTGTAGTGGACAGAACAATGGACTAGGACAGGAGACCTGTGTTTGATTCTCTGGCTCTGCTGGGGTGGTGCTAAATCATTCCTTAAATACCTCACTTAAATTGAAAACCTGATTCAAGTATCTATAAGTCAGTCCTGACTTAATGGCCCATAACAGCAAATGTATTGGAAACTTAATGAGGTCCAAGCTGGAAAATGATTTGTAGAACTGAATGGGGACTTTGGGAGGTCTCCATGTAGGAGTACAAATGCCCTTAAAATCCATCTCATCTAGCCATACATAGTTAACAAAAGACAAGTAATTGAGCAACTTGTAAATAATTGATTTCCAGTCAAAGCTGAGTTGAATGAATTCATCTGATTTACTCACAAAGAATGCTACTGCAACAAAAGAGTGAAATGGAAGAAATGAAGAACCTTTTCAAAAGCTGTCGAGCATTTCATACAGCTCAGAGGCCTAGTGTTCCTCAGAGAGGAGCAGAGCATATGAAGAGGCCTCGCTCTTTAAAATTATGAACACAGCGCAGGCAGTGACAAAGCATCTTTGTTCTTTATTATGCTTTTGGCAAATGAACTCCACAGCACAAAATCCTTAATTCTCCTTCTAGTTATCCAGTGGCGACCTTACACACAGGAAATACAGAATCCTTGCTGAGATCTGCTCAGCGAAAAGGAAGAATGAAAGACAGTCAACAATTACTGTTTATATTAGTAAGTGAGCAACTATGTGACTTTTCACCTCACATTTCTGAAGAATTGTTACAAAAATATACTCATAACATCCAACATGTTTTAATATCCATACTGGTTGACCACATACTGTCCAGAAGACAAGATTGCATCTGGAACCCCAAACGTATGGACATCTCTACCAAACAGCTAGCCCATAGTGTTGTATGAAGGAGCACCCATGTTGTTTAGGCTAGTTTTATCTAAGACATACGAAGCCTAAGACAATGGTTGAAAATGGTCCTGAAAACTGAGCAACACTTTATAGCTCATCTGTTTCAATACTTTGCTGCTTCCGGAAATTGGTTGATACAGCACAGGGGCCATCAAACCATGGATTTAAATTTCTAACAGAAGAGTGACCAGTGACCACTATTTTCTGAGGCAGTTTGTTCAATATGAACAACTCATACTGCCAGAAAGTTCTTCATGATGTTTAGGTGCAATTCCCTTTCCTAGAACTGGTTTAGACTTTTTATTTTAAGGCAACAGAAAACAAATTTGTTTCATTTTAATGAAAGATTACTATGATTTAATTGTCTGTTCCTCAGGCTAAAATTACCTATGTTCTTCAGCCTCTCTTTTACTCACAGAACTTGCTCTTCAACCTGTGGTTTCATCAGCATTGTCACTTTGCATATGTTCTGGCTTCCTTATATCCTTTGATAAGGGTATACTGTATAATAAGCCGATAAAATATTATTTTAAGGCTGCATGTGAAGTTCCCTGGAGAACAAGTATCTTAATCTACTATTATTTTATCTGTTCATTTGTTTACATTTCAATTCACGTTCCACTTTCCTTCCCCAACCGAGATGCTAAAACAGTTAACAAAACATAATTCCCCTGAATCCTAACCCCAAACAAAATAACAGTCCAATAATTTAAAACAAAGACTTTCCAGAACACTAATACTAGCATCAAAAGAATCAAACAAGCCAGAACTAACAAAGAACAATCAACAGAGTCAGTGACTTGTTGAAATTGAAATGAAAATCTTCAAACATTAGTGGAGCATAAAAGACTGCTACGGTATTTCATTTAGAGCTGGCTTGGTAGTTCAGTCAGGGATTCAGATATTATTTAGGAATTCAGTTCCCCTCTGTGCTTCCTCAACAAACAGCCAGCCCATGCAACCCTTGGGAAACCTGCATAGACCCATCATGCCCCCAAGAAGCAGGAAATGGAAACTGCATCTGAGTACTCTCTACCTATAATGCTCTGAAAAGGGTCACTATAACTCAGAATTGTCTTAACACATTATTATCAATTTAGATTTTGTGATACTGTACTTAGATCAGAGAATTAAACATATGGAAGGCTTCTTCCTAGAAGGCCCTCTTGTATATCAATTATACCATTCAGTACCTCAAAAGGCAATGGCAGCACACCAAGAGGATGGCAGTATTAACAGGGCTGTATCCAAGTCCCCTGTTTCATTTTTGCAGTTTCAGGATATATCTTGATTTGTTCCAGAGCATTTTGTACCTCCTCTGATTCACTTTGTATTCTGATCCTAGTTGATTGGGAATGGCTCCAGTTAATTTGCATTGGAAAACGAAAATGGCGACAACGTTTTTGCTTTATTTTTTATGTTGGTACATGAGATTTGGAGACATGATAGACATTAAAGAGGGGAATTAACATGCCATATTGAAGGGTTAGGTTTCATTTTTGCAGTTTCAGGATATATCTTGATTTGTTCCAGAAAGCTCCAGTTAATTTGCATTGGAAAGAAAAGAAATTTTTTATGTTGGTACATGAGATTTGGAGAAAGAAAGCCATATTGAAGGGTTAGGTAGAAAGAAAGAAAGAAAAGAAAGAAAGAAAGAAAGAAAGAAAGAAAGAAAGAAAGAAAGAATCAGTTTGTGCCCCGGGCAAATACGGTATTTGCAAATCTACTTCACTTGAAACTGAATCTGGCCACTGTGCTTGGTGGAGCACAAATTGTACCATGCCTTCAACAGGGATTCTTTAGCAGTGACTACAAATCTTGCTGGGTATAAATAGCAGGACTTCATTTCTAAGCATCTATATTTGCAAATATCCAAGTTTTTAACCATTTTGTTGTAGGTTCCATTGTCTTTGTCGAAGCTGGTTTTAAGATAGAAGAGTGTTGTTTAGACTGACCTATCAACTATCCAAAGGCTAGACTGATGCCCCCAAATGGGACGTGATTAGCTGTTTGTGCGGTGAGTCATCATCACTTTTAAAGAATTTGTTCAAAACACAGACACAATGAAAACAGACCAAACTCCAACTAATCAAAATTGTTGATATATAAATTTATGGATATACTTTAAACATGCTCTCTCTCTCTCTCTCTCTCTCTCTCTCTCTCTCTCTCTCTCTCTCTCTCTCTCTCTTTCTCTCACGTGCACATCAACACATTGCTACAAGAAATAGCTGTACCCAGCTTTTCTCAAAATAATATTTCCCAATGGAGGCGAAATATGAGCAAAAGACAGACATCAAGACTAGGGCAGATAAAATGCCTTATTCAGAAAGAAAACTGCGGTAATTGACAGATGCGTTATGATAATATGTTTTCTTTACACAGGGGCCATTTCCGTACTTTATCTCTGGAATTACAGAGAAAAGACATAAACTGTCGAAACCATCTCATAAATGTAAGAATTATATTCATGTTAATTGGGCTGCTTTACAATAAGAAGGTTATGGGCCAGATCTTTACAGGGCTGTAGCTGTCATTTTCCCAACATCCTGTGATATGTTCTGAATAGATTATTTAAGGCAAGCTTTCAGTTCCTTTGAAGAATTTATGCAAAGCATTATCACAAACATTAAGACATGCTAGCTTGAAAGGCTTTGCTCAATGGCGTTTCAGTCATGGTGGCGGTTCCTCCCGACCCCTCTGAAAAACATGCTGATCTTCCCGCTGCAGCACACTGAGGATTTTAGACTTCTTCATAAAATGCTTTGGTGAGTTCACAACTGAAAGGCTTTCTCATGCTTCTTACTTCAACTGTGCATGTCGCTGAATGGAACCAAAACTGGAATTCAGATTTGAATTTGCCTACACGCGATCTAAATATAGGATCCTTGACCTCCAGTACATTGTTTCTCATGGGCTTGGATCTGGAGATGACTTCCCATTCTGGCTTCAGTAAAAGACATATGGATGCCAAAAGGACCAGCCTAGGAGGTTTAGCAGCCTGAGGGAGACAAATATCCCTCCTTCCCTGCTTTGCATTTCCAGGTACAGTAGGACCCCCTACTGTAGGTTAAGCACAGATTCATTAACCACTGATTCAGTTATCCACAGTTGGCAGAAGAAAAAAATAAATAATTCAGTAGCCGCAAAGCAAGCTAATGTCACAAACAGCAGCTGTAAAGCAAGCTACCGTGATAAAACAGCAGCCATAAAGCATGCTAATGACACAAACATCAGTCGTAAAGCAAGCTACATTTTATATCTCACCTCACTTCCAGGCCTTCCGGTGGATCACAAAAACCATGGATAAGAGTGAATGCCAAAATCCCCCAAACCACTGTTTTGTGACAGTAGCTTGTTTTACAGCCCTCTTGTCCCCTTACTGGGTCGGGGCAGCCCAGTTCCGATACTGGCAGAAGATTTCCCTTGTACAGTGGACCCTTGTATAACAAACAGCTTGTATAACATAAACTTTGTACAACATGAAAAATTCCGGAGATAGGGGAAATTTGCTTAACATAATTGCCTATGGGGAGAATCCGTACAACATAAAAATGGGATTACTCTGTTTTCAATGCATTCCTATGGGAATTTGTATAAAGGAAATTTTGCTTAACATAATTTCATTTGAAATGAATTAATTCCTTTATACAAGGTACCACTGTAATTTGAAAGTTTTGTAATTAGATGTAATTTGAGGCACTACTGTATATTGTTAGCTACCCTAAGCTCTTATGAATATTGGGGGGGGGGAGAGTAATAAATTAACAAAGAAATAAATAATGGAGCCAACCCCAACAGCAGCAGATTATTTTCCATTGTGAATCTGTGCTCTAAAAATGAGTAATTCTCTAGGTAAGCCAAGCTGACTGTTCCCTAGTTCCTAGAAAAATTGTTATGCTCTGTCTTTACCATGCAGCTGGCCTTCATCTTTTGGCTTTCTAAAAAGTAATGTCTTCAAAGAGTCTTTAGAAATTCTGTTTGCACCGTACTGAAGGATTTCAAATGAGGTAGTGAAGTGAGATATAAAATGTTTAATGGAGAAATAAATAACTCATGACCTTGGAAACTGAACAGGCTGGCTTTCTTCAATCTTGGGGCTGCTTTATGCATTTTGGATTCAATTCAGAATGACGTGAAAAGGTCTGAACGTGAATATCCCACATCTAAATTCACTTTTTGAGCTCCACACTTGCTCTGAAGCAGGATTAAAAAAAAAACTTGGCTCAAAGTGGGAAGAATTGAGAGATACTCAAAGGAAGGTTTTGCAAACCTCTCTGCATAGTGTTAGTCTTTAAGGTGCCACATGTTTTGTGTCTTTTGTTTTGTTTTGTTTTGCTTTGGATTTTGCCTGAAATTCTTGACACGGCTACCCTCTCTCAAGCTTCTGCATAGTGATATTAACTGTAAGTCTCAGGAGTCAGTAAATAACAGATGTTTTTCGTTCTTACTGTTTTTAGAAACCCATGACCCTGAGATGAACCCACTACAATGAAATGGGAGCTTACCAGTCAGTATTAATGAGTTTCTGAAAAAGCATCTCCCCAAAAGATGACTGTGTGTAAGATGATGTAGTGGATTTCCGTGTGGATTTAGTATTAAATGGCAGAAGACACGGGAGTCATCAAAGTTATAAAAATATCTCTCGGGTGGATTTCTGCTCTGTTCTTCACTAACGAACAGGAGAGCATTTGAGAGGAAGGGCAACTGGGAGTCATTCCAACATTATTTCTGTTTCTAACAACCCAAAACCCTGTCTGTCCTTTTTTTTTTTTTGGGGGGGGGAAAGAGACATTTCTCTCCTCCCCACACCCCAAATTCTGGATCAATCAATTCCCACCATTTTACAACAACAACAAGCCAAAGATGTTGACATTGTAAATGTGCCATGAATTTAAAAAATACTTTGGCCCAACACAAAACAAACAAATAAAAATAAAATAAAAATAAAATTGGAAACTGTTTTTTTAAATCTTTTATGGCAACTAAGGGCAGGTTCATAAAGGCCTGTCCTACCATTATCCAAAGGAAGGAAATTGGCTGGCCTAGTCAAAATGGTGCTAGGGGTGGCAAGTTGCTTTGCTACCTTACTCCCTGCAGGCTCTGGTGCTACCACCTCAGTTCTGTATCCCTTCTTGGGCCTCCTCTGTGCCACTGGATTGCACAGATCTCAGTGGTGGCCAGATATGCACTTAACACAATTGAGGTTGGTTCTCCAGCTGGGTCTGTTTTTTGGGATGTCTGGTCTGGCAGAATGTCACATGCCACAGCTAACATCCTGTCTGGATCACTTCAATACAATTTACGTGGGGATGATTTGAACAGACAGTCCCTGCACTAGTTGCGGGGACGATAGAACCTCCCTCTTACAGCAGCCTCCCTGGCTGCTTGTCTGTTTCCAGATCCAGTTCCAAGAATAGTACTAGTTATGATCTTTAGCACCTTTTGCAGATGATCTGAAGGACCAGGTCAGCCCATATGAGCCTTGTTGGCTTGTAAGACCTTTTTAGGGAGGCCCTTCTTTCAGGTCTACCCCCAGCTTCATGATCTGAGAGAAGGCCTTCTCTGTGGTTGCTCCTTAGATGTGGAGCATTCGGCCCCATTGGCCAGACTGGCTCCTTCCCTTCTTGTCTTCCAGTTGTCAAGCAGTATTTTTTTCCAGACAGTCTTTTAAATTGGGATTTTCAGAATGCTGTATTTATTGAAATTTGAGATTTCTAAATGTTTTAAATTTTGTTTTGATGGTTGTTTTGATACTTGCACATACTCATATGGTGTTGTAGATGGGAATATTAGATAGCTTTAATCGTGTCTGCCATAAGGCCATAAATGAATTAATCAATAGATCAGGCAACAAGTCTTGCCACCACACCTCTCTTCTTCCCTCTCTGAGCATCTCTTCCTTATGTTCTACCTTTTACGTAGAGAAGCAGCAAGGGCTTAAAGCAGCCAGTGCCTCTTCAAACAGAGCTAGTGAGATCAGCCCAGCACAAAGAGGGGAGAAGCTGTGGCCAAGGGAGGCCACAGAAGCAGCAGTCAGGGTGAAGGGTTGTGAGAGGCGGAGATTTTAAATTGTGTTAATAAACATGAATTTGTCTGGCTGAAAGGCCCCACTACAGAGAAGTCCCTCCCCCTTGTTAAAAGGAATTATGACTGAGGCGATGTGGAAGGAAGGTATCTACTGATGAGCTTAGGGTGTGGTGTAGACCAGGATGGGTAGACTAGCATGGGAGAGAGACATTCCTTCAAGGAGTGGTACGCCAAGTCCTTTAGGGCTTCAGAACAGGCACTTTGCATTGGCTCTGCAAGTAAAGATGAAGCCAGCAGAGTCCTCCAAGAACTGGTGAGATGTGGTCTGAGTCTAGAGATGGGGATGAATTTTGCTGATTTGTCAAAATGTGTAGATTTGTATTAATCATAAAGTCCCTGGAGAAATCCAAATTGACAAAGTTTTAGTGAGTTTTGATGGCTGAAAGTTCTTCCCAAAAGACTCCACACTTGCAGAGAAGTTTCCTTTGACTCTCTACAATCTCTCCAAGTTTGGGGGGATACTGGGTTTCCCCAACCTAGTTTCTATAGGGCACTTTCCTAAGGAGGGGCATTTTGTATACCTCAGATGTCTGGAACTCAATATTCATCAAACTTGGAGGGCACAGCTCAGGAGTATTACTCCCATTTCTCACCAAACTTTCATAGCTTGTAAAGGAGAATCAAGGGATGCTTCCCTCCAAATGCAGTGGCTCTAAATGCCTTGGGGGCCATTTTGCAGCGTTTTAAAGTTAAGATGAATTGATTCATTGATTCGTCAGTTCATCACTGGAAATTTGTTGATTTATTAATTCATTGATTTCTCAGCCCAAACAAATCATGAATCAAGACGAATCACCATTTTTTAATTTGGTCCCATCTCTAGTTTGAGCAATCAAGGTTGTAGCTCCAGCTGCTGTATCTTGAACTAATGGAACAGTTTTATAGCACATTATTTGTTTAAGCACTGCTGGAAAGAATATGCTCTGTAGACATTTACTTGGGAATAAGCAAGCATCCTCCACCTTTCCAAGATGTGTGAAACTCAACAGGACTTGCTTCTATTTAAACAAATGATATATGATCAGTTTATGTTTCCAGTATTTGCTCACTCTTTGATTCATTCCACCCATTTACAAGCCATATTCTTTTCTAACAGGCGACTGAAGTTCTGACAGATGGCAACAAACCAACACAAAACACAGGTTAGAAACAAACGCACTTCATATAACCTATGCAGATACATGCAACAGTGATCACACAACTCATGCAGTACACCCATCTTAGAGGGGGTACAATATAAGTGCAAGAGCTGCTTGTGTTTAATCAGGCATGAGATCCAATTTCATTTGTGCAGTATACAGGTACATGAAGGTACCCGGATGCCATGCAGTTTCCAGTGTAATGTATCAAACATCACATTCAGTAGAATGTTATTTAGAATCTAAAATATGATCAAAAACAAATTCAAGGGGAGAATGCAGAGAACAACCGAAATGTGGTTTTGAGAATCTAAGTTCTCCTGGAAACGGGGAAGGATAGTGACTAATGATTTCCAAACTTTGGGCTTGGCAGCACTGCTACCCCATTCATTGTACAAATGTTCTTGGCTCTGTTGTTATCCAGCTGCTACAGCCTGGAGACTGAACAAAAGGGAAAAGCATCTACATCCAATATTCCAAGAACAAAATAGCTGGCCTCCAGTCAGGTTTCTTGGAGAGAATCCTTCTTGTTCTCTTTGAAATAAGAACCTTGCAAAGAAACAACTATTTTCTTATTTGTCTTCTTAACTTCTTGATGGGGAGGTGGCATTTCTTGGGCAACAGACTTTTTGTTTAGACTCCCCCTCCCTTACAGTATTTGGTATTTTCCTGCTGCATACTGTATCTTACTGCAGTTCTTATAACACAGTATGAAATCTATCATATAGGGTTCAATTATTTATATCAAAAAATCCCCCAAAATAGTCCTTCTCAAGATCCTTCAAAAATTTAAATTCCAAGTACATGATTGAAAAAGAAAAAGACAAAAATGTCATAACCGCGAAACAGAGAAAAAATTAATAGGCTTTTAAAAAGAAGTAGGCAACCCCCTTCCCAACTCAACACCAAACAATGCTACAGGACATGAGTTGTTCTGCCACTCTTCCAAAGAATGACTGTCACCAAGTCATAGAACAAGCCCAATTTTATCTAAAGTAGGAACCCATGGGGAGGGGTGCCATAGCACCTGAGTGAGCGCCTGGCAAGGGGATCGCACCATCAAGATCTGAAACTAGACTGAAGCCTCTGGTGCATCATTTCAGACCCATCCTTTTCTTTAGGCTGCACACTCTCCTACAAAAGGGGACACTTTTCATTTGAGACCGAGCATCCTCCATCTTTCCAAGTGACCTCATGTTGCCTCTATGAATTGTGAAGGGTTTTTGCTGTTGCTATTTGGAGCTGTTTATGTTCGTCCAGCATTACTCCTTGGTTTGGGACTGTAACTGCTGGTTCAAGCTCTAGAGCAGGGATGGTGTACCTTCAGCACTCCAGATGTTTTGGACCACAACTCCCACAATCCTTTGTCATTGGCAATCTAGGCTCAAAATTCTGGGAGTTGTGGTCCAAAACATCTGAAGTGCTGAAGGTTTACCATCACTGCTATAGAGTCTCTGGTCCAAGAATCTCCAGCATCTTAGATTTAGCAGTCACTGACTGCATAGTAATGATTGGGGTCCATTCCTTCTTTATTAGTCCTCCTGCTTCATAGGTTATTGATACAGGATATCACTGGGTTGCAAAGTCATGATATTTAGAGCCCATGGCCTACATAAAGTTGCTGTTCTCACCTACAGTGGACTCACTGACTGAACTGCTGAAAGACAAGTCAATATGATTGTAAATACTAATATGGATGTAAGTTATACTCTACTAATTGGATCTGGCCAGTAGTAGCAAGATCTAGAGATAGAGCCTAAATCATATCTATATAAATAGTAGGGGAGATAAAGTATAGAATGGAATCAACATATTTAAAGGTACTGCAAGAAATGATTGGCAAGTTGCAGAGGTCTTCATGCAACAGGGCAAAATGTAAATGTAAATATAAATGTTTTCCTTTCAAAGTGCAAAGCCCAAACACAGGATAAGGGGAATTTTGGGGGAAAAAGAATTTTCACAGCTTTTCCCCAAACTCTTGTGATCAAAGAAGAACTGTCTTTGGAAAGAATATTTATGCAAGGCTGATGATGGATTGGGATGCAACTGAGGGCTGGAAAAGCAACATTCTTAATTTCCTCTGATTTTTATGTTCTGCCTGTCTAGAGGGTGCAACTGCACTTGAAAAGCTGATTTAGAATGTTTTGATTCACAGCTTGTACAGTGGTACCTTGTATAAAGGAATTAATTCGTTCCCAATGAAATTATGTTAAGCAAATTTTTCTTTATACAAATTCCCATAGGAATACATTGAAAACGGATTGATCCCATTTTTATGTTGTACAGATTCTCCCCATAGATGACTATGTTAAACAAATTTCCCCTATCTCCTGAATTTTTATGTTGTACAAATTTATGTTATACAAGCTGTTTGTTATACAAGGGTCCACTGTATTACATTTGAAATGGCAATTATTGCTCACAAGGTTGCAGGTTTATTGAAGAGTTTGCCCTTCATACGGAATGTGACGTGGTTCATGTTCTAGCCCACAGCCCCCCCTTTTCCCTTCCTTCCTCTGGTCCTTCCTCTGATGATCTGACAAGGAACTAATGGGGGCCAAAATATGGGGAATTAATAATAACAATGACCTAGCGATAAGGAGATAGGATGATCTAGTGCTAATCTCACATATGTAAAGAAATCTAAAACTAAAAGTTGGAGGATGATCAGGGTACAGAAAGGAATGTCGGGGCTTCTCCACATCACTGAAACACCCACATACCCACACAACCATATTTTACAAGAACGTGCCATAACTTACACACATGAGAAAAAGCGCATTCAAGTTGGTCTGACTTGAAAAAGTAGAATCCCCCCCCCCAGTTGCAGAGGGGGGAAATAGTTTTTTGGGAGCAAAAAGAGCTAGACCGATTTGAATCAACCTTTGCATCATGAGACCAGTAAAAGGGCTAGACCAATTCGAATCAACCTTTGCATCATGAGACCAGTAAAAGGGCTCGACCGATTCGAATCAGCCTTTACATCATGAGACCAGTTAAAAAAATACTTCAAATTCCTTCCTTTTATAAATGGAGCAAATCTCATGATCCCTGATCATGTAGTTGCAGCCTCTGTAAGCTCAAACTGACCCCCTTCCAGCTGCCAGAAGAAGCAAAAGCTGCAATCACATCTGCCTCCTTCAGGAACTGAACTCTTCCTGTTCACCTGAAGGAAACTGTGATCTGGGCCATTCTTAAGAGACCTGGCTTGACTGCAGATTTGTCCAACTATTATCCAGTAGCCAGTGTTCCCTTCATGGGCAAGGTGATTGAGCGGGCTACTGTGGTCAGACTCCAGTCATTTCTGGAGGAAGATCATGTCCTGGATCCATTGCAGTCCGCAGGCCGCAGCATGGGGCCGAGACAGCCCTGGTCGTATTGCAAGATGACCTCCTGAGGGGGCCTGACAGGGGTTGCTCTAACCATGTTGGTCCTTTTCGATTTGTCAGCAGCCTTTGATACCATTGACCATGGTATCCTCCTGGGAAGGTTGTCTGAGATGGGTATTGGGGGTCAGGCTTTGTGCTGGCTCTGGTCCTTTCTCGACAGCCATGCCCAGAATGTAGAGGTGTGGGGGGTGATTTGTCAGCCCCATGGACACTCTCTTGTGGGGTGCCCCAGGGGTCGGCAGTATCCCCCATACACTTTAACAACTATATGAGCCTGCTGGCTGAGGAGTTATGGGATCTGCTGCTCTGTCTGTCCTTCTCCACCTCTGCAACCGAGGCTGTGTGGACCCTTGACTGCTGCCTGGCTGCAGATGTGGAATGGACCAGGACTAACTCAAGCCCAGGAAGACTGAAGTACTGTTCCTCAGAAGATTCCCCAGATGGGTACAGTGGCCCTCTCCCCAGTTTGGAGGGACTGACTCTCAAGCTGGTGGATAGAGTGAGGAGTCTGGGCGTCGTCCTGGATTCAGCTTTGTCCCTGGAAGCCCAAGTGGTAGCTGTTCCAGGGCGGTCTTCTTTCAACTTGGGTTTATTGCCCAGATTCACTCATACCTGGACGTGGATTCCCTTAGCATGCTAGTACAGGCACTAGTGATCTTGAGGATAGATTACTGTAATGCTCTTTACATGGGGCTACCTTTGACTCTTGTTCAGCGACTACAGTGGGTGCAGAATGCTTGGCCACATCACCTCCATCCTGGCTTGCTTACATTGGCTTCCTGTTGCCTCCCAAATAAGGTTCAAGGTATTGGTTTTGGTTTACAAAACCCTCCATGGCTTGGGACCTGACTATCTGGTGGAGCGGATCTCCCAGAGGTCAGCTTTGTCCCGACCGACCAGAGCTTTGCTCGCCTTCTCTCTCCAGGTGGCCACACCGAGCGAGGCCTGAAGGGTTTCTACCCTCAATCGGGTCTTCTCGGTGGCTGCCCCGGCATTCTGGAACAAACTGCCCATGGAGATTGGACTGGCAGAGTCTCTGCCGGCCTTTAGGAGAGCACTAAAGACCTGGCTCTTTAGGGAAAGCTTCGGCTATGGCTGAGTGCACCATGGTATGTTGTTTGTTGGCTTTGTATTGTTTATCCCAGCCTTTCCTTGCTGGACTTTGTTTTTGTGGTATGGATGTGGTTGTTTTTATTGGCCAGAATCTCTGCCGACCTTTAGAGAACCCTAAACAGCTGTCTCTTTATGGAAAGTTTTTGGTGATTGTTGAGTGTATGACTGTGCGTTGTGTGTTGGTTGTATTGTTTAGTCCCAGCCCCTTTTCTTGCCGGATTTTTATGTTGTTGTACAGTATTATCCTTTGTTGTTTATTATTTTTATATTTTTATATTTGTTTATTACGGGGATTGTGTGTGGGCAAACTGTTTTCCAATCTGATGTACATAGCCCAGAGTTCCCGAGGGAAAGTTGGGCGGTTAATAAATAAATAAATAAATAAATAAATAAATAAATAAATAAATAAGAAAGCATTTCACATGTTCTCTAGAAGACTCATGTAGTGTATTTATCTCACTTTGTCTAGGTTAGCCATTATTCATTTTTAAAAAAATCTTACACTTTAGTTTTCATAAACATATCCTTATTGTATTATAGGATTAACAGTCTTTTGTTGATAACTAAACCTTTTAAAAGATCAATTCAACATTTTTAAAAAAAAATCCACCTCATTTAAACCTTTTTATTCAACTGAGTCCTCCTCGCTTAGACCAAAAGCATTCCTCTCTTTTTAAGGCCTTTTTTGGGGTGTGTGTGTGTGCGCAAATGGCCACAGACGATATAAACAAACTATCTGGGTTTTTCCTGTTTACTTTATCATTCTTTTGAAGATATCACTGATCTTTGAACCAATTTTGTTAGAAAATGACATGTTTGTGCACTACAGACGAGTTCTGCAAAGATCACCTTCCTCTTGTCCAGGACTCTTCAAGTATTTCCAGTTCCAAAACCCATTTTAAAAATCATATTTTTAAGACACCCACTAGCCTGTGTAGAGTTCATTCTGCTATGATGTGGTTAGTCTGGTGACCTCACTTATTGCTCTAAATGGGTATATCAACAAGGTTGAAATTTTAGCCCGCAAGACAACCACATCACCACTTGGAATATTTAAATTGTCAAGCTGTTTTATAGTTGTTCTGTTATATGATATTTTTACATTGATTTTATTTTATATTTGTAATTATGTTGTTGTCTGATGTATTAGGAACCATAAAAAGTGATCTTGGCTAGATGGGCAGGATACAAATCAATCAATCAATCAATCAATCAATCAATCAATCAATCAATCAATCAATCAATCAAATAAATAAATAAATAAATAAATAAATAAATAAATAAATAAATAAATAAATAAATAAAGGGTTTACATAGCTCCCCAATGGGGATATTACCTATAGCAACTTTCCCCTTCCCCCAGCAAGTCGAAGGAACAATCTGGCACAGATAGTACAGTGGTACCTAGAATTATGAATGCCCTTAATTGTGAAAAAATTGAAATACAAAGGGAAATCTATTCAGGGTGCAATGCACCCTGAGAATTGGAGTCTTCCGCAAAAACCTTGAGAATTGAAAGATTTCTTATGGGATGCCTCAAGATACAGAAATTTTTCAAGGGCCTTCATTCCCAGGGTGCATTGCACCTCATTCAATTTCAAATTACGAAAATTTCTAGATACAAAGCGTTGTGAGGAATGGATTAACATTGCAATTCGAGGTACTGCTGTACTATTATTAATAAGAATGTGCCGTCAAGTTGATTATGACTTATGATTACTCTTTTCAGTTTTTTCAAGGTAGACAATACTCAGAGGTGGTTTAACTTTCCATTTTTGGAGGAACATTGTTGGACTGGGCCGCTTGGGCACAGTGGGGAATCAAACTCCCAACCCATATCTAAAACACTGAGCTATCCAGAGGAAGAGATGGTACAGACTTGATTTATTGTGGCTGAATACAACAAGAATACAAAGACAATTTCTGTCAAAGAGAACACACTCTAGACATTCTGTAGTGCTATTACTGGGATATCAAGCTACTGAGAATTTTGAAGGAATGTTACCAAGTAACTCCTACAGGCATCTGTATGAAACCGCACATATTCTGAGATGTGTGTGGGGGTTGTGTTGTGACAGTCGTGACCGACTCTCCGTGACCCCACGTCCATGGAGTTTTCTTGGCAGGAATAGTGGAGTGGCTTGCCACTTCCTACTCAGGATTAGACATGCGGACGACCAGAAAAAATGATGTTTCGAGTTTTTGTTTGTCGGAACAGGTCCGTTTCGGGTCGTTTCCGTTTGTCACGAAATTTTTCAAAAAATTGTCGTTTCGTTTGTCATTTGTCATTTGTCGTTTCCACCGTGATTTAGCGCGATTTGACTTCCCAGAGCATAGGGGCATCCCGCAATCAGGGCTGGCGCTAGGTGTTTTTGCGTCCTAGGCGGCGGGCGGGGTGGGGGGCAGGTGGCGGGGGGAGGTGCGGGCGGGTGGTGGTGGCAGGGGGCCATGGGCGGCCGGCGGCCGTGGGCGGCCGGCGGCCGTGGGTGGGCGAGTGGACGGGCAGCGGCGCAGGCCGCAGGTGGGTGGCGGCGTGGGCGGACGGGCGAGTGGGCAGTTAGGATATCACTTAGGAAGGATAGAGGTTCTGTTCTTGGCTTGCACCCCAAATGTGTGTGTGTGCAAGAAAATTGAAGTTGGGAAAATAGAAAATAAATGGTAGTATATAATATATTTTTAAAATAAATCCACACCTCCCACTCCCAGTCGAACCTCCCTCTTTATCCAATATCAGAAAAAAATCCTCACAAACTGCCAGAGAAGAAATAAAGAATAAACTGCTATTCCCTTCAGCAGACAAAGCTGCAGGGAATCAAAGAAATTATTTTCTAAATTCAATTCCCTGCCTGCCTGCCTAACTTAAATCTTAAAGCCTCCAGCCTCCCTCCTCAATCTCGATCGGATCACACCAGCACCAGCAGCCAGCCCTCCTTCCTCAACCACATCCATACACCCGACTGCGGAAGGTACCTCAGCTTTTTATGCCCTCCAAGACATCCAGAAGTGTCAGTCAAAAACCTGGTGATGCCATTGGTGGAATGGTTCAAACAATTTGCATGGTCCCATCCCATGCCCAGCCCAAATGGGCAGGTCTAAAAAAATAAAAAATAAAATAAAATAAAATAAAATCAATGCAACGTTTTATTGCTATAAAAAACCCACTGCTGCTGCTATAACAATTCAGGCATTTAAAATAAATAAATTTCACATGTTTCTGTGGTGATTTGGTGTGTTTTTTGACCACGATTTCAAAAGAAAAATTGCGGTCGCCATTTTGGATTCCCCCACCGCATGGCATGGTGAGACGACGAGGATGACCTCCCCCCCAGCCTGGTGCAAGCAGCCCAGGACAGGAGAAGAGGGAGGGGAAGGCCGGGGACCCCCCAGAAACCACCCCTCTGGTAGGTGGCAAAGCCTCAGGCAGGCATATTTTCACCTGCTTTTTTGGCCGGGAGTCGGGGGGGTTTAAAAAAACTTTTAAAAACTTTTTCTGTGCTTCGCATTGCACGATCGCCGTGATGCCACAAACGGAAAGGAAAATTTTTTTTTCCAACCAAATTTTTCTTTTTTTTTCCAACCAAATTTTTCTTTTTTCGGTTCGAGTTCGAGTTCTGACGGCTTAATTATCGTTACCGTTTCCGTTACGTAACGGAAACGATAACCGAAAATGGAAACGACAATTTCTCCGAGTCGTGCCCATGTCTACTCAGGATCTCTAAACCTTGCGAGCACTGCACCCTGTCAGATTTTTTTTTTGCAGTAGCTCCCACCCATACAGAAATATTTCACAATGGAATTAGGATACACACAAAAATAAGTACACAAAACGATCACTCGTTGAGAATTAGCATTATTAGGAATGTGTACAGGATCCAGGCTACCTGTGCATTTATGAGGCAACTGTAGGGTGGAGCAAGGTGGGACACTCACGGGGCCGTGTGGTATATCACAGCACTGGTGTTGAATGCTGAACTTAAAACCATGGCATGCGAGAAGACTGCTGGGAAGGAGGTGCAAATGGTCAGTGATTTAGAAGGAAGATGCTGTGCTGGCACTTAAGCAGGAGATTGACTGCTTCACCCCCTCAATGAAGCACAAAATATCTTTTCCATTTTGGGATATTAGAGTGTGCCTTTCCCTCACCGTCACCCCCACCCCCACCCCTTCTCCTTTTCTTGTTGGTGCTGTTGTATTAGTATCAATGTTCATAATATCTGCCTCCTCCTCCACTTATTCATTCATTCATTCATTCATTCATTCATTCATTCATTTACTGGCTGGAAGTCAGCAAATAATTCTTCCAGAAATAATTCTGATACGCTGTGTGCCCTCAGCCTAATCCTTGTTTTCATGGATCTGAGATCAGGAAATGCAAAAGTACCACCTTTAGGCCCTGATAAGGATCAAGTCAGAGTACCCTCAAAAGGGCCCAGAACAGTTTAGGTACCAATCTATGGGCTCTTCTTTGGACATGGATCACAGTGTCAGTATACTATACATCATGCATTTCCAAAGTCAGGCCCAGGGGCCAAATGCATCCCGTTTTCAAATTCTGAGCGGCCCGCGGCCTTTTATCCCCATCAGCTAGGCCTGTCATGCATCCCTGCCAGCTGGCCCCTCCCCATACCGCATGGAGATGTCAGCTTGCAGTTTTACGGTTTGTCTGCCCTCCCTGCCACTGTCCATCCCCCCAGCCTCCTGCCCAGCCTACCTGCCCCTAACTGTGTTGCTGCAGCATCATCCGCACTTCCTTGCATGTCCTAGAGGCTTGTGCAAAGTCCGGCCCGGGGGCCAAATGCAGCTGAATGGTCAGCACCCACACATTTTCACCTCACCAAATCTGGCCCTCCTTACAAAAAGTCTGGACACCCCTGCCATACATCCTTCACTGTAACTGTGAGGGTTCTAATAGAGAGTTAATACGTTCATGAGTAACTGACAAATCAAAGCATGCCAGGCATGTAAGACAGGATTAGATAGACAAATAAACTCTGACTCCACTGTAGGAGGATTAGCCCAATTGCATGCTTGGGGTTTATAAAGTGAGGTTTGTTAAACTCCACTGCAGTTCTGCCTGCCTGACCTTGTGTGGAGTGGAAGGAATCTCAGTATCTGGAAGAGTGCAAAGGTCAGGATAAGTAAGCTGGGATTTTAGGGCTTGGGTCCATGGTAAAGTGGAGGAGAATGAAAAGGAAAAGATCTTGCATCAGTTTGAGTGGACCCCAGAGGAACTGCCTTGTGCATGTTTGGAATGTTTAAAGGAGGTAGCTGGAGCCACAGGGACTCCCGGGTTCAACAGATTCACACAGGAGCACCTTGTGCGTCAGCAAATCTTTTCCAGGCCAGGTTTGCTCACCAGATGTCGTCACTTTTGACCTCTTCTCTAGGTCTCATGATGTTTCGTGGCATCAACCACTTCCAAGTAATTGCAAACGTATGAACTAGAGATGGGCACGAATAAAAAATGGCGTTTCGTTTGTCATTTGTCGTTTAGGAGGTCCATTTCGGTTTGTTTCCATTTTTCATGAATTTTTGCAAAAAATTCATTTTCGTGTTCGTTCGTTTCATTACCGTTTCATTACCATTTATTTCAAATTTCTTTGTGATTTTTTTTAGCATTTAAAGCAGTTCAATGTATTGCCATAACGCAAACGAAACGGACGACAAAATTTCTGGTGTTTCTGTTCGTTTTGTTTCATTTTAGAGACAAAATTCGTTTGTCGGTTCGTTACGTAACGAAACAAAAAACGGAAACGGAAACGAAAAATTGTTCATTTCGTGCCCATCTCTAGTATGAACTAATTATCCTCCAAAGGTTTCCTATCTAGAGATGGTCACAAACAAGCAAAAAGGAACCAGGAAGAAATGGCTAGTTCACTGGGTTTACTGATTTATGGTCAAAGTCCAGAAGTTTAGAGTTCATGGGCTTGGATGAAACACAAACACCATTTTGCTAGTTTGTGCCCATCCTATCGCTAACAGTCCCACTCACGTTTTGCAAAATCAAAACCGCGGCTTCTTTTATTGAGTCAATGCATCTCATGATGCCCTTATCGGTGAACAATTACTGGGCTTGGATTTCATTCCCAGAACCCCACAGGCAACATGTAGCCTTTTCGACATATGACAAGCCACACGGCTCCCCAGAAACACACATGCATAATGTAACTGATATGAGACATTCTGCCGGCTGTCATGGACACTGCAACCACCACCTACTGACAGAAGGCCCTTTGGCAGTCGATGTTCATAGGCATTTTATTCTGAATGCCTTGTTTTATTTTTAAAGCCGGGCTAGGTGGAAGATGCCTTCTCAGAATAACAGATGCAGATCGCTAAAATACATTCACCCATCAAAAAGCCTCAGAGGCACAATTACAGCCTCCACATCCTTCGTCAGTCAAAGGGATGATTATAGAGGAGTCAACTGATGGCCAGCAGCAGCTCTCTGCTTTTAGGTAAAGCAAGGCATCATGTTCTCCAAACAATCACACACTGGAAGTCTAATTACTAGGGTAGACAGGATTTACTTGATTTCCTGAGCTATCTTAATCCAAGTACGGAAATAGTTACCTTTCTTACAAATTATTTTCCATGTTGCTGACTTAATGACAGTGAGGAAGCTTATGGCACATTAAGGACAAAGATATTCACGATGGCATGAGGTTTCCAGAGGTCAGAAACCCCTGTGCCAGGCATAGGAAGCGCAGTCCTAAACTTTAGCCAGCTTAACGCTGCAGTAGTACCTTGGTTTTATGAGCATAATTTGTAAGAATTATGCAATATTTAATAAGAAATGCTGCAATTAAAATATACCTGTTTTGTTCCATGGCTGCTGCCTTCACCACCACCTCCTTGCCGTTGTGACTGCCACAAGGGTCGGAGGCCAATCCAGGGCCACAGCGATGGCCACTGCTCAGTGCTCTGGTTCTTATTGTGCAAGGTGAGCTCATTAACTGGAACAAAAATGTTCCACAAATTTAGCTCATCTTGCAAAACACTTGTAGACCGGGGAACTCATAAACTGAGGTGTTACTGTATAGATGTAGGTAGAAGCACACTCTAGACAAAGTTATTTCACTGCCTTACTAACTATGACACATTAATGTATTTATAGTGGGAAGAAATCTGTTATAATTCCAGTACAATTCACACTGGATAAAATTAGGTCTGTCATCTGGTACATAAAGTTTAAACTATAATCTCCTTTCAATGTCTTAGCCGATTTATTTTATTTATTTAATTACTGAAAATATTTTTACCCTACCTTTCTTCTTAAAAAGGACCCAAGGCAGCTTACATCATTAAAAAAGACAACATTTAAAAGCTAAAAACAGTATACAAAAAATTAAGAATCAGATAAATATATCTAAACCAGTAAATAAAATCAATAGTGAAGACACATTTAAAAGCACCAGAGCACAACAACCTGTTTATACCCCCTCTCAGACAGCCAATCACTAAGGAAATATTTGCCTGAAGAGAAAGGTCTTTGCCTCCTTGTGGAAGGACAGAAACTATGCGGCCAATCTGATTTCCCTCAAGAGATAGTTACAGACTCTGGGAGGAGCAACAGAGAAGTCTGTCTTCAACAAAGCTATCATGCACAGGGGCTGAGAGAAAGGCTGAATTTTAAAGATGATTTTAATGCCTGGGCAGGCTCATCATAGAGGGAGATGAAGACTTTCAGATAGCTTGGACCCAAGTGGTTTAGGGATTTATAGGTTAAAACCAGCATGTTGAATTGTGCCCAGAATCTGAAAAAAAAATTGCTGGGACCTGCAAAAGTTAAATGTTCACTTGGTGGTTTCTGAAGATTGCTTTTTGTCACGGATTGTGCACTGCTTCACTATTGTGCAAAGAGACAAGAGACTCTTGATCAGGGCTACAGGATCTTCAGCCTATGAATTGAATGCTCCATGCGTGGATTCCCCATTTTGTGTGTAAGGCTCTTGCTTTATTGTCTCAGTCAAAGGACTTAGGATAAGAAATAATTTCAAGATATTAATAAATACTCTACATGGAACTGAAAGGTATGCTTTATATGTTTCAGATCTGTTATACGAGGGCATACCTGAGCAGACGCACAAAGCGATTAACTGGGCTTTATATATTTGGTGAGAAATTCGTAAAAAATCTGCACTATCCACATTGTTTGGGTTCAATCAGTCTGGCCCAAACCCAAACTCTGTTGTTACACTAATCTATTGCTGGGGTGTGGCCTGAAGATTTTCCCCAAACTGAACCTGACACACAGACAAAAAAGATTGCTCTCATTACTATAAATCATGTTTGGAGTCTACAATTGGAATCATAACTGACTAGAGATGGGCACAAAACAAAAATCAAAACAAAATGGTAGAACACGTTTTGTTACAAAGCGAAATGAAATGCCATTTCCCCCTCTAGGAACAAAATGATTCATCCTAGAGGAAATGGCAGGGGAGCTTCCTCATTTTGGTGTCTCTAGGACCCAGGAGAGCATTGTGTTTCGTTTCGTTTCATTTTGTTTCATAACAAAACACTATATTTCCATTTTGTGCCCATCTCTATAACTGACACTTTGCTTTCAAAATATGGGTAGTGTAAAACAGGCTTTGGGGTGATGTCTCAGTTGAGACACCGCATTGCATCAGCCATGACTATTAAATATAACAAGAAAGTATACTGCTGGGATCACCAGTCTTTATGGGCCCACTGATAAATCTGGAGTTTTGACAGAGTGCTGTGAGAACTGTCACAAAATTGCTGTCATGGGTGATGTAGTAGAATGGCAATAACAGAGCGTACTGCTACAACACAATCCTCATTTGACAAAAACGGTAAATACTAGGGCTAAAAATCAAGTAACTTGACCAAAAGGATGAGTATAGATATTTCTAATCAAATTCCTGTAAGATGAACATATTATTTTCCATATGAATAGGAAAACAATATCCTCAAATGCAGTAACTTCCTAGTATTGGGCCTAAACAAATTTCTGTTAGCTCACAGCCTGTTTATTTACTCTGTAACCATTCACATGTTCTTCCTTCTTTCTTCAGTAAAATTGGTCACTGATTTCTGTTTGCTAGACAGAATATTTCTTTCAGTCTGCTCTTCTTCACTTTCTTGTTCTCTGGCCCAATCACATTTACACATAAATTCATACTTTCTCCACAGTATGGCTTCAAATTACTTCTGGAGTCACTCCTCCAATCAAAACAACAGGGAGTGACTATGCAATGTGGGGAGGTGATGGGAAGTAGAACTGCTGTTCTAAGCTTCTACCTAGATGGATGTGCGTAGAGAAATGGACAACCTGCTTTTAAGGTCATTATGTGTGGAATGCTCCGGTGGGTACTCAGATGGAAGCCATGTCTAAGGTACCCATTTGTGTTCCTCTCTCAACAGATGTGCAGGGGCTCAGGCACAGTCTATCTGCCACTTATCAGGCAGTGACTTCAACAATCCCCAGACAAATCAAAAATACTTCACACCTCCACCACCAAGGCCATAGCTAATGACCCATACTTTATGGGTTTCAGCACCTTAGGCCATTGTCTATCTAATGGCCTATTGAGACTATCGTTCACCTAATGAGCCTATTCAGGCCATTGTTCATCTTATGAGCCTATTTCAGACCAGGGTGACATGAGGTCAAAATGAACTATAAAACGGAGGACTCGCAACTAGCTTTCCTCAGACTGATGAAGCTGTTTGTGTGAGCAGCGAAATGTGTCAATCTCTCAAGAAAAAGAAGTCCAGTGGCCATGACTTAACTTCCAGATAAATTCACCTGGACGACTAAGAATCTTCACAGTCATACCCAGTTGTGCCTTTCCTGGGTTACGGCTGCCACCAGTCCAGCCTAATTAACAAACTGTAGATGTGCTATGGAAGTTAGGTATTTATGTTAGAATCAAGGTTATCAAGAGGATATATGAGGCCTGGGGTAGATATAATATTGATGGCCTGTGTTGCTCCCTGTGTTCATCCCATGCACAGTGATGAACAAAGTGTCAGGGGAGGGGCTAATGTCAGGGGAGAAGCTAATGGCACATATCAGAGTTGAGGCAAAATATCTCTTGGTTTGCAAGGCTTGGGGCAAACTGACCTCTTGCCCTCCTTCTGAGCAGTGCTGATGGAAGCAAGATTCTTATTCCAGCCCCTACTAGAGCTCACCCACCTCTGCTATAACCTACATCAGAGTGTGTCAAAACTAGCTTATAGCAAACCTAACAGAGCTTTCAAGGTAAATGAGATATTTAAGGAATTAGGAGAGAATGCTATAGAACCGCCAGTTAAATTAGTACTAACTGAAAAAAACAAGAACCCTGCCTCAGAATAAAAATGGTTGAGACCCCCCACATCTGGCTTGAGAATTGATGACTGGTCACTTAAGAACAAGTAAACAACCCAATTGGGTTTTCAGATATGACCTGCTGGGTTGCTACATATTTCAGCAGCTAGTAGTTACAGAAGAGAAAGAGAAGAGGGGCCGTCATCTCTGCTGTCTTTCCAGAAGGAGGAAAAGACCTTCCTATTCAGGCAAGCTTTCCCTGAATGAGGGACTTCCTACTATGTGATTTTTATATGGATTACCCATGATTGCAATGGCTGATTTCATAAGAACACCAGCGTTTTCCATGACTCTCCATCCCTCATAATGGATTTTTCCTTTTTTTTTGCCTGCTCTTTGTGCTCTAATGTCACCTTTGAATGTTCTAAGCTGCCTCTTCTAATTCCCTGTTCTTAACTTGAATATGTCCTAAATGTTCTGGGCTGTATATTGTCCCTCATTATTGTAATCCACCTTGTGTCCTTTTCTAAGGAGAAAGGTGGGGGTAAAATTATTCAAAATAAATAAAATAAAATCACCAGCAGAAGCCCATTAATATATTTATATAACTTTTTTGGGGGTGGGGGAAGACATACAAATGGACAGACATGGCATTATAAACTTACAGAGCAGTGAAACCGCTGTCTGAAGCTGGCATAGTGCCAGTGCCCCCTCTCCCCTATTTTTACAATCTCATTCTCAAATCTAATTTGCTTTACAGGCAGAGCTTAATTCAGTAGAAAGATCCTGGAAGAAAAGACATGAAAGCCACCATATGCATCAAAAGCAGCAAATGTGTGACTATTAGGATTTAAAACTCAGAGTCGTGATTATGATATGTTATTGCTGCTGGGGCATGGAGCCATCAGTTAAGCTGATCAAAGTCACTCTTGCCAGGAGGAACTGTTCCAAGGTGTGGAATGCCTCTTATCTCTGTCATTTTGAAGATTGAAAGAAGTGGGGTGAGATGCATTTAGCCAGCAAAATGTGATCTCTGTCAGAAACAAGAATGAATTTTGCCTCATTTCTTGGCCTTTTGGCTAAGATCTGTCATGTATTAAATGTATTCGTTTGGCTGAAGAGGGTTAGCTAAAAGTGCAATGTATGCATGTTTTGGCAGAAGTAAAAACCAATGGACTTAATTTAATGTTGGCACAGTCTTAAACATAGGGTCATCATTAAAGGATTGAAAAATGGTGGCACATTTATAGGAAAATTTGGTTAAAAATTAGGGAAGCCCATGGTTTTTCGACAAATGTGTTTAAAAAATAGGGAACCAGAGTATCTGTGCCTTTCAGGGATGATTATGGTATTGGAATGTATATGTGTGCCCTAGACCTATTTTTCCCATTGAGTCTGCCCATCATTGGCTGCTATGCTTTTGCTCCACCATTGACAACGGGCACCAAGCTGCCACTGTTACTTGATCCTGCCTAATGGTGGGCCAAGAGAAGGCTTGGTCAAGAGAAAACAGGGTATTCTGTTGATATGGAGATGATGGTATCAAGAATAGACTGTGGAGAATGAAGAATAGGTGAGAGATTGGCTGACGAAACAGAAAGAGGGAACAGAAGAGAACTCTAATAACGGACCAGATAAATAATCAGAGAACGAGCAGGCACTGTACTTGTATAAAAATAGAACAGGGGTTGTTAAAAGGGCCACAGAAAGATTACAAATGCAGATTCAATGGCAGTAGGACCACCGTATTTGCGATGGATCTGTTCTGGGACCTCCTCGGATAGCGAAATCCGCAGATAAGAGGAAATGCTCCTATCCAAGGATAGTGGTGGTGACAGGGGTGGTGGGGTGTTTTCTTTCTCTCTCCCCCCCCCCGACGCTGCTGGGCTCAGGCCTCCCCAGCACCCACTGATCACCAATCATGGAAAACTGAATCCGCGGTTGGTAAATCAGTGGATGTGGGAGTCGTACTGTATATTATCATGTGCAAACAGATCAGCAGACCATCTATGCTCACTGCATGTTCTGCTTATCATTTTATTACATTTTAACATTTCTTACACAATATTCTGACACAGAAACAGAAGCTGTAAGACATATAAACCAAGCCTTTTATGTTTCTTCAAAAGTAAAGCCTGCCAAATTCAGTGAGATTCTAAGATAAATGTGGAGAAAATTGCAATATTCTACATTGTCCAGATTATTGCAGAAATGTTGGTCCTAATAATTCCACATGGTCCACCTCCATGCCATCGAAGGAAGTATACAATAGAACCAAATGTGTGAGGCAAACTACAGGTGGCTGAGTGGCAATAAACCATGACATTCACTGCACCCAAGCCATATTGTTTCTTCACTATGATTTTACCAAGGCAAGTTGGAAACAGACGCCGGGGAAGCAATCAATTTGCTGTGATACTATGTGAATGAAGACTTTAGTCTCACTCTATAGGAGGTATATTAAACAGGGTACCAGGAGAAAGACTGACTTGTGGACACATGGGAAACCAAACAGTCTTATTATTTCTCACCCCCTATGTGCTTTCAGAAAGAATCAAGTCATATGTCCATGCCAAGTGCTTTTAAGGTGCATCACTTCCTGATGCAACCTTGAAAGATTAAATGTAGTCACTTTAATTCATACCCAGTATCTCCTGCAGGTTGGTCTTCTAGAGTCACTGAGTATTCTCTGTTGCACAAATTACTTCATTAGATTGAGATTTGAATATGGGTTTCTCTTCTTATTCCAATGGTTCGTGGATAATTGGTTTGTCAATAAACCACTGACACCTGGATTGGGGGAGGTGAACAAATTGTCCAACTCAGTTTCCCATTTCCAATTGTATTACCTGAGCTGCCAAGACCATGCTTAAGACAGGCATATACTTCACATGATTTCTTGACACCTAATGACCAGCAAAAGAAGTGTGTGAATTGACTCCATTGATAACGTGTGGATTTTGATGGTTTTGCCTAGAATAAATCCACTGAATTAAGGGAGCAAGTGCTGAACTAACAAAGTCCCATTGATTTAATAGGTCTAGTGAGGAATAATAATTGGATTCAGCTCGTTGCATTCAAATTGAAGAAAGAAGTGAAATGACACTTTTAATTGCAAGACTCTGTTCAAACTTGTTAGATACATATTTACATGCCCAAACTATAACTGTTTACTCAGCAACACATTCAGCTGGGTTGAACAAGTTTTATGTCAAGATAAATACATCCCACATTGTAAACATAATGTTGAAACAACCAAATTATAAATATATAGAGTACTACATCCACATCTACACCCACCCACATACAGAGGGAATGTAAGATTTTTCCATGTCAATATCTCTGAGCTTTCAAAGAGAAAAGTGAAATATAAGCATGACTAATATATGGGGAAGACAGCACTTCTGATTACTTGATATCTAGAAAACCTTGAGAAGAGTCACCATAGGTCAGAACTGAATTGACAGCAGCCAATTATTTTCACACACACACACACACACACACACACACACACACACACACACACACACACACACACACACACACACACACACACACACACACACACACACACACACCTCCCTACCATTTATATAATATGTCTGTAATATACAGTGTATATGCACTTCAGTGCTTCTGTATCTGAAGTATCATAGCTAAATAAGGAACAAATGTACCATGGAAAACCAAACAAAGCCCAGAGATGCCTAACTCAGCTGTCATCTGTAGACCTATCCACACTGTGAAATGCGATGCAATCTGGCTCGCCCTTATCGTCAGTACAATGTATCCTTACTTTTGGTACTTCTCTGCGAAGGCAGAACTAAGAGCTATTTTGCATCTCAATGAAGCATCCCCAAAAGACTGCATGCCCTAGCCCTGTGCCAGAAAGATACAGGCCAGTTCTTCAAGGGGAAGGATGGATCAGTTTAAGGAGAAATACAAGAGGGCAAGGTCTTTTTTTTTTTTAAAAAATGCACCAATCAGTGCTACTAGGAAACTATATACAGTACTATATATGCCAGTGTGTGAGTCACCAAAACTCACAAACACTGTCTTTCAGAATTACAAGTCATTTTAAATCCTTTTTTAGGGTGGTGACACAGGGCCAAAGAAAAGGTGACTTCAAAAACAAAACAAAACACCAATGACATTAGAGGGGGGTTATCTATTTATTTATTTGACTTTTATACTGCCCATCTAGCCCCAGATCTTCAATAACAATTGAAGATCTGGATTCATTTGATGTTTGTCCTGTAAGCAAACTTTTAACAATGATATCTCCTTTTGTTGCCCCCGGCCCAATCATAACCAGAAGCTATAACGAACACTGAACGACATTTGTTAAAATGGCGGGAAGTGGCATGTGCTTTAAGAACACTGGCTTGGCTAAACTATGTCATTCTGATTAAAAAAAACATTCTACCCCTTTGGTAATTACATGGAGCTCATGTGCATAACCCTCATCTTCCCCTGTGAAATCCTGGGGAGAAAAGCTTATGGGTCCAGTCAAATAAGCAGGCTGAAAGGGGCTCCCATTTGAAACAATGGAGATGTTCTGACAAAGGCTGAGATCCTGAGGTGCATTTCTGATGATATCAGAGTCAGTGGCAAATTGCTGCTGAGTAAAAGGAAATTGTTACTGATTGAAGGCAAGTTTAGGTGTGTGCTCCATCAAATCCCCAAATGAAGGTTTTGATTAGTGACAATTTGATTATGACTGTTGTGCAGTTGACTCATGCCCTGCATTATTTTGTACGTCTCAATCATATCCCCCCTCAGGCGCCTTTTGCCCGGGCTCTTTAGTCTGGAAAAAGGCGCCTGGGGAGGGATATGATTGAGATGTACAAAATAATGCAGGGCATGAGTCAAGTGGATAGAGGGACACTCTTCTCCCTCTCACAAAATACCAAAACTAGGGGACATCCACTCAAACTGTCGGTTGGGAGAGTGAGAACAGACAAAATAAATTTTTTTAACCCAGTGTGTTGTTAGTCTGTGGAACTCCCTGCCACAAGATGTGGTGATGGCATCTTGCCTGGATGCTTTCAAAAGAGGATTGGACAGATTCTTGGAGGAAAAGTCCATCACAGGTTACAAACTTGCAAACCACGAGGGAGATGTGTAATCTCCAGGCTTAAAACCGGGGTACTTCAAGGACCAGATGCAGGGGAGTGGTATCAGGAGACAAATATCAAGTCTCGTGCGCTCCCAGAGGCATTTGATGGGGCTACTGTGAGATACAGGAAGCTGGACTAGATGGGCCTTTGACCTGATCCAGCAGGGCTCTTCTTATGTTCTTATAGGATTTCAGCTGGTTCGTGATTACATTGCCATTAGTTAAATGAACCTATAAACCAATGGTCTGAATCACTGGCTGAAATTCAGTGGAAAGTGACAACCAGAGTAGGCCCATTGAATCACTGCAACTTACAGAGAAGTTGACTCATGAATAAGGGCCTATTCTAGATGCCATTCCTACTATATGTTATCCTACATCCACAGAGTTCAAGATATTTATGTTTGTCCCCTCGTCCCTGAAAAATGCACATGTGTATTATGAACCAGGAGAGACATACAGTGGATCTTGTATAACACACAGTTTGTATAACATAAAATCTGTACAACATAACAAATTCCAGAGATAGGGGAAATTTGCTTAACATAATTGCCTATGGGGTGAATCAGTACAACATAAAAATGGGATTACTCCGTTTTCAATGCATTCCTATGGGAATTTTGTATAAAGGAAAATTTGATTAACAGAATTTCATTTGGAACAAATTAATTCCTTTATACAAGGTACCACTGTAATGGGAATTTACATCAGTGCCATTAGAGTTGAACCTTTTTTAAAAAAGTATTGATTAAAATCATATTTAAATCTTGTCTGAAAGTTTCATTTTATTTTGTGATGAACACACATCAAGGTACTCATCAAAGATATCTAAAAAGCTTTAAAACTTGTTTGGCATAACAAATGAATGATCATAAAATAAATTCCTTTTGTGATGTGCCTATTAAAGGAAGGTTATCAGGTGAAACAAATTGCAGCAAGTGCCACATAACTGGCACTTCTCACTACTTTAATCCATTCATCTTAATGCTTCTGTACCCTGTGAATCTAAGTGCATTACTGGATTACGGACACAGAACGGCCTTTCTCCTTTCATTGTACAAAGCAATGAACACAATGGCGCATTAACAAGGCAGTTAATGGGGACATATTTAATTAGAAAACCTTATAATCAGGGTATTGCTCCGAGAATGGCCTAAAACCCCGTGATAAATCTGAAGCATTAACGTTATTTTTGTACGGGTGATTTTACAGACTTCAGCTCTTTAATGCACCTCATGGCTTCCTATTGTGTCCCCCCCCGTTTCTCCTTTCTACCTCATTTAGGTATGAAACTCAGACATCCCCCACACAAAACCCATGGACTATATCCATCAGAACAAATGAAAGATCCTCTGCTTAAAAACCTCAAAAAAAAAAAAAAGATACTCCACCACCCTCCGTGGCAGCATGTTCCACTGCCAGACAGTTCTAACTGTCATGAAGTTCTTCCTAATGTTTAAATTGAATCTCTTTTCCTGTAGTTTGAGACCATTTCCCTGCATCCTAGCCTCTGAAACCACAGAAAACAAACCATTCCCTTCTTCAATGTGACATCCTTTCAAATATTTAAACATTCAGTAAGAGAGTTCCTTATTGCCCTAGCAGTGGGGGTGAACGTCCGACACTCCAGATGTTTCGGATCACAACGCCCACAGTTCTTTGTCCCTGGCAATGCAGGCTTGGAATTCTGGGCATTGGAACATCTGGAGTGCCAAAGGTTTGCCACCGCTGCCCTAAGGTGTCTATTTGCGAAATCAATACATTCTATTGCATGATGTTCATTCTCTCTCTCTCCCCCCTCTCTCTTGTGTTTTTGTTGGGGTCTTGAATGCACATGCAGGAGTAAGGAAGTCACTTCTTGGGTGGATGTGATCCCATGTGGTTGATGTATGTGTCTATGTGTATAAATACTGGGGCTTTCTGGATAGCTCAGCGATTTAGGGATCTGGCTGTACAGCCAGAGGTTGGGGGTTCAATTCCCCACTCTGCCTCCCGTCAAGTAGAACCAGCTTGTATGTCCTTGGGCAAGCTGTACCATTTCAGGGCATCTCCAGAAGAAGAGAACAGCAAGCCATTTCTAAATGCTCTCTACATAGGAAAAAGCAAAGCAAAAAGCAAAGCAAAGCGTTCTGCTTACATACCACCCCCATACCACTTCAAGTAGTCTCTGGGAGGTTTTACAGTTTTTAATTACAGTATGCAGGCTGCACATTGCCCCCGGCATCAAGCTGGGTACTCATTTTACTGACCTCAGAAGGCTGGAAGGCTGAGTCAACCATAAGCTGGCTATCTGAGAATCTGAAAAGTTCTCCATAAGTCAGAACTGATTTGATGGCACAGGAACATTTTTATAATACTGGAGCCACATCAGATGGATTTGAGATCTTAGGAGGAAATTGGGGCAGAAGTGGGATATATTTCCTTACTTGCTTATGGAACTGTGTACAGCAGGCATACATGTGGAGATAAATGCCTTATTGAACATTGAAGGTCTGGAAAAGTTGACATATGCTGTGAAAGGTCAGCCAGTCAAGCCTGGATCTTGTTGGTACAGAGGGATTTATGCTGGACATGTGGTGCTAGTCCTCAGTGGAGCAAAAACTTAGACTTAGTTCCCTTTCTTATGCTATTTGCAGTATGTACACCTGGATATACAGCCCAGAAGTTCTTCAGCCACACATGTCTGGAATACTTCTCTCTTGGTATCCAAATAGCTTATCTTGAACTCAGCAGATACTATTTACAGACAAATGGCCAGTCCCTCAACAGCAAAGCATGTAGAGCAGAACAGCATTGATTCCAGGAACAGACACAGTCAGCAACATAAGCAGTAGAGATGGGCACGAAACAAACAATTTTTTCGTTTTTGTTTTCGTTTTTTTGTTTCGTTACGCAACAAAATGACAAATGAATTTTGTCTCCAAAATGAAACAAAATGAACAGAACCACCGGAAATTTTGTCGTGTGTTTTGTTTTCATTACTGCAATACAGTGAACTGCTTTAAATGCTTAAAAAATCACAAAAATTGAAATAAATGGTAACGAAATGGTAACGAAACGAACGAAAACGAAAACAATTTTTTTGCAAAAATTCTTGAAAAACAGAAACGAACCGAAACGGACCCTCCAAACGACAAACGACAAACAAAACGTCATTTTTTTTATTCATGCCCATCTCTAATAAGCAGTAAGGTCTTAGCATTAAAATGAGGAGAAAGACAAAAGACTGCTGCCACATGGTAGCTTTTATACCTGCACCCTGGGATTCTATTCCATCCTCGCTCAGGGTTGTATCACCTGGTCTTAGGCCAGGATGGAACGTCCTTGAGTCTGTCTCCACTGACTGATGACTCCTGGGTCCAGAATGATCCACGTTGCACTGCACCGGTCTCTTTATGAACTTTGAACCTTGATTCCTCAATGTTCCAACAGATCTGTTATTCGCAACAGGGAGATTTAAAATAAGAATTGCTTTCAGATGGCAGTACTGTTCTGCCAGCCACGAAGAGTATGAAAGGAAAGCTAGAATGCATATGGCCTACATACTAACAATACAGTACATTTGTCTCTTCCTGCACACCTTATTTTCACTGCACAGCAGATACTTTTTAAACAAAGCAAACAAAAATAAATATCCCTCAAGACTCCAGAGGCAGTCTTACATAAGAACATAAGAAGAGCCATGCTGGATCAGGCCAAAGGCCCATCTAGTCCAGCTTCCTGTATCTCACAGTGGGCCCACCAGATGCATCTGGGAGCGCACGAGACTAGATATCTGTCTCCTGATACCACTTCCCTGCATCTGGCCCTTGAAGGACCCTGGTTTTAAGCCTGGAGATTACACATCTCCCTCATGGTTTGTAACCTGTGATGGACTTTTCCTCCAGGAATCTGTCCAATCCCCTTTTGAAGGCATCCAGGCCAGATGGCATCACCACAGACCATGGAGTTCCACAGACTAACAACGCACTGGGTGAAAAAAAATATTTTCTTTTGTCTGTTCTTTACTCTCCCAGCCCTCAATCTTCTATGGTATACTTTTTAAAAAACTGCCTTAGATCTTGTTAAGGAGAAAGATGGGCTAAACATGTTTTAAATAAAGACATAAAAATGGAGAACTGCATACCTAGCCCAGTGTTGTCAACACGGACCCAAGCTTCAGGCAACAGTTTTTTTCCCCCGCCACTGTCTAGGGACACATGCAAAACCTGTGCTCTACCACTCCGTTGGAGCTTCTCGGCCAAGGGCCCCTGGACTTGTTCTCCCTAGAATGAAAAGGGACCGTTGCACCCCATCCATAAAAAGGTAGACAGAAAAAATGCAAGCAGTAAAGGGCAGAGCATGTCTCTGCAGCACAGGAACAATATATAGACAACATGTATCTACAGCTGAGTATGGCACTGCTAAGATCTTCATTGAAGGATAAGGTTTGCTTCAAAGAGTCACAAAATATCCTGAAAACCAGTTTTTACTCATTGACATCAATCTATGAAAGTGTACCATGAAAAGCAAAAATATCTTCAAGGACCTATAGGTCCTTAAAAATATCTTCAATGCACCGTGCACTTACCTTAGGGCTATGCCACTAATAAGAATATCCACTGTACATCTTCCTTTGTTGAGTGCCACCTGGTCTCTCTCTCTCTCTCTCTGTCTATCATATATACCCATCTGCACAGCTGCACCATGGGGTGATGGAATCTTATATGATTAGTTAGCTGGGTTACACACATAAGCAGTTTACAAGACACATCTCAATATAGCAGATTTTTTTAAAAAATAGGAGTGAGCAGATTGAATCAATTGTAGTTTCCTGCTATGTAAGTCATCTGATAAAAAACCAATAATAACCAGAAAATATCTACATAATAGTCGAAAGTGCTTTCTTTTTTATTTTACCGTACATCTTACAACTGTTTCACTATTCCACACTGGACAAGAGGTAGTACCTCTTGAATATTCCACGCATTGTGGACATGCTGTGATATGATAAATATTGTATCTCTAGTAAAGGCTTGTATTTTAAACCAAGAAAATATCATTACAACACTCTTATTTAAAATAACGACCCACCAAAGCAGAGCTATGCAGGGTCTGTCTCTGTTTTCCCGGTTTTTCTAGACTCCTGGTGAAATTTGCTCTGCTGCATTATCAAATGTCATGGCCAAGGCCCAACTAATTGCGCCATTCATTCCATACATTCCAGGGAGCTTAAAGCTCGTTTCTCAGCAGTTGTTACGGGAAGCCCTATTTGAAATGCAGAGTACTTGAAAAACAGCTTGCAATATGATAGAAAGTGTCTACTGTTCAGTTGCATGGTTATGCGCTGCCAAGTCAAATCTGACTTAGAGCTGCCTTAACTTATATTCAAGGAATGTGAGATATTTAAGTAGCCATTTTATTGGTGCCACTCTATTCTGCTCTGGTCAGACCCCACTTGGAGTACTGTGTCCAGTTCTGCATACCTCAGTTTAAAAAGGATGTTGACAACCTCAAACGAGTCCAGAGGAGTGCGACCAGGATGGTTAAAGATCTGGAAGAAATGTCTTACAAGGAGTGTCTTAGGGAACTTGGAATGTTTAGCCTTACAAAAAGAAGGCTGGTATGGGATATGATAGCTATGTTTAAATATTTGAAAGGATGTCATATTGAGGAAGGGACTAGTTTGTTTCCCATGGCTTCAGAGACTAGGACTCGGAGCAATGTTTTTAAACTACAGGAAAAGAGATTCCATTTAGACATTAGGATTTACTTCCTGACCGTTAGAGCTGTTCGGCAGTGGAATATGCTGCCATGTTGGGTGGTACCACCCACACCTTTTTAGTCTAGAACAACCACAAAACACATTTTCATAAGAAAAGTGTTGTGTGACAGAAGTCTTGGGGTTTGAGGGTGGCTGTCGAAAGTCTAGGGATGCGTAACCCTGACCACTAGAGGCCACAGATCTCTCTTTTGATCCTCACTAAATCGTAGAGGTAGCTTAAGCCATGGTTCCATCCTTGGCTTCTACTGTGCCATGCCTTGTTTCGCTGAATTCAAAGCTTTGAAAAGCAATTGTGAAGTAGGGATGTTACTTTTTGAATGACTACATGGCTACTAAATATTGGGGTTTTTGTTATTTTAACTAGAGACGGCATAGCTAGAAGCAAAGGTGATGAATCATGAACCACAAATTAGGCCCCCAAGCACCACAAAACAGAGCCCCCGTGCCTGTCTTCTTCCCTCACTTGGATTAAAGACACTCAGTTGGACTTTATTTTCTAGAGGGGTCTCCTGCTCTGTCACTTTTTTGTGCAGGAAACTTGTGGGCATGTGTATTTTATTATGGCATTCCAATTTGTACAGAGTTTCTTGTTGGTTTTACTATTCATCATTTCATTTTTTCCAAAGGTTAGTGCATCTGTAGCACTTGTTTTTTAAAAAAAAAAACAGCCTTAGAAATAAGGGAATTGTCTTTTTCTTCTACTTTCTTCCATGTTTCCTCACATTACTGCCTTTGCCAGTGAGTTTTATATACCAAAGATGTGTTCAAATTTAGTCACTTTAGCTTCTAGGGCAGTGTTGGCGAACCTATGGCACGGGTGCCAAAGGCGGCACTCGGAGCCCTTTCTGTGGGCACCTGACATTGCCCCTTCACACCCACCTGCATTCAGGTTAAATTGCTGTATTGGCGCTTTGCGAAAAATTAGTGGGTTCTGAATCGCAGTTTGGGCACTTGGTTTCTAAAAGGTTCTCCATCACTGTTCTAGGGAGAGTTCAGGCCTGAGTTGATAAAGGACACCCTTATATGTCTCTTTGGCCTTCCATGATATTAATTAAGCTTTTCTCCAATGCTACATTTCAAATGAATTGATTTTTCCCCCTTGTCAACTTTCTTCCTTGTCCAATATTCAAACACAGGTAACACTTTAAGACAGCCCTCTAAGGGTGTGACTGCTTTAAATTTTTGTTGTTGTTATTTGATAAGTTACTTGGTCATTTCTATGTTTATTTTAGTTTATTGTTGTTGATTTATTTGGCTGTAATTTGTTTCATGATGTTGTTTGTATTTTTGTTATTTAACTCTGTTGTTATTGTTGTGTTGAGATTTTAGGTTGTAAACCGCCCAGAGTGGCCCTAGGGCTAGATGGGTGGTATAAAAGTCAAACAAACAAACAAACAAACAAACAAACAGACAGACAGACAGACAGACAGACAGACAAATACTGTGGGAAATGCTCCAGGATTTGGATAGTCCTTTACTTATTTTCCTTTGACTACACGAATGTAAAAATGTAATAATAATAATAATAATAATAATAATAATAATAATAATAATAATAATAATAATAATAATAATAATAATAATAATAATAATAATGTGAGGTATCAGCATTTGACTAGTGATTTGTAATACAAAATCCAGCGTAGTTATCTGTGTGGTTAATCATCATCATCATCATCATCATCATCATCATCATCATCATCATCATCATCATCATCATCATCATCATCATCACCATCATCATCTTAGAAATCCAGAGCTGGAAGGGACCCTATGGATCAGTGGATCTCAACCTGTGGGTCCCCAGATGTTCCTGGACTGCAACTCCCAGAAACCCCTTCCAGGAACAGCTGGGGACCCACAGGTTGAGAACCACTGCTATGGATCATTGGGTTCTTCCCCTATCAAGGGCACACAGTAAGGAATAAAACTCCTTCCTTCTAGTTCCCCAGCCAGAGTGCTAAACTACTAAACAGTTCAGCAGTTAAATCAATGTGAATGAGCTTAAAGTGCACTCTCAAATCCATAGTTTTTTTCCTCCATTGGTTGGAGAAGCAAATTAATCTGGGGAAACCCAGCTTTCCTGGAGCAACTTTACAGCAGATCTGTTCACATGTTTTTCCTGCTGCGCAGTTGTACCCTCAGTTGGTTGGTAAATGATACCGTAATGTAGCAAATATAGCTCATAGAGATAGTACTGTATAGGCCAGTGATGGTGAACCTTTTAGAGACCAAGTGCCCAAACTGCGATTCAAAAGCCACTTTTGTTTGCAAAGTGCCAACACAGCAATTTAACCTGAATGCAGGTGGCTGTGAAGGGGCAATGTCAGGTGCCCACAGAAAGGGCTCCAAGTGCCACCTTTGGCACCCGTGCCCTGGGTTCACCAACACTGTACCCCAAAACAGAAAAACACCCACCAAATACTGGAAGAGTGCATTAGGAAACCAAAAGTTCCCCACATCATGAAGCAGTTCATCGACAGTGTTGCTTTGAATGAAAAAGTGGTAGTTCATTGCAGTTCACTGCCATAGGTTCACCAACACTGGTATAGGCCAATACACTCTGTTTCTATTGAAATGGAAGGAGATAAAAGTGAACTTGTTTTGGACTTCTCTGGCTTCAATGGTCTTTTGTGCAGATGGCCACCTTGAAATGTGATACAGTTCCACAAAGGCTGAAGTGTTCCCTCACCAATGAGGCAAAACAAGTCATATTTTTTGGTGGTGGTGGGATGGGGGGTTAGCAAAGAAAAGCTTCAGCAACTGCACTTCCTTCTGGCTACTCCTCAATTTAAAATTTCATTTTCCAGCATCAGACCCCATCCAATTTATATTTCATTTTATCATTACAGTATTCCTAAGTATTAAAATTATTCTTATGTATTTATACATTATTCCATGTATTAAAATTGACATGTAAGGTTTTTTAAAAAAAAAGAAAATGTGGCTCTATTTCAATAGAAAGGACACCAATATTTATTTGTAGCATATGACTAAGTATACTACAGATACTGATGCTTTTTAAATTAAAATAACTTGCTCCCTGTGCTGATTTTGACTAAGATTCTGACTAAATGTGGATTCCATCCAACATCCCAGCTAGAGGTTTCTTAATGCTTCAGAAACAATGCATTTCTGAAAGCTTCTGACCTAGAAAATTAACAGTAAATATGTTTTAGTAATTTGGCACCAATTTCCTTTTGGGGAATGAAAGCACCATGTAGGCCTTTAACTTTCCTTCAACCATGTAAAACAAACAAACAAAAAACATTGAACAGCTCTTTCATGTGCCTTGTTATTTGAACTGTTGAAACACTTAAACATCCCTTTCCTGTCGGTGATTGCGAAAGTAGCAAAAAAGCACTGCATGTAAATACATGTAACAATTTGTAGAAAAAGATAGTGATGACTACATTCTCATTAATCTGCGAAATAAAAGAGCTGAAAAGGCTTCTGATTATGCCAAGATCCATATATTTTATGGATTTAACATTTCCAAGTCAAAGCAGCCTCCCTTCAGAGTTTGGGTAGTTGATCTGTATCTCTGGCACTCTTAAAATTTCACTTCCTGAGCTACGTATGTTGGCTTATTCTGATGGGAGTTGCAATCCAACAACATCTGGGCCACCGCATGTTACCCACCTCCATTTTAGGGACAATGAAAGTTGACCTTCTGCTACAACATTACTTGAATGACAATGTGCTGAAGGGGAAAAAAGTGTGGCAGTTCGGTTGCAGCATAGCTCAGTTCTGTGTCAACCTGTTCTGCTCACCAGAAGCCAATGACACTGTGAATCTCCACCCTGTTCATTGAGTCAGTCTGGAAGTGCATAATAATAAACCTTAGGTACCAGACAACAGAAAGCAGCAGGTGGACACCTGCAAGACTGGAAGATGATTGGAAGATGTAGAGAAGAGGTTCCTTCCAGATGTGTGTCTTATTTTGTAATCATGCTTCACAGGATTGAAGCATGATTATGCAATTTTTCCATGTTTATTTCAGGCTTCCTCCACCCACCCAGCCATCCCCTTACATCAGAAGCTGCACAATTTTCTTTTCTTTTTTTTTTTAACAGGTGGAATTGCAGCCCTCTGTTTTGAAGCAGTGGCACTGTGATAAAAGACGTGTGGGACCAAATAGCAATAGGACAAGCCATTTCTGAAAGAGGGAACAAAACTTAAAATGAGCTGTCCTGTTATGGAATCTGAGTCTCTCTTTGGCAGGCAAAATCTTCTTGAGCTGCCATGGTATGGCTTGTATCTCAGCACATATCAAGGCCTCTACAGTTTCTTGCCATCTCTGGGTGGATAAGGGATTGTTGGCCATTGGTGTGGTGTCCCCTGCCCACCCTCAAGAGTCTGTCATTCATATCTGACTTTGATTAAGAAAATGCCAGAATAAGTTGATGGACTACCGATTATGTGACTTTTACATGGATTACCATGCATGACTGCATTGACTGATTTCATAAGAACATCTGTGTTTTCTATGTTAGTTTCCATCCCACATAATGGAATTTTTTCTTTTAACTGTTCACGAGCTCTTTGTAGCTTTAATGTTGCCTTTTAATGTTGTAAGATGCCTCTTCTAATTCCCTGTTCTTAAAATTAAATATGTTCTGAGATGTATATTTTCCCTCATTATTGTAAGCTACCTTGGGTCGTTTTCCAAGGAAAATGGTGAGATAAAAATATTCAAAATATTCAAAATAAATACACAAATAAATAGACTACTTTTATCCACTGAAAGTGTTAATTTTCATAAGTCTGAAAATTACATCTTCCTGCCCCTTTGAAAATATTTAGTGCTGTAAACTTACTTATCCCATATGCATACAATAGTACTCTTTTTGTAAAAAATGCACTAGAAGATGTCTTTTACCTGTTTATGCTAGTGTGTGACAAAGAATACAAATGACCACTCATTAACTAATGGGTGTTCATTGTTGCAATTTTTGCCATCAAACCTAGGCTGGTGTATGGTAGGATTTTGGACACACACAAAGTGTGTGTTGAGGGAGAGAGATAACAGGCAGCCCCACTAAGTTCAGAGGATTTTAAAAACTATTACTATGGGTTTCATAACTGTTAGGATTTAACCATGGGGAGGAATCCCAGAAACAAAGATAATTTGAATTGTTGTTACTTGAAATAATTGTTATTTTGTGGCTTGAGAGGAAAAATACTTCCTTCTCTGTTTTGAGGGAGGCCTGCCACCTAGTGGATGCAGCACATAAATACATATTGGAGAACACCTTTCCTTTTAGCTGGACTATCCGAAAGATAAACATGCATTCTCTTCTGCTCCTGGCTACATTTTCTTCAGGACCAGTTTTCTTCTGTAGTTTTTGAAATGTTCAAGTGTGCAGAAACCATATACAACAACAATTCTCTATCATCTATATTCATTCCTATCAGGAAGAGCTTCTACTGCTTTTAAAAATGAATTTCTGACACTTTGTGAGTAGCCACAATTTTTTTTAAAATGTGCTTTTGGATGTTGTTGTTTTTAAAGAGAAGTCATTGTATTGATCACTTTTCCCCAGCACTGGGCAGATACCCTTGGATGACCTATCTAAAGAAAGTACTGTTCTGAAGGAGAAAAAAATTAAAACATGTAATTAAGCATGAAAACCATACCTAGCAATATTACAAAACTCTTAATAAAGATATAGCAAATTCTGCTTCATGAACCACATGTGGTCTTGCAGAATCCTCCCCCACCTTTTTGCTGTTATCTATGACCGTTAACTGGAAGCAAAAAGGTACCTGAACTTTACCCACGAGACACAACTGAGTAGGGTTTTGCTAGCAAGAAAGCTCCAACAAGGAAGTGATGCTGTGCTTCGTGTGCCTGAACACTGCTGCATGAAGGTTTGCTTCTTATATAGCCCACCTGTATTTTGTGCGTTTGGTGGGAATATGTACATATAGTGGTACCTTGTATAAAGGATTTAATTCATTCCAAATGAAATTAGGTTAAGCAAATTTTCCTTTATACAAATTTCCCATAGGAATTAATTGAAACAGAGTAATCCCTAATCATAACCATTTTTATGTTGTACAGATTCACCCCATAGACGGTTCTGTTAAGCAGATTTCCCCTATCTCTGGAATTTTTTATGTTGTACAGATTTTATGTTATACAAACTGTTTGTTATACGAGGGCCCACTGTATTGGTAACCATCACATCAAGCCTTGCCCACTTTGCTCTGACACACCCTCTGCTGAAATGTACCACGAGAAGCAAAGAAGCTGCTTTTTTTTAAACTGGATAATGGGTGGGCCTACATGTCATTGTGATGACCCATTACTTTAATGGCTCATTGCTGTGACAGCACCATTCCCTAGGCTGGTCAAGAGAAGAGTGCTTGCCATGTGCTGAATCTGAACACCAGCACAGTATCCCAGAGGTGAGGTTTAGTTTGGGAGGATCAGTCAAGAGGCCATGATTATAAAAAGAGAACCTTTCTTTCATTGTTATGAAACATCCCAGGATATAAATCCAAGAAACAAGAAAAACAAGGGAAAAAAGGGAACATAACATCCAGCAATGGGTAGCTTGTGAACCTCAGATAGGAAGCACCTCAGTTTTGGTAAGGTATTTCCGGACCCCGGTCACACATTGTCTCTGTGTCCAGGTGCTGCGGTGTTTGTTTGTTTGTACAATCCGTACTTGATCTGAGGCTGTTGGGTAACTGGGCAGAACCACATGGCTCCCCACCACTTTGGCTTGTAGGGAAAGCCTTAAACAAATTGTGTGCTAGAAGGATAATCTGAGGAAATGGGGCTTCCCTATAGAAGGTGCCTTGTATGAATGTGGAGAACAAACCTTCTCACACGTTATGCATACAATGTCCTTCAACATGCACTTATGTTGGCAAGAGAAAATGCTGTTGATGTATGTGGTAAATGTTATTTAGTGGGGATTTTTGTTTTTTGGTGGGGAGCTGTTTGGTTTTTAAAAATCTTATAGATAGATAGATAGATAGATATGTTTTATATATATATATTCCCCGACCCCACCTGCAAGTAATATGGGGGCATAGGCAGTTCATTAGAACAGAGTACCCCACCCTAAAATTTTAGATAGGGCCTGAGTTGCATGAGGCAGCTTCCTCTGCTTGGATTACAGACAACTCTGTTTTGGAGGAATTACAGAACTATGCAGATACTATTGGCTTTGATACATATAGTGACTAACAAAACAGAAATATTTGGAACAATTGGCAAGATATTTTAGTGCCCATAGTTTGCATTTGCTCTGAGTAAAAGTGTGGTCTATCTAAGGTCAATACCCGATACCACGGTTGCAGAAAGCAGAGAATATTCTAAAATGCATGGATGATGTTTAGCCACCATTCATTCCACATTCCCAGTCAAAATTTCAAACCTATTATCCCTGAGGTGTGCAGTTAGATCAGTGGTTGTTTTGCTTATATACTGTAGATGGCATCCTAGCTGTCTACACTCAGTTGTGAAAATTAGATTGCAATACAAGTGATAGTCTGTTTAATGAACTGGGTCCTGTCAAATATAGTGAAATAAAGCAGACTCTGATTGTTATCATTCCACTTCCTCCAGTATGCTAATATCCCTTGAACACCACAACCCTTCTACACCACTACTGTTCTTCCCTGTTGTCCATTCTTCGCTCTTATGACTTGCTGTACATTATTGGACCATCTACTGTACTACACTTGTGTGAATATGTTAATGGAATTTGTGGGCAAAGCCTATCTTGCCAAATCTAGAACCTCCCTAATATTGTGCGTGTTACTACAGGACACACGATTGCCTCATAGAGTGCAAAGATATTGTGTGGCACAACAAACCAACATTCTATAATGTCAAAAACGGGGCAGCCCAAGCAAAATATTATAACTTTTAAATTGGTCTTTTGATCTACATCAAATCTAGTGCAGTTGCAGCAGACTGTTTGCTCTTGCTCTGTGAAAAAGTGGGGAAGCTAAAAAGGGAAAAAGAAAAAAGGGCCTTTGAAAGGGAGAAACTGATTTATTGTCATGCTGAGTATGCTTGGTACAAGCTCACCAGGATGAGCTTCAATGCATTGCAGATTCATCAAGGAGAAATGCAAGATAATCATAGGTCATAACTACTGTCACAAGGTTAAAAAAAGAGAAAATATTTGCTTTAAAGGAGGTAATGGAGTGGCAGTCCTCCAGAAGAGGGACCATTTTGACATGTATCTTCAGGGAATTAGCACACAGTATATATTTGTAAGTAACACATATTCATTTCAAAAGCACAGAGCAGTTCTGCTCTTTGGATTTGCAATGAAAGCCTCAAGTGTTTTCAGTCAACATTCCTGGATTTCTGAGACCAAACAGTCTAATCTAGTTTTCCTTGGGGAGATCAGTTCTAAGGGTGGGGCAATCAGGACCCAATACTTGAATCTCAGAAAAATGTTTTAACTCCTTCATGGCCAAACAAATGGGATTTATGCTCATGAGAGGATGCTGTGTCTGTGTGTAAAAATATTTGCTTTGGTTGAGAAGTGGTTAACTGATGAAAGCAAGTTCTAGGATTTTTCCTTGCTTGGTGTCTCTTTGTGAAAGGTGGTGAGCACGAGAGGGTATCCTACACACCATCTTGGCTGCTGACACTGGTGCTGTCAACATGCTGTTCTTTGCTTTGTAATGTTTGGGTTTTTTTGTTTTTGTGTTGGCCATATTGGCACACAAACAGTATTGTGCAGCAATACTGGGCCATTTTCTGGCATTTTGAATTGTGGATTGAGAAGCACAGTATCTCACATTCATATGTCAGAAGTTTTTTGTTTTGAAGAACTGAGTTTTCTTTTTGCCAGTGCTGGCAAATAGGGCAAGGTAGGGGGTTGTGAAGATTCATTATAAAGCTATGCCCTTTTCCTGTAATGTTGCCACATAATTGTGTCAGAAAAGGAACACAGTGGATCAAACATATCATAAAGGCAGAACGTGGAAGTCTGCTGGAGGCTGGTTGTTGTTTTTGTGCCCTTTGCCAATCCACAATAGCATATGCTGTCATCCAACCTCCCCCCACCTTGCTTCCACAACAAAAGCATAAGAGTAGTGCTGAACTGGGGATATATGACTGGCCTTAATAGGTAATAAGATTTTACCCTCGTGTGATGGAGTCAAGACTCTGATGACTGAATGAGAAAAATAATCAAGCTGACCCACAGGACTGGGGACAATGAGGAACCTGCACCCTTGCACAGGTAGCAACACCTACTAGTGTGAACCTTTTAGAGACGGAGTGCCCAAACTGTGATTCAAAACCCACTAATTATTTGCAAAGGGCCAATACAGCAATTTAACCTGAATACAGGTGGCTGTGAAGGGGTGATGTCAGGTGCCCACAGAAAGGGCTCCGAGTGCCACCTTTGGCACCCGTGCCCTGGGTTCACCAACACTGTACCTCAAAACAGAAAAACACCCACCAAATACTGGAAGAGTGCATTAGGAAACCAAAAGTTCCCCACACCATGAAGCAGTTCATGGGCAATGTTGCTTTGAGTGAAAAAGTGGTAGTTCACTGCAGTTCACTGTGAAACTTTGGCATATGTTGTGTGGTGTTTTTTTTTAAAGGGGAGGGAAGGCACTTTTCAAAGCTAAAGCACAACAAGCCTCCATCTATCTGCTTTTCAATGCCTCCCAGTAATACCCCCAGTGAAGGCTCCCCATTAATTGCCTCCAGGGTGAGAAATGCAAAAGCCTCCGCTGGAGAGCAGCACACGTGGTTCCAACCCAATCCAGGCCAGCTCCAGCCAGGGGTCCTGCCATGCTGGACAGCAGCCTTTGGGAGAACCCCCCAGCATTTCAGCGCTGGTCTTGAGGCATCTGCTGGCGAGCGACGAGGCCAAGCAACCCAGGGCCCTTAGGAAAGGGGGCGGGCGGGCGGAGAGGGGACCGAAGGGGGGCTGCACCCTCGTACACGCGCAAAGGTCTGGCGTGTCAGGATTCGCGCCCGCACGCCTGTATCTGCGGACGCGGGTGTTTCTTTTCTTTTGCACGTGAGAGCGGCAAAAGCCCGAGCGCAGGTTCCTTCCGAGCCGAGGGCAGCCGCCACCCTCTTTCCCCCGGGATGACGAGCTCCGATGGCGACGGGGAGGAGCCATCATTTCCTGCCTGCTTTCTCTCTCTCTCTCTCTCTGGCGGAGGCAGCGAGGCTTCCCGAGAAGGGGGTGGGGAGGGAAGGGCGGTAGAGAGGAGGAGGAGGAGGAGGAGGAGGAGGAGGAGGGCGAAGGGCCGGGCCGGACCAAGCAGGGCGAGCCTGGCGTGGACGTGACGGGCCTGAGACGGCGGCCCAGATGGGCTCCCCCCGGGATGCGCTCCGGGACACCACCCGGCTGGCTTCTTCCAGCGCCCTCTCGCAGGTACCTCCGCCCGAGGAAGCAGCAGGCAAGGGACGGAGCCCAGAGAGAGAAAGAGAGGGGGGGAGAGGAGTGGTAGTAGTGGAAATGAGGGCGGGGGGAGAGTCGCCGCAGGAGCCACCTCTCCTCTCCTTTCCTTTCCCTTCCCTTCCCTTCCCGAGCGGCGGCCTGCGCTTGTGGGCCGGGCCTTTCCAGAAAAGCCGGGTGGTTAGAAGGAGGAGCTTCTCATGCCGCCGCCGCCGCCGCCGTGCCGAGGAGCAGCCTTTGGAGGGGGTCAACGAGGAGGTTAACCCCAACCCGGTCCCTCGGCCTCCCTTTTCGCTCCCCACCCCAGAGGCAGAAGGGCCGCGGGAAGGGAGCTGCACCTGGGCAAACACATCGCGACTTCCCGGGGGTGGGGGAAGGCTCGCTCGAGGGAGCTCAGAAACACGCCCCTCCCACGCTGTAAAAGGCTTGCACGCACACTGGTTTGTGTTTGATACGTACACGCACGCACACACGCACGCCCGCACGCCCGCACGAGAAGTGGCAACAAGGCAAGGTGCTTCTCGTGAACCCTAGGCATTCCCAGTGAACACACACACACACACACACACACACACACACACACACACACACACACACACACACACACACACACACACGAGACGTCAACAACGCAAGGTGCTTCATGTGTATGCTAGGCATTCCTAGTGAAGGAAACACACACACACACACACACGCACACACACATACACACATACACACACACACGAACGAAGTGGCAACAACAATGCAAGGTGCTTCTCCTGTAAGCTAGGCATTCCCAGTGAAGTGGAGTGGAGCAAGTGAGTCTGGAGGCCTGGGTTTGAACCCCCACTCAGCTGTGGAAGCTCACCCTGGGCATGTGTGGAACTGGTGTATCTTAACTATCTCACTGGGAAGGCCCTATGAAGGCTGCGGTCAATCTGCCTCCTTGCACAGTGGTTAAATTCCTGTACTGCAGGTAAAACTGCTCATGGCTTGGGGTTTGATCCCAGGCAGCAGGCTCATGTTTGACTCGGCCTTCCATCCTTCGAGGTTGGTAAAATGAGTACCCAGGAAGCAATGTGTAGCCTGCATACTGTTATTAAACTGTAAACCGCCCAGAGATTACTTGAAGCGGTATGGGGCGGTATATAAGCAAAACACTTTTTGTTCTGATTTGAGGGTATGTAACGACAGGGAGATCTAAATGGGTTAAAATAAAGACTGATTCAATTAGATTTATTTGTAGAAAGAAAACGTTCACATTGCTATTAGGTCTGTAAAGATTCTCAGTCATCCAGGCGAGTTTATCTGGAAGTTGAGTCATGGCATAGACTTCTTTTCTTGAGAGATTGAAACGTTTTGGTGCTCCTCCAAACAGCTTTGTCAGTCTGAAGAAAGCTAGTTGTGAGTCCCCCATTTTATACTTCACTTTGACCTCATGTCACCCTGGTCTGATACAGGCTCATAAGATGAACAATGGCCTGAATAGGCCCTTAGGTGGCTCAATAGTCTCATTAGGCCTAGGCGCAGAGAGGACTCCTAGTTCCCTGATCTCCTGGCCGTCTTGAAGATTCCAGACACAGAGTCTGGCAAAACATCAGGAAGAAAAACTCCCCGGACACGGCCAAACAGCCTGAAAAACTCACAACAACTATCAGATCCAGGCCATGAAAGTCTTCGAGAATCAAATACCTTTGATTTTTATTAACTGTCATATCTAGTGGTTGCAACTAGGTGTTTGGTTATGACCATATCTAAACAGGTGTCATGATTGGTTGTGGCTTTCCAGTGAATAACATTTCTCAGAACATAAGAATCTGTATGTATGAATCCAGGCCATATCCTTCATATGTGTTTCTGACCTTTATTGTTTTAATGTATATACTGCCCCATAATGCCAGAGCATGCTCTGGGTGGTTTTACAACATACTGTAATTATACAAGGAACACTTTCCTCCACAGTTAATTGGGAAACTCATTTTACTCACCTTAGATGGATGAAAGACTAAAGTCAACCTTGAGCCAGCTACCTGAATCTGTTGAGATTGAGCTCAGGTTGTGTGCAGAGGCTTGACTGCTGTACTTCCCAAGGAAGTCAGGATAGTATGTAGATAGTTAATCCCTTTAGATTTCATTTATTGCTTCAAGAAGTTTATGGCAGGTTAGGAAGATACTGGGTCCAAAGAAGAAATGTTTGAGCTTAGGAGACTCTTGCTTGATAATAACCTACTTCTACAAAAGCATAGATTTTAGTATTCTGCTTACATTATATTTTTACATAAACACATAGATGCATTATTTACTTATTGATTCAGGCCGAGATGAAGGCCTATGCACACTGACTCATGAGCTTTTCGTAGAATTGTCTAGGGAAAGAAAGGTTCAAAAAGATGGTTGATAACAGCTCACATATTTGTTTAATGCTTTCTATCCCCAATTAAGGAAGAACTGGGATCACAACTGCACAATGAGTGTTAAACGTCTAATTCCTCTGTGCTGCAGATCTGCACAAAATTTGCATACTCAACATTTCCCTGGAATTTTTTTTAAAAGCACCCTGACACAGTAATGCATGTAGTATCACACATACCTTAGGTGTAAGAGGAAAAATGATAGGGACTAGTGTAGGTATGTGTTCTATGTGGTTGGCTAGCTGTATGCAGAATGAGAGAATTTGGAGGTAAAGCTACCTGTGTTTTCCTAGAGGAAATTTCACTAGTGCTCAAGACTATAATTACAGTGATAAACTAGGATTGGGAGGTCACTTTATAGAACAGGTGCGGCAGTCCTTAATTCTTCCAGGGACAGTTTTTGTTTTTTAAGTGGAATTCTGAGGCCCATCCATCCAAGGCAAATGTGCGTGTATCATGTTATTGGTGCTGTTAGTATACAATAGAACCCAGATCTCTCCTCTATGCACCCTAGGAGAGAGTAATCCTATAAATAACAGTGTGGCTGTAGCAGAGTGGAGACTGTGAAGACTGAAACCTTAATCGGTATTTGAGAAAACTGTATTGGGAATTAGGTTTCACACATCTGCAGATTATGTAAATCCCTGACATCAAAAAGAGGGCGTCATTTGCTAGCTTGACTTGTGGTAAATAAGGCAAGTATTAGTAGAGATTAGCTATAATTGTGTGATGATGTTTCATTTTTCTGTCCCTACATAATCTGTTTGGGATAAAATAATAACATATACTGTACTCTGTTTCACTGTTTTTCAGGAAATTCAGAACTTGCGGTATTATAGTGTAGGATCCCCCTTGTAATAAATGCCTGTGGTCTTACTAGGTCATATGAAATGTTTTGGTTCTATAAAATGTAGTAATATTATTTACAATGTGTCCGAAATGGTCAGATTTGTTCTGTCACTTTGCAAATGCAAACAACGGCTGTCCAATGTATGCTTGCAGAATAGTCTTGTGGTGGCAAAAATATCTGAAAACTATAGAATAATGGTTCACCTTAATCTTTTGCAGCTGGGTATCAAGCCCCGCTGGATATGTTATTTGGATAAGTGTATATTCTGTTCAGTATGTCTTTTCCATGTAAGTGTGCATAGCATTCTTAGTTATTATGCTTTTTGGAGTTTTATGGATTCCTATTTGTGTTAGCAATTAGAAATGTAATCCAATACGTGTCTACTCAGATCCACAGAACTAAACCAGTGTACGTGTTCACTCTCAGAAGCAAGTGCCATTGAATTGAATAGGCTCAAGATCTGACTTTGCTTAACCGTTTGATTGTTCTTGATGTACTTCCTTTTTCACTTTTGTTGTTACAGATACTGTTCCGACTAATTACCTTTGGGTTAAATGCTTTTACCCTGCGATATGTATCAAAGGAAATTATTGGCCTTGTGAATGTAAGGTAATAAATGAGAACCATTTTCTTTTGAAGTATGGCTGATGGTTTGCAGAGAAGTTCTTTTTCAGTGTGTACGGTTCAGTATTATTTCTTTGTAAACCAGGGAGGTGGAATAGTAAATTACTCCACTTTCTGCTTCTTGGCAGGATGCTGCAAGGAAATACAGTATTTGGAACTCTTTAGTTGAATTAATATTTGCAGTGTTGTCTAAATGCAAATTTGAGCTTTTGGTTAAGCTTTTAGAACTAATAAATGGCAACGGAATATCTATTAGAATAACTTTGTTATGATCACCCATATGCCATGAATTCTAGAATAATAATCTCTATTTTGCAGCCATCTTTTATAGTTTTGTATTTTTAAAAATCTACACATATATACCTGTATTATTTATTTTATATTAGTGATTAAGTTTTTCTCCCATGATGTTTTATCAGATTATTACTGCAGTTTTATTATATACTGTATTTACATTATGACATTGTAAGCCGCCTAGAGAAGTGGCCCAGCCGCTAGATAGGCAGGATAAAAATATAAATGATAAAATAAAATACAATAAAGTAAAAAGGAATCAGAAGCATGGCTATGGAACATATGATGACTTGTAGACAAAGGGCCTTCTCGGCAGCTGCTCCCAAGTTATGGAATGCCCTCCCTATTGAGATCCACCTGGCGCCAACACTGATTACATTTCGGCGCCAGGTTAAAACCTTCCTGTTCCAGAAGGTTTTTAATTGATACAATATAGATTGTGGGTCCGCTGATGACAATTTTAGGATAATGATTTTAATATAAGGTTTTTATTACTGCTTGATGATTTACTGATATTTTATTTATAACTATTTAAATTGCTTTAATTCTTTGATTGTAAGCCGCCCAGAGACCTTTGGGTAGTGGGCGGCATATAAGTTGAATTAATAATAATAATAATAATAATAATAATAATAATAATAATAATAATAATAATAATAATAATAATAATAATAATAATAATAATAATAATTTTATAGACATCCAATTGTTCTTAGAGTTCCTTTAAATGCCAGTTTTGAGGGACACTGCTTTGTTGTTATTTTGAACTTCAGAGGAAAATTTTATTGGACGTTAAAATAAGTTGAGGTTGCTTGTACTCTGTGGCTGGAACCCCCGTTTCCCTCCTTCTCTATGTCTACCTTGCTTTTCCCCCCCTGTAGGGGGCTCAAGACAGCATACAAAGAGTAAGTAAAACAATTACAGATATAAAAATCACATTATAAAAAGTATTAACTATTAAAAAAATGTGAACTAAAGTCCCGGTACTAGTTAAAAACACATTTGAAAAAGGCAAAAGAACAGTCATGCTCTTAAAAATTTCTTTATCAGCAGCCATTTATGTATCAAAAGCCTGCCGGAAAATAAAGGTTTTTGCCTGCCAGAAGGATGGCAGACAGGAAGCATCCAGCCTGGTCTCCTATGGAAGGAAGTGTCATACCATGGAGACAGCTGCCACGAAAGCCTTCTCCCATTCCCACCACCCCTGTCCTGTGAGAACAGTTGGACTGAAACAAGTTTCTCTTGAAGATCTTAAAGCCTTGGGGAGGGACTGTTAATGGAGAGAAACGGTGCTTCATATAGGCTATAGCCCAGTGATGGTGAACCTTTTAGAGACCGAGTGCCCAAACTGTGATTCAAAACCCACTAATTTTTTTGCAATGTGCCAATACAGCAATTTAACCTGAATACTATGAAGTATGTTATGGCTATGAAGGGGTGATGTCGGGTGCCCACAGAAAGGGCTCCGAGTGCCACCTTTGGCATCCATGGCATAGGTTCACCACCACTGCTATAGGCTAAGCTCAATTTTATTAAGGGTTTATACTGTGTAGGTTAAGACCACCACTTTGCATTGTGCTTGGAAACAGACCAGGAGCCAGTGGAGCCCTTTCTAAAAAGTCATTTTGTTCTTCTTCTAATCAGTTGTGGTCAGGAGTTTAGCTGCTGTATCCTGGGCTGCTGCTGCTTGGTACAGAGTACTCAGAAAGTGAGGCACCAGTCCCTTCTCTGTGGTACTCTGGGCCCATGCAGTCTGCCTGAGGTTGCACTGGCTAGCTAGTTCAGGTGGCCTAGTGGGAAATTTAACTGCCAGCCAGTGCTCCAGTGTACTGAAGTATGCCCCCCTGAACATACAGAACACTAAGTTCCTTTGAATTCAGTGGGGCTTACTTCTCAGCAGACATGTACTGCATTGCTTTATAGTTGTTAAATCTGTGTTGTTGCCCTTGGTTGGTGCATTAGAATCAGCATAGGTTACTGCTGCACATTGACACATTTGTAAAACATTCAACATGGTAATGTTGTTATACTTTAAGTGCATGCCAGATTGTCTTATATTTTGTGTCTTTAATTAGGATATTTAACATTTCTCATACTGCCCCATACTGCTTTAAAAACTCATTAGGCAGTTTACAATTGAATTGTTCAGGCTACACACTTCCCCCTCCCTTGCAAGCTGAGTAGTCCATTTACTGATCTCAGAAGGATGGAATGCTGAGTGAACCTAAGGCCAACCACCTGGGATTGGCCTGAGTGAATCTCAGGTCAGCCACCAGGTTGTGAGCAGAGTTTAGCCAGCAGTAACTAAATTTACAGCTGCCTAGATGCCCTAAGCACATCCGATATCACCTGATTTTGCTAGCTAAGCAGGGTAGGCCCTGGTTAGTACTTGGATGAGAACCACCAGGGAATACCAGGCACTGTAGGCATCTGGAGTGGGAACTGGCAAACCACTCCAGTACTCCTGCCAAGAAAACTCCATGGGCATGTGGTCAGGAAGAGTTGATCACGACTGTAATGACATAAAATGCAGTGGGCCTTGCTACTGAACACCAAGGGATGACATCTGTCTGCCCTCTGCTGAGGCAAGGCAAGCCAGGGTGCTCTGGTGCTGGACTCTGCTCTTTCCCTCTCACCTCCTTGGCAAGAATGCTGATAGAGGTCCAGGGTGCAAACTGCCACATGGCTGCAAAAAGTATGGGAATGAGGAAGTGAGGAAGGGAGAGAAGGAGCAGTGGTGGAGGCAGCTGTGGCTGCCGGCGAGTTGTGCAGCCCCTCATTTTACCTTAGGGCAGCCATGTCGCAGTTTGAGCCCTGGACCTCCATCAGTGTTCTTGTCAAGGAGTCTGGAAGTTGAGTCATGGCTACATGACTCAACTTCCAGATAAACACACCTGGATGATTGAGAATCTTCACAGCCATCCTATCAAGGAGGCGAGAAGGAAGAAGTGGAGCCCGGCGCCAGAGCATCCTGGCTTGCCTTGTCGCAGTGGAGGTCTGACAGTCGTCCCTGGGTCTCCGGGAGCGAGCCCCACCACCAGGCTGGGCTAGCACCTCCCTTGACGCTGGTGCACACAAGAAAAGCAGCAGAGACGAAACGAGGGGGGGGGGCTCTCCAATGCCTCCAAAGGCTGTGATTGGGAATCTGTTCCTCCAGGGGCTCATGTGGGGGGGCGCTCTTCCACATCCTCCTGCTCCCTTTTTGATCGACCTCCTCGCAGCTGGCAGTTTGGGATCCTGGCAGCCCCAGCTCTTTTCCCGTGACCAGCACTCCTGCGGACTCTCCCCTGGAGTCTCCCAGCTGGCCTGGAGAAGTGCTGAGCTGGCAAGTCGCGCATCACCACCACCACCCCGACTTACCCTAGGGCCACTGAGCTGACAGGGTGGCAGACCTGGTGGTGCAGGAGTGTGCCTTTGCAACACCCAGTCCGCCATGGTACCCAGGTCTGGGCCCAAGATGTAGCTTTTACATGCAGCCCCCCCCAACCCACGGATCGCCAACCGGGGATAACTGAATCTGTGGATGATGACTCAGCGAATGTGGGGGGTCCTACTGTAATGGCAGCATTTTTTCCTTATCCAACCCTCTCTGCTACATATTGTTATAAGTTATATAAAGTGTTGCATTATAGTTACCATGTGCTCAAACTGCTCTTTTCCTTTTACAAATAATATATATGCGTATATATCTGTAGGCTGATGCTGCTTTATTCGACCATTGTTTTCTTAGCCAGAGAGGCATTTCGTAGAGCCTGTCTGAGTGGAAGTACAAGGAGAAACTGGACCAAAACATTCAATCTTTTGTGGCTCACGTAAGTTTAAACAATCTAGCAGTACGCTGAGTTAAAAAATATTTCTTCGTCAGAGTCCAGAATTAAGAATGAAATGCCACCCTCCCTGTTTAGATGTTCTGGCAAGAATTACCACTGATTAGCCTATCACCACCATCATCTTAGAACTGCAAAGTTGGAGGGGTCTTGTGGGTCATCAAGTCTGACCCTTGTCAAGGAGGCACAGTGGGGAACTGAACCCCCAACCTCTAGTTCCGTAGCTAGATACCTAAACCACTCAGCGGCCCAGAAGTTTGATACGTACAGTAGTCCTTTCAAAGAGCCAGTCCTATGGAGAGGATGTAGCGTCTCTGTCTTTGCTACGCTGGCCTCTGTGTCCTTCTTGTTCCCTTTCCTCTACTAGGACATTTTGGTTGTGCTCTGCAGTAGGCACCTGGCTTAGAAGGCAGGAGCATTGTCTCTAGCTGCATTGGCTTACTAATATCATTTTTAAAGGGAGAGTCAGGGTACCCAGACTAACAGTTGGCAATCATAAGTTCAGCCAATTGCATTTTATAAAAATCTCCAATAAGCAGCATGACAGGATTTAAAAAGCAAAAGCAAAACAAGGTGTTCTGCTTATATACCGCTTATTAGAGATGGGCACGACTCAAAAAAAGGTGTTTCGTTTGTCGTTTGTCGTTTAGGGGGTCCGTTTCGGTTCGTTTTCATTTTTCGTGATTTTTTGCAAAAATTTCATTTTTGTTTTGTTATGTAACGAAATGAGAAAACAAAAACGAAAAAATTGCTGTTTCGTTAGCATTCATTACAGTTCAGTGTATTTGCCGCAATGAAAATGAAACGCACGGCAAAATTTCTGTTGTTTTGGTTCGTTTCGTTTCATTTTGGAGACAAAATTTGTTTTTCGTTTTGTTACGTAACGAAATGAAAAAAACGAAAATGAAAACGAAAAATTGCTCATTTTGTGCCCATCTCTACCGCTTATATATCACCCAATACCTCTTCAAGGAGTCTCTGGGCGGTTTAATTATTCAGGCTACGCATTGCCCCCCCCCCCCAGCAAGCTGGGTACTAATTTTACCGACCTGGGAAAGATGGAAAGCTGAGTCAACCATGAGCCAGCTACCTGGGATTGAACCCCAGGTCGTGAGCACAGTTTTACCTGCAGTACACAAGCATTTAACCACTGCGCCACGAGGCTCCTTTTCATTAAACTCTGTGTCTTGGCCGTACTCTTAAAAGGGATAACAGCACACCTTTTCACGTTGTGATTGAGCCAAAGGGCAGGAAGCTTGGTGTATAGGTTGGTTAAGATAGGGTATGAAAACCTATTACTCACCTAAATGGCAAAAAGAATATTTGAGCTTATCTACAGGGCTGCATTGCTAGGGATTTAACTCAGTTTCTTGAAAATCTAATGCATACAATATCTTCTTGCAGTACATCTTGGCATTGATGTTGTTCCTGAGTTCCTTTGCAAAAAAAAAAAAAAAGCAGTCATCGAATAAAGTGAGGGATAAATATAGCAGTCAGATTTCTTGAGTGGCCAAGAATTTAGGACTGATGATGAAATTTAAAAACAGCATTTATTCAGATATTTAGCTAGTTGGTTAGATCTGTTTCACAATCCTCTGTTTGAAAATTATAGGAAAAGGAGCAATATTTGAAATTGTCTAATGGTCGTGTCTTTTCATCTTTTAGTGTTCCCTTGGGTGTATGTTGGTCTGTGTTCTTGGGCTGGGTTTGGCTCGATATACTTGAAGTTCCTGATCAAAATGCTGTTCCTCACTACAACTTTGGAGTAGTTGCCTTTGGCCTTTCTGCTGTGATTGAACTCCTAGGTGAACCCTTTTGGGTTTTAGCTCAAGTACACTTATTTGTAAAGCTAAAGGTTAGTACTTTATATTAAATGAAGGAGGTTATTCTTTTTCATTTCGTAATTAATGTAAAGAAGATAAGCTTAAATTCCACAAGCAGTGAAGAATTGAACAGAACTTATGCCATTTGACAAAAGCTTATTTTCATGTTTAAGTTAGACCATGTTGTTTGACAAGAGCAGCTTTCTTATTTGCCATCTATCAATGATTTTTTTTAATATAGGCCAAAATTCTATTGCTTAATATAGTAAGTCAAATTAGAGTAGGCATTAATGGAAGTTATGGAGGAACTGACAGATTCAATGGGACTACTCTAATATTGACTTTCTACATATTAAGCAACAGGATTTCAGCCATAGTGAATAATGCATACTTAAATGTATTAGTTTAGATCCAGACTCAGTATGCAGTCCTTTAACCGAGCAGGGCAGAAATCTGTGCTATGTCAGAATTGGGCACAACCAGTTCCCACCTCTTCTCTCAAGTGGTGAGGAACCTAACAGGAGGATTGTTCTCCCCACCCCCTGCAGCTCTTTTAATGGACCCTCCCACCAGCTTTTGCACATAACACTGGTCAGCTGGACATGGGATTGGGCAGCCAATGAGTCATGTTTCAGTTCAGTTGAAGGGGCTTCAAGTTAATAGTGAGTGACTGAAATCACTGAGGCTCAAGTGTGATTCACTCAGCTTGAATTCAGTCCCATTCCTTTAAGAATGTACATTGGAATAAATGTAAAATGTTTTCATTGTAGAAGCATTCTTTCTGTTATGTAAACTTGGTGTAGATAGATGGTGGACTGAATGATAACTACTCAAGCATTCTGTTAAATGCGTGCCTGGCAATTAGACATGAACATGTAAAAATTGTAGTTAGAAATATGATTGGTATGCTTCACATGCTTTTTTTCTGTTTATTCTTTGCAGGTAATTGCTGAAAGTCTCTCAATCATCTGCAAATGCTTTTTGACAGTTATTCTAGTGGTTCTGTATCCTCACTGGGGGCTTTACATCTTCTCATTGGCTCAGGTACAAGTTCATACCCGTCTTACTGTTGTTTATTTGCCGTGTCATAACTACATGAGTAAATTCATGGCTATTGCTTTGTTACAGTCCTTGAACGTTGCTCAGTCTGTTGTAGAATAGATTGAGCTCATATCTCAGTGCTAGCTCAGTTTGCAGTACGATGGATGTATCCATGGAGAGTTAGTTGCCTTCCCTACCGATACTGAAATCTGTGGATAATAGCAAATGCTAAATATATAGATACAGTAGGGGGATCCCCAGAAAAATATATTAATAAGAACTGGCCACTAGGGGGAGCCAGATACTATGCTACTCATAATATTTTCAGAACGCAGATGAGTGAAACCATGGATATCGGGTTCCTACTGTAACTTTCTACTTAAAGCCTTAGACCCAAAGTTATTTTTCTATTATACATACAGACATTTGTGGTCTTTCCAGTTTTAGGGATGCAGTATAAATTATTTTCCTCTAGGCATATTATTTATAAAATGTATTATATTTATTATAAATAAATAATAAAATACTGGTTGATTTGGTACTTGACTTGTTCATAGCTTCAAAGGAACAATACTTGACCTGTTGATAGTTTAAAAGCCTTTTCTTCAGGTGAATTTGCAACACACACAAAATTACTTTCATTTACATTCCTGGTGGGCAATAGGAGATGTCACATGTTGTTTTTTTTATCTTGCTTGGTAAGCCCTTGTGATATACATAAACACATATTCTTAGCATGTGACATTTACATTTGTCATAGTTCAGTTAAGATCTATGAAAAATCTCAACTTTCTGGGGTTCAGTCCTATACAAACCTAAAGTACTATTTATTTATTTATTTATTTATTTATTTAATTTATTTATTTATTAAAGAGTATTTTTATCCCCGCCTTTCTCCTTGGAAAAAGGACCCAAGGTGGTTTACAGAATGAAGGATAATATACAGTCCAGTACAATGAAAACATGTTCAAGTATTGAGAACAGGGAATTGAGGGACATCTTACAGCATTAAAAGACAACATTACATAAAGCTACAAGAGAACGCGAGGGGAGTAAAGGAGAATAAAGTTCCATGTAAAGTTATGAGCGATGGAAACTAACATTGAAAACATAGTGCCAATGTAAACGCATAAGGTTATATGTAGTTATAAACACAAAGTCTATGTGGTCCTGTAGCTTCCTATACAAGACACGTAATAGGTAGTCTATCATTCAGGGAAAGCTTGCCTGAAGAGGAAGGTACATAAGAACATAAGAACATAAGAAGAGCCATGCTGGATCAGGCCAAAGGCCCATCTAGTCCAGCTTCCTGTATCTCAAAGCGGCCCCACCAGAGTTTGGGAGCACATGAGACTAGATATCTGTCTCCTGATACCACTCCCCTGCATCTGGCCCTTGAACTACCCTGGTTTAAAGCCTAGAGATTACACATCTCCATCATGGTTTGTAACCCGTGATGGACTTTTCCTCTAGGAATCTGTCCAATCCCCTTTTGAAGGCGTCTAGGCCAGATGCCATCACCACATCCTGTGGCAGGGTGTTCCATAGACTTACAACGCGCTGGGTGAAAAAATATTTTCTTTTGTCAGTTCTTACTCTCCCAGCACTCAATTTGAGTGTATGTCCCCCAGTTCTGGTATTTTGAGAAGAGCTTCCCTCTATCCACTTTACTCATACCCTGCATTATTTTGTATGTCTCAATCATATCCCCCCTCAAGCGCCTTTTTTCCAGACTAAAGAGGCCCAATTGTTTTAGCCTTCCTTCATAAGGGAGGTGCCCCAGCCCAGTAATCATTTTAGTCGCTCTCTTCTGCACCTTTTCCAGTTCCACTATGTCTTTCTTGAGATGCGGTGACCAGAATTGTACACAATACTCCAGGTGGGGCCTTACTATTGTTTTGTATAATGGCATTATAATGTTGGCTGTTTTATTTTCAATCCCCTTTTTGATAAGGTCTTTGCTTGTTTCTGGAAAGGCATCCGAGATGGGGCAGTCCTGGCCTATAGTGGGAGGGAGTTCCAGAGTCTGGGCGCAGCAAAAACTTTTGAGCTTAGCAGGACTTACTCCTTTCTCTTGAGAGAGAAAACGGTCTTCTGCCTGGAGACGCTAGGCATTTGTACTTAAATTTATAATAGATCTAAGAATCATAGTATATTTTAAATGGAGCCAGACTCTCATTTTGAAGACTTTGGTAAAGCATTAAATAGGCAGAAGAGATGCTTGAATTAGTATTAACTATAAAGATTAAAGTAGAAAGAAGGAACTGAAAGAGTAATGCTGCAGCTGATAATCATCATACTAAATTGTAGATTGATGCATATTTGTGATGATAGTAAATAACATTTTAGCTGGTTAGCAGGTTCACTTATATTAAGGGTCTACACAGTAATTTGGGCCTGATTCGGCAGGGCAATCCTTGCCAGAGTGTGTGGCGCTTGCTTGAAGGCCCTGTTTGTGAGAAGTGGCACAGTGATGTTGTGTGTGCTTTTCATGAGGCGGCGGCGTGCCTTGTAATGGCTTGGAAGAGGGACTGCATCAGTGGCCGTTAAGGCGAAAGGAAGGCAGAAGATTCATCTCCATCTGCTGGTAGATATTTGGGTGGTTTTCACCTCATTGGCAGGATTTTTGATTCCTTGGTTTTTAGGTCCTGTATATCAGTAACAAAAAGACCATGTCCTCTGACCTAAAGCAATCATGATGGAAGCTAAATCAAGGATGGAGGAAAATCTGAAGGACTCTGAGCTCAATTCAATTGGTGGTAAACAGAACAAATTCCTCAGCTTACAACTTTAATTCTTTTGCCCCAGGCTCTAGATTTGTTGGGGTGCTAGTTAAAAAAGGAAATAACATCCTGCAAGTTTGAAGTCAAGCCAATCTTTCATTTCCTCATTATTATTAATAATCTAATTCATGCAGTCCCTTGCTCATAAATGCTCAGAGTGGTAACATTCTACACAAAAACCCAGTTACAGCCACAAATTAGAGAACTACTAGAATCACATGGACATGGAGTCACAGAGAGTCGGTCACGACTGTAACGACAAAAAACAACAACAAGAATCACAACTGAAATGTCCCACTAAAATACAAGGCAATCCATTGAAACACATGGGCCACTGCCTCTTGTAGTTATGGCATAGTGTGAATATTGTGAGACCCCAAAAAGCATGAGACTTGCTGTTGAGAGTGAACTGAATCTGGGCACTTAGCATTTCAATCTTCCTAGTGCTCTGTTGCTGTTCAAATAAGACTTCTGCTTCAATGATTTGGAGCCTATGGAAGTAATGCAAAATTGTTCTTTCAGCTTCTGTATGCCAGCATTTTGGTCATGTGCTACATCATGTACTTCATGAAGTTTTTGGGCTCTCCTGAAGCAAAGAAAAAGTCATTCCCAGTCAATCAAATGATATCTGTTTTACCTAATTTCAGACAAGACGAGGTAAGTGAAGGTCAGCTGTACACCCCAAACAAATCTCTTTAGTTTTTAGCTCAAGAAAAATTGCCGTTCATGCCCAGGCAACATTGTCCCTGGTGGTTCTTTACCGTGGGTCCCATTTGAGATGTTCATAACTTCTATTTGTGATTAGAAACAAGGACATTTGTGTTGATGCTGAATGTTTTTGGTGGAACTGGAGCTGCTCCAATTTTTCAAAATATCTTGTTAAAGGAACAAGGTGCTATAACCTAGGCCTGCCCAACAGGTAGACTGCGGGCTACTGGTAGCCCGCGAAGGGTTCAAAAGTAGCCTGCTGGCCATCAATAAGAAAGTGAGGGGATAAGTTCTCAACCCTTCCCTCCCTCATCCCAAGGACCACCACTGCCCCAGCAAAGTTCTGGGTCTGCCAGGCCACTGTTTCAACCAAGTGGGATAGTTCAAGGGCCATGGTGCATTGAAATGCTGCTCTGCTTATGAAAGTTTTTACTTATGAACATGTGCTCGGAATGGATAAAATTTGTAAGTAGAGGTTTTAGTGTAGTAGCCCTCAGGCTCGAAAAAGTAGACCTTGGCCTGTTCAAAGTTGAACAGCCCTGCTATAACCTAATATTGCTGAGTAAAAATAAAGCCATCTTAACACGTTCTGTTTTGTAGGTAAAAAGAATGAAGTTAGTCCCGAGGGAGGTGGGTGGGTTGCATGATGATTTTGTTATATGTTGGTTTGTTTATAATTGTTGTGTTTCTTTTCTGTGTATATAGATTTTATTTAATAATAATAATAATAATAATAATAATAATAATAATAATAATAATAATAATAATAATAATAATAATAATAATAATAATAATAATAAAAGTGCAGATCATTGATGTTGCTATACTAGGTGATAATAGAGCTGCCGAGAAACAACTTGAAAAAATTACCCGATATCAGGATCTGAAAATTGAACTTCAGAGACTCTGGCATAAACCGGTACAGGTGGTCCCAGTGGTAATCAGCACGCTGGATGATGTGCCTAAAGAGCTAAGCAAGTATTTAGAAGAAATTGGAGTTGACAAAGTCACCATCAGTCAGCTGCAGAAAGCCGCCTTACTGGGATCTGCTCGCATAATTCGCCGATACATCACATAGTCCTAAATGCTTGGGAAGTGTTCGACTAGTGATTTGTATTACAAAATCCAGTGTAGTTAGCAGTGTGGTTAATAATAATAATAATAATCCATTCCATTTAGTATATCAATGTAAACTCATTTGCAAAACAACAACAACAACAAAACAACAAAACAGATAGGCCTTTAAAACATCCTGATGTTCAGTGTGTGGATGGACCTTGGACTCTGTAGTACACCACAAGTAGTAGAGTTGCAGCTGTCTTGAGTTAAAGCACAACTTCTTTAGTGAAGACAAACAGAATTTCTTTGGTTCAGCAATTTATTTACATATATACAATTTATACAGCTTTACATCCAGGTTCAGCAATCAGCAGAGTAAATATCCAACCTTCCAGCTTGCAAACAGCGACACAGCATCAATATGAACTTCAAAGAGCCAAGCTTCCAAAACTTTCACAAACCTTCTTCCAAACTTTACAAAAAGAAAACCATTTACATGTGCTTCTATATTTAGTGTGTGAATCACCTTTGCTAGTTTACACCACCTGACTCGGCACACACACAACCAAGTATTTGAGTCTTTGCTTTTGTGCATGCTATTACTTCCCTCTTTCTGCTTCTGGGACCTTGAAACTCTTGCCTCTTAGCCAAGGTCACTAGGCTTACAGACTTCTTCCACAGGTGTCTTGACTAAACATAACTTTATGGCATGAATATGCTGCAGGCATCAAATGAATAACAAGATATGTCTTAATGGAACATGTGAAGATTGCTAAACCGAATAAGAGCTGTTGTAGCATGGTAAATCTAGAAAAGTAGCATCTTATATTGTTTTAAGATACCCCAATGTAAGAACTCCTACTGAACAATATGTATAAGATTGTTCTAATGCATTTGGAGTTTGGATGTTCATTACTTAAGTAGACCCCAGTAATTGTACGTTTATTTAACTTCTAGGAATTTATCAATTGGAAAGAAGCCAGATTGACCTGGAGTTTCTTTAAACAGTCATTCCTGAAACAAGTTCTCACAGAAGGCGAGTACAGTTTTCCCTGTAGTTCAGCCTGTGCTGTCCTCTACAAATAGCAACGCTGTAGCAGCAACAAAAATGCTCATATAGAGTTAGTTCCAGGGGTCCATTCATTTTACAAAAAAAAAATTTGTCTTAAGAGGCATGGTTTCCCACAGGAATGCATTGAAAACCAATTAACATGTTCTGGAGGATTAACCCCCCTCGGGTTGTGGGTGCACGAAATTCAATGCCTGCCCCAGAAGATGGGTTTTTCACAAGACTTCTGGCAGGCAAACCGTCATCTTGTGAAAAATGCCTGTACCCAGAAATGTTATTCATCTTACGAAGAATTTGTCTTACGGGGCATTCGTCTTGCAAAGTACCACAATATATCCTTTTTGTATTTTTTTAGAATTGTTTCTTTAGGCTGCATTTGACATGAGTTAGAATGATGGCATTTCCTTGAAATTTCTTCTTGATGAAAAGCACATACAGTATTTTGTTTGTGTGGTTGTTTTCTAGATTGGGCACTTGGTTTCATGAAATGGCCACTTTTGGGCCAGATCCTTTATTTTTAATGGAGGCTCCTTTCTGAAGGAAACAGGTGGAAAGATATTTTTCATTGATGTCTCTTTGCCTTTCCAGCTCCCTTCACTGCCTTTTGCTACTGCAAGGATGGACCACAAGCACTATCAGATATCCCTAGTCTTGGTGCACACATTCATTGGCTCTCTGCTGCTTTCCGTGCCAAATTCCAGGTGCTGGTTGTGACCAGTAAAACACTTAAATGTTTAATATCTCGATATTCGATGGATCATCTCTCCACGAAATACTTACTCATCCCTTCACAGTCCTTGATGTTAAGAATTTTAATACTAAAAAGGAGGACAAAATAAATACTAATATTAAGCATTATTTTTACAGGCGAGAGATATGTGATGACCTTCCTGAATGTGTTAAATTTTGGAGACCAGGGTAAGTAAAGCATTATTAGAAATGGTGCATGTCTGTCTTGAAATCTGAAGATGGCTATATATTAAAACAAAACCCTAAATCAGCCTAGTCAAGTATTGATATGTGGTTTCACTATAACTGAAGGTAAGACAAATATCAGGATCAGATTTTTTTTATCAGATTTTGGTGAAACAGGATGAGGATGACTTTGAAAGTGGTTTCCTTGTAAATTAGTTTCACTATGCTGGTTGAGCTGGTTCTGCATGCAATGTTAAAAATAGTCCAACATTTCTATATTTAATTATACCTTCAACCATAACTTCGTTTCTGTTAGTGGTGTGCAGTACCACTGTAATTTGCTTTCCATTGCTTTGCATATGAAATAAGTACTAGAGTCTTGTTTCCCGGGAGTAGAGATGGGCACGAAACAGAAAAATGGCGTTTTGGTTTTTGTTTGTCGTTGAGAGGTCTGTTTCGGTTTGTTTCTGTTTGTCGGGAATTTTTTGAAAAATTTCATTACCGTTTTTTGGTTTTTTTGTTTGTCGTTTCTACCCACTTTTTGCGCGATTTTTAAAGCATTTCCGTGCGCAGGCACCCTCCAATGCCCCAGACCAGAGGGAAAACACTAAAAAAAAATGGATGCTGGCAGAGACACAGTATAGACTAGGTATGCAGGGAGGCTGCAAAGGCAGTGGCGGGCGTTGCCCGGGGTGCAAGCCAGCCACAGAGTGACTGCACTGCAGGGCAGGTGAGGGTACTCACCGAGAGGTACGCAGCACGCATGCACACAGGGAGGCTGCAGGACTGAAGCTAGAGTTGCAGAGACAGCAATCCCACCCTAACTCTCACCAGAGACTGCAAGGAGGATGGGGGCTGCCAGAGCTTTTTATGCCCTCTGTGGCTGCCAGACCTGCCTGCCCAATCTGCAACCTGGGCATGCTATTGGTTGAACATGATCCCATCACATGGCTTGCCTCCATTTTGTGGCTGGTGGTGACATCCATTTTAAAGGGAAAAGAAAAATACATCGTGATGGGAGAAGACAAAAACAAACGTTTTAAGGACCCCAACCCCCTTGGTAGGTATTATCAGACAATATAAATAATTATCGCTGTGTTTTTACGGATGTCCAGGGCGTTTTTTAACATTTAAAATAGCTCATTTCATTGCGCGTCGCCATTAACGGAAACGAAACGTAACAACCACAATTTTCGTGGTTCTGTTCATTTTGTTGCATTTTCATCATAATTTTCGTTTGTCGTTTCGTTACGTAACGGAAATGACAAACGGTAATGGAAACGAAAAAATGTTCATTCCGTGCCCATCTCTACCCGTGAGTCATCTAGACTGGAAATAAGGTAGCATTTAACATGTCATCTAATACTTTCCTTTTTCATGGGAGGCTGGTAATTTTTAGGCTTAAATTTTTCAGTGGACTGGTTCTTGCCATGCCATGCTGTCCTAACTTGGAACGCCATTGCTAGATAAATATTTGGCTCATGTAATATAGTTTTAAACAAGTATACATTTGATTCTATATATAATAACTAAGAGGCAACATAGCACATGTTATAACAGATGAGTATGCAGATAAACAAATGCCAAAGCTTGTATTAAGTGGCCATCTTTTAAAACAGGTTTTGAATTTACATTGGAATTTTTAAAAATCAGCTTGAAATTTAAAATAGTTTTATCATTTGCTTTTTTTTTGCTTTGGGATGAGTTTTAGTCATTATCTCATTAAAATGACTATAACAGTGGGATTTTTCATTCATTATTTGTTCAGTAAATGTTGCACAAGATGTTTGCTTTATGGTGAATGTTACAGGATGTATGTATTTATAGGCCTTATTATTGCAGTTTGCAACGATGGTTTCCATAGAGATAAGTACTGCTGTGATTTACTGCATTGTGAAATGCAAATTCTTACTATTATCTCTTACATTTTTTAAAACCAGTAATCAAAATAGATAATTACATTTTTCTGTTTGTTTATAAAGGTGTATATGATATAGTGAATAACCTTGGCTCTCTGGCAGCTAGATTTATATTTCTGCCAATAGAAGAGAGTTTTTACGTTTACTTTGCTACGATTCTGGAGCGAGGCAAGGATATCAAGTTGCAGAAACAGGTAAATTTAGCCTGATTATGCAGCAGTTTCAAATTTTATGTTTCAAGGGGGAAATGATGTTGAATTTTTAAATGTCTCTCTCAGGGTTATTCCAATATGGTTTGCACAGCTAAAATAAGTGCAGGGATATAGCTAGCAGGTTTGAAGTACAGTCAGGAGAATGCAAAGAGAATAGAATTACGTGCAAGTGCATTATCAAGTATGACAATCAGATAATGATGTTATTAGTTGCTTGTTTTATTCTTTGGGGCCGTATGATTTTTTTCCCCCTCTCAAAAGTTAGGAGCAAGATTTTCCGTTATCTGAGAAAGGGTTTACACAGGAAGGATATGTAAATCTGTTAATGCTATGTTAAAGCCTCTGGTTTCAAATTAGTACTTGTAGTATCTTAATAATATGCAGGTGATGTAAAATTACATTGCAAATTTAATTAAATGTATTTAGGATGGATAGTTGTTTTCTTAATATTTGTTCATTTATTTAGTATCATCTGTAGGCTGCCTTTCTCTAGATGATAAACATGGTACGTAGTTTTATTATATTAATTAAGTCATGGCTCTATATAGCATTATAGCAGCAAATAATGTACTATCTTTAATGCAAAATTAATACAGGATGAGATCTATAATGCTGAAATCCTGTTTCCGTATATAGACTTATAGAAGGAGGAGGATGTCACTAATAGGGGGAAGATTTGTGGTAGTTGAAGACTTCCCACTTATCTCCCCCGAGTTTTCTAAATTGCAAACAATCCCTTTCATTGTGTGGAAGCCTTGGGAACTGCTGAACCGGGGGAGGAAGTCTTTCATTACCAAAATTCTCCTCCAGCAGTGGCAAATATTGGCAATGAAAAACATATGCCTCCTGCTCTGTGACTCCCCTGCCTTCCATGTAATAAAAGGCCATGGGAGTGAATGGGGAAATTCCTTTATTCCCCTTGTTAACCACCACCACCATCACCTTAGAACTGCAGAACTGGAAGAGACCCTAGGGGTCATTGAGTTCAGCCCCTCTCAGAGAGGCACACTGGGGGATTGAACTCCCAACCCTCTGGCTCCATACCTAGACAGAGCTCGAAGCCACTGGACTGGCCAGCAATTATTGAGTTATCCTTCTTCCATGAATTTGACTCTGCCAACAGGATTTCAGGCACTGAATTCAGAAACTAGTGAAGTAATGATTTATTCCTGAGAATGTACTTGAATCTTGAATTTGATGGAGAGGTAAAATAGAATCCAGCAGTACCTTGGTTTAAGAATGCTTCAGTTAACAAAAAAAATCGGTTTAAGAAAATAAAGTAATACCTTGGATAACGAATGCCCCTAATAATGAATTTTTCGGATAACAAATGGAAATTTCCAGGTATAGGGCTGCCTGGGGTAGCGAATGCTCCCCATGGGCTGCCTCGAATAACGAATGTTTCATAATGCCTTGTGGAAAAAAGTTTACCCAGGATGCATTGCACTCCATGTAGTCTGTGGAGGGGTGGGAGGAGTTAGAGTGTTTTCCCCCATGGTGTTTTGGAGCAATTTCAATGGGAAACGGTTTTCGGATAATATTTTTTTTTGGATAACAGATTGCCTCTGGGAACCAATTACATTCTATATCGGGGTACCACTGTAAATGATTGGAAATGGGGATGCCTCACTTTAAGAAATTTTTTGAATGGAATGCCCCAGTTTACATTTTTTTCATAAGGCATTAAAAGTTGATGCATGATGTTCACATGATGAAAAGAATGGGGATGCCTCATCTTAAGAAAACTTTAAATGTAATGCCCCAGTTTTCCTTTTTTCTGACCTCTGGAATAGATTAATTGGTTTTCAGTACATTCCTATAGGAAACCGTGTTTCAGTTTATGAATTTTTCACAATATGAAATGGCCCAGAGAACAAATTAATTACTTAAACTGAGGTACCACTGTACATAATAACATAATCTATCGTTTCCTCTTATTTAAATTGGGTCTGTTAATATGTTTATTTTGCGATACCAGAGTTTCATGAATTTCCTCATGTTTTACTTCGTGAAGGAATTTGCCCGTTTTAATTTACAGTACTTACTTCTACAACATTTAGCAGATTAAAGAATTATAGATATTGTTGATGTGTGCTATTTATAATTTAACTGTAATTAGCAAAGTAAAAATAGAATACTGTAAAAATCTATTCGATCTTCATGTAGCTTTTCTAATCTAGATTATATTGTTTTGTCTGTCTCTCCCTTTTTAAAGGATGATATCTCCATGGCAGCTGCTGTATTGGAATCTCTTTTGAAATTAGTGCTTCTTGTTGGTCTAACCATAACAGTGTTTGGTTATGCATATTCACAGTTGGCTCTAGATCTTTATGGAGGTTCAATGCTCAGTGTAGGATCAGGTAATGATTGTTATTTTGAAAAGCAGCCTCATTAATCTCAGATTATTGCGTAAATGAATCCTCAGTTTATTTATTCATTTATTTATGTGTTTTGTATTTGAAAAATACTGTATCAACAGAGGAAAAATTAACAGAAAAAGCTGGCTTATTCAGATGCCATGTTCTGTAATGTTGTGTTTAAAATTATTTTTCTTCTTTAGAAAATATAAAGTGTTTGTCTTAGAGGAGTGGTGGTGGTGGTTTCCTTACGACATTTTGTATCTCGCTTTCAAGCACCACTGAGAGAAATAGTGCATCTCCTTACAGTAACATAAGTTGTTTTATTCTTGAAGATACTAATTGTTGCAGTACTATAATTCTTAAAGACTGTTTAACAAATAAGATGACATAATTTTTGAGAAATGTGTTTTATTTGAAAAATTAAAAATATCTCAGAAAAACTAATTTTTAATATGCTGCTTCTCAGGCTTCTGAGGATGCTGCTTGAGCCCTGTGAAATTAAAAGTTAACAGTAAAATAGTATAAATTGTTAACAAATAAGAAGCATCTACATCCATGTTATTAAGGTTGTTATATTATCCCATTGAATGAGCCATCCCTCCAAGCAAACATATATAAAGCTTTGTTAAAGATTGCCTCAATGTTACCATTTGAAATTAATGTTCAGAGTAAGTGCAACTTGCCAATCAGCTGTACTTTGGCATCTGTCTTGTTCATGAAAAGGATATATAAATTCTGATAACGATATGCAGATTAGTCGCCACCATCTGGCTCACGATAGGCCTTTGATACCTCTCAGTGCAGATCTGTTTGCCTATTCCTACCACAAAGAATTCTCTGGCACTCACTGCGGCTGAGAAAAGGGTATTGCCAGGAACTTTTAAACCCAGTATTTAGCAGCAAACCCATTTTGGATATTTCTTGTCATGCATTCCTCACCAATCCATCAGTGCTAGAATTCATTAGCAGACATCATATGCTTAATTAGTTATTCTGCTTTTCATAACAGGGAGGGGGACACTCTAAAATCTAGTAGCTCGTAAACTGTATACCTTATAGCTCAGCTAGCAATAAGAATATTTTCTCTGAAAGCCGTCTGTAAGTGGATTGAGTGCTGTGGTATTAGAATTTATTAATACCATTCCTGTTTGTATTAGTAATGCAATGATGTGAAGTTTCCGTTTATTAATCTACCTGTCACTATTTTCTCAGGTCCAAGTCTCATGCGTTGCTACAGTTTATATGTATTGCTGCTTGCTCTTAATGGGGTGACAGAATGTTTCACATTTGCTTCCATGTGTAAAGAAGAAGTGGACAGGTGGGTTAAAATGATCACAGGAGGCGATGCCATAGTTCAGCATTGCTTTGATAACTCATTCATTTTCAGCCTTGTATGAGGAAGAAAATCTGTAAGGGTATTATTCATCATAAAGATTATATAACAAGCCTTGAAATGTCTCAGTTTTCTCTCAATATTCTGAGGAGTTTAAGAAATGCTGACATTTATTTATTTATTTATTTATTTATTTATTTATTTATTTATTTATTTATTTATTTGGCTTCTAGACTGCCCATGTGGCAAGCAGGCCACTCTGAAATGTGAAGTCCTGATAGATATCCAGTAGAACAGAATAAGAACATGTGATATTCTCATGAAATACCATACCGAGATGAATAAAAAGCTATTAAAAACATAGCAGCTATTTTTAGCTTCATCCACCTTAACAAGGCACGTCCTGGTTATTAATGGCCTGGAAATACACAGATAAATACTGCACCCTCCCAGGTTTTGTTAAATATACAAGTCCTCCTTCCATGCACGCCAGGCTCATAATAAACTCTTTTATTAGGTAAAATGCATAAATTTAATTGGATTTTAATGAGGCGGCATGTTTCCTAAATTGGTAGGACCCGTAATCCAATGCTGCAACAGCAAACACAGCCTTGCTTCATAAGGCCTAGCTTTGCCCTTGTGTCATATCTGTGACCTCACCCTTAATGTTATAGCCAGCGCACAGTGACAGCTGCTGCCCCACCCATTTCATTGTAATCCTCCTCTAACATGACTACATATTCTGCAGTACTGGTCAGGTTGGGGATATGAGAGCTTGGCTTTTTTGGCACACTTCTCCCGTGTTTGTAAACATATGTGAGCAAACTTGATACTACAGTAGGTGAAGTAGATCACTCATCTCAGGTGAACCTGACTTTCTAGAAAACCCTTTCTGCTGAAAATAGGCAATAAATGCGGTGCTGTTTTGAGGTTTAAATCACATATTTTGCATAGTAACTGTGCCCTGCAAGCTTCTGTCATTTGGGTAGTTGAGAGTGTCATTAGGAGAAATGCATTGTCATCATTTCATTTAAAATGTGCCGCTTTGCCAAAAGTATGACAGCTTGAAGAGGGTGGATTTGTAAGTTATGTTTAATTCAAAATTCCAGCAGAGATAAAGGCAACCTTGAGTGTAAGATAGCATCTTTGATGTTCATTATAGCATCCTAGTAGCAGGTCAGTATAATGTTGAATTATTTTTCTTTTAAATCAATTGATTGTTATCTCTGAGTATTTGCCTGTGAGTGTCTTTAGACTAATGAATTTTTACACAGTATAATTGTGAGTCAACAGAAGATAAAAATGATTGTGAAAGAAAATTCAGAATAAATTGTAATGCTTTTGTCTCATTTTAAAATGTGCCTATAAATTAAAATGTATGTTTTAAATTTTTTTTATTGAAGTATAAATAATTACCAACCAGTGATCACGGAACAGAAAAAGAAATACTAATAGCCATTCAAGACTAGATATTCAATGTACTCAGTTTTATTTTAAGGCCAGCTAGTCTAGTTTGCATTTGTGTCATTTTATGAATAAATGATGAACTCAAAAGTGTATCACTTCTTCATCAGAAAACTAAAAGGTTATGGCCATTTAACTGAGAATTGCCACTTCCTGCTAGTTTTCAAGGTAAAGAGTACACAAGAAAAGTAACATGGTATTTTTTTCTAAGGTGGATAGTGCTTCCTGGACATCTTGAGGAGTTTTATCCACCTTAAAATGATTTTTATGGATCCTTGTACTGTTGAACTTCAGTGATACCAGTTGAAGAGTAGGAGACTATGATATTGTAGTGAGTGATGTCATCTCTGGGTATTATGTCACCTGTCTTCAGTTTAGAGAAACAAACCACATTTTAAAGCTGGCTTATTTCTTTAAAGCATACGTGAGACTAATCATAAGGTTACCTGAAATAACACAGAATGATAAGAGTGTAATCATTTTAAACCAGAAGCTTCTGCTAACCATGCCAGAGGGGGTGAGGAGTATGCACATGAGCCGGAGGCTTATTCACAGAATGTGTCTGAGTGAATCTGGTGTTGATAATCATTCATTTCCTGAATACTCAGCCCTGCGGTCATACCGTGCCTCCATTCTTCGTATAATAGTCCAATAAAATTGTTCAGCATTATTATCTAGACATCTCAGAAATGATCTTCCTGTGGTTGTCGTGTTATAATAAAAGAAATGTTTGTAAAAGAAATTTTAATAAAAGAGTTTTTCCACAGCGTGGATTAAAATCTCTAGTTTATAATCTACTCCTTTCTCTGTCAGTATTGAAGGTGCCTTGAGAGGGTGACTTAATCTCTCCCTCCTGCCCTTCCGCAACATGTAAGGTGGTCAATAGATTTTTTAAAAACGTCCTCAAGTGATGACAGGTCCCACAGATGGTGAGGAAATGTCATATTAAAAGAATGGGGGAACCAAAAAGATTAAAGCAAAAAAAAAAAAAAGCAAAGTGTTCTGCTTATATACCGCCCCATACCACTTCAAGTAATCTCTGGGTGGTTTACAATTTTAATTACAGTGTGCAGGCTACACATTGCCCCCCCCCGTAAGCTGGGTACTCATTTTACCGACTTTGGAAGGATGGAAGGCTGAGTGAACCTTGAACCTGCTACCTGGGGTTGAACCCAGGTCGTGAGCACAGTTTTACCTGCAGTACAGGCGTCTGACCACTGCACCACCATTTTTATCACCTGAGCAGGACAAGCTGCGTCAGAAGGGGGTTGGGGTTGGGGAACAAAAGAGTTGGTGAGTTAATTATGAATATTAAATTGGTCTAGTTAAAATTTCCTTGCGGGGTGTTGGTTGTGGCAGGTGAGCCACTTCGTTCTGCTGGATGAACCCTTTCTAATCCAGCCTCCTGTTTCCTGCAATTGCCCCCCGCCCCCCAACATTGTTCACATTTACTGGTACATTTAGAGTAGACGAGCACTGCCTCCAATCTTGGAGGCTGTGTATAGACACTGTGGCTAATAGATGTCGATAGTTCTCAGACTTTGGAGCTCCCTGCCACAGGAGAGCAGACTTGCCCCATCTTTGCTATCCTTCTGTAAGCAAGAGAAGACATTTCACTTCAGGCAAGCCTTCCCCCAATAACTACCTACCTGTTATGTGATTTTTAGATGGATTGTTATGCATTACTGCTTGGACTGGATTTTTAGTACTACTTAGGTTTTCTATTGGTGTTTGTGCACGTTTTCTGTTTCTCAGAGAGGCATTTTCCCCTGTACAGTATTTGTTTATTTATTGATCTTGGCTTTAATATCACCTTTTATGATGTAAGACAGTGATGGCGACCGAGTGCCCACACTGCAATTCAAAACCCACTAATTTTTTTCCGAAAAGTGCCAACACAGCCATTTAACCTATACAGGTGTCTGTGAAGGGGCGATGTCAGGTGCCCACAGAAAGGGCTCTGAGTGCCACCTTTGGCACCCGTGCCATAGGTTCCCAACACTGATGCTTCTTCACACTCATTATTCTTAGCTTAAATATTGTCAGCAGTGTTGCAAACAATGGATGTAAACTCATTGTGTCTCCAACTTTAAATATTGTCCTTCAGTGTTGTAAGCCACCTTGGGTCCTTTTCAAGGAGAAAGGCAAGGTAAAGAATTAGAGAAATAATTTTTGTGAGTTTGCCAAATTCCCTTTCAAAGGTCTCTAAACTGAGACTCTCACCATATCCTGAGGAACCAAATTCCATGCTCAGTCACCTTCTGTGGGAGCTCATCCTTCCCTTTTATTTCCCTGTTATGGAAAGGAGCTTGAGATCCGAGTTTCTATACTTAATAAGCAGTCCTTTGAGTGTTGCCATTGGATGGATGATGCCAGGATATTTGATTCAGGGACTTTCTGGCTTCTAGGCCAGACTTTTCAGCCCCTGAGATTTAGATGTTTGTGGGCCCCAATATAGGCCTGCTACACATACAAATTATCTTGTCTGTTAGAAAATAAATGGTGAACCTTTTGAAAGTGTATAAATTGTTTTTTTCTTTTATTTTCAGATACAACCTTGTCATGCTTGGTTTGTCTTTGGTGTTTTTGTGTATGTCCTATTTCTTGACCTCCTGGCAAGGAAGCATAGGTTTCATCCTTGCCAACTGCTTCAACATGGGGATCCGAATAGCACACAGCATCCACTACATCCACAGATACTTTGAGGAAAGTCCTCACAGACCTTTAAAGGGTCTTCTTATTTCTCCACTGCTGATTGTTGTTTGTGTCATCAGCGGAGTGATCACTGGTGTTTCAGAGGTGAGTAGCGTTGCCTCTCCACTAACATAACTTTCACTCTGACAGAACGGAAGTCTAAAGTTAGACTTTGGTTGAATCAGATCATGATGGAAAGAATGGGAAAGTCAATACTATTCTTACTAAATAATCTGCAAAGTAGTTGCGATTAGCATAAGTAAAAAAATGCTATGTGTCTGGCTGTACAGTGTATGTACATGACATTTGCAAATAAACACATGTATTTGCATGTAGCTATGAAATATTCAACATTCATATGTAAAGTTAGTTTCATAAACACTATATATATATAAAGAGAATTTTAAGAATGAAGTATATATATATATATCCAACAAAAGGCAAATACTTCACTCTTGAAATTCTCTGATGATGTTTTGAGCAAAGTTCTTTGCCAACCTGCTATAAATATGAGATCACCCAACCTGTCCATTTGCCTTTTCCAGTTCTTCTGATCCTGCAGATATATTATAGGGCATAAGGCTAGCCAAATCACATTTCTGTTATGGAAACCGATGCTTATAGAATTGACACTAGCTTTTATGTGAAGCTGTGCTGTGGGCCAATATGACTACCAGGAAGCTTTGCCAGGATGTAGTTAAGAGTGCTATAATCGAAATACTGTGAATAACTGAAGGGGAGCATCCAGTCTCCTTGACTTATGTGCTGGAGAATTAACCTTAACACAAGAAATAGTGATTGAAGCTTGCTTTCTTTGTAGGTGTTCCTGTGCTGTGACCAAGGTTGGATGGCAAAGTTAATTCACATCACTGTGGGAGCACTCTGCTTCATCGCAACTCTTGCTGCTATATTCTTCACAGAGACTAGATTGATCCATTTTGTCAGAACACACATTTTATCAAGATATTCCAAAGAAGGACTAAAATGAGCATTCGGCTTATTTATCTGCTAACCTATATGTATATGTTTGCTAGAGAGCATTTATATTTATAGAAAGAATCAGTGTACAGGATAGAAATGTCAGGACCCCAAGGTAAATCTCAATCAGTCAGTGAAATAAACAATGAAATCACCAGTGTTTTTCCTCTGCAGTGATGTCATTGCCCTTAAGCCTGCCTAAGTTAGTTACTCAAGAGGATTTGGGCCACTGCACATTCCTTTCCCCTTGGGCTGCAAAGCGTATCAGAGACAGCAGAGGTTCATCATCTAATTGCCAGCTGACAGCTCCACAATTGCTTGCTTCCCAAATTACTTCCAAGCAAACCAATTAACGTAGGTGGTATGTCTAAAATTTCTTACAGTTCCAAAATACTATATGATATGGAAATCTTTTTATATGCATTTTTAAAAAGGGAAAAGATGCCCAGGCTATGTATGAATTTTTAAGATCTGCAGTTCCATGATCAGAGTGATTTTCCTTCAGTAGACCCCCTTCCTCCCCGTCTCAGTAGGGGTGCAAAGAATACTTTCTAAATTCTTTATTCTAGAATTTTCAGCCCCTTTGAGGCTTCTCCAGGTAATAGCGAGACCAGGAATGCTCCTTTTTCTCCTCTATTAAATCCCTTCTCTGTAATAGAGTTGGTTCTTCATAATAGTTTGCACAACTTCCAACCTTTTGTGCAAGGTACATTATTCATTTCATTTCATTTATTAAATTTATAACCCTCCCATCTGGCCGTCTGGCTAATCTGGGCAGCTTAGAACAGACTGTATCAATTACATGTCACATAAATATAAACAACCAATATGCAATGAAACCATAATAACATCAAACACCAAACATATACATGAGTATAAACCCAACATTAAATTAAATTAAATTATCATTGGTAAGTACAATTAAAATTAATTAAACTAGTGTAGCAGTTAAGAGCATTATTGGCATTGAGACATTATTTCCAAATTCCAATGATGTGTTATTTTATGATGTTAAATAATTTAATGTGTGTAAAATCTCAGCAAAACGCTCACCCCTCCTTAGTCTCCTCCCTTGGTCAGAAAGCAGAAAGTTGTCTCATCCTTTTGCAGGGTGAAATGGATCATTTTGCAGGTAAGGATTTTAATCCTTCCTCCTTAACTTCCCTGCGCCACTCCAGTCTGTTCTATTCCCACTCAACCTTCCATTACAGATTTTGAGGCCATGTTGGGGGGATGTGGATAGTGGAGAGGCCACTGCTGCTTCCCTGTTCTATTGACAGAAGCTGTTCTGTGGGCAGAAAGGTCTAATCAGATAATGCCTCGTGTCTGAACGGTTGTGAATAAAGCAGCTAGAACAGGCATAAGCAGCAGGGTTATAAGAGTTTTGCCTTATTCAAAATTAACATTGAATGAATGCAATGAGGGATTTAAATTGCATATAATATTTTATGTGTTAAATTGAAGGCTTTTTATTACCACGCTATAAAAGCCTTACAGGGGGAAAGAAAGACGATCTAAAAAGTATCACATACTCCTGTTTCAGCAGCTCCACTGGCTACTGAACTGTTTCTAGGCTCAAAGTGCTATTTTTAACCTACAAAGCCCTAAAGTAAACAGTATGGGTCCAAGCTGTCTCAAGGACCCCATCTCCTTTAATGAGCATGCCTGGGCTTTATCAGAAAAGGCCTTTCTCCCCAATGAATTTGGTGGGGACCTGGGAGAGGATCTTGGCTCCCAGATTCTGGAACTCCCTTCCCTAGGAGACTAGGTTGGCTCCATCTTTACTCTCCTTCTGCAAGCAGCTTATAGGTAGGCTTTCCCTTAGTTACCTGCTGTCTGATAAGTTTTTTTAATGGGACTGTTTGTGCCCAACTGCTTTGAAATGTGTCGCTTTCAATGTGTTTCTAGTATTTTTTATCTTTTGTTTTGAACACATTCATTTAATTCTTTTTAAACATTGTAATAATTTATTTCCTCATCTTTTTATATTGCTTTTTTTAGAGCCTTTAAAAAGAAAGGTGAGATGTAAATAAATAATTAATAAAGTCAACAGAAACTAGATCCAAAATGCGCTTATCTAGACATAGGTCAAGATCCAGTGGTGTATTTTGATAACAAAGCTGGAAGAATTGGCAATTGCTTTTTCCTCCACAAAAACCATCTGAAATAGAGATACAATGGTACCTTGTATAAAGCAATTAATTGGTTTCAAATGAAATTATGTTAAGCAAATTTTCCTTTATACAAATTTCCCATAGGAATGCATTGAAAACAGTAATCCCTAATCATGACCATTAAGTTGTATGGATTCGTCCCATAGGCAGTTCTGTTAAGCAAATTTCCCCTATCTCCAGAATTTTTATGTTGTACAGATTTTATGTTATACAAACCATTTGTTATACAAGGGTCCACTTGTACAAAGCTTCTATTTTAGATGGTTTGCCCAGTCCATTTGAACAGGGTTTTGGGAAGTATAGGCGCAGCAGGAAAGAAGAAATATCACTGACTCTAAGGGAATCCATGGATTCCAATGGAAGCATACCATTAAATTCTGCCAAAAATGATTTATTTTTTTAATAAAACTGAAATGACAACCATTAAGAACATCCTCATTTGGTGATGTAAATATGTTGCTTGACTATGTGAGGTATAGAGAAGTGTTTGATCCAATTTGCAGTATTGTTTGGATCACAAAACTTGGAATAAAATATGCTTTTGTTAATGTCAATTGGAGTTATGCTATCAAATTCAGGAGTGTATCCAGCTATAACTGTGCATTGGTTGCATCTGAGGGAAAGGACATCCATACTTCAGGGACTTGTATGGGAGCTCTGACAAGTTTTGACTTGTTTTGTTGTGTTGAAACAGCAAGAAAGTGTCAGATGCAAAATGAATGGTTGACTTCCCTACCCCTGCATTATGCCATTGTCCTCAGGTAAGAAGTCAAACATTCGCAGGTGTACCCTGCACTTTGCCCAACACTGTTTCAGGGACTTTTTTCATAACTCCTTGTTCCTTGCAATATTAAGATCCCAAACCCAAACATACTTATTAATTAGTAAGTTGCATTAAACATAGTCAGACTTACTTCTGAGAAAATATAATCAGGATATACTTACGATTGTAGCTTTATTATCTTATGAAAAACGATATGCCACCTTTCCCAACCTATACTATAACATTCTGAACCTATTCAGATACATTACTTAGTGGTTGCTAGAATCTTACACAGTTTCAGAGAGGGTAGCTGTGTTAATTCTTTCATGAATTGCAGGCAAAAATCAAAGAAAACAAAACAAAACACAAAACATGTGGCACCTTAAAGACTAACTTTCATATTTTAATGTAACGTTTCGTGGACACGTCCACTTCTTCAGACATATAGCAGCAGAATGCACTGTGTAACATCTTACACGGTGATGTTAGTGGCTGTGATGCAGCTCAGAGGATTATTGAATAGTGAGAAACAATGTTAAAGCACAGTAAACAGACTGGTCAACTCATCACATCTTTTGAACTACAGCTCTCTTTCTTGCTATCCACTGAGACGGATAGAAATGGAACTTGGCAGCTGTAACCCAAAACAAATGGTTTTGAGCTGGCTGTGGGCTGTTGGCTGTCTCAAACCTGAACTTCTAAATGGGACAAACATTAACTTGATCAGGTACTTGAAGAAAACAGGAATTGATGAAGAGTTGATTTTTAAAAAGAGCCAAGAGGTAGCAGCTGTCGGTGAAGGGAAACCCCACACAGGCTCAGATGTATGGGCTTTTGTGTTGTTAAAATGGCAATTTTATGGGTGAAGAGGGAAGGAATTCTCATAGGCACAGACAACTATTTTGATTCAAGATGTGTAAAGCAGATGAATCCTTGGACTTCCCTTTCTGTGCCATGTATAGGAAAAGAAATGTAGACATAATTGTTTACAATAAAAATGGACAATGCTATTAAAATATTGAGGAAAGCAGGGAATATGATGGTTGGGGAAATTAAGGGAAAGGGGAAAATGTAATATTTATGTGCATCCTCATTTATTGTTCAATTGCTTTATGACAATCAGTTCCACTATTTTGTTTTGATTTTCTACTGAAAAGTGATGGACTATCAGGGGGATGTAGTAAAAATGGACTAAATGGATGCATTAATGAGTCAACTTGTTGAATAGCCCTATTGAGAAGTTGAAGATGTTAATAATCTTCAAAACAAAAGGAATTGGCTTAATGCTACCTATTGTTTCTATATCTTTCTTTATATGGTTAGTGCATGAAGATGTTTACCTTCTACTGACTTTTGCCCTTGGCAAACCTAACTCTTGGAGTACTGACTTGATCTGCAAATATTTACATGCCTTTCAAAATCTGGTAACAACTATTTTGAAAAGCCAATGCAAGTTTTAAACCCAAGCAAACAGTTGGAAGAGCAGATCTTACACTGAAGATTTTGTGATCAACCCAGCATGTACAAGGTGGTTAACAGCAGAGTCTCTGAAACAATGGAACAAACTTGCCGATTAAAGGCTGAAAAGAACTGGGCAGACTTGTTCCTACTTGCAAAAAGTGGTTTGGACAAGTACAAGAATTCATGATTACAGTCATGAAATCTGATCTGCAGATTTAGATAAGATGTGGAGGTCTTGTGGGTTTAGTGCAGCTCAATAGATTTATTTATTTAATATAATATATTCATATACTGCTGACAAAGCAAAGCACTACTCTTAAGTGGTTTACATCAAAGCAATAAAAGAAGAGCTCCCAGCATGCAACAAACCCATCAAACCAAACAATAAACACCCCTGCAGACACATAGACCCCCAAATGATGGTGGACACTGGAAAACAAATCAAAATTGACTTAGGAGAGGAGGTCCTTAAATGGTCCTTAAAATAACACAGTCTTAAGCATCCTCGACTTAAAGGATAGGAGAGAGGATGCCTGGCAAACAAATCCACAATGAAGGAGCCACAACTGAGAAGGCACAATTTCTGGTAACAGAACGGACTGAAGTTCTGAGGGAAAGACATTCTGACAGATATCCTCTAAAAGTGTGAGAGCCAGGAAAACATGGTAGTCCAGAACAGACACAGAACAATTCTGAACACAGGAACCAGAGTCCAAAGGCCCAGTGTCTGGCAGGAAGGTAAAAGAGAATCTGATGGCCTTTTTTTTAACTTTTCCCATTATGTTTTTTTTTTTAACTGTTTCCTATTTATGTGTTTGCCTTTGTTAACCGCCCAGATTTCCAGTGGGGAAAGTCTAAAAATGCAATAAATAAATACATAAATTTGAGTATGGCTGGACCAATCATTTGGCGTAATGAAACAACGAGTTCAAGGGATGGAACCCTGGCAGTGGTGAACTAGATGCTGCTTTCTGGGCAGATGGGCATCTGCTCTGGAGAACTTGGGTCTCTAGTTTGGAACTGTGAATTGTATGCCTTGGCTACGTTCTCTCTGTAAGCTTTGGACTAGAAAGAGCAAATGATTTTGGATGTCCAGAGTTGGGCTCAGTAACTTCATTTCCATCCATACAGTAGGGTCATGCTACATTCTAGTCCTCCTGTTTTTATTTTAGCCTTTAGTAATCTGTATTTTGGGTCTGGGCAGAGCTGTAACAAGTAGTTTTGGTTCCTGGGGCTTTGCTACACTCATAGGAGATTGGTATACACAGGGAGAGGACAGGGAAAAGCTTAGGTGCATTACCAGTCACATTAGTTCACATTAGCTAGGTTAGGCTTGGTTAGGGTGGGTGTGTATCCTTTCAGCTGCAAATATTTGTGTTCTCTAAATTTCAGAGTCCTTGGTCAAAGTCCCGGTCACCTTGCCCTCATTATGGCTATAAGCTTAGGCAACAACAAAAACCCCAGCCCCCCCTCCCAGTCAATTTGGATGCCCATATCAAAACATCTCACTATTTTCGTGTTCAAAATTCTGGCAGATTGGAAAGAAAGAAAGAAAGAAAGAAAGAAAGAAAGAAAGAAAAAAAAAGAAAGGATTGTTCCTTTGAAGTTTGATACCAATCTGGAACTATATTCAAAAATCTGTATCGTTATTTTGTTGCATGGGGTGAATTCCTAATTCTTTCACATGGTGGAATTGTTCACTTGCAGAATATTTGTGTGGAGAATAAAGGCCTTTGTTCTCTCAGTCTGAGTAAGGCTGAGGGAGACTAAAAATATAGCATGTGCTTGAAAGCTTATTACTAACAAGGAGAAGGAAACAGTAATGTAGCAGTAACTTATATAGAAACAGTAATAAACGTAGAGCTGCCTGGAAGTGTTAGCACAATAAACAATGTATTATAATGTGAGAATATTTACTTTAATCTTATAGGAAAGAAGGTCTTTCTTCTTTACATGTTTGAGGTCTTATTTAGCTTAACACAAAATATCCTACTTCGCAGGACAAAATAAACACTGAGGTTGCCCCCAGTCCTTTAAAATTTTGAGAGCAATGTTGAGGGTGCTCCCAAGTGGTGCCTGTTGATGATGGGAAGTTGTATCATGTATTGTGGGGGTCTTCTACCCAGGTATAACTGGCATGTGAACTGCACTGTATGCAAATACAGTTTACCTGGTAATTTTCACAGTATGTTTATTTTCAGGTTTAGAATGTGCATTGCTTCTGATATCGCAATGGGCTGACCTGGTCATCATGCTTGCATTTCTTGTAAGCAGCCCTGTTTTCTTTGAGGCTATTTTCTCATACAGAATAAGCCCAATTGTTCAGAAGACAGAAAGGAAACATAGACAAGCACATCAACATTCTTTGAATGCTTATTGAATTCTAGTGTGAATTCTAGCATGGGAGCTTTATTTGATGTGGTAACATGCATGTGATGATTGAAACATAAGTGCAGAAAATTATGTACTGTACAGTCATTAGGTGGTATGCAAACACACTCTTTCGGTAACAAATTGGTTTAGTCTCCAGGTTTGGAAGTGTGATGTTTAAGATTCGTTGCCTGATCATTTTCATCAATTTTGTTTAGGTTTCTTCTGCAGCTGTGAATTAGGTGTGAAAAAATGCAATGTGATGTTGTCTTGTCATGAAAGCACTCTACTGCTGCCAATGAATTCAGCTTGGAGAGCAAATAAGAGAAAAGGTTGTGACACCACATCTGTTTCGAACAGATTATCCCTTTGCAGAGAGGAATTCTAGAGAGAGAGAGAGAGAGAGAGAGAGAGAGAGAGAGAGAGAGAGAGAGAGAATGACTCCCAGACGGAGTTGTTGATAGTGGTACCTTTCTAAAGTTGACCAAACTGGCTTGATTTGGTGTAGTTCCCTATGGAGGAAGTGAAGGAGAGTCCAACATTTTAAGCAAAACATACAACCTGGGGAATTATACATCAGTCATGCAAGCTCATTCATCATTTGATAGGCCAGCTTGGGAAAGAGAGCTGGCTGTTTCTCATTTACATAGAGGAACCTCTGTGGGAACTAACACTGCACACAGATCTTCTTTGCAGTGTCTGTTGCTATGAAATACATCCAGTTTCCCAAGGATTAAATAACTAGATAGACCAAATGTATCTATGAAATCAGATATAAAAATATTCACTGAATGGCTTGCAGCCATTTGCCAGAAAAGTTTGCAGAGGAGAACTTTGTGAGAGCACTTTTTGGAACACATTTTCTTTTAGCTGGTTCTCCTTATATCAGTTTTGTGTGTTTTCTAGCCCACTAAATTTGGGTTTAGCACAACTGCCGGTAGTTTATTTCAATAATAAAGGTATCTATTTTAATTTCCTCCATTTTCTTCACACTTGTGTTCACCCCCTGAAGATGAACTGTTCCCTGTCTCCAATGCTGTTTTTGGCAGCAGCGTAAATACGTATTGATTAAAGTCATGGCTTTCTCTTCAGAGTCAATAACCTTTGAATAACATTAGCTGGAAACTGTAACAAATATGTCTGATGATGATAGATTGTTTATTGAGGTGAGGTGCTTCTGTAATAGAAGCAGCACATTTTTATAGGCACCTTTGTTAGTGATTACAAACAGTTATATCCAGGAGATCCTCCAGGGTTTTTTTTGGGGGCGATGTTGAAAGAAAGGGGCCTTGCTGTCTCTCCCTTGTGGACTTCAGTTTCTTCCAAGGACAATATATAGCCCAGAGGATTTAAAGTCTGCCACCATTAAGCTGCAGACACCATTAACCTGTGTCTTCTACAAATTACTATAACCCATGTACAAGAGGTTTGGTTTCCCATTTTATGAAGAAGATCATTCTAGGGTAACAGTGAAGGATGCCCAGAGAGCATGTACTTTGGCGCAGCGGTATCTTCTGTGGAATCACAATTCCAAATTTCTGCCACCTTTCAAGCTCATGGTTTCAGAACAAATGCAAGGGCCATGTGAACCCTACTCAGAAATATATAGACACCCCCGTCAAAATATCATTGACTTCCCTCAAATTTCTTCAGATACTTTACCTCAGAAGTGACCTGCCTTGAATTTTGCTGTAGCCTCCATTTAGGCAGGCAAAAATCATGCCAATCCACAGAGAGTCAGTGGTGTAACAGAATGCTAATAATATTCATCTAGGATCAGAAAGAGCCACCTTCAAACCTTCCCTCAAGATCAGCAATGCATTTTATTTTCTGACTGTGGGCCAGTCACAGTCTAACCTATTTCATAATGCATTACATTTATTTATGAAGAGAAGAGGTTCCAAATGGGATAAAAGTGACATCTGTGAGATAATTGTCTGGACAGAGAGAGGTATTTTGCCACATTTACTTCTCTGAACCCATCTATATGGTTCCCTGCCTCATTTACACCATATGTCTCTTTTTCCTGCTACATATTCTTCTAGCCAAAATCGCTCTCCTTTTGGCCGTTTTGTAAGCGGATTAATGCTCCGGGTGCTTCCTTGATCTTCTTAGCAAAGGAGATAGTTTGGTGTCTTGTTGACCATCTCCTTCCTTTCTTAGCCAGTTAAAGATAATCCTTTTTTTTTAGTTTACTCCATAAAGCAGCTATATTAAGTTACCAAAATAGGACTGAAATAAAGTGTGTTTACTGGATGTGGGGGAGAACTTATACAATTAATTTTCAAATGATTTGTCTCCCCTGTTCTCCTCCATATAATAGAATTATTCAAACGTTTTCAAATATTTTACATGCAATAGTCGAGTGAATTAGATCAATCAAAAATTAATTGCTTCCAAGGCATCGGCAGAGTCTTCTGGGATTCACTGACTTCCAATAAGTCACAAAGAAGTCATAATAACTGATGTCGCAGGGAATGTTACAATTGCTGTTTGCTCATAATGGAAGTTTTATTAGCCAAGCACAGTGTGTAGAAAAATGAAATAAAAAGAGAAACAAAAATAACTTAAACACCGCATAGCAGCCATTAATATTAATTTGATTGTGCTGTGACATAGTTTATCATCTTGACACTTTGCTTAATGCCTAGAAGTCAGTTCACACAAGTGCCAATGGATGAACCGCCATGTGACCAGAATCCATTGGGGGACTGTAGCCTCTGTGGGTTGTTGAAAGTCACTGCACTCAACTGTGGGGACCTCTCACCCAGCCTTCTGTGTGCTTCCAGAGTGACCCACTGCCTGCCTGTTCCTATTCTGCCAGCCCTGTGTTTCTAACAGTAGAGGACAAGAAAGTCAAGTTACTAAGAGCTTTCCATCATGATCTCTTTATTTCTCTCTGCTACCATCTAGCTGTTTGTTGAAAGATGAGTGTATGGAGAGGAGGGCCAACCAAGGGTCTTCACATATGTGACTGCTGCATTTTCCCTCCACAATCTCTGGATACTGCAGGGGCTTATTCATGGGCAGTTGAAGGAGCCAATCAGTAGCTTTCTATGCTTCCCCATCCAGTCCCTTTCAGGCCAGATCTAGACACATAATGCTGGAGCCTGGGACCATATCTGTCTTTGTGGCGGTTTGGGTATCTGCCTATGTGCATAACCACATATCGAGCACATCTTTATTTTCCCCGCTCAGTTTTGTTAACTGTCCAAGTTTCACAGATATACATGGTCACCAGAAATACGTTGATCTAGATCTTGGTTTCCAGTGACACATCATTACACTCGATGATCGAGTTGGAGTGGCTTTGTCATCAGATGGGCAGTATATAAATATAATACAAAATAAACAAAAAGTTTGATAGCTGTTGTAAGTTTTCAGGCTGTTTGGCCATGTTCTGGAAGTTTTTCTTCCTGATGTTTCGCCAGACTCTGTGGCCGGCATCTTCAGAGGGCAAGGAACTCGGGGAACTAGGAGTTCTCTTTGTGTTCTGGGGTATAGAGCCACGGCCAAACAGCCCGAAAAACTAACAACAGCTATCAGATCCTGGCTGTGACAGCCTTCAAGAATACAAATAAATAGTTGTTTAATTTCTTCCTTTCCAAGTACATAAGAACATAAGAAGGGCCATGCTGGATCAGGCCAAAGGCCCATCTAGTCCAGCTTTCTGTATCTCACAGTGGCCCCACCAAATGTGTCCGGGAGTGCACGAGACTAGATATCTGTCTCCTGATACCACTCCCTTGCATCTGGACCTTGAAGTACCCTGGTTTTAAGCCTGGAGATTACACATCTCCATCATGGTTTGTAACCTGTGATGGACTTTTCCTTCAGGAATCTGTCCAATCCCCTTTTGAAGGCATCCAGGCAAGATGCCATCACCACATCCTGTGGCAAGAGTTCAACAGACCAGCAACATGCTGGGAAATTTTTCTTCTTCTTTTGTCTGTTCTCACTCTCCCAACCCTCAGTTTGAGTGGATGTCCCCTAGTTCTGGTGTTTTGTGAGAGGGAGAAGAGCATCCCTCTATCCACTTTACTCATGCCCTGCATTATTTTGTATGTCTCAATCATATCCCCCCCCTCAGGTGCCTTTTTTCCAGACTAAAGAGCCCTGAATGTTTTAGCCTTTCCTCATAAGGGAGGTCCCCCAGCCCAATAATCATTTTAGTCGCTCTTATGAAATCAGGCTTCTGATTTCTGGGTTGCCTTCTACATTTAGATGGATGATTGAACCAAAGTATACAAAATCTCTAACTATTTTAGTTTCTTCCTTGTCAACGTTAAAGTTCTGTAGTTATTCTGTAGTGTCAGTTGGCCTGGAAATGCAACAATGTGAAAACTATTCCATATGGGGAGCTATTTCTATGGAATACTTCTTGCTGTATTGGTGACTTTTCTAGGGCATTTCAGCACATACACCTTGTTTGATTCATGATGGTGTGGTGAAAAAAATCAAGAGAATCCTTTACAATTTCATCTCCCTAAACAAGAAACACAAACAATATACTGTAAGAACTGAAGAAGTGCCATGCTGGATCAGTCCAAAGACCTATCTGGTTTACCATTCTATTCATGGTGGCCAACAGATACTTACTTAAAGTCTCCCAGGTGGACCTGAGTGCCACTGCATCATTCCACTTGTATTCTTCAACAAATGATACACAGGGGTGCTATTATATTCTTTAATAGACAATCATGGATCTTATCTCCATAAATTTACCTAAATCCCTGTTTAAAGCTGTCCAGACTGACAGCCTCTTGTGGCAGTGGCTTCTGCTGTGAACCATTATGAACCATTTTGTCCCAGTGAATGGCCTCAGGTATAGCGTTATCAGAGAATGAGAAAGGCTTCTACCTAAACATTTTATTCATGCCAGACAAAATGTTGCATAGGCATTTCGTGTCACCTTTTTATGAGCTTCTCCCCTATGCCGAATAGCTGCAAATGTAACTAAGGATAGTAAATGTTTGTTTTAGTTTTGTCTGGGTTCTTTCAGAGGAGTGCCTCTTTTGGTTTCACGTCTTTCATCACTTGTCCTTTCACTTGTCTGGCTCTTTGGGGTTCTTTCTCTTTATTCCCTCGATGTGAGTTCTATTTGGCACTTATCTCAGCTGCTACCATACTTCCTTGAGCAGCCGCTTTTTATTTTGCATTGCCTTATCTCCTCCCACTGTCACGTGGTCGCTACAGCGGTTCGGCAGTCTGCACTTCAGCGGTTGCTTAGCAGCCGGCTTCCCCATTCGCACTTGGCTGAACCGCTTTAAACTATATGACAGGGAAACAGCATAAACGGGGGCACCAAAAAAGCGCAGCGTAGTATGTCCGCAAATACAACCAAATCGCTTTAAAAGGGGGTGCAGGAACCAATTTTAAAAAACACCACCCCAGTGGTCGTCGCAAGAAAAACTGACACAGTGGTAAAAATGGGCGTGGCCAAGAGGGCTCTTCAGGAAAAGCTATTTGAAAAGTAGACAGTGATTTTTAAGGAAATTTGTCTTTAAGGAAAAGGTATTTCAAATCTAAAGTGAGGTAATGGTCTCAAATGCCTAGAGCAGGAGTGTTCAAACTTTGGCCCTCCAGCTGTTTTGGCCCGCAACTCCCTGAATTGCAAGCCTGTGTTGCCAATGACAAAGAACTTTGGGAGTTGTGGTCCAAAACATCTGGAGGGCTGAAATTTGGACACCACTGGCCTAGAGAATCCATTAAAGCTTCCCAGGGATGGTTGGAGTCCAACGAGACTCTGCACTGCTGCCACTCCTCTTTCTATGTGTCATGGATACCCTCACACCACACCTGCAGCAGAATGCTCCCTGAACCATGCTCTACATCAATGATGTCACGCTTGCTACTACTGCTAGAAACGACCTGCATTAGCAAGTTCAGACATGGAATGATGGTCTCAGTCACTTTGCACTCCATCTAAATCTCAAGAAAACTGAGTTCCTGGAGACTGTTAACCACCCATGGAATGCTCCAAATAAATGGAGAAAACCTAAAGAAGCTGGATATCTTCTGGTACCTTGTTTCCCATCTCTAAGGCAATGGTGGCATCAGTGGTGGTGTGCAAGAAAGGGTGAATGTGGCCGTGTTGTGATGGTGATAACTCATTGGTATGCTTTGTGACATCACAAATCTAAGATATAAAAATGATTGTCTGTCCCAATGCTGGGCAACAAACAATGGGCATAGATAGCCATCTCAATGCCATGGAAATGTGTATGCTCCATTGGGTATTGGGTGTCTCCCTACTCAGTCACATCACAAATGATAGCACCCAACAGCAACTAGGTGTCATATTAATAGCAGAGAAGATGAGAGAAAGCTGGCTCCACAGGCATGTCCTCAGATTGGCATCTTCTACAGTTGCTAAAACTGCTTACCACCTAAAAACCAATGGCTGGTGCCCACGAGCAACCAAGATAGAGATGGCAGGGCACAGTGAATAAGGACATGCAAATTGTCAGCCTTCACCCTGAAGATGTAGTCAACTGGGCAAAGTAGCATTTTAGGAAAGACAGGCCCCACATCTGTGGGAAAACACTAGGAAGAAGAAGAAGAACCCATTAAACCACCTCAAAAAAAGCAGGGGCAAGGCAAAAGTGAATCAATCTAGTTCTGAAGCAATCAACAACGTTACAACCAACAACAACCACTTCCGAGCAAAAGCTAAATGGCTGGCCCTGGCTGCTTGCCCACCTCTCTTTGCATTGGCATATATGAACGTTTGCACGTATCCCTCGTTGTGGTTTGTCACACATCTCATCTGACCTCCTTTGAGTTCCAGGTGGCCTCTACAGCTCCCGTCCTCCCACTTGATTCTTGAATCAATCCTATGAAGTAGAGATTACTCAGGCTTACAGACTGGCTGACCCAAAGTGAGTTTCATGCCCCCACTGTATGGATTGGAACCCAAGTCTCCTGAATTCTGGTCCAATACCAAACACCACACAGGCTCCATGTTTGCATGCAAATGTTTGTTTTCATTCCAGACTCTGTAGACCACCACCAGGTGCTGTGGACCACCAACCACTGCGGATACCAGCCATTGCAGCTGTGCACACCTGTCACCTCCACAGTGGCTCCTGCATGGTATTCAGAAGCTTCCTCTGCAGGAAAACTACCCCCAAGAGCAAGCAAGCAAAGTTTTGGTAAGCACACTATCTTAATTAGCAAGGCTTTTAATAAGCAAACATTGATTGTTTGATCCACCTCCTCCTGCTTTCAGGTTCTGATATGGACTAGGGGATGCAAGTTTATCAGGGTAAGACAAGCCACTGGGGGGGGGACCCTGATTATATTCCTGCTGCCCCTCCAGTGGGTGCATAACCAGTGGTTTGTTCAAAGAATCACCTCCAAACGCCCATGCAATTGCTGAATAATCTTAGAGTCCATCTGGTAAATAGCAAGGATTAGAGCCTGATGAGGGAAGATATTAAAGGCCAGGATTAGTTTGAATGGGGCTCTGTAGGTGGTTCTTTATTTATGTCAATTCAAACATAAATGGTTTAAATATATATAATTTATGCATGCATGTGATGGATTGACTTCCTAAAAGAAGACAAAGGGTTGGCTCTACACAAGCTCAACCAGGGAGTTAAGAACAGTCTATTTTGGAGGTCATTCATTTATACAGTTGCCATTGATCAGGGGCGACTTAACAGCACACCAGCACCACCATCAATATTTACATGCATCATTCTTGACCTGGATATTGTATTACCCATGTAGCCTACCTATCTTATTCTCCCTCATTTGGAAGACAGACTCCTTAGTATTTGTGGCAGAAAATGGCCATTGTTAAATGACTGTTAAATGAGACTTGACAACGTGTGATAGCCTTGTGGGGCTGGCGAATTGTGCAGCAAGCACAAAGAGTGAAATGAGATTGAGTGGCTTTTTAGTAGGATGGTGTTTGGGGGTGGGGAGGTAGGGAGGCTCAGCCAGTTTCGCTATACATAGGTTGTACACTGACAATAACAGTGTATTATTGTTGTTGTTGTTGTTGTTGTTGTACAATTAGTCATTTATTGTTAGTACACAACCATTAACAAACTTGTGGATGATATTTATGTGTTAATGCTTAGTGTCGTTTATTATGGTGCTTTTTGTTTTTCATTCCAAAGCTTGTCTTCATTTGCCTTTGTTCTGATAATCATACACGAAGTGATATTTTTGGTGCAAGCTCACGATTACATGTCTATATTAATACCTATAATTATATTTACAGTTATGCTTATGTTCATCCAACCAGAAGAAGAAATACAGTGGACTCTCGTATAACAAACAGTTTCTATAACATAAAATCTGTACAACATAAAAAATTCTGGAGATAGGGAAAATTTGCTTAACAGAATCGCCTATGGGGTGAATCCATACAACATAAAAATGGTTGCAATTAGGGATTACTCCATTTTCAATGCATTCCTATGGGAAACTTTTATAAAGGAAAAGTTGCTTAACAAAATTTCATTTGGAATGAATTAATTCCTTTATACAAGGTACCACTGTAAATGTATCTAGATGAAACATTTCTGGGTTTTGTTTTGTTTTCATTAAATTAACATTTCTAAAAAAGGTTACTAACACTTATTTGATTTGTTCCCTTCCAATCTTTTATTTCTTTACAATATTTATAATCTGCTTCACCCTGTGCTAATGAAAACATACTGCAGTATTATATTTGAAAACCAAAACCTCAATGTAACAGAAAAATCAATGCATTTATTATAATTAAGTGAAATGCACTAAGCAGGAGCAACTGAATAACAAGGATTGCAGCTCCCAAGCTTTTTAAGTACACCTCGTACATTTCTGGAGTGAGGCTGTTGCTGAACACAAAGAACACATGGATCATAAGGAAAATTGGTTATATTATCCATTTTCTGGTGGGATGAAACATTAATGGCTACTCCATATATTCTCTTAAGATGTGTTGTGTGTGATATTCTCAGTGTCTAACAGGATTCTGCTGGACCATGGTGATATAATGCAATTTCAGTGTTCACCCATTAAATCTTGATTTTTAACAGATTAGCCTGCCAATAATAATGCATTGCTTTATGTCACTTTAATATTATTTTTATTTTTATTTTTATTTTATTGTGTTACTATTTTATGGTTTTATTGTATAAATTGTTTGAATTTGTTAATTATTGTAAACCGCCCAGAGTGACCTCGCTGCCAGATGGGCGGTATAAAAACCCTATCAATCAATAAATAAAATAAATATGTAAATAGCCAGATTTCAGTTATAAGGAGCATGTTTATTTAATTTATTACCTTTACAATATTTTTACCCTACTTCTCTCCTGTTGGCTCTCTATCGCAGTTTGTGTCATTCATTCAGTGCCGAGCCCTGTCAACTGCCCTTTGAGACAACTGAACCCATGCAAACTCTTCCAAATCAGCGTTGTTGACCTGCTATCTTGCTAAATGTCAAAGAGGCTTTTTAATACACAGGCCCCAAAGTCTTTATCTCATGCTACCACCACTTCCTTCAAGTGGCATCCTCATTATGCTTCCTTGCTCAAGACATCGATTTCCTTCTGAGATGTTACTTTCAAAAGACCTTGTTAATAGATGCCCTGCTAAGAGATGTCCAAGGAGTGGATTAGATTAAATGAATGGTGCCTCCGTGATTCACACACATACAAAGATAAACATCAGCCCTCTTCTGAAGTACACACTTTGCTAAGACAGTTCTGCACAAATTTCAGATCTCTGTGCCCTGTCCACCTCATTTATATAAGAACACAGGCTACAACTTAGCTGGAAATGTTATTTTTAAAGGTAATGTGCAGGGCTCTCTGTAGTTGAGGTAGGGTCAGGCCCATTCCATTTTTTGAGGCTTCTGGTATATTAAAAAAAAAAGCAATGCGACAATGGGGTTGCAAAAACGGTCGTTTGTTTTATATTTCAGACCTTCTGTCAATGGTCATGATCAACAGCATCTTAAAACTGCAGAGATGCAAGGGGCCCTATGGGTCGTTGAGTCCAGTCTCAAGGAGGGACAGTTGGGAACTCAACGCCCAGAGTGGCCTTGTTGCTAGAGGTTGTGGTATATAAGTCCAATAAATAAATAAATAAATAAATAAATAAATAAATAAATAAATAAATAAATAAATGAACTCCAGCCTCTGGCTTTGCACCCTGATATCTAATCCACTGAGCAATCCAGAAGTTTTGCGAGACCCAGGTCTATGGCATTCTCAGCACACCCAAATCACAGTGATGTTAACCTGTTGTTTTGTCACATCACAGACAAAATGTTGTGATTGCTTGCAACACATTACAGTGTACCATACTTCTGAGGCACACAGATGGAGAACATAAGAACATAAGAAGAGCCATGTTGGATCAGGCCAAAGGCCCATCTAGTCCAGTTTCCTGTATCTCACAGTCAGGGCCGACGCGTCCATTAAGACGAACTAGGCAGTTGCCTAGGGTGCCAAAATGGAGAGGGCGCTGGCCAGCCTGCTGCCCCCGCCCCCACTGGCCACCACCATCCACCCCCGCCGCCTGTCGCCATCCGCCCGCCGCCCCCCGTGCCCATCGCCGCCCACCCCCATGCCTGTTGCCGTCCGCCCCACACCCGTTGCCATCCCCCGTCATCTGCTGCCCCCTACTGCCCTGCCCCCCGCTGCCGCCGCCCTGCCCCCTGCCGCCGGCCGGCCGCCCCCGCCCCATCCCCCTCCCCTCCCCTAGGGCGCACAAAAACCTAGCGTCGGCCCTGCTCACAGTGGCCCCACCAAATGCGTCTGGGACTGCACAAGACTAGATATCTGTCTCCTGATACCACATGTTAACAGCCATGTTAGTTTTCTGAAATCAAAACAGAGATCTGTAGCACTTTAAAGATGGAGGCATTTTGGGGATATGTTTCCAAGGACTCTAGACCACTTTACCAGATGTGTCTGTAGCCTCAACTGGCGTGTTCTTAGAAATTTGCTTGTGTGAGAAAATGGAAATGCAGAAAGTCCAGTGATGGCCTTAACACTCGCCACTGAATACTTGTTTAAAGGGAAGAAATACACCTTAGGACATTGGTTTATCCATGGTGATGCTGCACAGGGATGGCTTTGTTCACTTCATGTGTAAAAGACAGTGGCTAATCTCCAAATATACTCTAGCAAGAAGTTTCAGAAAGGGTAGCAGTGTTAGTCCTTTCAATAATAAATGCAGGCAAAAATCAAAAGACACAAAAGATGTGGCACCTTAAAAACTAACTTTCATATTTTAATGTAATGTTTCATGGACCCGTCCACTTCTTCAGACATATAGCAGCAGGATGAGGTGTGTAATATAATATGTGATGAGCAAGAAGGTGCGTTGTGATATGTTATAGCATCAACATCATCTCTAATCTAGCAGGTGCTCATGGAATTCAAATACATTCCAAATGCCAGATGGCTTAAAGTAATCACTGCTCTGTTTTGGGTAATAATTCCATCTTCCGAGGTATTCTACATGGGGTTTAGAGACCAACCAATGTAAGTGAAGCTCATGTGGATCGCTTGATAGTGATTGAATTATGGTGTGTGTGTGTGTGTGTGTGTGTGTGTGTGAGAGAGAGAGAGAGAGAGAGAGAGAGAGAGAGAGAGAGAGAGGATGGAAACAAAAAGGTTGGGGAGCACTGGCTTAAACACACACATCTTCCGAGGTACACACACACACACACACACACACACACACACACACATATCTAACGTGGGCGTGATACTTGCTAGTGGTCATGTACTGTTAGGCCGGTTAAGCTGCTCACAGAGCAGATCTGAGGTACCTTGTATAGGGCATAACATTGTTTGCTATTTAATGTAGTCTCACATTCCAAAATAACATGGGTGGCTTTAAGTACGTGTAATAACACAGTGCACTGATGTGGGTTATGGGAGGAGTGCCACTTGGTAGTCTGTCTCAGGTGGGAAAAACCTCTAACCATATATAGAGTAGACACTATTTTGGTTTATCATTTCTTAGTAAGAACTGAAGTATACAACTGAGCTCAAGTACAGAAGCTAAGTATCTCTGGACGTTCAGTATAAGCTGATCAGAAGGGAAGTCACATGGCAACCCCAGGGCCAGTGCTAGGGTTTTTTGCACCCTAGGTGAGGGGCGGGGGTGGGGGCGGGTGGCGGATGGCGGGGGATGGCGATGGACACGGGGGGAGGTGGGCGGCGATGGGTGCGGGGGGTGGCACGGCGATGGGTGGGGGGTGGCGTGGCGATGGGTGCGGGGGGCGGGGGCGACAGATGGCGGGGGCACGAAAGGCGTGGTGGGGGGGCAACGGGGTGGGCGCGGGGGGCAGGGTGGCGGATGGCAGTTGGGGGACAGGAGTTTTGCAGATGAATGGCTTTGGGCAGATGAATGGCTTTGGGCCTTTCTCACGACCCCTAAGATCCGCTGGCCACTTAAATTCAGACCAGAGATCTTAGGGGTTCGTCGCTCTTCCTCTGTCCCCACCCCCCTCCACACTTCCTGGTTGCTGGCTGCTTGAGGGAGGGAGAAAAAAGAAAGAAAAGAATGCCGGTTTACCTCCGTTTTGTTCCCAGCAGCATTCAGATCTCTTAAAGGGGCGGGGCGCAAAAAAAGAACAAACAGAAGCCAGGAGAGCCCCGCACTCACTATCCTTACACCGGATCAAATATTTGTCACATCCAAAAAGCAGGTACCTGAAAGCGGCGCTGGGACGTGCTAAAGTGGGTGGGGTCGCACTTAATTTCCTGTTAACTCCGGAGCTGGTGGGTAAACATTTTTAATCTCCGGAGCTGGGAGCCATTTGCCCCGGAGTTTAGGGGTCGTGTATAAACGCCCTTTGTCTATCCTAATGCCTCACACGTACATTTTTAAACACTCTTAAACCTTTTCCGAGCTCAAATATAGAGAAATCTGTGGCAGTTGTTCACTTCAGCTGAAATGTGCTGAAACCAGCTCTCCTTCATTCCCTCATGGCATGGCATTGCAATTTGAAATGGCCCTTTCAGAAAAGCTGCCCTACAACTAATTGTTTGCCCAACACAGAGCTTGGGGAGATTGCCTTGAGAAGAATGAGGATAACTGATATGCCGAAGTCCTCCCTAACTGTACGGTGCAGCAAGATGAGGCTGTAGGACACAGTTACTCTACAGCTCTTGACGGCTTTGACCCACGAGCCATCATTCCTCCAAATAATTTTCTCAACTCAACTGTAGTGCTTATTGGAGGCTGAGGCCATTATTCTTGGGAAAACGCAATCTTATGTGCTTCTGGCTTCACTCTGGGTGTCTGTGATGAGCATTCTCTGTATCTGCTGGCAAATGTAAAGCTTTCAGAGACTTTGAGGCCCCCTTTCCCTCCCTTGCTTTGCTGGCCTTCTTTCCTTCCACTTTCTGCTCTTTGAGGAGAAAGTGGAGGGAATGTTTTGAGAGGTACCTCCATGTTGTCTATGTTAAAAAGGACAGTGCCATGGACTGTAAGTAAACTTTTTTAAAAAGAAGAGGGGAGGAATTTTGTCAGACTTGATAGTCTTAATAGACAAAATTCCTCCCCTCTTCTTTTTAAAAAAAGTTTACTTTTTTTGCACCTCTTGAGTTTCCTTTGGGGAAAGCCATAGCCCTCACAAGAGGAATTTTGCAGATTTGCAAGGTTTCTGGCCAATTTTTTTTTTTTTGGGGGGGGGAATGAAATGCCCACAAAAATGCCCACATTTAAAAATGTGGAGGGTCTCAAGGGCACACAGTTGGAAAGATGAACCCAGGAAACTGTAACTAGGCAGAGATGACACATAAATGGAATGCAGGAAAATCAACACCTAGGTTCAGATTAGATGAAATGCACAAATAAATGGATATGCAGTGGTGCCTCTACTTACAAATGGCTCTACTTAAGAGCAATTCGATTTAGGAGCAGAAAACTGTTGGTGTTTTAACTGCCGCCTTAGAAATTTTAAATGCGGTCTGCTCTACTTAAATTTTTTCCCCATTTTTATTTTTTTTTTATTTTTTTTTTAGAGCTGCTACCTCTACTTAAGAGTTGTTTGACTCGAGAGCATGCATTTGGAACAGATTACATTCGTAAGTAGAAGTACCACTGTACAGTATAGGAAAATGCAATGCACGTTTCAGCAAGGAAAAGAAAATCAGAGTCACAGCCTTTTTAGAAAAGGCTGGGAGGCTCTGATGAACAAGAAGCAAGGGCAGGTAAGATTTGGAGAAACAACGTGAAATCAAAGTGCCAAGAAGGTTGACATGGATTTGATCTGGCATAATATCGTATCCAGCAGTTAGGCACCCCAACTGCTGACCGGTTTTTCACTCCAGGTGCTGCTGGAGGTAAGAGTGGCACTGACGTCAGAAAGCCCATCTGCTCTGCACAGGACACCTGGGGACAGGAGATATGCCACCCCTTCAGTTAGGGTGTAACCTTCCAGCCTCACCTCGGAATCTTAATAAGGAATATCCTTTCGTAGATTCCGTCCAGAGCCTCCAGTTTCACAAGACATATGGGTTGTGAAGAATGTCTGGCTTGCTACCAAAGCCTAATGGAGTTTCCATTTAGCCAGCCATGCAGATGACTCTGCATGTCCTTAAGCCAAACATCATAACCTCCATCCCAAAGCTGAAGCCATGTGTCGGGCTCCAGGGCTGAAACAGCAAGTAGATTTCCACATCAGTTCCATGGAAGCCTTTAGTCCTGGGCCAGGACCATCATGATGCAGCATCCTGGGCTACTAGTCATACTGCAGAATGGAAATCAGAGCTCTCCCCATTTTCTCATGCCCACAGTGTGGCCTATTGGGGGCACCAGAAAAACTTGTGCTTATTTTTGGGAATAGCTCCATCAGATTTAGGGTGGTTTCTGCTCATTTGTGCCTAAAGATCTCCTTGTTGAAATATTTTTTCTAGCTTCTCATTACTGCTCTTTAATCTCACCCACCCACCCCAGGTCTGAGGCACAGATTTATGAATCTTGATGAACTTCCTTTCCCCCTTAATTGTGTAAATTATCATTCAAGCTGTCAATGCAGATGCCATTCTAATGGGCACATGAGACCTTTGAACAGCATTTAACTGCAGCCATTAAAATGCTAAAAATACAGTAGGTTGGCATCTTTGCTTATACTGTGGGTTTTTACAATATGGGTTTTAACATGTTGCACTGCTGTTCTTTTACAGCTAATGAATTAATTGCAAGCAGAAGATGAGAACTTGGAAAGGACTAATATAGCATGTAATTTGCATCTTGCTCCTCTCTTTTGTTTTTTCTCATAGAGTATGTTTCTCCTTAAGGTATGCCTGTCTCATCTGTTTCCCATCAGACATGGCCCTCAGTGGTGAAAAACTACAGTAGCTAGAGTGGTCCTTACACTTATCAAAAGCCCAAATGTCTGTATAGTATTGGGAAAAAAGAGTACCTCATTAAGGAAATGCCATTTCCCCCTCCACAATTTGCCTTGCAATATTTGGACAGTATATCACAACATGAATAGATCCTCAAAGGTAAAGCTGTGATTTTGGCATCAGGTGATGTGCTGCTTATTTTTATTTGATATCATCTACAGTCCCTCTCTATATGACAGCCGGTGACAACATGACAATAGAATAACAAACAAAAAGGCAGCAAAACCAGCATGCAGATCCCCATTACAGTACTAAAAAGAGAGAGGGAGGGAGGGAGAGAAAACTTTAACATCTCAGATGCAGACAGTAAGTCTTGCACTGAAAAAGGGCAGCAGAACAGATTAAAATTCCAGTCCATTGGAAAGTTTACAGTTTTCAAAACTGAATTATGAACTGGATTTAAAAAACGAAAACAACAAAGGCACTGGGAGGCCTTCTTTGGAGAAGGTGCTGGATAACTGAAAAAGTTCTTTCTCTGGGAGCCCTGTTTTCCACCACACTTGATATGGGTGGTATTGAGAGAAGAGGCCCTGAAAATGATCTTCAAGTAGGTAGGTGTGGAAGAAGATTATTTTTCAAAGAGTTGGGTTAAGGAGAATTGGAGGGGTGCAGTGGATAGATCATTGAACTAAGATTTACGAGGCCTGGATTCAAATGTATGTTTGTCCATGGAAACTTAACCGCAGGAGAAGGATTACTCCTTGGAAATCTTACATACAGTAGGACCTCCATATCAGTATCCACTAATTCAGTTATCCGCGGTTGGCAGAGGAAAAAAACTTAAATAATTCAGCAGCCACAAAGCAAGCTATTGTCACAAACAGCAGCTGTAAAGCAAGCTACTGTCAGGAAACAGCAGTTTGGGGGTGGATGGGCAGACATTCTCTCTTATCCACAGTATTCATTATCCATGGGAAGGCCTGGAACCAATCCCCAGTGGATACCAGGGTCCTACTGTACTTGGAAAAGCCATTAGCAAGAACTGCATGGCACCAGGTTGATTCTGACTTAAGGTGACCCTTTCCAGGTTTTCCTAGGTAGAAAATACTCAGAAGTGGATTACCATTCTGTTCTTCTGGATGTACCCAGGGCCACAAGTCTTGCTGTTCTCTTAGGAGGCTTTTAAGGTCACAATAAATTAGAAGAAAATTAACAGTACATAACAGCATCTGGTTGTTTAAGGCTTGAAAGATCATGACCATCACATTGAATTGACTACAGAAAGGACTGGAAGCTTGTGCAGACAACAAAGCACTGGCAACATGTGTGCATTCCTGCTTCATCATCTTGTAACTCTCCTTTGGAAGAGATGCCCAACTTTCTGGGCATCACTTCATAAGCAACCCCATGTACAATTCACTGCTGCAACTAAAAGCACATTAATGCACCACCCCAAGTTAATTCATTCAAGGAAACGGGCAGTAGAAGTTTACTTGGAAGGAAAATACGAACATGCAGAACAGGAAACGAAGCACTCCCTCCTTCTTTTACGCACAGTTACAGAGAAAGAGAAAGGTGTAGCAAGGCAAGCAAACTAGTAATTGCGAGCAGATGTCGCTAAGAGAGAACACAGGATAGGATGCAATGAAGGATGAAGACCTGCCACAAAGAGCACTGGCACATGACTACTTGGAAATGTTCTTGATATATTTCTTCTTGTTTAAATAACACTTCCTGAGCAGGACTTTTAAACTTTATGTAGACTTCTGCACTTTCTTGAAAACATCTCCCCCACCTCCACCCCCTTGCACCTTTCTGTCTACATGAATCTATCTAAACCTGATCTGGATTGGATCTCTGCAATTCACTGTGTGCTGTGCCCCTACAGAGATTTTAGATTTCATTGGCTACACCGCTGGCTAGATATGGCTTTGGCCTCGTATTGCATCACATTGTGTCATTCTTGTTTAAATAAGAACTCTTATTGGCATGAAGAGAACATGTCTTGTTCCTTTAGGAACTGGCATCCTTCTCATCATTCCTCAACTTGTTGCTAATGCAGACATTGGCCAGTGTCCTACTGGGACTGTACATCACATCAGTTAAACGGGGTAAGTTGATCTCTGAATATTAATGTGGCACTGGCCTTGCAGTGGTGTTGCTAGAGTTTGGAGCGCCTGGGGACAAAGTCAGTTTTTGCACCATCTCCTCCCCCCCAACTGTGTCTCATCCACCAGCAAGGGGGGGGGAGATCCTGGGGGAGCAGTGGGGGAGGGGAAGAAGGGTCTTTCCTTCTCATGCCCTCTTTGTGGGTCTCCTTTCCAGTTAAGGCTCTCCTGTGCAAATTGCACAGCGTGCAGATAGCACCAAGCAGGCGATGATCCCCCCCAAGCTTCATCTCCATAGCACACGTCCCCCTCCTCCCCCCCAGCTAAGGCTTAGCGATTGTTATTTATTAATTCATTTATTTTTACCCCACCTTTCTCTTTGGAAAAGGACCCAAGGTGGCTTACAATAATTAGGAATAATATACAGTTCAGTAGCCCAGGGAAAGGAGGAGAGGGAAGCAGGCAATGGGATTTTTTTCCAAGCAGCACCTCTGTCGCATGCTTCCCCCTCCTCCTTTTCCCAGGCCAATGCTCGCCAAGCCTTCGCAGAGGGTGGGGGATGGGTGAAGGAGGGGGGAGCAATCGACGGAGGTGCTGCTTGGTAAATAAAATTTGCCTGCTTCCCTCTCCTCCTTTCCCCCCAACTAAGGATCGCCAAGTGTTAGTGAGGTGAAAGGAGGACTGTTGGTGGGATGGCACATGGCTTTCTCCTCCTGCTCCCCCTCCAAGCACCTCCAGATTGCTTTGCACCCCAGGGCAACTGCACACTTCCACATCTCCCTCGTTATGCCAGTCTGGCCATGTTCTTGTTCATGTGCCTGTTTGTAGAGCAGGCATCTTGCTAATTACCAATTTGCCACTCTGATTTATACACACATCAGTAATTTGTTGAACTCTGGCTATTGTCTCAAGCACATTCTATCACATTAATAGAAATCTATTTCTAGTTTTAATGGCATGATATTTTTAAACTTTGTCTTGTATGTTTTTAGAAGATCAGTTTCTCATTCCCCCCACCCCCACCCAAAAATAAAATTTCCTAATCTTTAAGATACCATGAGACTATTTGTTGTATTCTCCAAGAGTTTCACGTCTAGGATCTGATAGTTGTTATGGGTTTTTCGGGCTGTTTGTCCGTGTTCTGGAAGTTTTTCTTCCTGACGTTTTGCCAGACTCTGTGGCTGGCATCTTTAGGGGACAAGGAGCACAGGAAACTTGAAGTTCTCTTTGTGCACAGCCCGAAAAACGCACAACAACTATGAGACTGTTGTTTTAGTAGTCACACAGCTGGAAAGTTCATCTTTTTTTAGAAAAAAAAATCAGTGAAGTCGTCCTTTCTTATAGTTTTCATGTGGTGAGGACCCAATATGAAAACAGTCTTGCCCAAAGAAATTCAGAGCCAATCCTTAAAACCCAAAGCTGTTTTTCTCAACACACCCAATGGAGATTGCTTCCTTTTACCCATCTACTAGCATAGGTCAGTGTATGAACAAAGATTGGGAAAAACATTTGGCCTCTGGGTGTTGCGGCTACAACTCCCCTTGTCCTATTGTACAGTTCTGCTGGCTTTGGTTTCTGGGAGTTTAACTTCAAAGCATTTTGGAGACAAAGCTTTTATCCTGATGGTTGAGTTGGCCATAGCTTCCAATTAAGATCTATTAGCAAAGGGATTTGATGTAAAACTCTTCCCCTTGAAGACCCCTTGTATAAACACAAATGTTTTAAAAATGGCCTGTTTGTTTTTCCCTTTTTAAAAAAGAGGGGGAGATATTGTGATGCTGGAGTGTGTTTTTTCAACACTTCATCCAAAATAATTCAAAGGGAAACTATAATGATTGTGAGTGGGGGGGGGAAGCATAGATAAGAACAGTCAGGCTTTTGCTGTTGTCCCAGGCCAGCTGGTTAGAGCTGAGCCTGCTTTGACATATTGGCTACTTCTGCTTTTGTAGGGTGTGTTGACAGCCTGCAGATTACATGCTAGAACATCACTTTCTCCGTGGGGGTGGACAAACTATGTGACAGGAATGGGCATAATGTGAGATGCAACCTGTAATCTTATTTTAATCTGAGAGGCCAAACACTGCATTTTCCTCCTCCTCTTTCATCAGATTGTTGTTGTTTTTAATGTTAAGTCAGACTTGATTTCTGGCTCTAGATAGGTTGAAAGCTCAAGAAAACCTGTGACACCATTGGGATGGGTTTTGTGTATAGGAAGCTCAGGAGCAGAGCAAGGAGGTTTGCGTTCCATGTCCTTGGTCCATAAACGGCCCCAGGTTGACATCCACTCTACATCTTGGAATTGCTGATCTCATTGCATGTCAGAAATCTTTAAATTCATTACATTTTTGGTGATGGCGAACCTATTAGAGAACTAGTGCCCAAACTGCAATTCAAAACCCACTTTTTTTTTTTTTGCAAAGTGCCAATACAGTAATTTAACCTGTATACAGGTGGCTGTGAAGTGGCAATGTCGGGTGCCCACAGAAAGGGCTCCGAGTGCCACCTTTGGCACCCATGCCGTAGGTTCGCCATCACTGCTCTAGGATGATCACCCAGGGAGAATTTTTTTAGCATTTTCAATTAGTGGAGTCCTCTCAACGAGCATGGGTTTATGGATTATAGTATGCTAGTCCTTGTCAAGCTAGTATCTCCAAGGACATATACACAGGATTGTTTTTATTCCTGTTTTTAGAGAATGGGAAAACAATAGGCTTCATAGAACTGCACTCCTCTCTGATGACAGTAGGTGGAGCACGTGATCTGCAAAAGAAGATCCTGTGGTTTAAAGGGAGACCTTTGTTGTGACTTACAAATTGTGGCTTTCTCTTTCCTTATGTCCTAATACAACCAGACAGGTCCTCTTAATGAAGTTGGCAAATTGATCACCGACAAATGGGATCAAGAGAAGAAGTGTGCCATCTTTAGTTTCACTTTGAATTACTTTGGATGAAGTGTTGAAAAAGCACGCTCCAGCCTCACAATATATCTCTCCCCCCTCCTTTTAAAAGGGAAAAACAAACATACACTTGTTGCTAAAAAAAGAAAAAGGAAATGAAAGACTTTTTAAAACCTGTGCTTGGGGATTTAGTATGCACTCTCTCTTTTAAAGCCAGTTGAGGAGAGGGGATCAAGTGCTTTCCGCATAATAGGGCAGCCTATGTTTTACTGTTTACATTACAGGTATGTCTAGAACAGCTGGCAATTATCTCCTCTCCCCTCCCCCACCCTGGCTAATTTTAGACATTTGGAAATGCCACAGAGGAAGCAGTTTTAAATGTATCACGTAGAGTGCAGTCTTTTCACTTATATGGAAATCAGCTTGCATGCTGCATGTCTAGCGAAAAACAGATTTCCATTGCCATTTTTCATCTATTTGTAAAACTGCCCCTGGGACTTCAGCAGACAAGATTCGGTGCACTCGGCTTGAATGAAAGACAAAACTCTTTCTTCTCATCATTTGTTGACATCAGGTATATTGTACTCCCCTTTTCCTGTGAAGGTTGATCTAATTACTGTAGCCAGCTGCGCCAAGAGTCATGACATAATTGTTGAGCCCTCTGTAAGTGTAGATATGTGTCACACTGTAGACTCTGGAGCACAACACAACAAAATTAAGGTTCTCTGACCTGTAGAATTTTTCTCATTAAAAAAAACACACACACACACACACACACACACACACACACAAATGGGGGAGGAGAAGGTCACAAATAAACCATAATCCTTCCTTTATGGGAAGAAGAATAAATATTTCTGCCAATTTCTCCATCAATCAAATGTCATATTTTTCTTTAAAGAATTGTATAGGCACACATCATTATTTATGCATTTATTTATTTAAATTATGTGCTGCCATCTTGTCGATGATTTTGTCGATCACTTTGTCGGTTTTTTAAAAATTCTTATTTTACCTCTTTTTTGTTGATTGTTGTATTGTGTGTTTACATTTGCTTCCCGCTATCCCTATTGTTAACCGCCTCGAGTTCCTTTGGGAAGACTGGCGGTATAAAAACAAATTTATTTATTTATTTATTTATTTATTTATTTATTTATTTATTTATTTATTATTTATTTTTGGGCTGCCCATCTAGCAAATAGCTACTCTGGGCGGGGTGCAGGCAAAGTAACTATGACAATTGTATGCATAATCCATATAGTAAAACCAACAAAAAAAATCAAATCAAATCACATTACCAATCATGAACATTTGAGACTGAGGTGAAAATCAATGCAGAAGAAGTATAAGCATATGACAGGAGTCAAGAGAAGATTATAGACAGTGGAAAGCTTGTTGGAATAACCAAGAGTTTAATTGGCATTTAAAGACTCCTAGGGAGGGAGCCAGGCTGATCACTGGAGGCTGTTGATTCCACAGGGATGGGGCAACCACTGAGAAGTCTTGGTTCCTTGCTGTAATTTTCTGGGCCTCTCTCGGGGTCAGCACCCTGAGAGAGGCCCACATGGAAAGAATGAATGACACAGGGAGTTCTCTGTGGGAGAAGCCACTCTGCCAAGTATCAGCATCCCATACCATTTAGGGCTTGGCGCATTAACATTAGAATCTTAAAGTCAATGTGGACATGGCCTGCAGAACAGCCAGGGTGGGGGTGATATGCTGAAAGCATTTTCCTTAATCCGACCGCTGTATTAGCTGCAACTTCTGTACTAGTTTCAAGGGCAGCCCCAAGCAGGGAGGACTGCAGTAGTCTAATGCTGAAATTACTGTGTGAGTACATGGACTAACATGGTGAGGCCCCCAGTGTACAGGAAGGCACACAGTTGTGCAGTCTGATGCAGTTGGAAATGTGCATCACCTGGGCTTGAATGTCAGTGCTGGGTTTAGAAGGATGCCCAAGCTGCATACTCCATCCTTAGCAAGAAAGGTTGCCCTCCCAAAAGAGAGGGAGATTCTCAACCTGGAGACAAAAGCCCCCCCACCCCCGAGGACCCCTCTCTTGTCTGGCTTCAACTTCAGCCTATTTGTTCTTATCAATGCAATACAACTTCCAAGCAGTGTTCTAGGGACAGAACAGCATCCAGTTAGATCAGGGGTCCTCAAACTAAGGAACCCCAGGGTCCTGAATCCAGCTCCCAGGACCAATTGCAACCCCCCACCTACCCCCTGCTTTTCGAGCAAGCCAGCCTCCGCAGCTGCTTCTATTGCTGAGGCAGTTCAAAGCGGTGGGCTATGTTGCTTCTCCCACTCCCCCCAACTATTGCCCAGATGATCGACATGCTGGCTATGGGGCATTCAAAGTAGGAGGGGCATGGCGAAGTCCCCCTCTCCCCCCACCCACTGCCCAGATGGTTGGGGCACCGGCTGCAGCCGAGCGGGGCAATTTAAAACAGGAGGGCTGCAGCAAGGTCTCCCACTCCCTCCATGGTCCTGATGCCCCACCCCGGCTCCTCCTCCACCCTGCCTACCTACCTTCCTTGTGTGGCCACCGCCTGTGTTATTGTGGTTGTGAGGAAGGAAAGGGGCAGGCGGAGGCAGTGCCAGCCAGCCTTCCGAGCTGGAGCAGCCATGGCAGTGGACTGATGGAGGGATGGATGGCAGGTGACTGAGGGGGAAATGGACCTGGAAGGAAGGAAGGAAGGAGCGCCGCTCCAGTCACTGCCACTGTAGGAGGAGGAGGAGGAAGAGGCACAGCAGAGGGATCCCAGCAGCAGCATCTCAGGGTGGTGATCTGGGGCAGGAGGCATTGCTGAGGCCCCAGAGACACAATGATCACGGGCCAATGTGGGGGGCTCTGCCCACTTGCCTCCTTTTTTCCATGTTGACCCCCCTTTTTTTGGACTGTGGTCCAGCTCCCAGTGGTGTCTGGATGGTGGTGGACCAGCCCACTGTTTGAAAACTTTGAGGACCCCTGTCTTAGACAGAGACAAAGAGATATAGAGATGATTGTCCTCAGCATACTGGTGGCACATAGCTCCGCACACTCTGATGACCTCCCCCAGAGGTCTCATATACTGATGATTATACCGAAGATAAATGGTAGTCAAGCTCCTAGTGGATGACCTGCACTTTTGATTTTAAAAATACTGCATATTTGTCACAGGAAATTCTAGAGAGACCAACCCCAGATAGACTGCTTATGACCAACCCTCAATGAACTGCGTACTATGTGGAAAAGTTTGGCCTGATGTTTCTGAGCTTTGCTTATCCAGTTAGTGAAATAATATCTTCTTGTGGCCTAAATCCTCACTGTATAAATAGAGGACATGATCCTGATGGCTGTTAAAATAGTTTCTGTTGGGGTCCATCTCCAAATGCTATCTAGCCTGTTCCTGTTCTGTCACAAGGCTGCAGATCTTGGTCAAGCCATGGTGCCGGGCAAATTTGGTGGAAGAAGGAGCATCCAGGAGCAATCATATCAATGGCCTTGGTGGTGGTGGTATACCAAGTATCAACCAGAATGTTGACAGAAGTGCCAACTGGGTCAGCCGGGCCACTCTGCAAGGCCTCCTGGAAATTAGTAGGGTCCAGTAATCTGCAGGGGTGGACCATTGTAATGGGCCCCTGCTTCCCACTGAGGATGGGTGCCACTGTAAGACTGCATTTTATCAGGGGGTGATCCAACCCTGGCAAGGGGATCAACTCTCTCTGTGTGCATTGGAGAACACCAGGTCTAGTGCGTATTTGGCCACGGGTCCAGAGAAGGGTGACCAAGATGGTTAAAGGTCTAGAAGAAATGTTGTACAAGGAGAGGCTTAGAGATAGGAATGTTTAGTTTTACAAAAGGAAGGTTATTTGTTTATTTATTTATTAGACTTGTATGCTGCACCATCTGGCAACAAGGCCATGTCTATATATATGGGTGATAGCCATATTTAAATATTTGAAAGGATGTCATATCAAAGAGGGGATAGGTTTGTTTTCCATGGCTTCAGAGACTAGGACTCGGAGCAATGGTTTCAAACTAAAGGAAAAGAGATTCCATTTGAACATTAAGAAGAACTTTCTGACAGCTAGAGCTGTCCAGCAGTGGAATATGCTGCCAGGGAAGGTGGTGGTGTCTCCTTCTTTGGAGGTTTTTAATCAGAGGCTGGATGGTTATCTGTTGGGAGTACAGTAAATTGATGGGGGTTCCTGCATGGCAGGGGGCTGGAATAGATGGTTTTTAGGTCTCTTCCAACTCTATGAACCTGCGATTGTATGAGACAAAGGCTGCCAGGTCTGAAAAGTAGGGCACAGTACACCGGCACAATTCCAAAACCGTCCCTGGCTGCTGTTGACACATGTCCCATTCTTCTAGACCCCTAGGCCTGGAATCACTAAGGCAAAGAGCCTGACAGCCTCAGAAGAGTCTTTTCCCCCACCCTTCCAGTCTACCCTGATGCTAGATGGAGTAACTGGGTGGGCACATTAGTAGTAAGGCTATTTGACCTTCTAAGCCCATCCAGCTTTCTGTGATACATGCCAGCTCAGCTCCTTCCTCCAGTATTAAACCATGAGTGAGTAGGGATGTATTCTTGGCTGACCAGAAATTTAACAGCAACAAGGATAGAGTGAAGAACCGAACTCACATAATGGAATAATTACATAGCAGTAAACTTTTTTTTAAAAGGAAAATATTTGTCCATTAACCTAACACTTGTATTGTATTGGGTAAGTCAGTGGAAAGCATGACAGAAAATTCTCACCCATCTGTGCTGGGCCAATGCAATTGGTGCAGATTACTCTATGGAGAGGACAGAGTTGTACTTGCCTTTCCTAAAGATGTTAAAGATGGGAGCCTGTTTGTAGGAGGTGGGAGAGTTGCAATTTCAGAACCAACATTCTTCACAGGGACTCAAAGCCAGTTTTTGAAGACCAAAGTACTCAAAGCCCCCTGGACCTGTATGCAAAATCAATTTATTTCCATTTCTCCCCCAACCCCAACCCCACTTCAAACTCTCATGTTCTTTCTTCCCACATAAGAAGTATCTGGTGGATTTCAGTACATTCTGTCAAAAGGAAGCTGAAAAACATATTGCCACCCACCCGATCAGTCTTCGGATTATTTTGAAAGTGTGAAAAGAAGATAAGGGTAGATTTTGCATGCTTATCTGTATTTCAGAAAATATCTGACAAAGCCTGTAACTGAGAATCCCTGCATCTACTTTGCAGTTCTGGGGCAGTTTTTCTGATGGGCTGGCAATTTGTCAGGCAGGAGGGGTAGAACTAACAGTATAGTTTTCACAATTCATACTCAACAATGGAAGGATATCTTTGAAGGATCTGAAGGATCTATATCTCAAGGGGGTAGAGCAGACAGGTGCCTTGAATCTGCAGGTGTGATTTTGGTATGCCAACACTGTACAACCACAATACATGCACAAACACCATAAGGCTGAGCCAGTGAACTCTGGCACCAGCTGGGAAGGACTGAAGATGGATGACACACCACAAACAAAAATCAGATTTTTCTGCCCCCCACACCAACAGGCAGTTTCTTGGAGACTCTTTACCTTGCCTGGAAACCTGGGAAAGCAGAACTGTTCTGTGTGACTTCCTTCCTTCCTTCCTTCCTTCCTTCCTTCCTTCCTTCCTTCCTTCCTTCCTTCCTTCCTTCCTTCCTATAAAGCAGTGGTTCCCAACCTGGGGGTCAGGACCCCTTTGGGTGGTGGTCGAACAACCATTTCACAGGGGTCGCCATTAGCCAGTGAAGAAAAAGGCACAAATGACTTGGGTCTGGAGGAGGAGGGGGAGGAAAGGGGGAAGAGTGAGTTACAGCTTGATAAGTTGGAGGGGATGTCAGTCAAATGGCACCGGAGGCTCCGACTGGCTGAGGGTGCCTTTAGAGGGAAGTTCTCTATGGCACCTGCAGCAATGGCCTGCCCAAGGGGGCTTGTGGCCTCTTCCAAGCAGGGCAAGGGGTCACCACAACATGAGGAATTGTATTAAAGGGTCGCGGCATTAGGAAGGTTGACAACCACTGCAATAAAGGAACAGAAAACAGGATACAACTAAAACACTTGATTTATTTAAAAAAACTGATAAAAATGTGCTGCATCCCTTCTGTCAAACACAAATCTCCAGGGTTTAGAGCAGTGGTGGTGAAACTTTGGCACTCCAGATGTTTTGGACCACAACTCCCAGAATTCCGAGCCTAGATTGCCAATGACAAAGGACTGTGGGAGTTGTGGTCCAAAACATCTGGAGTGCCAAAGGTTCACCACCACTGGTTTAGAGGTTTAAAAAGCCAACTTAAAAAGGAAAGTGACAGAATAGGGCATTATAAACTCCTTACAGGAGGGATACATGCTATCCTGCCTGAAGGAGACAATGATCCAGGCCACTTAAAATATATCATTTTGGTGACATGGTTTAAATAACTATTGTCTTGTTGCCAATGTACTGATTGAGAAGGTGGTGGCGGGCCCGTTGATCCATTTAGTCAGGGTTCAGGCTGCACCATAAGAATAAGGACAGTTTGCGTTAAGCTGCTTCATGATCTGTTACAGGAAGGAGATTAGGGGAGTGTGACCTTGTTGTTTCCTTTCATCTTAGGCAGATTGTCCATCTTTGGCCCGACCTGGAAAGAGAGTCCGTGGTTACGCTGATTCATATGTTAATAAGCTTGTAAACTGAGTCATGTTATGCTGTCCTTGCAGAGGCATAGCTAGGGTTTTCAGCAACCAGGGACAAAGTCAGTTTTCGCACCACCTCCTGGCCCTCTCATGATAAGGAGTGAGCCATAAGGTCAGAGGCTGAACCCCAGCTCCTCTCCCCACAACTTCACCTCTTCTCCCTTCATGGAGGGGCCCTTCTGCCTCCCCCTAACACCTTTCCAGGGAGAGAGGTGCTGTTTTGCTTTGGGCCCATCAAGGAGCCACTGCGCCATTCCACCCATGATCTCACTGTCCTTGGGGAGAGTCTGGCCTCTGTCTGGACCGATTGCACAGGGAGGGGAAATCCCACGGAGACTGAACAAGACTGAGCTGAAGCAGCCTTGTCCTCTTCTCCCCCTCTCCTCCCCCTCCTCCCCTAACGGCATCCAAAGCCCATTGACTAAATGCTGCCACTGGCGCTGCTGCTAGCCTAAGAGAGGCTCGCCGGGAGGGCGGTGGCTGCAGCTCCCTTACTTGGCAGGGAGATGAGTAGGCTAGTGAAGCAGCACCAGGGCTCCTGGGCATGCCTGGCTGCTGGCTGGAGGCTCAGAGGTCTTTTTTTTGGGGGGGGGCAGATGCCGCCTCCAGGAAGGCGAGTGGGTCCTGGCACCGAGTAGAGGAGGCAGCAGTCTCCCCACCTGCCTTCCCAGAGAGGGTGCTCACACTGGGAGGCAGCGGCTGCTGCTGCTGCTGCTGCTGCTAGGCTGAGAGAGACTCACCAGAGGACAGAGCCTCTCTCAGATTAGCTGCAGCGCCAGCGGCCACTGAAACCCATGTGTGACCCCTCTGGGAAGGCGGGTGAGCAGAAGGACCTCTGCCTTCTCCACCCAGTGCCTGTGCTCACCAATGCCTCTCCCTCTCCTCCAAGACAATTTGGTGCTCTCCAGATGCTGTGCCCAGGGTAGATGTCCCCCTTTGCCCCACCCCCAGCTACACCATGGTGTCTTTGTGGGGCTACCCTCAAAGGCAGTTTAGAAGCTGCAGAATGTGCTTAACCCAGCAGCCAATCTCATTTACGGGACATTGAGATGTGATCATCTCTCCCCAGTTCTGGCCCAGTTGCACTAGCTACTGATATGCTTCTGCACCATCATGTAAATATTGACATACAAAGCGTGGAATGGTTTGGCAAGTTGCTAACTACTGCAGCTTCTATCTCTAAGATCCAGCACTCATTCCACCATCACCCAGCCACCCACACACCCAATCCTTGATGCTGTGAGATGCCACCCCAAGAAGATGCCTGGAAGTCTTCAACTAGGAACCAGGCCTTCTCAGTGATGGCCACCTCTTTGTGGAATTCCTTATTGGTGGAGGTGCATGTTTATAAGACAAATGAAAACACCAATTGTGTCAGACAGACTTTTGAGAACCCTTTCCCTGTTTAATTCAATTACAGTTGTACTCCAACTTAAGAGCAGCTCGACTTAACAGCAATTCGACTTAAGAGCGGAAAACTATTGGCATTTTAACTGCTGCCTTACAAATTTTAGATATGGTCTGCTTGACTTACAATTTTGTTTTCCATTTTTTTATTTTTAACTTATTTTTTCAATTTTTAGATAGGTTTTTTTTAGGGTGCCGACCTGGCCACCTCTGGGTCTGGGTCAGTGCTCCTTTATTTTATTTTTATTTTTATTTTTATTTTTATTTTTATTTACTTCCAGGTTCCAGCCGTGCTACAGCTGTAGTGTGGGCTGGCTCCCCCCCAAGTGCTGACTGTGTGGCCTCTGGGGCCCGGTTGGCACTGTTTTTATAAAAAAATAATGTTTTCATTTTACGGTGCCGACCAGGCCACCCCTGGGTCCCAGTTGGTGCTCCTTTATTTTATTTTATTTTATTTTATTTTATTTTATTTTATTTACCTCTGACCAAGTGGCCCATGCTACAGCTGTAGCACGGGTTGATTGGCTTTTCCCTGCAGCCAGGAAGACCGAAGACCGTCCAGCACCAGGTAGGAGACATCGCTGCCATTAACGAACAGAACTGAACCAATTTTTGGGTTCATTTCATTTCATTCTAAATTCACTCTGGGGCTCTTTAGGTAATGAAATGAATATCAAATAAGGAAACAAACTAAAAGTTCATTTTGTGCCTATCTTTAGAAGCAATATCTAGGCTTGCTTCTTGTTCACCCAGCTCAGCTCCTTTCTGTACCCCAGGTATCCTTGCCCTACACATATCCCTGTTATTGTTAGGGATTCTCCTCCCCAATGGCATGAGGCTAAGGCTCCTCCTGCAGTTGTTAAGTAGCCTTTGTGCTAATGATTACATCCATCAGCCATGCTAAGTGTTGATGATGGGAACTGTAGTCTAAACCATCTGGGCACCCCAGAGCTGGAGGTCACTGATTTAAGCCATAGCAAGCCAACAGGCAAATCTGTACTACTGACCATACTTGATGCCAAACATGTGGTTGCGTTGAAAGAAAAGGCCCCTCCTGGACACACTACCTGTTCCCAGTGCCCTAGAAGCAAGCCCCTGCCCCCCCAAAACTCCAAGGAACTCATTTCAGGTGGATATGGCGAGGCCTATACTGTAGCTGTCCAAAATTAGAAATAGGGTGGAATAAAGACAGAGCCGCATGACGGAGAAATGGGAAGAAAGAAAATGGCAACGTGCCACTTCAAATAGAGACGCATGAAGACATTACACATATTTATGGTGGCTTTTAAAATTAGTGTTTATTTGTCGAAAGGCTGGGACTGATCTCCCAAATCTCTCTTTTAAACTTAAAATATTGACAGTAGAGTAATCAAAGTCTTCACATTTTACAAGCCGTTTCCCGAGGCTGTCCCTCAGAAACCTATTAAATGTGAACATGAAGCTTTAATCCCGGGGTCCCTGGATGGAATTAAAGGGCTGAGCATGGCCCTCGCCTTTCTCCTCCATCTTAAATATAAAGCTGTCATATTATTCTGCTGGCACATTTGTGGCTTTCCTTCACATGTTTATACAGTGTCTCATTTTGCCACGGGGAGTGGGGGTGGGGGGAGAGAAGGGAGGGCAAACATGGGCTCACACCATTGGGTGGGTTTTAATACCTTTTCGACTTGCAAATGAAACTCCTCTTTATATGTGGCATGTTTTCTGCTCAAATGCCTTTTGGTGAGTGGTGTCAGACCAGGTCCAAAGGTGCCCCTCAGGAAAGTAGTCGGGTGTCTGGAATGTCAACTTCATTAGAGCCTCAGTTGAATGTTTTTTTACAGGGGACAGTCCGTGTCTGGAGGCATTCGTCTTACATTACATGTCAATATTGAAGTCGAGATTTGTTTTTCCAGAGGACGGTCTCCTCCTCCTCCTCCTCTCCTCCTCCTCCTCCTCCTCCTCCTCCTCCTCCTCCTCCTCCTCCTCCTCCTCCTTTGTATATGTTTCTTCACAGCGTTCATCTCTCTCAACCCGGCCTCCATCTGAGAACTTCCCTGCTCTTCTACTTTGCATATTCCCAGGCCACTGTCCAATCTTGATTCTGTTTTTCATCTCTTTTCAGAGGCTTCTTGCCATCTGGGACATGTGTTGGGCTTTGCGTTGCTTAGCGTGGTCGACAGCACCAGATTAGACCTGTTGAATCAATGGGGATTTGGTGGTAAGTTCCATGGGTGCAAATAGACCAATCCCAACTGCAACGTAGTGTGCTAAAGCAAGCTACAACTGGAGTAGACCCATGGGGATCAATGGAACTTACACAAGAGTCAACTCACCAAATCATCCCTGATTCAGTGGGGCAGCTTTGGTTGCAGCCTTCTACGCTATGAAGAGCTCCAGAAGGATCTCTCCAAAGTGGGGGAATGGGCTGCCAAATGGCAAATGCGTTTCAATGTAGCAAAATGTAAAGTAATGCATATTGGGACAAAAAATCAAAACTTTATCTATCAACTCATGGGCTCTGAGTTATCCATGACGGATCAGGAAAGAGAACTTGGTGTGTTGGTGGACAGTTCAATGAAGATGTCTACCCAATGTGTGGCAGTGGTGAAGAAGGCCAATTCCATGCTAGGGATTATCAAAAAGGGGATTGAAAATAAAACAGCCAACATCATATTGACATTATACAAAATGATAGTAAGGCTACACCTGGAGTATTGTGTACAATTCTGGTCACTGCATCTCAAAAAAGACATAGTGAAACTGGAAAAGGTGCAGAAGAGAGTGACTAAAATGATTACTGGGCTGGGCCACCTCCCTTATGAGGAAAGGCTACAACATTTGGGGCTCTTTAGACTGGAAAAAAGGCACCTGAGGGGGGATATGATTGAGACATACAAAATAATGCAGGTCATGAGCAGAGTGGATAGACGGACACTCTTCTCCCTCTCACAAAATACCAGAACTAGGGGACATCCACTCAAACTGAGGGTAGGGAGAGTAAGAACAGACAAAAGAAAATATTTTTTCACCCAGCGTGTTGTTTGTCTGTGGAACTCCCTGCCATAAGATGTGGTGATGGCAATCTGGTCAGGATGCCTTCAAAAGGGGATTGGACAGATTCCTGGAGGAAAAGTCCATCACAGGTTACAAACCATGATGGAGATGTGTAATCTCCAGGCTTAAAACCAGGGTACTTCAAGGACCAGATGCAGGGGAGGGTATCAGGAGACAGATATCTAGTCTCGTGCGCTCCCAGACGCATCTGGTGGGGCCACTGTGAGATACAGGAAGCCGGACTAGATGGGCCTTTGGCCTGATCCAGCATGGTTCTTCTTATGTTCTTATGTTCTTATGCTATGCAACAGGATTGTGGCCAGTTTGTTCTTTTTCAGTCCTTCCTAAAGAAAAAAGTGGGGTAAAATATTTTAAATTATCATAACAGTAATTTTGCAAACAATTAGCCCAACCAACATTCATTAGTTATTATTTCTTCCCTTGCCCTGTCCACGCAGACATTTGCTTGTGACACAAATCTTTATTTGAAAATTCTCTGGGCTGTGAGAATACAATAATGGAAGATGAAAAATATTTGTGGCAGGAGATGGCATTTAAGACACATGTAAAACATACTTGTTTCCTTTTTGGTTTGCAAAAGTGTCCTTTCTCGAGCAAGGAAAGATGCCTGTTTGCTAGAGCACATGAGTTCCCTCACCGCCATATATTGCATGTGACCTACTTTTTTCTGCAACTGGTCAATGGAAAGTAAACACAGGCTTAGTCTGCATGTCTTATTGCTGGAATCCCCTTGTGGGAGGGGTACACATGGATACTTAGGGATTACATATTCCCCTTAACAATGAGTTACATGAGATTTGTGGAGGTGCTGAAAAGGAAAGAAGCAGCAAGAGAAAACGGGCGTTTATACACGACCCCTAAGCTCCACTGCAAATGGCTGCAAGCTCCGGAGCTTAAAAATGTTTCCCCACCAGCTCCGGAGCTTGCAGACAATTAAGTGTGACCCCGCCCACCTAAGCGCGACCCACCGCACTTTTCTTGTACCTGCTCTTGGGAGGTGAAAAATATTTGATGCGGATGTGCTGGGCTCTCCTCGCTTCTTTTTGTTTTTGTTTTTTTGCCTCCCGCCCCTTTAAGAGGAACCAGGAAGTGACCGGGGTTCCCCTGGCAGCGTCCATCAACACCGGGAGGTAAGGCTTTATTCTTCTGTCCCTTTTTTCCCTCCCTCCCCCCACGCAGCTGGCAGCCAGGAAGTACGGACGGGCGGAGATGCACGAAGAGCGACAAACCCCTAAGATCTCTGGTCCGAATTTAAGGGGCCAGCGGATCTTAGGGGTCGTGTAAAAAGGCCCAACGAGAGATGAGGGGAGAGGTGTGAGGTCACTGGCTTCCATATGTATCCTCCCCCACCTTTGGCTACCTCTGCCTGGATGAATCAGTTTACTAGTTTGAGGAGGCTGTGGCCGTTGATCACACCATAGACTGCCTAAAGTTTGCCCCTGGGCCAGCTTGCCTAAGAGTTGGACAAGTACAAATCATAGCAGTTTGATCTGTTTTTCAACAATTCTCAGGCTTCATATTAAGAAACCTTAAATAAATACCCAAACAACATAAGATGTCTGGTAAGCAGAGTTTGATTGAAACCCATTGATTGTGAAAACACCTGATGTGTACGTAGCAGGTTTCGCTACAACCTGGATTATAGCTGAAAGCTAACATAGGTCCAACTAATGACTCGTAAGACATATTGAGGCAGCTGATAATAGGCAGCCAATTTGCATGTCATGTTCTTTATTTGCTGCCTGGGAAAGAGGCAACTGTTGGGATTTATTTCATTGCTTCAGGTGCCCAAATAACTTGACAGGCTCTTGAGTACTGTTTATCTTGAAAGTGGTGGCTCGGAAGTGTGGGTAGGGAAGTCACTACATCCCAGGCCATTCTTAATAATAATAATAATAATAATAATAATAATAATAATAATAATAATAATAATAATAATAATAATAATAATAATAATAATAATAATAATAGAAGACATAAGTCAATTCTGACTTATGGCAACCCTTTCTAGAGTTTTCTGAGTATTGAGTATTCAGAAGTGATTTACCGTTCCTTTCTTTCGAGGGCACTCTAGAACTGTGTAGCCTACCTGTGGGTGTGTGGTAGGCTTTTCTCCTTCAAGGCACAGTGAGGAATTGAATCCCCAACCCTGCTTCATTGAGCTACTGTCCAGCAACTTAAAAATCTGTCTCCTTTGCCATGCATTTTCCTGACAGTTGTGGAGCCCATTGCTTCACCTTGTGTGCCCAGACTTGTCCCCCCCTTTTCTGACACTGGGTGTGGGGACTGTCACTAGTTATCATTGAGGGATCCCTCCAGTGTCCTCTGTAGCTACTTGAAAACAGGGGCCTGATAATCCTTGATCCATCAAGATTTAGTTTTGCCTTGTGTGCCCTGTGAAGCAACCCTCTAATGCAGAGAAGAACCTATAACCTAGGTTGTAGTTCATGCTTCGAACATGCATGACTCCTTTAATACTTGTTATATCTAGAGTAGAAAACAATGGTGCAATGTGTTGGAATTAGGCTTTTCAAAAGGCAAACGGAGTACTTTTGCAAATAGGCTAGTATTGTATTGGGATATAGGCTTTGAACAATGTACTGGATTACATTCTGCTTAGATGGCTTTGTGTCATAAACCAAATTACACCAGCGTCTTCCCCCTATGCATGTGCGCTTTGTGGATGCCATTTCTCTGCCACTAAATATGACAGAAGGAAAAAGGCAGGAGGGAGAATGTGAATGTGGGTCTTTAGGGAAACGTGAATGATAGAGAAGGACAGGAATCCAGGAAAGCCAGCCTGTTGTCTTTGGTGTCTTCCCTAGTGAACCTAATATAGGGTCGACCGCATTGATGTGGTCTATAAAGGCCTGTACTTCCTGAGTCTTGATTTTCACCCAGGTATCATCTACATACTGGAACCAGTGGGATGGTGTTGTCCCTGGGCAGGTGTTGAGTGCCTTCTTCTCCACTTCTTCCATGTATAGAGGTTCGCAACCATTGGTGACACTGGGGAACCCATGGCACAACCATGCTTCTGTCTGTAGAAGTCCCCTCTGTACATGAAATATGGGAAGACACCCAAGACCACAGGCTGGCTTTCCTGGATGGTGCAGTCATCATCAGACCTGACCATGGCCTGGGAGTAGAAGTTTACAGGAAATCCACCCACACAGATCAGTACTTACTGTTTGACTCCCACCATCCATTACAGCACAGTCATCAGGACCCTAAGCCACAGAGCAGAGAGCATCCCCACCTCCACAGCAGCCAAGAAGAAAGACAGTCACCTGAAGACAGAGAAAGCCTGCCTGAAGAAGAAAAAAAAAAGTCTTTTTTGCCTGCTTGTGGAAAGAGAGCAAAGGCAGGGGCAGCCTGGTTGTCCCTTGAGAGGGACTTATACAGCTGGAGAGCAGAGACAGAGATGGCCTTCTTTTAGTTACAACCTGCTACTTTCTCAGAGCTGCAATAACTCTTCAAAAGATGATCTAGAATCGTCCAAGAATCTTTCCAAGAACTAAAATAGGGGCTCTTCCTAACTAAAACAGTGGAAGCGCAATGTTCCTCCCTGATTCTGTGGTAGTAATCCCGCTGCTGTCGACCTTGAGGTGCTTATAGGCATGGTTTTTAGCCCTGTAGAAAGAAATTATCATGACAGTAATAATAAGAGTCAAAACAAGTTTGGAAAATAATATCGTTCCTGATCAATGATCTGGTTTCCCAAAACTTAAGAGTCCAGATGAGATTTTAGTTACTAAACTGGCAATAAAATAACATAACATAAAATAAAATAAAATAAAAAATTGTGAGGGGAAAATTGTCTGTAAAAGTCCAAATAGCCTCCATTTCTTTGTCAAATCATGATAGTTCCCAGTGTTTCCTTATAATCATATTAATATTAGATATTCACCAAATGTATTCCTAATTCCCCCACTTTCATATACAATGCTATTTTATGATAGGTATCTATGATAAAAGCCTTGTCCATCTCTTCTCTTCTTCTGCCATGTTCTTTTTTTGGCGGAGACCTGATCTTTCAAGACTCCCATCTGCTGTTTCTTGAAATAGACTAAAAATCTGTCTTCATTAACTTCATCCTGTGAAGCCTTTTTCCTTTGCATTTAGCCTATTTGACTTTAGCTAGAAAATGTTTTTTTAAAGCTCCCATGATTTTTGTGTTTCTTTTCATCTACTGCTGCACCTTTTCTCTTTCTCGCACTCTTACTAAAATACATATGCCTTAAGTTTTCAAAACATTCTTGCTTTAAAAATAGATATTTCTCATTGAATTCTCTTAGCTGTTGTGTGTGTGTGTGTTTGAGACTAAATGGATACATTCAGCATATGGTTGTGGTTATGGGAAACAGGTGCTTTATCTATTTGGAAAGCAATACATTGTCTATTATAACAGGAAACTCTTTTGATCTGGGCATCCCTCCAAACAAGAGAGATTTATCTTAACTGTCATGCATTTAAAGCCAGGACTGGGTCTAAATAAGATAATTATTTATTTCACTGAGCTCTGCAGTAGTTTCTATCGTAATGGAATACTACAGTACTGCTAAGATTAACAACAACAGTCACAACATTGCACAGCGTAGTGACGCATGACATCAGAAACTATTACATGGACAATACCCTAGTTACCTCCTGGACTGTACCATCAATAAACAAAAATTGAACCTGTAGTTTAAATTAGGCTGCCATCGAGCTGAAATTGAAAGCGGCCCAGATTCATATTTAAAATTCAGGGCTGTTATTTCCAGAAGATATTATCCAAAAATAATTCTGGAGCAAGCTATATGTGATGTATATGGGCCCTGTCAAAGATCTAAAGTTACAGTACATTTCATCATATCATAGTGGATGCTTATCAGACTTTCCTCAATGGGTTACATGTGCAGGCATAACCAAGGTCAAAATGATACTCACCTGAAAAAAATGGATCGAACTAGTGACAACTCTTGTTGTAGCGCACAACGCGAAGCCCTATAGTAGTTCAAAATGGCACCAAGCCAGTTCTTTTCCACTACGGTTTTTATAGATACTCTGCAGTTTCAGGAGGTAGAGGACCTCTACCTTTTTCCTGCCAGTTTTCTGACTCCCTCTTTGCCACCTCAGCTGTTTGCCACCCACTCCCATGATCACTAGCATATCTTCAGTGTTTTTTTCTCTCTTTTGCACTTCCATTCTCCATCACCAGCAATACTAGGGCTCATTTGAACCTATGTATCACTGGTTTACAGTGCTGCCTATATGCCCTAATCACATCTGATCTCACCTGATTTCAGAAGCTAAGCAGGGTCGGCCCTGGTTAGTACTTGGATGGGAGACCACCAGGGAATACCAGCAGCTGTAGGCGCCTGGCGTAGGAACTGGCAAACCACTCCAGTATTCCTGCCAAGAACACTCCATGGACATGGGGTCACGGAGAGTTGGTCACGAATATAACGACGCAACACACACACACACACACACACACACACACACATCACTGGTCTACACTACAACAATTACTTTGACAATTACATCACACTGGCTACACTCTGTTGGTGAGACACATTCATAAGTAAAAATGCCCAAGCTGCAGTGGTGAATTGCCACTCCAGTGGTCCCCGCCTTTTTGCGGTTCATATACTGCAGTCCTGCTATATCGCGTGACTGCAATACCCCGAAAGGGCTTGAGGGAGGGGGAAAAGGTTTTTAAAGCAGGGGCTTTTTAAACCTCCCCCCATCTGCAAGCCCCGGGCTCCAGCTGATTTGTGCAGGAGTTTTTTCTTCCCCACTTCACTGCCATTCAGCAGGAGCCCGGGACTTGCCTCCATAGAGGCATTGTGCGCCGTTCCCCCGCACCTGATATGGTTGGGCGAAGTGGCACACAATCTTTAAAATGACTTTAAGCAATGGAACCAAGCCCTTGGTTCCATTGCTGAAAATCATTTTAAACATTGGTGCCATTTCTCCCGACCCCCCAGGTGCAGGGGAGCATCGAGTGATGTTTAAAATGTCTTTAGGCAGCAAAGCCAATCTGATTCCATTCTTAAAGACATTTTAAACATCCCCCCCCCCCGTGCTGGCCCAACCTGCATCAGCATATTGTGGATTTTCAATGATCGTGGGTCGGGTCAGTCCCTAACCCCTGCGATAGATGGGGGGGGTACTGTAATTAAAGAAATGCCCATTGCATTTCTGGCCAGGAACATGACTGGCAAAAGATCCATTAGCAGCGCTTCCCTGCTGCAACTTATGTGATTTCACCAGTAGGATTCTGGCTGCAGATTTTTTATAATGATCAGTTTCCTTGGGTAGTGGGGGAATGGCACAGCCCAGCCTTGTGCCTGCTTACCTTGAAATAACCCCAGAGGAATGTATTTCATATAAGCATCTTGAGAAATGCATTGTTAGGATTAGTTTAAATAAAAATAGTGACAGAGTTGTTCCTATTTTTATGCCTTATACTTAATATTTACATTAGCATAATTCTTCACCACACCTGCCAAACAGCTGTGGTTTTATGACTTGTAGCTCAACAGTTCAGACCTACTGCTCTGGCACACGAGCATTAGGCTGTGGAATGAGCAAAAGATATCAGATGTGCAAATATTCAAGTGGTATCATTTTAGTAGCTTTCCTTTGAGTTTTAGGTGCAGTCCATTTCACATGTGGCAGGGTACAAATTACATAGGCACAAGGAATAGCGTGAATGTGGAAATACAGTGAATAATTTATTCCAGATGCTTTCTTGAGCTGAACTCTTTTCAGACTTGGCTCTGCTCGTGATCCACCAAGGGGTTGAGTCTAGCTCCAGTTTATGCATTTATTGCTGTGTCAGAGGATGGATGCAGTTAATATTACCCTCTCTTGACTAGACTTTGAAGATTTCTGGCAAATATTCTAGCTTTGCCTACTTGAAGAGTCATGGGAGTCGTAATTGTTCCTGGGGCCTAGTTCCTGGAAAGCACACACTCTTTCATTGATCTCAAGTCCTTATTAAAGAGTCAATAACATATGAGTGTGTGAGCTGACTGAATAGCTCAATCAGAGGTTGGGGGTGGGATTTCCCCCTATGCCTCCTGGGAGAGGAGCCAGGTGGTGGGGTCTTGGGGAAGCTTAATAACCCTGCAATGCCCACAGAAGAAAGAAATGGTGAACAATGTCTAATTACTCTGTACTTAGAAAACTCTGGAAAAGCTCTCCATGCCATGGAATAAACTGAACAGCTTGTTGTCATCATTGACGTTTGTTGTGTATCGATCTATATTCCTATTGGTTTCTGTTCCTGTTCCAAAGGGAACAGGCCTATTGGTTTATTCAAGTTGCTGCATTTGGATCCTCAATCCTATTGGTCTTTGCCAAAAGGCAGCTTTGTGATTGGTTGTAATTGTTCCCTCCAAAATGTATCTTTTCCTAGCCAGTTCTGGCTCCTATAAATGTAGCTCCCTCTCCCCAGTCCCCAGTCTTGTTCTCTCCCTGAATAAAGAGCTGTTACACTAGAAGCTGTCTCCAGCCTGCTATGTCTAAGAGCTGAAATCACTGCTGAAATCACTAAGCCCCGTGTTACAACAGTGTTATTGTTGGCATTGGCAATGTTGATGCGCACCCATCAAAAATGTAGACACATGAAATTCTTCTAACCCAGAAAAGTTGCACAAGGGGTACCATGTATTTTAGAAGTAATTTACGTTAAGAATCACTTCCCAAGCTCTGGGGGTGGAGAGGAAATTCAATCAGTTCAAATGATGGACGTTGCACAGATACTGTTGGGTGCAGTCCATTAATGTTCTCCTCAGGTAACAAATTTCATGGAACTGAGAGACTTTTGAAATAATCATATTGCACAGAAAGCAATCTGATTACTTATTAATTTTTGTTGTATTTTTATAAAGCTTAAATACCAGCTCATGGCAGGATGTTAGTGATTTTTAAATCATTACGGTTTGTGCTAGTATTTATTTATTTATTTATTTATTTATTTATTTATTTATATACCACCCATCTTCAAGAAGAATTCTGGGTGGTTTATATCAATATAAATAAACAGTACAGCGACATAGGCAAACTACCAGTAAAACAATGCTCTCAAATAGAATAAACAAAACAAAACAAAACAAAACAAACACAACTGAAATAAAAACACTGGCAAGGCTAAAGAATCGGGGGGGGGGAGTTAATTAACAGTTATCAAATGCCTCTATTCAAGCAAGGTTTTTAGAGCTCTCTTAAAGGCAGGCAGGGACTCTGCAAAACAAATCTCACTAGGAAGTTTCTTCCACAGCAACAGGGCGTCCACTGAGAAAGCCCAGTTTCAGGTAACCATTTTCCGTGCCTCTCTATAGGTGGCCACCTGAAGTCAGGTGCCCGCAGAAAGGACTCTGAGTGCCACCTTTGGCACCCGTGCCATAGGTTCGCCAACACTGGCTTAGCCCTTCACTTTTAGTAGCCCATTAACTGAAAAAGCCATGGGCCCTTCTGATGAATCTGAGAAAGGGCTTCTCTAGAGACAGTGATTCCAGATCTAGAAGCAGAGTACCCTTAAGAGGAGAAAAATGTCCATCTGATCCATAGATGGCGATTCAAGTTGAGAGAGACTTGTTCTCTTGATTCAGACATAGCTCCCCCCCCACATGGCTTGACTTGAGTTTCAGAACCCACACCTTCTTCCTTTTTCTGGGGCAGGGGGAAGTTTATTATTAATAGGGCCTTGGTCTTGGTACTAAGGACTCAGACTTGGGACTCAGACTCAAAGACTTGCCCTCATCCCTGGTTTGTTCTTGCAGGAGCATACTTCCAACTGCACTTGGAAGATTATCCTCCTTTCTTTTTTGTAATTGCAGTGGCAGACTGCATGACCTATTTTAGTATGTCTGATGTCTTAGGCATCTAACACTGGAACATTGCCTGGAGGGATAACATGGTAAGAAGAAATCACTCAGTTGCCTTAATGTGTCATCAGACCAAAGGCTATCCAGTCACATGCTGAGAAGAAGGAGCTTGTTAAAAAAATGTATACACCTACTCAAGACAACATACGGATTGCACCAAAACCTGCAATTTTCATCAAGGAGGACGACTGTAGGTTAGGAGTGGAATATCTGCATTCATCTATAATTGAAGCAACTCTTTTTGACCTGCATGTCTAACACTTCTACCAGTTAATTCATGGTTCATGCCATTGAATGTGAAACTTACAGAGCACAAACTGAAATTACTGACCAGCGGAGATCTGTCTCCTTCCAGGCCATTCCCTGTGTGTTGTGCGTTATAAACCAAAGTGGCAAAAATGTACTCATGCAAAATTTATGCCCAAATCTTTCCGTATGCAGGCTCTGTTTCTCAAATCTGTCTTTCTGAATACAAATGGTTGTGGGAGAAAACGGCTCATAGGCCAGGAATCCATGGAAGCTCAAATCCATATTTGATCATTCATAATTTGCAGCTTGGGAACCATTTGTTCCTACTCTGTATTGATTTAGTGAGGCATTGCTAACTGCTATGGTCACACCAAGTCATTTTAACCAATTTACCTCCGTTTTAAGGCATTGAACGTAGATGTGAATCACATAGCTTCACTTGATTCTTCAATTTCAGCCCCCATCTTTTTTTCGAGTTTACCACACTAAGAGAAAGATGTGTGAATAATACTTGATCTACACCTTGGCAAAGACAGTCATTTTAAAATGGATACATTTTTTAAAGGGAAGGAAACAGGTAAAACTGGCTGGATGCTTCCACAAAATGAGCAACCAGCTCATAAATACTTAGAGCTCCCAAGGTCCATATAAAAACATTCAAAAGTAATGAGATTCTATCAAAACAATATGTAAATAACAGTGTGAAGCTAATCTTGATGTAAAACACTAGTTTGGCCTCTGCATGAGTCTGCAAACACTTGAGACGATAATTAATAACAGAGCCCTTTAATTAAATACATAAAGCATTAACGTTGGGCTTTATTAGCAAATTATCATGGACCTCAAGGCAGAGATAGAGGGTTTACAAATATTGCCAGAGAGGTGTTTCTGGAAACGTAGAACTCTTAGCAAGTAAATTTTCACTTATTAGTATAAGAACTTTATTTTACAAGGAAATAGTCTGCATGTAGACCCACAATAAAAATTGCCCCTCGTTAAATGCATGCCGGTTGATCCAATTCTTTCTGTCACTACGGCCACTGGCCCCAAACTGAAGCTCAGGCTGTCCTTGTCATTGTGTAGCATCTGTGTTCCTGAAACTGATTTTTTTTTAAATTTTTTTTTGCCTTCTTACATGTAATATTCTGCAAAAGAATGGCACCGTTATTTTTCTGCAGCGCAGCCTTTACTATGAAGTTATCACCCATCCTCAGCTTTGGAACCTTTACCAGCAACTCTTACAGTATCTAAGAAAATGGTAAAATAAAGAATCCATTTGCAAATGAATTGACAGTGAATTTGAGCTGCCTCAAAGCAGTTCTGGAGCCTCCAACAGGTGTTAATTTGCTGCTTATATTATTTTGTACTCAAAATTACTAACACCCTTTAAGAGCAAAACGGAAATCTGAAAATTGCAACACTTTTCTGTTTTAATGAAGCAGAGGAAGAAAACAACATTTACTCTGTCACTTCTAATACCTGTTCATCCTGAAGTTCTAGTTAATTATTTTTCACAGTAGTACACCCTGAGACAATTGGAGGCATTTTTGCTTTGGTTACATTTTCCCATGGAGAGCTTTTACTGGCTTTGACAGACTGAATCAATATGTGTCTCTAGCAGTTAATTAGGGTTGTCTTCAGAGATATACACAACTTAACAGTGGCATCTCAACCCCTGATTTAGCTAAGAGAATCAAAAATATGTTGATCCTAGTAATGTAATTTGTGGAGGCAATGACAGTCAGCAGGGAGGGCTGGCATTTGCAAGGGACCCCTCTTTAGGGGGGGGGGTGTCTGCCTTTTGCAATATCTCTCTCTTAAGCACTGCTGCCCAGGCGAATCTTCAGGGTAAAGGTAGAGATTGGAGCATGCTGAGAGGTAATGCCCTTCAGGGCTGAATGGAGCATGGCAGAGTATGGTGATGCTGGGGGGAGGGATTAAAATGAGTTGCTGGTTATCAGTGTGTCTTACATAAGGACATTAAAGCATAAGAAGAGCCATGCTGGATCAGGCCAGAGGCCCATCTAGTCCAGCTTCCTGTATCTCACAGTGGCCCCACCAGATGCGTCTGGGAGCGCATGAGACTAGATATCTGTCTCCTGATCCAACTCCCCTGCATCTGGCCCTTGAAGGACCCTGGTTTTAAGCCTGGAGATTACACATCCCTTGTAACCTGTGATGGACTTTTCCGCCAGGAATCTGTCCAATCCCCTTTTGAAGGCATCCAGGCCAGATGCCATCACCACATCCTGTGGCAGGGAGTTCCACAGACTAACAACGCGGTCTTGTGGCAGCATGTTCCACGGTTTGACTCGACTCTCTCTGAACTACTGTTTCTTTTGTTTTATCTCTCCTGTACCTCCCATTCTTCCATTTCAACAGATGACTCTGTGCTGTAGCATGAGAGGGGGAAAAAATCAAGTGTCTGCTTTAAAAGCTTCTCCCTAATTTTCTTTATTTTTATATAAACATTATTTGTAAAATTAAAAAAGGTGATCCACATTTCTCTCTATCCGTTAGAATAGATCAGGAAGATGTTTTGTAACAAATAATGTATCGTCTACTCATATTTTTCTAAATGAAGGAACCTCATGCTTTGTAATATGAGACTTGCTCCAACTCTTGGATGACTTTGATTGTTCTCTAAGTATTTGCAATGCAATATTTTATTGAACTGCAATCTTCTGTTTTTACTTGGCAAAGGAATCAGAATCAGAATCAGAATCAGTCAAGACAAATGAGTTTGACTTGCCACACAAACTGGTGTGACTTGAGTTGGACTCAAGAATGAGTGGCAACTTGCAATTCACCATCCTTGCTCTATGGCATATGAAAACAACATTGTGTTCAATTTAAGATGAAGTAACAAGGTTCCATTTCTGTCTAATCTGAAGCACTGCCTTGAGATACATGTCCACCACGACATTGTTTGAAGTATCATGTGGTGGATAAACATCACTGTTATCATTATTTAATTTACAGGTATGTACAGTACCTCGTGATTGAAGAGCCACATGGTCCAGTGGTTAAACTGCTGTACTGCAGCTATAACTGTGCTCACGATCAGGGGTTCAATCCCAGGTAGCCATCTCATGGTTAGCTCAGTCATCTATCCTTCTGAGGTCTGTAAAATGAGTACCCAGTTCACTAGGGGAGGGGAGGCAATGTGTAGCCTGCATAATTAAATTGTGAAACACCCAGAGAGTGCTTGAAGTGCTATGGGGCAGTATATAATGAGAACACTTTGGTTTGCTTTGTTTTTTTATATTTCTTATCTGGCAACAAGTTAACTCAGGACAGTTCACAACTGTGTGAATAAACAATTTAACAGTAACCACAACACATTCAAATCCAAATTAAATATGAACAACATACGAATAACTAAAAATTAACAATTATTCACTCTTTTTGCCCAGTAGCCAACTGGTTCCTGGGAAAAATATGAAATTCTCCCAAGCATCTTTATTTTCTTCCTGCTCTGGTGAAACACACTCTCACCTGGTATGTCTGGTGAAAAGATTTTTTTTAAAAAAAACCCAGATATTGAAAAAGTGTTGGTTTCTGTTTTTGTTTCTGTGATTTTTTTTTCAATTACAGTTCCCAAAGGTTTTAATGAGCAAAACTATTTTGGATCCTTATATTTTAGTTTCTAGCCTTCACGAGTCCTTTAGCAACTCTCACATTAATCTAAGTGAGGGAATTATTGCTCAGAATAATCCAGAAGTGACTAAATATAGAAAAATTTCAGAGGCAGGTAAATGAAGAGCTTGAGAGAATTTATCCCATATAGGTGAGATATAAAATAATGCCTAATTTTTAAATGATAAATTTTAAACTTCATTAAAATATTAATTAGGAGCCTCATGGTGCAGCGGTTTAACTGCAGTACTGCAGTCAAGCCTCTGCTTGAAACCAGAGTTCAATTCCCAATACTTTTAGGCAGGCAGCTTGAGGTTGACGGCCTTCCGTGCTTCTGAGGTTGGTAAACGGAGTACCCAAGAGGCAATATGTAGCCTAGCCTGCATAATTTAATTGGAAACTGCCTAGAGTGTGTGTCAAGCACTACAGAGTGGCACACTTTGCTTTGATGTTTTGCTTATTTCTAAAGATTTGTTTGTGAAAGGGAAAAAAAGCACAAGGGGCCATCCAGCCAAGGTTAGGCAGCTGGCTAATTTTTCTAGCAATGTCAATGAAATTTAGTGGCTTTAGGCCAAGTTCTGGGAGCAAGGCAAGAAGTAAATGATATAGCTAAAAATAAACTTAACATTTGAACTGGGTTTGCACCCCACACATTCCTTTTTGGCTGTTGACTGGAGCCCAGAGAGAGAGAGAGAGAGAGAGAGAGAGAGAGAGAGAGAGAGAGGTTAAAATGCAGGTTTTCATTGTTGGGAGGGGGAAAGAAAACAATTTTAGATAAGAGAACCAATTAATTTGGTGTTTTATTTTTGCAGACATAGTTCTCATAAGAATGCAACTTGGTAAGTACAGTTTCTTCAATAACTATTCATGAAGGACAAGTTTCTCAACTTTATATTTTGGGATTGTTTAATCTGGAAAATTAGGGAGTTTAAAATCATTGTTGCACACAAACTGCCAATTAATATATTTCATTGAAAAAAAACTGATTACACTGCATTGCATTCCAGTTATTAAAAGCTACACTCATAACCTATCCCTCACTGCTCTGCTGCTTTGATGCAAATTTTAGAATAAAGATAAGGACTATGTAAAAGGGAGAGACAAAGGAAGGAAGGAGAGAGATTAAGATTATGCAAGCAATCTTTTAAACTTTATTGCATATTCCTATGCTGGGTTGGCCCTGGTTGGTACTTGGAGGGGCAACCACCAGGGAATACCAGGTGCTGTAGGCGCCTGAAGTAGGAACTGGCAAACAATTCCAGTATTCCTGCCAAGAAAACTCCATGGACATGTAGTCACGAAGAGTCGGTCACGACTGTAATGACACCACCACCACCACAACAAATGCATTTGTGCAACCTAGAATTATTCTGTCATCTGGTTGCCCAAGAAGTTAAAATCCAGTAGAAAGTCACAATTAAAGAACGCACACCGGATCTGCAGGGATTTGGTGAGTCATCGTCTCTGTAAATTCCATTGGTTGCGTATTTTCTTAGCATTTTAAATATGTTATCAATTATTTGTAAATATTTGAAGAATTAGCTGTATTTAGAATTACTATCATGTTTTTACTATCATGTTTTTAATGAAGCTGCCTCAGGTCCTTTTTTTGGAGAAAGGTAGGACACAAATGTTATAAACAAATAAATTTTAAATAAATAAATGGCTGTACTGCTGTTGTGATTTACTACTTCAGTTCAACCTAAAGCATTTGAAAAGAGAAAATGTGTACAAAATGATAGTAAGACCATACCTGGAGTATGGTGTACGGTTCTGGTCATCACATCTCAAAAAAGACACAGTGGAACTGGAAAAGGTGCAGAAGAGAGCGACCAAAATTACTACTGGGCTGGGGCACCTCCCTTATGAGGAAAGGCTACAGCATTTGGGGCTCTTTAGTCTGGAAAAATAAAGAGTTTTCTGCCTGAGGGGGGATACGATTGGGACATACGAAATTATGCAGGGCATGAGTAAAGTGGAGAGAAGGATGCTCTTTTCCCTCTCACAAAATACTAGAACCCGGGAACATCCACTCATATTGACGGTTGGGAGAGTGAGATCAGGAAAAAGAAAATACCCAGCGTCTTGTTACTCTGTGGAACTCCCTGCCACAGGATGTGGTGATGGCATCTGGTCTGGATGCCTTCAAAAGGGGACTGGACAGATTCCTGGAGGAAAACTTCATCACAGATTGCAAACCATGATGGGGATGAGTAATCTCCAGGCTTAAAAACAGGGTACTTCAAGGGCCAGATGCAGGAGAAGGGTATCAGGAAACAGATCTCTAGATTCATGCAATCCCAGAGGCATTTGGTGGGGCCACTGTGAGATACAGAAAACTGGACTAGATGGGCCCTTGGCCTGATTCCACATGGCTCTTCTTGTGTGTAGGAATATAATGGGAATATTAATATGCACAGATATTAATGATCCAGCAAGCTTCCTGCAAAGCATTCTGGGGGCGATATTGACACACTCTCTCTCGTACGGGAAGGCCCTGAGAGGAGAACAATAGAGTCCCTAAGATTAACGTGCAGGAAGCAGATGGCTTACTATCTCGTCCTTCCATCCTGACATAGTATGGCCATAAGGAACAAACAAGACCATCCATCATTACCCTCACGTCATGGGATGGGATAGCAAGCTGCTGGGGTATCTATCATTTCCATCCCTCGCTAGGTGACATGTCCACGTCACAGAAAGCCCTCCCCGGGAGTCCATCAAGCCAATGACAGGCTGACACATAGGATACCACACGATATCTGTAACTCCATCTCTTACAGCTAATAAAGGTGTGCCTTGCAGCCTGCTCAGAGAAGGGAGAAGAGCATGGCGGCATGACACTGTTGAACCCAACCATATGTGTCCGTGTAGGTTATTTCCCTACACTTGTGTTCTTATGTTCCTATGTAGCAACCCAAATGAAATGTACAGATACAAAATGTGAAATAAACAATTTGTTTAAAAGTTATAAATAAAGACCAAAATCCTATTGCTAATATATAACATAAACAGAGTAATTTTTGTCAGCCAAATCCTCTACGATACAAAGTCAGAGCTGGCATTATTTGTTGTACACTGACGATGTGATCACAAGGAGAGGTTGTAATCTGGACTATTTGTAGCTCACAATGTGTGTGCAAGTGTTCAAACACATGCTCAGAAGAATGGATCTTTTCCTGCTTTTGGGTCTTTCTCCAGCTCCATGATCTTTTTTGATAAGGGTGAGTCCAAAATTCAAAATGCAAAAGAAGCATTCATTGACATGCAAGAGACATGTTCCAAAGAATGCACATACTTTTTACTGTGGTTTCATAGTTGTACCTTTTTCACACGTGATGAACCTCTCCTTCTAGAAACAGATTTCTCTGAGTTTCTGCTTAGGCCCTTCCTTTGCACGACCATTTTGACAGGATTTCATGGGAACTCCATTTAGAGGCAGCAGTGCTTCCTCATCCAGAGAGAAAGGTGTAGCTAGGGCAGTGATGGCGAACCTTTTAGAGACCGAGTGCCCAAACTGCAATTCAAAACCCACTAATTTTCCAGAAAGTGCCAATACAGCAATTTAACCTGAATACAGGTGGCTGTGAAGGGGGCAATGTCCAATGCCCACAGAAAGGGCTCCAAGTGCCACCTTTGCCACTCGTGCCATAGGTTCGCTGACACTGGGCTGGGGTATCCAATATCAAGTATAGCAGGCCTGCCCAAAGTCTGGCCCAGGGGCCAAATCAGGCCATTCTGAGTGGCCCGCAGCTGGCTGGCCCGCCCCTCCCTCCCCCTCCTTCGCCCCATGTTTTTTTTTTTTAAATCTTCCGCCAACACTGACACCGCCGGGGACCTTGAGGGGCTGGGCCGGCCGGCCGGCCGTAAGCAGAAGCTTGTGGGGCTGGGTGGATGGGCAAGGGGGAGGGCCACCACCACCAGCACCGCCAGGAAGCTTGTGGGGCTGGGTGGGCCGGCCGGCCAGCCATCACGCAGGCTGCTGCCACTGGCACCGCCGGCAACCATGTGAGGCTGGGCGCATACGTGGGGGTGGTGTGCGGGTGGGCCGCCACCACCGGCACTGCTGGGAACCTTGTGAAGCTAGGCGTGTGTGCAGAGTGGTGCGCGGGTAGGCTGCTGCCACCGGCACTGCTGGGAACCTTGTGAAGCTCGGCACACGTGTTCAGGGTGGTGCATGGGCGGGCCGCCGCCACCAGCATAGCTGGGAACATTGTGAGGTTGGGCGCATGTGCGGGGCAGTGATCGGGCGGGCCATGCCACTGGCACCGCTGGGAAGTTTGTGCGGCTGGGCGGCTGGGCGGTCTGCCACCACCAGCACACAGGGGAATGTGTAGGGGTGGGCAGGCCAGTGGGCCTCTGCCACTGCCAAGGAGCTTTGGGGTGGGCTGGCAGCCGAGCTATCGTCACCGCTGGGGAGCTTGGGGGGGTGCAAGGTTGCACAGATCGCCTCTTCCAAGGGGTGGCCTGTGAGCACAGCTCCCTGTGCTTCCTTTGGTCCCCACCTTCCTTCTTTTCACCCTCCCTTGGTCCCCACCTTGCTCCCTCCCTCCCTCCCTTGGTCCCCGTCTTCCTTCCTGTGGGTGGGGTTGCAAGGGGTCAGTGGGTGGGTTTATGGGTCAGTGGGTGGGACTTGCAGTGGGGTGGCAGGGTCGGGGAGCAACCGGCCCCTGACACATTCTCAGCCACCAAATCTGGCCCTTCTTACAAAAAGTTTGGGCACCCCTGAAGTACAGCCAGGAAACAGAGCCCCTTAATAAATTATAAGCAGTGCTAAATGTGTGGAACTATTCCATTATTTCAGGTGGTGACACCATTCAGGACACAAAGAGTTGAAGCAAAAACTGTTCTGCAACAAAAATAAATAAATGCGATTTCCCATTCGCCCGGGGTGGATTTATATTTTACTCCTATCTTTCTTTGACAGTTTTCCTTAAGTCCTTGAGAACTGAATGCCTAAGTAGGTATGTCTGTTCTTGTTTGATAGGATTAGGATCCATGAGCAAAACAGGAGACACACACACACACACACACACACAGAGAGAGAGAGAGAGAGAGAGAGAGAGAGAGAGAGAGAAGCAGGGGGGAAAATGTGCCTCAGCAGTTTCTACAAATGCTGATGGCATACATTGAACGAGAAGGAATATGTTGTTTGGTGAGTTTAGCTCAGGCATGTCCAAACTTCGTCCCTCCTGATGTTTTGGACCACAACTCCCAGAATTCCAAGCCTGTATTTCCAATGGCAAAGGACTGTGGGTGTTGTCGTCCAAAACATCTGGAGGGCCGAAGTTGGGACATGCTTGGTCTGTTTGTTTATTTATTTATTTATTTATTTATTTATTTATTTATTTATTTATTTATTTATTGTTAAGGCTTATATACCGCCCGTCTTCCCGAAGGAACTCCGGGAGGTTCACAACAACTGGAATTCAGTGAAGAGCGGGGACTGAATCTCATCATCTCCTACCAAGTATGGTTGGAGCATGCTGCAAAGCTGCAGAGGTGCTTGGTTTTGCTTCATTTTGGATTATTTCAGATACTGCTGTTTTAGTCCAGGGATCTTTCCGATACTGTGACTTTCACTTTGCCCCAAAATCTTGAGGTTGCCTTCATCTTGGTTTTCCCCCTTGAGGCTCTGATCCTGGACAAAGTTCATCTCTGCAGAACTCTTAGAGCTACTTCACAAAATGGCCACAGTGCCGGAGGACTGGAGAATAGCAGATGTCACACCAATTTTTTAAAAAAGGAAGGAGGGGGGACCCAGGAAATTACAGGCCAGTTAGCCTTACGTCTGTCCCAGGGAAAATGGTGGAAAGCTTAATCCAAGAGAAAATCTTAAAGCACATAGAAGAACAAACCTTGCTGAGAGAAAATCAGCATGGCTTCTGTAAGGGTAAGTCTTGCCTGACAAACCTTTTAGAATTCTTTGAAAGGGTCAACAGGCATGTGGATTTGGGTGAACTGGTGAATATTGTCTATCTGGATTTTCAGAAGGCTTTTGACACAGTCCCTCACCAAAGGCTGCTGAGAAAATTGCACAGTCAAGGGATAAGAGGTCAGGTCCTCTTATGGACTGAGCATTGGTTGAGATCCAGGAAACAAAGAGTAGGTGTCCAGACCCTATACCAGTGCCTGGATGCAGTCATGGCATGGACCAAGGCCAACAGATTCAAGCTCAACCCTGAGAAGACCGAGGTTATGTTCTTTGGGATTTCTCCTTCCGGGTATGGAGGCCCTCTCCCCAGTCTGGAGGGTGTTTCCCTCCAGCTGGTGGACAGTGTCCGGAATCTGGGTGTGGTCCTGGACCTGGTTCTTACTATGGAGGCCCAGGTGGCCGCCGTGTCCAGGACTGCCTTTTTTCCATCTTCGTCAAATTGCCCAGATTCGTCCATACCTTGATGGGGACTCCCTGAGAACAGTTGTGCAAGCGTTGGTGATCTCGAGAATAGATTACTGCAACGCTCTCTACATGGGGTTGCCCTTGACTCTCCTTCGGCGACTGCAGCGGGTGCAAAATGTGGCAGCCAGACTAGTGGCGGGTGTGCGTCGACATGACCACATCACCCCAGTACTGGCTTGCCTGCATTGTTTACCCATTGCGTCCCAAATTAGATTCAAGGTCCTGGTTTTAATTTATAAAACCCTCCATGGCCTGGGACCTGACTACCTGGCAGAGCGAATCTCCCAGCGGTCAACTTCGGCCTGACCAACTAGGTTGTCGCGGGCGCACTCTCTGCGGGTGGTGACGCCCAGGGAGGCTCGGAAAATGTCTACTCGTGGCCGAGCCTTCTCTGTGGCTGGCCCTACCCTATGGAACCACCTTCCTAGCGAAGTGCGCCTTGCACAGTCCCTGCCAGCCTTCAGGAAAGCTTTAAAACCGTGCTTTTCTGGGAGGCGTTTGGTGACCCTTAATTTAATTCAATTCAATTCATTTTTTTTCATTTTGGGTCCGCCATCTGCCTCCATGCCTTGTCTATTATGTGTTTAAATTGATTTTATCTTTTGTCCATATATTGTATTTAATTGTTTGTTGTTTTGTTTTGTTGTGAACCGCCCGGAGTTCCTTCGGGAAGAGAGGCGGTATATAAGTTTTAAAATAAATAAATATAAATAAATAAATGGGAAATTTTCACGATGGAGAGAGGTGAAAAGTGGTGTGCCCCAGGTATCTGTCCTAGGACCGGTGCTTTTCAATCTGGAGACAGGGATAAACAGTGAGGTGGCCAAGTTTGCAGATGACACAGAACTTTTCCGTGTGGTAAAAACCAGAGAAGATTGTGAAGAGCTCCAGAAGGATCTCTCCAAACTGGGGGAATGGGCTGCCAAATGGCAAATATGCTTCAATGTAGCAAAATGTAAAGTAATGTAAATATTGGGGCAAAAAATGCAAAATTTATCAACTCATGGGCTCTGAGCTATCTGTGACAGATCAGGAAAGAGATCTTGGTGTGTTGGTGGACAGCTCCATGAAGGTGTCTCCCCAATGTGTGGCAGCAGTGAAGAAGGCCAATTCCATGCTAGGGATTATCAAAAAGGGGATTGAAAATAAAACAGGCAACATTATAATGTCATTATACAAAACGATAGTAAGGCCACACCTGGAGTATCGTGTACAATTCTGATCACCGCATCTCAAAAAAGACATAGTGGAACTGGAAAAGATGCCGAAGAGAGAGACTAAAATGATTACTGGGCTGGGGCACCTCCCTTCTGAGGAAAGGCTAAAACATTTGGGGCTCTTTAGACTGGAAAAAAGGCACCTGAGGGGGGGATATGATTGAGACGTACAAAATAATGCAGGGCATGAGTCAAGTGGATAGAGGGACACTCTTCTACCTCTCACAAAATACCAGAACTAGGGGACATACACTCAAATTGAGGGCTGTGAGACTAAGAAAAGACAAAAGAAAATATTTTTTTCACCCAGCATGTTGTTAGTCTGTGGAACCCCTGCCACAGGAGGTGGTGATGGCATCTGGCCTGGATGCCTTCAAAAGGGGATTGGACAGATTCCTAGAGGAAAAGTCCATCACAGGTTACAAGCCATGATGGAGATAGGTAATCTCCCGGGTTAAAACCAGGGTACTTCAAGGGCCAGATGCAGGGGAGTGGTATCAGGAGACAGATATCTAGTCTGGTGTGCTCCCAGATGCATCTGGTGGGGCCACTGTGAGATACAGGAAGCTGGACTAAATGAGCCTTTGGCCTGATCCAGCATGGCTCTTCTTATGTTCTTATGTGTGTTTGGGGGCGCAGCTGGCAAAGCAGGGTACACCACAGTGCCTGAGAAGTAAAAATCATTGACAGCCCTATGCTGCAGGCACGGTACATTCTAAATTTGCACAGTAACCTCAGCAGTATAAATTAGAGTAATAATCATCATTGTCAAGGATCATCAGTCAGCAGGAAATGAATTTGATTGTGGAACATGGCTTTCCTGCAGTAGGACTTTCTTCTGTTTAGTGTTGTGTTTTAGGGCAGGAATCAGGGTAATGTTTTCTTTTTCTATTAGTAGGCAAATCATTATAGTGTTATTTCCCCTCTAAGTACACAATTCTTTCACTTTTTCAGTACTGCACCTAAGTAATTTATTTATTTATTTATTTTGTGGAGGGGGGAGACTATTTAATTTAAGGCAACTTTTAAAACAATATCTTAATATTTTCTATCCATGGGTGGGAAAGATTTCCATTTTAGGCTTTAGAGGAGCCTGTCCATTTCTATCCTCCCTATTTAGCTTGTGATTGGCGGTACTACTGATGGTTATCCATACTGCTGATGGTTAACCTGAGAAATATTGATGGAAAGCATGATACTCATTCAACATGGGCATGGCTAAAACAGAGGACCATTTAGAAAGACTTGGGTGGGCAGGTGGTAATTTCATCTCTCCTCCGTGTAGAAGGATGTGGCTTATGAAGGGAAAGAACAAGAGTGGAGGTGAACAACTGGCTTCGGAGATGGTGCCGGCAGGAACGATTTGGATTTTTAGATCATGATTCGATATTTCATTCAGATGGGCTATTGGGCGAGGATGGGGTGCATCTCAACACTGCTGGAAGGAATCTTTTTGCCAAGAGGCTTGAAAATTTGATAAGGAGAGCTTTAAATTGAGTTCTCAGGGGGAGGGAGAAAATTTTCTTAAAGGTAGAGATCCAGAAGGGGTTGGGGGGAAGTAGGAGCAGGACAAGGAGTATTGCAGACCATCAATGTGAGGAAAAACAGGTTAAGCAAAGGGCTTGTAGGAAATACACGTAGCCTCAAATGTCTCTACACTAATGCACAAAGCATGGGAAACAAACAAGAGGAGCTGGAACTCCTAATACAGCAAAATAAAGATGATGTAACTGACATGACTGAAACCTGGTGGGATGAGACTTATGATTGGAATGTTGTTATTCCTGTTTCAAAGGAACTGACCTAGTAAGAAAGGAGGAGGTGTAGCTTTATATATTAAGGACATATATACTGCTGAAGAAATACAAGATATACAACAGAGAAGGCAGGTTGAGAGTATTTAAGTGAGGATTAAGGGTGAGAAAAATGAGAGAGACGTCACTGTGGTGGTATATTATAGACCCCCAAGTCAGCCAGAGGAGTGGGATGATGCCTTCTGTGAACAGATGGCCACACAGTCAAAATGGAGAGATGTAGTACTAATCGGGGATTTTAACTATACTGATATATGTTGACATTCCAATTCGGCTAAGAATGCAAGGTCTAACAAATTCCTTACTGTCCTTGCAGACAATTTCATGGTCCAGAAGGTAGAGGAGGCAACAAGAGGCACAACCATTTTAGATCTGGTCTTAACCAATAAGGAGGACCATATAAATGGGGTCAAAGTGGTGGGATCTTTAGGTAAAAGTGACCATGCCCTCTTGGAATTTGTTATACAGTTGAAAGGTGAAGCTAAGCATGTGTGTGTGTGTGTTGCATCGTTACAGTCGTGACCGACTCTTTGTGACCCCATGTCCATGGAGTTTTCTTGGCAGGAATACTGGAGTGGCTTGCCAGTTCCTACTCCAGAAGCTAAGCATAGACTTTAAGAAAGCCAATTTTTGTAAACTTAGGAACTTATTCCATGGACCGAAACACTGAAAGAGAACGGAGTTCAAGATGGATGGGAGTTCCTTAAAAGTGAGATATTGAAGGCACAATGTAAAACTGTTCCAATAAGAAGAAAAAATGGGAGAGGTCTAAATAAACTGCAATGGTTTAATAAAGAACTTTCAATTTAGCTAACTATAAAGAAAAACAAATACAAGAAATGGAAAAATGGGGCATGCACCAAAAAGGAATATAAGCAAGCAGCTAATATATGCAAGGTGATGGTAAAAAAAAGGTGCAAAATGAGCTTAGACTTGCCAGAGAGATTAGAAATAGTAAAAAGGGTTTCTTTAGTTATGTCCGCAGCAAAAGGAAAAATAAGGAAATGATAGGCTCTCTTTGTGGCAATGATAACCAGTTACTAACAGGAGACAAGGAAAAGGCAGAACTACTCAGCACATTATTTGCCTCTGTTTTCTCCAAAAAGGAAGAAAGAGATCCTCTAGGACAAAGAGTAGATGAGGTAGGATGGGAATTGAAACATAGAATAGGTAGAGAGGTAGTACAGGAACACTTGGAAACATTAAATGAATTTAAGTCTCTTGGGCCAGATGAATTACACCAAGAATATTAAAAGAACTGGCAGAAGTAATTTTAGTACCATTGGCAATAATCTTTGAGAATTCCTGGAGAACAGGGGAAGTCCCCATAGATTGGAGGAGGGCGAATGTTGTCCCTATCTTCAAAAAGGTGGGGGGAGGACCAAAATAATTACCGCCTAGTCAGCTTGACAACAATTCCTGGAAAGATCATTAAGCAGTCAGTCTGCAATTATTTAACTAGCAATGATGTCATTATGTTAATTCAACACAGATTTCTTAAAAACAAGTCATGCCAGACTAATTTGATCTCCTTCTTTGATAGAATTACAGGCCTGATGGATGAGGGGAATGCTGTGGATATTGCTTATCTAGATTTCAGTAAGGCCTTTGATAAGGTTCCCCATGGTATACTTGCAAAGAAATTAGTAGAATGTGGGATAGATAGTGCCACTGTTAGATGGATTTGTAATTAGTTGACTGATTGCACCCAAAGGGTGATCATAAATGGCTTCTCTTCAGCTTGGAGAGGTGTGACCAGTGGGGTGCCCCAGGGTTCTGTTCTGGGTCCAGTGCTATTTAATATCTTTATTAATGACTTGGAAGAAGGAATAGAGAGTAGGCTGATCACGTTTGCAGATGTTACCAAATCGGGTGGGGTTGCTAATTCCCTAGAGGATAGGATGAAAATCCAAAAGGACCTTGACAGATTAGAATGCTTGGCCAAAGCTAATGGAATGGGTTTCAACAGAGGGAAATGTAGGGTGCTGCATCTAGGTAAAAATAATGAATTGCACAGATATAGGATGGGAGACACCTGGCTGGAAAATAGTACCTGTGAAAGGATCTGGGAGTCTTGGTGGACCACAAATTGAACATGAATCAGCTGTGTGATGCGGCAGCCAAGAAAGCCAATGCGATTCTTGGTTGCATCAACAGAAGCACAGTGTCTAGATCAAGGGAAGTGATAGTACCACTCTGTTCTGCTCTGGTCAGACCCCATCTGGAGTACTGTGTCCAGTTCTGTGCACCTCAATTTAAAAAGGATGTTGACAATCTTGAGCAGGTCCAGAGGAGAGCAACGAAGATGATTGTGGGTCTGGAAGAAATGTCACATGAGGAGCGGCTTAGGGAGCTGGGAATGTTTAGCCTTACAAAAAGAATGCTGAGAGGGGATATGATAACTATGTTTAAATATTTGAAACAAGGTCACATTGAAGAAGGGACTGGTTTGTTTTCCATGGCTTCAGAGACTAGGACGCAGGGCAATGGCCTCAAACTACAGGAAAAGATATTCAATTTAAACATTAGGAAGAACTTCATGACAGTTAGAGCTGTCCGGCAGTGGAATATGCTGCCATGGAGGGTGGTGGGGTCTCCTTCTTTGGAGGTTTTTAAGCAGAGTCTGGATGGCCATCTGTCGGGAGCATTGTGATGAGGGTTCCTGCATGGCAGGTGGTTGGACTAGATGGTCCTTGAGGTCTCTTCCAGCTCTATGATTCTCTGATTCTTTGAGATACTGAAGGCTTGATTTTTGTGGCATATGAAGAAGCACTCCAAACCACTGTGATGAAAACTAAGATTCAAGGAATTAGTGCTAAGAGCAAATGTCAACTCTGCCAAGAAAATGATGAAACTGTGTCACATCTCATCTGTGAATGTTCAAAGATTGTGCTGATTACAAAACTGGACATGATCAAGTGGCAAAATTAGTGCACTGGCCGTTTTGTAAAGAAATTAACTTCCCAGCCTCCAAAAGCCAGTGGGGAACATCAGGTAGAGAAGTTGTCAGAAAATGACAAAATAAACATCTTAAGGGATTTCCGGATCCAAACTGATAAGACACCTTGAATGTAACACACCAGACATACAGTAGTAGTAATAGAATGAAGAAATGTCTGGATCAGTGACATTTCAATTCCAGGGGATGCCACAGTTGAAGCTAAAGAATTGGAAAAACTAACAAAATACAGAGACCTGGCAATTGAAACATCTTGCTTGTGGATGAAATGCACTTCAATGGTCCCCATCGTCACTGGGGCTTTGGATAAAATATCAAGAAATTTCACTCATTACTGCAAGCAGTTGAAAATCTCAGAAAGAATACTATCAGAGATACAAAAATGGCAATATTGGGCACAGCATACACACCATGCCAATATTTAACATACAGTTAAGTTTTTGGCTAGAACCTGCATCTGTCATATAATACCAGTTAATATTTTTATTAATGTTTGTAGCTTTAATGTTAACTTTTAATGTTTTAAGATGCTTCTTCTAATTCCCTGTTCTTAACCTGAATATATCTGAAATATTGTGGGCTGTATATTGTCCCTCATTATTGTAAGCCACTTTGGGTCCTTTTCTAAGAAGAAAGGTGGGGTAAAAATATTCAAAATATAAAAAATAAATAATAAAAATATAAATAATAAAAATATAAATATACTATGATGTCCACAAAAGCAAATGTGAACTTTTTTCGGAACCAGCATAAAATCATTACCATACAGTTAAATGGTTTGGCATAATCCCTTTTATTAAATAAATAAAGGGCATCAAGGGGAAAAAAGAGTCGGCCAGTAATCTCAACATTCACTTGCAGAAGAGTTACTAATATTTAATTAATGATCTATTCCTTCCCATTGTTCAGATTCTGCATTCTGCATTTCCAAGCACAATGGGTCCTTCTCAGCAAATGTCATTCAGGCGAGGGCAGCTCAGCCTCTACATTCCAAATGTCACATGAAAGTAAGTGCAAGGGACATGATTATTCCTCTCTGATTGACTGGCTGGGGATGTGGGGCGGGGTGGGTGGGCTCCTACAAAAAAAAAGAGACCTGTTTGCCACAACAAAGGAGACTTGCCGTTCATTGTGAATTTGTGGCATGATGATAGCATTTGCATTATCCAGCCTCACAGTGGCCCCACCAAATGTGTCAGGGAGCACATAAGACTAGATATCTATCTCTTGATACCACTTCCCTGCATCTGGTCCTTGAAGTACTCCGGTTTTAAGCCTGGAGATTACACATCTCCATCATGGTTTGTAACCTGTGATGGACTTTTCCTCCAGGAATCTGTTCAATCCCCTTTTGAAGGCATCAAGACCCGATGCCATCACCACCTCCTGTGGCAGGGAGTTCCACAGGCTAACAACACGCTGGGTAAAAAAAAAAATCTTTTGCCTGTTCTCAGTCTCCCAGCCCTCAATTTGAGTCCAACCTCCTCAATGGAGGGATCTAAAATGAAGTATATCCGACAGATGGCTGTCCAATTTTCTCTTGAATGCTGCCAATGTTGGAACACTGTCTGCTTCCAAAGAATGTTGGTTCCATTGGTGTACTGCTCCAACAGTTAGGATGTTTTTTTCCTGATATTCTGCAGAAATCTGGCTTCTTTTTACCTGAACCCATTTTTGTGTGTATTGGACTCAGGAATGATGGAGAATAGATCCTGCCACTCACCTGCATGCTTACCTTTCAAGTATTTGAAGAGTGCTGTCCCCTGTCCCCTTAATCTTCTTTTCTCAAGGCTAAACAGGACAGGTTTCCCCCAGTATTTCCTGATAAGGCTTGTTTTCTAGTCCCCTGATCATCCCTGTGGCCCTTCTTAAAAGTCTGGTGAACTGGATACCATCACACTTTAAGAATGGGACTACTCTTGGGGCTCTATTTCTTTTTGCCCCGAGTTTCCATTAAGATATTAGCTTTATATACACAATCCTATTCTATTCTATCCTCCAATTTTTCTCTTGCAAACAAGTCATGCATGTTTAAGCTTTGCTACACTAAGTGCAGGAGAGAAATGGCACAGATCTATTGGCAACTGTCACATTTGCACTTTTCATTTACAAATCAGTAACTAAACTCTCATTAAATATTCCTAAGCAGTCTGCTCAACATATGTTTCTACGGGTCTGAGTACATATAAGGGGGAGAAAACAACATCAGTAGTTAAAATTTACTCCCTAATAGCTGGGGATATCTTTGAGATGGAGTAATTTTGAAAATCAAGTTCTTTAAAGAGCATAAATCCCTCCCTAGCATTTTCTCCTCTTTCTTAAATAAGAGGAGAATAAAAAGAAATGAATCTTGAAAACAATACGGGTGCCGCTCTCCTTTTTAATAAATCCCAAACAATATATGACAAGAAAAAAATCTAGGTTGGTATTGGTATTTTAAATAGGTATTTAAAGAAAGACTATTTCTCCCTTTTTACATCTTTTTGTATTTTCTCACTGATAGGCTGAAATGTGTTGCTCATACAATAATCAGCGGCAAATTGTCACTGATTAATAAAATGGGTCTGTTTCCATAGCCTCGTACATGCAAGCAGCTTATGGCCAGATGACACAAAACTTTTCCGTGTGGTAAAAACCACAGAAGATTGTGAAGAGCTCCAGAAGGATCTCTCCTAACTGGGGGAGTGGGCTGAGAAATGGCAAATGCGTTTTAATGTAACCAAATGTAAAGTAATGCATATTGGGGCAAAAAATCCAAACTTCATCTATCAACTCATGGGCTCTGAGTTATCCGTGACGGATCAGGAAAGAGATCTTGGTGTGTTGGTGGACAGCTCCATGAAGGTGTCTCCCCAATGTGTGGCAGCAGTGAAGAAGGCCAATTCCATGCTAGGGATTATCAAAAAGGGGATTGAAAATAAAACAGCCAACATTATAATGCCATTAT